>OX453323.1:0-2400000 GCA_949710035.1 Crambus lathoniellus
CATTGCAGGGGATTTCAACGCATGGCACCCCACATGGGACAGCCATAATAGATGTAACGCGCGGGGCACGGAAGTTGCGGACTACATCATCCAAAACAACCTCTTATGTCACAATGACGGTTCGGCTACCTTTGAATGTGTCACTCACCAGCAGGCTCGGCAAAGCGCCATAGACCTGACCATTACCTCCATACACCTCCCGTAACAGACTGGCATGTAGATGACAGCATTATGCCAACAACCAGCACGCAGCACTCCTTTTCACAGCAGGCTCTTCCTCCGCCTCGGACTTATCAAACCCAGCCCCCCTCACCACGCGCAGATTCTCCACCAGAGGCAATGTGGACTGGGGAACTTTCAGATCCTTACTCTCCGCTAAGATGTTGGAGTCTGACATTTCCCCAGACTACATATCCCATATAAACGAAACAGAACTAGAAGAGTGCATCCGCACTCTCACCTCCCTTATCCACCAGGCTGCGGGTGAGGCCTTCAAGTCTCACGACAGCTCGGGTTACGGCAAACGGCTGGGCTCCAAGCCCTTTTGGTCAGCCGACCTGGATGTCCTACAGAACAAGCTTAATCAGCAAAGAGAGCGGTTCGCACGTTACAGGCCAACAACTCCCCACAGGACTTATTTACGGACGCACTGTCGGCTCTGTCTGAAGCCAAAACGAAGCTCTCTGAAGGCATCCGGAAGGCCTCTAGTAGTAGCTTCAGGGAATTCTGCAACTCACAGTCGGCGGAAAAGGTATGGCTATCACCAACCCTGTCTTAAGGCGGGTAAGCCCAGGCCACCCCCTCCACTATACGCACGAGCGACGGCGGACACACCACCGACAGCGCCGACACAGCGCAGGCCCTTTCTAGCCCACTTTTACCCCACCCGACCCCCCGGAAGAGGACACACCCCAGCAGGCGGGGCTGCGCAGGAACTGCGCGACCCCTCCCAGCTCCGCTGACGACCCTCCGTTCACGCAAGGATGAGTCCTGGAAGCCATCGCGGCCATCTCACCTAAAAGGCCCCCGGGCACGACGGACTCACCTCGGACATATGCATCACGGTATTCAAATGTTTTCCCTGACATCATCACAACCCTGGCCAACAGGTGCTTGCAACTAGGATATTTTCCAGTTTTCTGGAAGTTGGCCATTCTTCGCATAATCCCCAAGCCGGGATCGCTTTCCCCATCTGACCCTAAAGCCAACAGGCCAATTGGCCTAGTCCCCGTCCGTCTTCGGCAAAATGCTGGAGAAGCTCCTCACTGAACGCCTCCTGCACGCGGCCTCCACTAGTGATCACCTCAACAATAGGCAATATGGATTCAGGAAAAACACCTCCACGGCACATGCTCTTCTGGACGCGATCAAAGACATCAAGACAAACAAATCTATGGGGCTCCACACCATCGCAGTCTCCTTGGACATTCAGTCGGCGTTCGACAGGGCCTGGTGGCCTGCCATACTCGACAGGCTCAAACGTTCCAATTGTCCCCGCAATATATTCAAAACACTGGCCAATTACCTAACGCCCAGATCGGTTAACTTGAACCACGCGGGTTACACGGCTTCGTGCCACACACAGCGTGGGTGGCGTGCAGGGTTCTGCGTGTGGCCCCGCTCTGTGGAACTGCGTGCTGGGACGACCTGCTGGACCTAACATTCCCGGAGGGCTGCCGGTTGCAGGCGTACGCGGATGACGTTCTTTTGGTTGCGTCCGCCAAGAGCATACCCTGCTGCAGGAGAGGGTTGTGCGCAGCCCTGGAGACCATCGCGGCTTGGGGAAGAGGGGTCAAACTTTCTTCGGACCCGGTAAAACTAAGGCGATTGCTTTCACTCCCAGTGCGGCCAAAGCGGTGATTCGCGCTATGGACGGCGTCCACATCAAATTTAGCCCAAACTTTACCATCCTCGGGGTGGTCATCGATAACCGACTGAACTTCAAATCCCATGTCAAACACGCCATTAATTAAGCTAAGTCATATTCAACAGGCTCTGTGTGTTCGTCCGCCCCACCTGGGGACTTCACTCAGAAAACGTCAAAGCCATTTATAAATATGTCATCGTTCCCATTGTTTCGTACGCGGCTGGGGTTTTGGGGACACGTCGCGGAAAAAGTCTACGTAAGACGGGCCCTTATTTCTCTGCAGACTCTGCAGAGGGGCTTCGCAATCCGTATTATCAGAGGCTACCGAACTGTTTCGGCGAACGCGGCAATCGCCATCGCGGGTCTCCTCCCCCTGGATTTGGACATCCTTAGGATCAGGGAAAACGAGTTGGCCCGAGTGACTGGCGTTACGACTCGTTTACCCTCCGATGTACCATACGAATTCCCAACTCCCATAGCACAGCTGCTCCATCCAGCGGAGCGCATTTCGGTAAGATTCCAACAGGCTCCCACCCAGGACGAAGTGGACGGGGCCTGCACAGCCAGGTGCGTGCAGATATTCACAGACGGCAGTAAGTCCGAAACCGGCGAGGTGGGCGCCGCTTGCGTCAGAGTCAACCCGGACGCGAGAGCCCGGGATAGAGTGAAACACTACAAATATAAACTGCACAACGCGTGCACCGTCTTTCAGGCGGAATTGTACGCATTATATCGGGCTTGCCTCATAGTCGTGAGCGAGGGACACCCGGAAGCGCTGATCCTCTCCGACTCCAGATCGGCCCTGGAAGCCCTGGGCTCCAGAAGCAGCACCACTCCGTTAGTGTCCCTCATTCATGGTATCGTGGCCGATCACACCATTAACACGTCAGGCGGCATCTCATTTTGCTGGGTCAAAGGACACGCCGGCATCCCGGGCAACGAGCTGGCGGACGAGGCCGCGAGGAGCGCGGCGTCCTCCCACTCCGTCCCGGCATACACGCATTTCCCCATCTCGTACGTAAAATTTCACTCCTCGCGCTCCGCCTACGCGGCGTGGGAAGACAGGTACACGAGGGCCGGTCAGGGGGCGTACACCAGGACCCTCCTTCCCACCCCAAGGGCTTGCCTGGATCTGGCTACCTCTTTACCGCACGACTTTCATCTCACTCAATTTATAACGGCTCACGGCGCCCACCTCTCTTACTTACACAGATTTCATATTGCACCAACGGACTGCTGCCCTTGCGACCGCGTCTCTCCCCAAACTCCTCGTCACTTGGTTGAGGATTGTCTCCGCTTCGCCTACATCCGTCAGGATTACCTGTCGGCTCTGCCCTATAACATTGATATCGCTTCCCCATTTCACCTCCCAGACATTATGAGCGCGAAGCATTCGACTTCCATTCTTAAGAGCTTCGCAAAGCTTGTTACGGACATTTTCTCCAAACTCAAGTCGTTCAACAATCTTTCTCCATGATGTCCCATCCCTTCATCCTAGTATCTATTTATGTATTTCATTTATGTTATTTTACTGTAAATCTGCTGATTTCTATTATAAAAACCAAAAAAAACTCATGAGAACTTATATATTTTCACGGACCTGCAACCGGGCGGGCGCGCCCGCTCGACCGTTGGTCTGCCGCTGGTCGCGCGGGCGCGCCCGCCCGACATTCTTGTATTATTATCACTGTTGCCACGATAACTGCTATGGCTGGACGGGCGCGCCCGCGCTACCGGTGGCGCGGTCGCGCCCGCCAGGTTGGACATTGTGTGACTCTATCGGTTTTTTTTTTTTTTTTTTTTTTTTTTTAAATATATTAATATGCTTTTGTTTTAAACGCAACTGTGCGGGCGTACCCGCGAGACCACCACGGGCCTCGCGGGTGCACCCGCACAGCACTGTCATGTCACTATAATGCTTGGAGCCTGACCGGGCGGCGACCCCCCGCGACTGTCGTTTCCTCGCGGCTGCTCCGGCCACCGGTCGCGGGGCCGCGCCCGGCCCGACCCACTCGACTCGTACCTGTCACGTATATCTGTTAATAATTGTGTTTAAGTACCTAGTTTAATGCCTATCTGGGCGGGCGTGCCCGCGCGACCACCGCTGGCCGCGCGGGCGCGCCCGCACAGTATAACCACGCTTAGAGCCTGGCCGGCCGGGCGCGCCCTCGCGACTACCACCGGCTACCAGCTGGGGGGCCGCGCCCGTTCGACCCGACCCATGCCATTACTATATTTGTGTTAGCATAAGTTTGAAAAAAAAAAAAAAAAAAGTACCATGTTAATTGGCCATAATTATTTTTAGTTTCATATCTACACTGTAGTCATAGAATGTCTGGGCACTCGTTTGAATGTCCGTCCGGGCGGGCGTGCCCGCGCGACTGTCACTGACCGTGCGGTCGCGCCGCCCGCACAGTATCATCATGTGTAAGGCCGAGCCGGGCGGGCGTGCCCGTGCCCTAGCCTCGTGCACCGGTACCGCGCCCGCCCAACCCGGTTACAACTATTTATTGTATGTTAACCATTTGCTTTGCAGATATACACAAAAAAGAAAAAAAAAAAAAAAAAAAAATTAAAAAAAAAAAAAAAAAAAAAAGGGGGAAAAAAAAAAAAAAAAAAAAAAAAAAATTAGCCACCAATATACCTATAAAATACCATTACTTATTTACAAAAAAAAAAAAAAAAAAAAAAAAAAAAAAAAACCCTGTTCGCGGGTAATCATTGTACATAGCTCGTTTGTTAAGTTAAGGTCTTTTATATATTAATATGCTTTTGTTATAAACGCAACTGTGCGAGCGTACCCGCGAGACCACTACGGGCCTCGCGGGTGCACCCGCACAGCACTGTCATGCCACTATAATGCTTGGAGCCTGACCGGGCGGCGACCCCCCGCGACTGTCGTTTCCTCGCGGCTGCTCCGGCCACCGGTCGCGGGGCCGCGCCCGGCCCGACCCACTCGACTCGTACCTGTCACGTATATCTGTTAATAATTGTGTTTAAGTACCTAGTTTAATGCCTATCTGGGCGGGCGTGCCCGCGCGACCACCGCTGGCCGCGCGGGCGCGCCCGCACAGTATAACCACGCTTAGAGCCTGGCCGGCCGGGCGCGCCCTCGCGACTACCACCGGCTACCAGCTGGGGGGCCGCGCCCGTTCGACCCGACCCATGCCATTACTATATTTGTGTTAGCATAAGTTTGAAAAAAAAAAAAAAAAAAAGTACCATGTTAATTGGCCATAATTATTTTTAGTTTCATATCTACACTGTAGTCATAGAATGTCTGGGCACTCGTTTGAATGTCCGTCCGGGCGGGCGTGCCCGCGCGACTGTCACTGACCGTGCGGTCGCGCCCGCCCGCACAGTATCATCATGTGTAAGGCCGAGCCGGGCGGGCGTGCCCGTGCCCTAGCCTCGTGCACCGGTACCGCGCCCGCCCAACCCGGTTACAACTATTTATTGTATGTTAACCATTTGCTTTGCAGATATACACAAAAAAGAAAAAAAAAAAAAAAAAAAATTAAAAAAAAAAAAAAAAAAAAAAAGGGGGAAAAAAAAAAAAAAAAAAAAAAAAATTAGCCACCAATATACCTATAAAATACCATTACTTATTTACAAAAAAAAAAAAAAAAAAAAAAAAAAAAAAAACCCTGTTCGCGGGTAATCATTGTACATAGCTCGTTTGTTAAGTTAAGGTCTTTTATATATTAATATGCTTTTGTTATAAACGCAACTGTGCGAGCGTACCCGCGAGACCACTACGGGCCTCGCGGGTGCACCCGCACAGCACTGTCATGCCACTATAATGCTTGGAGCCTGACCGGGCGGCGTCCCCCCGCGGCTGTCGCTTCCTCGCGGCTGCTCCGGCCACCGGTCGCGGGACCGCGCCCGGCCCGACCCACTTGACTCGTACCTGTCACATACATCTGTTAATAATTATGTTTAAGTACCTAGTTTTAATGCCTATTTGGGCGGGCGTGCCCGCGCGGCCACCGTTGGGCGCGCGGGCGCGCCCGCACTGTATAACCACGCTTAGAGCCTGGCCGGCCGGGCGTGCCCTCGCGACTACCACCGGCTACCAGCTGGGGGGCTGCGCCCGTTCGACCCGACCCACGCCACACTATAATTGTGTTAGCATAAGAATGGACTTTGCCAAAGGCACCATGTTAATTTGCCATAACTATTGTAGTTTCATCTCTACACTGTAGTTATACAATGTCTGTGCACTTGTTGGAATGTGCGTCCGGGCGTGCCCGCGCGACTGTCACTGTCACTGACCGTGCGGTCGCGCCCGCCCGCGCAGTATCACCATGTGTAAGGCCGGGCCGGGCGGGCGTGCCCGTGCCCTTGCCACTGGGCACCGGTACCGCAACCGCCCTACCCGGCCCATGTTACTTATTGTAGTTATTATATGTGAACCATCTGCTTTGTAGTTATTATCATTAAAAAAAAAAAAAAAAAAAAAAAAAAAAAAAAAAAAAAAAAAAAAAAATTTGGAAAAAAAAAAAAAAAAAAAAATGCCTATAAATACCATTACTTATATAAAAAATAAAAAAAAAAAAAAAGAAAAAAAATATGAAAAAAAAAAAAAAAAAAAAAAAAAAAAAACACCAATATGCCTATAAATAAACGCCACTACGCCGCTACACCTCTTGTCTCCGCTGCCACTGCGTGCCTCCTCGGTGACGGCGTGGGGGGTCGGCAGGATGCCCGGCGCCGCTGTTGGTGTTGCGCCTCCCGCGTCGCGGGTGCGGCCGTCGCCGCGGCGCGTCGCGGCTGCGTTTTCCCGGCCTGGATGGTCGCTGAATGGACGCCTCTCACTTTTGCGAGGATGGGCGCCGGCGGTCCGCGAGTGCTCGGGGCGGGGGCGTCTGGGCTCCGGGTGGTGCGGGGTGCCGCATGGGCCGTGGGGGTCCTCCGGTGTGCGCGCGGCAGTGGTCCCCAACTTTGTGCACATGGGTCAAGGGTTGGCCGCTTTCGGGCGCACACTGGGAGGAAGTTTCCCGCAGTTTATGCGGTGCGTCTGCTGCCCGGGGCGCGGGCGGGTCTGCCCTGGGTGATTGCGGGCCGCGGGAGCCGATCTTCGGCGCGGGGCGCCTGTTCGGCGGTTGCCCGGGCGGGGGAGCGCGGCCGTGGTGTGCGGCGGCGGCGGCCGCGCCTGCGGGGTTGGGGGGGGGGGGGGTGAGGCCGGCTGTCTGCGCGAACGGCGTGGAGAAGGCGGTGGAGAGGGGCCGCTGTGAGCGGTCCGGCTGCGGACTCGTCTAGCCACGAAGAAAACAATTTTTATTTTTTTTTTTTTTTTTTTTTTTTTTTTTTTATTTTTTTTTATTTTATGCTAATACTAACTGTACCTGAGCGGGCGCGCCCGTGCGACCACCGCTGGCTGCGCGGGCGCGCCCGCTCAACCTAATCTTACCACGTATTGTTACTATGCCGTGGGTCTGGCCGGGCGGGCGTGCCCTCGCGACTAACACCGGCCCCCGGCTGGGGGGTCGCGCCCGCCCGACCCGACCCACATATTACTTTGTATTAGCTTTAATTGCATCTGGGCGGGCGTGCCCGCGCGGCCACGGCTGGTCGCGTGGGCGCGCCCGTTCTGCCTTGTCACACTGCCCTCACGGGATGGAGGTTTATCTTCACTTATTTTATCACCCATACACTTTTTTCCTAATTCAGCTTGTGTGTTATTGTCAACTGCCACCGGGACATCCCACCCATCATCTTGCGCCTCAACAACCCTTTCCTCGGGTGAGGCAGGGCCTACCGGGCTGGCCCCTGCGGCCCCTCGGGCTGCACGGCTAGGTCGCCTTGTCGGCTCTCTACCACGGGGGCATATGTGGCGGGGGGCACAAATCGACGTGCCGCCCCAGGGGAGGGTATGACCCGCTCGGGTCCCACGCGCGAAAAAATTTAGGGGTGGGCTGTCCCTGTGGCAGTCTTATAGTTATCGTATTTATTAGTTCATTATGTATAAGTATATATTATATTGATGCCCTTCTTCTCCTCCTATCCCAATATCTTCTGCTTTCTTTCTTCTATCCTCGTTCTGTTGTGTCCCCCTATCCTCCTCTTTCTTTCTACCCCTTTTTCTTACCCCCGGAGCGCGGCACTGGTGGGCAACAAGCCTGACCATGGGATGAGCTCATAGTGCCGCGTCCACTCCCTCACAACTTTTTTTATCTTCCCCAATTACTCATTTACCCATTCCGTATAAAATCCATATGGATTGCCCTTTACGTCTACCAAAAGTTAAAAAAAAAAAACCTAACCTAACCTAACCTAACCTAACCTAACCTAACCTAACCTAACCTAACCTAACCTAACCTAACCTAACCTAACCTAACCTAACCTAACCTAACCTAACCTAACCTAACCTAACCTAACCTAACCTAACCTAACCTAACCTAACCTAACCTAACCTAACCTAACCTAACCTAACCTAACCTAACCTAACCTAACCTAACCTAACCTAACCTAACCTAACCTAACCTAACCTAACCTAACCTAACCTAACCTAACCTAACCTAACCTAACCTAACCTAACCTAACCAGTCGTGCGCGGGCCGTCCTAGAGTGCGGCACGTTTTGACGGAGCTCCGCCGGTAGTTTTTATCACTCCCGCTCCCGGCCGGGCGGGCGGGCGCGCCCTTTGTTATCCATTGTTTCCTTTGTTCTCGGTTCGGCGAGACCGCGCTCCCACTCCCGGGCGGGCGCGCCCATTGTCTATTTACACTTAGTGCGGTCGGCGTGGTGGTGGTCGCGCTCCCACTCCCGGGCGGGCGTGCCTTCATTGTTCTCGACGCGGAGCGGGCGCGGCGTCTTTGTTGCCGTGGCAACGGTCGGGCGCGGTCGTACGACCTCCTCTTCGGTGGGGAGCGGGCGCGGCGTCTGTGTTGCCTTGGCAACGGGCGGGCGCGCTTGCGTGGCCCTGCCTTCGGTGGTGTGCGTGTTGTGAGTCAGTGCGGTGGTGTGTGTGCAGGGCGTTGGCGCCTCGCGCCCGCGCTTGCGCTCCCGACCACGTGATCGCCCCTGGTTGAGCGGCCCCTTGCTCCCGGGTGGGCGCGCGCTGGATACCGACTGTGTGAGTACTTGCTGCTGGACGGGCGTAGCTGCGCCCCCGAGCATGCATGTTCCCGCGTTCGTGGGGTGAGTTACCTTTCATTTCCGGTTTATTGAACTTCCGCACCTATCGCGGGAGTGCCTTTGCGCCCATATAGCACATCTGTTTTGATTGTAAGTACCTTCGTCCGTATTGCGGGCGCACTGTCGCTCCCGATTGGCAGGTCCTCGTTTCTGGGTCGGCGCTTCCCTACCCCATTCGCGAGCACGACACCTCTCCGGTCGAGCGGACCTCAGCTCCCGGGTGGACGCGCGTTGGCTACCAGCCACGTGAGCACTTGCCGTAGGGCGAACAAAGCCTTGCCCCTGAGCATGTGCGTCTCCGCGACGGCGGAGTGAGTCATCTATCTCTTTCAGCTGACTGTGCTTCCGTGCTTGCCGCGGGAGTGCTTTTGCGCCCACAAAGTACCTCTGCACTGGCCGTGGGTGCTCCCGGTCGTATTGTGGGCGCGCCCTTGCTCCCGATAGGTAGGTTCCGCTTCAGGGTGGGCGCATCCTCGCTCCCGTTGCGGGCGCGTTTCTGCCTCAGATAGGTGGCTCCCGACCACGATCGGGCACGCCTAGGCGGCCGTAGGTACAAGCACCGCTGACGGGGTGAATGCCCTCTCGCTCCCAAGGTAAGGTAATCGGGGTGCACCTGCAATAGCGCACTCACATCCCCTTTCCTTGTCACCATTATGACCACCCAAAGGTCACCAGTGCCAGGCAAACGCCTGACCCGGGCCAACTCTAGAAACTTCACAGAAAATGTTGCACGCGAACCTCCCCCCACCATCACATCCATCACATCCCCTAATAGATTTGACATCTTGAGCACCATCCCTCAAGAGGGCATAAACGCCGGCGCTACCAGCTCCCATGCAGACACCAACCTGGTGGATGCCCCCCCGCGGAGCGTATCTCCAACGAATGCCGGAGGCGACGGCGGAGAACCCGCCCAATGGAACCTGTCCAACACCAACATGGTTCAGGGAGCTAAAAGGGCCGCGGACGAGATCGTCACATACGCTAGCAAAATCAAGGACGCCCTGAGGGTCGACCCCAACAGCAGGAACAGGTCAGTAAGAAAAGAACACAAGCTTACAATCAACCAATATTGCGACATGATTATTGACAGGGTTCAGGGGGGATCCCCTAATACTCGCGCGAGAAGGAGACTCTTATCCCAGTGGTCACCCACCGCATCCATACGAACTTCACAAACATCTCTCGCGGCTCCATCCGTGCGGTGTGACTCTCCCCCTCTACCACCTATGGACACCCAATTATCACAGGCCCCAGACATTTTAAGCTCTCACTTTGAGGATTTAAGGCGCGAAATTAGCGACATAAAAACCACACTCAAATCACTCGAAGAGAAGTTAGCGTCTCTCCCTCTCTCTCCCACCTCCCATGCGCCTCTCTCGGAGGACCGGGCTGAATTCTGCGCGGCCGTCCAGAAGGTTTCGGACACATATGACCTCCTGCAGCGCAACTTGGCGCGGGTGGAGGGGGAGGGGGGCGGCGAGCCGGGAAGGCCGGCACCTCACGCGCTGAGACCCCCCGCCAAGCACAAAGAGAGAAGATCATACGCATCAGTCCTAGCCGACGCCGCCCCCCCGGCGCCTACCCTGCCGGCTCTGGTCATCTCGGCGGGCCCCCGCGCAGACGCCACCCCGGACTCGATATTTGAAACTCTTAAAAACGTACTTCAAACAACCCACAGTGACGGTATTCGCCCCGTCAAGGCGACCAGACTCTCGAAGGGTAAAGTAAAACTCACATTCAACAGCCTGGAGAGTGCCACAGCTGCCGAGCGGAGGATCAGGGAGGCTCCCCCGTCCTCCGGTCTGCGTGCGGAAAAGGAGCGTAAGCTCAGCCCCATGATAATCATCAAGGGAATTCACAAATCCCACGAGGAGCGTAGCCTTGTGGAACTAATAATCAACCAAAATCTGGACACAAACATTTTTAATCCCAATGATATTAAGCTACTATTCACTAGACGCAACCGGAACCTTGACCTGTACAATGTGGTCTTGAGAACTTCCCCCCAGGCGTGGCGGGCCCTTGTCGCCCTGCGCAAGGTAAACATCGGATTTTCTTTCGTGCATGTCGAGGACTTCTCCCCCTTCAAACAATGCCGTAGATGTCACGGCTTCGGCCATACGGCGGGCACCTGCAAGGGCCAGGAATTGTGTCACCAGTGCGGCAGCCCTGAACATGGCGCCTCAGAGTGTGCGATGGGGGGGGAGTCCCCGAGATGCGCAAACTGCACCAGATTTAACACCATCAACGGCGGAAGGAGGGAAAATTTTAAACCACTTAATACTAACCACTCTTCTTTTGATAGCAGATGCCCCAGAATGGCGGCGATGCTTGAACGTATAAAAGATAAAATAGATTATGGCCAATAACCATTCTGACGGCTCTTCTATGCCCAATCTTCCCTCCTCCCCCCCGTCTCTTAATACTATTGTTAACCCCCCCACCTCTCTTTTTGTGCGCACCAATTTCATCCAGGTCAACACGGACAGATGCTTTAAAAGCTTCTGCCAGCTCGGTCACTACCTACAGAATAACCGTTCAATTCAGGTCGCTATCATCGCCGAACCATACACGGGAAAGACCAAGGTAGCTAAGGGCATCTCGGGGTTTACCACGTACCAATGCCCAGTACAGAATCAAACAATCAGAGCGGTATTATACATTCGGGACAACTTTGCGGTTAAATACAGAGCGGTGCTGGTCACGCAGTGCTCGTCTCCGGACTTGGCCACCGTGTTACTTTCAGCCGGTGATCGCAACCTCCTAATCTCCTCGGTCTACGCCCATAAGGACGGTGACCTCCCTCCATACCTGGACCTCCTGTCATCCGCCCACCGCTTGTATGACTCTACGACCCCCCACCTCATTGCAGGGGATTTCAACGCATGGCACCCCACATGGGACAGCCATAATAGATGTAACGCGCGGGGCACGGAAGTTGCGGACTACATCATCCAAAACAACCTCTTATGTCACAATGACGGTTCGGCTACCTTTGAATGTGTCACTCACCAGCAGGCTCGGCAAAGCGCCATAGACCTGACCATTACCTCCATACACCTCCCCGTAACAGACTGGCATGTAGATGACAGCATTATGCCAAACAACCAGCACGCAGCACTCCTTTTCACAGCAGGCTCTTCCTCCGCCTCGGACTTATCAAACCCAGCCCCCCTCACCACGCGCAGATTCTCCACCAGAGGCAATGTGGACTGGGGAACTTTCAGATCCTTACTCTCCGCTAAGATGTTGGAGTCTGACATTTCCCCAGACTACATATCCCATATAAACGAAACAGAACTAGAAGAGTGCATCCGCACTCTCACCTCCCTTATCCACCAGGCTGCGGGTGAGGCCTTCAAGTCTCACGACAGCTCGGGTTACGGCAAACGGCTGGGCTCCAAGCCCTTTTGGTCAGCCGACCTGGATGTCCTACAGAACAAGCTTAATCAGGCAAAGAGAGCGGTTCGCACGTTACAGGCCAACAACTCCCCACAGGACTTATTTACGGACGCACTGTCGGCTCTGTCTGAAGCCAAAACGAAGCTCTCTGAAGGCATCCGGAAGGCCTCTAGTAGTAGCTTCAGGGAATTCTGCAACTCACAGTCGGCGGAAAAGGTATGGGCTATCACCAACCCTGTCTTAAAGGCGGGTAAGCCCAGGCCACCCCCCTCCACTATACGCACGAGCGACGGCGGACACACCACCGACAGCGCCGACACAGCGCAGGCCCTTCTAGCCCACTTTTACCCACCCGACCCCCCGGAAGAGGACACACCCCAGCAGGCGGGGCTGCGCAGGAACTGCGCGACCCCTCCCAGCTCCGCTGACGACCCTCCGTTCACGCAGGATGAGGTCCTGGAAGCCATCGCGGCCATCTCACCTAAAAAGGCCCCCGGGCACGACGGACTCACCTCGGACATATGCATCACGGTATTCAAATGTTTCCCTGACATCATCACAACCCTGGCCAACAGGTGCTTGCAACTAGGATATTTTCCAGTTTTCTGGAAGTTGGCCATTCTTCGCATAATCCCCAAGCCGGGATCGCTTTCCCCATCTGACCCTAAAGCCAACAGGCCAATTGGCCTAGTCCCCGTCTTCGGCAAAATGCTGGAGAAGCTCCTCACTGAACGCCTCCTGCACGCGGCCTCCACTAGTGATCACCTCAACAATAGGCAATATGGATTCAGGAAAAACACCTCCACGGCACATGCTCTTCTGGACGCGATCAAAGACATCAAGACAAACAAATCTATGGGGCTCCACACCATCGCAGTCTCCTTGGACATTCAGTCGGCGTTCGACAGGGCCTGGTGGCCTGCCATACTCGACAGGCTCAAACGTTCCAATTGTCCCCGCAATATATTCAAAACACTGGCCAATTACCTAACGCCCAGATCGGTTAACTTGAACCACGCGGGTTACACGGCTTCGTGCCACACACAGCGTGGGTGCGTGCAGGGTTCTGCGTGTGGCCCCGCTCTGTGGAACTGCGTGCTGGACGACCTGCTGGACCTAACATTCCCGGAGGGCTGCCGGTTGCAGGCGTACGCGGATGACGTTCTTTTGGTTGCGTCCGCCAAGAGCATACCCCTGCTGCAGGAGAGGGTGTGCGCAGCCCTGGAGACCATCGCGGCTTGGGGAAGAGGGGTCAAACTTTTCTTCGGACCCGGTAAAACTAAGGCGATTGCTTTCACTCCCAGTGCGGCCAAAGCGGTGATTCGCATGGACGGCGTCCACATCAAATTTAGCCCAAACTTTACCATCCTCGGGGTGGTCATCGATAACCGACTGAACTTCAAATCCCATGTCAAACACGCCATTAATAAAGCTAAGTCCATATTCAACAGGCTCTGTGTGTTCGTCCGCCCCACCTGGGGACTTCACTCAGAAAACGTCAAAGCCATTTATAAATATGTCATCGTTCCCATTGTTTCGTACGCGGCTGGGGTTTGGGGACACGTCGCGGAAAAAGTCTACGTAAGACGGGCCCTTATTTCTCTGCAGAGGGGCTTCGCAATCCGTATTATCAGAGGCTACCGAACTGTTTCGGCGAACGCGGCAATCGCCATCGCGGGTCTCCTCCCCCTGGATTTGGACATCCTTAGGATCAGGGAAAACGAGTTGGCCCGAGTGACTGGCGTTACGACTCGTTTACCCTCCGATGTACCATACGAATTCCCAACTCCCATAGCACAGCTGCTCCATCCAGCGGAGCGCATTTCGGTAAGATTCCAACAGGCTCCCACCCAGGACGAAGTGGACGGGGCCTGCACAGCCAGGTGCGTGCAGATATTCACAGACGGCAGTAAGTCCGAAACCGGCGAGGTGGGCGCCGCTTGCGTCAGAGTCAACCCGGACGCGAGAGCCCGGGATAGAGTGAAACACTACAAATATAAACTGCACAACGCGTGCACCGTCTTTCAGGCGGAATTGTACGCATTATATCGGGCTTGCCTCATAGTCGTGAGCGAGGGACACCCGGAAGCGCTGATCCTCTCCGACTCCAGATCGGCCCTGGAAGCCCTGGGCTCCAGAAGCAGCACCACTCCGTTAGTGTCCCTCATTCATGGTATCGTGGCCGATCACACCATTAACACGTCAGGCGGCATCTCATTTTGCTGGGTCAAAGGACACGCCGGCATCCCGGGCAACGAGCTGGCGGACGAGGCCGCGAGGAGCGCGGCGTCCTCCCACTCCGTCCCGGCATACACGCATTTCCCCATCTCGTACGTAAAATTTCACTCCTCGCGCTCCGCCTACGCGGCGTGGGAAGACAGGTACACGAGGGCCGGTCAGGGGGCGTACACCAGGACCCTCCTTCCCACCCCAAGGGCTTGCCTGGATCTGGCTACCTCTTTACCGCACGACTTTCATCTCACTCAATTTATAACGGCTCACGGCGCCCACCTCTCTTACTTACACAGATTTCATATTGCACCAACGGACTGCTGCCCTTGCGACCGCGTCTCTCCCCAAACTCCTCGTCACTTGGTTGAGGATTGTCTCCGCTTCGCCTACATCCGTCAGGATTACCTGTCGGCTCTGCCCTATAACATTGATATCGCTTCCCCATTTCACCTCCCAGACATTATGAGCGCGAAGCATTCGACTTCCATTCTTAAGAGCTTCGCAAAGCTTGTTACGGACATTTTCTCCAAACTCAAGTCGTTCAACAATCTTTCTCCATGATGTCCCATCCCTTCATCCTAGTATCTATTTATGTATTTCATTTATGTTATTTTACTGTAAATCTGCTGATTTCTATTATAAAAACCAAAAAAACTCATGAGAACTTATATATTTTCACGGACCTGCAACCGGGCGGGCGCGCCCGCTCGACCGTTGGTCTGCCGCTGGTCGCGCGGGCGCGCCCGCCCGACATTCTTGTATTATTATCACTGTTGCCACGATAACTGCTATGGCTGGACGGGCGCGCCCGCGCTACCGGTGGCGCGGTCGCGCCCGCCAGGTTGGACATTGTGTGACTCTATCGTTTTTTTTTTTTTTTTTTTTTTTTTTTTAAATATATTAATATGCTTTTGTTTTAAACGCAACTGTGCGGGCGTACCCGCGAGACCACCACGGGCCTCGCGGGTGCACCCGCACAGCACTGTCATGTCACTATAATGCTTGGAGCCTGACCGGGCGGCGACCCCCCGCGACTGTCGTTTCCTCGCGGCTGCTCCGGCCACCGGTCGCGGGGCCGCGCCCGGCCCGACCCACTCGACTCGTACCTGTCACGTATATCTGTTAATAATTGTGTTTAAGTACCTAGTTTAATGCCTATCTGGGCGGGCGTGCCCGCGCGACCACCGCTGGCCGCGCGGGCGCGCCCGCACAGTATAACCACGCTTAGAGCCTGGCCGGCCGGGCGCGCCCTCGCGACTACCACCGGCTACCAGCTGGGGGGCCGCGCCCGTTCGACCCGACCCATGCCATTACTATATTTGTGTTAGCATAAGTTTGAAAAAAAAAAAAAAAAAGTACCATGTTAATTGGCCATAATTATTTTTAGTTTCATATCTACACTGTAGTCATAGAATGTCTGGGCACTCGTTTGAATGTCCGTCCGGGCGGGCGTGCCCGCGCGACTGTCACTGACCGTGCGGTCGCGCCCGCCCGCACAGTATCATCATGTGTAAGGCCGAGCCGGGCGGGCGTGCCCGTGCCCTAGCCTCGTGCACCGGTACCGCGCCCGCCCAACCCGGTTACAACTATTTATTGTATGTTAACCATTTGCTTTGCAGATATACACAAAAAAAAAAAAAAAAAAAAAAAAAAATTAAAAAAAAAAAAAAAAAAAAAAAGGGGGAAAAAAAAAAAAAAAAAAAAAAAAATTAGCCACCAATATACCTATAAAATACCATTACTTATTTACAAAAAAAAAAAAAAAAAAAAAAAAAAAAAAAACCCTGTTCGCGGGTAATCATTGTACATAGCTCGTTTGTTAAGTTAAGGTCTTTTATATATTAATATGCTTTTGTTATAAACGCAACTGTGCGAGCGTACCCGCGAGACCACTACGGGCCTCGCGGGTGCACCCGCACAGCACTGTCATGCCACTATAATGCTTGGAGCCTGACCGGGCGGCGTCCCCCCGCGGCTGTCGCTTCCTCGCGGCTGCTCCGGCCACCGGTCGCGGGACCGCGCCCGGCCCGACCCACTTGACTCGTACCTGTCACATACATCTGTTAATAATTATGTTTAAGTACCTAGTTTTAATGCCTATTTGGGCGGGCGTGCCCGCGCGGCCACCGTTGGGCGCGCGGGCGCGCCCGCACTGTATAACCACGCTTAGAGCCTGGCCGGCCGGGCGTGCCCTCGCGACTACCACCGGCTACCAGCTGGGGGGCTGCGCCCGTTCGACCCGACCCACGCCACACTATAATTGTGTTAGCATAAGAATGGACTTTGCCAAAGGCACCATGTTAATTTGCCATAACTATTGTAGTTTCATCTCTACACTGTAGTTATACAATGTCTGTGCACTTGTTGGAATGTGCGTCCGGGCGTGCCCGCGCGACTGTCACTGTCACTGACCGTGCGGTCGCGCCCGCCCGCGCAGTATCACCATGTGTAAGGCCGGGCCGGGCGGGCGTGCCCGTGCCCTTGCCACTGGGCACCGGTACCGCAACCGCCCTACCCGGCCCATGTTACTTATTGTAGTTATTATATGTGAACCATCTGCTTTGTAGTTATTATCATTAAAAAAAAAAAAAAAAAAAAAAAAAAAAAAAAATTTGGAAAAAAAAAAAAAAAAAAAAAATGCCTATAAATACCATTACTTATATAAAAAATAAAAAAAAAAAAAAAAAAAAAAAATATGAAAAAAAAAAAAAAAAAAAAAAAAAAACACCAATATGCCTATAAATAAACGCCACTACGCCGCTACACCTCTTGTCTCCGCTGCCACTGCGTGCCTCCTCGGTGACGGCGTGGGGGGTCGGCAGGATGCCCGGCGCCGCTGTTGGTGTTGCGCCTCCCGCGTCGCGGGTGCGGCCGTCGCCGCGGCGCGTCGCGGCTGCGTTTTCCCGGCCTGGATGGTCGCTGAATGGACGCCTCTCACTTTTGCGAGGATGGGCGCCGGCGGTCCGCGAGTGCTCGGGGCGGGGGCGTCTGGGCTCCGGGTGGTGCGGGGTGCCGCATGGGCCGTGGGGGTCCTCCGGTGTGCGCGCGGCAGTGGTCCCCAACTTTGTGCACATGGGTCAAGGGTTGGCCGCTTTCGGGCGCACACTGGGAGGAAGTTTCCCGCAGTTTATGCGGTGCGTCTGCTGCCCGGGGCGCGGGCGGGTCTGCCCTGGGTGATTGCGGGCCGCGGGAGCCGATCTTCGGCGCGGGGCGCCTGTTCGGCGGTTGCCCGGGCGGGGGAGCGCGGCCGTGGTGTGCGGCGGCGGCGGCCGCGCCTGCGGGGTTGGGGGGGGGGGGGGGGGGTGAGGCCGGCTGTCTGCGCGAACGGCGTGGAGAAGGCGGTGGAGAGGGGCCGCTGTGAGCGGTCCGGCTGCGGACTCGTCTAGCCACGAAGAAAACAATTTTTATTTTTTTTATTTTATGCTAATACTAACTGTACCTGAGCGGGCGCGCCCGTGCGACCACCGCTGGCTGCGCGGGCGCGCCCGCTCAACCTAATCTTACCACGTATTGTTACTATGCCGTGGGTCTGGCCGGGCGGGCGTGCCCTCGCGACTAACACCGGCCCCCGGCTGGGGGGTCGCGCCCGCCCGACCCGACCCACATATTACTTTGTATTAGCTTTAATTGCATCTGGGCGGGCGTGCCCGCGCGGCCACGGCTGGTCGCGTGGGCGCGCCCGTTCTGCCTTGTCACACTGCCCTCACGGGATGGAGGTTTATCTTCACTTATTTTATCACCCATACACTTTTTTCCTAATTCAGCTTGTGTGTTATTGTCAACTGCCACCGGGACATCCCACCCATCATCTTGCGCCTCAACAACCCTTTCCTCGGGTGAGGCAGGGCCTACCGGGCTGGCCCCTGCGGCCCCTCGGGCTGCACGGCTAGGTCGCCTTGTCGGCTCTCTACCACGGGGGCATATGTGGCGGGGGGCACAAATCGACGTGCCGCCCCAGGGGAGGGTATGACCCGCTCGGGTCCCACGCGCGAAAAAATTTAGGGGTGGGCTGTCCCTGTGGCAGTCTTATAGTTATCGTATTTATTAGTTCATTATGTATAAGTATATATTATATTGATGCCCTTCTTCTCCTCCTATCCCAATATCTTCTGCTTTCTTTCTTCTATCCTCGTTCTGTTGTGTCCCCCTATCCTCCTCTTTCTTTCTACCCCTTTTTCTTACCCCCGGAGCGCGGCACTGGTGGGCAACAAGCCTGACCATGGGATGAGCTCATAGTGCCGCGTCCACTCCCTCACAACTTTTTTTATCTTCCCCAATTACTCATTTACCCATTCCGTATAAAATCCATATGGATTGCCCTTTACGTCTACCAAAAGTTAAAAAAAAAAAAAAAAAACCTAACCTAACCTAACCTAACCTAACCTAACCTAACCTAACCTAACCTAACCTAACCTAACCTAACCTAACCTAACCTAACCTAACCTAACCTAACCTAACCTAACCTAACCTAACCTAACCTAACCTAACCTAACCTAACCTAACCTAACCTAACCTAACCTAACCTAACCTAACCTAACCTAACCTAACCTAACCTAACCTAACCTAACCTAACCTAACCTAACCTAACCTAACCTAACCTAACCTCAATTGGCGGGCCCTTGTTCTGGAACCTTCTACTCGACCCCCTGCTTGATGAGCTCACCGACTGCGGTATTTACTGCCAAGCCTTCGCAGACGACATCGTGCTAGTTGTGGAGGGCAGCACAACCAACGAGATAGAGCGTAGGGCCAATGTCGCGCTCTCCCGTGTTCGGGACTGGGGTGTGTCAAATAAACTAAACTTTGCGCCACAAAAAACCAAGGCGATGGTATTAACCAAGAAACTAAAATTTGACACCCCTAGGCTGACCATGGGGGGGACCGACATTGAGATGGTGAGAGATATTAAAATTCTAGGTGTCACCTTCGACGATCGCCTAACCTTCAACACGCACATCGCGAACCAAGCAAGAAAGGCGATCGACATATACAAAGGAGTAAGTAGAGGAGCTCGAGCCACCTGGGGGTTAAAATCAGAAATTATTAAAACGATTTACGTCGCGGTTATTGAACCGATAATTTTATATGCGGCCAGTGTCTGGGCCCATCAAGCAACTAAAATAACCTCCAGAAAGGCTCTCGACGCAGTGCAACGTGGGTTCGCGCAAAAAATCGTGAAATCAAACAGAACGGTATCCCTTAATGCCGCCTTAGTATTGTCGGGGCTGCTTCCGCTGGACCTTCGGGCCCAAGAAGCATCCCAGCTTTATGAGGCGAAGCGAGGGAAACCCCAGGCAATACTAAGCGGCAGAAATGTAGAGGCGCGCGTACCCACGATTGAGGACAGCCACCCCAGCAAAATGTTAGACACAAAATTTACTTGTTTGGACAACGCAGAGGAGGAGGGCAAACTGGCAGAAGGCTTGGTAAGGATATACACGGACGGCAGCAAACTGGAGGGGAAAGTTGGGGCTGCCCTGACTTGTTGGGAAGGGCGGACCGAAACCAGTACCCGAAAGTTTAAGCTGGAGCCGTTCTGTACAGTCTTCCAAGCCGAGCTGTATGCCATCCTCCAAGCGACCGAAATTCTCATTGGCAAAAAATATAGGGAAGCCGCCGTGCTCAGTGACTCGAGATCCGCACTCCAGACGCTTCTTGATCCGGACTCTTCGCACCCCATCACAAAGGCAATCCAGGGCAACCTACAGTTTCTTAGAGACAACCACCAACTCGTCTCATTGTACTGGATTAGGGCCCATGTCGGAGTGGAGGGGAACGAGAGGGCGGATCAACTGGCGAAGGATGCGGCTCTCAAGTTAAAAACTGGCTCGGACTATAGCTGCTGTCCTGTCTCCTTCGTTAAAAGGCACTTACGCACTTTAACGATCGAGATGTGGGACAGCAGATATAGAACCGAAAGCACGGCGGGAACCACAAAGGTATTCTTCCCTAGCGGGGTGGCAGCATACGGCACGGTGAGGAAGATGGAGATCGACCGGGTGACCTCGCAGATCCTGACCGGACATGGTGGGTTCTCTGCATACCTGCATAGGTTCAAATGCAAGGACAGCCCATCATGCATTTGCGACCCGGCAGAGGGCGAGGACATCTTCCACATCGTGCTGGACTGTCCTCAACACAGCGTCGATAGGTACACTCTACAGCAGACACTAAACACAAAATTAAGCAAAGACACCCTAGGCACCATTATGAAAAATAAAGAAGAAAGAGATAAGTTTATGGAATTCGCCACAAAAGTGGCAAATATAGTAATACAAAGGAACAAAAACTAGGGCAAAGACCGAAAGCAGGCAAACAGCTAGATTACGTTTGAACAACATTTTGTATATGGACTTATATAATTTATTAGCTATTTTATAAAAACAAGAAGCAACTCAAAGACGAAAGAAATAAGTATGAAATTGTACTAGAGATAAGAACTAGAGTTAAGAATAATGTAAAACGACAAACAACAGAAGACAACATTATAACATGTATTAGAATCTAAGAAAATTGTAACCAAAAATTTTAAAAAGAGAAAGAATGAGAAAAGAAACACTCATTTAAATATATATAAAATAGCAAAAAAATATACACATGTAAAAGAAAATAAATTAAGAAAACAGACAAACAAAGACCTGCAACAAAGCGGGGAGTACAGAAAAAAAAAAAAAAAAAAAAAAAAAAAAAAAAAAAAAACCTAACCTAACCTAACCTAACCTAACCTAACCTAACCTAACCTAACCTAACCTAACCTAACCTAACCTAACCTAACCTAACCTAACCTAACCTTTTTTTTTTTTTTTTTTTTGTTTACGGGGAAAAATGCTATTACGCACCGCCTGCCCGAGGCAGGGGAAGTGGGACTCTCCCGCTGGTGAACAGCGGGCATACCGATCACTAAAAAACCCCGTTGTGACGTCTCATGCCGGTTCATGCGGCGTGGGTACCCGTTAGGCTTCCGCCACACCGCCCGGCTGGCCCTGGCTTAACCTGGCTTAATCATGGGCGCGCATAATGAGAGACATCAGTCACAATTGATGCCTTCTCGCGCAAGCCACGAACGACGCGTCAACGACGACGCCTCTCATCGGAAAGGCGCGCGGAGCGTCGTGGCTCTCGATGGACTTGGGGCGGCAGCTCTTCCACCACCCCCTCCATCGGTCTCCCGTCTGTGGAGTCCTCCTGGCGCTCGGGGCGATCACCCCTAATCGCCGGAGGGTCCCCCCGGTGCTCGGGGCGTTTGCCCCTAATCACCGGAGGCTCACACACTCGGCTGCCCATTAAGTGCCCTGACGGTCGGCCACTGTCGGCACAGACCTGGCACCTACTTTCGACACTGCAAGTCGCGGCCACATGGCCCGGACTTCCGCACTTGAAGCATAGCCCGCTTCGATCTTTACAATCGGCCGGGCACAACGGCTTAGTGTGCCCCAATCCCAAACACCTGTAACACCGTAGGGGGCGAGGGGCAAGCGGACGCACCTCGGCAATGCACCAGCCCACGCGTATCTTCTCTGTTGCACACAACGTCTTTACAGCAGCCACTGGGCATCGAAAACGGATGTAGCGGTTGCCGTTACGATCCATACGGATATCCGTCATTTTGAATTTAGTCGCCTCACATTTGGAAATAGCCGCAACCACGCCCAACACCTCCTCAGGCTGAATCGAGTCGTCCAGCCCAATGACTTCAAAATCGGCTGTCTTCTCCGGCCTGCTCACTGTAACCTCTTCGCCAACGACTTCCCGGAGCTTCGCTGCGAGGGCGTCTGCCTTGGTACCGCTTGCGTCTGGGATGCTAAGTATCTTGGCGCCCGTCTGTGTTTCCCTTACGTTCAGCCCCTCGTCCAGGCCTATATCTGTTAGGGAGATGCTCGCTTTCGCTTTTGCCAATACGTCCTTATAAGTTATTCCCTTCTCTCTCGCCGCAGGCAGGAGGGTCATCACCACTGCCGCAGTGCTGGGGGGTATAATCTTGTTTCGTCTTTTTGGAGCCGGCTGCTTTGGCTTCGGCGTGTGTTGACCATCTACTTCGGGCTGCGACTGGGTTGTGGCCTCAGCCGCCATCTTACGTCTTTTGTTTTGCCCGACAACGTCCTTCCAAGAGCCCCCTGGAGGATCAGAAGGGGGTGGAGCATTCTTCGCCGTGGGAACGGCACGACTAGCCGACTGCGTAAAAAGCGTCTTCATTTGTACATCCGAGAGGCGTTTCTCAAATGCCTCCAAACGACCGTCAACAGTCCTCCCGACAGATTCGAGGAGGGAAGTCTTCATGGCAGCCAAGGCCGCCGTCAGTTCGTCCGTCTTAAAGGGATTCTGTGGAGGAGGAGTAGCCTTAAGGCTCGCTACTTCTTTCACCAGATCCCTATTCCGTGCCGCCACCAGGTTACTGTGTTCGGTAACTTTTCGGAGCTCTTCGACTTTCTTATTATAATCCCGATGGAGTTCCTCAAACTCCGCGTCTTTTGAATTTATAATCCCCACGAGGGACAGTTCAATCAGTCCAACACGTTGAACCGCCTTTATTATTTGCCTTTCCTCAATTCCTTGGATGTTCCCCAACCACTTTCTTAAACGACGAGTATGTTTGTCAAATTCTTCCTTCTCGAGCCGAACTGAGTCTTCGAACGACAGTCTCTCGTCATTGGACTCGGTATCACATTCGTCTGAGCTACCCGCCTTCTGTTCCGTCTGCTTGTCAGTCGGCTTCGCAGAGGACATCTTCCTCCTTTTCTCACCACAGTGTTTGTCTGGACGCTGGGCGATGTCCCTATTCTCCTCCTCACCATCAAAGTTTATTTTGTAATATTCAGCCATCTTAGACCCACGAGCATGGGAGAAACATCAGTCCACCCGGGCAGAGATCCCAGTACCCGGGCAACCCTACATACACTGGGAGGGCGGGTGGTGTCCCAGGTTGGTTCGCTATTCGACAAGCACCTCTGCCGGCCACCTTCAGGCGGTCCGACGCCACGTTCCCAACGCCGAACCTTCGAGGATTTTTTATAGTGGTTTACTACACGCAGCCCCCGTAGCGGCTCCCGTTCCTGCACCACGTACAGGGTTACGGTATGATCCTGGTTTTGGTTCGCGCCGGCCGAAGCCCGGTAACCCCCTTCCACTAGGGGCCGTTCCCCTATCCACCACCTGGGGGACGCGCCCGGTCTCGGATCCAGGAACCGCATCACTCGCGTGAGGCCGAGAACCTAACCTAACCTAACCTAACCTAACCTAACCTAACCTTTTTTTTTTTTTTTTTTTTTTTGGCAAGTCAGAAATGCTTTACGCATACCCCCACGCTCGGACACGCGGCGGGGGTTATGTGGGGCTCTCCCAATGACCTCCCCCGGTCCCACACCCAACCTAATCCAACTTACTAAGCTACAATAGACCCGATGAGGGGCCGGAGGGGGGGCATACCCACTAAAACTGACTTGGTGTGCCCTCTCCTGCTGGTTACCGACGACGAGGGCTCCTGGTGGTATTCGACCACGTCGTCCCAGCCAGCCCGGTTTTCCAGGCCCCTTCCTAGCAAAAGAGGAGATGCCCGAGCACACTTGGGCACCCCCTCTGACACGCAGACAGAACTGCACGAAGCGGGCGGAGGCTGTCCGGCCTCAACCCGCTAGCCCTGTTATGGGGGTAAAAGATCGGCGAAACGCCTACGCCGTCCCCCGGGCCGCCTGCGCCTGAGCGGGTCCGCCTGGGCGTCACCCTCGCGGAATCGCTCGGCGGTCTCCTTCTGCGTCATCACCTCCTCGCAGAACGAAACCATAGCTTCCCATGACCTGTCACTGTCCAGCATAGATTTGACTACGCTGGGCAGAGAGAGGTCTTGACCCACCACAGCTGTGAGTGTCTGGCGCTGTCTGCTCCAGGCGTCGCACACCTCCAGCGTGTGCTGCGCCGAGTCCCGACTAGCACCACACTCATGGCACCTAGGGCTCCCTTCCCTGCGAATTCGATGCAGGTAATCGCCAAAGCACCCTTGGCCGGTCAAAATTTGTACCAGCCGGTAAGTAAGAGTGCCGTGGCGACGTTCCAACCATTGGCGTAAAACAGGCTGTATCGCCTCAATGGTGCGTCGTCCGTACACCTCGTCGACCAGATCGTCCGTCCAGCGCTCAATCACAGCATTCTGCGCGTCACGCCGAACCGCCTCGGTCTCTTCTATGGTCAGGCGCTCGCCTTGCGCCCTACGCTCAGCCCTATGCCTATAAACCTCGCTGAGCACCTCCGCCTCCAACTCCCAGGGCGGAGTACCGGCCAAAACCAGGGCTGCTGCTGAAGCAACAGTGCGGTACCCTCTGATGGCTCTTAGTCCGATTGCACACTGAGGCGCACGCAGAAGCGCTCTTATTTTGTTTGTGAGGGCCTCCACCCATACAGGTGCCCCGTACAGGGCCATGCTCTTAACGACGGTGCAATAAAGACGGCGACACGTCGTGCTTGGGCCGCCCACGTTTGGAAGCAGGCGCCCCAGCGATAGTGCAGTACCTACAAGACGCGGGGCCAACTTCTTAAAATGTGGCAAAAAACTCCAACGACTGTCAAGCGTCAACCCGAGATATTTTATAGTGCTCTCCACTTTTATTCTAGCACCAACGACAGATATAGATGCATCGTTTGGTGGTCCTTTCCGAGGCTCGTGAAAGTATATGGCCTCTGTTTTACCGATATTCACCTCTAGTCCCAGCAAGCGAATTCTCTCAACAACCTGTGTTGTGCCCACCTCTGCTAAACGCGCGGCTTCCGCGTATGTGCCGCCCCGTGCTGTGACTAGTGTGTCGTCGGCATAACAAATGACACTCATTTGGGGAGGCAGAGTGCCTCGAAGAACCCAATTGTACCCTATATTCCACAGGAGTGGGCCTAGAACCGACCCCTGCGGAACACCACAGCTAACCTCGCGGCTAAACATAACGCCACCAGGCCCAATAAACTTAACCCGCCGATCGTTTAGGTAGCTTGCCACAAGCTCGAGCAGATATTGCGGAACCCGATGAAACTTCAGTCCTTCCAGTATGGTTTCGAAGGGGATAGTGTTAAAAGCGTTGGCAATATCTAGAGATACCGCCAATACACCCTCACCCTTCAACCTTGCCTCCTCGCAGAAACCTTTTAAGTCTTTCACGGCATCTACGGTGGACCTTCCAGCCCGAAAACCATATTGGCGGTCCGACAAGTCAGGGCCTGTAGACGTCAGGTGTTCGACGGTACGAGCCGCAACAATTCGCTCAAAGAGCTTGCCCTCCTCGTCAAGCAACACGATGGGTCTAAGAGACGACGGGGAGTCCGGTGAACGGCCGTCCTTTTTCAGTAGACACAAGCGGCCCGTCTTCCAGGCAGAGGGAAATTCTCCGGCCTCCATAATGGATGTGAATAGCTCCCTAATCTTGTCTCCTAGGTGCTTCGATGCTGCCACCAAAACAAAACCCGGGACGCCGTTCGGCCCAGGGGCTTTCTTTTTAGCTCGAAGTTTGTCGATCGCCACATCAAACTCAGCCTCAGTGACAGGAGGCACTCTGACTGCAGATTCCTGAGTGATCACCGGAGCTGACATCGCGGGCGGAATAAACGTATCTCTTCGTGGAAAGAGCGCAGATACAGCATCCTGCAACAACTGCGGCTCAAACTCCTCCAATCGAGGGGCCCCCTGTCGCATCTTGCTACGTACCACGAGGTAGGGCCTCCCCCATGGGTCCCGATCTAAGTCCTGCAACCACTCTTCCCTGGCTCTAGATTTCGCAGATGATATTGCGTTTTGCAGAGCTTTCTTCGACTCTTTGTAGGCGTCGTAGAGGAGTCGTTCCTGTTCTTCGAAGTGCCTGCGCCGTCGACATCTTTTGTGGGCCCTGCGAGCATCATTGCAAGCTTCACGAAGGGAGGCAATTTCTGCAGACCACCAATACACGGCCTCTTTGCCTGGAGGCAGACCCCTAGAACGTGGCATCGCGGCGTCGCAAATTGCCGTGAGATCATTGCGGAGCCTGACAGCTCGTTCTTCAACACTGTCTCTGCGAGAATCACGTGCGTCGTTGTTCCAGCTCGCAACTATCGCTGCCTCTTCCGCAAGATGGGGGTTATATTGCGTCAGGGCCCATTTCGGGAATCTAGCTCGACTAGTTCTTTCCACCCTAAGAGGCGCACGCGTGGAAGCTGGGGCTGATACCTCGAAGGTGATGTAAAGGTGGTCGGAGAGGGATTCGACCTCTTTTTGAACGACCCAGCCAGAAATTCGTAACGCCAGAGCAGGCGATGCAAAGGTGACGTCCACGATAGACCCTCCGTTTCTCCTGACACAAGTTAACTCATTGCCTTGGTTAGCCACGCAGAGGTTCATTGACGCTACGAAATCTGCGACTAGATCTCCCCTATCATCAGTAACGGGGGAGCCCCATAACGCTGATTTTGAATTCAGATCCCCCATTACGATCACCTGCATTCGACTGAGCCTACCAACCGCTACGCTTAACTGAGCCAAGTACAACTCAAGATCAGACACGCTATCGTTTGGAGAGAAGTATACCCCAACAATTGCAATTTTCCCCCACTTAGCCACAACGTAGCCAGAACCCCTCTCTTTTACTTCCAAAGGAAAACAGGAGGAAGGATCTGTAGCAATAGCGACAGATTCGTTAAGATCCGCAGCCCAATGAGGCAGGGTTGGTACATAATATGGCTCTGACACAACCGTAACATCGATCTTCCACTCCACCATAGTCTGAGATAAAAGGTCCTGTGACCTGGTGGAGTGGTTGATATTCGCCTGAAGAAATTTGAAATGGCGTGTATTATCCATTAATTTGGATTTCTGGTAGCTCCGCTGTCTCCATTGGCAAAGACACTCCTACAGTGGGGGGCGCCCTTGTACCCGCACCCTCCTTTGGCTTAACTTGTGGGGGGTTGCACTTCCTTCCCCCCATTCTGTGGCAGGCTGGTCGTTCGGCATCTGCACAAACGTCGCAACGGTACTCCTTGGCGCCGCAACTGGCGGCAACATGGCCCGCTTTACCACAGCGATAGCATAAATAGCTTCGGTTGGTTTGACTTGGGCACCGCTGACTTGTGTGCCCGAGGCTCAGACATCTGTAGCAGCGCATCGGTACAGGATCTAACGCCCGAACATGAGCAGAACTCCAGCCTACTAGGAGCCTGCCAGCCTCCACAATTTTCTTAGCAACGGCCACGGGACATTTCGCTAGAGCTGTCCCCAAACTGTTACCACCGAATCGGACTTCCCCGACCTTCACCTGGTCAGAATGACATCCGCCTTTTTCTGCAATTGCAGCGATGACATCCTCCTTCACGACCGAATCGTCAAGGCCCGAAATGCGTAAGTCGACACACTTCGTGGGTCTCGTGACCTTAGCGACGCCGGACAAAACCTCACGGAGCTTAGTGGCAAGATCATCCGCCTTTTTCCCATTCTCAGGCCCTGGGATCGAGAGGATCCTGGCGCCAGTAGCTGCCGTCTTGCAGCGTACCCCTTCCAAGCCGAAATCTTTGAGTTGCAGTTCCGCCCTTGCCTTCCCGATGATTTGAGCGTAAGTGACACCGTGTTCTATTGCTTCTGCGTCCAAGGTAAGTACGACCGCCGCCGTTTTCGGAGGTGTAAGGCTAGTCTTCTTCTTGGTCTTCTTTTTCTTTTGTGCAGAAGCTTCTGCTGGTGTAGGCCCTGCCTGATTGGCCGCGGCAAGGGCTGCTTTACGCTGTTTATTGGCCTTCTTTCTGCCTATTACCTCGCTCCAGGTTCCTTCTGTGGATGTGGAAGCTGTTGGCGCTTGAGAGCGTTCAGTCTGAGACTGCGCAGAAGAAGGGTCTGTTGTTAAAGCCTGAGGGCGCGGAGGCGCCGGCTGTCGAGCTGGGGCCACTGGTTTTCGAGCTGGGGGCGCTGACTGTCGAGCTGGGGGTGCTGATAAAGGCGGAGGCATCTCGCGTCTTCTGTCAGCCGCTAGCGGCGGTCTAAGTATAGGCGCTGGAGGTAGCCTTTCCTCGATGCTGCTGAGCCTGGTGTTAACCATTTCACCTATGGATATTGTCAAGGAGCGCGCAAACTCCTGGAGAGCCTCCGTATTTGCCAAAGGTGGCAACGCAGATGGTAGTGGCGTCGGAGGCTGAGGCGTTGGTGGCAGTGGCGCCGGCCGTATCGACACCGGTGGCAAAGGCGAGCGCGAGCGCGAGCGCGAGCGCGATCTCGCACGCACGGAGTCAGAAGGCGATGGCGCGCGCAAGGAGTTAGAAGTCAACGCCGGACGCAAGGAGTTAGAAGGCGACTCCGCTGATCCACTTTGGCACTGCTGGTTGCGCTCTGAGAACGCTTTCCTTAGACTTTTCACCTCTTCTTGTAATAGTGCGAGCTGCCTATTAAGACGGATATTGTTCGCGTGAACCCTCCGTAATTCATCATCTGGAGAGCGGGTAGTCAGGGTCTCAAAGATGTCATAGAGATCCTTTGCCGCATCGTTCAAGCGCTTTTGGTGTGTGCCCTTTAGCTTCCCAGATGAGCGCGAAACATCTGTGATAGAGCTCAGCTTAGCGGACACCTCCTTTCTAATCTCCGCCGTGCTGTCCCATTCAATACCGGGCAAAGGTGACCTAGACCGTAGTTCCTCAAAGGACCATTCCTCCAAACGACCGACATTCGTCATGATTTCAGTGCCATCCATAGCATCGGCGCCACCTGTCGCCTCGGCACCGCCCATCGCCTCTTCGGCATCCCGCTCATAGTCCGACAATGGACGACGCAGATTGAGCTGCGATTCAGACACCGTACGTTCTGGGCGTGGGCCAGTTGCTGCTACACGACCACGGCCACGCCTACCTCTACCTTTCCCGAATTTACCGACTTTAGGACTATCGGCAACAGTCGTTCCACCCGGCCCGACGGAGTCCGGGGTTAAAAATTCCTCAAGAGGGCGTTTTCTTCTAGCACCTGCATTAAGGCTGGTTGCGCTTCCTGTGTTAGAAGAAGCACTCTCCTCATCCGCTGAATAAACGTCCGAAACGGAGTTTTTAGACGACGCCGAAAACATTTCTGACGCAGAATGCGCCCGCTCGTTTAAAGCCCCTGAGCTAGGCTTCTCCCGCTCTCTTTCGCCCGAGCTAGGCCCACCGCCAAATTTTAAAATTAGTTTTGTTTTGTTTGAAGATTCCATTTTAGTCCCACGATTATGGTAGCAAATAATCAGTCCACCCGGGCAGAGGCTCCGTACCCGGGTAAGCGTATGGTTCACGAAACAGGGGGTCCGCCAGTCCCCTGCTGTACAATCCCATAGAGGTCCAAAATACTGTTATTCACAACGTAAATAAAACTAGTGTGTAGGTCGAGGATAATTTATTGGGTGCATCGACAAGACTATATCAATCACCAAAAAATCTTAACACCGCCGTTCAGCATTACGTACGTTTGGCACAACGCCATCTATGTACAATAACTACAACTTATATTTAAATACAACGGCTTAACATTCCGCCCACCATGAACGGAACGTCCATCAGAAACAACACAATCAAATAAGAAACTTAACAAAAACAACAAAATGTAGGTATGCAATACATCAATAATACATAACTAACACATACACATACTTGCCTAAATTAAAATACAAAAAAACATAGTAGTAGGTATTTACATTTATTAAGTGACAGGTAAAATTATAAGTTTGGATACAGGTCTTTTTACTAGAGACCCCTTGCATCGCAAGGTTACGACTCTCGTAAGATTGTCCGCACCAACATGTTTTTCCTTAATTACGCCATACAACCATCTGGACGGTGGGAGGTCATCCTCCTTTACTAACACGACATCCCCTACAGAAGGTTCAGGAGCAATATAGGACCATTTATATCTATGCTGTAATTGAGTCAAGTACTCATGAGACCATCGTCTCCAAAAGTCTTGCAGTAGTCTCTGTACAAACTGCCATCTTTTAAGAGTACTCACGTTACTCTGCTCAAAGTTTGCATCGGGTATAAGCAGCAACGGCTCACCGACTAGAAAATGGCCGGGAGTTAATGGATACGGATCATCTGGATTATTGCTAATTTGAGAAAGTGGACGCGAGTTAAGGCAAGCTTCTATTTGATACAGAAGCGTGGACATCTCTTCGAATGTCAAGGTACTGTTACCAATAACCCTTTTTAGATGGTGCTTTGTGGACTTCACTCCAGCCTCCCACAACCCTCCAAAGTTCGGCGAGTGAGGTGGAATGAAGTGCCAGTTGGTACCATTTGTTGCCAACCACTCAGCAATATCATTAGCGGCTTCAGACTTTTCCGTTTGGAATAAATGCTTTAACTCCCTATTGGCCCCCACGAAGGTCGTGCCGTTGTCACTCCATAAATCTGCGCAGTGACCTCGCCGTGCAACAAAACGCTTAAAAGCTGCTAAAAATGCCTCGGATGTCATGTCACTAACGACTTCGAGGTGTATTGCACGAGTGGTCATACATACGAACAAGGCTATATATCCTTTAACGGCTCGATAACCACGCCCTTTATACGGTCTTATAGCTATGGGTCCTGCGTAGTCAACCCCACTCTGATAGAAAGGTCGACAGACTGTGACACGTTCCGTAGGTAGCTGTCCCATCATTTGCTGACTTGTTTGTGCAGAATGGCGACGACATACAACACACTTCCGAACGACCTTGCGAACAAGATTTTTCGCATTAACTATCCAATACTGCGTTCTTAAAAAGTTTGTCATTAATTGTGGACCGCCGTGAAGAGTGCGATTATGGGCATCATCCACAATCAAATCTGTGAAGTGCGACTGATACGGCAGCAATATTGGATGTTTCATATTTTCATCTATTTCAGCATTTTGTAAGCGACCGCCCACCCTGAGTATACCATCAGCATCAAGAAACGGACACAGTGAGGTAAGTTTACTACTTTTCTTTATCTTTCCCAAAGTTTGTAAACATTTTATTTCTTCCAGGAAACTTTTCCTTTGACACAATCGGATACAGGTAAGTAAAGACTCTTTTATTTCTAATCTAGATATGTAAGGCGTAAATTTTTCTTTATTTAACTTAAGGAATCTACGTATGTATGCAACAACTCTTAATAATTTATTCAATGAAGAATAACGACATAATATAGATTCTGACTCTGACTGAATAGTGTGGCACGAAATTTGCTCTTTTTTCTTTTCTAAATCCGTTAATTTAAATTGTCCCTTTGAATAATTAATAACCTTTTCTTGCAGCCATTGTGGACCCTCTCTCCAGATCTTCAAATCCGATAGTTTGCTCGGATTTATACCTCGCGACGCACAATCTGCAGGGTTAGATTCGGACTTGACATGTGACCACTGAGTATTATTCATAAGCGTTAATATTTCAGAGAACCGATTCGCGACATAGGTTTTCCATTTGCTGGGATGACTGCTCAACCATGAAAGGACTACACTTGAGTCCGTCCAGGCGTACACGCACTCCTTCGGAATCTCTAAAACTTCTGCAATTTCTTGAAGCAGGTTGGCTAACAATACCGCTCCGCACAACTCCAACCGAGGAATCGAGACTTGCTTCACCGGAGCAACCTTCGTCTTTGCGGCAAGTAATCGTACATGCACATCACCTTTAAAATCAACGATTCTCATATAGACTACAGCTGCGTATGCTGCATTTGAAGCATCGCAGAATCCTTGAAGTTCTCTGCTAACATCGTTGGTGCTAGTGCCAATCCATCTTGGAATCTTAAATTGAGCGAGATGTGTAAGTTCATCTCGAAACTCAAGCCATGCCTTCAAAATATCACATGGCAATTCTTCATCCCATTGTATCCCTGACAGCCAGACTGTTTGAATAAATATTTTAGCAGTGGTGACCACAGGAGCTAGCCAACCGAGGGCATCAAACAGTTTTGCTATTTCCGAAATCATTTTCCTCTTAGTTATGGGTGTTTCCAGTGCTGTAAGTTGGACAGTGTATTGAAATTCATCTTGGTGTCTATTCCAAGTGAGACCTAAAATTTTGATAACTGTATCTAATTTTAGCTCTAAAGTTTCCTTTGAATTCTTACTTTCTCTATCCCACTTTGACAACAACTCACTATTGCTACTACTCCATTTCTGAAGCTGGAAACCACCAAGTTTAAGTAACTCGTTCATTTGTTGATAAATCTGTGCTCCCTCGTTTATATTTTCGCAGCCTGTCATAAGATCATCCATATAATATTCCCTAAGGACTCTGCTAGCTGCCAAAGGATATTTATCTCCCTCATCATGTGCAAGCTGTTGTAAGGATCTGACCGCCAAGTAAGGTGCCGCTGATGTACCAAATGTTACACGCAATTGTCGGAGATGCTGAAGTTCTGAATTAACATCGCTACGCCATAATAGACGTTGAAAATCAACATCCTCAGCAGCTATCTTGACTTGACGGTACATCTTCACAATATCTGCTACCAGGCTTATAGGATAGCAGCGCCAACGTAAAATAAGGTGTCGAAGTGTGGGTTGAAGCGTTGGACCTACCATGAGATCATCATTCAACGAAGTTCCATTATTAAGCGAACACGACGCATCAAACACGACCCGAACCTTAGTGGTGCTTCTCTCATTGCGAACGACAGCGTGATGGGGAAGATACACAGCCTTGGGATTAGCTTTCTCCACTTCCGGCACTACTTCCATGTGATTTAATTTTAAATATTCCTCCATAACCTCCGAATATTGAATCTTCAGTGGTTGATTCTTCAGTAATCGTTTTTCGAGCATAAAGAATCGTTTTTGCGCAATATCATAAGAATTACCGTATTGACAACTTGGATCCACCTTTTTGAATGGCAATTTTACGACATAGCGACCCTCATCATCTCTAGAAGTAGTTTTGGCGAACAGCTCTTCACATTGCTGTTCTTCTTCAGACAGACATTTTTTCACAGCTGAAGACAGTTCTTCTTGCTCCCAAAAACCTTTCAGGAGATCGTTCATACTCAATTGAGTGTGCATACTAATTATTTCATTACGTGTCTGTGAAAGTTCGTAACTTGGAGGGGAAAATATATGGCCTGAAAGGATCCAGCCAAGTTTGGTATTTTGCGCAATTGGAGAACCTGGTGGACCTTTGACAACTCCATCCATTAAAATTTGACCATACACTTCCGCCCCCAGTAAAATATCAATTTTACTCGGAGTATCAAACTTCGGGTCTGCTAACTCTATAGCAGGAATCTGAGGAGAAAACATCGGAACAGACATTTTCCTCTCAGGTAAAAGAGAAGTGAGCTTATTAAGAACATGAGCTTTAACTTCAACTATAAAGTTGGGGTCATGGCGTGACTGAATTTTGACCATAACGGTCCATTTAGACTGCAAGGATGAACCTTGATCACTACCTAACCCTGAAATGTAGCTCATGTTTGAAACTCTTCTAAGACCAAGCATTTGTACAACAGACTCTGCTATAAATGAAGCTTGTGAACCTTGGTCCAAAAGAGCTCTGATACAAAAAGTTCCATTTTTCGTATCTACATTGACCAAAGCAGTGGCCAATAATACTTGACTATTTGCATTAGAAAAGCATGATACTATATTTGATGCCTCGCCTTGAGATGATTCTACATTGGACGACTGAGCGCCCCCTTCCACTACGGAAGTGTTTACCTGATCATCTTTAGGACCTAACTTTGGGTGCAGTAAAGAGTGATGTCGCCTTTTACAAATGCGACAGCTGGTTGATTGACGGCAATTGTATATCGAATGATTCGGAGCAAGACAATTAAAACATAACTTGTTGGTTTGGGCAAAAGTACGACGTACATTTACATCTTCCTTTGCGAATTTTTTACAATTACACAGTTTGTGAGCATCGGAACAAAATATACATGATACAGCAGGAATTGTATGCATTGTTTTAGGAACATTATTACGAACATTACTCTGTTTAGTGGCTTTATTGTCTAGAAATTCTAAAGATCTGAAACGATGATCTAAAAAGTTTTTAAAATCAACAAGTTTAGGCAATTCATCATTACATCTACTGACTTCTACTTCCCACAACTTTCGAGATTCTGTATCAAGTTTCAACGAAACTACATAAATTACAATAAGATCCCAGGAATCTACATTTACATCTAAATTAGTAAGAGCATTTAAACACTCATTAGTTGTGTCCAGTAATTCCTTTATCGCACTTGAAGATTCCGACAATACATTTTTTTGGTTCATAAAACGTTTTAGTACACAATTGGCTAAAAACCTTTTGTTGTTGTAACGATGCTCTAACTGATCCCAACAAGTTTTATAATTACATGCCGTGATAGGAATGTGTCTTAACATTTGCTCGGCTTCGCCAGACAAGTGACTCTTCAAATAGTGCAGCTTTTGAACGTCATCCAATCCCTTATTGTTGTGAATTAAAGACAAAAATAAATCACGAAAACTACTCCATTCTGTGTATTTGCCACTGAAATTAGGTATTTCTATTTTCGGTAATTTAACAGTAAAGGATTGGGTGCTGTTAGTTGCATTTGCATCATAAAATTCATTAACATTAACATCTTTCTTTAACCTAAGGATGGCTTCCTTTAACTCCGACTTGTAATTTATGTACAGTTCTTCGGTCTCATCATACATGTCATTTTTAAAATAAGTAGATTTTTCAAGTACGTCTCCAGAAACTTCCATTATAATCTTCTTATGTGTTTCATCAAAAGAAGACCACTGTTTTTCTAAGGCTTCTAGACGTGTTTCTATGTATGACAAAGAGATCCTATCTTTCGGAGATTTTCTAAAGTTAGACCTTCCCTTCTGAACTTTTGACTTAGTATCATCTTGCATTTTACCGTAGGCATCCATCTCGATAGTTATTCTAACTATTCACCGTATGAGAAAATTCAAAATTATTTTCTAAGTCAATCGTAAAATTTACGAAATTTTTCTAAGTGTTTTCGCACTTGGCTCCGCAAACTAGCGTGGATTCCCCGTATTTCACTTTTGGAGAAATTATTCTAAGTCTATGAAAACACTTCTAAAATTTCCAAATTCTAACTTTCTTGAAATTATTCTAAGTTAATGAATGACACAAATGTACTCACAGTTTCATCACAGCACAACACTCACTCATACGCTTCCGCTTACGCAATCGCTCGCTTCGTGGTAGCACCCAGATCCGCTGACGTCACTGCTGGAGCTGCTGCTGCAAACTCAAAACTCCGATCCTCAGTGGTCCCTGCTCCTGTCACTCGTACTGAGCTGGTTCCAGGTCAACCAACCGAAACTTCCGACTCGGTTAGGACCATGTACAATCCCATAGAGGTCCAAAATACTGTTATTCACAACGTAAATAAAACTAGTGTGTAGGTCGAGGATAATTTATTGGGTGCATCGACAAGACTATATCAATCACCAAAAAATCTTAACACCGCCGTTCAGCATTACGTACGTTTGGCACAACGCCATCTATGTACAATAACTACAACTTATATTTAAATACAACGGCTTAACACCTGCTCCGTTGGCCACGTTGGGACTGGTCTCCCACCAGCCATCCATCCCCTAGCCCGTGGCAGGCGTAGGATTAGGGTTTTTTATTGAGGTTTTCTCCTCGCGGGGACACCCAACTAAGGGCAGCCCCACCATCCCCCAAAACATGACTGAAGGGACGGCTTCGCCGACGGTTGGCCATGAAGACCCATCCGCCGATTGCGACAACCGCAATCGGACGGACCCGCCGCCTACGCTCGCACCGCCGCTACTGGACTGTCCAGGACGCCGGCCGAGCCCGAACCGCGCTACCGCAACCTAACCTAACCTAACCTAACCAAGCTCAATTTCAAACACTTAGAGTGCTCCTATTGTCTTGCCAAAATTCACCAAAACCTCTGATTTTTTGCTTACCCCCCTACTTCTTTCCCGACGGACTTCCGTCCAATACTTTTTCCGGAAAAAAACATTTCTAATTCTTCATTTTTCCAATTCCCAACTTAGTCCAGGTCCCATAGAAAAATCAGCTCGCGTTGATGTCTTTTATATGGGACCTAAGAAAAAATTCACCGCTTAGGTAAACTTTTTGACCTAAAATTCACACCTAAAATTTTTGATAAATTCATAACTAAATCAACATTTAACTTTTTTAAATTCTGTCTTCATTTATAGTTTTAAGGACCCCTAAGGCATCTTTTGGTACTACTTTCATTTCTATAACCCTTGTTTTCTTTTTTCTGTAACTAATTCTTTGATTTTTTTTATAAAAATTCATTAAATTTCGACAGTTATTCAGCTTCAACTTTTTTCAGTTTTAACCGACCCTTGGTTTTCTTTCTTTGTATAATAGATCTTATTGTTTCACAGTTTTTCATTGTAAATTTTATCATCCTATACCTCATAGTTTAGTCACAACTTCAATTTTAATTTTCAACTTTTTCGTATTTTTTCCCATAGTAAAATAGAAATATAAAACAATTCATAACTTTGGTTCTATTGCACCTAGAATAGTTCTGTTTATTTTGAATCACCGAACTAACTAGTTTTAACGTTTTTGCGCTCTTATTTTTACTTTTGCTGTAGTATTGGATTTTTTCTTAGCGTATAACCCATTTTTAGTTTTTGCTCCAATTCCGAAAACTGGAAAAATCTAATATTTCCTTTAGTTTCCAACCTTTGTTACTTTTTATTTTTTATAACTTAAGAACTCTGCGCGGCGCATTCTTCAAGCCTACGTGCGCGACTGTAGCAAGTGTCTTTGAAGTTTTATTCAACATTTAATTTTTCATTTTTTCTAAATTTAATTTTTTAATAACTACCTCAGTTTTATGGCTAAATACGTAGCTCTTTTTGCTAAACCCGCATCTCATTGAGCTTTATCCACAGCAATTTAATTGAAGTCAATATCTTTGTTGGTCTTTAAGATATTTGCGATTTTCGGATTTTTATTAAACCTAAACTAACCCTATCCTAACTTTTAGACGATTTTTTTTAATTCTAGACTCAAAGTTTTATCTCCACAAATATATGGTATATTACCTTGATTCTTTTGGTTTTCTGTAATATATATTTGCGCCTACGTGTTCAATTCCTAAATTTGAACCACACTACCTAGGATTTATTGCTAGGCGGTGTTACATAACTCTTGAATATAGAACAATTAAATTTTAGTTTTTCTTTAATAATTTCTCTGTTTATATAGTATTTATCAGTTTGTTTTTAAAGTCTAGTTAGCCTCAGCACGGCGCCTAATTTGGCGTATTAAACGTGTTTGTAGCGGGCCAACTAAACACTTTTTGTATATAATTTGTTTTATAATTAATGTGGCACATTCCAAGATTTGGGTGATCGGGTTTCTATGAACCTAACCTAACCCTAACTAAAAAATGAATCCAATAAAAACTACCTGCTCTGCGAAACGTAACGGCACACCTGCGGTTGTTCTCACACGTCTGGCTACAACAAACGCTCAGAATTGGAGGAAAATGTCCACCAAAAACCTAACAACACAACACAATATAACTCAAGCACCTGCCACTCAATCAGATACTAGCATCTCACCTCCTTATGCGTCTCCCACCGGCTCTATAACAAACCTGGCAGAGCCCGAAACAACTAACATGACGGCACCGACGAAGCCTGAAACAGTTATAGAGCCCATCAACGTTGACGAAAGCACTTCACTCGAAATAGTCCTACAAGCATCTGAAAACATTATTCAGTACATCAATCTAGGCAAAAGTGTCACCAAGAAAAACAAGGACGCTATAGTTGCACTTGCTAACCTTATTAAGAAACACGCTCAATCTATCTCTAATCCTGTAGACCTCACCCTAACGGAAACTGAACCAAACCTTAACTCAAACCTGACGAACAAAATCGTCTCATGTGTTAAACAAGAAGTGTCAAACTGCGTTAAAGCAGAATTTGCAATACTCAAAAAAGAACTCTCCGCACCTGATACCAACCCTAAAAAGAAAACGTATGCCGCTGTAACCAAAACTTACACAAATAATAACACCGCCCCTGTACAAGACTCAAATAATAAAACCAGCAACCCTGCTTTAATTATAACAGTGCCTTCTGCAACAACAAAACAAGAAGCCATCACCAAGTGGCACAAAAGTTTCTCATTTAGACATGTTTCATATGCACCCACTAAATTCCAAGCGATATCCAATAACAAAATTAAAGTCGAATTTGAAAACAACGACCAATGCCAAGAAACACTCAAACGACTAGAAACTAATCCCGATGTCGACGCTGAAGTCGCTAAAAAACTAATGCCGATGTTTGTTCTAAAAGGCATCCCCCGAAACATCCCTGTAGAAGAAGTCCCTGACATAATCATCCACCAAAATGAAACCCTTAAGAACTCCTTGACCACAACTAACGCAATTCTCACACCGTGCATAACCCTAAATAACAGAAACCCCAACTTATACAACTACGTTTTTAAAGCATCCTCCCAAGTCTGGCATGCAGCTATTAACTCGGAAAGACTCAATGTCGACCATCACAAAATACATGTTGCGGAACACTCACCCCTTTTGCAGTGCTTCGACTGTCTTAAATTCGGACACACACGCTCCAAATGCCCCAATACAATTAAATTCTGTAGTCATTGCTCCCTCGAAGGACATGTCTACCAAAATTGTCCCAATAAAGATAACAAATCATCTGCCAAGTGTCTAAACTGTCTCGTGCAAAATCAAAAAACCAAAGAAACTAATAACACCTCCCATACAGCCACCTCGAACAACTGTCCAATCAGGATCGCATATAAGATCCGATTGACCGAAAGAATCGACTATGGCTCAAAATAATCCTAATAAAAACGTTAACCAAACCAAACGCACATTTTCTTGCACGCAAATAAATATTGGACGCAGCAGAAATGCTCTACACGAAGTTAAAAAATTTCTCTCTGATAATAACACCGATATCGCTTTTATCTCCGAACCTTATACTAGCAATATTAAAGTCCTAAATAGTATACCAGGTTACACCATATACCAGTTCCCCGGACCGCAGTCTTCTGAACCCGTAAAGTCCGCCATCGCCATAAAAGATAATTGCTGCTCCGTACTAGGTATGACTGAATACTCTACACCAAATCTATGTATTATACGATTAAACAATAAAACTAACAATAAGAATATATATTTAACATCAATTTACGTAGAACCTAAAACTGACGATCACTCAACATTAAACAAATTAGGACTCTTCCTCTCAAAACACCCTAACTCCTCCCACGTGGTGTGCGGAGATTTTAACGGATGGCATACCCTATGGGGATCTAAAAAGAACAACCCTCGAGGAAATTCCGTATACAATATAACCATATTACATAACATGGAAGTACATAACATCCCTGGAGTACCTACCTTCTACACAATCACTCACGGCGTTCCACGCCACTCGACTATTGACCTCACTTTAACCACTAACGACGCTCAGACACAAATCACCGATTGGACAGTCGACCCGGACATCTGCAAATCCTCTGAACACGCCCTCATCCATTTCTTCCTGCACACCTCACCACCATTAGTTGATAAAAATCTTGGCTTATCTACATTCAAATATAACACCGCCAATATCAACAACAAGGAATTAACTGAAGCATTTGTAGCATCCATCACCTCTCAGCTTTCAGAAACAAACATCAGTCAACTCAACGAAACAGAACTAGAAGCATACATCAACAACCTCACACAAATTATACAAAACACATGCAACGAAATATTCCGCACCAGATCAAAAAGACAAATTAAACCACCCTGGTGGACTAATGAAATAGATGAAATTAAGAAAAAAGTCATTAAGAATCACCACGAACTCTGCAAACTTAGTAAACGCGGACTACCTATGGAAGAAGCTATACAGACAAAAAACCAACTCAGAAAAGAATATGCCGATGCCATTTGTAAAGAATCCACAGCCCAATTCAAAGAATTCTGCAATAAACAAACCAAAGAAGACGTATGGTCAGTCACCAACCGTATAATAAAAACCCGCCCCATGACCCAACCACCTAGCACCCTTAAACTACAAAACGGAACATACACTAAAGACCCTAAACAAACGGCTGACTCACTACTTACTCATTTCTTCCCTAAAGACAATGCTGACTCCACCCCTGAACAAAAACAGACAAGAGCTGACATGATCAACCCTAACCATCTATCTGAAGATGAACCGCCCTTCAATTTTACTGAAATCATTGAAGCTCTAAGACACATGAATCCCAAGAAAGCTCCCGGAACCGACCATCTGACTTCAGATATCTGCACTAAATTTGCCGAAAACTTCCCGAATATAATCACCCCCCTCATGAACCGTTGCCTTCAACTAAATTATTTCCCTAAAATTTGGAAACATTCATATGCCAAAATAATACCAAAACCCTCCAAACCTGACTATACCAACCTTACTTCCTTCCGACCAATTGGCCTCATTAACGTACTGGGCAAACTACTAGAAAGATTAATCACTAACCGACTCAGCCACTTTATGTCCAAAAACAAACTTGACTCCAAAAAACAATACGGATTTAAGTCACAAACATCCACCATCAATGCAATCCACGATGCACTCAACATAATAAAAAATGCCAAAAGCAAAAGACAGCAGGTCATCGCCGTATCGCTGGACATCAAATCCGCTTTTGATCGAGCATGGTGGCCAGCCATATTCAAACGTCTTAACCATATAAACTGTCCTAAAAATCTATACAACATTTTATTAAACTATATAAAAGACCGCACCGTTGAAATTCGCTTCACTAACTGTAAAGCCTCCAAAGAACTATCTAGAGGCTGCATACAAGGCTCTGTATGTGGCCCTATACTCTGGAATCTACTCCTTGACGAACTTTTGGAACTGGAATTACCATCTGACTGCCACATACAAGCCTATGCCGATGATATCCTTCTCATCTGCCATGCAAGAAACACACTCATCCTACAGAATAAAATTAACACATGCTTGAAAACCATCAGCAATTGGGGCAATTCTGTAAAACTGGAATTTGGTCCTGAAAAGACACAAGCTATTTACTTTTCACCGTATGCTGCCGACTGCAGATTAGTCATGAACAATATACGACTAACCTTCTCTGACCAAATAAAATACCTAGGAATAATAATTGATAAAAATCTTAAATTCATTAAACACGTCAATTACACACTCGACAAAGCAAAAATACTCCTCAATAAACTCATTATCTTTACTCGACCAACATGGGGAATACATCCCGAAAACATAAGAACTATTTACTTACAAGTCCTAGAGCCCATCATTTCTTATGCCGCCGGAGTTTGGTCCAAAGCAATGAGCTACAAATTGGTCCGTAAACGTTTGCTCTCGTTCCAAAGACTAGTCGCCATAAAGATTATACAGGGGTTCCGAACCACAAGCACACCAGCCGCTATATCCATTGCTCAACTCACCCCACTACCAAACAAATTAGAAGCAATCGCTGATATAGAATCCACCAAACTCACCCAAACATCCCGTTTCCTACCAACCCAAGTCCCCATCGAAACATACACTCCCACATCTTGTCTACCTCACCCATCACTTAGAACTGGAATAACATTTACTGAATTATCAAATCCCGACGAACTCAACCAAACAACAGACGAGAATACCTATCATATTTATACCGATGGAAGCAAACATGATAATAAGGTCGGAGCCGCATTTGTTGCCCATAAACCAAACGGCACCATAACTACTAAAAAATTCAAACTCTACAAATACTGTTCGGTCTACCAGGCCGAACTGCTTGCCATCGAACGAGCCTGCAAATGGTTAACCACTGAAACCCCACTTAAAGCTATAATTTTTTCAGACAGTAAATCATCCCTCACAGAATTACAAAACCCCAATACTACTCATCCATTAGCTGCTCAAATACACCAACACCTTATAAATCTAAAAGAAATAAACACGCACGTAGAATTTGTCTGGGTCAAAGGTCACGTTGGCTTCGCAGGCAACGAGGCTGCTGACCAATCTGCTAAACATGCCGCTAACTTGCATAAAGCTCTTGACTACTCTCACGTACCAATCTCACACATAAAGTATCAGAACACAATCCTTTCTGCTAAGGCAGCTAAAGAACTGTATCAAACATGCTCATACACAAAAACCATATTCTCTTCATACGACGAGCTCCAAGATTTTCTTAGAGTGATACCACCTAAATTTGCTGTAACTCAATTTATAACCAACCACGGTTATCATAAAGAATACCTTCACCGTTTCCATATAACTGATAACCCATTCTGCCCCTGCGATTCTACTTCCATACAATCACTCAACCACCTCCTCAAACATTGCCCTCGCTTCTCTTCGCATAGAAACACATACCTCATAGCAACCAATAACATTAAAGATCCATACAACTTCAAACAAATTATCACAAAAAATACCTCCACAGAAGCATTCGTAAAATATATAACATACATAATAAACTCTTTAAAAAACTTTAACAAAACATAATTACCATACTCATAAATGCTTAAAACAAAACTCATGTTAACCCCATAAACACTATAAATTGTATTACATATAAAGTGTACACCGTAAGCACTGAATATGTAATAAAGAAAAGATAATTTCTAAAACTTAAAAAAAAAAAAAAAAACCTAACCTAACCTAACCTAACCTAACCTAACCTAACCTAACCTAACCTTTTTTTTTTTTTTTTTTTTTTTTTTTTTTTTTTTTTTTTTTTTTTTTTTCGAGGGGAAAATGTACTTTTACGCACCGCCCGCCACCAGATAACTGGGGCAGGGGAAGTGGGACTCTCCCGCTGGTGGACAGCGGGCATACCTTACACTAAAAACCCCCCGTTGTGACGTCTCTGCCGGTTGTCGGTGGCATGGGTTCCAATCGGGAATCGACCACACCGCCCCGGCCGGCCATGGCTTATCCTGGCCTCGATCTTGTGTTTAGGAGACGCGCGTCACGAGTGGCGTCTCCGTCCTTCATCATGGGGGGAAAAGATGCGCGGCGTAGCGCCTTCTACGTCCCCCAGTTCGTCGGCGTCTGAGCGGGTGCGCCTGGGCATCACCCTCGCGAAGCCGCTCAGTGGCCTCCTTCTGCGTTATAACCTCCTCGCAGAAGGTGGCCATGGCGTCCCAGGCCCTGCTGTCTTCCAGCATGGCCCTAACTACACTGGGTAGGGAGAGATCAGTCCCCACCACCGCCGTGAGTGTGCGGCGCTGTCGGCCCCAAGTTGCACACACCTCCAGGGTGTGCTGCGCCGAGTCACGAGCAGCACCGCATTCGTGGCACATAGGGCTTACCTCGCGCCGAATCATGTGCAGGTAATCCCCGAAACAACCGTGTCCGGAGAGTACCTGCACAAGGCGGTAAGTCAAAGACCCGTGCTTCCGCGCCACCCACTGTCTCAGCACCGGCTGGATTGCTTCAACTGTGCGCCGACCAAACTCCGCGGACTCGAGTTCCTCCTCCCATCGCTGCATAACTGCGTCGTGCGCGTCGCGTCTTATCGCTTGGACCTCCTCATGGGTCAGACGATCTCCCCGTGCCCCACACTCAATTTTGTGCCGGTATACTTCGTCAAGCACCTCCGCTTCCATCTCCCATGGCGGAGTGCCTGCCAGCGCTAGGGCCGCCGACGCAGAAACTGTACGGTAAGCTCTTATAGCCCGTGTAGCCATCGCGCGTTGTGGGGAACGCAGGAGCGCACAGATATGCCTATTCATGGCATCTGCCCAGACCGGCGCACCGTATAAGGCTATACTTTTAACCACAATCGCATAGAGGCGACGACAGCTAATGCTTGGCCCACCAACATTTGGGAGTAGCCGACCGAGAGCTAGCGCCGTCTTAACAAGTCGCGGGGCCAGCTTCTTAAAGTGCGGTATGAAGCCCCACCGGCTGTCTAGGGTCAAGCCCAGGTACCGCATAGTATTGCCTACAGGGACATTTACACCATCCACTGACACAAAAGCATCGGCTGGTGGGCCATCGCGGGGCCCATGAAAGCAAATAACCTCCGTTTTATTCAGAGCTACCTCCAAACCCAACATTCTTATCCTTTGGACAACCAGGGTCGCGCCAACGGTAGCCAGACGCGCCGCTTCTGAGTAGCTGTTGCCCCGGGCGGTGATTAGGGTGTCATCCGCATAACTGATGATGTTCATGCGGGGCAACAGAAGACCTCGCAGGACCCAATTGAAACCAATGTTCCACAGGAGCGGCCCGAGGACTGACCCCTGTGGAACGCCACAACTGACTTCACGACTGTACATGGCTCCTCCTGGCCCAATGTACTTGACCTTACGTCCTGACAAATAACTTGCAACTACTTTCCGGAGATAGTATGGAACCTCGTGAAACCGTAGGCCCTCCAAGATGGTTTCGAAGGGGATGGTGTTAAACGCGTTGGCGATGTCAAGAGACACCGCCAGCACCTGTTCCCCTCTCGAAGTTGCCCTGTTACAAATACGCCTCAATTCCAGCAGGGCGTCAACAGTGGACTTTCCAGCACGGAAGCCATATTGCCGCTCGGACAAGTCAGGTCCCGCAGTTGAGAGGTGCTGCTCAATACGCGCGGCGAGTAGGCGCTCGAAAAGCTTACCCGCCTCGTCTAGGAGAACGATGGGCCTGAACGATGAGGGCGACCCAGGAGCACGTCCTTCCTTTTTTAAAAGACAGAGTCTGCCGTTCCTCCACGTGTAAGGGAACTCTCCCGACTCCAGGCACAGGGAAAACAGTTCCCTGAGCTGTTGTCCTAGGTGTTTTGAGGCCGCCACCAACACAAAACCAGGTACTCCATCTGGGCCCGGAGCCTTTCTCCCCTTCGCTCGGAGTCTGTCTAGCGCGGCATCGAGCTCCTCTTCGGTGACTGGAGCAGCCCTGACCGTCATCTCGTCTTCCCTTGTCGGAGAGGTCATTACCGGCGGGACGAACGCAGCCCTTCTCGGGAAGAGGCCAGACACAGCGTCACTCAACTGTCGTGGCTCGAAGTCCTCTAGCGAAGGCGCACCACCGCGCATTTTACTGCGTACCACGACAAAAGGCCTTCCCCAGGGGTCGCGGTCTAAGTCCTGGAGCCATTCCTCTCGCGCTCTGGACTTTGCCTGTGAAATGGCCTTCTGAAAGTCCAGTTTCGCTTGTTTGTAGGCCTCGTAGAGAAATTGTTCCTCAATCTCGGTATGCCTTCTTCGGCGACAACGTTTGTGGTCTCGACGCTTTCTATTGCAAGTTTCCCGGAGAGACGCCAGCTCAGCGGACCACCAGTAGACTGCCTTCTTGCCTGGAGGCGGGCCCAGGGAGCGGGGCATTGCTGTATCGCATATGTAAGTGAGGTCCTCTCGAAGTCTAAGAGCCCGCTGATTAGCGCTATCTTGGCGGCTATCGCGGGCGTCATGGTTCCAACCTACAACTATTGCGGCTTCTTCAGCTAAATTTGGGTCGAAACGTGTGTGAGCCCACTTTGGAAACCGAGCACCACTACCTACACTTCTCCGGGGCAGTCTGTTACTTGATGCCACGTTGGTGGCGACCTCAAACGTTATGTATTTATGGTCAGAAAGGGACTCCACCTCTCTATGCACACGCCACCCTGAGATCCGAGCGGCTAGAACAGGGGTTGCAAACGTCACGTCAACTATGGAGCCACCATTCCGCCTCACGCACGTGAATTCGTGGCCCCTATTGCAAACTGCGAGTCCAGACGACGCTGCAAAGTCTGCGACTATGTCACCTTTGTCGTCCGTGACATGGGAGCCCCAAACGGCCGACTTAGCGTTGAGATCCCCCATGACCAAAACCTGTTGTCGCTGACCAACCAACCGACCCACAACAAGACCTAGGATATCAATGTAGACTTCTAGTTCGGCTACACTTTTGTTCGGAGAGAAATAGACCCCCACTATAGTGACATCCCCGAATTCAGCCACCACGTATCCCCGTCCCCTCTCCTTAGCCACTAACGGAGTGCGAAAATCGGGATCAACTACAATTGCGACCGAGCCGCTTAAATCGCCTACCCAATGAGACAAGGTTGGAACGAAATACGGCTCCGAGATCACAGTTATATCAACCTTCCACTCCACCATAGTCTGCGAAAGCAGATCTTGAGACCGGGTGGAGTGATTGACATTAGCCTGAAGAAAGCTGAGATGCGGTGCACTAGTCATCGCTTTGTTCTGACATTATCTCAGCTTCCTCCGGCAGAAGCGGGTCGGCTACGGTGGGAGGGGCACGAGTACCTGGGCCCTCCTTAGGTTTGACGTGAGGAGGATCACACTTCTTGCCCCCCATTCGGTGACCAGAGGGTCGCCCAGCATCTTCACAGACGGCACATCTATAAGCTGGTTGACTGCAGCTAGCAGCGATGTGTCCGTCTCTCCCACAGCGGTAGCACAGCCCACTACGGTCGACCTGACTCGGACACCGCTGGCTCGTATGCCCAAGGCTCAGGCATCTGAAACAGCGCATAGGCAGCGGTTCTAATACACGCACCGGGGCCGAGCTCCAGCCCACCAAAAGTCTCCCCGTTTCTACAATCTTTTTGGCAATAGGCACTGGGCATTTTGCCAAAGCCGAGCCTGATCCCCCTGGACCAAATCGGACTTCTCCGACCTTAATCTGGTCGGAAGAATAAGCTTCTCCGCCCTTCTCCAAAATAGCAGCCATAATGTCCTCTTTCCCGATCGAGTCATCGAGCCCTGAGATACGGAGGTCAACACACTTTGTGGGTCTCGTGACTTTAGCCACTCCCGACAGCACCTCGCGCAGCTTAGAAGCCAACTGATCCGCCTTCTGTTCATTTCCAGGGCCTGGGATGGAGATAATCCTGGCCCCCGTTGCCGCCTGCTTACAGCGGATGCCCTCGAGTCCGAAGTCCTTAAGCTGCATTTGTGCCCTAGCCTTGCCCAGGATGGTGGCATATGTAGCACCCTGCGCGATAGCATCTGGATGCAGTGTCAAGACGACTGCTGCCGATCGCGGTGCTGAAAGACCAGCTTTCTTTTTGTTTCGCCTCTTGCGTTTCTTGTTTTGAGCGGCTGCATCGGCCGTATCAGCTGGTGGGTTGGATGCCCCCTGCGACGCAGATTGAGCCGCCTTCAACCTCTTGTTTCTGGCTTTTCGGCTTTCAGCCGTCTCCCACTCCCCTTGTGCTGGGGTTGGCGCTGACGGCGTCGCCGGGCTATCTGGCTGACTACGAGCAGAAGAAGGGCCTGCTGTTGGTGCCTGCCGACGAGAAGGCGCTGGCGCTGGAGGTGGAGGGGCTGGTGCAGGTGAAGGAAGCTCTCTCCTTTTATCGCCCGCCAGCTGCGGTCTGATGATGGGCGCTGGGGGAAGTCTCGACTCAAAGCTGCTGAGTTGGGTTTTCACCATTTCCCCAATAGAAACAAACAAGTCTCGTTTAAAATGCTCCATCATTTCCGCCTGTAGCGCAAACGAATCTTTGGCAGGCCTGGGCACGGAAGACTGTGCTTGACATTCGGATAATGTTTTGCGCATGGCCTTCATTTCCGTCTGTACTTTCTCCAGCGTAGATGAGAGGCGAATATTTTCAGCGTGAAGCCTACGAACTTCTACATCATCCGACCGTACAGTTAAAGCGTTGAAGATTTTAGAGATACCTCGTACCGCGTCTTTTAGAACCTTCTGACAGGAGCCCTTGAGTTTCCCTGATCTATCGGCCACACCCTTTATAGCTTCCAATTTTTTCGCCATTATAGCCCTGAGACGCTCAGCACTCTCGTCATCCTGACCAGGTTGTACTGATAAGTTCGAACCTGAATCGCTGCTTGGATCCATCATCGACCAGCTGTCATACTGTCCGCCAGCGAACTCTCCACCAGTGAACTCAAACGCATCATCCGCGTCCCTTTCATAGTCGTCCAATGGGCGGAGTTTTAACGACTTGACAAACTCAGTCCTTGCCATATTCCGCAGCATATCCTTCGCACGACCTATACCAGTACCAATGCTCTTGGTTGGAGGACGACCGCGTTTCCCACTACCACGCCCAACAGCGAATGGCTTAAGCTTTTTAGTGGTCGGCGCAGAAGTCCTCACCCTATCATCAGACTCAGGAGAGGATTGAACATCTCTCGTACGCTTTTTTGCCTTAGACTTTTTACCAACTCCCCTGGCGGCAAGGCAAGACTGACTACTCGCTGCTGAAGGGCTAGCTGACGCTGAAGGGTCAGCCAACGCTGAAACGCCAGCCGCAGCTGAAGGGCCAGCCGACGCTGCGACAAGATTGGGCAAACTGCCTGCTACTGAAGAGCCAGCCGCAGCTGACACCAAACTGGACTGACTGCCCACAACTGAACCTTTCGAAGACGCCCCGTTCGTTTCGGACGCCGAAAACATTTCGTGCTCACTTATCTCGCCTGAGCTAAGCTTCACCCGCTCTCTTCCGCCCGAGCTAGGCCCACCGCCGAACTTTAAAATAAATTTTTGAGTTTTGGATTCCATTTTGATTCCCACGATTATGGTAGCAAATAATCGGTCCACCCGGGCAGAGGCTCCATGCCCGGGTAAGCGTATGGTTCACGAAGCAGGGGGTCCGCCAGTCCCCTGCTCCGTTGGCCACGTTGGGACTGGTCTCCCACCAGCCATCCATCCCCTAGCCCGTGGCAGGCGTAGGATTAGGGTTTTTTAGTGAGGTTGTCTCCTCGCGGGGACACCCAACTAAGGGCAGCCCCACCGTCCCCCAAAACGTGACTGAAAGGGACGGCTTCGCCGACGGTTGGCCATGAAGACCCGTCCGCCAATTACGACAACCGCAATCGGACGGACCCGCCGCCTACGCTCGCACCACCGCTACTGGACTGTCCAGGACGCCGGCCGAGCCCGAACCGCGCTACCGCTGCCCAGAATATGTCTGGGACGCCAGCGCGGAGCCACCGAAACCGCAAATGCGGATAGAACCGCGAGGCTCCCCTCCCGTCAGACTATTAGCCGCCGCCGCGGGAAATGCGACGACGTTGCCCAGGGTGCACGACGGGGACGTTGTCTGACTTCGCACCCCAACCTAACCTAACCTAACCTAACCTAACCTAACCTAACCTAACCTAACCTAACCTAACCTAACCTAACCTAACCTAACCTAACCTAACCTAACCTTTTTTTAAACTAAACTTTGCGCCACAAAAAACCAAGGCGATGGTATTAACCAAGAAACTAAAATTTGACACCCCTAGGCTGACCATGGGGGGGACCGACATTGAGATGGTGAGAGATATTAAAATTCTAGGTGTCACCTTCGACGATCGCCTAACCTTCAACACGCACATCGCGAACCAAGCAAGAAAGGCGATCGACATATACAAAGGAGTAAGTAGAGGAGCTCGAGCCACCTGGGGGTTAAAATCAGAAATTATTAAAACGATTTACGTCGCGGTTATTGAACCGATAATTTTATATGCGGCCAGTGTCTGGGCCCATCAAGCAACTAAAATAACCTCCAGAAAGGCTCTCGACGCAGTGCAACGTGGGTTCGCGCAAAAAATCGTGAAATCAAACAGAACGGTATCCCTTAATGCCGCCTTGGTATTGTCGGGGCTGCTTCCGCTGGACCTTCGGGCCCAAGAAGCATCCCAGCTTTATGAGGCGAAGCGAGGGAAACCCCAGGCAATACTAAGCGGCAGAAATGTAGAGGCGCGCGTACCCACGATTGAGGACAGCCACCCCAGCAAAATGTTAGACACAAAATTTACTTGTTTGGACAACGCAGAGGAGGAGGGCAAACTGGCAGAAGGCTTGGTAAGGATATACACGGACGGCAGCAAACTGGAGGGGAAAGTTGGGGCTGCCCTGACTTGTTGGGAAGGGCGGACCGAAACCAGTACCCGAAAGTTTAAGCTGGAGCCGTTCTGTACAGTCTTCCAAGCCGAGCTGTATGCCATCCTCCAAGCGACCGAAATTCTCATTGGCAAAAAATATAGGGAAGCCGCCGTGCTCAGTGACTCGAGATCCGCACTCCAGACGCTTCTTGATCCGGACTCTTCGCACCCCATCACAAAGGCAATCCAGGGCAACCTACAGTTTCTTAGAGACAACCACCAACTCGTCTCATTGTACTGGATTAGGGCCCATGTCGGAGTGGAGGGGAACGAGAGGGCGGATCAACTGGCGAAGGATGCGGCTCTCAAGTTAAAAACTGGCTCGGACTATAGCTGCTGTCCTGTCTCCTTCGTTAAAAGGCACTTACGCACTTTAACGATCGAGATGTGGGACAGCAGATATAGAACCGAAAGCACGGCGGGAACCACAAAGGTATTCTTCCCTAGCGGGGTGGCAGCATACGGCACGGTGAGGAAGATGGAGATCGACCGGGTGACCTCGCAGATCCTGACCGGACATGGTGGGTTCTCTGCATACCTGCATAGGTTCAAATGCAAGGACAGCCCATCATGCATTTGCGACCCGGCAGAGGGCGAGGACATCTTCCACATCGTGCTGGACTGTCCTCAACACAGCGTCGATAGGTACACTCTACAGCAGACACTAAACACAAAATTAAGCAAAGACACCCTAGGCACCATTATGAAAAATAAAGAAGAAAGAGATAAATTTATGGAATTCGCCACGAAAGTGGCAAATATAGTAATACAAAGGAACAAAAACTAGGGCAAAGACCGAAAGCAGGCAAACAGCTAGATTACGTTTGAACAACATTTTGTATATGGACTTATATAATTTATTAGCTATTTTATAAAAACAAGAAGCAACTCAAAGACGAAAGAAATAAGTATGAAATTGTACTAGAGATAAGAACTAGAGTTAAGAATAATGTAAAACGACAAACAACAGAAGACAACATTATAACATGTATTAGAATCTAAGAAAATTGTAACCTAAAATTTTAAAAAGAGAAAGAATGAGAAAAGAAACACTCATTTAAATATATATAAAATAGCAAAAAAATATACACATGTAAAAGAAAATAAATTAAGAAAACAGACAAACAAAGACCTGCAACAAAGCGGGGAGTACAGAAAAAAAAAAAAAAAAAAAAAAAAAAAAAAAAAAAACCTAACCTAACCTAACCTAACCTAACCTAACCTAACCTAACCTAACCTAACCTAACCTTTTTTTTTTTTTTTTTTTTTTTTTTTTTTTGGCAAGTCAGAAATGCTTTACGCATACCCCCACGCTCGGACACGCGGCGGGGGTTATGTGGGGCTCTCCCAATGACCTCCCCCGGTCCCACACCCAACCTAATCCAACTTACTAAGCTACAATAGACCCGATGAGGGGCCGGAGGGGGGGCATACCCACTAAAACTGACTTGGTGTGCCCTCTCCTGCTGGTTACCGACGACGAGGGCTCCTGGTGGTATTCGACCACGTCGTCCCAGCCAGCCCGGTTTTCCAGGCCCCTTCCTAGCAAAAGAGGAGATGCCCGAGCACACTTGGGCACCCCCTCTGACACGCAGACAGAACTGCACGAAGCGGGCGGAGGCTGTCCGGCCTCAACCCGCTAGCCCTGTTATGGGGGTAAAAGATCGGCGAAACGCCTACGCCGTCCCCCGGGCCGCCTGCGCCTGAGCGGGTCCGCCTGGGCGTCACCCTCGCGGAATCGCTCGGCGGTCTCCTTCTGCGTCATCACCTCCTCGCAGAACGAAACCATAGCTTCCCATGACCTGTCACTGTCCAGCATAGATTTGACTACGCTGGGCAGAGAGAGGTCTTGACCCACCACAGCTGTGAGTGTCTGGCGCTGTCTGCTCCAGGCGTCGCACACCTCCAGCGTGTGCTGCGCCGAGTCCCGACTAGCACCACACTCATGGCACCTAGGGCTCCCTTCCCTGCGAATTCGATGCAGGTAATCGCCAAAGCACCCTTGGCCGGTCAAAATTTGTACCAGCCGGTAAGTAAGAGTGCCGTGGCGACGTTCCAACCATTGGCGTAAAACAGGCTGTATCGCCTCAATGGTGCGTCGTCCGTACACCTCGTCGACCAGATCGTCCGTCCAGCGCTCAATCACAGCATTCTGCGCGTCACGCCGAACCGCCTCGGTCTCTTCTATGGTCAGGCGCTCGCCTTGCGCCCTACGCTCAGCCCTATGCCTATAAACCTCGCTGAGCACCTCCGCCTCCAACTCCCAGGGCGGAGTACCGGCCAAAACCAGGGCTGCTGCTGAAGCAACAGTGCGGTACCCTCTGATGGCTCTTAGTCCGATTGCACACTGAGGCGCACGCAGAAGCGCTCTTATTTTGTTTGTGAGGGCCTCCACCCATACAGGTGCCCCGTACAGGGCCATGCTCTTAACGACGGTGCAATAAAGACGGCGACACGTCGTGCTTGGGCCGCCCACGTTTGGAAGCAGGCGCCCCAGCGATAGTGCAGTACCTACAAGACGCGGGGCCAACTTCTTAAAATGTGGCAAAAAACTCCAACGACTGTCAAGCGTCAACCCGAGATATTTTATAGTGCTCTCCACTTTTATTCTAGCACCAACGACAGATATAGATGCATCGTTTGGTGGTCCTTTCCGAGGCTCGTGAAAGTATATGGCCTCTGTTTTACCGATATTCACCTCTAGTCCCAGCAAGCGAATTCTCTCAACAACCTGTGTTGTGCCCACCTCTGCTAAACGCGCGGCTTCCGCGTATGTGCCGCCCCGTGCTGTGACTAGTGTGTCGTCGGCATAACAAATGACACTCATTTGGGGAGGCAGAGTGCCTCGAAGAACCCAATTGTACCCTATATTCCACAGGAGTGGGCCTAGAACCGACCCCTGCGGAACACCACAGCTAACCTCGCGGCTAAACATAACGCCACCAGGCCCAATAAACTTAACCCGCCGATCGTTTAGGTAGCTTGCCACAAGCTCGAGCAGATATTGCGGAACCCGATGAAACTTCAGTCCTTCCAGTATGGTTTCGAAGGGGATAGTGTTAAAAGCGTTGGCAATATCTAGAGATACCGCCAATACACCCTCACCCTTCAACCTTGCCTCCTCGCAGAAACCTTTTAAGTCTTTCACGGCATCTACGGTGGACCTTCCAGCCCGAAAACCATATTGGCGGTCCGACAAGTCAGGGCCTGTAGACGTCAGGTGTTCGACGGTACGAGCCGCAACAATTCGCTCAAAGAGCTTGCCCTCCTCGTCAAGCAACACGATGGGTCTAAGAGACGACGGGGAGTCCGGTGAACGGCCGTCCTTTTTCAGTAGACACAAGCGGCCCGTCTTCCAGGCAGAGGGAAATTCTCCGGCCTCCATAATGGATGTGAATAGCTCCCTAATCTTGTCTCCTAGGTGCTTCGATGCTGCCACCAAAACAAAACCCGGGACGCCGTTCGGCCCAGGGGCTTTCTTTTTAGCTCGAAGTTTGTCGATCGCCACATCAAACTCAGCCTCAGTGACAGGAGGCACTCTGACTGCAGATTCCTGAGTGATCACCGGAGCTGACATCGCGGGCGGAATAAACGTATCTCTTCGTGGAAAGAGCGCAGATACAGCATCCTGCAACAACTGCGGCTCAAACTCCTCCAATCGAGGGGCCCCCTGTCGCATCTTGCTACGTACCACGAGGTAGGGCCTCCCCCATGGGTCCCGATCTAAGTCCTGCAACCACTCTTCCCTGGCTCTAGATTTCGCAGATGATATTGCGTTTTGCAGAGCTTTCTTCGACTCTTTGTAGGCGTCGTAGAGGAGTCGTTCCTGTTCTTCGAAGTGCCTGCGCCGTCGACATCTTTTGTGGGCCCTGCGAGCATCATTGCAAGCTTCACGAAGGGAGGCAATTTCTGCAGACCACCAATACACGGCCTCTTTGCCTGGAGGCAGACCCCTAGAACGTGGCATCGCGGCGTCGCAAATTGCCGTGAGATCATTGCGGAGCCTGACAGCTCGTTCTTCAACACTGTCTCTGCGAGAATCACGTGCGTCGTTGTTCCAGCTCGCAACTATCGCTGCCTCTTCCGCAAGATGGGGGTTATATTGCGTCAGGGCCCATTTCGGGAATCTAGCTCGACTAGTTCTTTCCACCCTAAGAGGCGCACGCGTGGAAGCTGGGGCTGATACCTCGAAGGTGATGTAAAGGTGGTCGGAGAGGGATTCGACCTCTTTTTGAACGACCCAGCCAGAAATTCGTAACGCCAGAGCAGGCGATGCAAAGGTGACGTCCACGATAGACCCTCCGTTTCTCCTGACACAAGTTAACTCATTGCCTTGGTTAGCCACGCAGAGGTTCATTGACGCTACGAAATCTGCGACTAGATCTCCCCTATCATCAGTAACGGGGGAGCCCCATAACGCTGATTTTGAATTCAGATCCCCCATTACGATCACCTGCATTCGACTGAGCCTACCAACCGCTACGCTTAACTGAGCCAAGTACAACTCAAGATCAGACACGCTATCGTTCGGAGAGAAGTATACCCCAACAATTGCAATTTTCCCCCACTTAGCCACAACGTAGCCAGAACCCCTCTCTTTTACTTCCAAAGGAAAACAGGAGGAAGGATCTGTAGCAATAGCGACAGATTCGTTAAGATCCGCAGCCCAATGAGGCAGGGTTGGTACATAATATGGCTCTGACACAACCGTAACATCGATCTTCCACTCCACCATAGTCTGAGATAAAAGGTCCTGTGACCTGGTGGAGTGGTTGATATTCGCCTGAAGAAATTTGAAATGGCGTGTATTATCCATTAATTTGGATTTCTGGTAGCTCCGCTGTCTCCATTGGCAAAGACACTCCTACAGTGGGGGGCGCCCTTGTACCCGCACCCTCCTTTGGCTTAACTTGTGGGGGGTTGCACTTCCTTCCCCCCATTCTGTGGCAGGCTGGTCGTTCGGCATCTGCACAAACGTCGCAACGGTACTCCTTGGCGCCGCAACTGGCGGCAACATGGCCCGCTTTACCACAGCGATAACATAAATAGCTTCGGTTGGTTTGACTTGGGCACCGCTGACTTGTGTGCCCGAGGCTCAGACATCTGTAGTAGCGCATCGGTACAGGATCTAACGCCCGAACATGAGCAGAACTCCAGCCTACTAGGAGCCTGCCAGCCTCCACAATTTTCTTAGCAACGGCCACGGGACATTTCGCTAGAGCTGTCCCCAAACTGTTACCACCGAATCGGACTTCCCCGACCTTCACCTGGTCAGAATGACATCCGCCTTTTTCTGCAATTGCAGCGATGACATCCTCCTTCACGACCGAATCGTCAAGGCCCGAAATGCGTAAGTCGACACACTTCGTGGGTCTCGTGACCTTAGCGACGCCGGACAAAACCTCACGGAGCTTAGTGGCAAGATCATCCGCCTTTTTCCCATTCTCAGGCCCTGGGATCGAGAGGATCCTGGCGCCAGTAGCTGCCGTCTTGCAGCGTACCCCTTCCAAGCCGAAATCTTTGAGTTGCAGTTCCGCCCTTGCCTTCCCGATGATTTGAGCGTAAGTGACACCGTGTTCTATTGCTTCTGCGTCCAAGGTAAGTACGACCGCCGCCGTTTTCGGAGGTGTAAGGCTAGTCTTCTTCTTGGTCTTCTTTTTCTTTTGTGCAGAAGCTTCTGCTGGTGTAGGCCCTGCCTGATTGGCCGCGGCAAGGGCTGCTTTACGCTGTTTATTGGCCTTCTTTCTGCCTATTACCTCGCTCCAGGTTCCTTCTGTGGATGTGGAAGCTGTTGGCGCTTGAGAGCGTTCAGTCTGAGACTGCGCAGAAGAAGGGTCTGTTGTTAAAGCCTGAGGGCGCTATAAGGATGGGATCGGGCCAATGAAAGATGTCATCTCGACTAAGTACAGTTTATTACAGCCACAAATAATAAGTGTGAAATGGTTATATACTTGACTACATACTACGTCACACGCCCCACCAAAAAAATTAAAAAAAATACACTGTAGTGCTATTTTTTTTAACATACAATAATAAAGATATGAAAAATTAAGGAAATTAAAAAGTCATGGTAAACAATAATATAATGTGTTTTCTAAATTAACACGTTGATACCAGAAAATTAAAGACAATACTAATGTGTAAATAAGTAATACACTAGGTACTAACCTTTACATCAAAAACTTTATCTTATACTAACATGTCAGTTTATAATAGTAGTGGTACCACTTTTTAATAATCTAAGTTTATATAATATCTAAAGTATAATAATAGTTACTTACTTATTTAAAAAGGAAATACCTATATGGTATAAAGTCTAGTTCGGTTTTTATGCACTGTCTTTTCCTTGCCGTTAACATAAATGACAACATTGGGTGAATTATCTCTGACAACTGAAAATGGTCCTAAATATAATGGATCTAATTTATGACAATTTTCATTTTTTACAAGTAACAAATCTCCTTTTCTGTATATGATAGGGTTAACATATTTATCATAGTGTAACTTTCTTAACTGTTTACTTTCCAATAAATTATTTCGTGCTTCTACTTGCGACTTTTGAATACGGTATTTTAATTCTAATGGATAGCTATCAAAGTTATATACAGGATCAATGCTATTCGTAAGGTTAGTCGGTAAATTACATAACTTGCCAAATACTAGTTCAAAGGGTGTGAATTTTGTTTCCGAATGGATAGTGGTGTTATAGGAAAAACACCAAAAAGGTACCCAATGACTCCAATCGTGATTTTGGCTATTACATTGCATTCTAAGGTAAAAAGTTAAGTGCTTATGGCTATTCTCTACTGAACCTAAGGTTTGATGGTGAAATGCTGTAGATGGTATGTGGTTAATATTTAAAATTTTACAAACCTCTTGCAAAGTAGCATTGATGAACTCAGTTCCCCTGTCCGTAACAATTTCGCGTGGTACTCCATACCTAAGTATAAAGTTGTTTACAAACGCTGTTGCCACGCTATGCGCCTCCTTGCTTGTAATCGGATACGCTTCTACGTATTTTGTAAGGTCGCATTGGAGCGTTAAAATGTAGTTATAATTATCATCTCGACTGAGGGGACCAACTAAATCTAAGTAAACCCTATCGAAAGCTGATGACCCGCAGTTAGTAATTACCATCGGCTCCTTGATAGTTTTTAAATATTTGTAACGTTGACATTTGTCACATCTTTTAACGAAATCTATCACATCCCTTGTAAGTCCTGTCCAAAAATATTTCCTACGTATACCGTTCAACATTTTTCTAATTCCTGCGTGACCACTTGTTGACAATATATGGTAGTCATTTAAAATTACTCTCTGAGTATCTTTATCCGTAATTCTCTTGACACCTTTTATTACACATAATCGGGGCCCCGACCACTTTGGTAATTTATTTATATGTTGAGCTAGCTCTTTTATTATTACAGAATTATATTCATTCAATATTACATATAAAGTGTCTATTTTAAGGTTCGTACAAAACGATTCCATTTCCCGCACAGAGACAGCTCGTGTACACTGCGATTGGGTAAATATTTTAACAAAAACTGTACGACCTGGGGCGAAATAAGCAAAGTCGCCACTATCTATAGTCATATCATTTTTTAATCTCTCCCATTCTTCCTCATTAACAAAAACTAACTCCGTGTACTCCTTTGGTAACTTTAACATTTCCACAACTCTTGGGTGATCAGTCCAATCGTCGCGGGGAGTTTGAGTTACTGTAGGGGTGCTACTTTGTTGTTCGTCTATGTTCACGCCGCGCGTGATTCATTCATTCACGTTGATTCGTGGGGTCGGCGCCACCCGCCGCCCGCGCGACATCGCGACCAGTTGGCCGTAAGCAGCCGTGAGACAAGTTCGTGTGTTTCTGTAGCGACGTGCCGCGCAAGTTACCTACCCATATTGGGACCGAGATCGTTTAGCACCTACTAGGGCTCCGGTCGGGGTACGGACGTGTAACCCGTGTGTGTTCGCTTTGAAAAGCGCCGGGAAAGTTTTAGCGGCCTATTAGGGCATTGTGTAGTATAAGAGTGTTAGCTGTAAGAGTATCCCATCGGGGGTTGTGTGGAGATCGTTTTGCCAGGGCGCGCGCGCGCCGGCGAGACAACGTTCAGCCCCCCTGGATTACGGACACTATTTTCTAGTAAGGTAGGATTAGCTTAATTTACTTAATTTTGCATGAGAAACCTTCGATTCAATAAACTGTGGAACACAGTAGATGTGGTCATCACAATTGTGCGTGATCATATTTTTGGTAGCAGAGCTTAGTTGATATAATTAATTTTCATATTAAAATTAACTACATAAAATTTCATAGTAAAAATAAAAAGCGTACCTAAAAAGCGTACCTAAAAATTATTTTTTTTTTTGTTGAAATCTCGAGGGTATTTGAAGATCCCGAGACGATTTGAAGTACTAAGAAATTGTTCTAGTAAATTCTCGAAGCGAATGTTTCTCACTTGGTGGATCCGATAATAGATAGACACTTATATAATTGTTGTCACATACTAGTGTTTTGATACGAGTTTACTCGCCTAGATGTGTATATTTTTTTTTTGTGTGTCCGGATTTATTTGACGAATAGTTCGTTCGAAAGTGTGTTTATTAGTATCACATACTAGTGATTTGATACGAGTTTACTCGCCTAGATGTGTATATTTTTTTTTGTTTGTCGGGATTTATTTGACGAATAGTTTCGTTCGAAAGTGTTGTTTATTAGTACCACATACTAGTGTTTGTTCCGAGTCCGCTTGCCTAGTTAAAAAAGTGGAACTAGTTTTAATTATTAGTAGTATTAAATTACGAGTAATATTATTAAAAATAGTTTTGTTTTTGTTTGTTGATAACGGTTTAGTAGTTGATTTGCGAGGTATGCCATACCGTTAATCCTATACGTTTTGTTTATACCGTTATATTGTTAGCCCTTGAAATTGGTAAGTTGCTAATAATTTATGAAACTAGTAGGGTCCGTGTATGTCGTCCGAATTTTAACCCTTGAACCCCGTTGGGGCCAATTCTGACCACGCATATAGCTGTCAACGTTCACTCAAACCCGGGGCGGCCAATATTGACCAGGCGCCGGCCGGCACAGATTACTTGTGTTTTATATTATCGTGACGCGACCTATTTCTATTGTTTTTTTTGTTGATGTTTACCACTTTTATATTTCTTTGTTTGCTTTGTTTATAAAACGGATTATAAATGGCTCCTACGAATCCGCTCGCCGTATCCAGGGCTGGCATCCAAGGAGTTTTGCGTTGGCTTGCTTGTGCGGTCACATTAATAGACCGAGCCGACCGGGTAGGCGCGTTGCTAGCTCGGTATGGCGGGCTGGCAGCTCGGCTGCAAGACCTGGAGCGCCACGCCATGGAGTGTCGCGCGCATTATTTGGAGAACCCCCCAGCTGATGATGCCGTGTCGGAACAGCTGGAGCAGGATGTAGCCCAGGCCTATGAGCTGGCTGACCAGTTCACGGAGGCGGCTGAGAGGGCCCTGGCTGTTCGGAAGGGGGAGCCGGTTTTGAGCGGGGAGGTCAAACCTACCCCGACGGCGTTGCTAGGCCGATTGCCTACATTGGAGATTCCCACTTTTAATGGGGATCTGTCAGCCTGGATGGGCTTCATTAACCTGTTTGACAGCCTAGTGGATTCACGACGGGACTTATCCCCTAGTGAGAAGTTGGCCTATTTGCGCTCCTCCCTGCGAGGAGAGGCCAGCGCGGTGATCCAGCACCTGCTCATCAGCGACGACAACTACCAGGTGGCTCGCCAGCTTCTGGTTAGCAGGTACCAGAATGTCCGGTTACTGGCGGACACCCACGTGGCCACGATTTTGGCCCTCCCGCGAATCACGCGGGTACACCTGTTACGGAGGGAGTTGCTGAACCCGCTACTGTCAGCGGTCAACTCCCTAAGGCGATTGGACCTGCCGGTGGATCAGTGGTCCTTTATACTGCTGCACATAGTCCTCGCCAAATTGCCCGCTGAAATGAAGGGGCGTTTCGAGCAGAGGTACGGAGGCGACAGCGCCTCGTATCTCCCGCCCTTCGCGGACCTCCTTCGTTTTTTGGAGGACGAATGTAGGGTGACGGACCACCTGGAGCCCGCCCCGGTTCCAGGTGTTGGTCGTATGGTGGCGGCGAGGGAACAGCCCCGTCGCCCGACCAATCGCTATGCTGCCTTCCAGCAGTCCCCTCCCCCCGCACCGAGTGAGCGGTGCAGGTATTGCAGGGGAGATAGGCACATGGTGCACGAATGTGCCAAATTTAGAGGCCTCCGCCCAGAGGGACGGAGGGCCGTTGCTAGACAGCGCCAATGGTGCTATAGGTGTTTGGGGGGACACATGCAGTCGGCGTGTCCCCAGACCGAGGATTGTCGTCTTTGCGGAGGGAGGCATCACCCCCTCCTTTGTTTGGACCGCAAGGACGCCGGGAGCGACCGGGGTTCGAATTCCTCGCGCACGGGCGGGGGCCCGGCAGCCCGGAACCGGTCCCCTAGAGATTCGGCGGGGCTTAGCCCCCCCGTTCAGTCCCCCCCGGAGAGGGGGAACTATAGGAGAGACGCCCCCGCCACGGGCGGGGGTAGGGGGGTACCCCAAGAGTACGCCACGGTGGCGATGGGCACGGGCCCTATTTGCTACTCCCCCCCCCTAATGGAGAGGCCTCGATCGGGGTACTATGTACCGAGGCACGCCCCACACGGGTATTACCCTGCACCTAGGAGTGCTGTTGGTCGGGGCCAGTATGTACCCGATTGGGACCCGCTCGCCCGGTACGAGCGTCCCACATTTGGCGCGCCGACTCAGGCGCGAGGGGGACAAGTACCCCCCCAAAATTTTTAATGGCGCCCCTGTCGGACCCAACCACCCCTCCGGAGCTTGTGCTGTTGCCAACAGCCTCCGTGAATGTTTGGGGACCTAAGGGCAATGTTGTCACGGTGCGTGCCCTTTTGGACTCAGGTGCCCAGGGGTGCATAATGTCCAGGTGGCTTGTCCGACAGCTGGGTCTTTTGCTTGTGCCGCATCACGAAGCGGTACGGGGGGTGGGAGACTCGCGGATCCCTGATCCGATTGGTCGAGTTGAGTTCTCCTTCTCCCCCCACTTCACGCCAAGGCCGAAGATCGGTGCTTCGGCGATAGTTTTTGATAAGGTGGTTGGACCACTCCCGCAAGTGCGAGTGCCGCCATCCACGATTGAGCTGACGTCTGGACTGGCTTTGGCTGATCCTTCCTTCCACCGACCGGGCCCAATACACTTGTTGATTGGTGCGGATGTCCTCGGTCGTGTATTGTATGGAAGCAAGCGAGTTTTGCAGACAGCCGATCTTGTCGCCTTGTCCTCGTCGCTGGGTCATGTGGTGATGGGAAAGGTACCACAGACACCAGAGACCCCGTCGGTAGACCGCCAGACCATTGTCGGTTCTACTTTGTCCGACGTTCTCCAAAAGTTTTGGGAGGTGGAGGAACCCCCCACTGCCAAGCGGTTGGATCCGTTAGCCGAGGAGTGCGAATTGTTCTACCAGAACAACACTGGGCGCCTCCTCTCGGGTCGCTTGATTACCCGCTTGCCCTTCTTGGCGATTCGCCCTCCTTTAGGGAGCTCCCGGCCGATGGCCGAGAAGAGATTGTTGTCCATGGAGCGTAGGATGGCCAGGGATCCCGCATTCAAGGAGAAGTATATAGACTTCATGCGGGAGTATTTGGACCTTGGGCACATGTCCATCTCGCAGTTGGACTGGCGTAATGTGGAACATTACTTCCTGCCACACCACGCTGTTTTGAAGACTTCCAATGGGAAGATCCGCGTGGTCTTTGATGGTTCAGCGCCCACGTCAACCGGAGTGTCGTTGAATCAGTGTCTGCATGCGGGGCCGAAGTTGCATCACGATGTCTGTGATGTTTTGACCAACTTCCGCCGGCACGCTGTCGTCTTTGTGGCCGATATCCGCATGATGTTCAGACAGACCGTGATTCACCCGGAGGATAGACGATACCAGCTCATCCTTTGGCGTGAGGATCCCCAGGATCCGATGTTGGCTTACGAGCTGAACACCAACACTTATGGTTTGCGGTCGAGCCCCTTTGTGGCGATCCGTTCGCTTTTGGAGCTCGCAGAGCGCGAACGGCTACGCTATCCCCGGGCATCTGCTCTTATTGAGGGGGGGGCCTTATTTGTCGACGATATCTGCACGGGGGCCTCGAGCTTAGATGAGGCTCTCGTCTTACGTGATGAGCTGATTGCGCTCTTGAGGGCTGGTGGCTATGAGTTGCGGAAGTGGCTGTCTAACTCACCGGACCTATTGGCAGATTTGCCTAAGGACCACCAGCAAGAGCCGCTCCTCTTTGAAAATCCGGAGACTCCAGACATGCTGTCTGTTTTGGGAGTCCAGTATCGACCAGTCCCGGATTTGTTCACATATAGATTGGAACTGCCAGACCCAAAGGTCTGGACTAAACGCACGGTGCTGTCTACTGTAGCCCGTACCTTTGATCCGAACGGTTGGCTCAGCCCTGTAGTGTTTTCGATGAAGTGCTTCCTACAGGAGCTCTGGGCTGCGGAATTGTCTTGGGATGAGCCCCTCTCTGGTAGCCTCCTACGAGAGTGGGTGAGGTTCGTGTCATCCCTACCCGACGTCAATCGGGTTTGTATACCGAGGCAAATGCTGCCTTCGGGAAAGTTTAAAGCCTCCCTGCACGGCTTTTGTGACGCGTCCGAAAGCGGATACGCGGCAGCCGTTTACATCCGAACGGTGGATGCAGCAGGCGTTGTCGCCGTACACTTAGTTACGGCCAAGAGTAAGGTCGCCCCCCTTCGGACTAGGCTAACCATTCCGAAGTTGGAGTTGTCCGGCGCCACTCTCTTAGTACGGCTACTCAATCATGTTGCCGACACCTTGGGAAACGGTGTCGACTTGGAGTCGATATTTGCGTGGTCTGACAGCCAGGTCGTCCTTTGTTGGCTGAAGAGTTCAGTCCACACCCTTGAGGTTTTTGTGGCCAACCGGGTCTCACAAATTCAGACTTCAAAGGCCCCGTTGATTTGGCGCCACGTACCGGGCGAATTGAACCCCGCAGATTGTGCCTCCCGCGGCTGCGAGGCGCCTGAGTTAGTGGACCACCACCTATGGTGGAGTCCATCATGGTTGTTACGGCCTGAGCGCTCATGGCCTGCCACCCCGGCTGTGGCCAGAGTCCCAGACCTAGGCATGCGTGTTCACGCCGTGGAGACGGTGGCGGCTCCGCAGATGGAGTTTTTGTTAGACCGCTACAGTTCTCTTGATAAGTTGCTCGGCGTGACTGCTTGGATGAGGCGCTTTGTGCGAAATTGTCGCCAGCCTCAGGAGAAATCGTTGTCTCCGGTCCTCGCCCCACAAGAGCGGCAAGACGCTCTGTTGCATTGGTTGCGAGTGACGCAACAGCGAGAGTTTGAACCGGAGCTGAAAGCCCTGCGCTCAAGTAAGTCCAAGTTGAAGGGACCCTTGGTGCGGTTGAATCCCTTCTTGGACAGTACCGGATTGCTGCGTGTCGGAGGTAGGCTCAGACATGCCAACCTGCCGTACGGATCACGCCACCCTTTGTTGCTCCCCAAGGATGGACCGTTAGTTAGACTGTTGATTACAGACCGACATGTAAAGAATGCTCATGCCGGTTGTAATGCTTTGACCGCGCTCCTCCAACGAGAGTTCTGGATTTTGTCAGCGCGGAGAATAATCCGATCCGTTATTTTTCGTTGTCTCCCGTGTTATCGTTTGCGCGCCGATACGATGCAGCCCCAGATGGGTGATTTGCCTGCCGATCGAGTGAACGAATCGATGCCCTTCTCAGGAGTTGGAACGGATTTTGCGGGGCCATTTACCGTTAAGACATCGCGGCTTCGTAATGCTAGAACGGAAAAGGCTTACTTGTGTGTATTTGTTTGTTTGGCCACTAAAGCGGTCCACCTGGAGGTGGTTAGTGCCCTCACCACAGAAGCCTTTGTAGCCACGTTGAATCGTTTTGTGTCTCGCCGCGGAATGCCGTCGTTAATCAGGTCCGATTGTGGAACCAATTTCAAGGGCACCGATAGGTATTTAAAGGAAGTTTGTGAATTTTTGGATAGGAATAATTTTGAGATCGGATCCACACTCTCTCGCAGAGGGGTACGATGGCAGTACTCCCCGCCATCCTGCCCCCACTGGGGAGGGATTTTTGAAGCAACTGTAAAGGCCGCTAAAACTCACCTTCGTCGCGTTATTGGGGAGACGGTCCTCACGTTTGAGGAACTCGCGACCGTATTTTGTAAGGTTGAGGCGGTCCTCAACTCGCGTCCGTTATGTCCGTTGTCTTCGGACGCGAATGATTTAGAGGCCCTTACGCCGGGCCATTTTTTGATTGGCAGACCGCTTAACGCCTTGCCGGAATATCCTTATTCCGAAGTGGCCTCCGGACGGCTCTCGCGATTTGAATTGCTCCAGCAGCTTACGCAGAGTTTTTGGCGCCGTTGGCATCTGGAGTATTTGCACATTTTGCAGCAACGCGTTAAGTGGTCGGATAGGACGACCCCACCCAAGACTGGAGACCTCGTGTTGGTAAAGGATCCAAACCTGCCGCCCCTCCGCTGGCGTTTAGGACGCATTGTTCAGCTTCATCCGGGGTCGGATGGTGTGCCCAGGTTTGCCGAGGTCCTGGTGGGGGACTCTGTTTTGAAGCGAGCGATCGCTACCCTCTCTCGCCTGCCCTTAGATTGAGTTGGCGGACAGTTTGCTACTGTCCGGGACGGGGGGATGTTCACGCCGCGCGTGATTCATTCATTCACGTTGATTCGTGGGGTCGGCGCCACCCGCCGCCCGCGCGACATCGCGACCAGTTGGCCGTAAGCAGCCGTGAGACAAGTTCGTGTGTTTCTGTAGCGACGTGCCGCGCAAGTTACCTACCCATATTGGGACCGAGATCGTTTAGCACCTACTAGGGCTCCGGTCGGGGTACGGACGTGTAACCCGTGTGTGTTCGCTTTGAAAAGCGCCGGGAAAGTTTTAGCGGCCTATTAGGGCATTGTGTAGTATAAGAGTGTTAGCTGTAAGAGTATCCCATCGGGGGTTGTGTGGAGATCGTTTTGCCAGGGCGCGCGCGCGCCGGCGAGACAACGTTCAGCCCCCCTGGATTACGGACACTATTTTCTAGTAAGGTAGGATTAGCTTAATTTACTTAATTTTGCATGAGAAACCTTCGATTCAATAAACTGTGGAACACAGTAGATGTGGTCATCACAATTGTGCGTGATCAGTCTATTTTTCGTCTTTGCGCTCTCGTAAGTACCGAAATAATATTTTCATTCATCGCTTTCAACTCATCACTTTCAATCGATATCCGAGATAATGTATCTGCAGCTACATTATCGCGGCCTTTCACATAAACAACTTTAAAATCATATTCGTCGAGCAATAACCGAAACTTTAAAAGTCTGCTAGAGGGGTTTGATAGGTTATACAAATACACTAAGGGTTTATGGTCTGTTTCTATTATAAATTTTCTTCCATAGAGATAAGGTCTAAAATACTTTACTGACCAGACGATAGCCAGTAGTTCTTTCTCAATGGTAGGATATCTGCGTTCGGCATCGTTTAAGCTACGGCTAGCGTAGGCTACGGGCCTACGATCGCTATTGCATAACACTGATCCTATTGCGTATCCCGACGCGTCTGTTTGTAGAATAAAAACATTATTTTTATCGAAATTTGGATACTGTAATACCGGTGGTGTTGAAAGTGAAAGTTTAAGAGAGTCAAATGATTTTTTACAATTTATATCCCAATTAAATTTGACATTCTTTCGACATAAGTTATTTAATGGTACGCATGTTTCCGCAAAATTTGGAATAAATTTTCGGTAATAATTTGAAAATGCTACGAATCGCTTAACTTCATCAGAATTTGTCGGTGTTGGATATTCCTTTAAAACTTTCACTTTTTCCGGGTCCGGTCGAATACCGTCTTGAGAAATAACATGGCCAAGAAATAAAACTTCCTTCTTTAAAAATTCACATTTATCCGGATTCAGCTTCAAATTTACTCGTCTCAATCTGGTTAAAATATCGATTAGATTTTTATTGTGTACGTCTAAACTTCTCCCAAAACATATTAAATTATCCAAGTAAATAAACATTTTATCATAATTTAAACCCGACATGGCCACTGTCATTAATCTAGAGAATGCACTCGGGCTTATTTTCAATCCCATCGGTAGGCGCGTCATTTGATACTGTCCCGACGGCGTCGTGAAGGCCGTATACTTCCTACTTTCGGGGCTGAGTTTTGCCTGATAATAGGCTTGTGATAAGTCTAACTGCGTAAAATACATTGAACCGGAAAGAGAATCCAAAATATCCGTAATATTTGGAAGGGGAAATTTATCGTTCAAAATTACGTTATTTAGTTTCCGAAAGTCAATGACTAACCTCCACTTTTTTGTATTGTTTTCTGATTTTTTAGGCACCAGTAATACAGGACTTGACCATTCGCTTTTTGTCGGTTCAATAATATTATCTTGCAACATTTTTTGTACATTACTTTCTAATTCATTACGTTGAGAAAAAGGTATCCTGTACTGTTTTGTATATACTGGCTGAGTATCAGGTTTTAAAGTAATTTTTTGTTCACATAAATTCGATGTTGTCAATCTATCGCCCGGAAGATGGAAAACGTCAGAAAATTTAGCGCATATGCTTTCAATAGATTTTCTTTCCTCTTCATTTAGATGATTTAAATTTAGTAATGAAAACATTTTCCGAACGCGGTTGCCGTCAATATTGCACTTTTCAAAACTACACACTGTATATTCCGATAGCGTTTCTATTTGTGGATTGAAATAACTAAGTCCAACTTCATTTTCACGCGTATTTAATACTTGGATCGGTATTTTTCCGTTAAAGGGTGTTGCAATACTTCCTGCAATAAACACGCCCTCGCATAATTCTAGAGGCAAAATAACGCCAGTCTCCTTTAAAGAAGTGTGGATATAAAATATTTTTTCACATCGCGGTGGTACTTTTAAGAACGTATTGCTACCTAACCTACCCATAATTAATGGTAATGTAATTTTTTGGCAATCCTCATAATTTAAAGTTAAATTATTATTCTCAAAGTTAATTATGCACTTATTTTTTACTAAGAAATCTTGCCCGATTATTCCATCCGTATTGCAAGGCAAACATTTGAGTACATATAACTTGTGTTTGAATTCCATTCCATAATGGGAAAGCGTAACATAAACAAAACCTTCAGTTATTAACTTACCTCCGATTCCATTAATGGAAATGTTTTCTGGGTGTATTGGAACGTTCCAGTGCTTAACGGTGTCATATTTGACGACTGACATAGAGGCGCCAGTGTCAACTAACCACCTATATTTGGAGCCTTCTACCGAGAACTCTACCGCATTGCTATATTCGCAAGCTAATACATAGTTAGGATCGAAAAAACATTGATGGTTCATTTCTTGTGCTGTTTTCGTCACTGTTAGGGTTGGCACTAAAATCAGGATCCTGACTAACATACCTTATCGCCTGACCAGTAGTATGTCTAGCCCTAGTCATACGCCCTCTACTAAAAATTCGTGTACCCCGGCCTCGGCTAGGGTATCCCCTTTGCGAATCGAAGCCACGATTATATGAGACATGTCTTTGACTGTTATTCATATCCCTAGAAAATGATGGAAGTCTGTTAGAGTAGTTGGTCCGCCCCACAAAATTACCTCGGTTATTATTTCGAAAATGTCGATAATTACCTGACATGGTTCGCTGTCCGAAATACACCGATGCTTCAGACTCTCGGCGGCTGCAACTAGGTTCTTCGTCCTTAGCCGCCCTTATGGTGTCTTTGAGGGAAGAATAGTTACGAGCTAGCAACACAGTACTGAGTTGACGATTTCGCAATCCGTCGGTGAAACTTTTGATTGCAAGTTTTTCATTGATAGGACCTAAGGTCTTATGTTTTTCTTCATCACCGTCGGCTTGAGATAACGTCAACTCGACAAACAACTGTTCAATTTTCTTACCATAGGAATCAATAGAATTACCATTTTGCCTACTATTTACCAACTCTTTATGAATAGTGGTGCTAGATTGTTTTGTAAGGAGATGATTACGCATGTCGTCAATTAATGATTTACACGAATCGTAAGATGATGACAACCTTAACTTTGCACTATTACTCAAACGTGATTTTAAAACAAACTTTATTAGCATATTATTACCTTCCGCGCTAAGTGAGGAACTGTAAAGTTCGATGGAGTCAATGAGGTCCTTAGTGACATCCTCCCTACCATCCATTTTTGGCAACAATGAAGTTGCGATCTTAAAATCAAACGAAGCCATGATTATGTCACACTTTTCGACCGTATCAGCAGTATAAGTTTTAGAACAAAAAAGTTCTATTTGCAAATATAAAGCTTTAATTGAGTCACAATAACTTTGTATATTTGTTAATGCCTCACTTTCGATCTGTTTCCTTATTATTAAACTTTCAACAGTTTTTGTACACTCATCAAAACGATTAAGTAACTGAGTAGCTTCGTCTAACTTAGATTTTAATAAAGATTCAGTTCTTTTAACATAACTTAACTTTGTTAAATTTTCTTTGATTAGTTTAAGACGATCATGAATAATTTTAATTTCGTCTGCCATTACCTATCTTTGTAAGGCTGTATTTAATATTCTTATAATAGTACATAATTTAAAAAAAGCATAAAATAATCAAGGAAAAATAATTATTATAATTAAAGTTCTTTCTTACTCAAAGTTCATCTTCTTGACACTTCTGCACCGTTACGTATTTGTTACACTTTTTCGCACACAAAAAAAATATAGAAAAAATAAATTCTTTTCACACCACTTTAACCACTTTTTCCAACGCATACCGCTGCTGCCGGTGCTGGTTCCAAAGGCTGCTGTCGGCAACTATAGCACACCCGTGCCTCCTCGTTTGGCCTTCGTCGAAAGGATCGCATCAGACTTTGCGACATAAATTCGTTTCTAATCCATCCGTGGTGACATCTCTTGTATAATAAATAAAATCCATAAAGTCCAGCAATAGCCAGCATGGTGCAAATAAGAAACATCACAATACTAATGTTGGACAGATGATATTCTGCAGAATTCGCTCCGCCTGACTGGGTTATAAAAACCTCGTCTTTTTGAACAGTAGAACGGCACATTTTTTGTTTGCAATACACTCGTACAATAATTACTTGCACTTTAAATATTACATCGCGACGCGACCGAACGAACCGAGCCCGTCTCAAATGGCAGGGTCGCCATATAAGGATGGGATCGGGCCAATGAAAGATGTCATCTCGACTAAGTACAGTTTATTACAGCCACAAATAATAAGTGTGAAATGGTTATATACTTGACTACATACTACGTCACAGCGCGGAGGCGCCGGCTGTCGAGCTGGGGGCACCGGTTTTCGAGCTGGGGGCGCTGACTGTCGAGCTGGGGGTGCTGATGCAGGCGGAGGCATCTCGCGTCTTCTGTCAGCCGCTAGCGGCGGTCTAAGTATAGGCGCTGGAGGTAGCCTTTCCTCGATGCTGCTGAGCCTGGTGTTAACCATTTCACCTATGGATATTGTCAAGGAGCGCGCAAACTCCTGGAGAGCCTCCATATTTGCCAAAGGTGGCAACGCAGATGGTAGTGGCGTCGGAGGCTGAGGCGTTGGTGGCAGTGGCGCCGGCCGTATCGACACCGGTGGCAAAGGCGAGCGCGAGCGCGAGCGCGAGCGCGATCTCGCACGCACGGAGTCAGAAGGCGATGGCGCGCGCAAGGAGTTAGAAGTCGATGCCGGACGCAAGGAGTTAGAAGGCGACTCCGCTGATCCACTTTGGCACTGCTGGTTGCGCTCTGAGAACGCTTTCCTTAGACTTTTCACCTCTTCTTGTAATAGTGCGAGCTGCCTATTAAGACGGATATTGTTCGCGTGAACCCTCCGTAATTCATCATCTGGAGAGCGGGTAGTCAGGGTCTCAAAGATGTCATAGAGATCCTTTGCCGCATCGTTCAAGCGCTTTTGGTGTGTGCCCTTTAGCTTCCCAGATGAGCGCGAAACATCTGTGATAGAGCTCAGCTTAGCGGACACCTCCTTTCTAATCTCCGCCGTGCTGTCCCATTCAATACCGGGCAAAGGTGACCTAGACCGTAGTTCCTCAAAGGACCATTCCTCCAAACGACCGACATTCGTCATGATTTCAGTGCCATCCATAGCATCGGCGCCACCTGTCGCCTCGGCACCGCCCATCGCCTCTTCGGCATCCCGCTCATAGTCCGACAATGGACGACGCAGATTGAGCTGCGATTCAGACACCGTACGTTCTGGGCGTGGGCCAGTTGCTGCTACACGACCACGGCCACGCCTACCTCTACCTTTCCCGAATTTACCGACTTTAGGACTATCGGCAACAGTCGTTCCACCCGGCCCGACGGAGTCCGGGGTTAAAAATTCCTCAAGAGGGCGTTTTCTTCTAGCACCTGCATTAAGGCTGGTTGCGCTTCCTGTGTTAGAAGGAGCACACTCCTCATCCGCTGAATAAACGTCCGAAACGGAGTTTTTAGACGACGCCGAAAACATTTCTGACGCAGAATGCGCCCGCTCGTTTAAAGCCCCTGAGCTAGGCTTCTCCCGCTCTCTTTCGCCCGAGCTAGGCCCACCGCCAAATTTTAAAATTAGTTTTGTTTTGTTTGAAGATTCCATTTTAGTCCCACGATTATGGTAGCAAATAATCTGTCCACCCGGGCAGAGGCTCCGTACCCGGGTAAGCGTATGGTTCACGAAACAGGGGGTCCGCCAGTCCCCTGCTCCGTTGGCCACGTTGGGACTGGTCTCCCACCAGCCATCCATCCCCTAGCCCGTGGCAGGCGTAGGATTAGGGTTTTTTATTGAGGTTTTCTCCTCGCGGGGACACCCAACTAAGGGCAGCCCCACCGTCCCCCAAAACATGACTGAAGGGACGGCTTCGCCGACGGTTGGCCATGAAGACCCGTCCGCCGATTGCGACAACCGCAATCGGACGGACCCGCCGCCTACGCTCGCACCGCCGCTACTGGACTGTCTAGGACGCCGGCCGAGCCCGAACCGCGCTACCGCTGCCCAGAATATGTCTGGGACGCCAGCGCGGAGCCACCGAAACCGCAAATGCGGATAGAACCGCGAGGCTCACCTCCCGTCAGACTATTAGCCGCCGCCGCGGGAAATGCGACGACGTTGCCCAGGGTGCACGACGGGGACGTTGTCTGACTTCGCACCCCCAACCTAACCTAACCTAACCTAACCTAACCTAACCTAACCTAACCTTTTACATATTCTTGTACCCAGAGTCAAAATAAGGCAAAAACTAGTTTTTAATATATTTATTTACGGGTACTTTTGAACTTATAACATTTTAAAGTCTTAATTTATCCGAAATTTATATCTTACTATTTAGTTGTTAGTATTAGGTTATCTGAACCTCTCTTGAGGCCAGATATTAGTATTAGGATTTTATTATTGACGACGTTGCTCCCCTGGGGCCCTTGTACACACACTAAGGTCACACATCTTAACACAATACTCCACAAGTCCCTAAACAAAACAGGTTTTTAATATTAAATTTAGTAAAATTTTGTCATTTTAACAATTTATTTTAATTTATCTTAACTTTATTTTGAATTTTAACTTTTACAAACGCACTAAGTACCTGAATAGACTAATAGGTTAGGTTAGGAGGCTAAGAATTTTAAAATTTTAAAATTGAATTTTAAAATTTTTGAAATCCAATTTCCTTCAATTTAGTCTAGTCACTTACCTTAACGTTCCTCAGTTTTAACTTTAAATATAAATTTAAATTTACCTATCCAAATTAATACTTTTTCAATTTTATTTTCAACTTCATTTATTTCAATTTTATTTAAATCAAATCTTATTTTAACTTTATTTTAACTTTATCTCAATTTTAGTCTTTTAACTTAACTTTATTTAAATACTTTTAAATTCTATCCGATCTTTACACATACCTGTTCTATACTGTGTCGTCCTAATTTATTAATTACAAAATGTCGAATAAGCAGAGAGGTGCCAATGGTAACAGTAGAGGTAGGGCTGCAAACTTCCGGGAAGATACGGTGGTCCACAAGACTCCGCAGGGGAAAGTGGAGAAGATCCCGGAAAGTTTGGGCATAGCGCACCTTCTCCCAGCGATGTCTACTCACGCAATCAGAAACGCCGCGGTAAGGCTCAGAGATAGGATTTTAAAGGCCTTGGAGGCAACTTCGACACACAAGTCGGTAACTAAAGAGGATAAGGCCCTTATCACCAAGGAGGCGAACGACCTCAACGAGATGGTGTCGGAGTTGGCTCAAAGGCTCATAGACATAGATGAGAGAGAGCCCTCGAGTCAGAAAAGAGTGACAGAGGAAGAAGAAAGAGAAAGAGGGATACTTATAAATAGGGAAAGGGACATCCTTTACGATGCTCTTCAAGTCATCAAAAAGACAGAAGAGAACCAACGACAATACATAGCGAACCAGCAGGAACATATACAGCTGACTGGAGATAGACTTACAAGTATGCAAGAACTTATAGAGCATACTAAGGAACATACAAAAGAGACCCTAGAGAGACAAAAAGTATCCACGAAGGTAATAATAGAGAAGTTAGGCAACATCGAGAAAAGGGAAACAGCAGAAGATATAGGAAAACTACTAGCGGAGACAAAGGAGAACACAGAAAAGACCTTAGAGAGGCATGAAGAAACCAAGAGGGTAATGATAGAGAAACTTGAAAGCATAGAAAAAAGAGAGAAAGTTCCAAAGCCGCAGAAGGCAACGTACGCAGAAGTTCTGACGGAGGCCCGGCAGAGACCGCCCCATGGCAGAACTCTTCACTCCATCATAGTGGCGTCGACCGACCCAATGCTGACCAGCGACCAGGTTATGGACGCAGTCAGGAAGACGGCGGATACCGGCGCCGATGAGGAGTGGATTAAAATCCAAAAAGTAAGAAAAGCAAAAGATCAAAAGGTGATAATAGGATGCGAGGACGAGAAAGAAGTAGAGAAGCTGAGAAAGAGACTGGAGAAGGAGAAGACACTGAAAGTAGAAAAGGCTAAAAACAAGGATCCGCTGGTAGTAGTGCGATATGTAAGGGGAGACAAGAAAAAAGAGCAAGTAGAGGAGGCCATAAGAAGGAAAGCAGCCAACGTTTTAGAGAAGAGCAAGGATACGAAAGAGCAAATAGAGGCCATATACGAGAAGAGAACGAGAAACCCGCACGTGATGCACGTGGTCGTAAAGGTGACCCCCGCGATTTGGCGGCAGTTGACAGAGGCGGGGACTATCCAGCTACAATGGGGCATCTCCAAGGTAGAGGATCAGTCCCCGATCATCCAGTGCCCCCGCTGCCTGGGCTACGGCCATATCAGGCGGGTCTGTACGGAGGACTCGGACAGCTGCAGCCATTGCGGGGGAAACCACGTGTATGCCGTGTGCACAGAGAAGGAGAGTCCCCCCAGCTGCCTCAACTGTAAGCGGGCCAAGCATACTGAAAGTCAGCACAACACCTTTGACAGCATGTGTCCCATTAGGGATATGTGGGACAAGCTGGCCCGCTCAAAGGTGGCCTATTGCTAAGGGCCGCCAAAATAGAAAATCTGAATGGCAAGCTAACTTAGGCAGTATTAATAGGGACACAGTAGGGACAAACAAAAGCACACACCCTGGAGCAGCCAAGTACGTAAGAGTGCGAAGAGACGGAGGGCAACCACCCAGACAATGCCGCCACGGAGGGGAGCTGGAAACGCGCTGGACAGGGAAGGTAGTAGCTAAAACAATGTATGGTAACAAAAAATGGTTTTTGCAACCATCCACTTGCGGAGGTGAAACCAACCCACACCGCGACCAGCCCGCCTCCGGGATGGCCTCGGGGTTAAGTAGCCTTATACCGAGACTCACGCCCATACGGAAAAATAGATGATCAAACGAACTACTGTGAAGTTCGATCGCTATTATATGAGTCGTTTCATTCGAAGATATAATATTTACAGGGTAGTCCCTTTAACCTACAGGCAACTTCGCACGTCTTTAGAGATTAAAAAAAAAAAGTTCACTAATCTGTCATTTACTGTTCTGTGGTCAGTTTGACGCCATTTTTCTCATTTCGTTTAGAGCAAGTTCAGAGTAATAGTGTTCTAGAACAAAGCTTAACTAGTGGGTTTGTAAACCTCCGCCTGCAGCTGAGGTTTACTGGGCTGGGCGGGTTGCTATATCTTCGAATGAAACGACTCATATAATAGCGATCGAACTTCACAGTAGTTCGTTTGATCATCTATTATATTTCGTCGTTTCATTCTTTGATATAATATTTACAGAGTAGATGTTTAGAGATTTAAGTTTTGTTCTAGGAGAAGTGTTGATGGGTTGTTTTTATAAGAATAAATAACCATCTCAATTAAACATATTATGTATTTGTTCATAAGCAGAATGTAAACAATCAACCCTTAAATAATATTAAGTTTTCTCCGTACAAATTAAATACCTAATCATAAATCAGCAACAAAAAAAGAAAAAGTAACTAATCATTAGTAGGGAACGTTACGGTTCTCGCGAAGACATCTTCGCTTTCAATAGGCCGGTTATAGAACCGAGCAAAGGCTGTGTAGATGTAGGTACTTGTCCAACCAGCTGTTTTTCTTATCTCGTCTACAAACACTGAGTCGTGAGCAAGCACGGTCGAGATGGAGGCGTATCGTGTGCTATCGCCACTCTCTCCCAAGCTCTCAACAGCTTATTTAACCCAGCGGCTTATAGACTGCGAGCTGGTGCGCTTGTGGAGTTTTGTATTTTAACAACAGTTTGTCTGCGTTCGAAGTCCTCATATTTTTTGGAAAATATATATGATCGACGAGGACTGAAGCAGGGCATATATTTATTTTCTCGTGAAAGAATGGCAAGTACAGCATGGGTTGTTCGCGGCCCGGGACCGAAGTTTTAATAATGTCGGTTATGGCTATCTTAACACCGTCTTGAGAAATGAATACATTTTCTAGTTTTATAAGCGTGAAAGTTTGTACCCTGTGTATTGTACAAAGTGTTCTTGTCTAGGCTCAGTACTAAATTTGGGTATCAATTAGGTATGTGGTTGAGAACAAGTTGTGGGTCCCAAGTAGAGGTATATTTAGGGCGACTTGGTTTAAGTTTGTAAGCGCCTTTTAGAACTCGTTAAATACACTCATGTGAGCCGATGTTACTGTTTAATGGTTTAAGAACAGTGAAACGGTACGGCGCGGGACGGTGATCTAATATCAGTATCGGGGTTGCTTTTACTTGACTCGATATCTGAGCTGTTATTTTTTGTGTTTACTTATGACGCGTGTAGCCAAATGGCGATGAATCTACCTACATCGTGTCAACTTCTTTAAGCGTGGAAATTTTATTCCATCTACCTTGACGGTTAATGTAGCATACTACTGTATATCCATGCGCAGTAATATTGCACAATATCGTCTTCCTTTGTAAAAGCTTTCGTATGACAGAATGTTGTAAAAAAGTTATTGCACCACCAGTTTTGGTCTTCTTAAAATTAAGTTTTTGCTTTGCATTTACCGTTATGGCGCTGCAATGCCAAAAACTTCTGGCGCTCTTAAAGTTAAATCCGTATTTAGCTGAGACAGACCGAAATAGAACACCGATAAAATTAGCAAAGTTTCTTATTGTACGTTTCGGTAATTTTAAATAATTTCTGATCATTTGTGCGATGTTTCTGCGTTTTACAGCGAGAAATGTTGCGTATCATAATTATAAAAAGCCTTGGAAAGTACAGACTTGAGGAGGCGTTAACACACTTTTTTCGCGGTTTACAACAAAACCTAAACATTGTAACAATTTAAGAGTCGTACCGTACGTAGTCGTACGGAAGTGTCCCCGATGCCTTATGTTAAGATTATTTTTACTAACCTTCTATGGGCCACAGTGTTGTCTGATAAATAAAGAATTTATTTATTAAGCATCGTCGAAATAAATTTACTGATTTATGACCTTGGCTTCTAAGATAGGACATAATATAACCTCTCTCATAGTTTTGGTAAAAACCCTGGATGCTGATGCTACGGATAGGCCGTAAGGCAAGTCAGTAAATTCGTCGCTAGCTAAGTTTGAATTTGGAGCTTGAAAATGAAATCTTAAATATTATTCGGTCTTCCTTACATATTGGAAGTCATAAATACGCCTCTTTGAGGTCAATCGGTGCTACAAAACTACCTTGTGGTATAAGTTAAGGAGATGTTCTATAGTCTTCCATTCTAAAATAGTTTTTCTTCTCAATAAATTTATTTAATGGTTTAAGATTTAAGACAAAGCGTTTACCACCATTAGACTTGGGTGCAAGGAAAGTTCTTGATATGAACTGGTCAATTACCGGGGAACATTGTGAAATTGCTCCAATTCAATTAATTTATTTATAGCTTGGACCATCTCGTGACTTTCTTCGGGGGTAAATTTAGATTAAAGCACGACAGACTGTCACTTCCGTACAAAAGGGTATATAATATCCGTTTTGGATCCATGATAGTACAGTTTTATTGTATGTTATATGAAACCAACAATCATAAAAGTATTAAATTCTGCCAGCGTGTACCTTTGTTATTGTGGCCGTGCACGGGGCCTGGGTTGATTGTAGTTCTTCGCATGAGACGAAGCAGGCTGAGGGTAGGTTCGTCGCGGTGGCGGCGCTAGCCTCTGTCCTGTCCTGTGGTTTGACCTCCCCGCCGCCCCCCTGTTTCACGGGTACTGAGGAGGTCCTGACCGGTTTCCCTGATGGGCAGGACGAATGACTGTGGACTGGACTGCAGTAGGTTTCTGAATTGTGAATGTTTTCCAAATCTGTGAACCTTGTCGTTCGATTGCCTTACTGACTTTTATATTTTCGGATGATGTATTACCCAATAAAGAGTCATGTCTATCGGAGTCTTGTAGGACGTGCAGGAAATTATTTTCTAAACTAGATGTAATAAGTTTAATCCTATCTTTCGTTAGGAAATGGTGTAAATCAATACCAAAATGCGAAAGTCGTCGCTTAGATACTAAAGAGATTGTATCTTATCGTCTGAGGAGAGCAGTGTGTCCATTGCTCTATTTACCTATTGCCGAGGTACCCATATCAAGTTGTTGTTGAAAACCAAGAAACATTTTGTAGCGTCCCCTCACGACGACGACGTCAGAAACTGCGGCAGCAATCGCTGCGTTTAGTGTAGGTGCGTGCAACATGCAACAATTGTTTAGTATCAAGTACCTACCTTTGTCAAGTTCTCTTTCTGATCTTTTGGTAGACCTATTTTTCATAAAGGTGTCCATAAATTAGCTAAGCTGAATGGCATCTCCAAAATCAGGCGTATCGGACGTAGACGCCCTCAACGCTGACAATATTATTGTGGATCGAATGTTATCGATGTAATTTCTTGAGTGAGCCGTTTGCGATACTGCGGCATCCAAGGTTTGTTGGATGGATATTTCCAAAGATTGTTCGATAAAGTCCCGCATCGTTTTGTATGGTATTTATTGTATCCAAAACAAACATACTCTTTTTTACCAAAAAAAAACAACATGAGGGTAGAATGTAAAAAATAAAATTCAAAGAATAATTTAATAAGTTATTATGGCTTAATAATTTATAATTGTCCCGCAGACAATAAACTATAGATAACGTGCATCTATCCTAGAATGCAGGTAGATTCTACTGTCATAATATGTGACCCATAATTAGCCCGCAGCTAATTACGATATCGCGGTTGACCCCCAGTCAATTGCGAGTTAGTTTGATTTTATGTAACTTAATGAACTGTAGATAACGTGCGCCTATCCTAGAACGCAGGTAGATTCTACTTCATGTCATAATATATGTCCCATAATTAGCCCGCAGCTAATTACGATATAGCGATTGACCCGCAGTCGATATCGATTTAGTTTGATTTTGACTAACTACCTAAATAAACTGAAGATAACGTGCGTCTATCCTAGGACGCAGGTAGATTCTACTTCATGTCATAATATATGACCTATAATTAGTTCGCAGCTAATTACGATATATCGCGATTGACTCGCAGTCAATCTCGATTTAGTTTGATTTTATGTAACTAAATAAACTGTAGATAACATGCGTCTATCTTAGAACGCGGGTAGATTCTACTTCATGTCATGATATATGACCCATAATTAGCTCGCAGCTAATTACGATATCGCAATTGACTCGCAGTCAATCTCGATTAAGTTTGATTTTATGTAACTAAATAAAGTGTAGATAACATGCGTCTATCCTAGAACGCGGGTAGATTCTACTTCATGTCATAATATATGACCCATAATTGGCTCGCAGCTATTTACGATATCGCGATTGACTCGCAGTCAATCTCGATTTAGTTTGATTTTATGTAACTAAATAAACTGTAGATAACATGCGTCTATCCTAGAACGCGGGTAAATTCTACTTCATGTCATAAATATGACCCATAATTAGCTCGCAGCTAATTACGACATCGCGATTGACTCGCAGTCAATCTCGATTTAGTTTGATTTTATGTACCTAACTAAACTCATCTAGTGAAATCACTTGTTCATGTTCACCAGTGAACAACAAGAAACTAAAAAGTATTAATTGTATCTTAATATCTGATAAATTTAGTTAACAATTGTGTAGCTTGTTAATAACTTGTACCTATGCACAAATATTCGAATAGGAATTGATAAAGCACTATAAACGTACCTGTGGCATTATCTTCATTCTCTGAAGAATATAAACGTTGGACTCGTTCAACATTTTCCTGTGCGCTGCGTTTCGGCATTTAAAATAGACGCGTGCGCTCGTTGCCTCGCACGAAAAAGGAATGGGAAAAATGGCGTCAAACTGACCACAGAACAGTAAATGACAGATTAGTGAACTTTTTTTTTTTAATCTCTAAAGACGTGCGAAGTTGCCTGTAGGTTAAAGGGACTACCCTGTAAATATTATATCAAAGAATGAAACGACGAAATATAATCCAGTACATGCACACAACACACACACACAAGGGCCCAAACAAGCCAAAGTAGGCAAAGTAGTGGTAGGCAAAAAATTCTCAGTTACTAGTAAACGCCAAGTGAACAGATACCTTACGCAACAAAATATACATACATAAAGAGAAAAGTAAAATATTATTAGAACATAGGAGTAGATACAAAGCTGAAAATATAAAATCTCTCACAGCTATAAGTAGGGAAAACAGACAAAGCAATAGTATTACATTAGCAAAGATATACATATATAAGACATAATAAACAAAGACAAAGAAATCAAGAATAGGGGAAAACATAAGTAGAAATATAAGAATTGCAGTAAATAAAAGAGAAAGAAATAGACGGTAGGAAGCAATAATTACAGAAATAAAACAATACATAAGCTAAGTAATGTACTTATTAGAAAGTAAGAATATACTGTAAAAAGGAAAAACAAGAACTGTAACTAGAAATAAGAAACGTAATACTCCAGTAAGAAAAGAAAAGAAGAACCACGCAAGAAGAATCAAGCAAAAAGAATCAAGCAAGAAAAGAGAAGAAATAAAAAAGAAGATAAGAAAATTAGTATGTAAAAGAAAGTAATAGAATATATGTATGAAAAATTGTAATTAATGTAAGAAATTAAAGAAATGCAAACGAGGAATTATGTAAGGTAAAGAAAACCAATGTATGTAAAAATTATAAATAAGAAGTAAGCGAAGGGTTTAATAAATGTAAATAAGTAATATTAAAATGTAAAATGTAAGGCAAGGAAACAATGTATTAATCATGGCATGTAACTAGTAGTGAAAATACGAAGAATATACGATAGTTATAAACAGTAATAAGAACAAAATGTAATGAAACAGAAATAATAGAATTAGAAAATAAAAAGCAGAAATAATAATGTAAAGTACATAACACAAGTAATACAAAAATGTAATATCATATAAGAAAGAAAATTTTGAAAAGAAAATATCCCAAAAAGGGAAAAAAAACAAACAAAAGAAAAAAGAAAGATAAAAAAGACAAAAGCAAAAAAAAGGCCTGCTACAAAGCGGGGAGCAATAATAAAAAAAAAAAAAAAAAATAAAAAAAAAAAAAAAAAAAAAAACCTAACCTAACCTAACCTTTTTTTTTTTTTTTTTTTTTTTTTTCTCCCGGGGGAAAATGCCATCGCATACCCCCCCGCCCGGGGAGACGAGAGGGTTATGTAGGGCTCGAAACCTAACCTAACCTAACCTTTTTTTTTTTTTTTTTTTTTTTTTTTTTTTTTTTTTTCCGAGGGAAAAATGCTCCTTATGCACACCCCGCCGTTGAGGTACACGGCAGGGGAAGTGGGGCTCTCCCGCTGTTGACCAGCGGGCATACCACAACTAAAAAACCCCCGTTGTGACATCTCGTCCGGTTTACGGCAGTGTGGGTTCCCTTTGGGATTCGACCACACTACCCCGGTTGGCCTTGGCAAAACCTGGCCCAAGCTTGAAGCGTACGGGAGGCACCTCAGTCACAAATGGACGCCTCCCCAGATGGACGGACCGTAAAACGGACCTCGCGACAGTCCGCCATCCGCGCGTTATCGGGTGTCATTTCATCCCGGAGCTCATCTCGACTGAGAGAGCGGGGAGCAACGACAGTCGACAGGAGAAGTGGAGATGCCGATCACTCAGTCATCCCACTGTTGCTACGCTCGCCCTCTATAGGGCGTGCTCCGACTTGGGCAAGCCCACTGCGCTCGGGCAGTATCCCCTTACTCGCTGGTGGGTTGCACTTGCGGGACCCCATGACGTGGTCGGCCGGCTGCTTACTCGCAGCGCAGACCGAGCACCGGGGTTTGACGACACTACAAGCCGCGGCCATGTGGCCCGGTTCACCGCAACGGAAGCAAAGTTTGCTCCTGTCCTCTTTCGATGGGCACCTGGGCTTTGTGTGGCCCAGCCCCAGACACTTAAAGCACCTTAAAGGAAGAGGGGACAGAACCCTCACCCGAACGATGTTCCACCCGACTTTAAACTTCTCGGTCATCGCAACCGCCTTGGCAGCCGCCACAGGGCATCTAATGCGGATGCACCAGGACCCGTCTCTCTCGGCCATAATGGACGTCGTCTTGACTTTCTGTCGCGCGCAACTAGACACGGCCGCTACGGCGTCCAGAACATCGTCTCTCGATATAGAGTCATCGAAACCCGTGATGTGCAGGTCGGCCGTCTTTTCTGGTCTACTGACTTCAACCAAATCGCCGACTGTTTGGCGAAGTTTGTCGGCCAGAGCGTTGGCCATAGTACCGCTAGGGTCCGGCAGCTCCAGGATTTTAGCTCCTGCCTGGCTCTCCTTAATAACGAACCCCTGTGCTCCATAGTCAGCAGGGGAGATGACAGCTTTGGCTCGTTTGATGACCTCGGCAAATGTTACCCCGTTTCCGCGCGCCTCCGGGAGGAGAGACAGTACCACTGCTGCAGATTTCGGGATGATCAGCTTTGGCTTTGTTTTAGCCTTGACAGGCGCTTTCACCGCAGCCTGCGGTCTCTTCTGGGTGCTAGGAGGAGCTGCAGTGGTTAGGCTCGCCTTCTTACCCTTCTTCTTCTTTCGCCCAGTCTTCTGCTGCCAGTCATCGTTCTGGCGGGCGGCAGGGGGAATCTCGGGAGTAACACCATCTTCGTGCTCCGTGAAGGTAGCAGAGGCAGCTCTAGGGGTAGCTCTAGGCGCGACTTTGGGCGTTTGCAACGCGTCAGGCGAGGGGAGACGGCACTCCACTGCCATCAATCTCGGCTCAATGTGCTCCATCATGATCCTAGTGACAGAGTGAATCACCCTTTCAATAACGTCCTCGTCCAGGGACGTGGCCTTCTGTACTGGCCGCTGCTCCTCTTTGAGAGCGGCTACTTCCTTTCGCAGCTCCTCGAGATCTTTCCGGAGATTTGCGTTTTCAGCTTTAAGGCGGTCCAACTCCGCCGCTTCGGGGCTTACGTTCTGTGGCTGCGGCTGTAGAGACGGTCTACTGCGCGTTGGCTGTCGCGTAGTTTCGTCAAACTTTTCGAGGTTTACTCTCATTTTATCAGCTCTTGCCGCTGCTGCTGTCGCCTCGTACTCCGACAACTCAGACTGCATGGCAAGGTCAAGTGACGAGCTGGAACTCGCGGCCAGTTTGGGTCGCTTGAAATAAGACTCAACGTCTTTAACTTTCGGCTTAGGGGTTGAAGGAGGGGGCGTTTTACCCAAAGACTTCTTTTTTTTCGGACCTGCCCGCATGTAGTCTTCATAAGAAATAGGATGCCACTCTGTTGGATGCCAGTCTCCAGATTTGGAGGAAAGGTATTCCCCTGCTTCCGAACCACTACTAGAGCAATCGTAGGCTAACTTGTTAAAGTCGCTCGTCGTCTTTTGTGCACGGTTTTTGGATGGACCCAGTGCTTTGTCCGTACTACCGGAAGCAACAGTCGAAACCGTTGCATTCTTCGCCTTCTTAACTGCTTTTATTATAGGTTTTCTAAAGTCTGCCATACTTAATCCCACGAGTATGGGGGAAATATCCGGTCCACCCAGGCAGAGACCCCTGTACCTGGGTAACCCTAATACCACTGGGAGGGCGGGCGGTATCCCAGGGTTGGCGCTAGCTGGCTGGAACCTCTTCCAGCCACCTTAAGGCGGTCCGACGCCTGCGTTCCCAACGCCGTGACCTTTGAGGATTTTTATAGTGGTTTACTCCACGCGGCCCCCGTAGCAGCCCCCGTTCCTGCACCACGTACAGGGTTACGGTTTGTTCTTACATTTTTTAAAGGGGTTTTACATCCCCGCAGCCCCCGTGACAGAGCACGGCAGCCCCCGTTCCTGTTCTAAGTACAGGGTTACGGTATAATCCTGGTTTTGGTTCGCGCCGGCCGAAGCCCGGTAACCCCCTTCCACCGGGGGCCGTTCCCCTATCCACCACCTGGGGGACGCGCTCGGTCTCGGATCCAGGAACCGCATCACTCGCATGAGGCCGAGAACCTAACCTAACCTAACCTAACCTAACCTAACCTAACCTAACCTAACCTAACCTAACCTAACCGCTGAACGCTGAAGATAGAAAAAGCTAAGAATAAGAATCCGCTCGTAGTCGTAAGATATGTAAAGGGGGACAAGAAGAAAGAACAAGTAGAAGAAGCAATAAGAAGAAAAATGGCAGATAAAATGGACAAGAAAGTAGAAACGAAAACCCAAATAGAGGCAATCTACGAAAAAAGAACCAGAAATCCACACGTCGCGCACGTGGTCGTTAAGGTGACCCCCGCAATCTGGCTGCAGTTGACAGAGACGGGGACTATCCAGCTACAATGGGGTATCGCCAAGGTAGAGGATCAGTCCCCGATCATCCAGTGCTCCCGCTGCCTGGGCTACGGCCACATCAGGCGGGTCTGTACGGAGGACGCGGACAGCTGCAGCCACTGTGGGGGAAACCACGTGTACGCCGTGTGCACGGAGAAGGAGAGTCCCCCAGCTGCCTCAACTGTAAGCGGGCCAAGCATACTGAAAGTCAGCACAACACCTTTGACAGCATGTGTCCCATTAGGGATATGTGGGACAAGCTGGCCCGCTCAAAGGTGGCCTATTGCTAAGGGCCGCCAAAATAGAAAATTAGAATGGCAAGCTAACTTAGTCAGTATTAATAGGGACACAGCAGGGACAACCAAAAGCACACACCCTGGAGCAGCCAAGTACGTAAGAGTGCGAAGAGACGGAGGGCAACCACCCAGACAACGCCGCCACGGAGGGGAGCTGGAAACGCGCTGGACAGGGAAGGTAGTAGCTAAAACAATGTATGGTAACAAAAAATGGTTTTTGCAACCATCCACTTGCGGAGGTGAAACCAACCCACACCGCGACCAGCCCGCCTCCGGGATGGCCTCGGGGCTAAGTAGCCTTATACCGAGACTCACGCCCATACGGAAAAATCCAGTACATGCACACAACACACACACACAAGGGCCCAAACAAGCCAAAGTAGGCAAAGTAGTGGTAGGCAAAAAATTCTCAGTTACTAGTAAACGCCAAGTGAACAGATACCTTACGCAACAAAAACATACATACATAAAGAGAAAAGTAAAATATTATTAGAACATAGGAGTAGATACAAAGCTGAAAATATAAAATCTCTCATAGCTATAAGTAGGGAAAACAGACAAAGCAATAGTATTACATTAGCAAAGATATACATATATAAGACATAATAAACAAAGATAAAGAAATCAAGAATAGGGAAAAACATAAGTAGAAATAAAAGAGTTACAGTAAATATAAGAGAAAGAAATAGACGGTAGGAAGCAGCAATAATTACAGAAATAAAAATATACATAAGCTAAGTAATGTACTTATTAGAAAGTAAGAATATACTGTAAAAAGGAAAAACAAGAACTGTAACTAGAAATAAGAAACCTAATACTCCAGTAAGAAAAGAAAAGAAGAACCACGCAAGAAGAATCAAGCAAAAAGAATCAAGCAAGAAAAGAGAAAAAGAATTAAAAAAGAAGATAAGAAAATTTGTATGTAAAAGAAAGTAATAGAATATATGTATGACAAATTGTAATTAATGTAAGAAATTGAAGAAATGTAAACGAGGAAATATGTAAAGTAAAGAAAATCAATGTATGTAAAAATTATAAATAAGAAGTAAGCGAAGGATTTAATAAATGTCAATAAGTAATATTAAAATGTAAAATATAAGGCAAGGAAACAATGTATTAAACATGGCATGTAACTAGCAGTGAAAATACGAAGAAATATACGATAGTTATAAACAGCAATAAAAACAAAATGTAATTAAACAGAAATAATAGAATTGTAAAAAAGAAAATAATATAATAAAAGAAATGTACACGACACAAGTAATACAAAAATGTAATATTATATAAGAAAGACAATTTTGAAAAGAAAATATCCCAAAAAGGGAAAAAAACAAACAAAAGAAAAAAGAAACATAAAAAAGACAAAAGCAAAAAAAGGCCTGCCACAAAGCGGGGAGCAAATAAAAAAAAAAAAAAAAAAAAAAAAAAAAAAAAAAAAAAAAAAAAAAACCTAACCTAACCTAACCTAACTTTTGACAACCACACTTTGCCCAACGTTAGTTAGGTTTGGCAAAGTGAGGTTTGTAAAAGTTCGGTTAGGCACAGTTAGGTCAGTGAAAATGGGCTCTGCAAAGTTAGGTCTGAAAAAACTGGTCTTTCGTTTCTTGCGAAATAGCGTGTCTTATAAAGTAGATATGCTGCATTTACCTTTCTGCACATACCTGGAAAAATTTGGGCACAAAAAACGTTGAGGAAACGTAGGAAAACGCAAAAAAAAGATTCATCCGAAAGTCATAAATTTAATAAAAAACCTAACCTAACCTAACTTTAAAAAAAAAGCTATGATTAACCTAACTTTTTATAACCTAACTTTGCCCAACCTAACTTTTGACAACCACACTTTGCTCAACGTAGCGTTTTCAAACCATAAGTTAGATTTGACAAAGTGAGGTTTGTAAAAGTTCGGTTGGGCACAGTTAGTTCAGTGAAAGTAGGCTCTGCAAAGTTAGGTCTGAAAAAACTGGTCTTTCGTTTCTTGTGAAATAGCGTGTCTTATAAAGTAGATATCCTGCATTTACCTTTCTGCACATACCTGAAAAATGCTTAGGAAACGTAGGAAAACGCAAAAAAAGGATTTATCCGAAAGTCATAAATTTAATAAAAAACTGAAAACTGAAAAAACTGGTCTTTCGTTTCTTGAGAAATAGCGTGTCTTATATAGTAGATAATATGCTGCATTAGATAACTGATAATGTTCGCAGACTCCCATACAGATGGGTTTCATGCTGTTATGCGTAAAAAGCCAGTTCTCTACTACAGCGACTTCGTGATAGCTCCAACAGTATTCTAAAGGTGATTGCTGCCAGACACGATTGCCCCATTCAAAGACACTGGGTCGCAATTACATTGGGGCCTAGAAAGTACCTAATATAAAAGCTTAATACTAACATAGGATTAAGGAAAAATTGTTACTAACATAAAACACCTATTAAGATATGGATGTAATGAATAGTATCTAATTACAATCTGAAATAAATGAGTTAATAATAATAAAATTATAAGAATTTGTTAATGCTCTATTTTTTATGATGTTATTGGATTTATGTGAAATAGATCCTGAGGAATATTTTATTTGCATCTTACTTTTCACAAAAATTCCATAAATGTTACCGCTAAAAATGTGTATGTATTTTTTTCTATTGTGACCGATTTTTGTGGTAATTGACAATATTTTAGTTTTTATCATTTTACGTCTATTACTTTTTTAAATGATTTCTCTGAACCTTATAGTTTGCTTACAAATAATAATCTAATATATAAAAAAATAAACAAAGTTCTGACTTACTAAACTCTTATTTAATGACATTAAATTTGATTTACTCTACCTTAAACAACATTTATTTATTTTATTTTTATTTATTTATTTAAATTTCACACTATCAAATATCATAATATTTAATCAGTGCACGTCCTTGGGCGCTACTATCACCCACTTGCAGGAAGCTCCATTAAAGTTAATGCTTCATTAAGCCTATTGCTGTCACTTTCCGTTATCAAGAAATAAAAAGTGACAGCAATAGATTTAATGAAGCATTAACTTTAATGGAACTTCCTGCAACTGGGTGTTAGTCTAGTTAATGTATCATACCGGACTATACAAAGATGTTTCTGGCTTACTTATTTTCTACATAATTGAATCTTCTTGATCAACTCGTTTTCTACTCATCTTGAACCCATCTTCAACGCGTCTCGAACTCGTCAAAAAAATATCTTTAAGTCGAGTCGAAAGGAGTCAATTCTTTACTTAGCTATAATGATGCTGTGGATATAATGACCTTTTTTACTGTTGAAAACAAAAGATACCTTTTAAAACGCATTTATCTGAGTTGTTTTGTTAAAATTTTATTAAAGGGATAGTATAATAATGCCTTCGCTTAAATGCTGGCGGTGTGCTAACAAGCTTTGATGACAAACGAAAAGTCGTTAATTGTGTATACGATAGTTAGCGAGTCGGCGGCGCCTCCGTTGGGTAAAACGCCGTGTGAGCTCCGTGCTACCTCTCCTCGGACCACGCGACGAACGGGGCCACTTCAAATTTAATTAAACTGCGGTGCGAGTGCGCGGGCCCTCCCCTCGTGTCCTCGCATACAAATGACGGATTAACTGACGAAAAAAAGCGACAAATGCAAATGTAGTGTGCGGGCATTCGCGGCTCGAGGGCCGGGCCACACTCGAGCCGCGCAGACTCAGATCCGTATTAATTTTCTCGTTCCCAAATTTTATAATGACTCCACTCGGTGTTGAAGCGCTCGCGAGCGGGCTGATGTCACCTGAGGACTCTTGATTTTATGTTTAATCTCAACATCAAAAATGAAAATTTCTAAACACCACCACCGAGCGAGGCGCTCTGTGTTTTATATGTGACGCCTATGTTTACATTGTATCCTTGTTGTTTGCTGAGATGTGAGAAAGTGGACCCAGTCGCAGACATTCAGTCAAGCAATTAAATTAAAATTCGCCAAATGCGCTTCATTAAATCAAGCGTACTTTGCGTATTTAGTTTTGATTTTGATCGTAAGCGTGAAGGCCACATCAAGCCTTAATTACGTCAAATAAATCTGCTATGTATTGCAAGAATCAGAAATAAGCGATAAAATATAAATACGTATGCGGCAATATCTACACCGCCACTGAATGACGTTTCTAGCTTTATGATATTATCATTGCTTGTATTTGACGCTGGGATTTGTAGTGAAAAAATAATTATCTTGTCATAATAAATAAATAATAAAAGTCTTTATTGCCTCCACACACAAGAACAAAAATAAACTTAAGAGTAGGGTACATTTAATTTAAATCTATTGTGGGAGACTGAAGCCTATATTAGGAATTAACCTGTATTACTGGCCACCAGGTTCCCACCTCATGGACACGAATATTACATAAGAGTACCTTAACAATTACTATTACATTAGAGCACTTGTATGCTACTTACACTATTGACATAGTTCTATAATAGTTTTATCTTATGGGTATCAATATTTTTTTAGTACTGTCATACAATAAACCTAAGAGCCACTGTTTAAGTTTTTTGACGAGAAGTTTAGGAAAAGGATATAAATATTTATTTGTTTCTTAATATGTTTACACAATAGTGTGCCAAGGAAAGGAAAAAAGCGTTGGGAGAAGCTAGTTTTAAATGCTTGTGTGATGCAGACTTTGCTATTAGTTCTTTTATCAATGTTGGACTCTGAGTTGGACTGGTTATAAAATAATTGAGAGTATTTTCTGAGTACAACACAGATGATATAGAATTTCCCAAAACTTAAAAAGGTCTTCAGTAGAATAGCGATGAGGGAGAAAAGCACTAACATTTAAGACCATCCTCTGTGCCCGCTCAATTTGAAGCATGTGCGTTTTACCACAACCACCCCAAGCTGAGATGCAATATCATAAAAGTGGTTGACAGAGTGCGTATTAAATAGTTTTCAGAGTTGATTTCTCCATAACTTCTCTAAGTGTTCGGAAAATGTGTATACCTAAGTTTACCTACTCTTTTTATCTTAGTTAGTTAATAAGAAATATATATACGACTTTAAGAATTACACGTGATTAAGATTGAGTTTCAGGTCCCCTACAAGGTGGACCGACGATCTGGTCAAGGTCGCGGGAAACCGCTGGATGTGGGCAGCCCAGGACCGATCGTTGTGGAGATCCTTGGGGGAGGCCTATGCCCAGCAGTGGGCGTCGTGCGGCTGAAATGATGATGATGATGAAGATTGAGTTTTATAATATCAATATCAAAACCTAAAATATAGACTACGCTAAGTATTGACTTTAGCTGTACATTTCTGTTAAGCTTCCTGGATACTAAGATCAGTTTTGTTTGGAATGGATTAATGGTATTAATCACGCTTTAACAAATGTTTTCCTATAAAATTCGAGTAAGACTAAAGAGGATTATTTGGAAATCAGTGTAAATGATACCTAGGAGCCTGATTACATTACAATTAACGAACACCGCCGGCTGCAAACACAATTATAATCCCCCATCTATCGCGAAGAGTAATTAAATAAAATAAAGCGGGAATTAATTGTAGCCGGCGTTGGGGTTGCTTCCCTTATTCATTGCGCGGCCGAAGGCCACGGCCTTGTCTTGTAGCGAGATGTCTGCAAAAACTGACTCCGTACTCAATCCGAAATCAAGAAGTGTCTGTTAATGACATTTAGAAGAAGTATCGTCGTGGAAATGATATTTCTCTTTAAATATTATGCTAGGTTAAGCTCAATGAAGTGAATAAACTCTTTAATTTTATTAAGATTTTGGCAAATATAATAATTTACCACAATCTAAATACGGGATAACACGTATCTTAATACGGGATTCGCCAACATATTGGAAAAGCAAATAACAGAAGACACTATTTAAAGCTTATTATGTTGTGATGATATGACCAAAGCTATGCAATTTGTGAAACTTGGAATCAGAAATTATTAAACCTGTAAAGATTATATTTATAATAACATAAAAATGGAAACTAGCTCAAAATAAATATTTTTGTGAAAAAAAACGTGCGTAATCGTTTTCTGTTGCCAATGACCAGGATGTGTGTTAAGGCCTCATAAATACTTGTTAAGATTTCTAATGCTTCAGTTTTGTTAACGATCTGTTGAATTGTACATCAAACATCAAAATTTACATGCCATTTTGTCGGGTATTTTGATTTAATCGGTGTTAAATTCTCTCAAATTCTATGATGGCGCCTCGTTATTTCATTTGCATTCTGAATTGATCATAATGATGACGCGATTTACTAGTAGGCTGGCGTTTATTTGATAGTGCGGCTTTAAGGGTAGTCGCACATGTCCAAAAATTAAAGTCAAATAATAATGAATTTATTATTTATTCACTTTCATTTAATTGAGTAGGTACAATTACATAAAGGTAGTAAAATTAAGAGTGTTTAAAAATGTTTTTTTTTAATATGACTTTCGGCAAAGATCTGGACCTTTTTGTTATGTATAATTGGCTTGCTCTTGGCTTCACACTGAACCTTAGTGTTGAGAAGAAGCCTAAGATGGAGCGAGCTTACCCTATCAGCTTAAATTAATATAATAGCACTAGGTGTTAAATTTTCTTCTCATCACCATAATCAACTGGTGTAATATTCTCCTGTACTATAGTCTGCATGTCGCTGAGTATGACTCTAGCCCAAGAACAGGGGTATTGGCGGGGTGTGGAGCATCCGCGACTCATTAGAGCGCCGGTTGCGGCTACACTGATAAACATAAAAAGCGCGCGACAGTCCTGCCAACAATTGTTGAAACGTAACCCGCTGATCACAAGTCTGTTGTGTAGTGTAACTAGATGATTTCATTGTTATTGTTTGTTTAGACGCCTGGGTATGAGACAGGCCTAACAGCAAGTGATTGTGCAGGTCGCGGGGTGACCGCGGCTTGTTAGGGCGCTGGGTGCGGCCTCGCTAATCAGTGCAAACAGCGCGCGACGGCCGCCGCTCGCCAATCAGCGCCAAACAACAACGGTTGAAACATAACCCGCTGATCACGAGTCTGTTGTGTGATGTAACTAGATGATTTCATTGTTATTAGTAAACGTTTGCTTGACTTATAGTATGTTCGAACGCCTGGGTATGTACTAAAGCTTAACAGCAGGTTTAGCTGGGTCAAGGTGTGATCTCTCTAAGTGCACTTTTTAAAGTTCCTATTATGCAGAGAGTTGGAGCTAAAGGAAGAAAAATAATGCTCTTGAGTATTGGTTGAGGCTTTTATAGGGTGAAATAAAATAAACATGTATATATACAAGCCCCTTACAGTGTTTTACCTTGGAAGTATATTGAACAAATTAATATAATCATAAGTATCTACAAAACCTGTTGCTTTGAATGTAATATTCACATTAAATTCGCAACTACATACTTACCAAACAACCAGAAAAATTATCACAGAATCTTTAGTCTGCATCAGTTTATCTCTTTAATCTTCGGATATTAGTCAGAAAGTAACTTCATACTGTTGTGAGACGGGTCGATTTCTTCTAAATACTTATTTTCAAATTTTCAACTTCATACTGATTAAAGTTCTGTTTGGCAAGGAGTTTATTTTCTATGTTAATAACATAACAATAAGTTATATAACGTCGCTGGGGTCGGTTTCCTGGTCTGGTCTCGTTGTCAGGATGGTTGTGACGAGGGATCCTCAAAATAATAGTCTCTTCTTCAATAACAAACGTCTTATTCTTCAATCACAATCGATATGGCACAAATAAAACAACGATTCAAGTGATGTACACGGATGAATCTTTAAACGCAGCAAATTCGATACAGAAAAGTGGCCCTTGCGGGCCCCACTTCCACCTCAACGTCCAACCCCTTGTAGGTCCCTGTTTAGACTGTCTTTATCTTGCGCCTGCACCAAAATATGCAGACCATCGACCAATTCAACTCACTTGGTCCAAAGCGGCCATCTCTCTGTATCCAATTCAGTCCTTTCCGCAACGTTTAAACTGACTCAACTAATAGTTACAAAGCAGCAGAATAGATGGCGCTATAATTTAAGTCGATAGTTACAAAATAACTCAATAGTTGTCGTTATAATTTAAATTAAAGTAATCGATCTTGATGTCCGTGAGGGCAGCATTGCGCTTACGCTCCGACACGGCCATTCTGACGTGTCACACGTCCTCGTGTGTATCTGAAACAAAATTACTTCAAGGGAGCTAATTCCGCTCGGCTTAACCTGACTAAAAGGTTAGTAGGTACACTATAGATAAGGAAGAAAGTATGCCTCATAGTAAGTTACAGTAATCACAATATTATAATCAAAGTCATATAAGCAACACACAACACTAACAGTAGCTACACATTAGGTGGCAAGGATTCCCACATGGAATCGGTACACTCAATGTACATGGTCATCGTAATGACATAGTCTCCCATGAGACGGATTCCCACATTGGAATCGGTATGCTCAACATACATGGTCATCTCATAATGACATAGTCTCCCATGAGACGGATTCCCACATTGGAATCGGTACACTCAATGTACATGGTCATCGTAATGACATAGTCTCCCATGAGACGGATTCCCACATTGGAATCGGTATGCTCAACATACATGGTTATTTCATAATGACATAGTCTCCCATGAGACGCTAGATTGCCACAGCCTCAGCCGCATCGCGCCCTGTACAATACAACCCTATCGAATCGCAGTTACGACTACGACTGAAGCGTGTGGATTACCAAATAAGTAGCCATGTCAGGAAGTGTTTGCACATAGTTAGACAGGCCTTCACCGGCACTGTCCACACCCGATTCAACATCACGAACATTTAATTCTGAGGATACATCACTTTGAGGCATTTTTCTGAGCTATTCGTTAATTTTCAAAAACTTAGTTTTAACAACTTCAAAACTATTTTAGGGCAAACGTTAAAAATATCATTTTACACAAATTAACTCTCTTCATAAGTTTACTCATGAAAATCCATTTCCACTGTATCTTGGCGGAGTTTGTACTAAATTCACCATAACGTATCTGTCCGAACAATACAGTCTATTGTAACTTTCAATGACTTATCCAGTGATCGTAAAATTTTGTGCTTTACTAGCACTCCACAACATAACCAGCGATCACAAAACTCAGTGCTTTTGGTATCAGTCCAACAAAGCTCAATACTCAAATAAATCTGTCACGTAGCAGCTGTTAACTGCTTGTAAATAATGTTATTACTTAAAGCCTTTTTGAAAAATAAAGCTCTCAACTACTTCTTTATTACTGAACATAGTCACAACGCGTTATAGACTGACAACTTGGAACAACAACAAAACATAATCTTTCTTTGTACATACTACAGTGCTTCCGCTATACCCTCTTTACCATCATGGTACCACAACAACGTGCCGACTCATTCAGCCACGCAATAAAACAAACAACATCTTCAGCACTTCTTTACTAATAATGTGGTAAAACACCAACTAAACATTTAGTCCTCTGAACCAAATCACAATCATGTTCCCATCTGTCAATCTAATACGAACTCTTATCGTTACTAATCCAATTTAAATCAAATCTCACATTAACAATAATTGTAATACTAGGTTTGTTTGTACTAGTAAAGTGCCAAAAACTGTACAAAAGAATGTTCATTGAACGGAAAAGTGCATTTCAGTGCTGTTTGCACAAATAATGACAAAATGAAAACTGCTCACCAAATTGCGATCATATGATATGCGATGCCAGTAGATCTCTCTCTCTACACTATCGCCACCAGCGCCGGCTACTTGTCTGTTGCGTTGCGCCACGACGCCACCGCGCCGCCGCACTGCCATCGTCACAGAATCGCACCATTGCACCACCATGCTGCGCTTGCATTTCAAAACCTATCGATGAACAAATCCTTATGCTCCAGCCAGGTTACGCCAGCACATAAAACATGGTCCAGGTTCAGCCGAAGAACTTCCTTTCAGCACACCGCTCATCACCAGGACAAGATGATTTTCACAATTCTCTTCTTGCAAATGAAATGCCGCTAGTGGAACGGCAGGTCGCCTTTTTCATCACACGTTCAGTAACAGAATGTCAAATAACAGAAATACGGGTATTTCGATTTCAATCCACTTTTCATCTGTGGCACGGGCTGCATCGCACTTCTGATAACGTCACTGGGGTCGGTTTCCTGGTCTGGTCTCGTTGTCAGGATGGTTGTGACGAGGGATCCTCAAAATAATAGTCTCTTCTTCAATAACAAACGTCTTATTCTTCAATCACAATCGATATGGCACAAATAAAACAACGATTCAAGTGATGTACACGGATGAATCTTTAAACGCAGCAAATTCGATACAGAAAAGTGGCCCTTGCGGGCCCCACTTCCACCTCAACGTCCAACCCCTTGTAGGTCCCTGTTTAGACTGTCTTTATCTTGCGCCTGCACCAAAATATGCAGACCTTCGACCAATTCAACTAACTTGGTCCAAAGCGGCCATCTCTCTGTATCCAATTCACCCAAGTCCTTTCCGCAACATTTAAACTGACTCAACTAATAGTTACAAAGCAGCAGAATAGATGGCGCTATAGTTTAAGTCGATAGTTACAAAATAACTCAATAGATGTCGTTATAATTTAAATTAAAGTAATCGATCTTGATGTCCGTGAGGGCAGCATTGCGCTTACGCTCCGACATATATATGTTATGCAGTTTACTATATCTGAATAAAAACTAGGTTAGTTTTGCAAGTTTAATAAAGGAAATCTTTATTCGAATCATTTCAGAGGTTAGGTTAGGTTAGGTAAGAGAGTGCACTGAGAAAAATGGATTGGAGTCGACGTAGTAAAATATTATGCAAACATTTTAAAATACCCTGCTTACCACTAATAAAACAGTGCGCAATACTTTAAATAGTGACACGAATGTATATCTATTTTGCTGGGCATTAAACTTCATTGTGCAAGAAACCTCACCAAAACTTAAAGTACAAAATGTCTTAACTTTATCGTGCAAGAACTAATGTATAGTAAATTTGTGGATTATACATCATAATCTACAGTGATCAAAGCACAATAAATTAACAACGTCATAAATGCACTTTTAAATATCGTTTTTTTGCGTAGAAAGTTATGGTTCAAAGAGTTGCATCATTACATTTGATGCAATGCATGTTAATATATAAAACTATGCCGCAAGTTTGTTATTGGCATTCTCCATTATTTGCACAATAAGTATATTAACAACGAGGAATATTATTGCACGTTAAAGAATCGTGCAAGAACTAATGCATAGTAAAATTGTGGATTATACATCATAATTTACAGTGATCAAAGCACAATAAATTAGCAACGTCATAAATGCACTTTAAAATATCGTTTTTTGCGTAGAAAGTTATGGTTCAAAGAGTTGCATCATTACATTTGATGCAATGCATGTAAATATTTGAAACTAGCGGCCCGCCCCGGCTTCGCACGAGTGGACATTTATTTTTTAAAGGTCCAAACATTCAATGTCGGTAACGTCCACTGCGTGCGTAGGGAGCCGCGCGGGTACTCTCTCATCTCAACAAAAACCGTAGGTAATATCTTTGGAATGGAATGTCCGATTTCATCAATTTCAAAGAGTAATCTACATGTTTTGAAACAGTCTTGAATATTTTTGAAATCGGTCCAGTAGTTTTTGAGTTTATTCGTTACATACCTGAATACATACATAGTCATACATACATACAAATCTTTCCTCTTTATAATATTAGTATAGAAGTATAGATTATGCCGCAAGTTTGATAGTGGCATTCTCCATTTTTTGCACAGTAATTCAACAACGAGAAAAAATCGTGCCAGGTTGATAAAATATTGTTCGACACAAAAAAGTTTCAAAATAAATTAAAAAATATGGCGTATGCACATAAAGATTACGTGCATGCATCGAACGCGGGGGTTTCCAGGGCAGGGGTCCGGGGACGGGGAGAGGTAGGCGAGTCGCCCGGCCCGGCCCGACGCAAATAATCTCTCTCTCTTGTTCATTTCATCATCGTGACCGAACGTGCGGTTGCGTTTCATATTTCTGGTTGCGTGTTGTTGCTGTGCTTTTTAAGTTACTGTGATATTATAAATCTTACATAAATGGATCCCATAGGAGAACTGCTTCAAAAGTGGGGCTTCGATGAAGAAATAATCCAACACTTTGCCAGTAAGTACTTACCAGTTACCTATTTTTCGTTTCGTCAGACGCGTTCGTGTTCGTGGTCAGTATGAAAAAAATAGAATAAGTACCGTTACTTAATTTATATGGGGGAAAAAACATGAATTTTCAATGTACCATGGGCAATTTGTTTCAGGTGAAGTTGAATTAGTACAAAGTGCCGTAGACCAGCTCAAGGGAGATATCGTGAGCGTTCCCTGGCCGAGAATCGAAGAACTGTGGTCAGAAACTGTTAGAGCCCGGTATACTTGTTATCATGAAACGGGCAAGGTCCAGGAATATTTGAACCTGTATCCTGTCCTGAAGGGTTCAGAAGGCTGGAGGCTCCTGATTAAAGACTCTCTACCCAGCCGCAGCTGACGGGCTTGCCACATGCAGAGAGTTAATACCTAAAATTCCAGATGTGGAAACCTTTAATTGGCTTTTAGTATTTACGACTGTTTCTATTTGTATATGTTTAACTCTAAGTTTGCTAACTATATTTAAATTCATTTATTATAATGACCAATGTGAAATCTTTTTGCACCTTTTTTATAGATAGTTTTCTAATTATACTATATTTTGGATGTTCTAATTTTTATGAAAAATAAATGTACTTATGTATAATTTTAAAGATTTTTTAAATTACATACCTACCCAAGACTTCAGCACATTTTTTCTGTACTTACTTATTTTATTTTATGTATTGTGATGTAGGTACGTGGATATTTTTCAGGATTAGCACTAGATCTATACAGGGTGTTTCCCGACGATGAAATAATATAATCAAATTAGTGTTCGTAGAGGTACCCTGAGTCAGGCAGGGTTGATAGGTCAAATAAAAAAGTTCGGTTTTTTTTTGACTCCCCATAGAAATCGTTTAGTGTTCCAACGGGGCGCTAGTTTGTACTTATGTGGTAACCGAATTTTTCGTTTGACCTATCAGCCTGACTCAGGATACCTCTCCGATCACTAATTTGATTATACTATTTTCTCGTCCGGAAACACCCTTAAATAGATTTAGTGCTAATCCTGAAAAATATCCATGCCATCACGATATTAAATATTGCGAAAAAAATGTGCTCGAGCACGTAAAAAGATCATGCCGATAAAAAGGCACTATAACAGTTAGTGCACTGGCATGTAAAGATATGCTTGCAGCAATCATATAATATCATGGGCAGGCACGAAATATTATAGGTAGGAACCAATAACTTAAGTGCAAACGCACATAATAGTATAATGATACGGAACTATGAGTAATCGCAATACAGTATAATATAAAATGCCGTCAATAGGTATTTTGATGCAGTGCACTACATCTTTTCTTTCTTTGGGGCTAAACGCTATGATTTCTTGACCTCTTTTTTTATAGTGCGAGCTGCAAATAAGGTTGTGACGTCACTAAATTACGGTGGAACCATAATTTTGTGTGCACCGTCGGCAGTGTAAGTTAACGTGGTTGCACAATTGGTCAAAAAGATGTGCATTCACAATAGTTTATAGTGCCCCATTTTTCTCAGTGTGATAGAGTTTTTTTGAAAGCACTTAACTATTCCAGGAGGATTTTATGCACACCAACCACGATGTGCATAAAATTGAACCATAGGAGGACGAAATTTTAAAGAAGATTCAGATGCAATTTTGTAAGTATAGGAAAAATGTGATAGTAAAAAACCACAAGCCCTATAAGTAGCCTCCTATAAGTATGTCGCCTGAAAGCTACTTATAGAGGGCTCGTGGTTTTTTACAATTACATTTTTCCTATAAAGTAAAAATTTACCTATCATCTATGTAAGTATTCTATACATACTAATGCCAGTAATAAAAGTAGTATGAATATGATGTAACACCCCACCAGAATCGAAAAATAAACTTCCTTAAGTAAAATAAATCCTTTTTTTCTTGCAAATAAGTTCAGAGTAGAATAAAAGGGATTAAGTTCTTGGAGAGTTCGTTCCGTTTTATGTATTTGATAAGGATCCAATTAGAATTTGAAATATAAATCTCAAAATAAATCTGATAGAATTTAACTCGGTCTCGACGCCGCATTGTGTACAGTGGCCGTGGGTTAGATACCCGCCGGAAACATACAATCATTATTATAATATCAATCAATTATAATAATAATCATAATATGATGAACTTTTGTGTTTGTTCTGTGTTTAACACACAGATAGCAAGTTTATATTTTTTGTAACATACCACTATGAAGTTGACTCTGATATCCGTTAAACAGGTGCTACATATTCTGAAATTGTCAGGGTTTATTCTGGCGAAAAAATATTAACTGGATTTTCCTGAAGATAATTTTAAAGGACAACGCATATCACAGTATGGGGAGTGCCCCCACCCACCAGCAGACTTCAAACGTATCTCAATTAATCTGACTTTATATTGCCACGCTGATCACTATTTAGTATGGCGTATCCACCACAGGAATGTCGATTTCACACAAAAAGAATTAAAAAACAGTTAATTAGTATGGAGTTAAATTAAGTATGTTTTGGTTCGTTTGAATGTTAGTTAGAGCATTATAATAGGGTGTAAATAATCAAATTGGAACCTGCAGGAGTATCAATAAAATGGATTGCAGAAAAAATGAATATTGCAAAAAACTTTTTCGTTTAGTATTTTTTTCTTCTTTCTTATTCTGGCATCTACTTTTTTTACACCCTGTTAGAAATTATAATGAACGCTTATATCTAATACCAGAGTGTGCCAAACTGTTTCCATACTACATAGATTATCATTTTTCCAATGCGATTTGTGTGAAATCCCCAGTCCTGCGGTAAATGACGCCATACTAAAAATTCATCAGCGTGCCAAAACGCATGTGAGATACGTTTGACTTCTGTTGGCGAGTGGGGACACTAATTTGCGTTTAATTTTTACTTGTGTAGAGTGCAAGGGCTTTACAAGTAAAAAAAATAAGAACACGTATTTAGAATTTTTAGAAACTCTTCCATCTTGATTTGCAAAGTGCCTTGTTTTAGGTTGTAAAATGTTTTACATTATTATGTCAACTGCTAAAAAAACTTGAACAGAATACGATAAATTTATAAGAGAAGCGTTTGAAAAGAAAACCTTAGTTAAACCCCCGCTCAAATGGAATTGCTGACCCGCGACCAGCGTGGCGCTACTATAACTTGATTTGCCGAATCCACTTTTTTCAGTTTGTTCGTCCAATTAGGAGTTCGTTATACGCGGATTCGCGTCGCTTTAGTTCTGTCTACTGCCGTATATTCCAACACTTCATTATTATTTCGGTCGGTGTCAATTGAGATAACTGTTGTGTCGCTTTTTGTATATTATTTTTAGGCGAGAATTATGTAGCTATGTGACAGTAGTAGTATTAGTGTGTGCTCTAGATACAAATTCCAAGCTGACGCTACATCATAATATTTGTTCATCCTCATAATTTACTGTATATTCTTGCGAAGTAGTTTCCCAGCTATAACAAGCCAAATCTGCTATGTTATTTAAAGGCGCCTTCAAGTTCTAGATATAAAACCGTTATTTACAAATATTTTCTCAATAAACGTCGCCTTTGAAGGCCGGTAATGAAGTTCATTTGGGCCGTGATCGTCTTCTGTCGTGTCGTCGCGGCGACAATGCGCCGATCGTGCCGTTTCCTTTCATCGTTTATTTCGATCGCTTCTTTAGCGGAGCCATGACGGAGCAAGTGACTGACAAGCTTGCATCAGCAACTAACGTAAATGAGAATTGGGTTATTTACAGAGCTAAGTATGACATTAGAACGAATAAAATTACACTTTTCTTAAATGTTTGAAATTAACTATTTTTTTTCTTTTTATATTTAATGAGTGACAAGCGCTAAAACATACTTAAAATAACATTTTTGTTATTAAAAAACCCTCACATGCCCCCAACGTCTAAATTCTTCCCCCCAAAATTCCCCTAACCGCTCTAAAAACCCTCGAATTTGGGGGGAATCCCCCCAATCTGGCAACACTGGGTTTGCTGTTTTGAGCAACACGGCTTTCTACGCTTGCCACACCCGTTAGAAGTAGTAACTCGTAACATCTCTCTTGTGTTCCTTGGTTTCCAGTTTAATTACTTTAGGAAAGAACCTTTATAAGAGTTTGCTGAATTTGCGAACAAAATTAAATCTATTCATTTTCAAGTGCCTCTTCATTAGTAGAGCTGTTAGCACCGGTAACCACTTTAAATCCTGCGTAAAATAAATGATTTTTCAACGCGGGTGCAAATCCTTTTCTAAAAATTTGTACGAATTTAATCTTCTGCTAATTTTTTTGGCTAATCCTACTAATACGTATACTATTATAAATCCTATATATAAGTTTTTCAGGATATTTGTTACTCTTTCACGCATTTGCAACAGAGATAGATAGGCTGGAATAACTCATAAGAAACTTTTATTCCATTATTCCTACGGAAACGAAAACCACGTGGGTGAAACCGCTGGCGGCCGCTAGTGGTGGTATAATTAATGTGGTATAATTTCTTAATTTAATAACATATCATCAGTTTTGAACTAAGTCGCTAAATCAGCTGTTTTAGCGAATAAAAGTTACAGTTTTAGTTAGTGAAGTTAAATGTTAAACTACGTTTTTAATCAATGCAATAACTCAATCAGCGAAACATCGCCCTTTTAACAAGTTTACAGCAAACATTTCGTATTCCAGCGGGCTGTGACGTCACGCCGTCAGCTGACGCGATCGCGCCGGTAATTTGATTGATAGGGTTCATTCACAGAAATGAGCAACTTATGCTAGTTCAATTTTATTAAGAAATTTAAATAGCAGCAGTAGTATTATTCTTGTTTTGAAAGTTTGTTAATGGTTATAGCAGCGTTTTTTTTTTGAAATTACTTATTTACTAACGAATACTCGTACGCTACTCAACTTTGATGGGGCGATGGGGTGCAACATTACCCAGTCGCATAAAACGTTAAAGGTATTAAGACGCCCCAAAAACGAATGGCGTATTTGGATGTTAATCACGCACGCGTTATTGCAAGATTTTATTTACAATAGCGCAAGAAACAAAAATTATGCCTCGTTCAATCTAACCCCGCAGAAATGTTTTCCATCATCAGCAAATGTAATGATTGCCGGGGCGTCCCGCCGGAATATCAGCGGACTTCCGAGCCAGCGCCTGCGATAATTATTGCGGCAACGAGACGCAGTCATGTTAATTTGCACTGAGTGAATTCACTCGATATTTCAATGAAAGGAAAATTTTACACAAATATTAAATTTCCATTTCATCGGTTTGTAAAGCCCTTTAGCTGTTTATTCTCGATACAGTTCATGTTTTCATTTATTATTCATTCAATAAGGCTCTTTACTTTGCTCAGAGTTATTAGACTTATTATACCCTTGTGGTACTAAAGGCTAAGAAGCATAAAATATGATAAAATATTTAATAATTAGCCTCATGGGCTAGACCCAATTTGTGTTAAGGGCACTAGGTATCAATAAACACTATTAAACACTAGCTTTCCGCCCGCGGCTTTGCCCGCGTGGACTACACGACGTTATTCCGCGGGAATGTGACATTTTTCTGGAGTAAAAAGTAGCCTATGTTCCTCTTCAGGCTCCAAAGTGTCTGTGTCCCAAATTTCAGCCAAATCCGTTCAGCCGTTTTGGCGTGATTGAGTAACAAACATCCAAACATCTAAACTTTCACATTTATAATATTAGTAGGATTATCATCGTTGTAAAAAAAATGAACATAATATGTACAAATACCTACATATGAAAAACCCTGACTAAGGCAAACAGACAAAATAATATCGAAACTACGAGTTCTGAGTTCCTATATAAATCCATAAACGGAAAAATTTGTACTTAATTAGTTGAATACCTTAGATTTTCGTTTACAATACATTTTTCTTCTTCTTTAAAATTTATCTCCCCGTTGGATAATCTCGGCGATAATGTGAAACAATTGCAACGTAGTTTTCCCGCGGGATTCTTTATTATGTTATTTTGAACGCAGAAGCAGAAAAGAATCGTTTGGCTTGTAACACCGCCGTAAGTTATCGTCCAATATCGCTGAGCGTCTGATAGCGGTTGGTGTGGCGCCAGACCAATGATGTTATGTGATCTGCGGTGCGAGCCACAGGTGGAGGCGGCAGCGGGGAGATATTAGGGAAAAGTTTGATTTAGACTTTAGATTATTGTTTTCACTCACCTAGACTAGAGGATAATCATAATGCTGCGTTGTTAGCCGGAAGAAATTCACGAATAAAAATAATACCATTATTTTCACAAGGTGAACTTTTGTTTCCCTCTGTTTCATAGTAACATGGTGATGAGTTTTATACAATGAAAAAAAAATGTAGCTCAAAATAAACATAGAGAAATAGAAAGTTCTATGAGAAACTGGATAACAGGAACTTTGTAATAAAAAAATATATAAATATTTTTTCTTGGTTAACTGGTAGGTACAAAACAAAATCAGTTCTTGTAGTAAACCTTTTAAGAAAAGAAATTCCTGTATTAACGACATAATACGATACTACGAAAAAGTTGTTCGCTTTGGAAGTTAAAAGGAATACAGTCAATAAAAGTACAACTTTAAGCGAGCGAGTCGTCGCTGGCTCCATACTTCACTGGCAGTGGCGCAACACTCAGACAAGCGGAGAAATATAGCCGAATTAAACAACGTGCGGCGCAGTTTTAAAGTAATTGGACGCCGAAGAACTCACTCGCGTCGCGACCACACACTTCACCAGTAATGCGATTTGCCACCAGAAAGGCCAACTCAGTATTTTGCAGAAGTTTGAAATGTAAATTTCATTTATAGAGCTTTTCGATCGAAATGATTACCGGACAATCATTGGTTGAAACATGAAGCATAACAGTGATGTCCCAGAAACAATTATTTTATGTAAAGGGATTTAGTGAAAATTCGTTACCTTGTCCCACTTCCAAAAATTTACGACCACCCCTAAAAGTCTGGCTATACTGCCATGAATTATTATGGATCGGTTTGTCTGTCATTTACAATAATATATTTAGATCTCTCCACAAACAATAACATAGATTGGTCAGAGCATCGGGCCGGATTCCCGGAGGCGCGGGTTCGAATCCCGCCTGAAAGCTACTTATAGGGCTCGTGGTTTTTTACTATCACATTTTTCCTATAATAACATAGGTATTGGTATCCATTTCTTTATTAAAAGCTTGATTATAAATAGTAGCTGTTGTCTTGCCCGTGAACTCATCCACTTTAGATCAAATGTCAGAATTTCGCCACCGTCTGCTCATTAAGACCTTTTTACGATACCTGAATTATATTCTCTAAGCATCATAAAACAGGCTGTGGCTCTTACACAAATACAAAGATTTGGCACCGTTTTCTGAAATAATACTTTTTCACTTGGCCCCTTTACATAGCAATGTTTCTGATGAGGTCGCAAGTTGCGCAACATTTGAATATGACACGCGTGTAGCCGCGGGTTCATCACCTTACGCGGCGCAAATAAAACGTCGCCATCGGAGATAGCGCGACATAAAGACGTCAGCGCGATGCGACGAGCGATATGCAAATACGGGCGGAGCCTGATTGAGCACAAACACCCCCAGTCCTCACCCCCTCCCGCACTTATTACGATTAGTCCGAGGCGGCCCGTATGCCCCACACCTGATTATCGTTGCCATTCGTCTGCAAAGAGCCTTTGAATTCCTTTATTGGGGCTGGAGCGGAAAAGAACAAAACAATGAAGTTTTTGCCGACAAAGAACTTACGCTCGCTATTTTTTATTTAATTCAAAGTAAGAAGTGCAATACAGTTTACTATCAAATCTTTAAGTAAGGCAAACACTTTGAATTAAATTAATAAAAATACGCCTACTGTAACTAAAAGCAAATGTCAAATATCGTAATTGCTGTTGTAAAATATCAGGCCTTACGTAATTTTGGTCAAATATTGTAATTGCTATTGTAAACTAACAGGCGTTTAAGGCTTATAAATTCAAAATGTATAATAAATGTTGAATAGAGTTGATTGTACTGAGACCGTTAACGTTAATAAAATTAATTTGTTATTCAGTTTTCTTATAAACGATGTTACGAAAACGCTCACGTTTAACGTCGTAAATTTCCAACAGGCAGCGCTGATTAGCGTCCACACTGGATCGTTAAACCGTCGAATTCAATTATCTTCATCGAGATAATAATTTAATTTAACTTATCAGCTTCTATAAAAATGTCTCGAGAGGGATGCGTCTGTGCGTCGTAAAGACGGCGAGGGGAGGGGAGAGGGGGGGTGATTAGTGTAGATGAGATTAGACGCGCGAGTCCGCGAATGACAGAAGTTTCACAATCAAAACTTGGCCGCCAACTGGCAGGCGACGCCAAGCATTTTTAACGAAGTAACTAATATTAAAACGGTGCCAAACTAAGCTTGGATGACTTGTTACACTGGTTTACTTTTTGAAGTATAATTCTCACAAATATTTACTTATTTTTAGGGTTCCTAAACAAAATGCTAAAAAGGATCCCTTATCTATATATATAAAATTCAAAGTCCTGACTGACTGACTGACTGACTGACTGAGATATCAACGCACAGCCCAAACCGCAGAACCTAGAAACTTTAAATTTTGCACATAGATACGTTATACTGTGTAGGCGTCCACTAAGAAAGGATTTTTGGAAATTCCACCCCTAAGGGGGTGAAATAGAGGATGAATCCTTACTTATATTATAAATGCGTCTCTGTCTGTCTGTGTGTTACACAATCACACCTAAACTACTGAACCGATTTGAATGAATTTTGGTACAGAGATAGTCTAGAGCCTGAGAAAGGACATAAGCTACTTTTTTTCCTGAAAAATATCACCTTCCCGCGGGATAACGTCGTGAAGTACACGCGGGCGAAGCCGCGGGCAGAAGGCTAGTATGTGTATAAAAGTCAGTCACTTTTGAAGTAAGGATCTTCAAATTTTGTATTTAGACTGGCAATTGAAAATTAATATTTTCCTGTGTCAGCGTTTTTGACAATTCCACCCCCGAAGGGGTGAAGAGGGGGATGAAATGTTGTATCTGGAAAGTCCTTCATTAAATTCATTATTTAGGCTTATGGTCGGAAAGTAAAACAAATAAGCAAACACATATTTCGTATATTTTCGAAAATCAACCCCTTAGAGGTTAAATGGGATAAATATACCTAAAAATCGATATGGATGTCGTTATTGGGGTTTCATGGGATGACGATTGCAAAAATGGCATTTATTTTGATGTTTAACACGCTGAACATGATTCAACCCCTAAAAGGTTGAAATAGGGGTGAAGTTTTGAATAAAAAATCAGGGGGTAAAATAGACATTCCAACTTGAAACTTTGTAGGCTTACTTCTTAAAACAAATAGGCAACCCATTTCTTAGTTTTCCGAAAATCAAACCCAGGGGGTAAATAGGGTATAGAAACCTAAATCATCTTAAGTACCCTAAAAGTTTGTGGTACCTTAGCTACTCAGAACTAACTTTTTGGTTGTGAAACAGACACTTATTATTTACTAGCTTCCGCCCGCGACTTCGTCCGCGTGGACATTCGAGACAATACTTAGGGGACAAATAACCAGAATAAAAAGTATTATATGTTTTCATTTCATAAAAATCCGATTAGCCGTTTTTAAGTTATTAGGCGGGTCCTCCCTCACCAAGTGAGCAGCCTCGTGCGAGGCCCGCTGCACGTGGCAAACTTTCTGCCTCGCGCGAGGCTGCTCGCTTGGTGAGGGAGGGTCGGATTTTTATGAAATTAAAACATATAATACTTTTTATCCTGGTTATTTGTCCCCTAAGTATTGTCTCGAATGTCCACGCGGACGAAGTCGCGGGCGGAAGCTAGTTTCTTCATAAAACATGAAGTGTAGCTAAAAATTTTATAAAACATTCGAGGATTCTCAAAACCTACCTATCAACGACGAAATACCTACCTAATCATAGAAAATTACATAATTGAAAATGAAGTATTTTAGAAAAATCGACCCATCCATCTCACAACCAATATTTCATTTTCAATTTTTCAATACTTACTAAAAATTGCATTGTGAATGCAAAAAAAATTACATACGTTATTTTTTCAGTAATAGTACAACAAAATCAAAATTTGAACAACCACACAGTTTCAAATACGAAATATTGTAGCATTGGAAAGTGTCGTAGCGCTACGCCGTAGCAACGGACATGAGCTGTCATTCGTAGCGGCCGACGTGTCGATTGCAGTGGTCCTTCGGGAGCCGGATTGTCCGCGACAACTGACGCTGTCTATACGCTCCGGGTCCAATCATAATGATTCATGTTGCCGGTTTGATTCATGCGTCATATATGGAGTCGAGTATTGATTGGTGAGTCGGAATTAATGCCCTATTATTTAGCTTAGCAATGTGAGTGGGGCATAAGTTTTAAATTAACAGACTTCTATCCTTTACAATACATTGTTTATGGTCTACCTCAGCTGTGGGTTATTTGTCATCCTCCTGATCTAACTAAAAGAAAGACAGGAGCATATGAAAACGTTGCTGCTAAAAGTTTTATCAGATATTTAGAAGCCAAAAATCTCACATCACACAAAACGTAATTTGACACGAACACAATACGTGCCATTATAACACACGAACGTAATCATATCAAGAAACACAGCTAAGCAGCAAAACACAATATTCATCTCTGGAAATGAAATCTTTGACAAAACAGCTTTACGAAGCAAAATTACGAAGTATGAAGCGAAAAAAAATCTCAATAATGTTGGAGCACGCTCGCGCGGGCCACATAATGCAATATCCCTAAACCCCATGAATACGGTATGACAGCAGCGAGCGCCGAGCCGCCGCCGCCCGCCGTGACGCGTGGTGCCACTAATAGCGGGCACACTAAAAATACATCTTGCAGATTTTTCCAGTAGAATCTCTGCATCGGTATAAAACAAATCGCTTCACGCTGCCTATAACGCATTTAATTTAATCTTAATTTAACCGTAATTTTCATCAAGAGCAAGGTTACATGTACAGTACATCTGCATTGAAGCTGGTCGAATTGCTACTTTTACATACTATGTTTGGTTCACGAATAGGAGGTTAAATATATCATATGAAAATAAGATTTTAAACTTACACTATAAATATTATAAAAGACGGGATTTTTACCATGTTTATTTCGTTTTTCGAGTTCCCGATATTTCGGCGTGTGCAACTGAGTAACAGTAATCAGTTGCACACGCCATGATCACGGAGTAATAGTAATCAGTTACTCCGTCATCAAATAAATTAAAAAATTGTAATTGTAATCTATATATATAAAATTCAAAGTCCTGACTGACTGACTGACTGACTGACTGACTGACTGACTGACTGACTGACTGACTGACTGACTGAGATATCAACGCACAGCCCAAACCGCTGAACCTTGAGACTTCAAATTTTGCACATAGATACGTTATACAGTGTAGGCATCCACTAAGAAAAGATTTTTGGAAATTCCACCCCTAAGGGGGTGAAATAGAGGATGAATGTTTGTATAAAAGTCCGTCAGTTTTGAAGTTAGGATCTTCAAACATTGTATTTAGGCTAGCAATTGAAAATTAATATTTACCTGTGTCAGCGTTTTTGACAATTCCACCCCCGAAAGGGTGAAAAGGGGGATGAAATGTTGTATCTGGAAAGTCCTTCATTTAATTTGTTATTTAGGTTTATCGTCGGAAAGTAAACCAAATACCTAAGCAAAAACATGTTTCGTATTTTTTCGAAAATCTACCCCTTAGAGGTTAAATGGGAAAAATAAACCTAAAAATCGATATGGATATCGTTATTGAGGTTTTATGGGATGACGATTGCAAAAATGGCATTTATTTTGATGTTTAACATGCTGAACATGATTCAACCCTTAAAAGGTTGCAATAGGGGTGAAGGTTTGAATGAAAAATCAGGGGTAAAATGGCCATTTCAACTTGAAACTTAGTAGGCTTACTTCTTAAAACAAATAGGCAACCCATTTCGTAATTTTTCCAAAATCAAACCCAGGGGGTAAAATAGGGGATGAATATGTGTATAAAAGTCCGTCAGTTTTGAAGTTAGGATCTTCAAATTTTGTATGTAGGCTGGCAATTGGAAATTAATATTTTCCTGTGTCACCTTTTTTGACAATTCCACCCCCGAAGGGGTGAAGAGGGGGATGAAATGTTGTATCTGGAATGTCCTTCATTAAATTTATTATTTAGGCTCATGGTCGAAAAGTAAAATAAATAAGCAAACACATATTTCGTATTTTTTTCGAAAATCAACCCCTTAGAGGTTAAGTGGGATAAATAAATCTAAAAATCGATATGGATGTCGTTATTGAGGTTTTATGGGATGACTATTGCAAAAATGGCATTTATTTTGATGTTTAACACGCTGAACATGATTCAACCCCTAAAAGGTTGCAATAGGGGTGAAATTTTGAATGAAAAATCAGGGGTAAAATGGACATTTCAACTTGAAACTTTGTAGGCTTACTTCTTAAAACAAATAGGCAACCCATTTCGTAATTTTCCCAAAATCAAACCCAGGTGGTAAAATAGGGGATGAATATGTGTATAAAAGTCCGTCAGTTTTGAAGTTAGGATCTTCAAATTTTGTATTTAGGCTGGCAATTGAAAATTAATATTTTTCTGTGTCAGCGTTTTTGACAATTCCACCCCCGAAGGGGTGAAAAGGAGGCGAAATATTGTATCTGGAAAGTCCTTCATTAAATTTATTATTTAGGCTTATGGTCGGAAAGTAAAACAAATAAGCAAACACATATTTCGTATGTTTTCTAAAATCAACCCCTTGGAGGTTAAATGGGATAAATAAACCTAAAAATCGATATGGATGTCGTTATTGAGGTTTTATGGGATGACGATTGCAAAAGTGGCATTTATTTTGATGTTTACCACGCTGAACATGATTCAACCCCTAAAAGGTTGAAATAGGGGTGAAGTTTTGAATGAAAAATCAGGGGATAAAATAGACATTTCAACTTGAAACTTTGTAGGCTCACTTCTTAAAACAAATAGGCAACCCATTTCGAAGTTTTCCGAAAATCAAACCCAGGGGGTAAATAGGGTATAGAAACCTAAATCATCTTAAGTAGCCTAAAAGTTCTTGGTACCTAAGCTACTCAGAACTAACTTTTTGATTGTGAAACAGACACTTATTATTTACTAGCTTCCGCCCGCGACTTCGTCCGCGTGGACATTCGAGAAAATACTTAGGGGACCAATAACCAGGATCAAAAGTATTCTATGTTTTTATTTCATAAAAATCCGGGTCCTCCCTCACCAAGTGAGCAGGCTCGAGCGAGGCCCGCCGCACGTGGCAAACGTTCTGCATCGCGCGAGGCTGCTCGCTTGGTGAGGGAGGACCCACCTAATCAGGTAAAATCGGCTGATCGGATTTTTATGAAATTAAAACATAGAATACTTTTGATCCTGGTTATTGGTCCCCTAAGTATTTTCTCGAATGTCCACGCGGACGAAGTCGCGGGCGGAAGCTAGTCTATATATATAAAATTCAAAGTCCTGACTGACTGACTGACTGACTGACTGACTGACTGACTGACTGACTGACTGACTGAGATATCAACGCACAGCCCAAACCGCTGAACCTAGAGACTCCAAATTTTGCACATAGATACCTTATACAGTGTAGGCATCCACTAAGAAAGGATTTTCGAAAATTCTACCCCTAAGGGGGTGAAATAGGGGATGAATGTTTGTATGAAAGTCCGTCAGTTTTAAAGTTAGGATCTTCAAATTTTGTATTTAGACTGGAAATTGAAAATTAATATTTACCTGTGTCAGCGTTTTTGACAATTCCACCCCCAAAAGGGTGAAAAGGGGGATAAAATGTTGTATCTGGAAAGTCCTTCATTTAATTTATTATTTAGGCTTATGGTCGGTAAGTAAAACAAATAAGCAAACACATATTTCGTATTTTTCGAAAATCAACCCCTTAGAGGTTAAATGGGATAAATAAACCTAAAAATTGATATGGATGTCGTTATTGAGGTTTTATGGGATGACGATTGCAAAAATAGCATTTATTTTGTTGTTTAACACGCTGAACATAATTCAACCCCTAAAAGGTTGAAATAGGGGTGAAATTTTGAAAGAAAAATGGGGGATAAAATAGATATTTCAATTTGAAACTTTATGGGCTTACTTCTTAAAACAAATAGGCAACCCATTTCGTAATTTTCCGAAAATCAAACCCAGGGGGTAAATAGGGTATAGAAACCTAAATCATCTTAAGTACCCTTAAAGTTCTTGGTACCTAAGCTACTCAGAACTAACTTTTTGATTGTAAAACAGACACTTATTATTTACTAGCTTCCGCCCGCGACTTCGTCCGCGTGGACATTCGAAAAAATACTTAGGGGCGGGTCGTCCTTCACCAAATGAGCATCCTCGTGCGAGGCTGCTCGCTTGGTGAAGGAGGACCTGCCTAATCACGTAAAACGGCTGATCGGATTTTTATGAAATTAAAACATAAAATACTTTTAATTTTCTTGAATGTCCACGCGGACGAAGTCGCGGGCGGAAGCTAGTTTATTATATAATTGAAGTTGTTGTTGGTTGTATTTGCGCCGACACTCAAACGATTTTCCATCTTATATCGTGTCCCGCATGCCCTGAAACCTGCACGCGGGAGGATTTAATGCCTGCCACGGATAGTGCTGAAAACTTGGCAAAATTCTGGGTCGCAACAATATATAGTTAGAGTGTTTGCCATCGAAACGCTAAGAAGAATAAATAGAAGTGCGCTTCCACCTTCAGCCTTATCATCATTTAACATCAGGTGTGATGAAGGCTAAGTGCTAACCAGTTGTGGATAAAACAAGTGAATAAGTAATAACCCACCCGCTATTACTGGCACCCCGCCACCCAAGGCGCGTAGTGATTTGCGAGAAACAAGAGTATCTGTCATAAACTAGTTGATGCCGTCCTCATGCAGCATTCAGTTAAATTTATATCGCACGAGTAGTGTGTAGTGGTGTGCGTGGAGATGTTTACGCCTTTAGTTGGCGACGGCGACGAGGCGGCTCTCTTTCTCTAGGCGGATAAATTTTATGTTTATGCAAAACGTACGCTGTCGTTGGGAATAATGAATGGACGAACTTAGTTTTTCATTCGCAGTTGGTAAGAGACAATAATTGTCTCTACTAATTATTAGTGTAGGTAGGTAAAAATGTTTTGATATTGCATCGCAGCTTGAAATTAGTGTATAGTGGAGTGCGTGAAGATCTTTAGTTGGCGACCGAGACGGGGCGGCTCTCTGCGGGCATTCATTTTATGTTCATACGGAATGCGGTTATACGCCAGCCGCTGAAAAATAGTGGAAGATCAAATCTTGGTGTTTAAATATGCCATAGAGCTATTATTGATTAAATAACAGTAGGCATCATCGGATTATTAAATGACTATTACTTTTTTGAATTCACAAATCAATTTTTAGTATTTAAAAATATTGAAATTTAGTAATTATTAGAAATAATCGACCTGTCTCACAAATGAGTAAGTATTTTTTCTAATACTTACTTCATTTCAATATTTTCAATCGGATAACTATTAGCTACTTTTTAGGATATGACGCAAAATGTAAATCAAAATGTTAATGATTGGCCTGGTTTAGTACAAACTCAAAGTACAAACAGGAAAAATGTTTGATGCATACTGGATTTTTAAAATTCATTTGAAACTGCAGTCATTAATTTATTAATGTTGGGTACGTTAAATTTCATATGTATAGTCAATAAACGTAGGAAATTGAAAGGATGTATCCTTCACAGTCACTAATAGATTGCTCGGTTACAATTTGGCAGTTAAATTCGGTTAGTAATCCTTTTTGAATTATCAGTCTTGATTTATTAACAAAGAATTGATTAACTTAAATCTGCCGCCGCCCGTGGCTAGGATAGTAATGTTACTTTAGGATGTGTAGGTAAAAAAAATGTGGAATCTTTTGCGCCTCGTACTGCTCTGTAAAAGGGCAGATTTTCTCACATTTTATTATACTCTTTATTGCACTTAAAAATACATAGAATTAAATTTAAAGAAATATGTTCGCAACGGTGGACTTATCTCTAAGGAGATCTCTTCCAGCCAACCCAAGACATGTGTGAGATTGAGAAAAAAGAAATAGAAGTTATTAGTGATGGGAAATGGAAATATCGACAAGTTGATTACGAAACGTTGATTTTGTGTACTTTTAAATGGTATTTGCGGTTCGAACTGCAGTTGTCTTTATCGCGCTCTGCGGGGAGAGCAATAGTTAGAGAGAGTGAGCAATAGATTTTTCAAATACTTAGTTTTCAATCTCTTGAAAAGGTCTCTTGAGGTTTTTTCTTAATTGGGTGAAAAGGGACAAACAACTCTAATTTATTGTGCTGTTCACGTGGTTGAATAGCGAGAGTATCGAGAGTAGTTGGGCTCGATATTTTTTTTATCAATTTTTTTTTATTTTTTTTTATCCACAACGGGGCAGCACTTAGCCTTCATCACACCTGATGTTAAGTAGTGATAAGGCTGAAGGTGGAAGCGCACTACTCCCGGAATCCTCAATCACTGAGGAACTGGCTATCTTATCTCTAACTGCCGGAACACAATAATGCTGAAAACATTCATTGTTATGGCGTCAGACTTAGTTAAGACGGTGGTAGCTAGCCAGGCGGACTAAGAACAAGTCCTACCACCAACCAAACCGAATACAATATGTACCCCCACTGGGAATCGAACCCGGAACCTCTTGGTCTGAAATCGGTGGTGTGAACCACTAGACCACAGAGGCGGTTAAAATCAATATTGTGTCACTTGCCTTGTGTCATTTGTGGCGCTATATAGGGGCAAGCTTGGCAGAAAAATAGTTTTGCTATAGTTTGAGGTGAGACTCCACATTCACAAACAAACTTTTACCCTCCAAACTACTAACTTATGAGTAGCAGTGAGGGACTGACTGCAAACACTCGATTAAAAAAGCATAACGTTCCCGTACGTTTGCATTTCTTTAGCCGTAACCGTTCCGTCTAAACAAGTGGTAGGAACAGTGCTGGAATAAAGGGCTTTGCCGAGTGCTTTGTATCTGTCTGCCGTTCAAGTTTTTGTGGTCATTAGCTGGCGGTGCGTCAAATTAGCGGCTAACGGCGGGAAATAAATACGTTTGGGAACACACGTTTTTTCGGAAACGTAAATGTGTAAGTATATGTTTCACTGCTCTTAACTTAGATGACTTATGCTGCTTTAATTCATAATTAATAACACATTTTGTGGTGATTAGCTGGAGGTGCGTCAAATTAGCCTCTTACGGCAGGAAATAAATACGTTTGGGAACACACGTTTTTTCGGAAACGTAAATGTGTAAGTATATATTTCACTGCTCTTAACTTAGATGACTTAAGCTGCTTTAATTCATAATTAATAACACATTTTGTGGTCATTAGCTGGAGGTGCGTCAAATTAGCCTCTTACGGCGGGAAATAAATACGTTTGGGAACACACGTTTTTTCGGAAACGTAAATGTGTAAGTATATGTTTCACTGCTCTTAACTTAGATGACTTATGCTGCTTTAATTCATAATTAATAACACATTTTGTGGTCATTAGCTGGAGGTGCGTCAAATTAGCCTCTTACGGCGGGAAATAAATACGTTTGGGAACACACGTTTTTTCGGAAACATAAATGTGTAAGTATATGTTTCACTGCTTTTAACTTAGATAACTTATGCTGCTATTGCTTAAGTCTTTATATTCACTATTTTTATAATTCATAATTAAATAACACAAACAGATAAGAATAACAGTTAATTCAATAAATTGGGCAAATTGAAAAACTAAAAATAATTAAAAACTACTGAGTTACATACTTAGATTTTTCACTATTGCAATATTTTAATCAACATCATGTCAGCCGAACGACGCCCACTGCTGGGCATAGGCCTCCCCCAAGGATCTCCACAATGGTCGGTCCTGCGCTGCCCGCATCCAGCGGCTTCCCGCGATCTTGACCAGATCGTCGGTCCACCTTGTAGGGGGCCTGCCCACGGAACGTCGTCCGGTACGCGGTCGCCATTCGAGAACCATTACGCCCCAACGGCCATAGGTTCTATGTGTCACTTTCAGCAGGTGTTTGCGTGGAATATAGCTGTCCATAGAAACGGCCATCGGTTCTCCGCGCTATTTTAATACTAATGAATATATCTGTAATAGTCGGTTGTATCAACAGGTCACAATTTATGAATAAACAACCTCTCCGCCCGCGGCCTCGCCCGCGTGGACTACACGACGTTATCTCGCGAGAATGTGATTTTTTTTCGGAATAAAAAGTAGCCTATATTCCTCTCCAGGCTACAAGGTATCTGTGTCCCAAATTTCAGACAAATCCGTTCAGCCGTTTTGGCGTGATTGAGTAACAAACATTCAAACATCTAAACATCTAAACTTTCACATTTATAATATTACTAGCTTCCGCCCGCGACTTCGTTCGCGTGGACATTCGAGAAAATACTTAGGGGACCAATAACCAGGATAAAAAGTATTCTATGTTCTAATTTCATAAAAATCCGATCAGCCGTTTACGCGGACGAAGTCGCGGGCGGAAGCTATTAAATAATAAGTGTCTGTTTCACAATCAAAAAGTTAGTTCTGAGTAGCTTAGGTACCAAGAACTTTTAGGGTACTTAAGATGATTAAGGTTTCTATACCCTATTTACCCCCTGGGTTTGATTTTCGGACGGAAAACGAAATGGGTTGCCTATTTGTTTTAAGAAGTAAGCCTACAAAGTTTTAAATTGAAATGTCTATTTTACCCCCTGATTTTTCATTCAAAATTTCACCCCTATTTCAACCTTTTAAGGGTTGAATCATGTTCAGCGTGTTAAACATCAAAATAAATGCCATTTTTGCAATCGTCATCCCATAAAACCTCAATAACGACATCCATATCGATTTTTAGGTTTGTTTATCGTATTTAACATCTAAGATGTTGATTTTCGAAAAAATACGAAATATGTGTTTGCTTATTTGTTATACTTTCCGACCATAAGCCTAAATAATAAATTAAATGAAGGATTTTCCAGATACAACATTTCATCCCCCTTTTTCACCCCTTCGGGGTCGGAATTGTCAAAAACGCTGACACAGGGAAATATTAATTATCAATTGCAAGCCTAAATACAAAATTTGAAGATCCTAACTTCAAAACTGACGGACTTTCATACACATATTCATCCCCTATTTTACTCCCTGGGTTTGATTTTGGGAAATTTACGAAATGGGTTGCCTATTTGTTTTAAGAAGTAAGCCTACAAAGTTTCAAGTTGAAATGTCTATTTTACCCCTGATTTTTCATTCAATATTTCATCCCTATTGCAACCTTTTAGGGGTTGAAGCATGTTCGTTGTTGTCGTTGTTGGTTGTTGTTAAACATCAAAATAAATGCCATTTTTGCAATCGTCATCCCATAAAACCTCAATAACGACATCCATATCTATTTTTATGTTTATTTATCCCATTTAACCTCTAAGGGGTTGACAGACGGACGCCCGCAAATATAAGTTGGTCAACGTTTTTTTTTAATATAAAGAAATTTTCCCGCAATAAAAGGTACCCTATATGTTGAATCAGGTTATAAGTTATTACTACACAAAATTTGGTAAAAATCCGTCCAGTAGTTGTTGCGTGAAAAGCAAACATACAAACAGTCGTTATCAACGTTTTTTAAATATAGAGAAATTTTCCCGCAATAAAAGGTACCCTATATGTTGACCCGGGTTATAAGTTATTACTACACAAAATTTGGTAAGAATCCGTCCAGTAGTTTTTGCGTGAAAAGCGAACATACAAACAGACAAACAGACAAAAATTTTATTATCTATCGTTTTGGGGTCTATATCCTGTACACATCACATAGCAGTAATTATTTTAAAAAAATATTCCATGTACAGACTTTTTTTCCGTTTCTGTTTTATTATATGTATAGATTAGTAGGATATAGTAGGATTACTCATAAATCTTAAAATGGTAAGTATTGTGCCGGAGGCACACGATCAGATATTAACACGCCCGCCGCTCCGCCGGAAAAGTATAACAAACTCGTTCGGAGTCGTTAACGACTCCGTAGCATAGTGGTTAGAGCATTCGCCTGGACAGAGAAAGGTCGTAAGTTCGAGTCCCACCGGAGCTAGTTGTGAGACGGGTAAAATTTTTCTAATAGTTCATTTTCAACATTTTCAGTAATAAAAATTGCATTGTGAATGCAAAAAAGTAAAAATAATAACACAACTCGTTTGCATATATTGAAAAAAGAGTCGGTCCTAAGACACTCCCTTGAGGGACTCCTGTCAATAGCGGCCAATTTGACTTATTGAGTTAAAATTGTAACTGTTGTGTTGTCGTTGTTTGTACGTGTAATAGTACTGGCAATTAGTTTTCCTTTAACGGGCTGTCCCAGCCTGTAGTGTTCTCGTTAACGCATCGTTGATGTTTGTTTTCTTTTAAGATATTGCAGAAAAATAAGAAAGATTTATCATTAATTAGTTACATTCAGTACAGTAATTGATGTTTCTGCCAATTAGAAAGGATAACATTTATTTTTTTTAAGAAAAATGCGTTACTAAATCTATACTTATGTCACTAAAATATTATTTAATTATTCAATATCTTTATTATTTAATTAGAATCATCCATATTTGTTAGTAACATAGGTACTTAATTCTAGTGTTAGTATACATTCAAAATTACACAAAAATATCACACCTATATAGGAAGTCGCCGATGCCGTATGTAAAATTTATGTATAATTCAAGTGACTATAGTTTAAAACTATGTTAAAGATCATTCCCCTTATTTACAACTGTTCGTGAAGTAAGTGACAGTAAAAATGCATACATTCTGATATCGAGAGCGTTTCCGAGGGTTTGTGGATAAGGGAACAAAGTACACAATATCCTTCTTGATTTTGTGGCATCTTTAGGTTTTTTCTATGAAATTTCTAGAACAGTCGTAGCCTTGAGATGTTTAACCTTTTTTGTAGTTCTTCTTCAAGTTTAAATAAATTGTGAGAATGCTCCTTCTACATTATTATTTGACACTGAGTACCATTGCAAACGATGTCCCACCTTTTGGAGTGTCCCCTATGGCCATTCACCTGTAGTGCAAGCGATCTGATGACGGCAACCGATGAGGCAGTCCGGGTCGCCACATAATAATATACTGGGCCAAACAAATATAAATGTGATGTTATTCATATGCTTTCTACTTGTATTCCGCCTTCATGGTACCAGCTAACCTGTGACAAAATGAAAAACTGTTATCAGGAAAGAAACCCTGAAAAAATTAACTGCAAACATGGCCAAACGAGCTGTTCTCCAGTACGCCGCCGTTACGCAAGCTCTGCGAACGTGTGACGAGATCGGAGCCGCTGATATATAAATAATAACACAATAACGGCACAGGTGCGAGACACGTATTCCTTTAACCTTTGGAGGTTGATATAAAAAAAATTGGTACAGATAAAAAATATTGCAGGAATGGATTGCGTGTTTTTTTTTGTTACTATATGAATACTAGAAATAACTGAGGTATTCAGCACCTGTCAATGATGCTCAGGGTTTGATTAAATAAATACTAGGGACAAAATGCAAGATTTTCTCGAAAATTTTAATTGCCTATATAACTTGTGAGGAGCCCGTGGTGCAACTCTTAAGGTGGGTTCCCACGGCCCGTGTACACAGGCCAGGCCGGATCGCGCCACGCCTGTGGATGCCTGTGCAGGCCTGTGCGTCTAGTGCCGAGCCATTCCCACGGCCTGTGTCGGGCTGTGCCCGCCTGTCATCACCGCCACACCCGCCAGTCCAACATGTGTGATATAACGGGGCGCATGGCTGCGTGTGCAGCCGCTGTGGTTTTATTAAGTGGTCAACATATTTTGATAAATTTTCTTTTTCCTTTTATAACTCCGTGGTTGGTATAGTTCCACCTTTTAAATAAGTGTTTATCCGTAACCACGCATTATGGACATCGTTCTTGTTTTTATGCTGTGGTCACGAACTATTCCACTTCCAAAGTACTGGTTCATTTTCGTAGAGATTTAAAAACTCGAATATTAGATTGTTCGTCCACTCCAATGATCACTCCATAATGTGTGCGTGTACGCGCGCTCTATCTCAAGAGAAATGAACCGACGCAGGCGCGCCCCTACAGTCCTACAGGCCGCGACTGGCACCGCCGCGCCGCGCCGCGCCACGCCTTTGAACTTACCGACTCCCGACGGCTCGGGCGGGCGACGACAGGCGACCACAGGCCTCATCGGATGCGACCGTTCCCACGGCCTGTCGGCCTGCCTTGGCGCGATCTGGCCTGTGAAATGACAGGCCGTGTGAAACGGGCTTTATGACTCTTATGACACTTTTGTGAATATTTCAATTCCATGCAGACGAAGTCGCGGGCGGAGCGCTAGTAATAAATAAATAAATAGATATCGGACAACATTACACACATTGATCTGATTGATCCGATTCTGAAATAAGTGGCTTAACTATAACCATCTGTGTGACGGATAATCAGATTTTCCTTTATCTACTCGTACAACAAAGTAACAAAGCACCAGTCCCGAAAAATCCACATCTTCATTTATTATTGTAAGGCCGTATACAGAAAGAAAGCCGGAAGCTGCCGCTTTACCGGTGCTTATAAGCGCCGGTCAATTCAGGTAACAACAGCTACATAAAGCAAGCCGATTGAAGCCGATTTACTGAGTAGCTTCATATTTTGAAATTATTGCAAATAATACACATTTTTTTATCACAATAGTTTATTCTATGTCCATAATAATAATCATTATTACAAAAGGGCCAGGCCAGCGCTGACCAGCGCGTGTCGGAACTTGGAACTTGTCTGCGACGTTCGGCGCCTGCCGGCGCCTATCGGCGCTTATCGGCGCCTATCAGCGCTTATCGGTGCCTATCAGCGCTTATCGGCGCTTGTTCATAGAGACTGCCTCGCCGGTTTCCGGCGCGGACCGGCGCCTATAAGCGCCGATAGGCTTCCAGCTTTCTTTCTGTATACGGCCTTACTGTTTTTGCCTACGCTACAATGTTATAAAGAGGTCAAGTTTGTTTTGCTTGTAGGTATTCCAACACTAGCGGACCCGGCAAACGTTGTTTTGCCATATAAATTTTATTGGACATGAACTTCGTATCACCAAAATCTGCCTGCCATAAATGTCACTTAAATCCAAAAAGACAAAAACGTCACTGATTACAAACTCTTTGACATACCTACTCTTTGGAAGCGGCTATGTAGGAAATAACAGTTGTGTAAAGTACGACAGTTTAACGATTTTATTTACAAAATTAACATATTTATTTTAATATTTTCCTGAATAAAAAGTAGCCTATGTTACTCTCCAGCTCTCAAATTCTCCCCATACCGAAAATCTCGTCGATCCGCTGCTCCGTTTTGACGTGAAAGACAGACAAACAAACAAACAAACAAATAAACAAACAAACAAACACACTTTCACATTTATAATATTAGTATGGATTGTCACAGGAAAAAGTACTACGCGGATAAAACCGCAGAGCAGTGGCGAGCTTCTGTGAGAGAGCGAAAATGCAGGATGACACACGGCACCCCATCTATGGACACGTTTCAGTGCTACACAGATTGAAACGCCGAAACGATTTTCCGAAGTGTGTCGATACCCTAATAACGAACCCTGCACAGGCGATATGCAACATTTGGCGTAAAAAAAATAACTCCACCGACGCCGGCGTATGTCACACGCCGTCCTCACATAGATTGTCTTCAGTCAGGTTACTCAGGTTGGCTAGAGCAAAGACGTGATATAGATATTTGTGTGCATGAACATGTCTATTTGTCTTGGTCTGGGTGTTTAATATGTATATTAAGTATGTATTTACAAACAAAAAGTATTTAAGTATATATTTATCCGTTATCAAGTTTTCCATGATACAGTTTCTTAATGAAATTAAAATGGGCTTAGATAATAATTGGTGTGAATGTAAGAAGTTAGTTATTTATTTTATTTATTTTAACAGGCCGTCAGCTTTTAATCTATACTTATATTATAAAGAGGAAAGAATTGATTGTTTGTTTGTTTGTTTGCATCGAATAGGCTCCGAAACTACTGGACTGATTTAGAAAGTTCTTTCACCATTAGAAAGCTACATTCTTCTCGAGTGACATAGACCGATCAGCCGTTTTTACGTGATTAGGCGGGTCCTCCCTCACCAAGTAAGCAGCCTCGTGCGGGGCCCGCCGCACGTGGCAAACGTTCTGCCTCGCGCGAGGCTGCTCGCTTGGTGAGGGAGGACCCGCCTAATCACGTAAAAACGGCTGATCGGATTTTTATGAAATTAAAACATAGAATACTTTTTATCCTGGTTATTGGTCCCCTAAGTATTTTCTCGAATGTCCACGCGGACGAAGTCGCGGGCGGAAGCTAGTAGATAATAAATAAAAAGAATGTAGTTCTCTCAATTCCCCTCACATGGAGATATCGATGTCGCTTGTGACTTGCATTGTACTGCAGTCATCCATACTACGTTTCTTTCACGCTGCAATCAGTCGGCGCGCTAAAAGATAATGATAGGTCTTCATTTAAAAATGTATTTTCTATCAATAGCAGATGGAAGTGAATATGTTAAAATTTTATAGGTGATAATAAAAAATGTGAATATGGCTCATGTTATCCTACTTCCTACTATCCTACTAATATAATAAATGTGAAAGTTTAGATGTTTGGATGTTTGTTACTCAATCACGTCAAAACGGCTAAACGGATTTGGCTGAAATTTGGGACACAGATACTTTGTAGCCCGAAAGGAACATAGGCTACTTTTTATCCCGGAATAATATCACATTCCCGAGGGACAACGTCGTGTAGTCCACGCGGGCGAAGCCGCGGGCGGAAAGCTAGTAAACAATAATAATAATAATAAAAATCTTCAATAGATGTCGAAAATCATCACACGACACACATCAAAGCGGGGCTGCTCCGACTGCTTTTATACCACAATGCGCAAGAGATGCAATTCACTGATGCACAGAGTGCGGGCCAGCCCGAATGTTGTCCTAGCTATGATTGCCGAAAGACAAGACTGTCCCTATGTCCGGCACTGTTGTGAAAAGCATGTCCGCTATGGTGCCGGGTATGGTGGCTATCGAACTAATATTTTAATTTAATTTTTGAATATATTTCTAATTTAATGTAAAATGTGTATGTGATGGATTGATATATTTTGTTTTAATTTAAGTAATTTAAGTAGGTATTTAATTTTTGTTTAATTGTTTCATATTAATTTATTCTATTTTTTCTTTTAAATTTGTAATGTTTAATTGTGAATTTAATTTTAATGATCAGTTGTTGTTGTTTTTATGGGTGATTTGCTTTTTATTTTATTTTATTTATTTATTAATTTAATTTAAAGCCAAGTCGAGCAAGCAAACAAAATGAAGTATTTTTTTTCGTAACCTGGACTTCTGCGCAGATGTCAGATTATTATAAAAAAAGAAAGAAAGAAAACTATTTATATTAGCAACACATAACAAAATATACACACAGAAAACCAAATAGAACCAAAGCAGAAATAAACAAAAAACGCGATCTCTTGTGCCGGTCACCACACTCTTGCTGCATTCACACGCACCGCCTTTTGACTTCACCGCCGCCGCCCGAGGCGCCACCGCCTTTAATTCACGTGAAATGCCCTCAATGGCATTCGATACGTGCACCTGCAAGCTGCCCGCATGCGGGGCCTAATGGACCTTGCTGCAAGTTGCCTGCATGCGGGCGAACTAATGGACTCAGATATTGAACCTTTGCTGGAGAACTGTAGATGAATTTGTGTGAATAAAAGGGGGGAAAAGAAACAACTTTGAAGTTATAATAATTTCAAAACGTGCATAGGTATAGTTTACGGATTACCTTTGAGATTTGTGTTATGAAACTAGATGAAGAATATTAGGAACTAGTGGCCGCGCACTATATTTACACTATATTTCTATTTCACTACTTTTCACTATATTTCTATTTCACTTTGTCCGCGTGAAACAGCTGAATTTTTGCCTTGTGTTCTTTTTTGAGACGTTTAAAACTCGCTTCTCGAAGTGTGTGCAATTGAAACGCTTTTACAAATAGAATAATTATAGAAATAAAATGAAATGAAATAGTCTTTTTTTACAAAATAGAGATAAGATAAGATGTTAAGTTTTATAATGTGCGTCTATTTTGCCAACTAAGGGTGTGTGACATATTTTAATGAATATAAATCAATGAATTTAACTTAACAATTATAAGTTATCAAAATACAAATCAATTTCACATAATTATTAAATAAGTCGCTTATGAATAATATAATTTGTCTTTAGAAAATGGTCATTATTAGTGTCAATGTCAATTTTGCAACTAAAATATTCCTAGATAGAGATATCTTGACACAACAGACAGAAAACTACTCTTTTTTTAACCTAATTTATAAAATTATGTAGGTATGTATCTCCTTTAGTAATTATTATTTTAAGTTTATACTGTTATTCCATCATTTCCCTTTTTTAGCACCCATTCCCCTATTATCCTTTTTATTATTTGACGACCGATTTGGCGCATGGGTAATTGATAAGTATAGGAGCGGGACACAAGGGAAACGACCGGTGGCTCGTAATACACTGTTTAATCGCAGACGATCTAGGGGGCGGGGACGCAGCCACGCATCATGCATAACTACATAGGTTTCTATATCTAACAATTCCTCCCTCCTATCTCAGAAGTGGTACCTCTTATGAACATACGAGTAAGAACACAAAATTAATCAAAATCTAGAAAGGGACGTTTGTGTAGCGGTCGTTGAGTAATACGTACAGCTTCCTCAATCTCTTGGGAATCATCGGTACTGACGCTGTCATATTCTTCTGCCGAGGGTGAAGGGGACCGTGGTTCAATAATTTCCTCTCTCCTCCCTCTTGGAGCCTGGACGTAACTCTCTGGTGAAGTTGATGAACTCTCCGACATAATATTGTTTTCTGGCACTAGTGCCAGTGTATCTGGACGGGCACCACTAACAATTTCTCTCGAAGGTGAGGATCTAGGTTCCGATGGCGGCCTGGAGGACAATGAGTGCGGTAATTGCGTAAGCACTGGTACCGCTGGTGACGCAGGCAACGACGACGCCGCCGGTGACGCAGGTAACGGCGACGCTGCTGGTGGTGCAGGCAACGGCGGCGCTGGTGGCGCAGGCAACGGGGATGTCGACAGTACTGTTGGTGGCGCCGGCAGCGGTAAGTTGATCTCATTATTATTCGCTTTGTTTTGCAGATCGCTACGTGTCCCTTTATATAAGATTAACTGATTTACATGACGTATAAACGAATTTGAAGTAAACATATCTTTAACTACATATAAAACTTTCCCTACTTTTTTCTTAATTATACCTTTGCACCATTTGTATTTTCCATTGTTATAAAAATTTTTAAACAATATAATATCGTTAAGGTTGAAGAAATTTGTTTTATTTCGGACCTTAATTCGCGAACACTGTTTGTCCTTAATATGGTTAGATACAGCCTGTGACCGGGATGACGACGACGACGAGTGAAGGTTGATCAAATCTAAACGCGATCTTATCTTCCGACCGAAAACAATCTCCGCTGGTGACAACCCTGTGGTGGTGTGAACTGAATTGCGATAGTCCATTAAATATCTTAATAACTTTAACTCAGTTTCTCTCATTGAACAGTTAGATAAAATACAGGATTTAATACCTTTTTTTACTATTTTTACGAAGCTTTCGGCTTGGCCGTTGCTGGCTGGATGATAAACTGGTGAAGTTTTATGTGAGATTCCGTTTGACATACAAAAGTTTTCAAACGAATGCGAGCAAAAAGATGTACCATTATCACTTACTATTGTCTTAGGGACACCAAACCTTGACATAAAATGGCATAGTTTGTCAATTACGGCATTGGAAGTGGTGGAGTGTTTCATGTTATAAACTTCAACCCATTTACTGTGAGCATCCACTATTACCAAATATACAAAACCTTTGATGGGACCAAGGAAATCTACGTGAATTCTTTCAAATGGTTTAAGTGGGAACTCCCATTGCGTGGGCGGAGCTTTGGGCGGAGACGTACGAAGTTGGATGCAAACTTCGCATCCGCTTATCATTTTCTCTAAGGCTTGATCAATGCCCGGAAACCAAAATCTAGACCGGGCTTCCGCTTTGGTTTTCACGATGCCTAAATGAGAGGAATGCAACTCCTTTAATAATACCTCGTATAAAGCTTCTGGGATGACCACTTTATGCCCGCGCATAACGCAACCACTTTCGACGGATAATTGAGATCTACACAGGTGAAAAGGTCTTAGGCGAACATCCTTAAGTTTCGAGGGCCAACCCGAAGAGATATATGACATAACACGACTCAGTATAACATCTTTGCTAGTCGCTTCGCGCAATTTACTAAGTGTTACAGGCGAACTATTGTCTAAAACAAAATAAACGTATGTTGCGCGATCAGCTATTTCTTCATTATCGCTCGAATAGTCGTCGCTAACAAGCTGTCGGGCACACGCGCACCCAAACTGGCCGCGGGGGGGCAGTGCGGCGCCGGCGGCGGCGCCGGCAAGCGCACGCTGCGCTGTGCCGCCTTCTCCCCTCCCGTCCGTACCCGTACCTCGAGCCGTCGTGGCAGGTAAACTTATGCGCGACAAATAATCAGCGTTATTGTTTGAGCTGCGCACGTACTCAATTTTATAATTATAAGCAGTAAGAAATAACGCGTACCTTTGTAACCGATTAGCCGATACTTCCGGTATACCTTTGTATGGACCAAAAATTGAAACTAACGGTTTATGATCCGTACGTAATATGAATGGTTCCGATCTACCGTAAAGATATTGATGAAACCGTCGAATCCCATAGACGATTGCCGTTGCTTCCTTTTGAATTTGAGCGTATTTTTTCTCTGGAGCGCTCAAAGTACGAGACGCAAATGATATAGGTTTTTCGATGCCATTTGTATCTATTTGTGATAAAATAGCACCTAAGCCAGTCGGGGAAGCATCTACCGTTAAAATGAGTTGTGACTTCGGATCATAATGAGCCAAGACTAGATCCGACGTTAAAACCTCTTTGACCTTATTGAAAGCCACGTCATGGTCTGCGGTCCAATTCCACTGACAACCTTTTTTTAAAAGATCATACAAAGGGCTAAGTATTGAAGACGCGTTCGGTATGAAATTTCGGTAGTAATTTACAAACCCTAAAAATGACTGTAACTGACTGACATTTGACGGGATCGGGGCATCTAACATAGCCTTTACTTTATCCGGCGATTTACTTAAACCATCCTTTGATATTACATATCCTAGGTAGCTAATATTATCTTTAAAAAAGTCACATTTTTCTTTTTGTACCGTTAGTCCTGCGTCCTGTAAACGGTTTAAAACAGCTTTCAAATTTTTTATATGTTCCCATTTGTCCTTTCCTGTAACCAGAATATCATCAAGCAGGCATAATACTCCATCCAGCCCTGATAGTATACTTTCCATGATTCTCTGAAAAATTGCCGGCGCTGAGGCTAGACCGAACACGAGACGCGTGAATTTGAACAAACCGCGGTGTGTATTAATGCATGTAAGATTTTGCGAGTTTTCATCCAAAACGCACTGATTGTAGGCCATAGATAAGTCTAGCTTAGTAAATTGTTGACCACCGTGGAGCTTAGAAAATAGATCGTTAATGGTAGGAAGTGGGTATTGTTCGATAACTAACTGTTTGTTTATACTAACAGAATAGTCGGCACAAAGTCTGATTGACCCATTCCGTTTTAATACTGGAACAATAGGTGACGCGTATTCTGAATGCTCCACCGGCTCTAAAATACCCAGACTCACTAACCTATCGATTTCCCTTTCGACCCTATCTCGTAGCGCAAACGCAATGGGACGTGCTTTAAAGAAAATCGGTTTCGCGTTATCACATAACTGCAGCTTGATCTTATGTTTGTTAAAAGTTCCCAGTTTGTCCGAAAATAGTTTAGGGTATTCCTGCTGAAGTTTTTCTAATGAACATTCATTGTCTTGACAAAAATTTATTGGTACTAATTGTAATTGGAACTTAGACATAAAATCCCTCCCTAAAAGTGGTGGGCCGCCATCTTGAACAACGAAACACTCGAGAACATTCTGTTTTCCTGCGTATAACACGGTCACGCGACACACCCCTACACAACCAATTTTATTGCCGTTGTACGACCTCAATTGCTTAGTAGTAAGTGATAATGGAACATCTTTAAAATGGGAATTATAAAACTGTTCCGAAATTACGGAAACCGCGGAACCACTATCTATTTCAAATACAAATGGTTTATCACCAATGTAGATAGTTTCCGTCATTGGTTCGCCCCTAACTGAACGAATGAAAAAAACATTACCGTCATCATCGTCGTCCTCACCCCTGTCACCGCCGTCCACCTCCACGTAGTTCACCTTCGTACACATTCTACGCAAGTGGCCCTTGACGTGACACTTTTTACATACATAATTTGAGAACTTGCACTGGGCCTCTTTATGATTGGTATACCCACAAATACCGCACTTCACTTTTTTAGCACTTTTTCCTTTGGCGTTGCTCGATGAAATTTTATACACCTCACCGGCCTCACCCATAGAAGCAGGCGCAGCCGCGCTCGCGGCAGCCGCCGCACGCGCACAGCCAACGCTTTCCGCTATCTCCACCGCTTTGGCGAATGATAAGCTGTTCAGCTCCTGAGCATACAGCTTTTCTTTTTCAGTACCCGGCTGCATACCCATAATGAATTTATCTCTGAGCGCCTCCTCTAAGTTTGAAAAACTGCAGAACGCCGTCATGCCGCGCAATCTCGCGGCCCATTGCCTGTGCGACTCGCCCGGCTGCTGTGACGCTAAATAAAATTTATGACGGTCGCTGAATCCTATACGCTTCGGCGTAAAATGCTCGTCTAAAAGTGTAAGGATATCCTGGTAGGGTATTTTATCAACCTCTTTAGGTCTGGCCAAGTCCTCCGTAAGTTTAAAAGTTGATTCACTGAGTGCAGTGAGTAAAATAGCTTTTCGCTTTTCACCGGCCGCATCCGATGCCTCGCTAATGTTGTTCGCCAGAAAATATTGTAACAACCGACTTTTATAAGCACTCCACGTTTGTATATTATGATCAAACGTGTTAAGTACTCCAAATAACGCGGACATCTTGCTTAAATATTGTCTCACTCGCGTCGCGTGGATATCGTCGCCACTGATAAGTATAGGAGCGGGACACAAGGGAAACGACCGGTGGCTCGTAATACACTGTTTAATCGCAGACGATCTAGGGGGCGGGGACGCAGCCACGCATCATGCATAACTACATAGCTTTCTATATCTAACAGTAATCTACCTGCCTTCTGCGCCAGAGGTCTCGGGTTCGATTCCCGAACAAGACAAATATTTGTGTGCATGAACATGTCTATTTGTCTTGGTCTGGGTGTTTTCTATGTATATTACGTATGTATTTATAAACAAAAAGTATTTAAGTATATATTTTTCCGTTATCAAGTTCACGTAGACACAGTTTCTCAAGAAATTAACTACGGGCTTAGATAATTGGTGTGATTGTAAGAAAATATTTATTTATTTATTTATTATTTCTTTCACCCAAGATTGCCTGGAAGAAATTGTTATGTAGCAATAAGGCCGCCTATTGTGTTTTTCTTGTTGTATTTTTTCTATGGACTGGTTCGTATATTTATTGTGTGCAATAAAGCTTCTTTGATTTGATTTGAAAACTAGTCATAAAATTGAATCATGTTTTACATAGTGTGTCGAGCGCTCGCGTGAATAGGGCGCGTTCACAGTTTGATTGCGCACATATCCGTAAATAAGGCTAGATGCTTTTCTTGTATCCGGTTCGCGAATAAGCATCGCCAATAAAACATGCTACAATATAAATAGCATAATAAATTTATTTATACTATATGTTACGAATGCATTTGCCAGCGCTTGAATTAAGAGACGCCTGAAAAATACGCGCCCCGCGCTGCAGCTGGGCCCGGCCGCGCGACTAGCAACTACAGGGACCACAAGGAAATTAGGTATATATAAAACACAGCAAAAAAATTTACATGCACCACGAAAATATCAGTGCACAAGACCTGCAATCGGAGATAGTAAGAAACCTTCACCAATTATAATACTCTACAGGTGGTGCCTTTTGCGTGTTTTTTTGGCAGGGTACATATATTTATTTTTTCACAATGATTAAGAGAAGGTTAAATTAAAACTCGTTTAAAATCGATGCCATCCCTGGTTCAAGAACTTTTCAAGGTAATAAAAGTGATATCATCGCTTTTGAAACTTTATTACACGTTTCTAAATACAGTGCAGAGCCCTATAAATTTAATGGACCAATAAAAATGATATGTCCTCTAAATTTATGGGTACCCACGACCCCTGGGACAGTAGCTAATAGGACAACGTCAATGATATTACGACTTTACATAAAAAATGTCATAAATCCTACCTCCACGTTTCATATTGTTGTAAAGATAAACAATCTAAACACAATGAAATATCTACGTGTTAAGCAAACATTCATATCCCTCTCCTACCATGGCAGCAGTTGTCGCTTCCCGCTGTACTGTACACATTGTAAACGCGCAGCTCGCCGCTCGTAAATACACGAGATGGATGGCGAGGCGATGTATTTGTATGTTGATTGAATGTATCGGCAGCGCATACATTGCAACGCTTGTTATAAAGCTTATTTGGACGTTTTTCACTGCATCGTCGTATGTAAAAAGGTATTTTTTCGGTTTTATAATGTGGCGTGAGGGATTTTTCTACAGAAACACAAGAATGACGAAATAAAACTTGTATTAATGAAAAAGCACGGTTATTACACTTTTTCTAATAATTTATGGGGAGCGCGCACATCACCGTTCGTTGTCCAATTCAAAGAGAGTCATTCGTCCTTTTCGCACATCTCTGTCTTACATCGCACAAACTTATGATAACGTTCAGAATCTTTCATTCCTACAGTAATAATCAATTTTCAAGTAGTTATCGTTATAATAATTACGAGGTTTGGCCGTAAATCAAGTCACACACAATTGCGTTACAATATCTCTTTCTCTATACAAGAAACCTTAACGTTCTAAAAATATTCTTAGTTCGTTATATTTTTTATGATAATACTGTTTTTCTTTGCACACATTTAACCCAATAATTAATGATATGCATCAGCTACATAATGACGGCTCTAAATTATCACAACAGGTAGCGCAGTCGTGCAGATTCCTGCCTTCTGCTAGGTACAGGGTGCCTACCATCAACTCTTATTGCGGTTTTGTTTAGGACCTAAACTGATCTGCTTTGCTTACTCGTACCACGACAGCTGAATATCAATGACAGCGATTCAGTGATCATTCAGTGACATTTCACAGCCGCTAAGCTGTCACATACTCTTATTTGACTTATAACTCGGCCAAGCTAACATGACACCTGCAGGTTATACCCGTCCCTCTCACTCTCCGGGCATGACAGAATCGAGTGAAAGAGACGGGTACAAGAAATAAGGACACAAATCGTTCGGTCATTCACATTTAGCAATTCATTTGCGATCCAGTTTTTAGAAGGTCATAGTACGAAAGAAAGCAATTCATTTTAGGAACCTATTCTGCATCGCGCTATTTTTGAATCGCTGTCTTAAAGTTGATGGTAGGCACCCAGGGTTCGATACCCGCTCAAGAAAATATTTGTGTGAATGAACAAACATGTCTATTTGTCTTGGTTTGGGCACAGAATACTAAAGTTTGGATTAGGTTCGTTATCTAGTTTCTTATTAGTTAACACAGTTTCTTAATGAAATTTACCTTGGATTAGACAATAATTTGGTGTGGCTGTAAGAGAACTTGAGATTTTATATTATTTTTATGCATTCACAATGCAATTTTATAAGTATAGGAAAAATGTGATAGTAAAAACCACGAGCCCTATAAGTAGCTTTCAAGCGGGATTCGAACCCGCGCCTCCGGGAATCCGGCTCGATGCTCTGACCAACTAAGCTACCGAAAGGCTTACACGACTCGTCGAATTTTGCTATCACTTGTTAAATTGAGAACTTATTAATTTATTGTTATTTAAATTATTATATTTTTAGCTTGTTTCACGTAAAAAAATTAAAGGTTGGTATCATTAGTCTTGGCTCTGCAAAAATAATAGTCAAGTTTCTCGTAGTATTAGCATTACATTTATACGAATTTAGAAATAAACATTACGAGATGAAAGGAACAACAAACTCAGTCCGTCACTTGACAAAGTGTCCTACAGTAGTAGATTTACTTCAATAAAGTTCCAAAGTTATGAAACGAGCGCGACACACGGCCGTCGCTGAACTAAGTTGTTATTTCATAAGCTGCTTAATCATATACTCGTCGGCTGTTGACGAGGCTCAAAGCAAGAAAAGAGGCGAGAAATAACGAAATAAGAGATTTTTAATTTTATGAATTCACAATGCAATTGTTTATTTTTGAAATTAAAGAAAATGAAGTACTGTATTAGAAAAAATCGACCCGTCTCACAAGTCACAACAAGCTTCGATGGGACTTGAACTCGCGACCTTTCACTGTCCGGGCGAATGCTCTAACCACTGAGCTACGGAGCTGGGGGGCTACCGGCTAAGAAATATGGATATGGGTATGGGCTTCAACTGTCATTTGAATTCCATATCTTGATAGATTTTTGCTGCTTTGTTCTGTTGAACGTTGCTAGCTAGTTATCGTTATACCCGACGTCACAAAACAAGGAACTGATAGCGGCTATTTTCTTTACAAAATTGACTTAAAGTTCCCAAAAACGTATGAAGTTCATACCCATAAAGTTACGCGGTAGCCCCCCTGATAAGAGAAGCGTCGAAATTATCCTATCAGCGTTAATTTCATCAATGTGAAGATATTAGTGAGAGATGATGAGTAACATGTTTCTCGTAATGTTGCGCGCCTGCTAGCAATGTCACACGATATTGTGCAATGTTGCCGAACATGTTAAGCGTCACGTGTAGAGGGTTAAAGCCGGATACACTGGATACACTAGGGGACTAATTGTCTCGCAACATGACGCGCAACACTCAATTTAAGTGTTGCTGCAACGTTGCGCGGTGTTTCGGGACATGTCCCGCAACATTCTACGTGACGCGAGACATTTTGCTTGCTCCCGTGAAGCACAGGTGTTGTGCGTCAGTGCCGCGCAGATTGTGGACGCATGCGCAACATGTCCCTCAACATGTCGGTAGCAGTAACCTCTTCGGGACATTTGTGAAACTACTGACTAGTGCGTACGGGATGTCCCGCAACATTCTTGTCCCCGAGACTCTTTCACGTTGTTTCAAGTCATGTTGCGGGACAATTTGTCCCCTAGTGAATCCGTGGCTTCAAATGTTTCCTAATGGGTATGGTGCAATAAAATTAACTTCATTCTGTACCGTATTGCTAGCTTTCTATCTAGCAGGATAAACTAGTTATGCAGTTCATAAACGATAAACAAAAATTCTACCGCAGGCGAACTTCTGGTAAAAACTCGCTCTAAGCACACGACCTTTCGCTATCCGGGCGACTGCTCTAACCTCTGCGCTACGGAGTCGTTACGAGAAGCGTCGAATTTATCCAATACTTCTTGATAACTTTGACGTCCCATCGGAGCTGGTTGTGAGACGGGTCGATTTTTTTCTAAATACTTCATTTTCAATTTTTCAATAATAAAAATTGCATTGTGAATGCAAAAAAGTAAAAATTTAATTAACTCTAATAAATGAGCTCGCTTACTCTAACTCCTCGCACCACGCCCGGTGTCGGAGTATCTTCATAATTAGTGGAGTATATCTTGTGAATGAGCGCCAACTATTAGATAGAGCTGTTATATTGAAAATGAATGAAGTCTTTTACAAAAATTCTATTTACTGAGTGAGCGGAAATCTGATGTTTCAGCAATTTGAGTAAGTGTACAGCCAGGGTGCCCGCTCTGGTTGAGCGTCGAGCGGGGCGGGGCGGGCAGCTTTCATGTTAAACAAATGCTAACGCATAGACCGCATAGTGGTGTCCTGAGTAGCGGCCGTAGCGTCGGAAACCATGGGCTGAACGCTGCCCGCCACGCCCCGCTCCACGCTCTGCACTCTGGCTGTACACTAACGGTTTTTAGATAAAACAGAGCTCCTACCCCATGCAGTATGTCTGTAGTATGTATGTGTACTTATTATCAGATGTCAAACCTTTTGCATCACCAACTTCATACAATACTGTAGCGGCTCTTAGGATAGAATGTAAGCGAAGACTGAAGACAGAGAAGAGCTTGAAAGACTTGTTTTTTCATCAACAACGGGCTAGCACTTAGCCTTCATCACAAATCACACATGTTAGGTGGTGATAAGGCTGAAGGTGGAAGCGCACTACTCCCGGAATCCTCAATCACTGTGGAACTGGATATCTTATCTCTAACTGCCGGAACACAATAATGCTGAAAACGTCATTGTTATGGCGTCAGACTTAGATAAGATGGTGGTTGTTCGCGCCGCGCTGCGAGCGGTGCGTTGTCATTGTCAAGTTCACGGGCGACACGCAATGCGCTCGGGCCGCGTGCAGGCAGTTGGCCGTAAGCAGCCGTGAGACAAGTTCGCGTGTTTCTGTAGCGACGTGCCGCGCAAGTTACCTACCCATATTGGGGACCGAGATTTCGTTTTGCACCTACTAGGGCTCCGGTCGGGGTACGGACTTGTAACCCGTGTGTGTTCGCTTTGAAAAGCGCCGGGAAGTTTTAGCAGCCTATTAGGGCATTGTGTAGTATAAGAGTGTTAGCTGTAAGAGTATCCCATCGGGGGTTGTGTGGAGATCGTTTTGCCCGCGCGCGCGCCGGCGAGACAACGTTCAGCCCCCCTGGATTACGGACAGTATCCCTTACCATAAGGTAGGACTAGTTTTAATTTACTTAATTTTGCATGAGAAACCTTCGATTCAATAAACTGTGGAACACAGTAGATGTGGTCATCACAATTGTGCGTGATCATATTTTTGGTAGCAGAGCTTAGTTAATATAATTAATTTTCATATTAAAATTAACTACATAAAATTTCATAGTAAAAATAAAAAGCGTACCTAAAAAGAGTACCTAAAAATTATTTTTTTTGTTGAAATCTCGAGGGTATTTGAAGATCCCGAGACGATTTGAAGTACTAAGAAATTGTTCTAGTAAATTCTCGAAGCGAATGTTTCTCACTTGGTGGATCCGATAATAGATAGACACTTATATAATTGTTGTCACATACTAGTGTTTTGATACGAGTTTACTCGCCTAGATGTGTATATTTTTTTTTTTTGTGTGTCCGGATTTATTTGACGAATAGTTCGTTCGAAAGTGTGTTTATTAGTACCACATACTAGTGATTTGATACGAGTTTACTCGCCTAGATGTGTATATTTTTTTTTGTTTGTCGGGATTTATTTGACGAATAGTTTCGTTCGAAAGTGTTGTTTATTAGTACCACATACTAGTGTTTGTTCCGAGTCCGCTTGCCTAGTTAAAAAAGTGGAACTAGTTTTAATTATTAGTAGTATTAAATTACGAGTATTATTATTAAAAATAGTTTTGTTTTCGTTTGTTGATAACGGTTTAGTAGTTGATTTGCGAGGTATGCCATACCGTTAATCCTATACGTTTGTTTATACCGTTATATTGTTAGCCCTTGAAATTGGTAAGTTGCTAATAATTTATGAAAATAGTAGGGTCCGTGTATGTCGTCCGAATTTTAACCCTTGAACCCCGTTGGGGCCAATTCTGACCACGCATATAGCTGTCAACGTTCACTCAAACCCGGGGCGGCCAATATTGACCAGGCGCCGGCCGGCACAGATTACTTGTGTTTTATATTATCGTGACGCGACCTATTTCTATTGTTTTTTTTGTTGATGTTTACCACTTTTATATTTCTTTGTTTGCTTTGTTTATTAAACGGAATATAAATGGCTCCTACGAATCCGACCGCCGTATCCAGGGCTGGCATCCAAGGAGCTTTGCGTTGGCTTGCTTGTGCGGTCACATTAATAGACCGAGCCGACCGGGTAGGCGCGTTGCTAGCTCGGTATGGCGGGCTGGCAGCTCGCCTGCAAGACCTGGAGCGCCACGCCATGGAGTGTCGCGCGTATTATTTGCAGAACCCCCCAGCTGATGAGGCCGTGTCGGAACAGCTGGAGCAGGATGTAGCCCAGGCCTATGAGCTGGCTGACCAGTTCACGGAGGCGGCTGAGAGGGCCCTGGCTGTTCGGAAGGGGGAGCCGGTTTTGAGCGGGGAGGTCAAACCTACCCCGACGGCGTTGCTAGGCCGATTGCCTACATTGGAGATTCCCACTTTTAATGGGGATCTGTCAGCCTGGATGGGCTTCATTAATTTGTTTGACAGTTTGGTGGATTCACGACGGGACTTATCCCCTAGCGAGAAGTTGGCCTATTTGCGCTCCTCCCTGCGAGGAGAGGCCAGCGCGGTAATCCAACACCTGCTCATCAGTGACGACAACTACCAGGTGGCTCGCCAGCTTCTGGTTAGCAGGTACCAGAATGTCCGGTTACTGGCGGACACCCACGTGGCCACGATTTTGGCCCTCCCGCGAATCACGCGGGTACACCTGTTACGGAGGGAGTTGCTGAACCCGCTACTGTCAGCGGTCAACTCCCTAAGGCGATTGGACCTGCCGGTGGATCAGTGGTCCTTTGTACTGCTGCACATAGTCCTCGCCAAATTGCCCGCTGAAATGAAGGGGCGTTTCGAGCAGAGGTACGGAGGCGACAGCGCCTCGTATCTCCCGCCCTTCGCGGACCTCCTTCGTTTTTTGGAGGACGAATGTAGGGTGACGGACCACCTGGAGCCCGCCCCGGTTCCAGGTGTTGGTCGTATGGTGGCGGCGAGGGAACAGCCCCGTCGCCCGACCAATCGATATGCTGCCTTCCAGCAGTCCCCTCCCCCCGCACCGAGTGAGCGGTGCAGGTATTGCAGGGGAGATAGGCACATGGTGCACGAATGTGCCAAATTTAGAGGCCTCCGCCCAGAGGGACGGAGGGCCGTTGCTAGACAGCGCCAATGGTGCTATAGGTGTTTGGGGGGACACATGCAGTCGGCGTGTCCCCAGACCGAGGATTGTCGTCTTTGCGGAGGGAGGCATCACCCCCTCCTTTGTTTGGACCGCAAGGACGCCGGGAGCGACCGGGGTTCGAATTCCTCGCGCACGGGCGGGGGCCCGGCAGCCCGGAACCGGTCCCCTAGAGATTCGGCGGGGCTTAGCCCCCCCGTTCAGTCCCCCCCGGAGAGGGGGAACTATAGGAGAGACGCCCCCGCCACGGGCGGGGGTAGGGGGGTACCACAAGAGTACGCCACGGTGGCGATGGGCACGGGCCCTATTTGCTACTCCCCCCCCCTAATGGAGAGGCCTCGATTGGGGTACTATGTACCGAGGCACGCCCCACACGGGTATTACCCTGCACCTAGGAGTGCTGTTGGTCGGGGCCAGTATGTACCCGATTGGGACCCGCTCGCCCGGTACGAGCGTCCCACATTTGGCGCGCCGACTCAGGCGCGAGGGGGACAAGTACCCCCCCAAAATTTTTAATGGCGCCCCTGTCGGACCCAACCACCCCTCCGGAGCTTGTGCTGTTGCCAACAGCCTCCGTGAATGTTTGGGGACCTAAGGGCAATGTTGTCACGGTGCGTGCCCTTTTGGACTCAGGTGCCCAGGGGTGCATAATGTCCAGGTGGCTTGTCCGACAGCTGGGTCTTTTGCTTGTGCCGCATCACGAAGCGGTACGGGGGGTGGGAGACTCGCGGATCCCTGATCCGATTGGTCGAGTTGAGTTCTCCTTCTCCCCCCACTTCACGCCAAGGCCGAAGATCGGTGCTTCGGCGATAGTTTTTGATAAGGTGGTTGGACCACTCCCGCAAGTGCGAGTGCCGCCATCCACGATTGAGCTGACGTCTGGACTGGCTTTGGCTGATCCTTCCTTCCACCGACCGGGCCCAATACACTTGTTGATTGGTGCGGATGTCCTCGGTCGTGTATTGTATGGAAGCAAGCGAGTTTTGCAGACAGCCGATCTTGTCGCCTTGTCCTCGTCGCTGGGTCATGTGGTGATGGGAAAGGTACCACAGACACCAGAGGCCCCGTCGGTAGACCGCCAGACCATTGTCGGTTCTACTTTGTCCGACGTTCTCCAAAAGTTTTGGGAGGTGGAGGAACCCCCCACTGCCAAGCGGTTGGATCCGTTAGCCGAGGAGTGCGAATTGTTCTACCAGAACAACACTGGGCGCCTCCTCTCGGGTCGCTTGATTACCCGCTTGCCCTTCTTGGCGGCTCGCCCTCCTTTAGGGAGCTCCCGACCGATGGCCGAGAAGAGAATGTTGTCCATGGAGCGTAGGATGGCCAGGGATCCCGCATTCAAGGAGAAGTATATAGACTTCATGCGGGAGTATTTGGACCTTGGGCACATGTCCATCTCGCAGTTGGACTGGCGTAATGTGGAACATTACTTCCTGCCACACCACGCTGTTTTGAAGACTTCCAATGGGAAGATCCGCGTGGTCTTTGATGGTTCAGCGCCCACGTCAACCGGAGTGTCGTTGAATCAGTGTCTGCATGCGGGGCCGAAGTTGCATCACGATGTCTGTGATGTTTTGACCAACTTCCGCCGGCACGCTGTCGTCTTTGTGGCCGATATCCGCATGATGTTCAGACAGACCGTGATTCACCCGGAGGATAGACGATACCAGCTCATCCTTTGGCGTGAGGATCCCCAGGATCCGATGTTGGCTTACGAGCTAAACACCAACACTTATGGTTTGCGGTCGAGCCCCTTTGTGGCGATCCGTTCGCTTTTGGAGCTCGCAGAGCGCGAACGGCTACGCTATCCCCGGGCATCTGCTCTTATTGAGGGGGGGGCCTTATTTGTCGACGATATCTGCACGGGGGCCTCGAGCTTAGATGAGGCTCTCGTCTTACGTGATGAGCTGATTGCGCTCTTGAGGGCTGGTGGCTATGAGTTGCGGAAGTGGCTGTCTAACTCACCGGACCTATTGGCAGATTTGCCTAAGGACCACCAGCAAGAGCCGCTCCTCTTTGAAAATCCGGAGACTCCAGACATGCTGTCTGTTTTGGGAGTCCAGTATCGACCAGTCCCGGATTTGTTCACATATAGATTGGAACTGCCAGACCCAAAGGTCTGGACTAAACGCACGGTGCTGTCTACTGTAGCCCGTACCTTTGATCCGAACGGTTGGCTCAGCCCTGTAGTGTTTTCGATGAAGTGCTTCCTACAGGAGCTCTGGGCTGCGGAATTGTCATGGGATGAGCCCCTCTCTGGTAGCCTCCTACGAGAGTGGGTGAGGTTCGTGTCATCCCTACCCGACGTCAATCGGGTTTGTATACCGAGGCAAATGCTGCCTTCGGGAAAGTTTAAAGCCTCCCTGCACGGCTTTTGTGACGCGTCCGAAAGCGGATACGCGGCAGCCGTTTACATCCGAACGGTGGATGCAGCAGGCGTTGTCGCCGTACACTTAGTTACGGCCAAGAGTAAGGTCGCCCCCCTTCGGACTAGGCTAACCATTCCGAAGTTGGAGTTGTCCGGCGCCACTCTCTTAGTACGGCTACTCAATCATGTTGCCGACACCTTGGGAAACGGTGTCGACTTGGGGTCGATATTTGCGTGGTCTGACAGCCAGGTCGTCCTTTGTTGGCTGAAGAGTTCAGTCCACACCCTTCAGGTTTTTGTGGCCAACCGGGTCTCACAAATTCAGACTTCAAAGGCCCCGTTGATTTGGCGCCACGTACCGGGCGAATTGAACCCCGCAGATTGTGCCTCCCGCGGCTGCGAGGCGCCTGAGTTAGTGGACCACCACCTATGGTGGAGTCCATCATGGTTGTTACGGCCTGAGCGCTCATGGCCTGCCACCCCGGCTGTGGCCAGAGTCCCAGACCTAGGCATGCGTGTTCACGCCGTGGAGACGGTGGCGGCTCCGCAGATGGAGTTTTTGTTAGACCGCTACAGTTCTCTTGATAAGTTGCTCGGCGTGACTGCTTGGATGAGGCGCTTTGTGCGAAATTGTCGCCAGCCTCAGGAGAAATCGTTGTCTCCGGTCCTCGCCCCACAAGAGCGGCAAGACGCTCTGTTGCATTGGTTGCGAGTGACGCAACAGCGAGAGTTTGAACCGGAGCTGAAAGCCCTGCGCTCAAGTAAGCCCAAGTTGAAGGGACCCTTGGTGCGGTTGAATCCCTTCTTGGACAGTACCGGATTGCTGCGTGTCGGAGGTAGGCTCAGACATGCCAACCTGCCGTACGGATCACGCCACCCTTTGTTGCTCCCCAAGGATGGACCGTTAGTTAGACTGTTGATTACAGACCGACATGTAAAGAATGCTCATGCCGGTTGTAATGCTTTGACCGCGCTCCTCCAACGAGAGTTCTGGATTTTGTCAGCGCGGAGAATAATCCGATCCGTTATTTTTCGTTGTCTCCCGTGTTATCGTTTGCGCGCCGATACGATGCAGCCCCAGATGGGTGATTTGCCTGCCGATCGAGTGAACGAATCGATGCCCTTCTCAGGAGTTGGAACGGATTTTGCGGGGCCATTTACCGTTAAGACATCGCGGCTTCGTAATGCTAGAACGGAAAAGGCTTACTTGTGTGTATTTGTTTGTTTGGCCACTAAAGCGGTCCACCTGGAGGTGGTTAGTGCCCTCACCACAGAAGCCTTTGTAGCCACGTTGAATCGTTTTGTGTCTCGCCGCGGAATGCCGTCGTTAATCAGGTCCGATTGTGGAACCAATTTCAAGGGCACCGATAGGTATTTAAAGGAAGTTTGTGAATTTTTGGATAGGAATAATTTTGAGATCGGATCCACACTCTCTCGCAGAGGGGTACGATGGCAGTACTCCCCGCCATCCTGCCCCCACTGGGGAGGGATTTTTGAAGCAACTGTAAAGGCCGCTAAGACTCACCTTCGTCGCGTTATTGGGGAGACGGTCCTCACGTTTGAGGAACTCGCGACCGTATTTTGTAAGGTTGAGGCGGTCCTCAACTCGCGTCCGTTGTGTCCGTTGTCTTCGGACGCGAATGATTTAGAGGCCCTTACGCCGGGCCATTTTTTGATTGGCAGACCGCTTAACGCCTTGCCGGAATATCCTTATTCCGAAGTGGCCTCCGGACGGCTCTCGCGATTTGAATTGCTCCAGCAGCTTACGCAGAGCTTTTGGCGCCGTTGGCATCTGGAGTATTTGCACATTTTGCAGCAACGCGTTAAGTGGTCGGATAGGACGACCCCACCCAAGACAGGAGACCTCGTGTTGGTAAAGGATCCAAACCTGCCGCCCCTCCGCTGGCGTTTAGGACGCATTGTTCAGCTTCATCCGGGGTCGGATGGTGTGCCCAGGTTTGCCGAGGTCCTGGTGGGGGACTCTGTTTTGAAGCGAGCGATCGCTACCCTCTCTCGCCTGCCCTTAGATTGAGTTGGCGGACAGTTTGCTACTGTCCGGGACGGGGGGATGTTCGCGCCGCGCTGCGAGCGGTGCGTTGTCATTGTCAAGTTCACGGGCGACACGCAATGCGCTCGGGCCGCGTGCAGGCAGTTGGCCGTAAGCAGCCGTGAGACAAGTTCGCGTGTTTCTGTAGCGACGTGCCGCGCAAGTTACCTACCCATATTGGGGACCGAGATTTCGTTTTGCACCTACTAGGGCTCCGGTCGGGGTACGGACTTGTAACCCGTGTGTGTTCGCTTTGAAAAGCGCCGGGAAGTTTTAGCAGCCTATTAGGGCATTGTGTAGTATAAGAGTGTTAGCTGTAAGAGTATCCCATCGGGGGTTGTGTGGAGATCGTTTTGCCCGCGCGCGCGCCGGCGAGACAACGTTCAGCCCCCCTGGATTACGGACAGTATCCCTTACCATAAGGTAGGACTAGTTTTAATTTACTTAATTTTGCATGAGAAACCTTCGATTCAATAAACTGTGGAACACAGTAGATGTGGTCATCACAATTGTGCGTGATCAGTGGTAGCTAGCCAGGCGGGCTAAGAACAAGTCCACCACCAACTAAACCGAATAACTACAATATGTACCACCACTGGGAATCGAACTAATCGACTGGGAATCGAATCGACTCGCTCTAATCTTTCAGATAAATGACCTCGCTTACTCCTCCGTTTTACACCCTGCCCGGTGTCGGAGCGCCCGGCGCCCTAACAATTAGTGGAGTATATCTTGTAAATGAGCGCCACCTATCAGGAGCTGCTAGTAAGCCAGGCAGTATGTCAAACTATTTGCATCGGTCGTTCTTGCCGTGGTGCTCGCTTGTATTTCCATAAGAATGAATATCATACGTCTAAGGGTTTATTAGTTATTATTATTTATTTTTCAGAAGACCTATAGCAAGATTACAGGAGTAGGTTAGACACTTAACAACAGATAGCCAATTAGGTACAGGGTCGTCACCAATAGAAACATTATAAAGTAATAAGCACTAAATAGTTAATTAGGAACACGTTACAGAGTCGCTTTGTATTAAGCGACAGTCGCTTAATACAAAGCGACTCATAATCTTATATTTAAGACTTTGTATTAAGTCTTAAATATAAGATGTACTAAAACTTAAAATAAACACAAAAAAGTAAAAAAAGCGCCCTCAAGTTCACGCTACCACAATACAATTCAATTTAATAATTGTCAAAAAATCACTACTCACATTCTAAGAAACAAACGTAAGTATTGGTTTATCATTCAAAAACTCTCATCACCCCGAATAGAATAGAATGCTACTGGTATAGTTTAGAATGCTTTAGATTATTGCTAATAATTAAAACCTAAAATAGAAATGTTGACTGAAAGGTGGACTGACGATCTGGTGAAAGTCGCAGCAAACTGCCAGATACGGGTAGCATGTCTCACGTACAGGTCCGTTGACCTGTACTCCTACAATATTGAAATACACTGATGTACACGTTAATCTCTAAAAATGTGTAATCCCACCAACTATACCGACTGTGTCCCACGTTCACAATCTTATTCCCATCACTCTTGAACAAGGAACATTGGGAAACATTGGTTCGCGGCGTTCCCGCCCTAATACATTACCGGGTGTAAGGATGTAGCGATTGTGTCACTAATCCAACCAACTTCTCGCGACTGTATTAACTGGGTGACTATCACACAGTAGTGTAACATTGATTCGCAGCATTCTCGCCCTAATACATTACCGGGTGTAAGGATGTAGCGATTGTGTCACTAATCCAACCAACTTCTCGCGACTGTATTAACTGGGTGACTATCACACAGTAGTGTAACATTGATTCGCAGCATTCTCGCCCTAATGCATTACCGGGTGTAAGAATGTAGCGATTGTGTCACTAATCCAACCAACTTCTCGCGACTGTATTAACTGGGTGACTGTCACACAGTAGTGTAACATTGATTCGCGGCGTTCTCGCCCTAATACATTACCGGGTGTAAGGATGTAGCGATTGTGTCACTAATCCAACCAACTTCTCTCGCGACTGTATTAACTGGGTGACTATCACACAGTAGTGTAAAATGGTTTCGTAGCATTCTCGCCCTAATACATTACCGGGTGTAAGGATGTAGCGATTGTGTCACTAATCCAACAAACTTCTCGCGACTGTATTAACTGGGTGACTATCACACAGTAGTGTAACATTGATTCGCGGCGTTCTCGCCCTAATACATTACCGGGTGTAAGGATGTAGCGATTGTGTCACTAATCCAACCAACTTCTCGCAACTGTATTAACTGGGTGACTGTCACACCGCTCCGAACCATTGGTTTAGGCTGCCTGGTCTAGGCAGTGGAGCGAGGCAGGTGGCCGGAGCGAGCGAGTATTGCGGAGCGGAGTTGCGGACTGTACGGAGCTAGGCCTCATTCCGCTGCCCCGCTCCGCCACCTCACTCCGCCGCCTCGCTCCACCGCCTAACTCCGCCGTCTCACACCGCTACAACGCGCCGCTTCTGAAAATGTTTGAATTTTAAAACTAGCTCGCAAATCCCTGTCAACTGGAGAGGAGCTGAGATTTTATGCAATCCTATTGGTTAAAATTTCTCTGTTTCTTCGCTCCGCTAGCTCGCTCCGTGTCAATGAACAGGCAGCCTTATGTCCTGTAACATTGATTCACAACATTCTCGCTCCTCATACATTACCGGGATATAAGGATGTAGCGATTGTCACTAATCCAACCAACTTCCCGCGACTGTATTAACTGGCTGACTGTCACACAGTTGGCGCTGTATTATGTCCTGTAACATTTTTTCGCAACATTCTTGCCCCTAATACATTACAGTGTGTAAGGATGTAGCGACTGTCTCGCAAATATGAACAACTTCCCGCGACTGTATAAACTTTCTGACTCTCATACAGTTGGCGCTGTATTATGTACTGTATTTCCTATAACATTTATATTCGCGCATTCTCGCTCTTACTACATTGATCGCGGCATAGGATTTAAAGACACTGTCACTCATGCCGCCAACTTCTCGCGAGTATATTAACTGGCTGACTGTCACACACAGCTGTTCTGTAGCATTGATTCGCAGCTTTCTCGTGTAAGTATTTAATTAATTGTTATTTAATTAAGTACTTACTCAGAAAAGGTTATCGCGGACAATGTAATGTTGACTGTTCTGTAACATTGACTCACAACTTTCTCGTGTAAGTACTTAATTAATTATTATTTAATTAAGTACTTACACAAAAAAGTTATCACGGACAATAGTTTAATGATGTTCTATTAATGGTTCATTAGAAACTGTCATAACTTTATCTTAAAGATCATACATATCGCTTGTTACTTAATTCGCACTTATATTGGGAAAAAAATATTTCATTCAGCGCCCAAAAAGACAAACGTTACGCGTCGGTGTGACAGCGTGCCCCAACTTTCCTAACCAATAGCTACGGAGCGATTCTTTCCTCGCTCTGTGGAGAAGGAGCCGTATTAATGAAAGCCAATAAACCCTGGCTGTTAGCAAAATTTGCTAAATGAAAAAAGTTTGGGTGCCACTGAATTTGTCACGGCGTCCATTGTGACGCCTTTATTTTGGGGCTTCGAGAGTTTGGTATACGCAGGTTTTTTTCATTGTTAGAGGCTTTTAGTAACGGGTTGTTGAAAAGTATTGAATTGGGAGTTGGACGCTGATTGGTTCAATTAACAGAAAATGTTATATATTCTGTTAGTTAGTACACTCAACGGCCCATCAAATTTAACTCTCACTATATACGTGTGGGAAAAGTGCAGTCAATATTGTGAGTACAGTTACTCTATAATCACACTAAACTCATTCAAACAAGCTAGCTAAAAGCAGTTCGGAAATATTTCACCGCTGATATTTTTTTAAATAACTAGCTTGCGTCTGTGGCTTCGCTCGCGTGTTATTTGGGTAACGAATATTCTCGTTTTATTTTCTTAGATGTTGAATGTTTCAAAATCCTTAGTTAGTGAATTTCTACGTCATAATTACTATTAAAGTGCCTAATTTCAGCTCGATCTGTCCAGTAGTTTAAACTGTGCGTTAATAGATCAGTCAACTAAGGTTTCTTTTTATGCCTACATTTACAGATAATTATGTCTGGAAGAAATCGCTTTTAGCGATAAGGCCGCCCTTTGTGTGTCTCCTTTGTATTGTGTACAATAAAGTGTAAATAAATAAATAAATACATTTACCGATAATTCTTTACCCCTCTTCTTAGCAGAAGATATTGTTTAGCTTCAATTCACTTTAAAACGTGTTTATAAATTGCTACTATTCGCGTTTCCATTTACAGTCGAGTTATCAATAAATGCCTGCAGCGATGCATCTCCTCACTGCAGATTGCTGCAGTGAGGAGATGGCGTGAGGATTGCATTGGCAATATCAGTGCAATATCACATCGCTTCGGATCATTCGATAATAACTATCTTCGGATTTCAATTTAGATACCTTTTAGTATAATAACTATACTAAAAGGTATCTAAATACTACCTTTTAGTATAGTTATATAACCTTTTAAGCGGATTTTCATTGTCAACTTTGCTTGGGATTTTATACAACATTTGAAGTTTCAATTTATAGCTCTTATATTTTAGATTTTATTGGTAGGATTAAATAAAAACGTTTTTAAAAAAAAAATGTAACTGCCTTCAAAAGGAATTTTCAAACAAAATTAACAAACACTAAAAAACGAAAAAAATAATTAGAATTTCTAATTAAAAGGATGAAAATGTGTGACTTTTTCTAACTTATCTTGGTACTTATTGAACTGTTTGAAGTCGGTGCCAAGTCTAATAGGTATTTCAGGTAAATACGTCCTACACCTCTCGCTTGGGACCGGGTTTTTGTAATGTTTGTTATTTCACTCGTATAATAAGTATAATTCGTTCTTATTCTTTTTGGCTTGGCACCGACTTCAAACAGTTCAATAAGTACCAAGATAAGTTAGAAAAAGTCACACATTTTCATCCTTTTAATTAGAAATTCTAATTATTTTTTTCGTTTTTTAGTGTTTGTTAATTTTGTTTGAAAATTCCTTTTGAAGGCGGTTACATATTTTTTAAAAACGTTTTATTTTTACGATTTTTAGTGTAAATAATTGTAGCGAAACTACCTACATAGTGATTATGATAAATTGTTGTAAATATCGTAACCGTTACGGAGTTCAGCTTTCCATCTTTAGCTACTTAGATAACTTGAAGGAATACAACTGAAGGTCCATTCATGCATATGATATTTACAAAATGTGCGGGGTAGTGCCGAGTGATAGTTAAATGATAAGATTGAGTCCTTTGATAAATGATTATATTATTGATAAAATACAATAGTTCGATAACGACTAAATAATGTTAAAATAAATGATATGCGCGTCGCGAATAATATCTGATTCCGGACTGCGGCATTCGCGCCGTTTAGTGTAAAAGTGCTTACTAAGATGTTCGAGTGCATTGCCCCGAACATGCTCCCGACCCAGAAAAATAACAAAGAATGAGATAAAAATACAATGATAAAAATGCAAAAAAAAACAAACTATAAAAAGTAAGAATGTATAAAATTGCAACCATCATATTATGCTTTAACTTATTACCTACCTAATCTTACTATAAAATTAAATATCAGAGTGCAAAAATTATTAAAGTGCTGAATGCAAATATTGTTTGACTTCTAATATAATTAAATTAATACAATGCTAACTGCAAATATTGTTTAACTTATCATTACATTTAATTGTTTCTGTGCTGAAGGCCACTACTTTACTTAACTTATTATAACTGAGATTCATCAGTGTCAATATAAACCCGTTTAGTAATAATTGGGGAAGTCGCGATATCCACCATTGATTGTTGCCGTTCACTCAAAACACTAACACTAGGCTGTCGGTCAGCCGTGCTCTGCTTTCGCGCACTGAGTACACTTACACTCACAACCTCACTCTCATTAACACTAGACTGCTGCTGCTGCTGCGCGTGCCCTGCGCGGACTCCGCGCCGCCGCCTCCACCAGATGAGAACAGCCAAAACGACTGCTCCTGCTACCCCTGCGTATGATATGATGTACTGGTGAATGTCATGAACCGATAGCTTATCATCATCCTCGTCGTCTATTTCTAACTTATCCTGTTTCAAGCTATCGATTTTATCTCGTAAATCGCTTAAGGAGTTTGTAAAGTTTGTACTTGGGTCACTGGGCTCGTCATAATTTGATGGTAAGGTCAAATTCAAAAGATTGTTTATTGGAGCTATCTCAAATTTGTATTCAATATCTGGAGTCATATGCATGATATTGCTCTGTTGCTGGTTAGCATAGAAAGTGAAATCTTTTCCTTTAGCTATGCATTTGTCGTCGAGGCGAATAAGGCCGGCTTCTACAAGGTTTACGGTTTGTATCTCGTTCTCACACATAATTCTCATAGCATATAGGTCGCAATGAAAATACAAGTATGTTGAAGGCTTTGTTAACTCGAACCAATCATCTTTGCAGGTGCTAATCCGTGCTTCACACACCCCCACATCATTTAACTGACAAAATCTTTCTTCAGTCCCTAAGTGCTTAATTGGGCTAAATAATTTGCATAAGTAAACTGTCTCATGATGTAGACAATTTTGAATTTCATACATATTTGTTTCGATAAAAGCATCTTTTTGCAAGTTAATAGCTACGTAGCTTGCTTTAGGAACTATTGTTATCATTCTGTTGTTTATTTTATGCGGAATTGGTATTAATTTGTATATCTGGTAATAATCTCTCTTTACAAGTGGAAATTTAATTTCAAATATAAAATATTCTGCGGTCATTCTTGATTTAACGCTTATCAGTTTGTAAATATCTTGGTAATTTGATGCAATATTTTCTAATGGCAAAGTCAAGTCCTTCGAAAGATGACTAGATATAATTTGTAACTCCTTTCTAAATTGTTCTGGGCTCAATAAGTGAATATTAAATCGTCCATGATAAGTATCCATCAAAGTAGTCAATAAGTTATCTTGCGTTCTTCTGAGATTGGTAAGTATGTGACTAGTTGTTATGGAAGTTAAGGTAAACTCTTCTATGATTGAACATTTATTAATTTGATTTGTTATGTTATTCACAACTGCATCTAACTTATTTAGTCGCTGATTGATTGTTTTGTGTTGCGTATTTATCATTTCTTCAGTTCTTTTTAATAAATTATACTGAGCTTCGATAACCGATGTCTGATTTTTATATAGAGCATGAATGTGTTTGTCGTTCTCCTTCAATAGACGTATATCTTGTTTATACTTTTCTGCGAATCGCTCGTCGAGCATCCCGAATAAACCGCGCGCAGCATAACCCACGCCATTGAAAAGGCCGCGACGCTGTCTGGAGTGTAAACCGTTCCGTGAATTAAACGCCTGATTGTGCAAAAGTTCATTGTAGTAGCGTAACTCCATATGATCGTGCTGTAATTGTGTCAGGATCATATTACACCGAGATTGATCGGGTAATATAGAACAAACTCTTTGTAAATAATTTAGACATTTTCCGACGGTCTCTAATCCTTCCCAATAAGGAGACATGTTGTAAAACGTCACCATAGTCCACTCATCTCTTATCAGTTGCATATCAATTACCGAGTCGAAATAAATTGATTGGTTGTTATTAGTGAACTTCGATAACGAAAATGCTGCATTTGATGTTGTTAAAATAGACATAAATAGTAAATATGATATCGCCATTGTAATAAAACTGTTCTTTTGATAACTTCTTTTGATAGGTTTTTCTTTGTTTTCTGATATGATTTCTTCACTCGTCTTGTTATTTTTTGCACTGCTGTTATTATTTATATTTTCTGATGCATTTGATATAGGTAATAATGATATTTTGGTTACCGGTCTCTTTGTTTGTCCGTTTTTAGTTTTTAAACTCACTACCCGGACTAATCCATCACTGCCGGGGTGTAGTTCCACTACTCGGCCCATGGCCCATTTTCCTGCGGGAAGATTCTCTTCATGTATTAATACAATGTCACCTTTCTTGATATTTTCCCGAGTTTTATGCCACTTACTCCTCACTGATAGTTGAGTAAGATACTCGGTTTTCCACTGTTTCCAAAGATCGTTAAATAACTTAGTCACTAAATGCCACCGTGTTCTAGCGTCCGTTGCTGTTTCTATGACTGTGACTCCGGCTCGCCCGGTAAGGAAATAAGCTGGCGTTAAACACTCGAGATCTTCAATATTTTCTGTTAAGGCACATAACGGCCTAGAGTTGAGGCATGCTTCTGTGATGGCATTCGTATTATTAGCAGATGTGCGGGCCGGGCTCGTAAAACAAAACTAGGAATAAAAAAAAAAATTCAAAAAAATGTTTCGAATATTTCTTCTAATAGATTAAGAGCGACAAGTTTTATTAGCGCACGGCGGGGACTAAGACAAATGAAGTCTTGGGTAGGCCGTAAATTACGCTCAACTGTCAGACAAACTATTCAAACTGGTGAATGATGGACAATTTTAGTTTAAATGCACAGATTTCTAAGAGTTTGGTAGATATTAAATGTGTTGCAGATGGGTGAAGTAGACGAAGGAAGGAAAAAACTTGAGTTCTCTGAATTGTTAGGGCGGATCGTGAGAAGTTGTGCGTAGGCGTCACCATGGAGATTGCAAGCATCAAGCTGACCAATGAGGGATCGAGATGGGCGTAGAGCGGGAGGAGATAACTTCAGTAGAGATGGAAGATAGAAAACGGGGATGCAACTGGCATTGGGGAGACGCTATTTTGATTATTTTAGGACAGTGATAGATTGGGAGTTCGTGACTCCATTGTAACTAACTGTGTGAGAAATAAAGATTAAAGAGTTAACTATTAATTAAATACTAACTTTGTTAAGTAAATTGTAGATTTGAATATTAAAACAAGTGTAACTATTTTACAAAGTGAATTTAAACAACGTCGAGAGGGGTATGTAATTGTGTACATTGTGGCTTATTCCGTGTGTCAATAAAGGTACAATCTCTAGAATAACGAGCGGTATATCACATACAACGTAGAAATGTATCAATACGAAGAACAACACCATTCTGGGGGTTTCGCTTTAATAACCGAATGGAACCCGATAGAACATCTCATTTTTGTGTTGGCTTTAATATGCGCAATAGTTGTGTTAGGGTGTTGTGGATATAAGATATTCAGTTATTGCAATCGTCGAATATTAAATAGACGGAGGTATTTGCAAGATGGTCTACCGAATGAGATAGAAATGCAAAGAGCCGGGTTAGACCTCAATCGAGGCTGAATTGGATTGCGTCTTTTCTCGATGCATAGTTAATCTCAGAGATAGGGATGGTTAACGTGAAAGTATTAATTAAAGCTCTAGAGACTGTAACTTTATGTAGCCTGGTGGAATACGAAACACTAATATCTACCATGAATGTTAATAATCAAGTCTAAATTAGACTAATATGTGAAATAGTTTTCCTTTCCATTTTTCAATCAATGGAACAGGTTTGTTCTATAAATGTGTTCGTATCTCACTTTAGACTTAAGTTGTAAAATAACTATTGAAACTTTAGTGTGTGTTTAATTAAATTTAAGTGTGAATCTAGATGACCTTAGAGAGTTTTTTCTTTGGATTTTCGCTTTCTCTCTATGTAGTATGGTCTTAAGATAGGAGCTGAAAATCTAGCTGTCATTATATAGCAACCTATAGGTGACAGCTTAAATAATCAAACCAGTTTCTTTTTGCTATTTCGAAGATAAACAAAACACATTTAAGTTAAATAAATAATATTTTTTTTCCATAATTATATGTTTTACTGCTTAGATATAAGATTCCTAAGAGGAAGCACAGTGTGAGGCATAGTCAAATCCGTGTTAAATACTAAGAAATACTTAGGAGAACCATTGAGCTAGTTTGTTTGACTTCGCCTAACACCTTGCGTTCTCACATGTACACCTTTCAGTTGAATCACGATTTCTATGAGCTAAATTCGTTAGATTTCAGTCTAGGTCTAGGTAGATTTCTATACATATACCTAAATAAATAAACATGGGATAGTAGGGAGTGATTAAAGACTTTAAGGGAGAGACTACATTCAAACCGTTGAGGTTACCTGTGTATAGGTAGTTTATTTAAACGTGTTAGTAAAGGGGTCTAGCTGCTGAATTTGGACGAGAGAGACAACAGGAGCAGAGCAGAAGGAAGTATAATGTATTAGTGTTGAATAGGTATAATGTGTAAGTTCATTTTGCCTCTACACAGGACATAGACGCTGTTAGGTGCACTTATAGACTTGTATTTAGGATAGGAAATAGAGATAGGTATACTAGGTGATCTGTGATGAAATAGGACTTGCACAGGGTGTTTAAATCCTGGGGTGTTTGACCGCTTGAGGCTGCGAGCTAGTCATTCCACCCACTGACTTTAATCGAATGAGGGCCCTTGACTATAAGAGATTATTCTCTTAGACTACTGAACGGGATGCTCTGGCCGGCACTCGCGAGCTCAGCCTTATTGAGCCTAAAGGCTATCTGCGTGTGGGTTTCAGTGAACGGGTAGCAGCATTTCTGGGTCGTCGTCACACTTGCACTTCCATAGCGTTCAGCCATCGCTCGATTTGGCCAAATCGAACTTTCTCAATTAATACAAATATGAATAAATAAAGTATACCATGGTATTATGGGGAAGGTGTCTAGCGAACACCTTATAAAATAAAGTAAATAAATGTCCACATCCTGGAGATGTCTGACATACGCTTCGCAGCGTAACAAAGATGGCTGACGTTCCCCAAATAATAAACCTCAGAAGGGTTTTTCCTAGAAGGTTTTGTAGGCGCTACTAAACGACCAGAGTGTAATCCACGACGTGAGCAGACATCTATTGGTTATAGCTTAGGAATTAGAGTAGAAGAGAGGCGAAGGTCGCAATCAGATTAAAACAATTTGCATTTTAATATTAACAAGCTTCGCAATGTTATTTAAAACCATAGGCCTGCGGAATGATGGATTTATCTCGATGAGCTTCCGTTCTATTCACACGCAGCTACTAAATAGTACAAACATAAATACGATTCGCAGATCACTTAGATGCCAGTAACATCGACTTTCACCAAGATCACCAAATACATAGAAAAACATTATAACTAGACGATCACATATCGTCGTTCGGCATTCAATACCGCGAACGTGACATTTTTACGAAAAATTTTTTTTTGTTTTATTTGATTCTAATCGTACAAATACGCGATCCTACATTTAATTTTTGGCTGAAACTTACTCCAATCCTGTTATATTTAAGTCGGTCAAAACCGCGAACCTAATTTCCCGCCAACAAAACCGCGAACGTGCCAGTTTCTCATTGCCGCCCCATAGCAATCGCGAGTGCAAGACTCTTCCGTAGTTTTTCCTGTTTGAAGCATTATAATATAACACAAGTATTTCACATGAATGTTTGCAATTGCATATTATGATAATTTGCTACATAAAGATTAATTAACTTATATAAAAATAATAAGATATATAAAATAATAAACGTATTAAAAAAAACTACCCCTCTCACAACTAGCTCCGATGGGCTCGAACCCATGACCTTTCACTGTCCGGGCGAATGCTCTAACCATTGAGCTACGGAGTCGTCGTCGTCAGTGTTTAGAGCATTCGCCCGGACAGTGAAAGGTCGTGGGTCGTGTCCCATCGGAGCTAGTTGTGAGACAGGTAGTTTTTTTCTAATACCTTCATTTTCAATAACTTGGTTAGTACCAAACCATCTAAAAATTATATTAATATCGTAAGATTTTCATAATTTTCCTATAACAAGACTATTGATTGCTATAATTAGATCTTACTATAAGGATATTGCTGCAGTCTCTCCAGAGGTGCCAAATAGACTACAGGTACATCGAGGTGCTGAGGTACTTATACCAAAACGCCACCATGTCGGTCCGATTACAGAACCAGAGCTCTAATCCTATCCAACTACAGCGAGTGAGAGACAGGGAGATGTCATCTCTCCCAAACTGTTCACAGCTGCGTTGGAGGATATTTTTAAGCTGCTGGACTGGAAAGGATGCGGCATCCACATCAATGGCGAGTACCTAACACACCTACGGTTTGCCGATGATGTAGTTCTTATGGCTGAGACCTTGGAAGACCTGAACACAATGCACAAAGATCTCGGTAATGCTTCGCAAAGAGTGGGTCTTAAGATGAACATGGACAAGACGAAAATCATGTTCAATGCCCATGTTGCACCCGCTCCAGTTAATGTTGGGAACATTACACTCGAAGTTTTGACCACTATGTTTACCTAAGACAGACGGTCCAGTTAGGTAAGTCCAACTTTGAGAAAGAGATCTCTCGTCGAATCCAGCTCGGATGGGTAGCGTTTGGGAAGCGTATTCGCGTCCGAAATAAGTCAATGTCTCAAGACGAAAGTCTTTGACCAGTGTGTGTTGCCAGTAATGACCTATGGAAGTGAGACGTGGTCTTTTACTATGGGACTCACTCATAAGAAGGCTCAAAGTCACCCAGCGAGCAATGGAGAGAGCGATGCTTGGTATTTCCCTGCTCGATCGAATCAGAAATGATGAGATCCGCAGGAGAACTAAAACGACCGACATCGCTCGACGGATTGCATCATTAAAGTGGCAGTGGGCGGGACACATAGCGCGGAGAACTGATGGCCGTTGGGGCGGAAAGGTTCTCGAATGGCGACCGCGTACCGGACGACGTTCCGTGGGCAGGCCGCCCCCTACAAGGTGGACCGACGATCTGGTCAAGGTCGCGGGAAGCCGCTGGATGCGGGCGGCGCAGGACCGATCGTTGTGGAGATCCTTGGGGGAGGCCTATGCCCAGCAGTGGGCGTCGTTCGGCTGACATGATGATGATGATGATTAAAATTAAATAGATACTTCCCAAAATTGTTTACAAAAAATTAAATCTGTTGGGTTTTCTATAAATCATATATAACATAACCGCGAATATGATAGGAATATGACCAAAAGTAATTGAATAAAACCGCGAATGTGACTTACACTTGCAAATACTAGCTTAAAACGAAAAAAATGTGTTGCACCCAATGATAAGATATAATTTTAGTTCAAATAACATAATTTTAAATTTATAGTAGGTGTACAGTACAATTTACGAAGTTTTTTTTGTCTCCTGTAAAATTTGACTAATGTTGTATTCGCGGTATTGAATGCCGAACGACGATATACAAATCAGGGTTAGAGCCACTACAGAAAATGGTGTCGTGTCGACCAGGATTCCAAATACGTATTCGAAATAACGATACGATTGGATCAAAAGGACCAAATAATTATAATAAATAAATAAAACAAAAATAAATAAAATAAACACAACGTAGAAATCGTGGTCAGTTGAAAGGAATACTTTTACAGGGATGTTACGAGACATCGTGATGCGAAACAAGGAGGCGAGATAAATTGTGCATGGAATAATTATTTTAATTATGTGCATGGTGTGATTATTTTATTGTGTTAAACTGTTTACATGTCTTTTGAATGTAGGGGAAAGACACAGTTACAGTCAGAATTTATCATAATGTTATCAACGAGATCGAAAAGAAAAACAAAAAATATACATACCTATTTCGTAAATTATAAAACTAAAAGAATCTATTTTTAGACAACTGTATAGCCAAGTTATTTGTTCACGGAAGACAAAGCCTGTCTGACAAGCTTGTGAATGGGAAGCGAGACAAAGGAGACCTTAGGGTTAATGTTTTATTGGTTTGCAACTTAACTGCTGTTGTCCATTGAAGTAAAATTTGACGGCTGTACATTAAAGATAAAAGGGAAGGACGTGGAGAATTCTTACCGAACAAAATAAACAATAAAAGAGTAAAATAAAAATACTTTCCAATATTATTCAAAGCATAGCGTCGCGCTTGACGATTTTGACTGTACGTAAAAAGGTTAGCATAATAAAGATGTGTGATTTAGGTGAAGACAAAGGCGGGAGCAGATTCTCAAGATATTGTTACATTTCAATGTAAGTCTGTTATCATGAGTATTTTAATCACATGTGGTACTATCTACCTTTCTCATAAAGAACGATCTGTGCATTTAGGAGTAGGGGAAAGTTTAAATCAAAACTAGTTTGTCGGCAGTTGAGTTAAGTGACGTTATAATGCCTAGGCGCAGTAAGAGACGGGTTAGGGGTCAAGATAGGACAGGGGAAAGTCGTGAGGGTAACGGAGGCATAGGGGAACAAACGGGAAATATAGATAACATAACTTTACAACAGATGTCACAAAGAATGGATGAATTTCAAAATACATTACGGCAGTTGAGCGCGGAGCGATTAAACGAGAGGTTAGAGTCGCGCGGGAATGTGCAAAATAGTCATCAGACGATTAGACAGGAGTCGATTAGCACAACAGCTAGTGGTAGTGCCGCGAATTCGGAAACTAGAAACTTATACGTCATACAGCCTTCAGTTGCGAAGCCGAGTTTTGACGGAAAACCATTCGCGAACCCTATTGCGTTTTTGAAACGATTAAAAAAATATATTAGAGAAGTGAATGGACAGGACCGCGAAATTGATATAGCGCTAGGTTGCATCATGGGACATGCACGAAAATTGATGGAGATGTACTCAAGGAGATGGAATACTTTTAGTGATTTTGAGGACGACTTTAGACGGACTTATTGGACTGAACAAATACAAGAATCCGTTAGGTATAGGTTGATTAACGCGGTGTACACAAGTGAATCAGCGATTTCGATGTCCGAACATTTTGCTGAATATGTTGAGTCGATGCAGTCCTTGACTATATCTTTTAGTGAAAGGAATTTAGTAAATTCGATAATGCGTCATTATCCTTTAGATGTTCAACGGTTGTGGTTTACGAGAGCAGAGGAACCCACTATTATGAAAGGCGCGAACTTTCTTAGGAGTATCGAACAAAATGTAGTTGTGGGACAGAGAGAGATAGGTAGATATGCTAGAGAAAGAGGAAATAACCAGAGAGGTCGTTACAGTAGGACACAGACAGATTATCCAGTTGCGGCAACGATTTTAGCGGAAAGATGGCGAGGCAGAGGCGGTTCAACTCGGGGAAGGGCTCACCGACGAGGCAGGATAGGTTACGGATCATATTCTAATAGGAATACATCACGGTCAAACGTGTTGGGTGAAATAAATACTAGGCCAGCTATAACATTCATGAAGGAAGGTGAGGGGTCAACATTATCAACGTCTGTGAGGGAGGATAAAACAAAAAAACTAATACCCCCTACACAAGCGGAGTCCGATCGGTTATCAAAGTGTAGGAAGGGGAATGAATGGACTTCAGAAAATAGGAAAGACGATATAGCATATAAGATTTTAGTTAAAAATGGATGGGAGCCAGGTCAGGGTTTAGGAGCAGACGGAAAGGGATTGAAGAGGCCATTGACCGGGGGAGTGTCAGTGAGTAGCAACAGTTTGCGAGCAATAGCGTGTAGCATAGGTGTCTTATTGGAAAATCAATTCAATCATGTGATAGAATGTGACGAAGAAGGGCTTGCGTGTGATCTTTGTACAAGCAGGGGTAGAGAGGTTTTGTCGATATCACATGAGCTAGACGAGTTAGATTACTTAGGTGTTGATTATTCGTTGCCTAGATTACCCGAGATAGGAGTGGATGTGTACGGGATGCGTATAAGTGCATTGATAGACACAGGGAGCCAAATAAGCGCTATAACTAGGGAACTACACGATTCTATTCGGAAAGAGAGAGGTGATTTGCCCGAGATCGCTATCCCGGCTATACAGGTGCAGGGAGCATTTGGATCACGGAGTGAAAGTGCGAATCGTATGGTACTAATAGAGCTAAGTTTGGGTGGCACAATCATTGAAACGTCAATGTTAATTCTGCATAGGCTTCCTAGGTCAATGATATTAGGATACGACTGGTTGGAACATGTCAAGGGGATAGTGGAGTGTGGTAGAGAAAGGACGTTATCAATTGAGCACTTAGGAGTTAGGACTAGTGTCAAAATAAATTCGAGTTGCGAATTAAAACGGTTAGGCGGGAGAGACAATGCAAACATGATAAATACGATGTTAGAGACGGACGCCCAACCGGCGGTGTATAATGAGGCGAGCGAGAAAATAAACAATAGCGGAAAGGTGGCTACCTACTTGGACGAGATGGGTTTAAATGACGAACAAAAGAAACTATTGTTACCCGTTTTAAACAGATATAGTAGAGTGTTTACCGACGAATTAGGATTGACGGACAGATACGAGCATGTTATTGAATTAATCGACGACACGCCTTTTATAAAGCGAAGTTATCCAATACCTTTAGCATATAGGGAGGAGATAAAAAGAGAACTAGATGGGTTAGAGGGCTTAGGAGTTATCCGTCAGGAGGCGACACCGTGTTGTAGTCCGCTTACCTTTACAAAAAAGCGAGACGGAACAATTAGACTCTTATTAGACGCGCGCGAACTCAATAAGAAGATGGTGGGGGACGCGGGGGCGCCACCACTTACATCAGAAATCATACAATCCTTTTATGGGGTTAATTACATCAGTCTTATTGACCTCAATAATGCATATTTTCAGATACCATTACATCCCGATTCTAGAAAGTATACAGGGTTCACTTTTATGGGGAAAACCTATACGTATTGTGTTTTACCTCAAGGACTTAAGACATCGGTGGCAGGTTTCTCGAGGGCTATGGATTCGATACTAGAAGGGGTGCGTTTTGTATAAATTATATAGATGACATAGTAGTGTTCACTAAGGGGGACCTAAAGTTACACCTAGAACACCTAGATCAAGTACTGAGCAGGTTAGAGGCGGCTAGACTAACGAGTAGGAAGGAAAAGTGTAAATTCTTATGTGTGGAGGTAAAGTTATTAGGGCACATTGTAAATACCAAAGGGGTACAAATGGATCCGGATAGGGTAAGGGCGATATTGGATTTCCCCGCACCTCGAACCATAAAACAATTAAGAGGATTTCTGGGATTAATAAACTATTTTCGTAGATTTGTATCAAAGTATAGTGAGGAGGTTAGGCCTCTGTGTGACCTATTGAAACAAAACAAAAGATGGTCATGGACACAGGAAGTAGACGGTTGTTTTAAAAGGGTGAAAACTTTATTTGTAGATACCGTGCTTCTTGCACATCCAAACCCGAAGGACATATATTATTTACAAACGGACAGCTCGAATATAGGTGTCGCAGGATACATCTACCAACTAACAAGTGAGGGGGAAGAGAGAGTTATAGGGTTTTGTAGTAAATCATTATCAGAAACGGAACGCAGATGGACAGTCACTGAACAAGAGCTGTGGGCCATAATTTATAGCCTATCAAAGTTTGAAATTTGGACCGATCGTAAGAGTTTGACGTTTCTACAATCGTGTAAATTACTAAGCGCTCGCATGATACGGTGGGTAAGTTATATAGGACAGTTCAATTATACGATTGAACATGTCAAGGGTAGTCTGAACACTGTAGCTGACGTGTTGTCACGACATATAAGTGGAGTCACCGATATCTTGACTAATAAAACTGTGGGACCGGAAATGAATTTGTTTGAAATACCAACTGGACGACTCATAAAGAATAATTGGGAAGAGATAAGAGAACATCAGGGGCGCGATCGTGTTGTTAGCGAAATAACTAAGCGTATAAAAGTTGGGAGCGAGTCTGAGGCTAGACATTACAGACTAATAGACGGGATTCTCTATAGGATAGAGATAGGTTCGGGTAGGTCGCGATTATATGTTCCCGAGAACTTACAAACGGAATTGATTACTAGTATACACGAGGAAGTAGGACATTTTGGGCGATACAAGGTTCTTGCGTTAATGAAGCGACGTTACTACTTCACTGAGATGGCACGCAAAATAGGACAGGTAGTTAGGGCTTGCGACGTGTGTCAAAAATCGAAACATGCGTTGGAGGCACACTCAGGACCAATTAAGACGGTGATAGCTAGGGAGATAGGGGAACGAGTATTTTGTGACATTTATGGACCCATACCGGCAGGGCGCTTTGGTCATAAGTACGTGTTTGTTATGCAGGACGCCTTCAGCAAATTGATTAGATTATACTCATTACGACAGGCGAGTGGCAGGGCCTCATTAACTTGTGTTAGAAAATTTCACGAACAGGTCAAAATAAAGGTTTTATGTTCGGATAGAGGTGCAAATTTCACATCAAGGATTTTTGAGTCAGGTGTTAGACAGTTAGGTATCGTACTAACGCACACCTCAATCAGAAACCCGCGATCTAATTCTACGGAGAGGGTCAATAGAGAGCTAGGAAGAATGTTTAGGACGTATTGTGAAAAATCACATTGTTCTTGGGTTGACGTATTGCCGAAAATAGAGGATTGTTACAATCAAGTTATACACACCACGACGGGTTACACACCTAACGAAATAGTATGGGGTACAGGAACTCGTTTATCTACGGATAACGACAAAATTATTGGAGGGGGGTTAGGCCTACAACAAGAGCCATTAGAATTAGTTCGGGAACGAGCGGGACAGAACATGTTGAAGTCAGCCGAGAGTAGAGAATTTCATTATAACAAAAATCATAAACTAGTGTGTTTTGACATAGGTGATCTAGTGAAGTTGAAAAAGTTTGCGAAATCGGATGCATCTAAAAAAGTGACTAAGAAGTTTGCACGTTTGTTTGAAGGACCATACGTCATTGGTGCTATTCCCAGTAGCAACGTGTACACTCTAATAGATAAACAAACAAACAAGATAAAAGGGAATTACAATGCGATACACCTGTTTCGCTATTATGTGAATAGATAAAAATAATAAAAGAAAAAAAAAATAGGGACAATGGTTTGTGAGGCGCCATACTTATGTAACAAAGGAGGCGGAGTATCGGGGTTTATTGCCTACTTGGGTATACAATGGACAGATAAGAGCTATAGAAAGGGAACGTGAGAACTGAACGAATACCGTGGGAGAGTTTGGAAATGTGGCCAGATAGGAAATATAATTTAAAACGACCTTACAGTCGGATGTAGGTGTTTAAGATTCTATTTAGGGGAATGTGTGATGGCATTCGTATTATTAGCAGATGTGCGGGCCGGGCTCGTAAAACAAAACTAGGAATAAAAAAAAAAAATTCAAAAAAATGTTTCGAATATTTCTTCTAATAGATTAAGAGCGACAAGTTTTATTAGCGCACGGCGGGGACTAAGACAAATGAAGTCTTGGGTAGGCCGTAAATTACGCTCAACTGTCAGACAAACTATTCAAACTGGTGAATGATGGACAATTTTAGTTTAAATGCACAGATTTCTAAGAGTTTGGTAGATATTAAATGTGTTGCAGATGGGTGAAGTAGACGAAGGAAGGAAAAAACTTGAGTTCTCTGAATTGTTAGGGCGGATCGTGAGAAGTTGTGCGTAGGCGTCACCATGGAGATTGCAAGCATCAAGCTGACCAATGAGGGATCGAGATGGGCGTAGAGCGGGAGGAGATAACTTCAGTAGAGATGGAAGATAGAAAACGGGGATGCAACTGGCATTGGGGAGACGCTATTTTGATTATTTTAGGACAGTGATAGATTGGGAGTTCGTGACTCCATTGTAACTAACTGTGTGAGAAATAAAGATTAAAGAGTTAACTATTAATTAAATACTAACTTTGTTAAGTAAATTGTAGATTTGAATATTAAAACAAGTGTAACTATTTTACAAAGTGAATTTAAACAACGTCGAGAGGGGTATGTAATTGTGTACATTGTGGCTTATTCCGTGTGTCAATAAAGGTACAATCTCTAGAATAACGAGCGGTATATCACATACAACGTAGAAATGTATCAATACGAAGAACAACACCATTCTGGGGGTTTCGCTTTAATAACCGAATGGAACCCGATAGAACATCTCATTTTTGTGTTGGCTTTAATATGCGCAATAGTTGTGTTAGGGTGTTGTGGATATAAGATATTCAGTTATTGCAATCGTCGAATATTAAATAGACGGAGGTATTTGCAAGATGGTCTACCGAATGAGATAGAAATGCAAAGAGCCGGGTTAGACCTCAATCGAGGCTGAATTGGATTGCGTCTTTTCTCGATGCATAGTTAATCTCAGAGATAGGGATGGTTAACGTGAAAGTATTAATTAAAGCTCTAGAGACTGTAACTTTATGTAGCCTGGTGGAATACGAAACACTAATATCTACCATGAATGTTAATAATCAAGTCTAAATTAGACTAATATGTGAAATAGTTTTCCTTTCCATTTTTCAATCAATGGAACAGGTTTGTTCTATAAATGTGTTCGTATCTCACTTTAGACTTAAGTTGTAAAATAACTATTGAAACTTTAGTGTGTGTTTAATTAAATTTAAGTGTGAATCTAGATGACCTTAGAGAGTTTTTTCTTTGGATTTTCGCTTTCTCTCTATGTAGTATGGTCTTAAGATAGGAGCTGAAAATCTAGCTGTCATTATATAGCAACCTATAGGTGACAGCTTAAATAATCAAACCAGTTTCTTTTTGCTATTTCGAAGATAAACAAAACACATTTAAGTTAAATAAATAATATTTTTTTTCCATAATTATATGTTTTACTGCTTAGATATAAGATTCCTAAGAGGAAGCACAGTGTGAGGCATAGTCAAATCCGTGTTAAATACTAAGAAATACTTAGGAGAACCATTGAGCTAGTTTGTTTGACTTCGCCTAACACCTTGCGTTCTCACATGTACACCTTTCAGTTGAATCACGATTTCTATGAGCTAAATTCGTTAGATTTCAGTCTAGGTCTAGGTAGATTTCTATACATATACCTAAATAAATAAACATGGGATAGTAGGGAGTGATTAAAGACTTTAAGGGAGAGACTACATTCAAACCGTTGAGGTTACCTGTGTATAGGTAGTTTATTTAAACGTGTTAGTAAAGGGGTCTAGCTGCTGAATTTGGACGAGAGAGACAACAGGAGCAGAGCAGAAGGAAGTATAATGTATTAGTGTTGAATAGGTATAATGTGTAAGTTCATTTTGCCTCTACACAGGACATAGACGCTGTTAGGTGCACTTATAGACTTGTATTTAGGATAGGAAATAGAGATAGGTATACTAGGTGATCTGTGATGAAATAGGACTTGCACAGGGTGTTTAAATCCTGGGGTGTTTGACCGCTTGAGGCTGCGAGCTAGTCATTCCACCCACTGACTTTAATCGAATGAGGGCCCTTGACTATAAGAGATTATTCTCTTAGACTACTGAACGGGATGCTCTGGCCGGCACTCGCGAGCTCAGCCTTATTGAGCCTAAAGGCTATCTGCGTGTGGGTTTCAGTGAACGGGTAGCAGCATTTCTGGGTCGTCGTCACACTTGCACTTCCATAGCGTTCAGCCATCGCTCAATTTGGCCAAATCGAACTTTCTCAATTAATACAAATATGAATAAATAAAGTATACCATGGTATTATGGGGAAGGTGTCTAGCGAACACCTTATAAAATAAAGTAAATAAATGTCCACATCCTGGAGATGTCTGACATACGCTTCGCAGCGTAACAAAGATGGCTGACGTTCCCCAAATAATAAACCTCAGAAGGGTTTTTCCTAGAAGGTTTTGTAGGCGCTACTAAACGACCAGAGTGTAATCCACTACGTGAGCAGACATCTATTGGTTATAGCTTAGGAATTAGAGTAGAAGAGAGGCGAAGGTCGCAATCAGATTAAAACAATTTGCATTTTAATATTAACAAGCTTCGCAATGTTATTTAAAACCATAGGCCTGCGGAATGATGGATTTATCTCGATGAGCTTCCGTTCTATTCACACGCAGCTACTAAATAGTACAAACATAAATACGATTCGCAGATCACTTAGATGCCAGTAACATCGACTTTCACCAAGACCACCAAATACATAGAAAAACATTATAACTAGACGATCACATATACAAATCAGGGTTAGAGCCACTACACTTCCACTTGCGTCAGGAGCGTGGTGTACTCTTCAAAAGTTAATTTTTGAAGACCAATGACTCGCTTCATATGGTGTTTCAGACTGCGCATTGTTCTCTCCCACAAACCTCCTGCGGTGGGCCAGGCTAGGGCATTAAAATGCCATTCAATAGACATTTCGGTGATTTCCTCCAAAAACGTATCGTCAAATATTTGCTCCAATTGATACTGATCTTCCTGCAAAACTCGATTAGCCTTGACAAAATTCGTTCCATTATCGCTGTATAAGTGCCTGGGCGCTCCTTTTCTTGCTGCCATGCGGCGAAGTGCTGCTAAGAATGCTTCGCTGCTTAAATCGGACACAAGTTCGATGTGCACAGCCTTTGTCACCATGCAGATGAACACCGCGATATAACCCTTCGTGGTCTTAGCTCCTCTTCCACGGTTATATTTGATATCAACGAATCCAGTGTAATCCACTCCCGTGTGGTAAAAAGGAGGAGCTGGATTACACCGATATTCAGGCAAATCCCCCATCATTTGCGCTTTTAACTCGGGCTTATTTTTCCGACAAGTTACACAATTCCTCAGTTGCTTCTTCGTTGCGTTCGTACCGCTGATAACCCAAAATTTTCTTCTTAAAGTTGATAGTGTCATTTTGAGTCCACCGTGATAGGTTAACAAATGAGCTTGTTCAATTAATAAATAAGCTAATCGATGATTATGCGGGATGATTATCGGATGTTTTGTTTCCAACGGCAGATTAGTATTTCGTAATCGTCCTCCAACACGTAAAATACCATCTGAATCTATAAACGGTTGCAAACTTAATATTTTACTGTTTGATTTTACGCAATTATATTTCTTTAAATTATCTATGTCACTTTGAAACTCTGTTAACTGTACATGCCGTATGATTCGTAATTTTGCTGCGTTGATTTCTTGTAATGTGATATATGTCGGTCGTCCGACGCGACACGGAGTCAATGCTCTAATTATCCAAGCTAAAATTAAAATTATTTTGCTAATTGAATTATGATTTTGTAATAGTTGATTAATGATATTGTTATCTTCACTTTGTATGATAATATTGACATGACATTGACATGACTACATGACTTTTTAACTTCTTGATTCGTACTGTAATTTAGATTTTGTTGTTTGATCTCGCATTGCTCTGATAAATATGATGGGCCAGTCCACCATAAGTTATGATCTTTTAACTGAGAAAATGATTATCCGCGACTAGCTGCGTCCGCAGGGTTTTCCTTGGTTTTAACGTAATTCCAGTGATCTGCAGGTATAATTTCTTTAATTTGGCTAACACGATTGGCAACAAAAGGCTTCCAACGGTTTTCTTCTCCCTGTAACCACCCTAACACCACCATCGAGTCACACCACCCATATAACTTGATTTGATAGTTATTATAGCATTCCATTACCTTTTTAATTAACTGCACTAGTAAATGTGCTCCACATAATTCCAGTCTCGGTAGTGATACTGTTTTGTTGAGCGGTACGAGTTTTGTTTTGGCCGCGATTAATATCACAGAATATGTTGACCCATTTTTTATTCTTGCATATACTACGGCTGCGTAGGCTTTCATTGATGCGTCACAGTATCCATGGAGTTCAATGATTGCTTCCTCCGTGGTTCCAATCCATCGTGGCATTTCAATGTGTTTAATGTTAGTGATGTCATCTTTTAACTTAAACCATTCAGATTGCGTCTTCTCAGGTAACACATCTTCCCATTTAAGTTTTTCCTGCCAAACACATTGAAATAACAGTTTTAATTTTGTCACCTCAGGGGCTATCCATCCTAAGGGATCAAATACTTTTGATATTTCGGCTAGTAACATTCTTTTTGTTATCTTTGTAGCGGACTGAAACTTGGTATCATAATCGAATAAAAATTTATCTTGATTTGAATTCCATCGCAGACCTAGAGTTTTTAATGTGTTATCTAACTTGAAAGTAAATACGTCGCCGTCAGCATTTTTCTTTGGGATATTTTCAAGTAGTTGCATATTATTCGAAGCCCATTTTCGTAGAGTAAATCCTCCTGACTCCAAAAGTTGATTTAACTGTATTATTTCTTGCTGGCCTACTTCAATACTATGACAACCATAAATAAGATCGTCCATAAAAAACGCTGATTCAGCTATTCTTGAAGCTGTCGGGAAGTTCTCTCTCTCATCTGAAGCTAGACGTTTTAATGTCATCATAGCCAGAAAAGGTGCGGCTTTCATCCCGTAAGTCACGGTTCTTAAAAAATATTCTTTTAGAGGCTGGCTGGGTGATTCTCTCCAGATAATTTTCTGTAGACGCTGATCTTCTTCACTAACTAATATTTGCCTATACATCATTTTGATATCCGCTGTGTAAGCATAACGGTACTGCCGCCACTTTAGTATTAATGCTTGTAGATCTTGTTGAAGATTAGGGCCCTTACACATAAGATCATTGAGACTGTTGCCCGAACTTGTTTTTGCTGACGCATTAAATACCACGCGAAGCTTTGTGGTGCTGGAGTCTTCCCGTAGGACTGCATGATGAGGTAGAAAACATTCAATACCGGGATTGCTATTTGATTCCTTCATATGTTGTAAACTGATATACTCATTGATAAATTCAAGATATTGTTTTGATAATTCTGGCTGTTTCGCGAACTTTTTCTCCATATTTTTAATTTGCTCAATCGCTAACATCTTTGATGATCCTAACTCATTTTCAAAATTTTCTTTCATCGGTATTCTGACCTCATACCTTCCATCTGACTGGCGTTTTGTTGTGTTATTATAAAATTCTATGCATTTTTGATCTTCAGCTGATATTTCGGTTGACCCACTTATCTCTTCTATCTCCCAGAATTTGTGTATCTCCTCTATTTGTGTTAGTACAACATTGCACTGAAATGCTTGTACACCCCCGCATAGCAACCATCCTAATTGTGTCTGCTGCGCGAGAGGTTGATAGTGATTTTTCCCTTTGATAAACCCTTTTAACATAATAACCGAATAAACGTCCGCCCCGAGTAATAGATCTACTAGTCGGCTTATATAAAATTCTGGATCTGCTAAATTGATATTGTTGATATAATCCCATTTTGGTTTTGCGAATGATGAATTTGGTAGGTTCTTAATTAATTGGTTCATGATAAATACTTCCACCTGTAGACTAAAATCATTATATAGTGATGAAATTGATACATTAAGCTTTCCTTTACAATTATTTTCATTTTGTCCCACACCAAAGATGACTCCTCTGCATTGCTCTCGCCTTAATCCTAACTGTTGCGCACCATGTTCCGTTATAAGTGATATTTGCGACCCTTGGTCGATAAGAGCCCGCATGACTTTATAATTCCCATCTAACGCCTTAACTTTGACCATAGCATTTGATAACAAAATTTCGGATGCTGTTTTCTGAGACACGTGTGATGAATTGCCTCCATTCGTATTTTGCTGATTTCTATAAAACGGCTTTGACTTCGGTATCGGCTGACCTGAGGTCAACGGTCTTTGACTCATTGCGTCATGTATCAGCGTATTGTGACACCCTGAACAAATGCGACAACGGCTAATTGAAAAACAAGGCTTTCCGTAATGCGAATATAAGCAATTATTGCAAATGTCTAACCTTTTCAATGTTTTCAATTTTAATTCATTTGATTGTTCGAGAAAACTTGCGCAATTAAATATTCCATGCTCTAAATTACATAGTGGACATTTCATATTTGAAGATGATGCATGATAAGATTTATGGAGCGGCCTAGGAGAATGTCTGTTAGGATACTGATTACTTGAGTTATTTACATAGTTATTTGTGTTCACATTATAATTCATAAATTGAGGTTTTCTAGGAACAGAACCGTAATTGTTTGCGTTTTGGTACGCAGGTTTTTGAACGACAATGTCTTGTTTCCTTTTTGATTGCTCAAGCATAGTAAATTTGCTTTCAAGGTAATCTAAAAGCTCCTGTAATATCAGTAGCTCTCTCGGCTGTTTTAAAGACTCTACGTAATCAGAATGTGTTTCGTGATCTAATTTTTGCGTAAGTATATGAACTATAATTGGATCCCAGGAACTGATGTCAAGTCCAAGGTTCTTAATAGCATTCAAACTTTCCTTTGTTGCATCATGCATTTTCTTAATTAATAATAACGACTGTTGTTGCATATTCGGAAGACTTAAAATAATATTAAGGTGCGACGAAAATATCAATTTTTTGTTCTCGTAACGGTGGTTTAAAATTTCCCAACAAGTACTATAATTTTCCGAACTTATCTGTAAATGTTGGATTAAGCGCTCAGTATCTCCTCTTATTTTACCTTTTAAATACTGCATCTTCTGAGCTTGCGACAAAGATAGATTCAGATGTACAGCTTCCGTGAAAAGATTCTTAAAAGAGACCCATTGATGATAATTGCCAGTAAAAATTGGTATATCTACCTGCGGCGTGATATGTTCTCTCTGGGACACGGACCACAGCTTTATATTGATGGCTTCCTTCAGATTGTTAAATATTGTTTCATGATGTGTAAAAGATATCTCATAATCATCATTCCGCTCAGGCCCATCCTTCTTCATGTTGACGTATAACTTCTCCATAACAGAGAAAAGCTCTGCTTGTGCGTTGTAAATTTCTTCCATTTTGATATATAAGATGATAAAGCGACTGATATAAAATTAGAAAGATCTTACTCAGTGATCTCCGTCAGCTCCCAACTGCACCTGATCCTTAATCCTTGCTGTTTTGATAACACTTGATAGCTGATATAATGATGATAATGTTCGGCACCACTTTGCACTGCTTTGCACTGGTTCACCCCGAATCACAAGAGTTAATTCCCGAAACGCGAGGTCCCACTACGTAGCTCGAAAGGACCAAAAAATGTGCGGGGTAGTGCCGAGTGATAGTTAAATGATAAGATTGAGTCCTTTGATAAATGATTATATTATTGATAAAATACAATAGTTCGATTACGACTAAATAATGTTAAAATAAATGATATGCGCGTCGCGAATGATATCTGATTCCGGACTGCGGCATTCACGCCGTTTAGTGTAAAAGTGCTTACTAAGATGTTCGAGTGCATTGCCCCGAACTCAAAACATCATAATAACTCCTAACTGTTGAAGAGTTTCACCTCTCATCATCAACTCACCGTAATAACCTGAAAGAATATAACTATTAGTCCATACGTACGATTAATACTTAAGGAATTATTCTCCAGCTCCTAACCGTTAAGGAGTTGTAGCTTCCATCACCAGCTCATCACTATGAGATGATGACTACCAGATGCAAATACTTGACTAACTTCAAAAATAAATGGAACGCATAAGGCTTGCCTATATTAGAGAATTTCTCTCAATTTTCCTGGGATTTCATCTCCTAATCCTGACTTGGTAAAAATAAGATCACGTCAGAAGTATAAACTTTCGAAAAAAAAATTTTTTGTAAAATGATCCCCACTTTGATGAAATAAGAAGTCGTCTAAATAACCAAACTAAAGTCTAAATACGCATTATTCAGGATAACTCCAGAACTTCTTGTCAGTTCTTGATGAAATTTGAATGGAACCACACGAGAAGCGTCACCTTTCAAATAAAAAAGAATTATCCAAATCGGTTCAATAACTAAAAAGTTCTGAGGTAACACACATAAAAAATAAAAAAAAAATATACAGTCGAATTGATAACCTCCTCCTTTTTTTGAAGTCGGTTAAAAACACTCCTTTACGGAATCTATCTATTAACCGCCTCTGTGGTCTAGTGGTTCAAACCACCGATTTCAGACCAAGAGGTCCCGGGTTCGATTCCCAGTGGGGGTGCATTTTGTATTCGGTTTGGTTGGTGGTATGACTTGTTCTTAGTCCGCCTGGCTAGCTACCACCATCTTATCTAAGTCTGACGCCATAACAATGATGTTTTCAGCATAATTGTGTTCCGGCAGTTAGAGATAAGATAGCCAGTTCCTCAGTGATTGAGGATTCCGGGAGAAGTGCGCTTCCACCTTCAGCCTTATCACCACTTAACATCAGGTGTGATGAAGGCTAAGTGCTACCCCGTTGTGGATAAAAAAAAAAGAAACTATCAAGCGTTTATTATACTAGTTAATTTTAAGTAGTGTTTTTATAGGATTTTTATTTTTTTTCCGACGTTTTAGCCACTGTTCGCGGTTCGCGCAGAAATCTAAGACGAGCTTTATTAATTGGCAGGTATCTAACAACTAGATTTTTAGTAAATCACCCTCCTCACTTTTAATTAGGGGATAAGAAGAGCAATGCTTAGTTTTTGTTCATTTTAATTTTATCCATCGTTTTCAAATCTGCGTCAAAAAGTGTGAAGCTATTTGTTAAGTACAACTCTATTTAACCGGTCACATGAATATAATAAGCACTCTGTAATATTTTTCAAGTAAACCGTTGAGTGAAAATTCTTATTTCACAACATTGCGTGTTCCATTGTACGGTCGCCAGCAGCAGCACGTCGTCGGGTTACTACAAAATGTCAAAATTTATTAATTGAAACTGAACTCTTTCTGTTGGAGATAAGGTTGAATTTTATTTAAAGACAATTGACAGTTTGTAGTAACCTGACGTGCTGCCGACTGTACACGGTAGCTGCACGCGGTGCGAGTAATGGACGCGCTAGGTGGGGGGGTCAAAATATTTTTGTAGAATTTTACACGTGTAGACATTCTGTGAGACACACGGGCGGGGCGAGTGTAAAGCCAAACTAAGGGTCAATTCAGATCAAGAGTGTGCTTCTGAGCTGCATGAGCTCATTCCGCCATCCCCGTTCTACCACCGAGAATCTAGGCGCACAGCGGGCTATCCTCCTTACTTGGTTAACATCCCGCGGATGCGTACCAAGCGCTTTTCTTCTTCCTTTGTGATGCGCACCGCCAAGGAATGGAATACCCTGCCTGCGTCTGTTTTCCGGAATGACTACAACCTTATAATTTTTAAAGCTAGAGTGAATAGGCTGCTTCTTGGTAAGCTCGCCCCATCTTAGGCTTCTTCTCAACCCTAAGGTTCAGTGTGAAGCCAAGAGCAAGCCCATACAATATATAAAAAAGATGGCAACGGTGAAAACATACAAATAAATGGACAAACTTTGAGTCATAATTTTAAGTCACTACTTAAAATACAGAACTAAAAACTTGAAATCATAAGCATTTATGCACCGTGAAAGTGCTCTGAAAATCAAAGAGCTTGACTGAATATCGTTGTTCTACACAGCACTATGCCTCAAATGGTCTCGCCGGGCGGGCGGCGGGCGGCGTCGAGTCGATAATGTTTTATTAACAGTTAATTAGCAATAATGGCCTCCAGCAACATTCCCAGTTGTTCCAGTTTATTCCCGGCCTGCTACTGGAACCGGGTCAGATGTCTGGCATTCGTTTTAATAACGATGACTTGATGTAGGTGAACAGTGAAAATCGCTGCTAAGCTAGACTAGAAATTGGGTTTTAAATAAATTAAATATTCATCATTTTGTCTATTCTAATATATAAAAGCTGGAGATATTGTTTCTTTAAAAGCTTTAGTGTCTGAAACTTTTAGTAAGATTGCTATAATAGTGAAATCGGCCACGTTCGCATAACATAAATTATGTCGAGAAAATAAAACTTGCAATAATAGAGTAAGTAATTGGGGATTAAACTTCGTAGGTGAAACTCAAATTAATTAATGTGTTTCTTAAATAAATAAGTTCTACCCTTACTATGTTATCTTTCCTTTTACGGGCCGTCTGGTAGAAATTTCATTTTGAAATAAGCCGTGCCCCTGCACAATACTTTTTCTATTTCTTTCTTTTCTATTTTACTTTTATGTGTGTGTGTGTGTACTAAATATGTAAATAAATAAATTATGTCATTAAAAAGCCTCAGTTGTGACCATGATTTCTTACTAGCTTTTGCCAACGTTTCACTCGCATTAAATTCAGTGAGATCACAACTCCGGCACAAAAAATCCTTAAAAATTAAAACAAAAACTCTTACACAAAAATATGAAAAATGCAGTACTTCTTTAAATCGAACCTTCAGTTCTGTAATTGAGAAGTAATGCAGTATTTGTAGTAGAAGTTTGACCTGAGTGGCCACAATCGCGGGTAGCGGCGTGGCCACGTATTGTGGGGATCAAGTGGCTTCCGGCTTTTGGCACAGAGCAGGGTGCCTACCATCAACTTTAAGACAGCGATTCAAAAATAGCGCGATGCAGAATAGGTTCCTAAAATGAATTGCTTTCTTTCGTACTATGACCTTCTAAAAACTGGATCGCAAATGAATTGCTAAATTGTAAGGACCGAACGATGTGTGTCCTTATTTCTTCTACCCGTCTCTTTCACTCGATTCTGTCACGCCCGTAGTGTGAGAGGGACGGGTATAACCTGCAGCTGTCATGTTAAATCGACCGGGTTATAAGTCAAATAGGAGTTCATGACAGCTTAGCGGCTGTAAAATGTCATTGAATGATCACTGAATCGCTGTCATTGATATTAAGCTGTCGTGGTACGAATAAGCGAAGCAGATCAGTTTAGGTCCTAAACAAAACCGCAATAAGAGTTGATGGTAGGCACCCAGGTATGGTTGTTTACGTGATAAAACAAGTTCTAGGCTTCGATCAACAATAACACCTAGGTCTAGATAGAGTGATAAACATAGCCGCCATGAGCGTACTTGAGCGTATATATTTATAAGTAGTTCCTGACATTATGACATAAGATCGTTACACTATACCTTATCATGCTCGTGAACGGGTGCTGCCAGTGGGGTGGGTCTGCTCATGTCTACTTGTGTTAAAGGTGTTCGGGATATGGTTTATAATAGTATTATATAGATTTATGAGCGAGCTGGTGTGTCTCATAGTAATTTTGGTATCCGTGTCTTACAGTTACAGCAATTTTTCTAATAACTGTTTTATTTATTCAAAAAGTCCTTTTATTTGTAAATACTTATAAATTTGAATATACAGCGCAGCTTGCAATTTCCTTTTCATTAATCCTATAATATAATTTGAATACGATTAAGATTAGTGTGTCCATTAAACTATTTGATTCCTTGTTTAGTTGAAAATTGTTTACTGTTTTAGGTAATAAGCAAAATTGTACTTAATTTAAGCGGTATTCTGTATTGTGATGGAAAGTAACCTTACTATTATGTGAAGGTCATTTTTCAAATTTGACGACTCTGTATAAGCTAAAACAGGGAGAAAAAAATAGCCCTTGGCGAGTTTCTTGCCGGTTCTTCTCGCTACAAGGTCTCCTGCCGTAGGATTTGCGAACCGATGGCGTAGCTTCATTGACGTTCATAAGTGTTGTTAAACAAACCTAAATTGAATAAACGATATTGAATTTTGAATTTTTGAATTTTGAATCTTATTAGAAAGTTTTGTTTTAGTTCGTGGGCCTTCATCTAGCGATTGTTGATCGAAGGTAAAAGTGTGAGAAGTGATCAGGTGAAAGGAAATACTACTTACAAATTTTGTTGTTCTTAGAATTTTGTATCACTTTCAATTTAGTTTCACGTAACAAGAAAGAATAAAAAAACATAAAAGGTATTTTAATATTTTTTAGTAACGATAAACTGCGAGCGTGCTTCCACTAGTTTGATAGCCGCGACGGAAGAGAACGAGAAGGCAATTTTTTTTTATGGCCGCGGAATTTTCGAAAGACCATAACTTTTTTGTTCATTTTCTCTGTTTTACGGAAGGCAAGGGAAACTAAGTCCATACAGTCTTGTTTGGTGTTTGACCCGTACTCTATGCAATTCCATGAAATTAATAGCCTGATTTTACAAATAACTTATTTGGTTTAATCTGTTTCTAAAAACGCATTCTTTATTCAGTGATTGAGGATTCCGGGAGTAGTGCATTTCCACCTTCAGCCTTATCACCACTTAACATCAGGTGTGATGAAGGCTAAGTGCTACCCCGTTGTGAATAAAAAAAAAATTAGGATTGGGCACAATACTAAACAATAATACCTATTTGTTATTATGCATGCTGTGCTTACATCTAGTAGGGTAAATCTTAGTAAGATAATTAATTTCATAGCTTACAGAAACCTTTTTGAAAGTAAGTACCCAGTTTTGTGTCCAAATAAAAAAAAAACTCAAGAGTTTGTATTGTTAAAATCCCCGCCAAGTCCCTACTCTGTGGCACCAGTCGCCACAAAGCGCATAGGCGATTAGTTTACGGATTATCTCGTTATGATCTTTCAGCTCACGGCGAGCTCCAGCTAACACGCTCTTTGCATGCATTAGCTCCGAATATGTTCGTTGAGGACCACGATGGTTGTGGATTAGAGAGGTAAGCCACTCTTACTATGGCTTGTTGTGGGATGGGTGAACAAATAACACTTTTAGCTCACACAAAGCTCCAGCTAACACGCTCTTTGCATGCATTAGCTCCGAATATGTTCGTTGAGGGCCACGATGGTTGTGGATTAAAGAGGTAAGCCACTCTTGCTATGGCTTGTTGTGGGATGGGTGAACAAATAACACTTTTAGCTCACACAAAGCTCCAGCTAACACGCTCTTTGCATGCATTAGCTCCGAATATGTTCGTTGAGGGCCACGATGGTTGTGGATTAGAGAGATAAGCCACTCTTGCTATGGCTTGTTGTGGAATGGGTGACCAAATAACACTTTTAGCTCACACAAAGCTCCTGCTAACACGCTCTTTGCATGCATTAGCTCCGAATATGTTCGTTGAGGACCACGATGGTTGAGGATTAAAGAGATAAGCCACTCTTGCTATGGCTTGTTGTGGGATGGGTGAACAAATAACACTTTTAGCTCACACAAAGCTCCTGCTAACACGCTCTTTGCATGCATTAGCTCCGAATATGTTCTTTGAGGAGTTCGATGGTTGTAGATTAGAGAGGTAAGCCACTCTTGCTATGGCTTGTTGTGGGATGGGTGACCAAAAACACTTTTAGCTCACACAAAGCTCCAGCTAGCACGCTCTTTGCATGCATTAGCTCCGAATATGTTCGTTGAGGACCACGATTGTTGAGGATTAAAGAGGTAAGCCACTCTTGCTATGGCTTGTTGTGGGATGGGTGAACAAATAACACTTTTAGCTCACACAAAGCTCCAGCTAGCACGCTCTTTGCATGCATTAGCTCCGAATATGTTCGTTGAGGACCACGATTGTTGAGGATTAAAGAGGTAAGCCACTCTTGCTATGGCTTGTTGTGGGATGGGTGAACAAATAACACTTTTAGCTCGCACAAAGCTCCAGCTAACACGCTCTTTGCATGCATTAGCTCCGAATATGTTCGTTGAGGGCAACGATGGTTGTGGATTAGAGAGATAAGCCACTCTTGCTATGGCTTGTTGTGGGATGGGTGAACAAATAACACTTTTAGCTCACACAAAGCTCCTGCTAACACGCTCTTTGCATGCATTAGCTCCGAATATGTTCGTTGAGGAGCTCGATGGTTGTGGATTAGAGAGGTAAGCCACTCTTACTATGGCTTGTTGTGGGATGGGTTAACAAATAACACTTTTAGCTCACACAAAGCTCCAGCTAACACGCTCTTTGCATGCATTAGCTCCGAATATGTTCGTTGAGGGCCACGATGGTTGTGGATTAGAGAGGTAAGCCACTCTTGCTATGGCTTGTTGTGGGATGGGTGAACAAATAACACTTTTAGCTCACACAAAGCTCCTGCTAACACGCTCTTTGCATGCATTAGCTCTAAATATGTTCGTTGAGGAGTTCGATGGTTGTGGGTTAGAGAGATAAGCCACTCTTACTATGGCTTGTTGTGGGATGGGTGAACAAATAACACTTTTAGCTCACACAAAGCTCCTGCTAACACGCCCTTTGCAATGTTCGTTGAGGACCACGATGGTTGTGGATTAGAGAGGTAAGCCACTCTTACTATGGCTTGTTGTGGAATGGGTGAACAAATAACACTTTTAGCTCACACAAAGCTCCAGCTAACACGCTTTTGGCACACGATGGCACTGGATTAGCGAGGTAAGCCACTCTTACTATGGCTTGTTGTGGGATGGGTGAACAAATAACACTTTTAGCTCACACAAAGCTCCTGCTAACACGCTCTTTGCATGCATTAGCTCCGAATATGTTCGTTGAGGACCACGTTGGCACAGGATTAGCGAGGTAAGCAATTTTCACTATATCCTGTACCCCTAGAATGATAAACTCTATTTAATTCTAGGGGTATTTATTTAGTTTATAATTTTCCCGGGATGAAAAGTAGCCAATGTGGTATTTGAGACTATAATTTATGTCTGTGCTAAACTTCATTTAAATCCGTTTAGGTGTTCCGCCTTGATTGACTAAAAAACATCTAAACTTTGCTTTTAGTTATAGTATTAAAACTAATTAACTTATTTTAATTAGTTTTATTTAAATTTTTACTTTTTTACATTCACAATGCAGTTTTTATGATTCATCATCATCATCATCATTTTAAACGTACGACGCCCACTGCTGGGCATAAGCCTCCCCCAAGGATCTCCACAACGATCGGTCCTGCGCTGCCCGCATCCAGCGGCGCACCGCGACCGCCACCAGATCGTCGGTCCACCTTGTAGGGGGTCTGCCCACGGAACGTCGTCCGGTTCGCGGTCGCCATTCGAGAACCTTTCCGCCCCAACGGCCATCGGTTCTCCGCGCTATGTGTCCTGCCCACTGCCACTTCAACTGAGCAATGGAAAATGAAGAATTTAGAAAAAATCGACCATCGGAACTAGAACTAGAGTTGTGAGACGAGTAGATTTTTTCTAAATTCTTTATTTTCCATTTTTCAATAATTAAAATTAGTTTATTAGAAGCAAGCTTTCTGGTGACAACAATAGAAAAAAAAAAAAAAAAAGTAAAAAGTAGTTTATTAGATAAGCATTTTACAAATGTATGTGCTGGCTGCTCCCATAAAAGGTTTCCCTGTGGAATGGGAATCAGGCTTCTCTTAAATACATTAAGAATTGCTACATCTAATAATAATAATAATTAATAAAAAAAAAACAGAGAATAACAGTAGCATGCAAAAACAAACTTTGTTAAAAAGGTTTCACAGTGGATACAAAGTTACCACAAACAAGAGTAATAAAATATATATATATATATACGTATAAAACTAATATTGGTAGTGTAAAAACAATAAAATAAAAACAACCGTTATACTTATACAAAGCTATCAAATAAGCTTTCCGTGGAGTCATAATCCAACTTGTCCAACCATTCAATAATAACCTTTTTGAAAGGAGAACTACAATACTTTGGCAATAATTTGTTGAAGCGAAGAATTTTGTTGTAAAGCCTTGGAGCAATAGAATCAAAGTGTCTAAAAAATATTTAAAGTTTCGACACAATGGATAAGGGCAGTCCCTCAGCTTCACAGGCCGTAAAAGTATATTCGATGACTTCCCAAACTTTGCGAGCAAAATAGCTACAAGTGCATTCATAATTTAGGCCTCCCCAGGCCTTATCATGAGCTCTTATGTAAATGTAACTAGTGTCACTACACTACCTAGAGTAACTAGCGACCCGCCCCGTCTTCGCACGAGTGCAATGTAGATACTTATTTGGTTAACATATAAATCTTTCTATTCATCATTATCATCAGCCATTTTATGTACTTTTGGGGCATTAGACTCCCTAAGGATGGACAAGGAGAATGGGCCCTGACCCACCATGCGGGTTGGTGTGGTGGGTATTAACGACTTACAAATGCCGGGACTAACGGCTCATATCGTGCTTTCCGACGGAGGAACTCGAGATAATACATTTTTGAAAATTGCTCAACTTTACCGATCACAGGCCGAGCGGGCTAACCACTGCACCACGAGCTCCTCTTCTTTTTTTCTTTCTTTTAAATTACTCTATCTAGATTTTAAAATTATTTTTATGCATTCATAATGCTGTTTTGTAAGTAATTGTGATAGCGAAATTCGACGAGTCTCGTAAGCATTTTGGAATCTTATGCCCGAATACTCGTACGCTACTTATCTTTGGGAGCGTCTCACACATCGCCCTGTCACTTTAAACGTCAAACGTATGAAAGAGATGCCATGATGTTTGAGACGCTCCCAAAGATGATTAGCGTTCGAGAATTCGGGCATTAGTTGGTCAGAGCATCGGGCCGGATTCCCGGGGGCGCGGGTTTGAATCCCACCTGCCAGCCTAGCATGAGCGGCTTATAACACGCGATATATTATAGCACGTCATGCTGTCTAGCCTACACCTTAGTGGGGTAAGCAAGACAGCATGACGTGCTATATCATATCGCGTGTTATAAGCCGCTCATGCTAGGCCGACTGAGCGTTACTTACAGAGCTGGTGGTATTTTTACTGTCACAATATTTCACTCTCAATCTTTTGATTAAAACCGCATTGAAATCCGTTGCGTAGTTTGAAGGTTTAAAGTCTACAGAAGACCGGGAGTGGTTTTGTTTTTTACTATAAGATTAAAAAGATTATTTGCCAGAAAGTGGTATTTAACCGCGTGGTAAAAATAAAATAAGTGCGAGACACTTCACCCGGCAGGGCATGCAAATACAATCTCTATTATTATGAATTTATAAAAATAATAATCACAAAATGTCTCTCTCGATGTTTCTCTAGTCTACTGCTTTAGAACAGCAGCGTTGCTACTATAAAAGCTATGGTAAAACCCCTGTTCATTGCCAAACTAACAAGGCTTTATACTCAACTCATTGTGGATTCCTCAGCGCTGTAGCGGAAACCAGAATCTATTGTGCCATGAAGCCGGTGGCTAATGAAGAATGCACCATAATCATAAATATTTTAATATCGCGTCTCTACTTCTAATGCACAAAGTTGCAGTACTTTGTTATGTAACTGAACTGCGGAGAATGTTGGAGCAACCACGAAGGCTAAAATATAATGTTTTCGGTTTAAATGACGCTTAAAATAATAATATTATTATGTGGTTAGTCGCTGTGGATGCTTGTATTATGGTCTTTATTTCTCAACATGGTAGTATTGGTTAAGTTAGAAGTAAAATATGAGTAGAAAAGAAAGAAAGAAAGAAAGAAATTACATTTATTGACACACACATGATTAATAACAAAAAATAATAAAACAAGGAGAACATAAGATTTAAATTAACTGGTAATAAACAAAGTAAAAAGAAAATAAAAAAATAAAGTGAAAAAAATAAATTTAACCTATCTTGTTTTGTATTGTGGGGCCAATAAACTCCCTGTTTCAGCATAATACCTCTGTGTCATTCAGAGGTGGGTAGAAAGACACAGAGGTGCTGTTTTTCTGACAGGTCAAAAACACAAAGGACGGTGGGGCTAATAATAATAACATTAAAACAAATTAAAATACACAAAAATTACAAATGAAAAAAAAACAAACCTTAATACAAAAATATTTATCCTATAATATAACCAACTTTAATTTTACACAATAACAATAACTTAAAGTAAATAATATTGTTTTAGATTATCGGATTATAAATGGACATACTCAGTGTAGTGAATTATTATCCCGAATGTCACTGTCGGTTCCCTATAGTTATCCTAGGTACATAATAAGGAAAAGCTTTTCATTGCCTTTTGCGCGAACTAATTTGGGTAGTCAGTCTCCATTGGCACGTATTTGTAGTGAATATAATTACTTGTCCAAAAACATTCCCGAACTTGATATATTTGGTAACAACTTCAATAACTTCTGTTCGGAAAAGATCGACGTTTCTGAACGCATCTCTAATGTCACGTCAAATTGACATGGGCTGTCACTTGAAGTTGACAGTTCCTGGTTTGATTGGAATTCTGGTAGAAAACAGGTCGGATTAATTTTGCTGAATTGTTAAAAATCGCTCGCGTTGAATATGCCTGGCATATCGAGCTTGAATTGAATCTTAAATTATCTATCTGATCCCGTGTTGTACGACCAGGATTTTGACGCCATCTCTGGAGTGGCCGGTCGCGGATGCTTTTGAAAGACAACTTTCTACCACACGCGTTGTTGTCGGGACAATATATCTTGATAAGCAAGCCCCGCGTGTGTTATCGTGTAGTGCTGAAGCGCCCAGTGTCTTGGGACCGTTGTGTTGTGTTGGTTTTGTGAGTAAGGTCACGAATTGGTAAGGTCTACCAGAAGAAGGATTTACCAGGGGGGCGCGCCCCCTCTCTCCGCAGCCCAGGGACTTTCTACAGCACAGACCGTATGTAAAATTCACCTTACTTCACAATTTAAATTAAGTCGCTGTGTATCGCAGTCCAATTGTTCAGTTACATCCCCGCTGAAACCTAGTTCTTGTCCGGAGTCTACTCATGATAAATCTTCCACTGCGCCAGCTGATTCCGCGGTATAGGCAGGGGTGTACTGAATATTTCTTGGTAGCCAAGAGCGTAGCTTGAAGGCCTGAGAGGCCCACGCCAAAACTTTGTATTAATCAGTGCCGTTTTGATGACCAGCTGGTCCGGACTAGATTAATTTGTACTTGCAAATGGTAATTAACTTGCATTTGAAAAGTAAAGGGCATTCCTTTGTTATTGGTTCCATGTCTTGTAATTAATTGTCATGTATTGAAGTTCCAAAAATGTAAACAGATGCCTTTCTTTGCTCATAATAATTATTATTTAGTTTGTTAGCAAATTCGAGTTGTGAATATTGACAAGTTTGTTGCTAAAATAATAGCTAATAAAAGGTTAGCTAATAAGTTTGCACTCAATACTTAGTGAAACTTAAATGATTTGGGACATTGTTTACACATTGAAACTCATTGAAACTTGTGCTTTGAAATAATTAAAATTAACTTGTTGTGTTGATATCCAAGTGAATTTCAATAGTCAGTGTTTTTGAGTGAATTTCAATAGTCAGTGAGTTTTGTTGTTTTCTGATAACCTCCAAATATTTAAGAGTTTGTGTCATTATAAATACTTTGTTGTTGTAATATTGGAATCTTGTGGTTAGTAATAACCTCCAAATATTGGAGATTTTGTGTTATAGTGAATATTTTGAATTTGTTGGTTTTGTTGATAAATTTGTGACGTTACAATGACGGCCTCCTCTGCTAAAGCCAAAATACGTTCTGAGTTACGGTGGTTAGCTTCTGCGGTCGCATTGTTGGATCGACCTGATAGGACGGAGGCCTTGTTGAACAGATACGTAGATCTGCCCATACGTTTGGCTGTTGTTGATGAGCAGTATGCCTTATTTTTGGAAAAGACTGTTGAAGCCGAGGTGGAAATGCGACAAGAAGTCGGTTTGGATGTGGACCAGTGTTATGATTTTGCGGACAGAATTATCCAGGTGGCTCGACCTTTGCAAGTGGCAAGAGAGAATGAACCGAGCCCGTCCCCGGTCACATCTAAGAGTATGCCCCCTCTCTTTGCTAGATTGGCCCCCTTAGACTTAAGGCGTTTTGCTGGTCGTCTAGAGGACTGGGAGGGCTTTATTAATATTTTTGATAGTCTGGTAAATGCCCGGGATGATTTGACCCAGGGCCAAAAGTTGGCTTATTTGTTATCCGTCTTGGAGGGGGAGGCCCTTGAATCGGTGCAACATTTGGCCCCCTCGGATGAAAACTACCCTATTGCTAGGGATTTGATTGCCCGTCGGTACCAGAACGTACGACGTCTGGCGGACAACCATGTTGCCGCCATTTTGAATTTACCCCGCGTTGCCAGCGTGATGCACTTGAGAGTGGCTTTGTTGAATCCGCTGTTGGTTGCATACAACGCATTAAAAAACTTAAAACTCCCAGTGGAGCAGTGGTCGTTTTTGTTACTGCACATTGTCCTGGGAAAGTTGCCGGACTCTGTTAAGGTCCGTTTTGAGCAGCAGTATGGTGGGGATAGTGCGACTTATCTGCCACCCTTCTCGGACCTCTTGACGTTCCTGGAAGGAGAAAGTAGACTGGCAGATAATTCCTCTCTGGCCGGTCCTATGGGACCCGAACGACCTCTGCCACAGAGTAGATCCCCCACCGGACCCCCCCGTAGGGGGCGTATGGCCCCTCGCGCGCCCGGCCGCTATGCCGCCGTCCAGGAGACCGCCCGCTGCTTGTACTGTCGGGAACCGGGTCACAGCACGACCCGTTGTGATAAGTTCCTCGACCAGCGCGTCCAAGGCCGTCGAGCGATCGCGCGACAACGGACATGGTGCTACTCGTGCTTGGGCCTGCACATGCAGCGCGAATGTACCCAAGCGCACCCATGCCGCTTTTGTAAGGGCAACCACCATCCCCTCCTCTGCATGAACAGCCCAGAGGGCGGCGGAGCGCCGCAGCGCGTCGCTGCAGGATCACCTCGTATGGGTGGGGGGCTCGGACCCCCCGCGGTGTTTGCATCCCGCAGCAGTTCTAGTGGCCACCAGAGTGGCCCCAGACGCTCTCCGCCACGTTGGGAGCCTCAAACGGGCGGGGGTCCCAGGGACCCCCCCATGGGAAACCGATCCCCAAGGATGGGGATGAGTTATGCGAGCGCTGCCGGAGGTCGTAGAGGCCCCCCGCGACGTTTTGAGCCTCGCACGGGCGGGGGTCCCACGGACCCCCCCCTGGGAAATCGGTCCCCAACTAGGGGGTTCGATTTTGCGAGCGATGCGGGAGGTCGTAGAAGCTCCCCGCAACGTGTTGAGCCTCGCACAGCCGGGGGTCCCCGGGACCCCCCTTCTGAAAATCGGTCACCGTGCCCCCGCGACTATGGGGCGACGTACACGGTGGATGCTTGGCACCGATTCTCGCCGCCGCTCGCCGAATACCCGCGTTTGGAGCGGCGCCCGCCCCGTCTTCAAGGGGCCGGGAGATATAACCCGCCTGATACCGGGCGAATTGGACGTGGGCAGTATGTGGGAGAATGGGACCCACTGGATCGCTATGAGCGACCCCCTTACCATGGGGGGACGTCTGGGGACCCCACATACTAGCAATCAACGTGTTTACGGTCGATTGTAGCCACCCCTCCAGAGACCGTTTTGTTGCCCACGGCCTCTGTGCTTGTCAGGGGATTGAATGGCGACCTTGTGGAAGTTCGCGCCTTGTTGGATTCCGGTGCTCAGGGGTGTGTTGTGTCATCTTGGTTAGTTAGGCGGTTGGGCCTCAAGGTGCACCCCCACACGGAAGGCGTGAGAGGTGTTGGCGATGTGAAAGTCCCCGGGTTGTTAGGGCATGTTGACTTCACATTTACATCACGTAATAAGTCCACGCCAGGCATTAAGACCTCGGCGATTGTGTTGGACACAGTTGTTGGCCGTCAACCTTCAGTTGACTTGGGACCGAGTATGTTGTCTTTGGTGTCTGATTCCCCACTCGCCGATCCAAATTTCTTCCGCCCAGGCCCGATTGATGCTCTCCTTGGAGCCGATGTCCTGGGGCGAGTTTTGTTGACGGGGAAGCGAGTTTTGCAGCCAGATGGCTTGGTAGCTCTGCAGACGACACTCGGTACAGTTGTGATGGGCCCTGCTCGCCGCGTTTTGGATTCCCCAGATGAGGATCGCGGTCTTGTTTTTAATGTGTCTCTCTCCGAAGTGGTGCAGAAGTTTTGGGAGGTTGAGGAACCTCCACCAGCCCCGCGGGTTGACCCAGTAGCGGATGAATGCGAGTTGTATTACCAGAATAACACTGGTCTCCTCCGCTCTGGTCGTTTGATCACCCGTCTCCCCTTTCGTGCCGGCCGACCTCCTCTGGGCGAATCCCGACCGCTAGCGGAACGTAGGCTAGTGGCGATGGAGCGTCGCATGAGCAAGGATCCGGTCTTCCGCCAGAAGTATGTTGAATTCATGCGGGAGTATGAGGAGTTAGGGCACATGTCCGTGAGCGATTTGGATTGGCGCTCCGTTGAGCACTTCTTTTTGCCGCACCACGCCGTTTTGAAATCCGGAAAGATTCGGGTGGTCTTTGACGGTTCGGCTCCCACCTCTACTGGAGCGTCCTTGAACCAGTGTCTGCATGTAGGTCCCAAGCTGCACACGGAGATCTCAGACATTTTGACCAACTTCCGGCGGCACCAAATTGTATTTATGACTGACATCCGGATGATGTTCAGACAAACGGTCATCCATCCAGAGGATAGGAGGTACCAATTGATTTTGTGGAGAGAGAGTCCTAGGGACCCCTTGTTGACTTATGAATTGAATACGAATACGTACGGTTTGGCTTCGAGCCCGTTTGTTGCGATTCGTTCTTTGTTGGAGTTGGCCGAGAAGGAGCGCTTGAGATACCCTCGCGCCTCCGCCATTTTGGCCAGTGACGTCTATGTGGATGACATTTGCACGGGCGCCTCATCTGTCTCAGAGGCGATTGTCCTGAGAGACGAACTCACCGCCCTTTTGAAGTCGGGAGGTTACGAGTTGAGGAAATGGATATCCAACTCGCCTGATGTACTGGTAGGTTTGCCCGAAGAGCACCAGCAGGACCCCCACCTATTCGAAAATGTTGATAATCCCCATGTGGTGACCGTCCTTGGCGTACAGTACAAACCGGTCTCTGACACGTTCACTTATTGTGTGGATTTACGACCACCGAAAGTCTGGACCAAGCGTTCAGTATTGTCTACTGTCGCACGTACCTTTGACCCCAATGGGTGGATTTGCCCCGTGCTGTTTATGGCCAAGTGTTTCTTGCAACGGTTATGGGCTTCGGGTGTGTCGTGGGATGAACCCCTCTCGGACGAGTTACTCCAAAATTGGTCGAGCTTCGTTTCATCCCTCCCCGAGATTAATGAAGTGCATTTGCCGAGGCTATTCCTCCCTTCTGAAAATTGTAAAGTTACTCTTCACGGCTTTTCCGATGCCTCCGAACGTGGATTTGCTGCGGCCGTGTACCTCCGCACCGTTACTGTTGACGGAGTTGTTGCTGTGCATCTGGTGATAGCGAAAAGCAAAGTCGCTCCCCTTCGGACTCGTCATACGATCCCGAGGTTGGAATTGTGTGGAGCTGCCCTCCTAATGCGTTTGTTGAACCACGTATGGCTCACATTAGGTCGATCTATTGCGATACAAGAGGTTTATGCTTGGACGGACAGTCAGGTCGTCCTTTGTTGGTTGAAGGCTCCGGCGCACACCTTGGACGTGTTTGTGGCCAATCGAGTGTCGCAGATTTGTAATTCCGACATCGAGTTGATTTGGAGACACGTGCCGGGAACCATGAATCCCGCGGATTGTGCGTCTCGGGGTTGTGTAGCCCCAACCCTAATTAACCACCCCCTCTGGTGGGGCCCACAGTGGTTGATGCGGCCTGAGTCGGAGTGGCCGCCCTCTCCAGCGTTGTCGAACGTAGCCGTTCCTGATATGCGGGCATGCGTCCTGGAGACTAACCCCGCCGGGGAAAAGGATTTGTTGTTGGATCGGTACAGCTCCTTACAGAAGCTGCTTGGTGTTACCGCTTGGATCAGACGTTTTGTGTACAATTGCAGAAACCCACGCGCGAGGCGTGATTCGTCGGTTCTCACTCCGGACGAGCGTAGGGACGCGCTTGTTACTTTAGGGAATTAGTCAAGTTATAATATTGTCATTTTTGAGTGAATTGCCATATGATAATATTTTATTAGTTATCAAATACAAACTTTTATATTTTCGACAGATTTTTACAGCATTTGGCTGTGATAAAATCAATAAGATGGTAAATGCTTAACTAAACGTTCCTTCTTAAGAACAGGAAGTGGAATTAAAACTGATACTGTTAATAATTATTGTTATTTTTGAAGAATTTATCTTATCATTATTGTTTGTTATTAATAAAATAATATATTAGCTATTTTCGAGTGGTTTTCAAATCATTTGGCTATGATAAATATTTAAAGGTTGATAAATGTTAAGAATATTTATGTCGGACTGTAACATTACTTGTTTTCAAACAAGATGAGAATTTAAAACTGATATTTCTTACAATTTACGATGTGTTTCTTGATAATAGATAGTGGTGAATCATTCTCATAAGTTTCAAAAGGTTTTAAAAATGGTTAATTAAAAGTATCATCCTTGTTAATGTTTTTTAACGAATTGTCAATAAAGATATAAAAGCTAGCTTGGCGGTAAAACGAACAGTCTTGTGGTTCGAGTCGTCAGCACTGTTGAGTTAAGTATACCCTCCTGTAATTTTATATTTCTCTGTTACTGTTTTTCTTTGCTATCCAATGCTAATGTATTGTCTGGTAGATGTTGCTGAAGTTATTCTTTTGTTTAAGGGATATACTTGTCTATTAATTGATAATATTAAATTAATGTTGTCCTTAGTGGTTTTGTATAAATGATGTGAGTACGGAAATAATATGAAGTAACAGTTTATAGCAAATGCTTGATGTTATTCCTAAATGTTGTTAAATCTTTTATCATGAAAAGTAATGTTGTAAATGTTAATTACGATAAAATGTGTTGTTTGTCCAAAAACGACATAATTATTTTGTAAATGTCGTTGTTTCTGATAACGCTGGTGAGTTTTTTTCGCCCGTTTTTCTTATCAGCTAAAAGATGTCCTTAACGGGTGGTAGGTAAAAAATTGAGGACGAATCAAAATAATAAAATGCTTTTAAATTTTTATTTGTGTTTTACTTGATTCTGGCCTTATTGAAATATAAGCTTTATAGTTTTATTCCTAGTTAATTGAACAGTTTAAAGCTTTTATCAGAATAGTCATATTTCCATACTTTCTCCTTAAAATCTAACATCAGAAGTGCTAACTAAGCCCACGACCAATTCATAATATATTTTTTATGTTCTATGGATGGATGCTGCTGATCTGGCTAATCTACTACGCTTCGAACTACGGGACATCCATCGTGACAAGGTGGCGCTGCAATGCTGCCACCTCAAATTACGGGTCATCCATCGTGTCAAGGTGACGATGTCCTTCTTCTGTCCAACCCGGTGACTGGACTGGTTCCTGGTGCAAGATTATCGAAACTTGGCCAAGGAATTTGGAGCCGCATTTCGTTGGTCAGTAAAGCCAGTAAAGCCCTTTGGGGATCTGCATTTATTTAAAACTTCGGTACGAATTGAGGGTATCATTAGAAAAAAGTGTCATTCTTTGATTAACTACTAGCCTTAGTAGGTACTATAAACCTATAAATACTATGAAAGATTTCCACTGTGAAAGTCTAGAAAAGATTTAACCATGATTTAAGTCATTAACAATAATAAAGATAAATTCATCTTCATTAATAAAGATTTAACTGTTATTAAGTGACAGTAAGATTTTATTCTGACAAACTTGGCCGATAGAATAGTATGTAATGTACCAATTAAAAATTGAATATTATTATTATTTTTGCGTTTCTCACTTATAAAATACATAGTATGTTCCGCTTTTGTGGGACTGTGCGTTAAAGGTTTTTTTAAATAATCAAAGTTTTATGGATTTACTTAATTCGTTAGTGGGTGAAAAATTTATTGTTTCTTCGGGGGCATCCATAAACATTCTTACAATTGTGGCGGTTTTTTGCAATTTTATGTACGTGGATGGTGCGAGACCATGTAGGAGGTAGTTTAATATTGACTGAATGTTTTGGTACGCCCGTTGTTGACAGTTTAGTAATTCGTCAGAGTAATTGAAACTATGGATACATTCTCCTGTCTCTGGGTCAGTGTATTTGTGGACCTTTTATGCGATAGTTTTTGTGATATTGTGTACCTATATTTGGAACTGCGATATCTATGTGTTTTTTTTTGGATTATCCTATAAAATAATGCCTGGTCTATTGTAATGTGAATGATACATATTATGTAGGTACGTACATGTATGTAATGACACCTCACCTCAGCCATAGTAAAGTTTAAGTGTGTTGTTGTGTGTGATTGTTTTGATACTAAATCACGGTTAAACGGCTGAACAAATATGGATGAAATTGGACAGAGATATAAATTATGCTCTAGAATAGCATAAGACTTTTTACCTCTAGAAAATATACTTTTGCTACGGGAAAACATCGTCTAGCTCACACGGGCAGAGCTGCGAGCGAAAAGCTTGTACGAGATAGTTTTACCCGCTTTAGATTCAGAAAGGCTTAAGTTCGTTTAAGAAATAAAATTATCTTTGCAGTGCCTAAGTTGTATTCAGTTTTATAATCATCAATCTGTCGCTTAAAATCGTTAAAAAGCTAACTGAGATTTTGTTTTCTCATTCTATTTGTGTCATAAATGTCATAAACATAATTCTTTCTTCAATAAGCTGTTTTTCAGAATCGATATTCTTTAATTACATAATATATCAATATCTTAAGCTACAAATTAAAGACTTCTTAGTATTTCAAATCACGTATTAACGAAAATTATTAGTACCTACAAAACCATGTGTATTGAATTAGATTTTGCTACAATTGAGTATCAAGAATCAATTTTTCATGATATTTATTGGATAAATGTATGGATTATATTTAACTAGCTTTCCGCCCGCGGCTTCGCCCGCGTGAACTACATGACGTTATCCCGCGGGAATATGATTTTTTCCGGGATAAAAAGTAGCCTATGTTCCTCTCCAGGCTACAAAGTATCTGTGTTCCTAATTTCAGCCAAGTCCGTTCAGCCGTTATGGCGTGATTGAGTAACAAACATCCAAACATCCAAACATCCAAACATCCAAACATCTAAACTTTCGCATTTATAATATTAGTAGGATACAACTGGAGCTGAATTCCAAACCGGTAGCACAAGCTATGGAATATATTGCTATTCAAAAAAAAAAAAAAAAACTGGCTTGGTACTGGCTACCTAATACCTTCCTAACATTTTAGCTATAATCAAGAAGATTTTGGAAAACTTATACAGATTTATCTCTTGGAATAAGTGTGTTGGTATACTTCTATATAACTTACTTACTTTTAAAATTTCGATTTTCCAAGTTTCTTTTGAGAAAATGATAGTCAATCTGTGTTACTAGGAGTAAATACCATTTTGATTAATTAATCGAAAGACGTTATCTACTCGGACTCCTCGTCCGAATGTTATCCATATTTTAGGTTTAAAAAAAACAGTAGTTGAATTAGATTATGTTGCAATGGTTCTATCAAGTTAGGTAGTAGTAGTAGGACCTAGTAGTCGCCAAAACTATTTTCAGTCTTGTCTTGACCCTTGATTGATAAATCAAATGATGCGAGATATTTTTTTTTTTACCACTGCAATTTGAGAAACGTTTTGCTTCATTACTCTTTACTACTATCAGTCTAATGTTAGTCATAATCATAAATACTAAGGTCTTTTTATGATAAAAAAAACAGTCACATGGGAAAGTAATAGGTATATTAGGTTCACAAACCCGGAAAATTTATTCTTCCTACACTTTTTATTTATCTAAGTAATGGCAAATTAGTTCAGTTTTATGAGTTTGAACCGCAGATGATATCGCACATTTCTTTAAGATGCTAAACACCACTTTATTTTAATGGAAATTTAAATAAGAGTTATTTAGAATCAGATACATTTACTACCTTTTATATATTGAAATCTCTTACCGTTTTTAACGACACAGAAAGTAATTTCAGTTAATGATTAAGATATCTATTCGTTTGGTTCTTCCTTGCTTGCCATTAGAGGAAAATTCGCATTTTTCATTTCAAATTAAATCGGTTTTTTATATTTACAGAAATATTGGTAATATATATGATTAAGTACCTCAAATACGTATCAAAATATGTAGGAATCTTATAGTCGAATAGTGACATGTAGTTCCAGTGTCAAATATAAGATATACAGCAATATCAGTATGGCCAAGCGGATTGTGAAAATATTGAAATTGGTAAACATAACCATACAAAAGTTTACTTGTTTTTTTCTCTCATACTATAATAGAATTCGAATAATTTCTCAGAATTGATAGATTTAATTCAAAACGTCGATTTACAGGCAGACGGGAACTACAATTATTTCAAGTTGTACAATTGTATTATTAAGAAAGTTTCGATAAAGTTGGAAGTAAATAGAATTCAGGTAAAATAATAAAAAAATAAAAAACAAATTGTTGCTTACGGCTGAAAGATTTAGACGAAATTTTGCATACAGAATACCAAAGAGTTATAGAATATAGGGTTTTTATCTCGATATTGGAACCACTTGAGTAATTAATCGTAAGCGCAGTGTAGTTTGACAGAAAACGTTTTATGGTGTTTGCTAGCCAAGATCGTTTGTTTAATTGTTATGGAAAATTAAAACTAAAATCTTGTATGAAACTACGATATTTTTTCCCAAATGACCGTTTACCTTAGGGGAGTTTTTGAAAGCACTGCTGCCAAACATATTTGAGTTACACATAAGAAGAGGAAACAACTATGTATTTAATATTTGGTATTTGACATTAAATTTGATCGTAATTTTAAAAATGATGCTGGTGGGCCATTTGTCTAATTTGAGACACTTGAACATGACCACTGTCACGATGATTTTATTGAACAAGTGATTATTAAGTTGACTACCCAGGTGTGGCAGTTGACTTGTTGACTATATGTGATTATTGTGACAATTGCCCAGGGGTGGCAGTAGGTATGTTGACTAAGATTGTATTTGATTTGTTGTTTTTGAGTGATGTTGAAATGAAATGACATGAGAAAAAAAAAATTGAAATGAAATGATGATGAGATAAAACGCTGTTGGCCATGAGCGGTCGCTTACCTGGCTTCACGTGCAGCGGGTGATGGGGTTTGACGCCAACGAAGCTCTTGACCAGTGTAGTGAAAATCTTATTTATGTATTTATTACAACCAAATATCGCAGTTACCAAAAAAATACATCAACTATTATGTGTGTATATTTTATTTATTTATTACGTAACGCTTTATTATTACACCACAATAACACAAAACATCACATAGGTACTTAAAGAATAAATTTCAAAACTATTGTTACAAAGGCGGTCTTATCGCTCAGAGCGATCTCTTCCAGACAACTTACTGTATGAAGAAATTGACAGAAAAAAAAGCGGGGTGTAAAGAGGAATGATCGATACGAAGATAATAAACATAAGTCATGCAAAACATACAAGACATATACTTATAATACATACTTACTTATTTAAATTTTTACCTTTTTGCTTTCACAATACATACTTACAACATACTTTCTTACCCAAAATACATAAATTATACATACACAATATAAAATGATATCATTGGATTACTAAGAAAAAATAAATACATATACTTACATATTACATAAATGATACCTACATACACAATATAAAATTATATACTTAAATGAAAAGTATAGTATAGTATACTACATGTATAACTTTGTATTTTATCACCAAATGACACGGAAACAGGGCACTCTATGACTTTTATATCGTTTTGAGGTCTATATCATGTATACTTAGAATGGGTAGCAGTAATTATTTCTTGAAAATATAACATATACAGATTTAGTTTGGTTACTGTTTTATTAGGTACCTATATGTATTTACAACCAAATGCAATATATATGTATTTATGAAACAGATCACTTATAAAATATCTGGTGTAAAAAGTAAGTTAAAATTAATGGTATTGAGTGGGAACTTCGGGGACGAAGTTCGGTCAGTATGGCCGTGTTACTTTAGGGAATTAGTCAAGTTATAATATTGTCATTTTTGAGTGAATTGCCATATGATAATATTTTATTAGTTATCAAATACAAACTTTTATATTTTCGACAGATTTTTACAGCATTTGGCTGTGATAAAATCAATAAGATGGTAAATGCTTAACTAAACGTTCCTTCTTAAGAACAGGAAGTGGAATTAAAACTGATACTGTTAATAATTATTGTTATTTTTGAAGAATTTATCTTATCATTATTGTTTGTTATTAATAAAATAATATATTAGCTATTTTCGAGTGGTTTTCAAATCATTTGGCTATGATAAATATTTAAAGGTTGATAAATGTTAAGAATATTTATGTCGGACTGTAACATTACTTGTTTCCAAACAAGATGAGAATTTAAAACTGATATTTCTTACAATTTACGATGTGTTTCTTGATAATAGATAGTGGTGAATCATTCTCATAAGTTTCAAAAGGTTTTAAAAATGGTTAATTAAAAGTATCATCCTTGTTAATGTTTTTTAACGAATTGTCAATAAAGATATAAAAGCTAGCTTGGCGGTAAAACGAACAGTCTTGTGGTTCGAGTCGTCAGCACTGTTGAGTTAAGTATACCCTCCTGTAATTTTATATTTCTCTGTTACTGTTTTTCTTTGCTATCCAATGCTAATGTATTGTCTGGTAGATGTTGCTGAAGTTATTCTTTTGTTTAAGGGATATACTTGTCTATTAATTGATAATATTAAATTAATGTTGTCCTTAGTGGTTTTGTATAAATGATGTGAGTACGGAAATAATATGAAGTAACAGTTTATAGCAAATGCTTGATGTTATTCCTAAATGTTGTTAAATCTTTTATCATGAAAAGTAATGTTGTAAATGTTAATTACGATAAAATGTGTTGTTTGTCCAAAAACGACATAATTATTTTGTAAATGTCGTTGTTTCTGATAACGCTGGTGAGTTTTTTTCGCCCGTTTTTCTTATCAGCTAAAAGATGTCCTTAACGGGTGGTAGGTAAAAAATTGAGGACGAATCAAAATAATAAAATGCTTTTAAATTTTTATTTGTGTTTTACTTGATTCTGGCCTTATTGAAATATAAGCTTTATAGTTTTATTCCTAGTTAATTGAACAGTTTAAAGCTTTTATCAGAATAGTCATATTTCCATACTTTCTCCTTAAAATCTAACACGCTCTTGTTTTGGGTCCGGAGAGTACAAGCTGATAGTTTTGAGTCCGAGATTGAAATTTTGCGTTTAGGCCGTCGCAAGTTGAAGGGCGCGGTATCGCGATTGAATCCCTTCCTGGACGAGAGTGGGCTTTTGCGAGTCGGCGGAAGACTTCGAAATGCGAACCTGCCGTATGGAGCTCGTCACCCCCTTTTGTTACCTAAAGCCGGACATTTGACTCAACTGATAATAACAGATCGCCATGTGAATGCACAACATGCTGGCTGTAATGCTTTGTTGGCCATTTTGCAGCGTGAATTTTGGATTTTGTCTGCTCGTCGAGCCATTCGCACTGTGGTTTTCCGTTGCCTGCCTTGTTATCGATTGAAGGCCGCGACCATGCAGCCCCAGATGGGTGATTTGCCTGCTGATCGCGTCACGGAATGCAGAGCTTTTGCCGGAGTCGCCACCGACTTCGCCGGTCCCTTTACTGTAAAGGCTTCGAGACTGCGTAATGCTAAAACCTATAAGGCGTACTTGTGCGTGTTTGTGTGTTTGTCCACCAAGGCTGTCCATTTGGAAATTGTCTCGGAATTGTCTACCGAAGCCTTTGTCGCCGCCTTGAGCAGATTTGTTTCCCGTAGAGGACTGCCGACATTGATACGTTCTGATTGTGGTACTAATTATAAGGGAACGTGTAATTATCTTAAGGAAGTAGTTAAGTTTTTTGTTGATAATAAAATAGACATTGGAACCACCCTCTCCCGGCGTGGGATAATCTGGAAGTTTAGCCCTCCAGCTTGTCCGACCTGGGGAGGAATTTTTGAAGCTTGTGTAAAGGCTGCCAAGACACACTTGCGTCGCGTGATTGGAGAAACTATTCTCACGTTTGAGGAACTTGATACGGTATTTTGTAAAATTGAGGCCGTCCTCAACTCGCGACCCTTGTGCCCGTTGTCTTCGGACCCGAATGACCTGGAAGCGTTGACCCCAGGTCATTTCTTGATCGGACAGCCCCTTTTGGTTTTGCCTGAATATCCGATTCAGGATGTAGGATCCCATCGTTTGTCGCGATACCAACTTTTGAAACAGATGTCCCAAAACTTCTGGGCACGTTGGTCGATGGAGTATTTGCATATCCTACAACAGCGCGTGAAGTGGACAGATAAAACCACCCCACCCCAGACTGGCGACCTCGTGTTGATTAAGGATGCTAACCTGCCGCCCCTATGTTGGCGAAGGGGGCGCATTGTTAAACTCTACCCCGGAACTGACGGAGTTCCTCGTTTTGCTGAGGTTTTGGTTCGAGATTCGGTTTTGAAGAGAGCAGTTAGTGGGCTCTCCCGATTACCCGTAGATTGACGTACCGTTCTTAACGGTCCGGGGCGGGGGGATGTTCGGAAAAGATCGACGTTTCTGAACGCATCTCTAATGTCACGTCAAATTGACATGGGCTGTCACTTGAAGTTGACAGTTCCTGGTTTGATTGGAATTCTGGTAGAAAACAGGTCGGATTAATTTTGCTGAATTGTTAAAAATCGCTCGCGTTGAATATGCCTGGCATATCGAGCTTGAATTGAATCTTAAATTATCTATCTGATCCCGTGTTGTACGACCAGGATTTTGACGCCATCTCTGGAGTGGCCGGTCGCGGATGCTTTTGAAAGACAACTTTCTACCACACGCGTTGTTGTCGGGACAATATATCTTGATAAGCAAGCCCCGCGTGTGTTATCGTGTAGTGCTGAAGCGCCCAGTGTCTTGGGACCGTTGTGTTGTGTTGGTTTTGTGAGTAAGGTCACGAATTGGTAAGGTCTACCAGAAGAAGGATTTACCAGGGGGGCGCGCCCCCTCTCTCCGCAGCCCAGGGACTTTCTACAGCACAGACCGTATGTAAAATTCACCTTACTTCACAATTTAAATTAAGTCGCTGTGTATCGCAGTCCAATTGTTCAGTTACATCCCCGCTGAAACCTAGTTCTTGTCCGGAGTCTACTCATGATAAATCTTCCACTGCGCCAGCTGATTCCGCGGTATAGGCAGGGGTGTACTGAACAACTTCAAAGATAAGCTAAAGAGATATTTTGACATGAATTCAGCTGATTAATTCCATATTTAAATTGTAGTCGTATTATTATTATTCAATATTATTTTTAATTATAATTATATTCAACTTTAATTTTATTAAAAGTATGTATTTCATTCAAATTTCAATTTAGTTCGTCTTTAATTTTTATTCTTTCACTATATTGTATTTTTTTATTTTATTGTATATTTTTAGGTTTTTTTTATGTGAATCTAATTACTCTAATTTTTTTTCATCTACTTAAATAATAAATAAATAGTGCTGTTATGTAATTACAAGTGTTATGTACGCCGTTATTGTGGCATACATCAGAACGTGATAATGTATTGTTTTTTTTATCAATGTATCAATGTATGTCATGTGGCTGTGCTTAATAAATAAATTAAATTAAATCGGGAATATCAGGTAAAATTCAGCATAATTTTAATGCGAATAAATAAAGTTTACACCGAAAACTTAAAAATAGAGTTAACTAGTTGAACATCCAAATAAAGCTATCTCAAAACAAAATTGGGAGTTGCTATTTCTCGTAACACCCATTTAACAAGGAGTTTCCAAAGGCGACAAATTCAATTTCTACTACGAGCCGTTGTGATTACGTAGCATCGCACTGCTACGCCGTAGCTGCTACGAGATGGGATTTGTGCTACGAGTAATTAACGGATTATATTGTAGGAAATAAATAAATGTTATATTTGTACAATTCTACTCGATTGGTATGTAGTTAGTAAGAAACTTTGAAATTGTATTATTCTTGTATACGTGTTATTTATGTGCAACTAGCTGTCCGCCCGCGGGGACTTCACGACGTTATCCTGCGCGAATGTGATAACGATATTTTTATTAATATTATTAATTTTTCTTGTATAACCTTTATACATAGTTTTTCAATTATAATTCGTTTAATACTAATGACGAAAAATCGGCAACAACTCTATACTTATTTAAATTTTTACTTTTTGCATTCACAATGTAATTTTTATTATTGAAAAATGAAGTATTTAGTCCCATCGGAGCTGCGGTTCGATCGCTGTAATTCCATCGCGCGTCTTGACCACGTTTGTGCCATGACCATTGACTTCGTATTGCCGTAATGACATAATGACGCACACGTTACGCAAACCTATAAACGCCGCGCGTATCAAAAACGGTATTGCACGTCGCGTGAACGCCGGTCCTGGGCCCCGATCGCGGTAATCCTATGACGCATTAGTCAGTGTACGTGCAGTTGACGTGCAAAACCGTTTTTGATAACGCGCGGCTTTGACAGTGCGACGATAATCTTTGGAACTAAAACAGTTTTCATATGACAGTCTATTTTGACAGCTATTTCGTATTGCAAGTGCTTCCTCTGTTACGAATGTCACCGGATCAGACAGGATTCTAGGACTATAGTGACGAGTATTTTGCGTGACGTGTGCGTCGTTATGTCATTACGGCAATACGAAGTCAAACGTCAAGACGCAAACGTGATCAAGACGCGCTGCATAGAATTACGGCGATCGGCCCGCTGGACGTACACCTGACGTGATTACCGCGATCGGGGTGCTGGTTGTGAGATGGGTCGTTTTTTTTCTAAATACTTCATTTTTCAATGTTTCAACTCTATACTTTTTTTATTAAAATAAAAATAAAATTCTTAATTTAAACCAAAAACATGCAATTACCCAAGCCACTTCACACAAGCTACAATTAGACCTGAAATCATAAGCCCACACCATTACGTCAGCCACAAAGGCTTAATTACGTAACCGTTTGAAACTCGGCTCGCTTTCAAAAAGTTAGTCTCGTGAATAATAAAAAACATCGGAGTACCCGCTTCGGAACAAATCCGGGAACAATTTAATGATTCGCGAACTAGCGCCGCGCCGCCTGAATAATGAGTGAGGTGATGTAGACCAAGGGGGAAGACTATTTATTTAGTCGCGAACTTAGCGAGACTAGGGGAAATCCCAGGCAGGTGTCTATCAAAATTTTAGGGGAAACTGAAAGACTTGGTAATATTAATTAAGTGACCCAGCCCTCTTAGATACAGAGCTATACATTGTGTTCGCGCCGCGCTGCGAGCGGTGCGTTGTCATTGTCAAGGTCACGAGACAATGCGCTCGGCCGGCCGGTGTAGGATCGCCAGTTGGCCGTAAGCAGCCGTGAGACAAGTTCGTGTGCTTCTGTAGCGACGTGCCGCGCAAGTTACCTACCCATATTGGGACCGAGATTCGTTTCGCACCTACTAGGGCTCCGGTCGGGGTACGGACTTGTAACCCGTGTGTGTTCGCTTTGAAAAGCGCCGGGAAGTTTTAGCAGCCTATTAGGGCATTGTGTAGTATAAGAGTGTTAGCTGTAAGAGTATCCCATCGGGGGTTGTGTGGAGATCGTTTTGCCCGCGCGCGCGCCGGCGAGACAACGTTCAGCCCCCCTGGATTACGGACAGTATCCCTTACCATAAGGTAGGACTAGTTTTAATTTACTTAATTTTGCATGAGAAACCTTCGATTCAATAAACTGTGGAACACAGTAGATGTGGTCATCACAATTGTGCGTGATCATATTTTTGGTAGCAGAGCGTACCTAGTTGATATAATTAGTTAATTTTCATATTAAAATTAACTAGGTACATAAAATTTCATAGTAAAAATAAAAAGCGTACCTAAAAATTATTTTTTTTTGTTGAAATCTCGAGGGTATTTGAAGATCCCGAGACGATTGAAGTACTAAGAAATTGTTCTAGTAAATTCTCGAAGCGAATGTTTCTCACTTGGTGGATCCGATAATAGATAGACACTTATATAATTGTTGTCACATACTAGTGTTTTGATACGAGTTTACTCGCCTAGATGTGTATATATTTTTTTGTGTGTCCGGATTTATTTGACGAATAGTTCGTTCGAAAGTGTGTTTATTAGTACCACATACTAGTGATTTGATACGAGTTTACTCGCCTAGATGTGTATATTTTTTTTTTGTGTGTCGGGATTTATTTGACGAATAGTTTCGTTCGAAAGTGTTGTTTATTAGTACCACATACTAGTGTTTGTTCCGAGTCCGCTTGCCTAGTTAAAAAAGTGGAACTAGTTTTAATTATTAGTAGTATTAAATTACGAGTATTATTATTAAAAATAGTTTTGTTTTTGTTTGTTGATAACGGTTTAGTAGTTGATTTGCGAGGTTGACTTGGCCGTGCCGTTATGCCATACCGTTAATCCTATACGTTTTGTTTATACCGTTATATTGTTAGCCCTTGAAATTGGTAAGTTGCTAATAATTTATGAAAATAGTAGGGTCCGTGTATGTCGTCCGAATTTTAATTGTGTTTTATATTATCGTGACGCGACCTATTTCTATTGCTTTTTTTGTTGATGTTTACCACCTTTATATTTCCTTGTTTGCTTTGTTTATTAAACGGAATATAAATGGCTCCTACGAATCCGACCGCCGTATCCAGGGCTGGCATCCAAGGAGCTTTGCGTTGGCTTGCTTGTGCGGTCACATTAATAGACCGAGCCGACCGGGTAGGCGCGTTGCTAGCTCGGTATGGCGGGCTGGCAGCTCGGCTGCAAGACCTGGAGCGCCACGCCATGGAGTGTCGCGCGTATTATATGGAGAACCCCCCAGCTGATGATGCCGTGTCGGAACAGCTGGAGCAGGATGTAGCCCAGGCCTATGAGCTGGCTGACCAGTTCACGGAGGCGGCTGAGAGGGCCCTGGCTGTTCGGAAGGGGGAGCCGGTTTTGAGCGGGGAGGTCAAACCTACCCCGACGGCGTTGCTAGGCCGATTACCTACGCTGGAGATTCCCACTTTTAATGGGGATCTGTCAGCCTGGATGGGCTACATTAATTTGTTTGACAGTTTGGTGGATTCACGACGGGACTTATCCCCTAGCGAGAAGTTGGCCTATTTGCGCTCCTCCCTGCGAGGAGAGGCCAGCGCGGTAATCCACCACCTGCTCATCAGCGACGACAACTACCAGGTGGCTCGCCAGCTTCTGGTTAGCAGGTACCAGAATGTCCGGTTACTGGCGGACACCCACGTGGCCACGATTTTGGCTCTCCCGCGAATCACGCGGGTACACCTGTTACGGAGGGAGTTGCTGAACCCGCTACTGTCAGCGGTCAACTCCCTAAGGCGATTGGACCTGCCGGTGGATCAGTGGTCCTTTATACTGCTGCACATAGTCCTCGCCAAATTGCCCGCTGAAATGAAGGGGCGTTTCGAGCAGAGGTACGGAGGCGACAGCGCCTCGTATCTCCCGCCCTTCGCGGACCTCCTTCGTTTTTTGGAGGACGAATGTAGGGTGACGGACCACCTGGAGCCCGCCCCGGTTCCAGGTGTTGGTCGTATGGTGGCGGCGAGGGAACAGCCCCGTCGCCCGACCAATCGGTATGCTGCCTTCCAGCAGTCCCCTCCCCCCGCACCGAGTGAGCGGTGCAGGTATTGCAGGGGAGATAGGCACGTGGTGCACGAATGTGCCAAATTTAGAGGCCTCCGCCCAGAGGGACGGAGGGCCGTTGCGAGACAGCGCCAATGGTGCTATAGGTGTTTGGGGGGACACATGCAGTCGGCGTGTCCCCAGACAGAGGATTGTCGTCTTTGCGGAGGGAGGCATCACCCCCTCCTTTGTTTGGACCGCAAGGACGCCGGGAGCGACCGGGGTTCGAATTCCTCGCGCACGGGCGGGGGCCCGGCAGCCCGGAACCGGTCCCCTAGAGATTCGGCGGGGCTTAGCCCCCCCGTTCAGTCCCCCCCGGAGAGGGGGAACTATAGGAAAGACGCCCCCGCCACGGGCGGGGGTAGGGGGGTACCACAAGAGTACGCCACGGTGGCGATGGGCACGGGCCCTATTTGCTACTCCCCCCCCCTAATGGAGAGGCCTCGATTGGGGTACTATGCACCGAGGCACGCCCCACACGGGTATTACCCTGCACCTAGGAGTGCTGTTGGTCGGGGCCAGTATGTACCCGATTGGGACCCGCTCGCCCGGTACGAGCGTCCCACATTTGGCGCGCCGACTCAGGCGCGAGGGGGACAAGTACCCCCCCAAAATTTTTAATGGCGCCCCTGTCGGACCCAACCACCCCTCCGGAGCTTGTGCTGTTGCCAACAGCCTCCGTGAATGTTTGGGGACCTAAGGGCAATGTTGTAACGGTGCGTGCCCTTTTGGACTCAGGTGCCCAGGGGTGCATAATGTCCAGGTGGCTTGTCCGACAGCTGGGTCTTTTGCTTGTGCCGCATCACGAAGCGGTACGGGGGGTGGGAGACTCGCGGATCCCTGATCCGATTGGTCGAGTTGAGTTCTCCTTCTCCCCCCACTTCACGCCAAGGCCGAAGATCGGTGCTTCGGCGATAGTCTTTGATAAGGTGGTTGGACCACTCCCGCAAGTGCGAGTGCCGCCATCCACGATTGAGCTGACGTCTGGACTGGCTTTGGCTGATCCTTCCTTCCACCGACCGGGCCCAATACACTTGTTGATTGGTGCGGATGTCCTCGGTCGTGTACTGTGTGGAAGCAAGCGAGTTTTGCAGACAGCCGATCTTGTCGCCTTGTCCTCGTCGCTGGGTCATGTGGTGATGGGAAAGGTACCACAGACACCAGAGACCCCGTCGGTAGACCGCCAGACCATTGTCGGTTCTACTTTGTCCGACGTTCTCCAAAAGTTTTGGGAGGTGGAGGAACCTCCCACTGCCAAGCGGTTGGATCCGTTAGCGGAGGAGTGCGAATTGTTCTACCAGAACAACACTGGGCGCCTCCTCTCGGGTCGCTTGATTACCCGCTTGCCCTTCTTGGCGGTTCGCCCTCCTTTAGGGAGCTCCCGACCGATGGCCGAGAAGAGATTGTTGTCCATGGAGCGTAGGATGGCCAGGGATCCCGCATTCAAGGAGAAGTATATAGACTTCATGCGGGAGTATTTGGACCTTGGGCACATGTCCATCTCGCAGTTGGACTGGCGTAATGTGGAACATTACTTCCTGCCACACCACGCTGTTTTGAAGACTTCCAATGGGAAGATCCGCGTGGTCTTTGATGGTTCAGCGCCCACGTCAACCGGAGTGTCGTTGAATCAGTGTCTGCATGCGGGGCCGAAGTTGCATCACGATGTCTGTGATGTTTTGACCAACTTCCGCCGGCACGCTGTCGTCTTTGTGGCCGATATCCGCATGATGTTCAGACAGACCGTGATTCACCCGGAGGATAGACGCTACCAGCTCATCCTTTGGCGTGAGGATCCCCAGGATCCGATGTTGGCTTACGAGCTGAACACCAACACTTATGGTTTGCGGTCGAGCCCCTTTGTGGCGATCCGTTCGCTTTTGGAGCTCGCAGAGCGCGAACGGCTACGCTATCCCCGGGCATCTGCTCTTATTGAGGGGGGGGCCTTATTTGTCGACGATATCTGCACGGGGGCCTCGAGCTTAGATGAGGCTCTCGTCTTACGTGATGAGCTGATTGCGCTCTTGAGGGCTGGTGGCTATGAGTTGCGGAAGTGGCTGTCTAACTCACCGGACTTATTGGCAGATTTGCCTAAGGACCACCAGCAAGAGCCGCTCCTCTTTGAAAATCCGGAGACTCCAGACATGCTGTCTGTTTTGGGAGTCCAGTATCGACCAGTCCCGGATTTGTTCACATATAGATTGGAACTGCCAGACCCAAAGGTCTGGACTAAACGCACGGTGCTGTCCACTGTAGCCCGTACCTTTGATCCGAACGGTTGGCTCAGCCCTGTAGTGTTTTCGATGAAGTGCTTCCTACAGGAGCTCTGGGCTGCGGAATTGTCATGGGATGAGCCCCTCTCTGGTAGCCTCCTACGAGAGTGGGTGAGGTTCGTGTCATCCCTACCCGACGTCAATCGGGTTTGTATACCGAGGCAAATGCTGCCTTCGGGAAAGTTTAAAGCCTCCCTGCACGGCTTTTGTGACGCGTCCGAAAGCGGATACGCGGCAGCCGTTTACATCCGAACGGTGGATGCAGCAGGCGTTGTCGCCGTACACTTAGTTATGGCCAAGAGTAAGGTCGCCCCCCTTCGGACTAGGCTAACCATTCCGAAGTTGGAGTTGTCCGGCGCCACTCTCTTAGTACGGCTACTCAATCATGTTGCCGACACCTTGGGAAACGGTGTCGACTTGGGGTCGATATTTGCGTGGTCTGACAGCCAGGTCGTCCTTTGTTGGCTGAAGAGTTCAGTCCACACCCTTGAGGTTTTTGTGGCCAACCGGGTCTCACAAATTCAGACTTCAAAGGCCCCGTTGATTTGGCGCCACGTACCGGGCGAATTGAACCCCGCAGATTGTGCCTCCCGCGGCTGCGAGGCGCCTGAGTTAGTGGACCACCACCTATGGTGGAGTCCATCATGGTTGTTACGGCCTGAGCGCTCATGGCCTGCCACCCCGGCTGTGGCCAGAGTCCCAGACCTAGGCATGCGTGTTCACGCCGTGGAGACGGTGGCGGCTCCGCAGATGGAGTTTTTGTTAGACCGCTACAGTTCTCTTGATAAGTTGCTCGGCGTGACTGCTTGGATGAGGCGCTTTGTGCGAAATTGTCGCCAGCCTCAGGAGAAATCGTTGTCTCCGGTCCTCGCCCCACAAGAGCGGCAAGACGCTCTGTTGCATTGGTTGCGAGTGACGCAACAGCGAGAGTTTGAACCGGAGCTGAAAGCCCTGCGCTCAAGTAAGTCCAAGTTGAAGGGACCCTTGGTGCGGTTGAATCCCTTCTTGGACAGTACCGGATTGCTGCGTGTCGGAGGTAGGCTCAGACATGCCAACCTGCCGTACGGATCACGCCACCCTTTGTTGCTCCCCAAGGATGGACCGTTAGTTAGACTGTTGATTACAGACCGACATGTAAAGAATGCTCATGCCGGTTGTAATGCTTTGACCGCGCTCCTCCAACGAGAGTTCTGGATTTTGTCAGCGCGGAGAATAATCCGATCCGTTATTTTTCGTTGTCTCCCGTGTTATCGTTTGCGCGCCGATACGATGCAGCCCCAGATGGGTGATTTGCCTGCCGATCGAGTGAACGAATCGATGCCCTTCTCAGGAGTTGGAACGGATTTTGCGGGGCCATTTACCGTTAAGACATCGCGGCTTCGTAATGCTAGAACGGAAAAGGCTTACTTGTGTGTATTTGTTTGTTTGGCCACTAAAGCGGTCCACCTGGAGGTGGTTAGTGCCCTCACCACAGAAGCCTTTGTAGCCACGTTGAATCGTTTTGTGTCTCGCCGCGGAATGCCGTCGTTAATCAGGTCCGATTGTGGAACCAATTTCAAGGGCACCGATAGGTATTTAAAGGAAGTTTGTGAATTTTTGGATAGGAATAATTTTGAGATCGGATCCACACTCTCTCGCAGAGGGGTACGATGGCAGTACTCCCCGCCATCCTGCCCCCACTGGGGAGGGATTTTTGAAGCAACTGTAAAGGCCGCTAAAACTCACCTTCGTCGCGTTATTGGGGAGACGGTCCTCACGTTTGAGGAACTCGCGACCGTATTTTGTAAGGTTGAGGCGGTCCTCAACTCGCGTCCGTTATGTCCGTTGTCTTCGGACGCGAATGATTTAGAGGCCCTTACGCCGGGCCATTTTTTGATTGGCAGACCGCTTAACGCCTTGCCGGAATATCCTTATTCCGAAGTGCCCTCCGGACGGCTCTCGCGATTTGAATTGCTCCAGCAGCTTACGCAGAGTTTTTGGCGCCGTTGGCATCTGGAGTATTTGCACATTTTGCAGCAACGCGTTAAGTGGTCGGATAGGACGACCCCACCCAAGACCGGAGACCTCGTGTTGGTAAAGGATCCAAACCTGCCGCCCCTCCGCTGGCGTTTAGGACGCATTGTTCAGCTTCATCCGGGGTCGGATGGTGTGCCCAGGTTTGCCGAGGTCCTGGTGGGGGACTCTGTTTTGAAGCGAGCGATCGCTACCCTCTCTCGCCTGCCCTTAGATTGAGTTGGCGGACAGTTTGCTACTGTCCGGGACGGGGGGATGTTCGCGCCGCGCTGCGAGCGGTGCGTTGTCATTGTCAAGGTCACGAGACAATGCGCTCGGCCGGCCGGTGTAGGATCGCCAGTTGGCCGTAAGCAGCCGTGAGACAAGTTCGTGTGCTTCTGTAGCGACGTGCCGCGCAAGTTACCTACCCATATTGGGACCGAGATTCGTTTCGCACCTACTAGGGCTCCGGTCGGGGTACGGACTTGTAACCCGTGTGTGTTCGCTTTGAAAAGCGCCGGGAAGTTTTAGCAGCCTATTAGGGCATTGTGTAGTATAAGAGTGTTAGCTGTAAGAGTATCCCATCGGGGGTTGTGTGGAGATCGTTTTGCCCGCGCGCGCGCCGGCGAGACAACGTTCAGCCCCCCTGGATTACGGACAGTATCCCTTACCATAAGGTAGGACTAGTTTTAATTTACTTAATTTTGCATGAGAAACCTTCGATTCAATAAACTGTGGAACACAGTAGATGTGGTCATCACAATTGTGCGTGATCACATTGCATATATAAAGAGAGAGAGAAAGAGAGATAACTATTTATTTTGTGACACTGAAAAATGAGTGAGGTGATCTAGACCTTTTCTTTAGACCTAGGGGGAAGATTATTTGTTTAATCGCGAACTAAGCGAGACTAGGGAAACGCAGACTGGTTTCTTGGAAACAGAAAGACTTGGTAATACTAATTGAGTGATCTAGCCTTATAGGATACAAAGCTTTACATTGCATATATAAAGAGAGAGAGGAAGAAAGATAACTATTAATTTTGTGACACTGAATAATAAGTGAAGTAATGTAGACCGAAGGGAAATACTTCTTATTTAGTCTCAAACTAAGCGAGACTAGGGGAAAGTTAAGGCAGGTGTCTTTCATAATTTTAGGGGAAACTGAAAAACTGGTGATGCTAATTGAGTGTTCCAGCCCTTATAGTATGACATAAAATAAGGAGAAAAAATTTACCTTGACGAGTTTCTTGTCGGTTCTTCTCCAAGGTCTCCCGCCGTAGGGTTGCGAACCGATGGCGTAGCTTTATTGACGTCCACGAGTGCTGTATCAGCCTAAACTGATTCAAAAAAATAGGAGACAGAGCTATAAACTGCGGATATAAAAAAAGATATGAAGAAAGATTATTGTTTATTTTGTCTACACTTATGCTATAAATCCTCTATAATAGTATCTGAAACAGTTAGCTTATTGCCTGGTTACTATGGTAACTATAATTTTATCCAAACGATTAGGATATTTTCAAAAATGATTATCAAAAAAAAACATAGACTTCTTACAACACTACAACACAACATACTATGATTTCAGAACCTTAAAGATAAAGTCTTGTATGCAGCTATTTATTTTTATTTTATATTTTAGGAACAACATACAGCCGAAAAAATTAGTATAGTAGGTACATTAGAGTAAAATGATTAACTATATTAAGTTGGCCAAATTAGTCGTCCACAGGTAAACAAAATATTTCATTAAAGGAAAGTAACGTGATAAAGTTAAATTAAGAAACTCCTAGCAACTATATCGATATAAAACAAACAAATGAAGTTGAATAAACTTGAATAATAAACTCTGGCGTAACCACACCTAACCGTAAACAACAAGCTATACATAATTAGGTATTAAAACACGAAATGTGATGCTATTATTACAGTTGGCTTCGCCTCGTGTGATAAACCAACATTCGTGTTTTAATACCCATTATTATACAACAGTTGCATAGATAACTATTACGTCACTGAATAATGTGTGGAGGGATGTAGCTGCAGGGTAAACTATTTATTTAGTCGCAAGCTAAACTGTACTTGAAGGCAGATTATCGGGAATTCCGAAAGACTTAGTAACGCTTTATGATGGATTCACCACATGCTGTCATAATATTCCATTAATTATTATTAATATTAATATTAATTATTAATAATATTATAAATGTGAAAGTTTAGATGTTTGGATGTTTGGATGTTTGTTACTCAATCACGCCAAAACGGCTGAACGGATTTGGCTGAAATTTGGGACACAGATACTTTGTAGCCTGGAGAGGAACATAGGCTACTTTTTATCCCGGAAAAACATCACATTCCCGCGGGATAACGTCGTGTAGTCCACGCGGGCGAAGCCGCGGGCGGAAAGCTAGTATTCCATAAAAAAGGGGAATATTATACTGTGTCTGAGGCTAGTTTGTTTACGACACTACGTTGATATTTTTGCGCAGAAGAGGAAATGAAGAAAAGAGATGGAGCGTGTAACAGCTCATTGTAAAGACCCAGAATTTAGAAATTGCTTTTTAAAAGTTACCTTTGGGATAACCTCTTTGTCTGTGTCTGCCAGAGCGAGACAAATTAAGTCCTAGAACAACAGATAAATCAAAGGACAGATATCTTTGCCACTTTGTTCGGCTACAGCGAAGGCGCGTCTCCACTGAGGCAGGAGTTAATGCATGCTGTTAAATGTACGAGTATGAAAACACATTTCCGGTTGTCTATCAGCCTCTGTGGAGACGCAATGGGCAAACAATGAGCGTACCTTAGCCGCAGCCCAATAGTTTTGAAAGTTAGCTATATTATTAATTCTGTGGTGTGGTTTAGCATGCGGTGAACACCTACATGCATATCTCATCTCAATCGTATCAATCTTGTCAGAGTGGTCGTGGTCAACAAGAGGTGCTATAAGTAGTCGATGTAGCTTGCTTTACGATCTTCCGCCATCACTCCCTATTGGTGGTCAATCTGGAGCTCACATGAAGAGGCCCACCCACCAGTGTCTTTATTTGGTGGGCCCATCGCATCGGCGATCATCCGCGAGATCTAGTGCCCTCCACTCTGCCCTGGACGATGAGACGTTAAGTTTCTATTTTTGTATGATGCTGAGACGTGGACATTGCGAGATATTGAAAAGAAAAAGATAGATGCTTCAAAATGTGGTGTCCAGTCCAAACTCGCATTCTTAAACTTTTCGGACACATTTTGAGGCGGGACAATGCTTCCATACACTGTGATGGCATTCGTATTATTAGCAGATGTGCGGGCCGGGCTCGTAAAACAAAACTAGGAATAAAAAAAAAAATTCAAAAAGATGTTTCGAATATTTCTTCTAATAGATTAAGAGCGACAAGTTTTATTAGCGCACGGCGGGGACTAAGACAAATGAAGTCTTGGGTAGGCCGTAAATTACGCTCAACTGTCAGACAAACTATTCAAACTGGTGAATGATGGACAATTTTAGTTTAAATGCACAGATTTCTAAGAGTTTGGTAGATGTTAAATGTGTTGCAGATGGGTGAAGTAGACGAAGGAAGGAAAAGACTTGAGTTCTCTGAATTGTTAGGGCGGATCGTGAGAAGTTGTGCGTAGGCGTCACCATGGAGATTGCAAGCATCAAGCTGACCAATGAGGGATCGAGATGGGCGTAGAGCGGGAGGAGATAACTTCAGTAGAGATGGAAGATAGAAAACGGGGATGCAACTGGCATTGGGGAGACGCTATTTGATATTTTAGGAGAGTGATAGATTGGGAGTTTCGTGACTCCATTGTAACAAACTGTGTGAGAAATAAAGATTAAAGAGTTAACTATTAATTAAATACTAACTTTGTTAAGTAAATTGTAGATTTGAATATTAAAACAAGTGTTACTATTTTACAAAGTGAATTTAAACAACGTCGAGAGGGGTATGTAATTGTGTACATTGTGGCTTATTCCGTGTGTCAATAAAGGTACAATCTCTAGAATAACGAGCGGTATATCACATACAACGTAGAAATGTATCAATACGAAGAACAACACCATTCTGGGGGTTTCGCTTTAATAACCGAATGGAACCCGATAGAACATCTCATTTTTGTGTTGGCTTTAATATGCGCAATAGTTGTGTTAGGGTGTTGTGGATATAAGATATTCAGTTATTGCAATCGTCGAATATTAAATAGACGGAGGTATTTGCAAGATGGTCTACCGAATGAGATAGAAATGCAAAGAGCCGGGTTAGACCTCAATCGAGGCTGAATTGGATTGCGTCTTTTCTCGATGCATAGTTAATCTCAGAGATAGGGATGGTTAACGTGAAAGTATTAATTAAAGCTCTAGAGACTGTAACTTTATGTAGCCTGGTGGAATACGAAACACTAATATCTACCATGAATGTTAATAATCAAGTCTAAATTAGACTAATATGTGAAATAGTTTTCCTTTCCATTTTTCAATCAATGGAACAGGTTTGTTCTATAAATGTGTTCGTATCTCACTTTAGACTTAAGTTGTAAAATAACTATTGAAACTTTAGTGTGTGTTTAATTAAATTTAAGTGTGAATCTAGATGACCTTAGAGAGTTTTTTCTTTGGATTTTCGCTTTCTCTCTATGTAGTATGGTCTTAAGATAGGAGCTGAAAATCTAGCTGTCATTATATAGCAACCTATAGGTGACAGCTTAAATAATCAAACCAGTTTCTTTTTGCTATTTCGAAGATAAACAAAACACATTTAAGTTAAATAAATAATATTTTTTTTCCATAATTATATGTTTTACTGCTTAGATATAAGATTCCTAAGAGGAAGCACAGTGTGAGGCATAGTCAAATCCGTGTTAAATACTAAGAAATACTTAGGAGAACCATTGAGCTAGTTTGTTTGACTTCGCTTAACACCTTGCGTTCTCACATGTACACCTTTCAGTTGAATCACGATTTCTATGAGCTAAATTCGTTAGATTTCAGTCTAGGTCTAGGTAGATTTCTATACATATACCTAAATAAATAAACATGGGATAGTAGGGAGTGATTAAAGACTTTAAGGGAGAGACTACATTCAAACCGTTGAGGTTACCTGTGTATAGGTAGTTTATTTAAACGTGTTAGTAAAGGGGTCTAGCTGCTGAATTTGGACGAGAGAGACAACAGGAGCAGAGCAGAAGGAAGTATAATGTATTAGTGTTGAATAGGTATAATGTGTAAGTTCATTTTGCCTCTACACAGGACATAGACGCTGTTAGGTGCACTTATAGACTTGTATTTAGGATAGGAAATAGAGATAGGTATACTAGGTGATCTGTGATGAAATAGGACTTGCACAGGGTGTTTAAATCCTGGGGTGTTTGACCGCTTGAGGCTGCGAGCTAGTCATTCCACCCACTGACTTTAATCGAATGAGGGCCCTTGACTATAAGAGATTATTCTCTTAGACTACTGAACGGGATGCTCTGGCCGGCACTCGCGAGCTCAGCCTTATTGAGCCTAAAGGCTATCTGCGTGTGGGTTTCAGTGAACGGGTAGCAGCATTTCTGGGTCGTCGTCACACTTGCACTTCCATAGCGTTCAGCCATCGCCCGATTTGGCCAAATCGAACTTTCTCAATTAATACAAATATGAATAAATAAAGTATACCATGGTATTATGGGGAAAGGTGTCTAGCGAACACCTTATAAAATAAAGTAAATAAATGTCCACATCCTGGAGATGTCTGACATACGCTTCGCAGCGTAACAAAGATGGCTGACGTTCCCCAAATAATAAACCTCAACAGGGTTTTTCCTAGAAGGTTTTGTAGGCGCTACTAAACGACCAGAGTGTAATCCACTACGTGAGCAGACATCTATTGGTTATAGCTTAGGAATTAGAGTAGAAGAGAGGCGAAGGTCGCGATCAGATTAAAACAATTTGCATTTTAATATTAACAAGCTTCGCAATGTTATTTAAAACCATAGGCCTGCGGAATGATGGATTTATCTCGATGAGCTTCCGTTCTATTCACACGCAGCTACTAAATAGTACAAACATAAACACGATTCGCAGATCACTTAGATGCCAGTAACATCGACTTTCACCAAGACCACCAAATACATAGAAAAACATTATAACTAGACGATCACATATACAAATCAGGGTTAGAGCCACTACAGAAAATGGTGTCGTGTCGACCAGGATTCCAAATACGTATTCGAAATAACGATACGATTGGATCAAAAGGACCAAATAATTATAATAAATAAATAAAACAAAAATAAATAAAATAAACACAACGTAGAAATCGTGGTCAGTTGAAAGGAATACTTTTACAGGGATGTTACGAGACATCGTGATGCGAAACAAGGAGGCGAGATAAATTGTGCATGGAATAATTATTTTAATTATGTGCATGGTGTGATTATTTTATTGTGTTAAACTGTTTACATGTCTTTTGAATGTAGGGGAAAGACACAGTTACAGTCAGAATTTGTCATAATGTTATCAACGAGATCGAAAAGAAAAAAAAAATATACATACCTATTTCGTAAATTATAAAACTAAAAGAATCTATTTTTAGACAACTGTATAGCCAAGTTATTTGTTCACGGAAGACAAAGCCTGTCTGACAAGCTTGTGAATGGGAAGCGAGACAAAGGAGACCTTAGGGTTAATGTTTTATTGGTTTGCAACTTAACTGCTGTTGTCCATTGAAGTAAAATTTGACGGCTGTACATTAAAGACAAAAGGGAAGGACGTGGAGAATTCTTACCGAACAAAATAAACAATAAAAGAGTAAAATAAAAATACTTTCCAATATTATTCCAAGCATAGCGTCGCGTTTGACGATTTTGACTGTACGTAAAAAGGTTAGCATAATAAAGATGTGTGATTTAGGTGGAGACAAAGGCGGGAGCAGATTCTCAAGATATTGTTACATTTCAATGTAAGTCTGTTATCATGAGTATTTTAATCACATGTGGTACTATCTACCTTTCTCATAAAGAACGATCTGTGCATTTAGGAGTAGGAGAAAGTTTAAATCAAAACTAGTTTGTCGGCAGTTGAGTTAAGTGACGTTATAATGCCTAGGCGCAGTAAGAGACGGGTTAGGGGTCAAGATAGGACAGGGGAAAGTCGTGAGGGTAACGGAGGCATAGGGGAACAAACGGGAAATATAGATAACATAACTTTACAACAGATGTCACAAAGAATGGATGAATTTCAAAATACATTACGGCAGTTGAGCGCGGAGCGATTAAACGAGAGGTTAGAGTCGCGCGGGAATGTGCAAAATAGTCATCAGACGATTAGACAGGAGTCGATTAGCACAACAGCTAGTGGTAGTGCCGCGAATTCGGAAACTAGAAACTTATACGTCATACAGCCTTCAGTTGCGAAGCCGAGTTTTGACGGAAAACCATTCGCGAACCCTATTGCGTTTTTGAAACGATTAAAAAAATATATTAGAGAAGTGAATGGACAGGACCGCGAAATTGATATAGCGCTAGGTTGCATCATGGGACATGCACGAAAATTGATGGAGATGTACTCAAGGAGATGGAATACTTTTAGTGATTTTGAGGACGACTTTAGACGGACTTATTGGACTGAACAAATACAAGAATCCGTTAGGTATAGGTTGATTAACGCGGTGTACACAAGTGAATCAGCGATTTCGATGTCCGAACATTTTGCTGAATATGTTGAGTCGATGCAGTCCTTGACTATATCTTTTAGTGAAAGGGATTTAGTAAATTCGATAATGCGTCATTATCCTTTAGATGTTCAACGGTTGTGGTTTACGAGAGCAGAGGAACCCACTATTATGAAAGGCGCGAACTTTCTTAGGAGTATCGAACAAAATGTAGTTGTGGGACAGAGAGAGATAGGTAGATATGCTAGAGAAAGAGGAAATAACCAGAGAGGTCGTTACAGTAGGACACAGACAGATTATCCAGTTGCGGCAACGATTTTAGCGGAAAGATGGCGAGGCAGAGGCGGTTCAACTCGGGGAAGGGCTCACCGACGAGGCAGGATAGGTTACGGATCATATTCTAATAGGAATACATCACGGTCAAACGTGTTGGGTGAAATAAATACTAGGCCAGCTATAACATTCATGAAGGAAGGTGAGGGGTCAACATTATCAACGTCTGTGAGGGAGGATAAAACAAAAAACTAATACCCCCTACACAAGCGGAGTCCGATCGGTTATCAAAGTGTAGGAAGGGGAATGAATGGACTTCAGAAAATAGGAAAGACGATATAGCATATAAGATTTTAGTTAAAAATGGATGGGAGCCAGGTCAGGGTTTAGGAGCAGACGGAAAGGGATTGAAGAGGCCATTGACCGGGGGAGTGTCAGTGAGTAGCAACAGTTTGCGAGCAATAGCGTGTAGCATAGGTGTCTTATTGGAAAATCAATTCAATCATGTGATAGAATGTGACGAAGAAGGGCTTGCGTGTGATCTTTGTACAAGCAGGGGTAGAGAGGTTTTGTCGATATCACATGAGCTAGACGAGTTAGATTACTTAGGTGTTGATTATTCGTTGCCTAGATTACCCGAGATAGGAGTGGATGTGTACGGGATGCGTATAAGTGCATTGATAGACACAGGGAGCCAAATAAGCGCTATAACTAGGGAACTACACGATTCTATTCGGAAAGAGAGAGGTGATTTGCCCGAGATCGCTATCCCGGCTATACAGGTGCAGGGAGCATTTGGATCACGGAGTGAAAGTGCGAATCGTATGGTACTAATAGAGCTAAGTTTGGGTGGCACAATCATTGAAACGTCAATGTTAATTCTGCATAGGCTTCCTAGGTCAATGATATTAGGATACGACTGGTTGGAACATGTCAAGGGGATAGTGGAGTGTGGTAGAGAAAGGACGTTATCAATTGAGCACTTAGGAGTTAGGACTAGTGTCAAAATAAATTCGAGTTGCGAATGCAAACATGATAAATACGATGTTAGAGACGGACGCCCAACCGGCGGTGTATAATGAGGCGAGCGAGAAAATAAACAATAGCGGAAAGGTGGCTACCTACTTGGACGAGATGGGTTTAAATGACGAACAAAAGAAACTATTGTTACCCGTTTTAAACAGATATAGTAGAGTGTTTACCGACGAATTAGGATTGACGGACAGATACGAGCATGTTATTGAATTAATCGACGACACGCCTTTTATAAAGCGAAGTTATCCAATACCTTTAGCATATAGGGAGGAGATAAAAAGAGAACTAGATGGGTTAGAGGGCTTAGGAGTTATCCGTCAGGAGGCGACACCGTGTTGTAGTCCGCTTACCTTTACAAAAAAGCGAGACGGAACAATTAGACTCTTATTAGACGCGCGCGAACTCAATAAGAAGATGGTGGGGGACGCGGGGGCGCCACCACTTACATCAGAAATCATACAATCCTTTTATGGGGTTAATTACATCAGTCTTATTGACCTCAATAATGCATATTTTCAGATACCATTACATCCCGATTCTAGAAAGTATACAGGGTTCACTTTTATGGGGAAAACCTATACGTATTGTGTTTTACCTCAAGGACTTAAGACATCGGTGGCAGGTTTCTCGAGGGCTATGGATTCGATACTAGAAGGGGTGCGCGAGTTTTGTATAAATTATATAGATGACATAGTAGTGTTCACTAAGGGGGACATAAAGTTACACCTAAAACACCTAGATCAAGTACTGAGCAGGTTAGAGGCGGCTAGACTAACGAGTAGGAAGGAAAAGTGTAAATTCTTATGTGTGGAGGTAAAGTTATTAGGACACATTGTAAATACCAAAGGGGTACAAATGGATCCGGATAGGGTAAAGGCGATATTGGATTTCCCCGCACCTCGAACCATAAAACAATTAAGAGGATTTCTGGGATTAATAAACTATTTTCGTAGATTTGTATCAAAGTATAGTGAGGAGGTTAGGCCTCTGTGTGACCTATTGAAACAAAACAAAAGATGGTCATGGACACAGGAAGTAGACGGTTGTTTTAAAAGGGTGAAAACTTTATTTGTAGATACCGTGCTTCTTGCACATCCAAACCCGAAGGATATATATTATTTACAAACGGACAGCTCGAATATAGGTGTCGCAGGATACATCTACCAACTAACAAGTGAGGGGGAAGAGAGAGTTATAGGGTTTTGTAGTAAATCATTATCAGAAACGGAACGCAGATGGACAGTCACTGAACAAGAGCTGTGGGCCATAATTTATAGCCTATCAAAGTTTGAAACGTATTTAAGGGGTGCTCGGTTAGTAATTAGGACCGATCATAAGAGTTTGACGTTTCTACAATCGTGTAAGTTACTAAGCGCTCGCATGATACGGTGGGTAAGTTATATAGGACAGTTCAATTATACGATTGAACATGTCAAGGGTAGTCTGATCACTGTAGCTGACGTGTTGTCACGACATATAAGTGGAGTCACCGATATCTTGACTAATAAAACTGTGGGACCGGAAATGAATTTGTTTGAAATACCAACTGGACGACTCATAAAGAATAATTGGGAAGAGATAAGAGAACATCAGGGGCGCGATCGTGTTGTTAGCGAAATAACTAAGCGTATAAAAGTTGGGAGCGAGTCTGAGGCTAGACATTACAGACTAATAGACGGGATTCTCTATAGGATAGAGATAGGTTCGGGTAGGTCGCGATTATATGTTCCCGAGAACTTACAAACGGAATTGATTACTAGTATACACGAGGAAGTAGGACATTTTGGGCGATACAAGGTTCTTGCGTTAATGAAGCGACGTTACTACTTCACTGAGATGGCACGCAAAATAGGACAGGTAGTTAGGGCTTGCGACGTGTGTCAAAAATCGAAACATGCGTTGGAGACACACTCAGGACCAATTAAGACGGTGATAGCTAGGGAGATAGGGGAACGAGTATTTTGTGACATTTATGGACCAATACCGGCAGGACGCTTTGGTCATAAGTACGTGTTTGTTATGCAGGACGCCTTCAGCAAATTAATTAGATTATACTCATTACGACAGGCGAGTGGCAGGGCCTCATTAACTTGTGTTAGAAAATTTCACGAACAGGTCAAAATAAAGGTTTTATGTTCGGATAGAGGTGCAAATTTCACATCAAGGATTTTTGAGTCAGGTGTTAGACAGTTAGGTATCGTACTAACGCACACCTCAATCAGAAACCCGCGACCTAATTCTACGGAGAGGGTCAATAGAGAGCTAGGAAGAATGTTTAGGACGTATTGTGAAAAATCACATTGTTCTTGGGTTGACGTATTGCCGAAAATAGAGGATTGTTACAATCAAGTTATACACACCACGACGGGTTACACACCTAACGAAATAGTATGGGGTACAGGAACTCGTTTATCTACGGATAACGACAAAATTATTGGAGGGGGGTTAGGCCTACAACAAGAGCCATTAGAATTAGTTCGGGAACGAGCGAGACAGAACATGTTGAAGTCAGCCGAGAGTAGAGAATTTCATTATAACAAAAATCATAAACTAGTGTGTTTTGACATAGGTGATCTAGTGAAGTTGAAAAAGTTTGCGAAATCGGATGCATCTAAAAAAGTGACTAAGAAGTTTGCACGTTTGTTTGAAGGACCATACGTCATTGGTGCTATTCCCAGTAGCAACGTGTACACTCTAATAGATAAACAAACAAACAAGATAAAAGGGAATTACAATGCGATACACCTGTTTCGCTATTATGTGAATAGATAAAAATAATAAAAGAAAAAAAAAATAGGGACAATGGTTTGTGAGGCGCCATACTTATGTAACAAAGGAGGCGGAGTATCGGGGTTTATTGCCTACTTGGGTATACAATGGACAGATAAGAGCTATAGAAAGGGAACGTGAGAACTGAACGAATACCGTGGGAGAGTTTGGAAATGTGGCCAGATAGGAAATATAATTTAAAACGACCTTACATTCGGATGTAGGTGTTTAAGATTCTATTTAGGGGAATGGTCCTCATTTTCTGTAGTGGCTCTAACCCTGATTTGTATATGTGATCGTCTAGTTATAATGTTTTTCTATGTATTTGGTGGTCTTGGTGAAAGTCGATGTTACTGGCATCTAAGTGATCTGCGAATCGTGTTTATGTTTGTACTATTTAGTAGCTGCGTGTGAATAGAACGGAAGCTCATCGAGATAAATCCATCATACCGCAGGCCTATGGTTTTAAATAACATTGCGAAGCTTGTTAATATTAAAATGCAAATTGTTTTAATCTGATCGCGACCTTCGCCTCTCTTCTACTCTAATTCCTAAGCTATAACCAATAGATGTCTGCTCACGTAGTGGATTACACTCTGGTCGTTTAGTAGCGCCTACAAAACCTTCTAGGAAAAACCCTTCTGAGGTTTATTATTTGGGGAACGTCAGCCATCTTTGTTACGCTGCGAAGCGTATGTCAGACATCTCCAGGATGTGGACATTTATTTACTTTATTTTATAAGGTGTTCGCTAGACACCTTTCCCCATAATACCATGGTATACTTTATTTATTCATATTTGTATTAATTGAGAAAGTTCGATTTGGCCAAATCGGGCGATGGCTGAACGCTATGGAAGTGCAAGTGTGACGACGACCCAGAAATGCTGCTACCCGTTCACTGAAACCCACACGCAGATAGCCTTTAGGCTCAATAAGGCTGAGCTCGCGAGTGCCGGCCAGAGCATCCCGTTCAGTAGTCTAAGAGAATAATCTCTTATAGTCAAGGGCCCTCATTCGATTAAAGTCAGTGGGTGGAATGACTAGCTCGCAGCCTCAAGCGGTCAAACACCCCAGGATTTAAACACCCTGTGCAAGTCCTATTTCATCACAGATCACCTAGTATACCTATCTCTATTTCCTATCCTAAATACAAGTCTATAAGTGCACCTAACAGCGTCTATGTCCTGTGTAGAGGCAAAATGAACTTACACATTATACCTATTCAACACTAATACATTATACTTCCTTCTGCTCTGCTCCTGTTGTCTCTCTCGTCCAAATTCAGCAGCTAGACCCCTTTACTAACACGTTTAAATAAACTACCTATACACAGGTAACCTCAACGGTTTGAATGTAGTCTCTCCCTTAAAGTCTTTAATCACTCCCTACTATCCCATGTTTATTTATTTAGGTATATGTATAGAAATCTACCTAGACCTAGACTGAAATCTAACGAATTTAGCTCATAGAAATCGTGATTCAACTGAAAGGTGTACATGTGAGAACGCAAGGTGTTAAGCGAAGTCAAACAAACTAGCTCAATGGTTCTCCTAAGTATTTCTTAGTATTTAACACGGATTTGACTATGCCTCACACTGTGCTTCCTCTTAGGAATCTTATATCTAAGCAGTAAAACATATAATTATGGAAAAAAAATATTATTTATTTAACTTAAATGTGTTTTGTTTATCTTCGAAATAGCAAAAAGAAACTGGTTTGATTGTTTAAGCTGTCACCTATAGGTTGCTATATAATGACAGCTAGATTTTCAGCTCCTATCTTAAGACCATACTACATAGAGAGAAAGCGAAAATCCAAAGAAAAAACTTTCTAAGGTCATCTAGATTCACACTTAAATTTAATTAAACACACACTAAAGTTTCAATAGTTATTTTACAACTTAAGTCTAAAGTGAGATACGAACACATTTATAGAACAAACCTGTTCCATTGATTGAAAAATGGAAAGGAAAACTATTTCACATATTAGTCTAATTTAGACTTGATTATTAACATTCATGGTAGATATTAGTGTTTCGTATTCCACCAGGCTACATAAAGTTACAGTCTCTAGAGCTTTAATTAATACTTTCACGTTAACCATCCCTATCTCTGAGATTAACTATGCATCGAGAAAAGACGCAATCCAATTCAGCCTCGATTGAGGTCTAACCCGGCTCTTTGCATTTCTATCTCATTCGGTAGACCATCTTGCAAATACCTCCGTCTATTTAATATTCGACGATTGCAATAACTGAATATCTTATCCACAACACCCTAACACAACTATTGCGCATATTAAAGCCAACACAAAAATGAGATGTTCTATCGGGTTCCATTCGGTTATTAAAGCGAAACCCCCAGAATGGTGTTGTTCTTCGTATTGATACATTTCTACGTTGTATGTGATATACCGCTCGTTATTCTAGAGATTGTACCTTTATTGACACACGGAATAAGCCACAATGTACACAATTACATACCCCTCTCGACGTTGTTTAAATTCACTTTGTAAAATAGTTACACTTGTTTTAATATTCAAATCTACAATTTACTTAACAAAGTTAGTATTTAATTAATAGTTAACTCTTTAATCTTTATTTCTCACACAGTTTGTTACAATGGAGTCACGAAACTCCCAATCTATCACTCTCCTAAAATATCAAATAGCGTCTCCCCAATGCCAGTTGCATCCCCGTTTTCTATCTTCCATCTCTACTGAAGTTATCTCCTCCCGCTCTACGCCCATCTCGATCCCTCATTGGTCAGCTTGATGCTTGCAATCTCCATGGTGACGCCTACGCACAACTTCTCACGATCCGCCCTAACAATTCAGAGAACTCAAGTCTTTTCCTTCCTTCGTCTACTTCACCCATCTGCAACACATTTAATATCTACCAAACTCTTAGAAATCTGTGCATTTAAACTAAAATTGTCCATCATTCACCAGTTTGAATAGTTTGTCTGACAGTTGAGCGTAATTTACGGCCTACCCAAGACTTCATTTGTCTTAGTCCCCGCCGTGCGCTAATAAAACTTGTCGCTCTTAATCTATTAGAAGAAATATTCGAAACATCTTTTTGAATTTTTTTTTTTATTCCTAGTTTTGTTTTACGAGCCCGGCCCGCACATCTGCTAATAATACGAATGCCATCACAACACGCATATAATACAGGCGAATAAACTCGTCAAACAACCAACCTGAACGACCGGCATACCTCACTTGCCATATCGCGCTCAAACGGCCCCACTGCATTAACAATGCAGGAAGTGCCATTGTGCTGCCCCTCTGGTTCGTCTGCGGGCAGCTAATTCGTGCCCTTTGAGGATTGGCCGTAATTGAATCTGGTTCGTTCGTTATTCCGCGGCTATTATGCGACTCATACTTTGGGGCTTTGGCGGCGATAGCTGGGCTTTTTATGCTTATTTTCGGGAATGACAATGGGTGTTTGGTTTGAAAGTATGCATGGGTTGTTGCGTCGAACAAAAGGCAGTTTTTACAACCACATTACGCATTATATGAAAAAAAGATACATAAATGTTTTAGAGCTAAAAAAATAAAGGGTTACTTTTTCTAACTTGGACAAAAAGTGTGTAAAATAAGAAGCACAAAAAGACTTCGTTCCCGTGGCCCTACCCCCTACTCCACCCTACCCCTACCCTACCACTACTCTATCCCTACCCAACCCTTACTCTACCTTACCCCTACCCTACCCCTACCTTTCCCCTACCCTACCCCTACCCTACCCTACCACTTCCTTACCCCTATTTACCCTTTCTTCCCCTATTTTCTCACCGTTAAAACCTTCCTTGGACTTCCACGAACATTTCAAAACCAAAATTAGCCAAATCGGTCCTGCCGTTCACGCGTGATGTCGTGTCGTGACCAAGGGAAATAGGGATTCATTTTTAACCGACTTCAAAAAATAGGAGGAGGTTCTCAGTTCGGATGTTTTTTTTTTATGTTTGTTACCTCATAACTTTGTCAATTATAAACCGATTTTAGAAATTCTTTTTTTGTTCAAAAGCATATAGTCACAAATTGGTCCCATTGTCATACGGTCAGGATCTGATGATGGGATCCTGGTGAAACCAAGGGAACTCTTCAAATTTTATAGGCAAACCTATAGCGATTTTTGTATTTTCTTAAATAACTTGAGCACTTGCTTTTGGTAAGCACCATTTGGTGTAGTGGAACTTATGATGAGGACCACAGATGGTCATCGGAAATATTAATAAAATACTAAATTTTACGGGCGCGATACGATTTCTTTAATATGGTTTATACGCAATTTTCAAGTATTTGCGTCTGGTAGTCATCATCTCACGATGATGAGCTGGTGATGGAAGGTACAACTCCTCAATGGTTGGGAGTTGGTGAATAATTCTTTAAATATTGTTGATGCGTAAATATTTATAGTTGTTATCTTTTAGGTTATTTAGGTAAGCTGATGATGGAAGGTAAAACTCCTTAACGCTTAGGAGTTAAAATATGTTTTTAAGTACCACAAGCGCGAATAGAACTTTAGGTTGTATTCTTTCAAGTAATTTAGGTTAGCTGATGGTGGAAGGAAACTGCATAACAGTTGTGAGTCGGAGGGTGGTGCTTGTCTCAGTATTCTAATTTAGATATGGGCTACAGTCGTTGCACATTGCGCTACGCTTGCTCATTATGCGGTTTCTTATGGTAGATTTCTTACACTAAAAATGGAAAAATAAACAAATTTTTTCAAAAAAATTAAACCGCCTTCAAAACAAAACTGCAAACGAAACTACAAACAAAAAAACTCATTTTCCAAAAAACACGTAAAACTGAAAAATAAATGGAATCATTTAATTCAAAGAACGAAAGTGCGGGACTTTTTCTAATTAATCTTGAACTAACTGATCTGATTGAAGTCGGTGTCAAGCCGAAAGTAACAAGAAATAGTGAATCAATAATACACAATATCTCATGCGCGAAGTGATACCTATCAAATACATATTATTATATGGCTTGACACCGACTTCAATCAGATCAGTAAGTTCAAGATTAATTAGAAAAAGTCCCGCACTTTCGTACTTTGAATTGAATGATTCAATTTATTTTTCACTTTTACGAGTTTTTTGGAAAATGAGTTTTTTGTTTGTAGTTTTGTTTGCAGTTTTGTTTTGAAGGCGGTTAAATTTTTTTGAAAAAAAAAATTCTATCTACGACCACATAATCCACTCACATTATTTAATTTAGGATTACAAATTAGTTTAGTATTAATGCAGTATTATGATTGCAAATGATTTTCTTTATAAATAACAAATTATTATAAAGTAACAAAGCACACAAGGCTACATATTGCATGTTTGCAACAGCAGTATATATTTCAGCGTTGACTGGGCGGTATAAAGGCAAGTATGTGCGCGTCGGGCTACAGAGCTAGACGCGTCATGTTTATTTTAATGAGGGACATACGGACAGCTAACTCGGCGAACAAGTTTTATGGAATCGCATAACAATTACTTGATTTCTGGCACGGCTAAGAGGCAATACGTTTACTTTCTTCGCGTGAACATGTAGGAACAGATTCCAAAACATAGTTTCATCCTCCATTATAGCTTTTTTGTATTTGGTTATGTTACTTAAGCGTCTTTCTCAACACCAAATATATAACTATTTGACCGAATAGTTCCAATGCGACTTCGATCAAGTTGATAAAATTTTAAGCTTAATGTTATTCATACTAAGGTTTAAACTGACTTTAAAATAAATGTTTGGGCGTTTTCAAAGGCGTTCAACATTTTATATTATTTTACTTCGACACCACTTTGTCCGCCTTTCACGTCAAAACGGAGCAACGGATCGACGTGATTTTTGGTATTAGGATAGTTTGGAATATGGAGTGTGATAGATATACTTTTTATCCCGGAAAAATATCATAATCCCGCAGCATTGTATGAAAAATCGTATGACTGACATGCTAACACAACTGATAATAATTCCATGGCCGCTTCCAAAGAGTTTGTAATTACTGACGTTTTAGCCGCTTTTGATTACTTGTGGCATTTGCGGCAAAGGCAGTGTTTAAAAATTCTTTGGTGAATGAAAATCTTTACTAGATGTAGGTGATATCAAGTTCACCGGGTCCAATAGATGTCTATAAAATGGTCATATCTGATTCCAAACCGAATGCAACTTCCTCAAAGAAAGTTCATCTATATAGTTTAACAGCTTGTTTGACCGTGTGTCTCACTTGAGGAAGTGTTTTAAATCTAAATGCAAGTGAGGACTGAGATAGCTCATCAACTTGGATCTCCGCAAATTAAATTTGGCAGAATGAAGCGTGTCATCATACTGTGGGCGAGAAATAAAAAGACATTTCGTCGACGGCCATTTGATTATGGCGCAGTGGTACTCATCGTGCTTACTGTCAGGGGCTATGTGTTCGATAATAATGAACGTTTGTGTTTGTTCCATGTCTAAGTGATATTTAACCGCCTATCTGGTCTTGTTGTTCACACCACCGATTTCAGAGTCAGATATCCCGGGTTTGATTCCCAGTGGGTATTCGGTTTGGTTGGTGGTAGGACTTGTACTTAGTCCGCCTGGCTGGCTACCACTATCTTATAACGCTAAGTCTGACGCCATAACAATGATGTTTTCAGCATTTTTGTGCTCCCGCAGTTAGAGATAAGACAGCCAGTGATTGAAGATACGGAGAGCCATTTCACCACTTAACATCAGGTGTAATGAAGGCTCAGTGCTACCTCGTTGTGGATAAAAAAATAACGCTTTATTTATGCTATTATCAAATTTTGCTGGTTCTGGAATTCGCACGGTCTAACATCTCCGATGCCCCGGCTAGAAGGTAGTCTAATCGATGAAGGTGCAAGGCGTGTCGCTGTCTTGCTATCTGCAGATGCAGGTATTGTGCATTGGTAGTTGTTGTAGTTTCGTGGTGTGCATGTGCATTTTTTGCTCAGCGCGGTACATGTTGTGTTTCTTGCGGAAGTAAGCAAGATATAGGTTACCCTTTTTTCACAATGGGTAGGTACTTCTAGATGAAGCCTGATGAATGATGATAAAGACCATTGTTCGGAAAAGATCGACGTTTCTGAACGCATCTCTAATGTCACGTCAAATTGACATTTAGCTGTCACTTGAAGTTGACAGTGACACTTGATTGGAATTCTGGTACAAGATGTCGGATTAATTTTGCTGAATTTGTTAAAAATCGCTCGCGTTGAATGTGCCTGGCATATCGAGTTTGAATAAAATCTTAAATTATCTATGTGATCCCGTTTTGGACGACCAAGGTTTTGACGCCATCCATCGGGCTGGTCGCGGAGTTTTGAGTGAAAGATAACCTTTTCTACCACACGCGCTTGTTGTCGGGACAATATATCGTAATAAAAAAAGCTCCCCCGTGTGTGTTGGTGTATATTGTTGAAACGCCCAGTGTCTTGGGACCGTTGTGTTGTATTTGTGTTGTGAGTAAGGTGACTAATTGGTAAGGTCTGCAGAAGAAAGGACCCCAGGGGCGCGCGCGCTCCCTTACACCACTTCTGCCTTGGAGACGTTCGACACACAGACCCGTATGTAACCTCACCTTACTTAACATTAAAGCGCTGTGTATCGCAGTCCAATTGTTCAGTTACATCCCGGCTGAAACCTAGTTTTTTGTCCGGAGTCTATATTAGTAATACCAGCTTCCACTGCGCTAGCTGACTCCGCGGTATAGGCAGGGGTGTACTGAACATTTCTTGGTAGCCAAGAGCGTAGTTTGAAGGCCTGAGAGGCCCACGCCAAAACTTTGTATTAATCAGTGCCGTTTTGATGACCCAGTCTGGTCCGGACTAGATTAATTTGTACTTGTAAATGGTAATTAACTTGCATTTGAAAAGTAAAGGGCATTCCTTTGTTATTGGTTCCATGTCTTGTAATTAATTGTCATGTATTGAGGTTCCAAAATGTAAACAGATGCCTTTCTTTGTTCATAATAATTATTATTTAGTTTTGTCAGCAAATTTGAGTTGTGAATATTGACAAGTTTGTTGCTAAAATAATAGCTAATAAAAGGTTAGCTAATAAGTTTGCACTCAATACTTAGTGAAACTTAAATGATTTGGGACATTGTTTACACATTGAAACTCATTGAAACTTGTGCTTTGAAATAATTAAAATTAACTTGTTGTTGTGTAACAGTATGTTGTGTTGATATCCAAGTGAATTTCAATAGTCAGTGATTTTGAGTGAATTTCAATAGTCAGTGAGTTTTGTTGTTTTCTGATAACCTCCAGATATTTAAGAGTTTGTGTCATTATAAATACTTTGTTGTTGTAATATTGGAATTTTGTGGTTAGTAATAACCTCCAAATATTGGAGATTTTGTGTTATAGTGAATATTTTGAATTTGTTGTTTTTGTTGATAAATTTGTGACGTTACAATGACGGCCTCCTCTGCTAAAGCCAAAATACGTTCTGAGTTACGGTGGTTAGCTTTTGCGGTCGCATTGTTGGATCGACCGGATAGGACGGAGGCCTTGTTGAACAGATACGTAGATCTGCCCATACGTTTGGCTGTTGTTGATGAGCAGTATGCCTTATTTTTGGAAAGGACTGTTGAGGCCGAGGTGGAAATGCGACAAGAAGTCGGTTTGGATGTGGACCAGTGTTATGATTTTGCGGACAGAATTACCCAGGTGGCTCGGCCTTTGCAAGTGGCAAGAGAGAATGAACCGAGCCCGTCCCCGGTCACATCTAAAAGTATGCCCCCTCTATTTGCTAGATTGGCTCCCTTAGATTTAAGGCGTTTTGCTGGTCGTCTAGAGGACTGGGAGGGCTTTATTAATATTTTTGATAGTCTGGTACATGCCCGGGATGATTTGACCCAGGGCCAGAAGTTGGCTTATTTGTTATCCGTGTTGGAAGGGGAGGCCCTTGAATCGGTTCAACATTTGGCCCCCTCGGATGAAAACTACCCTATTGCTAGGGATTTGATTGCCCGTCGGTACCAGAACGTACGACGTCTGGCGGACAACCATGTTGCCGCCATTTTGAATTTACCCCGCGTTGCCAGCGTGATGCACTTGAGAGTGGCTTTGTTGAATCCGCTGTTGGTTGCATACAACGCATTAAAAAACTTAAAACTCCCAGTGGAGCAGTGGTCGTTTTTGTTACTGCACATTGTCCTGGGAAAGTTGCCGGACTCTGTTAAGGTCCGTTTTGAGCAGCAGTATGGTGGGGATAGTGCGACTTATCTGCCACCCTTCTCGGACCTCTTGACGTTCCTGGAAGGAGAAAGTAGACTGGCAGATAATTCCTCTCTGGCCGGTCCTATGGGACCCGAACGACCTGTGCCACAGAGTAGATCCCCCACCGGACCCCCCGTAGGGGGCGTATGGCCCCTCGCGCGCCCGGCCGCTATGCCGCCGTCCAGGAGACCGCCCGCTGCTTGTACTGTCGGGAACCGGGTCACAGCACGACCCGTTGTGATAAGTTCCTCGACCAGCGCGTCCAAGGCCGTCGAGCGATCGCGCGACAACGGACATGGTGCTACTCGTGCTTGGGCCTGCACATGCAGCGCGAATGTACCCAAGCGCACCCATGCCGCTTTTGTAAGGGCAACCACCATCCCCTCCTCTGCATGAACAGCCCAGAGGGCGGCGGAGCGCCGCAGCGTGTCGCTGCAGGATCACCTCGTATGGGTGGGGGTCTCGGACCCCCCGCGGTGTTTGCATCCCGCAGCAGTTCTAGTGGCCACCAGAGTGGCTCCAGACGCTCTCCGCCACGTTTGGACCCTCAAACGGGCGGGGGTCCCAGGGACCCCCCCATGGGAAACCGATCCCCAAGGATGGGGATGAGTTATGCGGGCGTTGCCGGAGGTCGTAGAGGCCCCCCGCGACGTTTTGAGCCTCGCACGGGCGGGGGTCCCACGGACCCCCCCATGGGAAATCGGTCCCCAACTAGGGGGTTCGATTTTGCGAGCGTTGCGGGAGGTCGTAGAAGCCCCCCGCAACGTGTTGAGCCTCGCACAGCCGGGGGTCCCCGGGACCCCCCTTCTGAAAATCGGTCACCGTGCCCCCGCGACTATGGGGCGACGTACACGGTGGATGCTAGGCACCGATTCTCGCCGCCGCTCGCCGAATACCCGCGTTTGGAGCGGCGCCCGCCCCGTCTTCAAGGGGCCGGGAGATATAACCCGCCTGATACCGGGCGAATTGGACGTAGGCAGTATGTGGGAGATTGGGACCCACTGGATCGCTATGAGCGACCCCCTTACCATGGGGGGACGTCTGGGGACCCCACATACTAGCAATCAACGTGTTTACGGTCGATTGTAGCCACCCCTCCAGAGACCGTTTTGTTGCCCACGGCCTCTGTGCTTGTCAGGGGATTGAATGGCGACCTTGTGGAAGTTCGCGCCTTGTTGGATTCCGGTGCTCAGGGGTGTGTTGTGTCATCTTGGTTAGTTAGGCGGTTGGGCCTCAAGGTGCACCCCCACACGGAAGGCGTGAGAGGTGTTGGCGATGTGAAAGTCCCCGGGTTGTTAGGGCATGTTGACTTCACATTTACATCACGTAATAAGTTCACGCCAGGCATTAAGACCTCGGCGATTGTGTTGGACACAGTTGTTGGCCGTCAACCTTCAGTTGACTTGGGACCGAGTATGTTGTCTTTGGTGTCTGATTCCCCACTCGCCGATCCAAATTTCTTCCGCCCAGGCCCGATTGATGCTCTCCTTGGAGCCGATGTCCTGGGGCGAGTTTTGTTGACGGGAAAGCGAGTTTTGCAGCCAGATGGCTTGGTAGCTCTGCAGACGACACTCGGTACAGTTGTGATGGGCCCTGCTCGCCGCGTTTTGGATTCCCTTGATGAGGATCGCGGTCTTGTTTTTAATGTGTCTCTCTCCGAAGTGGTGCAGAAGTTTTGGGAGGTTGAGGAACCTCCACCAGCCCCGCGGGTAGACCCAGTAGCGGATGAATGCGAGTTGTATTACCAGAATAACACTGGTCGCCTCCGCTCTGGTCGTTTGATCACCCGTCTCCCCTTTCGTGCCGGCCGACCTCCTCTGGGCGAATCCCGACCGCTAGCGGAACGTAGGCTAGTGGCGATGGAGCGTCGCATGAGCAAGGATCCGGTCTTCCGCCAGAAGTATGTTGAATTCATGCGGGAGTATGAGGAGTTAGGGCACATGTCCGTGAGCGATTTGGATTGGCGCTCCGTTGAGCACTTCTTTTTGCCGCACCACGCCGTTTTGAAATCCGGAAAGATTCGGGTGGTCTTTGACGGTTCGGCTCCCACCTCTACTGGAGCGTCCTTGAACCAGTGTCTGCATGTAGGTCCCAAGCTGCACACGGAGATCTCAGACATTTTGACCAACTTCCGGCGGCACCAAATTGTATTTATGACTGACATCCGGATGATGTTCAGACAAACGGTCATCCATCCAGAGGATAGGAGGTACCAATTGATTTTGTGGAGAGAGAGTCCTAGGGACCCCTTGTTGATTTATGAATTGAATACGAATACGTACGGTTTGGCTTCGAGCCCGTTTGTTGCGATTCGTTCTTTGTTGGAGTTGGCCGAGAAGGAGCGCTTGAGATACCCTCGCGCCTCCGCCATTTTGGCCAGTGACGTCTATGTGGATGACATTTGCACGGGCGCCTCATCTGTCTCAGAGGCGATTGTCCTGAGAGACGAACTCACCGCCCTTTTGAAGTCGGGAGGTTACGAGTTGAGGAAATGGATATCCAACTCGCCTGAGGTACTGGTAGGTTTGCCCGAAGAGCACCAGCAGGACCCCCACCTATTCGAAAATGTTGATAATCCCCATGTGGTGACCGTCCTTGGCGTACAGTACAAACCGGTCTCTGACACGTTCACTTATTGTGTGGATTTACGACCACCGAAAGTCTGGACCAAGCGTTTAGTATTGTCTACTGTCGCACGTACCTTTGACCCCAATGGGTGGATTTGCCCCGTGCTGTTTATGGCCAAGTGTTTCTTGCAACGGTTATGGGCTTCGGGTGTGTCGTGGGATGAACCCCTCTCGGACGAGTTACTCCGAGATTGGTCGAGCTTCGTTTCATCCCTCCCCGAGATTAATGAAGTGCATTTGCCGAGGCTATTCCTCCCTTCTGAAAATTGTAAAGTTACTCTTCACGGCTTTTCCGATGCCTCCGAACGTGGATTTGCTGCGGCCGTGTACCTCCGCACCGTTACTGTTGACAGAGTTGTTGGTGTGCATCTGGTGATAGCGAAAAGCAAAGTCGCTCCCCTTCGGACTCGTCATACGATCCCGAGGTTGGAATTGTGTGGAGCTGCCCTCCTAATGCGTTTGTTGAACCACGTATGGCTCACATTAGGTCGATCTATTAAGATACAAGAGGTTTATGCTTGGACGGACAGTCAGGTCGTCCTTTGTTGGTTGAAGGCTCCGGCGCACACCTTGGACGTGTTTGTGGCCAATCGAGTGTCGCAGATTTGTAATTCCGACATCGAGTTGATTTGGAGACACGTGCCGGGAACCATGAATCCCGCGAATTGTGCGTCTCGGGGTTGTGTAGCCCCAACCCTAATTAACCACCCCCTCTGGTGGGGCCCACAGTGGTTGATGCGGCCTGAGTCGGAGTGGCCGCCCTCTCCAGCGTTGTCGAACGTAGCCGTTCCTGATATGCGGGCATGCGTCCTGGAGACTAACCCCGCCGGGGAAAAGGATTTGTTGTTGGATCGGTACAGCTCCTTACAGAAGCTGCTTGGTGTTACCGCTTGGATCAGACGTTTTGTGTACAATTGCAGAAACCCACGCGCGAGGCGTGATTCGTCGGTTCTCACTCCGGACGAGCGTAGGGACGCGCTCTTGTTTTGGGTCCGGAGAGTACAAGCTGATAGCTTTGAGTCCGAGATTGAAATTTTGCGTTTAGGCCGTCGCAAGTTGAAGGGCGCGGTATCGCGATTAAATCCCTTCCTGGACGAGAGTGGGCTTTTGCGAGTCGGCGGAAGACTTCGAAATGCGAACCTGCCGTATGGAGCTCGTCACCCCCTTTTGTTACCTAAAGCCGGACATTTGACTCAACTGATAATAACAGATCGCCATGTGAATGCACAACATGCTGGCTGTAATGCTTTGTTGGCCATTTTGCAGCGTGAATTTTGGATTTTGTCTGCTCGTCGAGCCATTCGCACTGTGGTTTTCCGTTGCCTGCCTTGTTATCGATTGAAGGCCGCGACCATGCAGCCCCAGATGGGTGATTTGCCTGCTGATCGCGTCACGGAATGTAGAGCTTTTGCCGGAGTCGCCACCGACTTCGCCGGTCCCTTTACTGTAAAGGCTTCGAGACTGCGTAATGCTAAAACCTATAAGGCGTACTTGTGCGTGTTTGTGTGTTTGTCCACCAAGGCTGTCCATTTGGAAATTGTCTCGGAATTGTCTACCGAAGCCTTTGTCGCCGCCTTGAGCAGATTTGTTTCCCGTAGAGGACTGCCGACATTGATACGTTCCGATTGTGGTACTAATTATAAGGGAACGTGTAATTATCTTAAGGAAGTAGTTAAGTTTTTTGTTGATAATAAAATAGACATTGGAACCACCCTCTCCCGGCGTGGGATAATCTGGAAGTTTAGCCCACCAGCTTGTCCGACCTGGGGAGGAATTTTTGAAGCTTGTGTAAAGGCTGCCAAGACACACTTGCGTCGCGTGATTGGAGAAACTATTCTCACGTTTGAGGAACTTGATACGGTATTTTGTAAAATTGAGGCCGTCCTCAACTCGCGACCCTTGTGCCCGTTGTCTTCGGACCCGAATGACCTGGAAGCGTTGACCCCAGGTCATTTCTTGATCGGACAGCCCCTTTTGGCGTTGCCTGAATATCCGATTCAGGATGTAGGATCCCATCGTTTGTCGCGATACCAACTTTTGAGACAGATGTCCCAAAACTTCTGGGCACGTTGGTCGATGGAGTATTTGCATATCCTACAACAGCGCGTGAAGTGGACAGATAAAACCACCCCACCCCAGACTGGCGACCTCGTGTTGATTAAGGATGCTAACCTGCCGCCCCTATGTTGGCGAAGGGGGCGCATTGTTAAACTCTACCCCGGAACTGACGGAGTTCCTCGTTTTGCTGAGGTTTTGGTTCGAGATTCGGTTTTGAAGAGAGCAGTTAGTGGGCTCTCCCGATTACCCGTAGATTGACGTACCGTTCTTAACGGTCCGGGGCGGGGGGGATGTTCGGAAAAGATCGACGTTTCTGAACGCATCTCTAATGTCACGTCAAATTGACATTTAGCTGTCACTTGAAGTTGACAGTGACACTTGATTGGAATTCTGGTACAAGATGTCGGATTAATTTTGCTGAATTTGTTAAAAATCGCTCGCGTTGAATGTGCCTGGCATATCGAGTTTGAATAAAATCTTAAATTATCTATGTGATCCCGTTTTGGACGACCAAGGTTTTGACGCCATCCATCGGGCTGGTCGCGGAGTTTTGAGTGAAAGATAACCTTTTCTACCACACGCGCTTGTTGTCGGGACAATATATCGTAATAAAAAAAGCTCCCCCGTGTGTGTTGGTGTATATTGTTGAAACGCCCAGTGTCTTGGGACCGTTGTGTTGTATTTGTGTTGTGAGTAAGGTGACTAATTGGTAAAGTCTGCAGAAGAAAGGACCCCAGGGGCGCGCGCGCTCCCTTACACCACTTCTGCCTTGGAGACGTTCGACACACAGACCCGTATGTAACCTCACCTTACTTAACATTAAAGCGCTGTGTATCGCAGTCCAATTGTTCAGTTACATCCCGGCTGAAACCTAGTTTTTTGTCCGGAGTCTATATTAGTAATACCAGCTTCCACTGCGCTAGCTGACTCCGCGGTATAGGCAGGGGTGTACTGAACAACCATAATAAAAACTTAAATAAATATTGATTGTACCTTACGCCAGGCGTCTGTCAAACTGTGTGCAAACCCATAGAAATTAGGTCCGCAAAAGAGCTAGAATATATGCGATAGAAAGAGATGCAACGAGTGGCCGTTCGTAATTTGCGCCGTACAAGCTGAATTCCACTTTATTGCGTTATAGTTAGAGTTGCTATTTATCTAAATGGCTTAGCGGAGTGCAGTATCTGTTACGTAGTAACTATTTAGTAATCAGTGCTTACGTGTTGTTTTAGGTTTTTGCTTGACCATGTATTGCAATTTTGGCGACCCGTAAAGTTCCGCTAAGCAATTGTATTATACTTTGCTGCTTTTATTAAACCGTTTTAATTTTTGCCACAAGATTTTAATACCTCCATTTGGAATATAGCGCTGTTATTAAGGTGTTATAAATTGCATTTAAATTCGCTGAGATTACATTATTTTAACATAATACCAGTTTGAATTTAACGCGTACATGGCGAGTGGCGCGATACTGTGTCAAAGCACGCGATTTGCACTTGCTGGGTCTAAAAAAGTGCAGCATATTCCGTTCGTTCGAGTGGACTGTATTTCAATCTATACTTTGATCAGGAGATTAAATTTTTTTAAGTTTGTTCATGCCTAAATCGAACTAAAATTTGACTTAGCATTTTGCTAGTAAGTTAATTATTACACTAGAATAGCAGTTATCACCATCCTCAAAAATTTCTGTTGGTCTCAAGCGTTGGAAACAGAGAGCTGTTTTAAGGATTGAATAACAGAATGGACTATACCTCTCAGAAATACATAACATCCAATCAATGTTGGGCACTCGTACGTAGTGATACCTTGGGTGCTCAATATAGATTATATTTTGACAAACATTTTATACCATTAAAATAAATAAATAAATAAATAACTTTTTACAATCACACCAATTATCTAAGCCCATGTTAATTTCATTAAATCAAAAAATCAAAATCAAAAATCATTTATTCATTTTAGGCTGATACAGCACTTGTGAACGTCAATGAAGCTACGCTATCGGTTCGCAAATCCTACGGCGGGAGGCCTTGTAACGAGAAGAACCGGCAAGAAACTCGCCAAGGGCTATTTTTTTCTCCCTGTCATATTTCATACAAAGTCGTCAAATTGAAATATTAAGAAACTGTATCATGGAAAACTTGATAACGGATAAATATATACTTAAATACTTTTTGTTTGTAAATACATACTTAACATACATAGTAAACACCCAGACCAAGACAAAATAGACATGTTCATGCACACAAATATTTGTCTTGTTCGGGAATCGAACCCGAGACCACTGGCGCAGAAGGTGGGTAGCCTACCCCTACCATTGGAAGCACAGAAGGGCTCTAAGCGAATAATTTTTGGTCCACCGTCCCATGACCATAGCAGACCAAATGCGCTAACCACTGTGCAACAATGACAAGAATGACAGTTAAGGCTTAACTTATTATTTTTTCCGCTTGTAAGTTATTAAAATTTTTATTTTTTTGCATTCACAATGCAATTTTTATTACTTATTGAAAAATTTTAAACGAAGTAGGTATTTAGAAAAAGTTGACCCGTTTCACAACCAGCTCCGATGGGAGTCGAACCCACGACCTTTCGCTATCCAGGCGACTGCTCTATCTAACCACTGAGCTACGGAGTCGTGTCGTTATGAGACGGGTCGTTTTTTTTTTCTAAATTCTTCATTTTAAATTTTTCAACTCCTCAGTACTCTAGAGTTTATAAATCCTTAAACAAACCAACTGACAGACAATTATTGCAAATACTACAGTTGACCCTCGTCACCCAAATGAAACTCCTAGGAACTGAACGTAGATTGTATTAATATTTTAATTCGTAACACTGTCTGTCCATCTACTTAGCTCTATTACTAATTCTTGTCTCAATTTTGGTACGGAAAATAGAGATTTAAAGAGGAGATTTTTCGGTTACATGTATTCATCACAAAAATTGAGTTTTTAAAGGTTTTTGCGGGGGACACAAACTCATGTTTAAAGCACTGTATAGTAGTGGCTGCGTTTAAAATTTTGTTGAGTATTTACTTATTAACAGAAAATATTGTAATGAATATGGAGAGATTTAAATGAAGGTCATTTTAAGAAAGTTTATTTACTAAATACAGTAAAAGAACATGTTTTGTATTTCGTTTTTGCAAAAAAATCATCAACTAAATGAATTCAATACTTATATAAATCTTTTTTTTTGCACACGATGAACCAGCTCAACGACTCTGTAAGTCTTTAGTTCTTGAAAAATTATGTCCACGGAATCTTTTGAAAAACTCGTTCTCTCACAAAAGGAGTCAAAGAAAAATCAGCCTTACACTCATATTCTTAAGGAGCATTCCAACTTCAACAAAGAAATTATAATAATAAGGCATAAGGCAGCAATATTACAGGAATCAAAGCGCTCCTATTGTTTTGTTATTCAAATTACTTGGGATTTATACACTCTCGGCATTATTTACGAGAAACTATTTTACAGTTTGAGACAACCTTATCGCTAGGGAGTAAGGCACATTTTGCCTTGAACAAGCTCCCGAATAAAATTGGACAATAAGTTTTTGTGACATAGGGATTGTATTAATTTCATCTCTTGCCAAAGACTGCCCAGTGCCCAGTGGGTCGGATGAATAATTTTATGTAGTTCATATTATCATTCTTACTATGTTAAATGTAAATGTGTTTTGTAGATTTAAATGTAATAGTATTCTTTACCAAATCCTCATACAAACAATAATTTACCAAGGTAATCAGACGCAATTCCAGATAAAAGAGCATTCAAACTAACAAATAAACAAATACTAATATGGATTCATTATATATTATTAATATAGTTTTTTAAATAGATAGTTTTGTTTAACAAGCAAATAATTAAACAAATAGTAAAATAGTTCTGTCTTTTTAACTACTAATTGCTTTAAAAGTAAAATTTATAAAACAATTTTTAATAAAAAAAAAATCTTCTTTATTTAAAGTAAGTTATTTAAATTTTTACTTTTTTTGCATTTACAATAAAAAAAATTATTAAAAAAAAATAGAAAATGAAGTATTTTGAAAAAATCGACCCGTCTCACAACCATCTCCGATTTTTTTTATTTAAAATAAGTAGTTAATTTAGACTTCTAATCAATAGCTTAAGTTATTTTCTTTAGCAAGAAACAAAGAATATCTTTCTTAGGTTTTAATAATTATTTTGTCACAGAAGCATGAAATAAGAACATACCCTAAGTCCATACGGATACAATTCCAGCCCACTGGGCACGGTCTCGCTGAACCAGCATTCGTATAGAATTATTTCCGTTTATCTGAATCTATTAGGTTTTCGCTATTTATTAGATTGTCCACGTTTTAAGGTAGTTTCTTATATTGGACTTATTTTCCGCCGCACCGATTTCGGTCGAAGTAATTATCTAGGTAAATAGTAGAAGGTTTCGTTGAAAAGGTTTTCTAGCCGTGGGATTGTACTTTTTCGTTGCTTTTAAATTATATTTCAGCAAGTATTATTGGACGAGGCTTATGACCAGCAGTGGGCGTCGTACGGCTGAAATGATGATGATGATGATGAAGTATTATGATGACCAAAATTGGGCATAGAATACCGTTATCCTAATATTCTCACGAGAACAGGGTGCCTACCATCAACTTTAATACAGCGATTCAAAACTAGCGCGATGCAGAATTGGTTCCTAAAATGAATTGCTTTCTTTCGTACTATGACCTTCTAAAAACTGGATCGCAAATGAATTGCTAAATGCACAGCCGTCTCTAAGACGATAGAGATGGCTGTGCTAAATGTGAATGACCGAACGATTTGTGTCCTATTTCTTCTACCCGTCTCTTTCACTCGATTCTGTCATGCCCGGAGAGTGACAGGGACGGGTATAACTTGCAGGTTGTCATGTTAGCTTGGCCGAGTTATAAGTCAAATAAGAGTTCTAGACAGCTTAGCGGCTGTGAAATGTCATTGAATGATCACTGAATCGCTGTCATTAATATTATGCTGTCGTGGTACGAATAAGCGAAGCAGATCAGTTTAGGCACAGCCATCTCTATCGTCTTCTACAAGCCATGCGCATAAAGTTGGTTAAGTGAACCGATTTGACATCGTTTGCACCGTTTGACAGGTAAACAGCGAGTAAACCTCGAGTACTGAATCCTATGGAGATGGCATATCTTCTATACATCTATACAAATAAATAAAATTGGATTGTCTGTTTGTAACATTAAATAACCGCTTTTTACTACGTGCATATTATTATGATTAAATATACGGTACATATACCAAAATGACATGTTTGACAATTTTTGTCTCTCTGTCTGTTTGTTCCGGCTAATCTCTGAAAAGGCTGGACCGATTAAAACGACACTTATAAGGTTTAAAGTTGAATTCCAGGATTTTCTTACATTGTGACTTAGTTAAACCTCACTTTTTCGTAGGTATGCCACCTCCATAGGATTTAGTACTCAGAGGAGTAAATCGGTTCACAGCAATGTTGCCGTTCCGTATCATAGCATGGCTTGTAGAAGACGATAGAGACGGCTGTGGTTTAGGTCCTAAACAAAACCGCAATAAGAGTTGATGGTAGGCACCCAGTAGGTAACCGGAGCATGAAAACTAATATCGTTATCGTAATTGAATAGTAAACTATAGCGTCCTTCAAAAGTTTGTCAGTGTGTTGCTGTCAAACATGTATCAAATTTCAGTTCCTTCCACGACCGCAAGAGGCGCTGCTCTTTTTCTCATACAAAATAATGCCCTTCTTTCGGTCGTTTATGGAACTAATATTCAATAAATATTTGACAACATCACTTTGACAGCTTTTGACGGATGGTAAAGTTAATTATTACGATTATTACCACAGCCATCTCTATCGTCTTCTACAAGCCATGCGCATAAAGTTGGCAACGTAGTTTTAAGTGAACCGATTTGACACCGTTTGCACCGTTTGACAGGTAAACAGCGAGTAAACCTCGAGTACTGAATCCTATGGAGATGGCATATCTTCTATACATCTATACAAATAAATAAAATTGGAGTGTCTGTTTGTAACATTAAATAACCGCTTTTTACTACGTGCATATGATTAAATATACGGTACATATACCAAAATGACATGTTTTACAATTTTTATCTGTCTGTCTGTTTGTTCCGGTTAATTCCTGAAACGGCTGTACCGATTTTGACGGACCGATTAATACGACAATAAGAAGTAGTTTAAAATTGAATTCCAAGATTTTCTTACATTGTGTGTGACTTAGTTACACCTCACTTTTTCGTAGGTATGGCACCTCCATAGGATTTAGTACTCAGAGGAGTAAACCGGTTCACAGCAATGTTGCCGTTCCGTATCATAGCATGGCTTGTAGAAGACGATAGAGACGGCTGTGATTATTACTAACACTTTGACAGCCGGACATTTTATTACGCGCATCCACCTGAGCGCCGGCCTTTTTCATAATAATTGTAAAGAACTATAATAGTAATGCATTTGATTATTTTTGAATATGTTAAAGTGACGCCAAGCTTACCCGACACTATACCGAAGATATCCCGGACGTCAGCCTGTACGAGATTAGAATGGCTCTCAAGCAGCTCAAAAACAACAAGGCGGCGGGTGATGACGGAATCACAACAGAACTTCTAAGAGCGGGCGGTAAGCCGATACTTAAGGTCCTCCAGAAGCTCTTCAACTCTGTCATCCTCGAGGGCAAAACGCCAAAGGCATGGGGCAGAAGCGATGTGATGCTGTTTTTCAAGAAGGGTGATAAAACTCTCTTGAAGAATTATAGACCCATCTCGCTTCTGAGCCATATCTATAAGTTGTTTTCGAGAGTCATTACGAATCGTCTCGCTCGCAGGTTCGACGACTTCCAACCTCCCGAACAAGCCGGGTTCCGGAAAGGCTACAGTACCATAGACCACATTCATACGCTGCGGCAAGTTATACAGAAGACCGAAGAGTATAACTTGCCACTTTGCTTGGCGTTCGTGGACTATGAGAAAGCCTTTGATTCGATCGAGACCTGGGCCGTGGTGCAGTCTCTCCAGAGGTGCCAAATAGACTACAGGTATATCGAGGTGCTGAGGTACCTATACCAAAACGCCACCATGTCGGTCCGATTACAGAACCAGAGCTCTAATCCTATCCAACTACAGCGAGGTGTGAGACAGGGAGATGTCATCTCTCCCAAACTGTTCACAGCTGCGTTGGAGGATATTTTTAAGCTGCTGGACTGGAAAGGATGCGGCATCAACATCAATGGCGAGTACCTAACACATCTACGGTTTGCCGATGATGTAGTTCTTATGGCTGAGACCTTGGAAGACCTGAACACAATGCTCGAAGATCTCGGTAATGCTTCGCAAAGAGTGGGTCTTAAGATGAACATGGACAAGACGAAAATCATGTCCAATGCCCATGTTGCACCCGCTCCAGTTAATGTTGGGAACATTACACTCGAAGTTGTTGACCACTATGTTTACCTAGGACAGACGGTCCAGTTAGGTAAGTCCAACTTTGAGAAAGAGATCTCTCGTCGAATCCAGCTCGGATGGGCAGCGTTTGGGAAGCTCCGACATATATTCGCGTCCGAAATACCTCAATGTCTCAAGACGAAAGTCTTTGACCAGTGTGTGTTGCCAGTAATGACCTATGGAAGTGAGACGTGGTCTTTTACTATGGGTCTCATAAGAAGGCTCAAAGTCACCCAGCGAGCAATGGAGAGAGCGATGCTTGGTATTTCCCTGCTCGATCGAATCAGAAATGATGAAATCCGCAGGAGAACTAAAACAACCGACATCGCTCGAAGGATTGCAGCATTAAAGTGGCAGTGGGCGGGACATATAGCGCGGAGAACCGATGGCCGTTGGGGCGGAAAGGTTCTTGAATGGCGACCGCGTGCCGGACGACGTTCCGTGGGCAGGCCCCCTACAAGGTGGACCGACGATCTGGTCAAGGTCGCGGGAAGCCGCTGGATGCGGGCAGCGCAGGACCGATCGTTGTGGAGATCCTTGGGGGAGGCCTATGCCCAGCAGTGGGCGTCGTTCGGCTGACATGATGATGATGATGATGATGACTAATTTATTAATTGTAAAATAAAAAAAATAAAAAAATATTGTGTTGTTTTTTTAAAAAATAAATAAAGCTTGCCATCGATTTCCCCATCCAAATTTCCCCCCTTTGGCCTCTGCTTCATGCTACGCAAATGACTTGCATATTATGTATGTGTAGCTAAAAAATGCATCTACACATTGCAATAAAAGCCAATCACGTTATATTGTACTGGTTTTAGTGAAAAATGTATGAAATCAGATCCCGACCCTAGGTCGTGATCGGCGTATGAGAGAATAAAGAGCATACAGACCTCAGGTCGTGATGGCTGTCAAAGTCATTACATGAAAACTGTCAATATGAAAAACAGTTGTACTGAACCTAATTGGGTAAAACCACGGATTCCAAAATCAAAAAAAATCTACACACTATACTACGTATGGCTTAGTTCCCAAATTCTGAGTCAGTAGGGCTGCGACAAACGAAGGTCGCCTCATTAGGGCCGCTACACGCGCTTGCATAATTCATCCCTCATTTTCTGGAGACGAATTTGAAATTCACTTTTGCTCCGGCCGCGAGAGCTGTTGTTGTATATTTGATGTGTGAACTGGAGCTACCGGCAAAGACTAGAGCAGTTGATTTGTTTTGAACTAGCGGTTGCTTGCGGTTTGATCTGCGTGTACTTTCTGGGAAACAATTATTAACTAATGCATGCGCATGAATTCGTGAAATTTATGGGCCCTTTCATACGACGTTTTTTGTGCGCTCGTTTGTATTGATCGATACAAACGCAAGTCGAACGCTCAGCAAACGCATTAAAAAGACACACGATCCTTGCCTTTGTATCGATACAAACGCCACGTTTTACGAACGCAACCAGGGGGGTAATTGCGTAAGGTAATCGTATTTATTTGACAGTTTATATCGTATTCAATCGGCTGCAATTTGTATGGAATGGCATTTAATATGATACAATATGAACTGTCAAATGAATACGATTGACTTTACACAATTCCATACCCGGACGCGCTTGAAGCGAGCGATTGTATCGCGTCTGTATCGCGTTTGTATACCGTCTGTATCGCGTTTGCGCGATTTTTTATGTTTGTACTGGCTAATCAAATCAGCAAAATCTGCCAAAACGCGATGAATACGTGCAGAAGACGCGTGTATCAAATACGCGCGTCGTCAGCGCATAGAAAAAAAATCGGTGTAGAAGGGCACTAACTGTGAGGCGGGTCGATTTTTTTCAAATACTTCAATTTCAATGAACTGTTGCTAATTAAGCTAAAATATACACCAACCGTCTTAAGACGTTTATAACGATACCAGAAAAATCTTTTAAAAATGGTTTTCAACGTTTTACCAAGTGTACAATTTAGGTACCCTGGTTAAAAAATCCGTAAAAGAGATTTTTATTTCTATAAATTATTTTTTAGTTGATTGACAGTTAAATCATGTATCATTATAAAACTTTAGGTAGGTATACAATGTTTAACATTGCCTTCCCTATAAATTAATACGAATGTATACCTATAAATAACGAATGTTGAAAACCTCGGTCTATTAAGTGTTCGGCAACCCATCCCACGGCAGGCCTTAGAAAAAGTTACTTAACACCCGCAATCGGTAAATTAAATTGATCATCCGAGTATGTTGATTCATTATCACTGCGTGCGTAGCTTCGTCCTTCGCTCGGTACTTCGTATTCGTAACATGGCTGTTTAGCGAAATTGTGTTGTTGTGTTGTATAGCGACAGCGCCGGGGGAGACGTTGCCAATCACTAATGAAAACATACACAGCCGTCAGCGAAGATGTGTTTGGTAATGATATACTGTATGTGTAAATGTATCTAATGGCTAGAGCACACGAGCAATTTTTTCGGCAATAATTGGCTGGCGACTGTAATGGACCAATCTTCCACCTTCAGCCTTATCACCTCTTAACATCAGGTGTGATGAAGGCTAAGTGCTACCCCGTTTTGGATTAAAAAAAACTGGAGCAATTCAGTGGATAGTGAAAAACGAAATATAATATGTATTAGCTTCACTTCTGCAAAAAACACAACATCCAAGATGCACAACCCGTCCCGCAATAAATTGCACATGCACACCACGAAAATACCAGTGCACAATACCTGCATTTAGCAAGACAGCAATACACCATGCACCTTCAGCGATTAGACTACTCTACACGTTATTTTAATTTTTAGTTTTTTGCATTCACAATGCAATTTTTATTATTGAAAAATGGAAAATGAGTCCCATCGGAGCTGGCTGTGAGACGGGTCGATTTTTTCTAAATACTTACTTCATTTACCATTTTACTCTACACGTGTTTCGCCCCAGCCTGGGGCATCCTCAGGATGTAGTTCGTAAAAAAACCAACACCATTTTTTCGGGCGGTGTAATAACTATTATTATTGTTTTCACTGCCCCTTATAAATATGTTTTCTTAGTTAAGGGCTTATTACACTTGGCTAAATTCAGCATCTAGTTAAGCATACATTGCTTGTTTTGATTGCATCACTTGCTACAAATGAGCTCAAAGAAAGCAATGTATGCTTCATTAGATGCTGAATTTAGCCAAGTGTAATAAGCCCTTTAATCTGCGCACAACGCGGTTGGCTATTATAATAATAATATGTTATTTAAAAAAATCTGTGAAAGTAGTTGTTTGTTGTGCCATAAATAAATAAAATAATAAAAAAAGAGACACGCACTTCCCCACAAACTACGATCCAATAAATAAAGTTAACCAATAGAGACATTACAAAGCTCGTCGCACATTAAGTCGTGACTTAACGGGCATCGCGCACGCACCCATAGCTCACAAACAACAAGAAGAACAGAAACGACCAATGTGCGTATATGAGGGAAATCAGTAACGCAATTTTGTCAGTCGCGGTTTGAATATGCTGACAATCCAGGGAAACATGCCAAACACTTTATTTATGCTCTCGACAATAAGTATAGTCATCTTTGACTAGAAAGTTTATAAGGTTTAATATTTAGATTTAATTTAATTTATTACTTCGATCAACAATTACACCTGGTAGGTATCTTTATAAATAGTATATTTATGGCAAATGATTTCTAGACAAAACAAATGTAAAACTTACAATGGAATTTACAAAATGTTGACATAGCACACTGGACCGCAAAGAAAAAGGGTCGGTTAGAAAATCTTCAATATTTTCAAAAAGCTTGTTTTTTTTATTTTCATTTAAGCACATTTAAATATTTTTTATTAATTTTTATTTCATAAAGCTAGATCTTTTTCTTTGCGGTCCAGTAATGATAATAGGCAAAGCTTTTTAATATTTATAGCTCTGATGAAGTAATTGTTAAAATTACTTTAGCTAACCAGTGAAACGGATAAGAAGCAACTTGGAGCTTTTGGATTGAACTAATGCAACGAATCCATACTAATACCTTTACTAATTTAATGTGACAGAGTGTTTGTTTGTTTGTCCGTTTTCACGTCAAAAAGGAGCAACGGATCGTCGTGATATTTGGTATAGGGATAGTTTGGGAGCTGGAGAATGACATATGCTACCCTTTATCCCAGAAAAACATCACATTCCCGCGGGATAATGTCGTGAAGTCCACGCGGGCGGTAGGCTAGTTTTGTATATTCTTCTTAAATAGTGCACATAACTTTAAGGGGTCAATGTACTCATGCATACAAACAACTTTTACTATGGTACCAACATTGAAATCGCGAATAAAAAATCAGCAGTTCCATACAGTCATTTTGATCTATTCGATTTGAAATTTTCAATGGAACAGCTGATTTTTTTTTCGGGATTTCAATGTTGGCACCATATTTAATTTGTTTGTATGCATGAGTACATTGACCCCTTAAAATTATGTGCACTATTTAAGAAGGACCTTATATTTTCCAATGTCGGAACCCGTGACACTGTAGGCAGTATTACATACTTACTTTGTGGTATTACCATCCAACCAGTTATCAAAAGAGCTCACCAGAGATACTGCCCCACTGATACATTATTTGCACCAACATTGCCGGTTTCCGACCAATTTGCGTAATGTGATATGGCCGTGCGTTATTTCCATAAAGACTGATAAATATCGAAGCCCCATGCGTTATATTGACGATCCGATGGAGGTTAGTTTTGCGAAGGCACGCAGCCCTGAGTCGCGAGTATGGTAGAATGGTGGAGCGTCAGTTACAGCGGGAAGTGACTTAACATATATAAAGATTTTTTTTTGCATAAGTAAGTCTGTATCTCTGCTTATCTTTAATTTTTCTCGTGAATGATTGTACTGAACGTCATTTAATTTTTTTACTTTTTTGCATTGACAATGCAATTTTTATCCATCATCATCATTTCAGCCGTACGACGCCCACTGCTGGGCATAATCCTCCCCCAAGGATCTCCACAACGATCGGTCCTGCGAATTTTTATTATTATATTATACTAGCGGCCGCCCGCGGTTTCACCCGCGTGGTACCCGTTCCCGTGCGAATATCGGGATAAAATATAGCCTTTGTCACTCGGGAAGACTGTAGCTTTCTAACGGTGAAAGAATTTTCTTAATCGGTCCAGTACTTTTTGAGTTTATTCGTTACATACAAAAATACAAATCTTTCATCTTTATAATATTAGTATAGAGTATAGATTTATGTGTTTACAAACAAACAGTATTTTAGAATTATAATAATACGTTAGCAGGTTTTCGTGACACCTCCTTAATGCAATTTACTATTGGCTAGATAGTCGGTGTGATTGTAAGAAATTTATTTAAAAACAAAAAAAAACTTTCACGTCAAGGCAAACTGGCTGTCGAATTTATACTTAATGAAAATAAAAGAAAAATAATAGTAAGACGCGATTGATAGAACCCTTCACGGTAAATTTAATCACCCATAAGTATTAGTTTTAAGAAAGTCTTTTTTGGACTATATTTTAACTAACATAATATATTATTATGCCGTCATTGTTCACTCACCCGCTGTTGTCACCACCCCACCCTTCTAAAGTCATTAGTATAAGATTTTCGCTAGAAGCGATATGGCATGAATTTACGTCGGAACTGCGCTGCCTCTGTCACGTTTTACGAGTTCAAATGCCGTTGGATGTTGATACGAGACGGCGACGGCTCTTTACGCCCCCGCGGCGAATAAAATTGCTCATGTGTCGAGCGTTTAGTGTTAACTTGTCATTTAACGATGGTACTATGTCGTAATAGTCGTAAATAATATAGCATGTTAAGCTGGTAACCGATGTTGTAGATGTTGATTCAAGACAAATAATTGCTAGTAAAAACAATCCGAGAGTAATGTGTTTATATGAATATAAAGGCATTATTAGTAATCACTTTGTAACTGGCTAACAAACTGCTCAAACATCTAAATAAAAAGTACTTATTAATAAGCCTTGCAAGTCCAACCTCGGTCAGTATGCACCCCTAAACCGAATCGTGAGGTAGTTTAACCGTGTGGCTCATACCAAGAACTTGGATTTATTTAGGGGGGGGGGGGGGTCATCCGCGGCTTTAAGTTGTCTCTTCTTCTATAAATCAACTTATAATTCGCAGCTCTTTTTTTTCCTATTTAAATTCATAATGTATTTCAATTTATCATCTGATTTCATTTGTTATTTATGCTAATTTATTATTTAATTTGCTATTGCTTCGAGTATAATTTGATTTGCTTATTGACTAATTCGAATTGATTTTTATTACAAATAATATTTTTTTATTGCGAGTTTTTACGTAAGGACTATGACATTAATTTGCTATTATTATCTTTTTTATCGAACTTGTTAGAGTTGCATGCAGTCTTCACCTATAATTGTAATGACATTTAGTTATTTTGTATATTGAATAAGTCCTAGGGTAATTATTGATGTTTATTATGTTGGTGTTCTAATAAATAAAAATAAAATAAAAACCAAAAATGATTGCACTGAAATTGGCAGGGAGGTTGTTGTTATAACGCAGGCATCGGCTGAGAAAAGATTTTCTGAAATTCACACCTAAGGGGGATGAAATGGGGTACCAAAGTTCCCAAAAAAAAAAAGGGTTTGTTTAAAGAAATATAAGGAAGAGTCATTATAAGGAAATTTTATGTAGTGAACTACGCAGCATGCAAAAGCTAGTAGACCTAAACTATAAAATGATTGTAACTATTTAGAAATCGTAGAAGTTCCTAATGTTCCAAAGACATCATTATAAAGGCTGCAAGCACCGAGGAACTGCATTAAAAAGCGTCGTGTATGTTTTGCAACCACTCGAGCAGTCCGCGGCGCGCACTCGCTCCAAGCTTTTTGTTCGCGATATTTGGTTAGGAGTAGGGGGACCAGAAAGGTCAATGTAGTCGGACAGAATATATAATAGTACTAACGCCCGAATTCTCGAACGCAAATCATCCTTGGGAGCGTCTCAAACATCAAGGCATCTCTTTCATACCTTTGACATTTAAAGTGACAGGACGATGTTTGAGACGCTCCCAAAGATAAGTAGCGTACGAGTATTCGGGCATAAGGCTCATAATCTGATCTGAAGTAGCCTCGCCTAAACTTTTTGATATCGAACGGTAGCGGTCCAATAATGGTAAAGTTTCGTCTGAATTAGCTGTCAAAACATTACCGCGATACGAAACATGTTAAAAGTTACGGTTTGGTTATGGTCCAATCGCGATTAAGCCGAGTTTGTGTTAGCGCGATTGCCCCCCAGATTCCAAGATATAATTTAACAAACACAATTGGTCGTGTGTTGATACTTCGATACTTACACGTACCACATTGACGCGACATCACAGCAGAGAGTAACAAAAGTCGTAAATACCGGGACTTGGACGAGACATACTTTTTCCTCCCTTTTGCAGTGGAGACTGTTTTGGAGTCAAAATACAAAATTGTTTGGACCTAACTGCTCGCCTGTTGGAGGCAACAGGTGACCGAAAGTCTGGCAACTGCTTTGCTCAGCGCATAAGCCTAGCGATACAAAGGGGCAATGCCGCCAGTTTGTTGGGTACCTTGGGTACAGGTGAGTTAGTGGAAATATTTTAATTGTAATTGTTTGCCATATTGATGTCTTGATGTACAATAAAGTATTATTCTTTTGTTCGTATAATGAATATCTGTCGTAGTAACACTAGGCAGGATCACTACCATACGTGATATCGGGCATATCAGATCCCGATTTCGCGTTTGGTAGTGATTCCTGATTGGTGTCGGCCTAAAACATTACTGTATTAGTAGCTATAAGTGCGTGCAGGCTTAAAAACACACATCATACGAAATCGTAGAATAGAACAGGATAGAATCGTACGCTCCATTGCATGAATATAACAGAATCGCGTCTACACTCCAAGTAAGAAATATCCTAGAATCACGAATAGGTGGTTCTAGCTATGACCTGGACCATACAATGATTTTGTATGCTTTGTGGCACTCCCACCAACACAATTGAGGTTTAATAATGCACTAAATGAAAAAAGGCTATGGTTCAAATAATAAATATTCTATCCTTCTTAACCCCAGCCGCATGGAGTCCCCACGGCCGCACCCGTCAGTCGCATGTAAATCAGCGGCGGATGTAGATGGTGCTTTTTCTGCATATTTGTCGCGCGTCGCGCCGCAAGCCGCATCCGCGACCGTCCGATTCAAATTCACAAATCCGAGTTTCAAGATCGGGAATCAAAATATTTTTCTTGCTTCTGCAGTTGTGGAAATGAGAAACGTTGAGCGGCTTTTACATGTTCCTAGTTTGTTTTGGAAACTTATATTTTTGTGTTTTCTTCTAATCCATAACGGGGTCCCCTTGTCTGTCCCGAGGCCATTTTGTGGCGTTTTGCAAAATATCGCATCTGTCAAGACCAGAGAATGGCCTCGACCTTGATATTTGTTTATCAGCGTATAACTTTGTTTATTTTAGCTCGATTTCGATACTCTAACCTGTGGTGTGTTTTGTATAACCCGTAGGTATAATACAGATACAATTATATCCCAATGATTCAACCAAACACTTTTTTATCCTTTTTTATAATTAGCGAAATTTGGAAAATTTGACAGATCGACATTTTGTCGAAAATCTTTGGGACAGTCGACTAAACTGATGTTAAGTGACAATAAAGCTGAAGATGGAAGTGCACTACCCCCAGAATCCACAGCCACTGAGGAACTGGTAATTTTATCTCTAACCGCCGACCGGAACTCAAAAATGCTGAAAACATCGTTATTATGGCGTCAGACTCATATAGATGGTGGTAGCTAGCCAGGCGGACTAAGAACAAGTCCTATCGGCAACCAAAATCCATCCATACTAATATTATAATTGTGAAAGTGTGTTTGTTTGTTTGTTTATTTGTTTGTTTGTTTGTTTGTTTGTCCTTCTTTCACGCCAAAACGGAGCAACGGATCGACGTGATATTTGGTATGGGGATAGTTTGGGAGCTGGAGAGTAACATAGGCTACTTATTATTCCGGAAAATTTAGTAAAAATTGTAATTTTCTATGAAAAATCGTTTAACTGCCGTACCTTCGATACAAAACTGTCATTTCTTCCATTGCCGTTTCCAAAGAGTATGTAATCACTGACGTCTGCGCGGTCAAAGTCGAATACAAATTTTTCTATAAGCATAGAATAAAAAAATGTACTGTAACTAGCGCCAAAAATGCCCCAGTCGCGCAGAGTTATCTGACACTCACTCTACTTCACAGAGTAATTTTTTATATGTAGGAAATAGAGACCAAGCTTGGGCCCCTTTATTGGCAGTGTTTAACTAGCGCTATCTGTTGTCTGGTGTAGGCAACTTTTGGTGTATAAACACACACACAAGATGTTGGTGACCGGGTCCACTATTATATGGCAAAACAACGTTTGCCGGGTCAGCTTGTAATATTATAAATGTGAAAGTGTGTTTGTTTGTTTGTTTGTTTGTCCGTCTTTCACGTCAAAACGGAGCAACGGATCGACTCGATTTTTGGTAAGGGGATAGTTTGGGAGCTGAAGAGTAACATAGGCTACTTTTTATTCTAGAAAATTATAAAATAAAAATGATTATTTTGTATAGAAACTCGATAAACTGTCGTACTATATAAAACTGTCATTTCTTCCATAGCCGATTCCAAAGAGGTATGTCAAAGGGTATTTTAATCACTGACGTTTTAGCCGCTTTCGATTACCTACTTTTTAATAAGTGACTTAAGTGGCAGGCAGTTAGCGGTTATTTATTTTCCTCTGTCTATCTTTATTAGATGTTGGTGATACGAAGTTTACCGGGTCCACTATCACTTCACTACATAGTATAAAACAAAGTCGCTTTCTCTTTCCCTATGTCCCTTTGTATGCTTAAATCTTTGAAACTACGCAACGGATTTTGATGCGTTTTTTTTAAATAGATAGAGTGATTCAAGAGGAAGGTTTATATGTACTTTTTATCCCGATATTCCCACGGGAACGGGAACCACGCGGGTGAAACCGCGGGCGGCCGCTAGTTTGTTATAAATGTAAAAAAATGCGAGATAACTACGTTAGTAAAAGTGCTTTCAGATAGGAGTTGTAAAATGTAAAGTAAGATATAGAATGTGAAAAATAAAACTAGGCGCGGTTGGTTTCTCATGTACGTGCTGTGATTCAAAAGAATTTTGACAACAAATTTAAACGTGGTAAATATCCCGTTATTCATTATAGTTATCAACATACCGCATTAGCAAACTGAAGTGGCAGTGGGCCGGCCATATAAGCCGCAGAACCGTTAACCAATGGGGTAAGCGAGTTCTAAAGTGGAGACCGCGAATCGGCAAACGTAATGTAGGACGCCCTCAGACTGGTGGAGCGACGATCTTTGCAGGGTGGCTGGCAAGAGCTGGATGAGAGCAGCCACTGATCGTGCTCGATGGCGTACTCTTGGAAAAGCCTATGTCCAGCAGTAGACGTTAATAGGCTGATGATGATGATGTTGATCGCAATTTCTGTTAATTTATCTATCCACTTTTCTGGCTATTTGTCCACTTTTCAGGCGGGCAAAAAAAAGTAGCAGCGGTCGCTAGCAACAAATAAATTGGTACACTCACTTGTTTTTCTCGGAAAAAAACCTAATCAGAACACTAAGCACACCTCTGCCACCGTTTATTCGAAACACTCGGGTTTACTGCAGCCCGAAGTATCGATTAAGTGCCCAGTAAGAGGCAGTCGCGGCCCGACACTGGAAGTACCGGGTTACTGCCGGGACAACGACGGAATCTTAAACGGTGAAGTGCGAACTAGTAATGTATACTTAATAGATATTATAAATAGGGAAGATTTGATTTTTTCTTTGTTCGTAACGGATAAACTCAGACACTACTGGAAAAACTAGAAAAGAACGACCCAATCTCCAAGTCGCTCCGCCGGGAATCGAACCCGGGACCTTTCACTGTCCGGGCGAATGTTCTGAACGCTGAGCTACAGAGCCGTTAGAGGAAGTGTAGAATCTTTGTAATACTTCTTACGCGCTGTGAGCCAGCGTTTATTTCATCCATGTATTTTTTTTCCTAATATTCCATTATCCTACTAATATTATAAATGCGATAGTTTGTGAGTATGGATGGATGTATAGATGTTTGTTACTCTTTCACGCCAAAACTACTGAATGGATGTAGATGAAATTTGCGACAGAGATAGATTATAAGCTGAAATAACATATAGGATAAATAGCATACATAGTCAAGCCAAGCGTCAGTGTCAGTGTCAGTGTCACCAAGGCCTTATTCCATTCTAAGCATTTTACGTCAATCAAAAATACTGAATTACAAAGAAACTTAACGTAGAGTAATGTTGTGGGGTATACATCTATACAATGGAACGCAATCGACTGTTTTACTGAGGCATAAATCGTATTTAACTAATTATTTGGTCACATGACTTCGTGAAAGAGCGGCTAAACTAATTTAGCCTTAATACATTTAAGGAGTTAAACCAACTAAGTTAAATGCATTTTTCAAATTTTTTGAATGATTTTTGGTGAAAGTCGCCCTTACTCCATTTACAGAAATTATAATTCAAATCACAAAATTTGCGTAACACAACAAAATATCGATCTCAATTATCCCGTCTCCAACGTTTTCATTATTCTAGGTGCGGAAACTTTAGTTAATAAAAAGCTTTTAGAAACAGTAACTTAAACTGGATACGAAACTTTCAAATTGAATCTTAAAAAAAGGATTTAAGGTATAAAATTGGAGTTCCACAGAACGCCGCCGTTTCTTCAGCAGCTAATTCATCTATAAGAATAGACGGCTACATGAGCTTTATTTCGAAGGGAATAAGGGCTATTTGATTGAGTGGCGTTGCGTAACCCGAGTCACTCGGTGAATATTTTAAAAGGACTTTCGGCTTCTTCTGTAATCTAAATTCGTGAGCGATCCGGCACGTTTACTAATCACGGAAACGGAATTGAACTCTCCTATACCATAGTTAACTTTACAGAAGTAGGAGAGCTAGAACTATTAGGCTATAGAAATAAAATTGAATCGGTTAATTTAAGAAAGGGAACATTTGTCACCCTTTCTAATTTAGCAACTTTTATAGATTTCGATTTGCTATGGCAAGACCGACATCAGTCTAGAAACGGAATATGAAAGTAAAATAGTTTAAAAAGTATAGGGCACCAAATTTTTACATGACGGTAGGAAAAGGATATTTACAAATTTTTGAAATTTATTTGTTTTGTCTCCTTATAAATTTGCGAGACATGACATGTTCCCCTTCTTATATAACGGATTCAATTATTCCAACTACGCGTAGGTCGGAAGTCATTTACACTACCCTTAATACCCTAGTATACACCTCAAATGTATCTCTATGCCTTTCATAAAGTCCAATCAATCTCTAAACCAATTTTATTTTTTGTTTTGTCTTTCGTCAGCGTCTTTGCAGTAATCTACAATTTGCATTAAACGCTAATGTTTTTTCATTGCATCGATATTGCGTTGGCATTTCTCTGTTATAAGCAGGAACGCAAGTTCGCCGAAGCCAAACCAAATGATCCAATACATTTCAATCGCTTGGCAAGAGTGGACGTGCCTAGCACGATCCAAGTGAATAGATTTGATGCACGATCCATGATCCATGATCCTGGATCACTGATCGCCGATCTAAGATGAATCGTTTGGTGTGGTTCCGGCAAGCCATCAAATAAAGCTACGTAAAAGCTTAAAATACGAATCGAATGCTAGCAGAAGCATAAGTGTTGACCTTAAATTTGTAATAACAAAAAACAGCAACAGGGAACAACCTTTCCCCGCACAAGTTTACAATAACACCACCATTTACTTGCACTATGGCATCCAGCCTTGATAGACGGTTCGGAGTGGGGAGGAAAAACGCAGAAACTATCCGGAGAGGGGATGAGGCCGGCAGTAAACCAGTTAGACGCCCCGCTCATTAACATAAGCAGTTGTTGGCAAGCAAGCCGGCTACTGGCACAGTCAACGCTGGACACAGTATGGAGATTGAATTCATTTTTCTGACATCTGAGGCAAGTGCAAGAGTATTCCGATACACGGAACTGTTGGATAAGAAATATTTTTGGATTCTTGCACATCCTGAATTAGCATTACTTACTCTACACTCATGCCAAATTTAATCGACGTGGGATTTTCTGGAACCTCTCCATAAAACGAATATCCTTGAGATTTTATATTATTTTTATAAATAAATAAATAAATAAATATTTTCTTACAATCACACCAATTATCTAAGCCCGTAGTAAATTTCTTAAGAAACTGTGTCTACGTGAACTTGATAACGGATAAATATATACTTAAATACTTTTTGTTTGTAAATACATACTTAATATACATAGAAAACACCCAGACCAAGACAAATAGACATGTTCATGCACACAAATATTTGTCTTGTTCGGGAATCGAACCCGAGACCTCTGGCGCAGAAGGCAGGTAGATTACCCCTGCGCCAAATCGGTCGTCAAATGCACTCACAATGCAATTTTGTAAGTATAGGAAAAATGTGTGATAGTAAAAAACCACGAGCCATATAAGTAGCTTTCAGGCGGGATTTGAACCCGCGCCTCCGGGAATCCGGCCCGATGCTCTGACCAACTAAGCTACCGAAAGGCTTACACGACTCGTCGAATTTTGCTATCACTTGTTACGCTGTAGGCCAGCGTTGCTTCATCAATGTGAGGAAACCCTCGCATCCGAAAGAAACATTTTTACAAATGTTTAACAATCGATTAAGATGAAACAGGCATATTGAGATTTTATATTATTTTTATGCACTCACAATGCAATTTTGTAAGTATAGGAATAAAGTGTGATAGTAAAAAAATAGATAGTAAAAATTTTTTTTTTTTTACTATCACACATTTTTCCTATACGAATATCCTTGTTGATTGGACTAGAAGGGTAACGGGTATTATAGGATAACGGCAGTTTCATGTTAATCGAGTGTTAACCATTTGGAAAGTGTTTCTTTCGAATGCGAGGGTTTCCTTACCGGCCTACAGCGTTGAAAAGTAACAGCAAAATTCAATGAGTTTGATTGATATTTGAGTACTATGATATCATTCAATGAAAAAAAATTGCGTTACCTACTAGAAAGCAAAACCATCAACTTTAAGAAAGCGATTCAAAACTGGTGCGTTCCAGAATAGGTTCCTAAAATGAATTGCTTTATTTCGTACCATAACCTTCTAAAACAGAATCGCATATGAATTGCTAAATGTCAGTGACCGAAGGATTTGCGTCCTTATTTCTTCTACTCGTCTCTTTCACTCGATTCTGTCATGCCCGGAGAGTGAGAGGGATGGGTATAACCTGCAGGTGTCATGTTAGCTCGACCGAGTTAAAAGTCAAATAAGAGTTCATGACAGCTAATCAGCTGTGACATGTCGCTGAATCGCTTGTTATTAACGCAAAAGAATCTCGATCGCAATTAAGCTGTCATGGTACAAATAAGCGAAGCAGATCAGTTTAGGTGTGACCCAGGACATTATGACAGAACCAGTTACCGCGATCGGTGTAATCGCTTATTACAAAGCTATCATCAGGTCCACTTTATGTGTATTAATAATAAATCTTGCAGATGTAAACATAGGGAAATGTGATAGTAAAAAACCACGAGTCTTATAAGTAGCTTTCAGGCGGGATATACTATCACATTTTCCTATACTTACAAAATTGCATTGTAAATGCATAAAAAATAATATAAAATCTCAGATGTAAACATCTTTTAAAAGTGAGACTGGCTGATTTGAATAAAAACAAACACATTAAGTAGGTACCAAAGGAATTTACATGGATTCTTTCAGAACAATGGAACCCCTCAAAAACTCTTCTCGCTCATCTTTTGATTGTGTCCAAATAGAGGACCTTTGTAAACATGGAGCAAGATGTAAAAATTGGGAGGTTAACGCGGTGAGAATTGATACGGGCGGAAGAGGGCGCTGCGGTTGCTATAAAATGCAGATCGCTATTTTTACGCTGATAGATTTGACAAAGAGCGGGCTTTGAGCGCCGATTCAGAGAACAAATATGTAATTGAATACTTTGAGGGAAAGGTTTATTTTTGTTTGCTGCTGGAGCAGAGGGTTTTGTTCTCGATATTGGCGGAGTGAATTGTGGAACAACGGTGATTTGAATTGAGTTTCGACTGGGATGTGAAAAAATTGTTTTGTTTTCTGGGCAAGGTTTTGTTTTCTGGGCAAGGTTTTGTTTTCAACACTAAGATTTATAAACCTGGCTTTGCTAAAGTTGAGGGGGAGGTTTGCCAATGATAGCCACCATTTGCCACTTGTTGTCTGCCATCAGGTAGTGGTTATGGCAAGAAAGATTGAAAGCATCTGAAATTTAGACAACATTGTTCCTGATGACTGTGGTCCGTTAGTCAGCTCTTACGACATTTATGAAAGAAGAGTAAGTAGAGGTACAATAGGATCCAATTGGCTTTTAATTGCTTGATACTATCCTACTAATATTATAAATGTGAAAGTTTAGATGTTTGGATGTTTGGATGTTTGGATGTTTGTATGTTTGTTATTCAATCACGCCAAAACGGCTGAACGGATTTGGCTGAAATTTGGGACAATGATACTTTGTAGCCTGGAGAGTAACATAGGCTACTTTTTATCTCGGAAAAATATCATATTCCCGCGGGATAACGTCGTGAAGTCCACGCGGGCGAAGCCGCGGGCGGAAAGCTAGTATGTAATAAGGGACAGTGATTGCTGAGAAATGGAATAATGCGAAGCTGGGTGCAGATGCACACCAATATGTAATTATGTTTTGTTTTGTTTATAAATGACTTTACGATTGTTACTAACAAGAAATATGGAGATTGTATGTGTATACTATGTACTCTGAAATAAATGGATTAATAATAAGTTGTTAAATATAACATGGTGTCAACAGCTATCTTAGTAAGCTTTAGGTCCGAAACTACGACAGAAGTAGAAAACCTTTTATGTAAGTATTAAACGTAACAAAGTTTCTTCTAATTGGCACTAACTCATCAAGAACTTCCCATGTCACTATCTAAACGGTGTCGCCCCAAGATAACACCGATGAGATAGTTAACATTTCCAAATCAGCCTTCGTTATTGTAATAACAAACTTTATAGCAGTGCACTCCGTGTTTGTGTTGCGACTTGCGAACAATCGAAACCCTTACCATGAGCTGTTCGACAAAAACCAAAGAAATATTGTAAATGAGATCAGCGTATAGCTTCATCCTTTAGGCAGCTCAAGACCTACTTCTTGTAGTTCCAATAATCCTGGCTAGGCTTGATTGCATGTGTTCTTTCTGTTTTTGTAGGTCATGGAATTTGCAATTTAGAGCACTGTGCCTATGTTCCATTTTCTTCGACATAATAACGTCAATGTTTGGTCCTCTTGATCACAGAACACAAGATGGACGCTAGAAATAGTAAAGCATATCCCCTCCATGCATTTTATCTTTGTACGATTTTGAATGTCTTCAAGTTTTCATGGTGACTAGTTATAGTCCCACATGCATGTCTGGTCCGGTGACAGCAGTGACAGAGGAGCCACTTGCAACACAAAATTTGCTGTCAAAATGGACTGTAGTATCAAAATGTTTTAGTTCCAAAGATTAACACCGGAACAATGTGCTTGTCGATAGTTTTAGATTCCACGCTTTATTTAGTAAAAAATGCGTGACTTGTTCCTTCTAACCCTTGTAAGTTTCGTGGTCTAGCTGTAATGCAACAACGTTTTTCTGTTCCGGTAACCAAAAACTGGAAATAACGTGTTTTTTTAATGTAATTTTGCTGTCAAATTGTTGTCCAGCCATAGCGCTGCTGCCGGCTGATGGTCTTAGAAGTCAAGGTCGGTTAAACTGCTACAAAAAGAAGAAGAAAATATACATAACGCCGTGTCCGGAACAGAAAAAAATGTCGATCTGTAGATTATCGAGTGGAGTGGGCAAAATATAAAATGACGTCATATCGCGATGACAGCTGATGGTAAGGCTTCAGAACTTGCTTCCGCCTATAATTTGATTGTGGTGAGATCCCGGCGGCCGAAGTTCGGCAGTATTGATGGCATGCTCCAGTTGTTCCTGTGTCAGGGCGGAGTAGTCTCAAAGCAACTATGTGGAGAACAACCGAGATTATAGCCAGAAGTCGATACGTGAATTAATTTGAGAAAATGTCTCTCCATTTGGAAGCACCATTCCGTCATCTTTCTGATATTTATGACTCTGACCCCCGAATTCTCGTACGCAAATCATCTTTGGGAGCGTCTCAAACATCATGGCATCTCTTTCATACGTTTGACATTTAAAGTGACAGGGCGATGTGTGAGACGCTCCCAAAAATAAGTAACGTACGAGTATTCGGGCATTAATCTTGCACTCAAATTAAGCTGTGGAATAATGTACAAAAGCAACAAACTTGTACCATTATTATTTGAACCAGTCCTGACTATTCTTTAAAAAACTAAAATGCAGACGGTTAAGTAGCGACAAATCAGAGTTTTTGGATTTAGTTTGTTTTTTGACTCAGCTTACATTCCGACATAGTATTATATGATCTGTTTGTTCGGGATAGAACTAATTTGATAAAGTGATAAAACTTGCTAAGATAAAACTTGTGTATATTTAGATAAAGAACCAATAAACTAATGATGAAGGAATGAGTACGCGTGACTTGATACAATGCTATTTGCGAACTGAATTGTGTAATTATTTAATTGCTATGATTTATGACAAATGTGGGTCAATGGTCAAAATGCTGATGATGCGATGTACGCGCTTGCTCGTACATATTCCCGGGCGGGAAAAAATGGGGTTAGTAGGTGATAAATTAAAGCTAATGCGGCTAACAAGGTGATATCATTGTTTTTAAATATTTTAATAACTAAGTTAGTTTGCTGGATGAATTAACAAGCTGAAAGGGCATTTTAATTTTAAAACTAAAATTACAATTCGTCCTTAGGTTTAAATACCGATCGCTGTACGATAGGGGACGACCCTATATCTTGCACTACCACTTTGTACATTGGACGCGGTACACTTAATTTTTAAAGACACTCGCGCACGATTTTTTTGTAAACTCACTTATTTCACTATACTGATCACTACATAACGCAATGGGCGGGCTGACCTGCCCGGCTGTGACCTTCGCCGCTGCCGGTGCGCGCGCGCGGGGCGCGGGCGGCGGCGGCTCGGCGGCTGCGGGCGCGCGTGCGGCGTGTGCCGCCGCTCCCGCCGCTGCTGCCGATGCTCCTTTGTTCTTGATATATTTCCATACCAAAACAACGACGATCACAACGACTACGATGTCTTGTTGAATATTTTGGAGCTGAGATAGGTCAAGGTTATCTGCCTTGGTTGTTTCTGGGTATGATTTTGGTAACGTTAGATTCACAACAATATGATTTAACTGAGAAATTTTAGGAATTTCTATCTGCGGCTTGATTGCCATTTTATTTTCATATTGCCTCTCCGAATAAACAAAGAAATCAGCTGATTTAATAATGCACGACTGATTTATCGTAAACAATCCAGTGTTGATAAGTTTAAGCGGCGTAACTTGATCTTCACATACAAGTTTCAGGTGACATACCTCACAACAAAAATATAAATAATTGTTCGGAATATTTAATTGAATCCATTTATTATTGCAACTATTTTTAATTGTTACTGAGTTAGTTTGTGTCTGAGTTGGTCTTACAGAAATTACCTATTATCGTTTTTGATTACGTAAACGGGAGTCTTCAAATGACATAATGTCGTAAAAGGGTTCTTCTCAATGGACAACTTTAAATCTTCGTCTTCCATTCTCATAAAAGAATCTTGCTTGAGATTGACGGCCACATAACTAGAAACTGGTTGAATTGTAACTTCCGTGTTATTTTTAATTAAATGGGGAATGGAGATAAGACGTAAGATTTCATAAGTTTCCTTGGCTATAAGTGGGATCTTGATTTGGAAAATAATGAAGTTTGCGGTAACTCTTGCTTGCACTCGCAACAGATTGTACATTTCTGCTAAGCTGTCAGATTTCTTGATAGGTAGTGATAAGTCGTTTGGAATTTGTTCTGTTATCACGCTCAATTCATGTCTTAACTGAACGGGAGTAAGCAGGTGAAAATTAAACTTTCCGTTATAGATGTTAGTGATGGCATCAAGTAACGTAGTCATAAGGTGTTTTAAACTAAAAATAACATTATTTGCTAACATAGAAGTGGTTAAAAAGTCATTCTCTAGGGAAATATTTCCAATTTTAAATCCTTTTCAACTGTATTTATCTTGCGATTAATTAATTTATGCTGTTTATCAATCATGCTTTCCGTGCGTTTTAAAAGATTGAACTCGGCCTCGACCACTGAAGTTTGATTTTTCCAGAGGTAGGCTAAATGGTTTTGATTCTTTCTGATAAGTTCAATATCTCGTTCATACTTCTCGGCGAATTCCTGATCTAAAAGGCCGAAAAAAGTGTTAGCAATCGATCCAACTCCATTTACTAAGCCACGTTTGATACGTTTTGGTAAGTATGAACGATGATGATTCACTAGCAAGTCATTATAGTATTCGAGTTCACTGACTTCGTGTTGCAGTTGTAATATGATATTCTCGCAATGGGATTGTGTTTTTATTTTTGTACATATATTTTCTAGATATGTTAAGTACATATCGACTGTCTTACGGCCCTCTTGATAAGGCTTCGTATCATAATAGACAACCAGGCGCCACTCGTCCCGTATCAAGTTCATGTTCGTAATATGATCGAAATAAATGCTATTATTGTTTGGTAAAGCGTTAGTCTGATATTCACATTGTATTAGTGGGATCGAAAATAAAAATAGTAACAAGGCTAGGCTAAGCTTGATAAATTGCATGTTCTCTTTTTAATTATCTTAGGGGTTGTTTCTTGCTCGGGATTAGGTTCTTTTGTGACTTCTTTACCATCATGGACAGGTAAGACTGATAATTTAGTCACAGGTCGCTTGATGAAACCATTCTTTGTTTTTAACGATACGACCCTTACATAGCCGTCACTACCCGGGTGCAGCTCTGTGACACGGCCTAAGCTCCATTTACCGGGAGGTAAGTTGTCGTCCTTGATAACTACGATGTCGTTTACCTTCATATTCTCTCGCGGCTGTCTCCATTTGCTCCTTGATGAAAGCTGAGTTAAATATTCATCCCGCCAGCGTCGCCATATATCACCAAAGATCTTTTGGGTGAGGCACCATCTTGTTCTAAGATCCTTTTCAGTGTCGTATATAGTGAGTATGGGACCGCTGGCTAGAAAATGAGAGGGTGTTAAAAAGTTTAGATCGTCGGGGTCTTCCGTTAGTGGACAGAGCGGGCGGGAGTTTAAGCATCCTTCAAGCTGACTGAGGAGCGTAGTAAACTCTTCGAAGGTAAGGTGTTGTTCGCCAATAACTCTCTTTAGATGGTGCTTCAAGCTCTTCACACAAGCCTCCCAGACCCCTCCTGCTGAAGGCCAAGAGGGTGCGTTAAAGTGCCACTCGATTCCCATACTTGTGATTTCTGTCTGGAATGCTGGATCATTGATGTGCTGTAAACATTCTAACTCTTGATATAATATTTTGCGTGCTCCGATAAAATTAGTGCCTTGATCGCTATACATGTGGCCGGGAACTCCTCTCCGGGCTGCCATCCTGCGCAGGGCTGCCAGAAATGCTGAAGATGTTAAATCGGAAACGAGCTCCAGATGTACGGCTTTAGTGGCCATACAAACAAACACCGCCACGTAGCCTTTCGTGGTCTTGATTCCACGGCCCTTGTTGGCCTTTACGCTGACGTGACCAGTGTAATCCACCCCACAGTGATAGAAGGGCCGAGATGGATTAGTTCTAGCGGTTGGTAAGTTACCCATAATTTGCTGTTCATGACCGGGACTATGTCTTTTACATATGACACATAAACGTAGCCGTTTTTTCACAGCGTTGTTACCTCCTATTAGCCAATATTTTCTACGTATAAAGGCACTAGTTAGGCGTGCGCCTCCATGGCTTGTGACGTCATGCGCTTGATCGATGATGAGGTCGGCCAGTCTAGTGTTAGTCGGTATGATGATGGGATGGGTCATGTCAGGATCTAGATTTGCGTGTTTTAGTCTGCCACCGACACGTAAGATCCCATTTTCATCTAGTTTAGGAGTAAGATTGCATATTTTACTCTTATTGTTTATACATTTTCCTTCCTGTAATTGATTTATTTCTTCATAAAAGTATTTTTCTTGAATACATTTCACGATTTTTGTTTTAGCGTAATTTAATTCTTGTAAAGTTAAATAAATTTGATTAGGTGTCTTGTTACATAATCTAATTATTCTTGCTAAAACCCGGATCGCCGTAATAAGAGAACGAGAGTTATTTAATAGTCTCTCAATAACTTCAATTGAATTAATATTAAGTTGTATAAAATTAACTTGCTTTGTCATTTTCATTTCTTGGTTTGTTGTGTAATTAATATTTTGTTCTGTTTCAGATTTATATTCCGGCAGCCAGTGGGGACCCTTCCACCAGAGGCTGTTTTCTTTAAGCTGTGAGGCCGTGAGTCCGCGGCTTGCACAGTCAGCGGGTTTCTCCTTAGATTTGACATATCTCCAGCATTCTGCGGGCACCGATTCTGTAACTTGATTTACACGGTTTGCGACAAATGCCTTCCAGCGACTAGAGTCCCCGTTCAGCCAACCTAGCACGGCCATTGAGTCGACCCAGGCGAAAACAGTGATTTTATGATTGGCGAGGCATTTTTTTATTTTTGTTATGAGTTTCGCTAGTAATACAGAGCCACAAAGTTCCAAACGCGGGATCGAAGTATTGCCATTGAGTGGGACAACTTTAGTTTTGGCCGCCACTATGGTCACTGTAGAATGAGTTTCTTTTTGGACCCTAATATATACTACGGCGGCATAGGCTTTTGTACTTGTATCACAAAAGCCATGCAACTGTATTGTATCTTTTTCTTGAGTTTGCAGCCATCTCGGTACTTGATATTCACTGATAACCGCGAGATGTTCTTTTATTCGTTGCCACTCGTCGTAAATGCTTTTTGGTACAGCTTCATCCCATAAAATGTTAGCCCTCCATACATCTTGAAATAATATTTTGAGCTTGATTGTAACGGGAGACAGCCACCCAAGCGGATCATATACTTTTGACAGTTCTGATAATAACCTCCTTTTGGTAAGTTTTTCGGGGGTCAAAGTGGATGCTATACTTGGAGAAAAGGTAAAATAGTCATCTTGAGGACACCATCTTAACCCCAAAGCCTTCGTGGTTTCCACTTGCTTAAAATTAAAGCTGTCTTGTTGCTTTTGATCTGCATCGACATTTTGCAATAATTCTGATGAGTTGGCTTTCCATTTCCTGAGGTTAAATCCACCTGATCTTAAAAGATGTATGAGATCGTTTTGCAACTGTATAGCTGCTGGAATTGAGTTCGATCCATGGATGAGATCATCCATATAAAATGATTCTTCCAGGACTGAGGGCGCTAAACTTCCTTGATAGTTATTTTTCTCGTCACTAGCTAATTGTTTCAGTGTCATCATGGCGAGAAAAGGTGCGGCCTTGGTGCCATAGGAAACGGTAGCTAGCCTAAAATCTCTCAATTTTGAATTCTGATTGTCTCTCCAAACAATTAACTGTAAATTTTGATCTTGTTTATTTAACCAAATCTGTCTGAACATTTTTTCCAGATCAGCAGTAAAAGCATAACGGTACTGTCTCCACTTGATTAAGAGATTCTGTAAGTCTTGCTGCAAATTAGGACCTTGATGCATGACGTCATTAAGGCTCAGCCCCGTCGAAGTTTTTTCCGAGGCATTAAAAACAACGCGTAATTTTGTAGTCGTTGATTCAGCGCGTATGACGCCGTGGTGAGGTAAATAACAATTATTTAATTTGTAATCGGAGTCGGCCGGCATCATGTGACCGAGTGAGAGATACTCATTTATAAATAATTTATAATCGTTTTCTAATTGTTTATTTCTATTAAATTTTTGTTCCAACTTATAAAATTGAGCTACGGCCTTGGCTTTAGAATGACCTAATTTATCTTGATAATTAGGTTTTAATGGTAGCCTGACTTCGTACCGCCCATCATCCCGTCGTTTAGTTGTTGACATATAAAATTTAATGCATTCCTGATTTTCCGTCGATACTTCGGTTTCCTCGGTGATGTTTTCTAGTTCCCAAAATTTTTGCATGTCTTCCATGTTATGAAGAACCACATTGCATTGGAACGTACGGGCATGCCCACTCAATATCCACCCGAGTTGAGTTTGCTGGGCGGTCGGTAAAGATGAGCTTGCTCTAAATACACCATCCAGTAATATAATTGAATATATATCCGCCCCAAGTAATAAGTCGACTGGGCGGCTGTTATAAAATTTAGGGTCAGCCAACTTTATGTGATCTAAATATGACCAATCGGGATTATTGAATGACTGATTAGGCAGATTCTTAACCAACTGCCTCATGATAACTGCGTCGGTTTCGAATGAAAAGTCGTTTATTGTTGACTTACACCTTATATTAATAATACCTTTTCCGTTAGTTTCTTTATCGCCGATTCCTGAGATGATCCCGTTACATTTTTTCCTTGGCAGTCGTAAGAACTGGGCCGCGTTCTCCGTAATTAAAGATGTTTGTGAGCCTTGATCCAAAAGGGCGCGCATCACATGATATGAGCCATCCACTGCTTGGATCTGGACCATAGCGGTTGGTAAAAGAACCTCGACGGGATCGCTTTGAAGAGACACATTTATGCTATTACGGACTTGTTTTCCGTTGTCTGCATTTTCGCTCCCTCCGCTGCTAGTTCTCGGGCGCGCTGACTGCACAAATGCATCGTGTAGTAAACTATTGTGGTCCTGGCTACATTCGCGACAAACCTTTCCTGATATGCATTCCTTTCCTTGATGGTTAAAAAGACAATTAGGACATAGACTTAACCTTGTTACTGCCTTAAGTTTGTTGTACGGTGACATTTCTAGAAACTTCGGACAAAAATAAATGCCATGTTCATTATTACACAGCGAACATTTATATTTTGCTGATACAATTTTTTTGCTGCTAGTCGACGGCGCCAGCGGCGGCGGTGACGAATGTTTCGCAATAATTTTATTGTTTGACGTATATGCGTTTCTATAATAATTAGTTTTCTGATGAGTGTTATTTTTTGCTGCTACTTGATTTTTCACACTTAAATGATCTTGTTTTCGACGAGACGCCTCTAGGGTTGTGAATTTCAATTCTAAAAACTCTAATAATTCTTTTAAAATAGGCAAACCTCTCGGGTTTTTTACAGACTCCATATAATCAGTATAAGATTCCGTATCTAATTTTTGGGTCAGGAGGTAAACTAGTATAGGATCCCATGAGCTAATATCAACCCCTAAGTTTTTAATCGCATTCAGACACTCCTTGGTCGTGTCATGCATTCGCTTTAAAAGAGCAACTGATTGATTTTGCATAGATGGAATATTCATTAAAGTATGCATATGCGATACAAATATCAACCTTTCGTTATTGTACCGTTGATTTAATAAATCCCAGCAGACATCATAATTATCGGCACAGATGTGAAGATGCTGTATTAACTTCTCTGCTTCCCCCTTAACCTTAGATCTTAAGTATTGCATCTTCTGTGCTTTAGACATTGAAGGATTACAATGTATGGTTTCACTAAATAAATCTTTAAAAGAAACCCAATAATTATAGTTACCTCCGAACGTAGGTATTTCCATTTTGGGCGTAGACTTCTCCATGTGAGCTACGGACCACATTTTCTTGTTTATGGCCTTTTTAATCGATTCATACTTCTCTTCATACGCTGAAAATGTTTGCTCGTATCCTTGATTAGATTCCCCCAGCTCGCTGTCCAGGTCCCAGTGCATGGAGTCGATGGCGCTCCAGCGAGACTGAACCGTACGAAGAAGATCATCAAACTCCCATTTTTCTGATACCCTATCTAAATTAATAGCTTGAATGGTTCTATTAAAAGCCTTAAAATTGCTCTGTTGCTTCCTTAACATTTCTTCAGTTTTACTTGTTACCTTTACTGTCTTTGTTGTTTGTGGTTGCGGACTGGAGGTCCTTTCAGACCCAGACACCAAAGTTGGATGTTTCAGGATGGGCGTCTTGGTTTGCTCCGACACAGAAGATTGATAGTTCTGAATATGTGCCCTAATGTTACCATACCTTTCTCTCACTCTCTCCATTTCTTGCTCAACGTGGTCCCTTGTCGAACCATCTAAATCGCTTGCTATTAAACGCTTGTGATTGCCGTCATACTCCAACCAATAGCTATCAAGAATGTCTAGTCGGCGCTTTAAATACTCCGGCGACTTTCTCTCTGCGCCGTCCTTTTTAAAATTAGTATAAACAGTCTCAATTGCTCCTGATAGCTGTTGTTGGTTAGTTATAACATCACTGACGGACGACATGATAATTTAAAGTAAATGGACAGGTCTTACTTGATTTGACGCTGACGAAATGCTACCAATTTACTAGTTCCTGTGCTGCTCTGCCGAATCCTTGCTGCTCGGCCTCTGTACGTCTTGATAGTACAAAGATTTTTTGATAGTTCACTTTGTAACTTGTTTCACAAAGTGCGATTGGTCCACTCAGTAAATCCACCAAGTGTGACACGTTGGTAAGTCTCGTAAAGCGGAAACACTGACACGTATTTAGTTCACTCGCGCTAAGTGATCCCGCTTTTCCGAAAAGCTCGAAGGACCAATGTTCGGGATAGAACTAATTTGATAAAGTGATAAAACTTGCTAAGATAAAACTTGTGTATATTTAGATAAAGAACCAATAAACTAATGATGAAGGAATGAGTACGCGTGACTTGATACAATGCTATTTGCGAACTGAATTGTGTAATTATTTAATTGCTATGATTTATGACAAATGTGGGTCAATGGTCAAAATGCTGATGATGCGATGTACGCGCTTGCTCGTACATAGTTATTCCGACCTAATGTTGTTTAGGGTGGAATTCATCACACCTGATGTTAAGTGGTGATAAGGCTGAAAGTGAAAGCGCACTATTCCCGGAATCCTCAATCACTGAGGAATTGTCTATCTTATTTGTAACTGCCGGAACAATTTAATGCTGAAATAGTATATTATGATACAAGTGAGCTTAGGTTGCTCATTATACACGAGGCTGTGGGTTGCAGCCCGAGCCGCAGGCGAGGGCGTAAATCAGCCGAGTGTCTAGTGAGTAAGTTGCTCACGAGTTTCATACGCACTTTTTCAACACACTTGCGAGGAAAAACAAACATTTATTGCATACATATTGTATTAGCCTAATAATAACTAAGGGAAAAAGCGCGCAAGTTTTTTTTTTTTGCACGCGCCAAATTTGAGGTGATTGATTATTACATACAGCCATACAGCCTACTTCAAAATAATTAAGTATAATAATAGTGATAAAATGCAAATGTTTTATAACAAATTATTGTGAATTGTAAATAATTTGATAATAATATACTTAATTATGTTTTTTGTCTTAATTAGGGACACATTTATTTATTCTAAAAACTTAAATGGATTTTCAGCCGTATAAAACCTCTTTGTTGTTACAAAAAAAGAACTGTATCTATTACCCGCTGAAATTGAAAATGCTCTGTTGACTCGCATATAACTTGCAGTTAGGTACTAACTTAACTTTGTAGGGATACTGTATTACCCGGTTAAATTGAAAAGTCTCTGTTTACTCGCATATAATTTGCAGTTAGGTACTTACTTAACTTTGTAGGGATAATTCTATTACGCAACTAGTACTGTAATATTATTATGCACGCGTGGGTTATAGTTCGGTTTATGGCCTTAAGATCGATGTAATAAGGCTCACTTTATGAGCAAGTGTGTTGAAAACATCTTTGTTATGGCATCAGACTTAGATAAGATGGTGATAGCTAGCCAGGCGGACTAAGAACAAGACCTAACATCAACCAAGATTTACGTGTCACTATCGAAAGCTATATGTCCTAGATTCAATACCCTTTAAGTCGTTAAGATTAATGCCTATAACTGTCAAAAAGCTGTACCCAATTCTCGACTTGAATTAATTACAGATATGAATACACACGGTTCATTACTTAAAGATACGACATGCTTATGCAAATGTCGAACCGGCGGGATAATATTATGTTAATAAGTTCGCAACAGAGACATTCACTCAAAGGGTTATGTTTCATTTCGTTCGTGTATGGAGGCATTATTACTATATGTATTCTGTTACGTTCTCTGGCGACTCAGAGAATTGTAGCTGTGCAGTAGTGGATTATGTATGAGGGTTACGCATACAGCTCTCTTTTTAGTAAATATGTATGAATTTCTGTACACATAAAATATACTTGGTCTTGTTTATGTCAATACTGACTTCTGTCTGCGGCTTTGTTTGTGTGGACTTCGGATTAAATCAAGGGAGACCAGAAAAGTGTGCGTGTGATTAATGTTATGGAGATTAAAATGAAAACCGTTTCAGTGAACGTAAAAGGTTTAAAGGTAAAAGATAATAATAAAACATTATGTGTCTCCTTACTAAGTCAGTTTTTTTAAATCAAAATCCGATTAGCAATTTTTTGGTGATTGAGAAACAAACATTTAAACTTTGAGAACCATGACATTAGTAGGGTTATAAATATAACACACTTAAATAAACATAGTAGTATGACTGTATGCTAATTTTATAATATTAGTCATTTGGTCTTAAAACTATGACAATCGTTTTAGTGCACTCACCTGTAATAGTTATAATGTAGTCCATGCACTTTGTAACGTAAAAATTGTTTTCAAGTACCTAAAATAGGTGTGCATATAAGAACGTGACCTTGCATGCTTTGTTTTTAAGATTTAATAATAGCTATGTATAGTGTTGGTATGTCTTGTAAATAAAATAAATATAAATCACATTTGTGATGTTGTACAATATTCAAATAACTATGTTTTATGAAACACCAAACCGATTAGAATTTCCAAACAGCTGTACATCAGCTAATCTTCCCAATAATACCACCATTGCTTATGACAGCTGATATATAAACGCTGCGTCCGAAAAAGGGCTTAAACACAATTTATGGCGCACAAACGGCGGCGGGTCAACCGTCTCAAAACAACCTACTTAGTGAGAAAGGATTCCCCCATAACTCGGTGTTATGTCCGCCTGTGGCACGCATTAAGGCGGCCATACTCGTCGCGACGGTCGATGGCCAGCTTACTTCGCGGTCAAGACATCCGAGGACTTGTATATTTTTGTAAGACCGTCTGTGCGACCATTTCCACAGACATGGAATACATTAAAATATAGTTACTCTATTGAATACAACAATATTCGTACCCTCAGTGAAAAAAGGCATAAGTAATCTTACATTGAATGATCAATTAATTTAATAATATAATAATATAAGTCACTTACATCAGCAAGAAATAATAGTATATTATGATACAAGTGAGCTTAGGTTGCTCATTATACACGAGGCTGTGGGTTGCAGCCCGAGCCGCAGGCGAGGGCGTAAATCAGCCGAGTGTCTAGTGAGTAAGTTGCTCACGAGTTTCATACGCACTTTTTCAACACACTTGCGAGGAAAAACAAACATTTATTGCATACATATTGTATTAACCTAATATTAATTAAGGGAAAAAGCGCGCAAGTTTTTTTTTTGTTGCACGCGCCAAATGTGGGGTGATTGATTACATGCAGCCAAACAGCCTACTTCAAAATAATTAAGTATAATAATAGTGATAAAATGCAAATGTTTTATAACAAATTATTGTGAATTATAAATAATTTGATAATAATATACTTAATTATGTTTTTTGTCTTAGCTAGGGACACATTTATTTATTCTAAAAACGTAAATGGATTTTCAGCCGTATAAAACCTCTTTGTTGTTACAAAAAAAGAACTGTATCTATTACCCGCTGAAATTGAAAATGCTCTGTTGACTCGCATATAACTTGCAGTTTGGTACTAATTTAACTTTGTAGGGATACTGTATTACCCGGTTAATTTGAAAAGTCTCTGTTTACTCGCATATAATTTGCAGTTAGGTACTTACTTAACTTTGTAGGGATAATTCTATTACGCAACTAGTACTGTAATATTATTATGCACGCGTGGGTTATAGTTCGGTTTATGGCCCTAAGATCGATGTAATAAGGCTCAATTTATGAGCAAGTGTGTTGAAAAAAAATATTATGAAACAGTTACTGTTTCATGATATTTTTTATTTCTTGCTGATGTATGTAACTTAAAAGTTACATTAAAAAATATGATAAAGTTCATCATTCAAAGTAAGATTACTTATGCCTTTTTTCATTTTAAAATGTATTGTGATTATTTTGTAATGATACCATGCAAAAAGGTAAGTTAAATAAGCAGCCATTACTAAATGAGCACTGCTTTTCATTTGCGCAGGCTTTTTAAAACTATGCTGTTGCTATTAGAAGATTTCTCTATGAAAATAATATTAATATTATACTATTGGACAACGTCAATTGACGAGACTGAAAACTGAGGAAGGTAGCATAATTTCGTCGCAACGCAAACACCTGTTGAAAGTGACACATACTCGTAGAACCGATGGGTGTTGAGGCGGAAAAGTTCTCGAATGGCGACCGCGTACATACCTGAAGACGTTCCGTGGGCAGACCCCCTACAAGGTGGACCGACGATCTAGTCAAGGTCATGGGAAGCTGCTGGATGCGGGCAGCGCACGTCTTTGTGGAGGTCCTTGGGGGAGGCCTATGTCCAGCAGTGGGCATCGTTCGGCTTGAATTGATTGAATACAACCGATATTTAACCTTAGAGTCAAGGCATTCGTTATTGTTACCGTAATACCATTTGCTTTCATAGATAACTCTTCTAGTAGCAACAGCATAGTCTTGAAAAGCCTGCGCAAATGAAAAGCAGTGCTCATTTAGTAACAGCTGCCTATTTTACTTACCTTTTTGCATTGTATCATTACAAGATAATCACATTTTAAAATATATTATATTAAAAGAATAAAGTATTCTTGTATTCTATCGGGTCAGGCTTGTGAAACTCTCTACCCGCACATATAGCGCGGCGGCGCGGCGGGGCATCTCGCGTTGTTAAATTTAGAACATTGATATTGATTACAATGTTCAAGTGAAGTATCTGGGGGCACGAGAATGCCCCCGCTATGACGATCCTAGCAAACCTTTAAGTTTGCGTTAAAGTAGGTTTATTGCAATGAATAGTCTGCGTTGATTTCCAACATTAAAAACCCGTAGCAACGTGTATAGCCGGTATTATTTACTACGCGTTTGGTGCTTGCGGCGCCGGACGAGTCCGACCAGACCGACCAATTACATTAGCGGATCACTTTCGCGCGAATCGGCGGATTGAGCCGTCGCGCGTCGATGCTCCACTTCGGTCGCTCTTGGAATTTGAAATGGGAGGACTTGGGGTTTGTTTGAAGAAAATATTGCGGTTTCTTGATGAAGCATTTGTATGTTGAGCCGGTCTTACTTATTATGCAAGTTTTGCTAACCGGTAAGCTCGAGACGTGAACTTACCGTCCACGCAAAAAATTCAATTGTCTTATCAAATGACGCAAGGGCGTATACCTACTTACTTATAAGACACTGGTTCAGCACAAAGTTTTTTAATTCCACGACGGAGCCTAAGCAGCACTAAGCTTTCTGGTTGTATACGTACGCCAGAAACCATTGTTAAACGTAAAGTTGACGGAAAGAGTCTTGATTTGCAAACGGTACAATTATTGTAACGCATATTTGCGGCATATTTACTACATTACTAGATCATAGTATTTGACATTAACTTGATACTACAGTTCTGAGGAAAAGATAATTGTCGCAAGAAACACTGTGGCTGGTATTCCACCCGCGCTGGCGAGTTGGCCCAGCTACGGATCGTGGCGCGGAGATCGAAAGTGTTTGATAAAAAATAACTATATTGTGAAAAACTAAATATATGTAGCTTACTAATCTTACTACTTACTTGCTAATCGGTGAAGGTGCAAGGTGTATTGCTGTCTTGCTAAATGCAAATATTGTGCACTGGTATTTTCGGGCAGTGCATCTTGCATGTTGTGTTTTTTTGCGGAAGTAAGTTACATATATTTCGTTTTTTACAATGGTTAGGGACTTCCGCCAAGTGACGCCTGATTCAATCAAATAAATAACTTTATTATTAAAAGAATCCTCTGAAACGCCTAATTATCTTATCTTTAAAACTCCTGTTAATCCTAGTAATTATCATTAAATTGAGACTATAAAACGTTGCTGAGGGCAGGGTAGCAGGATATGGCCCACCGGCCGCGGCGCGACGATCGAAAGTGTTCCGTATGATTGATGAGCTCCACAACACACGCGTGATTCGGAAACGATAGCGAGCGGCGGTAGACGAGCGACTGGCGGAGATATACTAACTAACTGACTTCGGATTCAGACATGATTATAAATTTATTTTTACAGTTTGGTTTTGGAGTCTTTTTCAACTGGATGCCAGCGGCTGACACCAGTCAGAGACAAAGAGAGTATGCGTAATAGCACGCGAATGCATTATATCCTACGGGCTTAGCAGCTATGGCCGTACATACAAAACATATTTAGAACAAATATATAATATTCAGTATAGGCTTCTTAAACAATTGGTTCCACTTAAAATAAAAATTAAATACTCAGAGGACCCAGCTGGACTCTTTAAGTACTGTGGAGTTTTACCTATAGCTGAGAAAGTTAAACATAATTTGCTTATTGAAAATTACTTTAACGAAGAGATTCAAGTACCGATAAATCACAAAATATCTACTAGAAAAAAAACTAAGAAAGAACTTTATATTCCCATATATAACAACGAATACGGTAAAAGAACATCTCAGTATTTGATTCCCCGTCTTATAAACAACTTACCAATCGAAATCAAAGATAAAATTAATCATAATAACATTAAAAGAATTCTTAAATTATATTTCCAAACTTAAAAAAATATGTTTTTATGTCGTGGAATAGGAGCTACCTTTATATGCGAGCGCACACGCACAAGCGCAAGAATTATAGTTTTTAATTTTTTCTATTGATTTTATGCATGCGTTGTCTTGAAACTCATCGTCTTTCTTTGTGGGCACTCGCTCAAACATTCTGTATGATAAATACTTAAGTACACCTACCCGCTCTTCAAAATTAATAATGTTTTATTTAATTAATTGCGCTTTTATATTTATTTTTGAGAACCTAGTATCTAGATAAACTTAATTTAGTTTTTAAGATAATACTAACCATAATAGTAACATGTTTATTGGCAAATGAATAAATAAAAATAAATAAATAAATAAATAAATGAATGAATGAAGCCGCGGGCAAAAGCTAGTTGAACCCTATAGTAATTTCCTGTAAGCGCACCTATTTTCAAGCGCACCCAACTAAGCGCACCTAAAAGGTGCGCTTGGAGGAATCAACTAAAATATTAAAATTTTATTCCTCAAAGCGCACCCACGGTAAAAAATATGAAAGAGTATGAAGAATACGTATTTAAAGCAAAACTTAAAGAGCATATACTATCGGATGCTACTAATTAGAGAACATCTTTTGGAGTTATAATAATATAGAATTTTTGGATTATAACTATAATTTAGCACTATTCATATTTACAATGTATGTTCACAATGTATGACTGTATGTTTATTTTTGGTTCTCAAGGAAGTGACAATGTAAGTCTTTTATGAGAATAAATATTCTATAAACCTTATACGTAATAATATGATATCGACAAGTGCTAATTGCTATTAAGAGGGGTGCCAAACGCTTGCCGGCTGGTTACGTTGTAACTTATTAGTAACATTTGCATAAGTGACCTACCTACCTACACACATTTTCAAATAAAGTCGTGATATTTAAATTTTTAGTTTTTTGCATTCACAATGCAATTTTTATTACTGAAAAGTGGAAAATGAAGTATTTTGAAAAAATCGACCCGTCTCACAATCGGCTCCGATGGGACTCGAACCCACGACCTTTCGCTTTCCGGGCGACTGCTCTAAGCACTGCGATTTTTTCTCTTTTTCTAACGGGTCGATTTTTTCTAATCACTTGATTTTCCATTTTTCCTTATAAGGCTTTTTTTAAAATGGCCGCATCTGTCAAAAGCCTTATAAGGCTTCGGGGCGATGGAACATTTTGGTACGTTTGTACTCTATTCTGCTACTCATATCTGTGTTTTACTAGTTTATTGTCTGTTATTGTCTGTGGGATTTGACACTGAAGCGATAAAACGTCACAGTTTTAACCAATCACCATTCTTTGCGCCTTTTCATATGTCTCAAGTTGACCTTACGTCACCCCGCGCCATTCCCATGACAGATACCCGCCAGTTTGAAAAAATGGCCGGACATTATCAGGGGAAGTGACCAACCTACCTACCTACCTACACACATTTTTAAATAAAGTCATGATATTAAAATTTTTAGTTTTTTGCATTCACAATGCAATTTTTATTATTGAAAAATGAAAAATGAACTATTTTGAAAAAATCTACCCGTCTCGCAACCAGCTCCGATGGGATGGGCTCCAGCTCGTGGGTTCGAGTCCCATCGAAGCTGGTTGTGAGACGGGTCGATTTTTTCAAAATACTTCATTTTCCATTTTTCAATAAAGTCATGATAGTAATAGTTGTTTTGACTAAAAGTACCAGGTTACCAGAGTATCAATTTTTCCATATCCAGGATATAATATGGAATAGTAATATAGGAATAGTTTAGGTGCGCTTGAAAATGGGTGTGTTTAGAGGAATACCTCAATGTTTGAGGAGGTATCCCCTTTCCAGATGAACATCATTCGTTCTATAGTTATTTATTAAGAAACCTTTTAAGATTTCAAATTATTTTTATACATTCACAATGCAATACTCTTGTGTAAGTATAGAAAAAAAAATACAGAAAAGCCTGCCTGAAAGCTTCTTGCAGGGTTGGTGATTTTTCTGTCAAAATCTTTCCTACAATAAACCTGTGTCAAGTCGCTCGTCTGTACCGCTGTTATTACATAATCACATTTGCATCCATTTATTAATTCTGTATCAGCGCCGATCCGTCTTTGCCGGATTCCGCGATGGCCGCTGTATACATAACATCGTCATTATTTCACGATCATCGATTTATTCTAGGCATTTGGGATGCTTGTATGTGTATAGAATTCTATCATTTGCTGCTTTATTACAGTACGTTTTATCCCATCTTATGGAATGACTTGTGTTTTCATTTTGAACCTTTACAGCATTCTTTACAATCATCATCATCATCAGCTATAAGTCTTCCACAGGCCTTCCTAATGGATGTTAGACCCGAAATGATGGACCCGAGTGTGTAGCAATCTTTACAAGCAATTTTGATTAATTTGGAGTACAAGAACTTTAAATATTTAGAATCCCTGTTTCACTTTCGATAATTATGATGAAAATAATTGGCTCTCGTATTCCCACAATTTATGTAGTCTTCTTAGATTACCACGCGTATTAAAACATTTTAGGGATTAAATCAGGGATTACAAGCCTAAAGGACCCCACAGACTATCAGTCTGTCTGTTGGCAAGGGCCTGTCAGTTAGCCGGAACAGGCCACACACTCACAGTTCCCTTCAAGTTTTAGGACTGACCGCTAGGTATGGCCGCTGGGTGGCGCGGACCAACGTCGACAGTTATCGGCCGGATAGAAACTGACGACTATCAACTGCTAGTGTGTGGTCTCAAAGCCGGTTTTCGACTATTGCCGCCACTATGAACCAGAATGCCAATCTAGCCGGACAAAAAGGGTTACCTCATAACTTTATTTTTTTTAGTAGAATCGATAGCTTATGAACCAGAGGTATCGATTCAGTAATTTTTTTTAGCCACTACCCTCTGATAATTTAATAATTTCAAATCATCTCTGAACAAGTGAGTTGTTTACAATGAAATATATCACTTTTTTAAGTTTGATGTGTCAGTGCTTGGAGATAAATATAAATAAAATTGTGATAATTTTAGTTATGAGTCTTGAAGTAGATGGTATGTATTACATATTTATCAATATAGTTATTGCCAACACCAATTATTCACGTACGATACTCGTAGTTCAAGTAATAATATTCTTATTTTTTGCGTTTTTCTGTATTTGAACTACTTGTCCCCTCATGTCCCCGGGCTGTATTTTTTATATAAAGAAGTTACATATATGTACTTCAAAAAATAGTAAGTTATAGGTAGCTCACGGTAGCACAACTTTGATTTTTTTGCAGAAAATGTAATTGAGGTATCCCGAAGCGACTTTTATCAACAGTGGCTAAAGTACCCAAAACACGAAAAAGTTCAGGACTATATGATTATTTCTCTACAAGATTTGATTTCAAAGAAGCTACGGAGCCATGCGTAAGGGATATTAAAAAGAATATAAGCCGAATTTGCTCAAAATTTGCTGAAAAATGGGTTCAATGTGGAAAAATTCGATATGGTTTTGAGACAAGGACGATTGGTGTTGAATGGCTGAATGTTGAAAACATCAAATAGTACGTGTTTTACATCCTAGTACGTCAACCTACTCCAAGCCCTGGTCGCCCGAAGACCAAGTATTCTTGAATCAGTAAAATGGAGGAAATTGTGTGAATCAAAACCTGAATCATCTTCGTCTAAAGCGGATAAAGAAACTCAGGTCCAATACTTAGATATCTTAGATTCTATCCTACTTATAATATCCTACTATAATATTATAAATGTGAAAGTTTAGATGTTTGGATGTTTGTTACTCAATCACGCCAAAACGGCTGAACGGATTTGGCTGAAATTTGGAATACAGATATTTTAAAGCCTGGAAAGGAACATAGGCTACTTTTTATCCCGGAAAAATAACACATTCCCGCGGGATGACGTAGTGTATTCCACGCGGGCGAAGCCGCGGGCGGAAAGCTAGTAATATTATAAATGTAAAAGTTTAGATGTTCGGGTGTTTGTATGTTTGTTACTCAATCACGCCAAAACGGCTGAACGGATTTGGGTGAAATTTGTGACATAGATACTTTGTAGCCTGGAGAGGAACATAGGGTACTTTTTATCACGGAAAATATCACATTCCCGCGGGATAACATCGTGTAGTCCACGCGGGCGAAGCCGCGGGCGGAAAACTAGTTGTTTATAAAAAAGGATCATTGGGATCAAGTTGACATCATCGAAAATATTAATGTTGAGTCGGAGAAACCCTTGGACCCCAGAAATCAACAAATTGCGAAGCTGCTGGCTGCTGAACTGGAGCAGGTTCCTGAAGAAAAACGTACAATGACGTATTCAAAAGTATTGGATTTCGTTAGAAAAGTCTGAAATGAGGATAGCTTAGCAAATGTGAGCTTGCCTAGTTGTGATGGATCTGAATAAAGATAAAGAAAGTTTTATTTAATTTCCATTATTAATTAAACCAGTTTGTGAAATTGGTAAAGTGTTATTCCTTAATATTTTTACCGAACTAATGTAAAAATGTTAGATATCGAACTAAAATTCAAAACACAAAGTAATATAACCTAAGAAAGTAGTCCAATTTAACTAGACCTTCACACACGTACCAAATGTGTAATAAAAAGGGTCAGCGTAAAGAGGTTATTGGTTTTCTCGTAATTATATGGTTTGTGTCCTTTTTTATAACTTATTATAACAAACTATGTGCATTTAAAGCGGTTAGTACTTACTACTAGCCTTAAATAATATTGTCCAGCTAGATTGCCATTCTGGTTCACAGTGTGCCGATAGGTAATAATCGGTCTGCGGATGTAGGTCTTGAACAGCAGACGGTCTATCCGATTTAAGACTGCAAGCGGACTGATAGCCTGTGGGGCCCTTAATGTTTAAAATCAGGTGTTTAGGTTTTTTTAATTTTCTAGTTATTCATCACTTCAGCACCTTTGCACGCTCATGGGACTGATAAAGAAAATTCTCTGTAATCATAAATAAATTGTACGTCGTACTAGGACTTACCGTGGGATTCGATTAAACTCGTTTGCAGAAAAAATGGATAAGTACTTGCTTTATTCCCTGCACAGTCTCTATTCCACTTATCTACTTACTATTTCCCCACAACGCAAAATATTGCAAAAGTAGTTCTAAAAAGTTCTACTAATGCCTTAAAATTTTAAAGAATATTTTTACTTACAAAATACGTAGGTACTGAAGTCTGATAGTATTTTTTTAATATTTTTTATTTTATACTTTTGGAAATTTGAGAATTAAATATTCAGGATCCTCTGTCCTTGTCTAAGGTCTAATTTATCTTCAGCTAAATAACATTGAGATTCCACTCAGAGGATAAGACGTGAAAAGGTTAAATACAGTCTGAAAGACAGACAGAATAACCTTCGGATTTATAATATAGGTACGTTTGGTTTCTGTGCCACAGTTGCAACCAAGTGTATAACTGAAAATTCTTCAGGAGAGCTCCCCTCAAAAATCAGCGACCCAATTACATCAATCTCGCAAAATCCAGCAAGAAAAAAGATCCCAAGCTCCGGACGAGGACCTTAAGCCCACCTGCCGCTTCATTTAGTCGCGTAATGATAATCATTAGTATTCAATTCTTCCCGGTTCGCGCAGTAAATAAAAATTTGCAATCATTCCCAGATGTTACGATCCATTAAGTCAGCCGTGACGCGTGGCATCGATTTATTACGTTCGGGTTTATAGGGGAAAGTATTTTGTTGTTAATAGGGTATTTTACTGTTGTTGAAATGTAGATATTTAATGATGACGTTAAAAAATATTGCAATTAAGAATACCAAATGTGAAAAAATAATTTGAATGTGTTTTATAATAAAAGAATTATAGTCTGTTTGATTTTGACTATAGCTGTCTCTTTCTAAAACGAAATCTTCTATGGCGTGACTATGACGCTATTAACCCACTGACGTCACTAAGATAGCGTCCTGTCCTTGTCTAATTATAAAGTTTGAAGTCCTATATTATCTTTGAAAACATTCAAGATAATTCAAAATGAAAACTTGTTTTGTGTAGCTAATATTTCGAAAAACATTTTAAAGAAATAAAAAAATATCAGTAAAATACCGTATTTCTGGTTTTAATTTGCCTTATGCCTTATGCTGATTAAATACAGTGTTGCTTTAAATCTAATTATTTAATCAATTTAGGCATTTACCATTACTACTGGAAATTCCTGTCATAATTTACTGGTCATACTTTAGTGCCTTTAAAGTTACAATATCCATATCACGAGAAGAACTATTGCAGCACAATTTTTGTATATCGACAGAGTTTAGATAAAGTTCCAATAAAATTGTATGTAGACGAACAAATTCATCAAAAAAATACAATTCTGACGGCATATTTCTGGAAGTACAAGATACTACAGACAGACAACGGACAAGTAATAAAAAACCAGGCACATACAACATTTAAAAAGGACCACTGTTTTTTTCTTTTTCTAGCTTCAATAATGAAAAATTTTCAGATCTTACTAAAAACAATAAATTAATACCAAACTGTGTAGCCTCTCAACAACAAAGGGTGGAAACATCTGATTCCCAACTAATTTGTTTTGTTCACGGCGAACTTTCTTTATTGCAAGGTCAGCCTTCTCACGAAAATGAGGTTCTCCTTATCGGGTTCAAGTTTAAGTTCGGTTAAGAGTCCAAGAGGTGATCATTTCAAGCGGGTTCTGCTTTGGACTGATCACAATTTATAGCAAAGCCTAACTAACAAAAAACAACCAGCATCAACAGTCGGTATCGCAGCGGGAACGTTTGAAATTCCCTCCCGTACGTTTCCATTTTCACAAAATTCACGACTCATTTACTAGTTACTCGTTTTGTTCGCGCCGGACCCAGCTCCTTGTCACCCCATTAGGACAACAATTTCAAATACGATATCATTTGCAATGCTCGAAGATTTGGTTTAAACTTGGTTCAGTGTTAAACAGTATCGTCATTTTCTGAAAGCGCAATATCCTAACACTGTTTTAAACTCAGTTTGTAATAACCAGTGCGGACATTAGATACTTTTATATGGCAATCATTATAGTCTACCATTTTAATGTGCTCCCTGCTGGAAAGCTTTCCTTATGAATGGACTAACTTGTCTTTCAAAACACGGTGGAGTCCATATTAATATTTTTGTCACCACCCCTATTATCGACCTTTGCGAAAGATGCTTAGCAGCCACAACAACAGGAAACCAAGCGCGCGAATAACTTAAAGTGAGAATAATAAATACACCAAATATCCACAGGGCAACAGCTCTTTTAAAGTGTACCTAGGTAGCCATTTAAATTTTTACTTGTTTGCATTCACAATGCAATTTTTATGGTTGAAAGATGGAAAATGAAGTATTTAGAAAAAAACGACCCTTCTCACAACCAGCTCCGAGCTCCAGAGCAGTCGTCCGGATAGCGAAAGGTCGTGGGTTCGTGTCCCATCGGAGCTGGTTGTGAGACGGGTCGATTTTTTTCTAAATACTTCATTTTCCATTTTTGTACTTAGGTTTTTTAGTTTCTGGGATCTACTCCGGTATAGAAATGTGAGATTTCTGAGTGACCAACGCGATAGCCGAAAAAACGTTAATTTTATAAATGTTCGCCTTAATCTGTAAGGTACTCTTGCAAGATAAATCAAATCTGTGAACCCACCACCCACGCAATAGAGTTACCCAACAGGCTGAAGTTCTATCTTTTTCGCAGTTGGTTAAAAACCCTAGGGCAGTCAACCGAAACGTTTGTAATTTTTGTCTGTCGCCGACGTGACACACAGTCGGTTAATCCCCAGTCTGACCTTTAGCCGGCAACAGTGACGTATTTTTGCGTTTGCGTGTGGGGGAGGGGGGTGTTTAATATCCGCCACGTTATTGGCACTCGTTAGTGATTCCCAAACAAGCAGCCGCTGGAAATTAGACATCTAGGCGCTTCCCGCCCGCCCAGGGCTGTCGCTACCGAAAAAGGACGTTTCACTAAACAAATACCTATATTCAGACAAAAAAACAAACAAATTATAGAATATAACACATATATTTTCCTAAAGAAAGAAATTACATATCGCTCACACACAAATGTTTACTTCTTCTTCCTAATGTCGATTAATTTGATTCTTTGTATCTGTTCAGCCCAGTATTGCGCCACACGTACTGCGTATTCAGTGGCGTTATGGGTAAAGGTATTCCCGTGTGCAAATTAATGCTTTCTATGTTAGATAGACATCGAACCCCCAAACCATGTAGCAGTAGGCTGTATAGGTATGATTATGATCATTACACCATAGGTCTGTCAAAGTAAATACTTCATGATAAAGTTGATAATATTAGAATCATTTCTACCAGCCCCATAATCCTATCGTATTAATAAAGCGAAACAGGTGAAGACAATAGTTTTCTTTACACTATTTCAATATTCTACATTCTTATACGTAGCAAGAACTTTGCTACATTTATTAAATCGACTTAAATTTATAATTTTTTATTCCTATCCGTTGATTAATAAACGTCATGGCTAAATATGAAATAACTTATAGCGAGGGACAACGCTTAAGGTATTGTTGATTACTACTTTATTTTCATAGTGAAATAAAGATATAATGCTAATGCTAGCATTCCGCTGCTAGTGTCAAATAAAACAATTTTCAAGAACAAACCTGCCCCAAGTAGCGAGCCCTGTGGTACTCGGGATGTCGCGGGACGCGTGAGGGCGACAGAGCGTTGTACGCGCAGTTCATTACGTATTCTAATTGTGTCATTTGCGCGCCTCCACGGGTTATGGCACTGCATTTGTTGGGCCTAACAAATACTCATTACGCGATGACTCTGACGGGTTAGCTGGCACGACGAATGGGGGGCGCGTTATGAAAATAAAATAGCTCGTGATAGTTTTGGGTTATGAGGCCACTTGTGAGTTGTGAGTTGAATATCAGGTTTAGGCGGAAAGGGTTTTAGGAGACAAACGTCGACTTAATGTTTTATGACAGATTTTTTTAACCACCGACTGCAGAAAGAGGGGTGTTAAAAGTTTGACGTGTCTGTGGCTGTCTGTCTGTGGCAGCGTAGCTCAACGAATGGACCGATTTTTATGCGATTTGTTTTGTTCTAAAGCTGACGTGATCGAGATGGTATTTAGCGTTCTAAATAATTTGTGAAGATCAGCTGTTCAGACGTTTCAAGGTAATCAGCTCTTTAAATTACCTTTGCAGGTATGGATCTGACACGTATAATGGGTATATTCTTACAAATGTTTGTCTACAATTTAAAAAGAATGAAATAAAAATAAGCGGCAGAATTGTAGGTTTCATCCTACGGGGGCAAACATTTATGTAATGAACACTGGTGTTTGTTCGGCGTTTGTTTTTTGAGCGTAGCCTTCTTTGATTCTGATATTCGTAACACAATATAAACTGATAAAGTCAGTAGTAATTAAGTTATCTTTGTTTCGAAATTGCGGATCTTTTGCAAGGAAACTAGTCACATATCTCGCAAATGAACGAAATCTAAAGAAGAAATTATTTTCTTGCTTGAATTTGCAGTCGTTAATACTCACCAACCCGCATTGGACCCAAGTGATGGGACATGGCCCATTGTCCGTATCCATCCGTAAGGAAGACCAGTGCCCCAGCAGTGGGGACATTAAAATGGCTGATGATGTTGACACTCTTGCTCTAGTAATTGATTTAATCATACTTATGATTTTTTGGCTTTTGCTTAAAAAACAGTTCCCTGACACGCATACAAAGCGCTTTTTTAGATTTCTTGTAGATTAAATAATTTATTTGCCAAAATAAAGGTAGTGTATTTGTGAACAGTATCTGAAAGCCTATGTGAAGTTTGACTACATACTTAGCAAGTTCTGAATACAAGTAAGCTTTCTAGTTTTTATTACAGAAGTAGCTTAACCAATTTTCTTTGAAATACAAACCGTATAAATAATAAATAATACACAACGTACGTAATATATGTAACAAAACAAAACACAAGTAATTTATTCAAATACGAATCTTCATAAGCCCTCTTTTAATACGATATGCCAGAGATATCTCGTTGGCAAAATAAACACAAACAGATCCGCCATCATTCAAAACCAATCACTATTCTCAATTACGAAATTATTCCGTCGAGTTTCTACTCGATTACGATACGAGGATAAAACTCCACCCCAGGGATGGGAGAATATCGACAATACAACTATATCGATAAATTATTACTGATTCCAATGAAAAATGAAATTAACATGGGCTTAGATAATTGGTGTGAATGTAAGAAGTTACTATTATTATTCCCTTTATTACATTTAAAATACTTACAAAATTATATTTATATAAATTATACAATGTATAACAATAAAAAATATAAAATTTAAAAATACAAAAATGCAGCTCCCCAACGGTAGCAAGATCAGTGTCCCGGCTACTTTTTTTTTTTTATTTTTTTTTTTATTATTTTTTTTTTTTTTTGTGCTGGCAACACTGGCAGCAACACTTAAAAGTTTGCTGTGTAATTTTAATTAATTAATTTTATTAGTAATTCTCTTTAAATTTCCAAATAATTTGTTATAATTAGCTTAATTACGTATTAAATAACAAGTGGAAGTGTTATCAGCAAGTTTAATGAACAAACTTTTGAATTAAAAGCGAGGAAAAATTGACCCAACTGTCAATCAAGAAGACGATACTAATTCAAATTGAAAAGATATAAATACTGTGGACTGCTTCTACTTAAACCTGGGGAGTATTGTTTTCATAATTTACATCACTCACGTTGCATTCTCAGACCAATAAAACTTATATTACCGACAAATACATCTTGACAATCTTGATAAGAAACTAACTAACCAACTTATAACTCAATGTAATCAACTAGGTATTTGTACTTAGTTGTTAATTTTCAATAATTTGTTAGACCAACAACTTACCTATATGCTATTATCAACAACAAGTGTTTTCTGATTAAGAATATCATTTGTTTGCATTGTGTTACCTATAGTTAACATTCAATCTTTTAAAATATATAAGTAGGTAGTTAATGTTTGACATAAATTAGACTAAGTTATTACAGGTTTTGCCATCTCCCTTACAGCCTGAATTACTACTTGCAGTATTTAAATTTCTTGTAATAAAGTGAGAAAACTATAAAGAACACTTTTTGAAACCTTAATTGAGTTCAAAATACCTACCCTCATATTTTGTTATTATTTTAGTTAGGTATTGATCATCACTTTTAAACTCAACTAACACACAAGATTTGAATGCCAAATTGGTTTCACATTCACTGTACACTAATTTTCATTACTAGTACAGAGCTCACTTTCAGTGAGCAACGTCACAATCCATTACGATTTGGCATTGTTGACAACCTCTCTTTACTTGACAAACTGTGGAAGTAAAGCTGACGGTGACCACTACTGTCACAGACATTCACCTTACTGCTACACTTTCCAAACACTACATCTATACAGAGACATCCAAATCATTTCAATTAAAGATTGTGAAACTAGTTTGTAACTTGAATCTTAAGATATTTCTACATGGTCAAATAAATTAACAGAATACTACAGAAAGGCTTAAGTACCTCAACCTACTTTAATAAAAGTTAATTTTATGGTGACATCAGCTGTCACCAGTAGCTACTACTTATAACAAATTTGTCTTATAACAAATTTGTCATATTCATTAATAATTTAGTACAATAAACTTTAATTTAACAACGCACACTTTTTTAAATTGGTTTGCCTCACTTTATATTGCACAAATTAAAGTTGATGGTGACATTTATATCTACTTAACATTCTTTAATAACTTTATTGTTATTCACTACAACTGACACTCTTAATTATTATTTAATTTTTTAACCGCTCATTGTATACAAAATAATAAATAGAAAAGGTAGTTCAAAATTACCTTTTACTAATTATTAAGATAGATAAATCTGTAATTCAAAGCTTTACTGTAATCAGTTATTGATCACATTTGTATATATTTCAGAGGTAGTTACCTAGAACCTTAATAAACAATTATGATGACCCGGAGGACAACGGCAAAGGATGTGGAGCTACAACTTAAGAATACTCTGCAGGATCTGAAGGCAGCCAAAGATCTCAATGAATCTTTAATGAGGGAAAGAGAGGAAAGTGAGCAGGAGATTTACAAGAACATTACCCGCAATACTCAGCTTAAGAATGAACTCGCTGAACTTCACATTAAATACTCAGAAGTCGTACACAAGTGTAACCAAATGCAAGACTTTATTGAGTCTTTTAGGGCTTGTTCTGATACTCATGAACAGGCATTGAGTCGCATAACAGACCTGGAAATTAGTCTCTCCCTTGCCCAGAAAACAGTACTAGATTTAGAAAAAGAAAATAAAAGTATATTAGAAGATAAGCATTCTCAAAGCCTGTTTAGTGAGTTAACGCTATGTAATTCGGCAGCACTTGATAATTCAACCTCGGAATGTGTCAACTATGTGGTTAAACCATTCTTTAGTAATGATACTATTTGTGGCTTTAGTAGCGGAAAGAAACTAAAAAAATATATTAAAATTAATAGATACATTAGGAAAACACAAAAGTTAATTAAAAGACAAAATTATTATAATAAGTACAGTCACTTAAAGAGAGAACGTAAGGTACTTTTAGAACAATTAAATATGATAAACATGGAAACATGTAATAAAAATAAAGAAAGTGAAATGATAGGTAGTCAAATAGGTAACAAAATTGACAATTTGGAACTATCACTAAGGGAAATGTACACTAACTTGTGTGAGTTTTCTCACAAGCAACTAAATAATCAAAAAATGGCTGCCTATGATATGATTGATCTTTGTAATTTTAATTCAGACCGGTTTGAATCGCTAGGTAAAAAACGCAGCTGCAATTGTACCAAAGTGAGCAACAATTTATGTAAAACTGATACATTAGGTCGGGCTGCTCAGGAGGTTTATATACCAACAAACTCTGACACCTCTAACAATCCCGATAGTATATTACTGAATAATGAAAATAACCCACCTACAAGAATAAGTAACGCTAAAACAATTATGTTCTGCGATGAGATTGGGAAGGGCTTGGGCCAATTAATCCAGAAACATTCTAAGGAAAGTGTTACTAATTATTGTATGCCTGGATCAAGCATAAATGAGATTATGAAAGTAACTGTAAAAAAATCTTATAGTGAAAACACAAACTTGATTGTTTTAATCGGGAATAGAGATAGTATAAACAAAAACCATTTAATATCATACTGTAACTCATTATGCTCTCTAAATGTTAGAAAAGTTGTTATGTTTACATTTCCCTATAGTCAAGGGTTTTCACAATTAGAGAATAAATTAAGATATAATCTTAATTTAACATTAAGCACAATAGCATCTCATAATAGTCAGATACAAATAATTGACATAAATACCCTGTTATGTAATCTTAACTTGACGAAAGATAAATACTATCTGCATAATTATCATAAGCGACAAATAGCATTATCGCTATCTTTTTATTTTAATCAACTAGCCAACAATCTGGCTACTCTAACTTCTGCTTCTTTTGAGCAGCTAAAATGTGACATTTCTAATTCAACTTTGGAATCTGTTCCAAATAATTCGATTCTTTTGAATCCAAATACTGACATGGTTAATTTAAATTACCATTAGAGACAACGGAGGCATACTCTAGCCCAGTATTGACAAGAGGAAGGCCTAAATGTTTAAAAATAGTACACCAGAATATCCAAGGCTTTTCTGCTGGCAAAGACCTAGAAATAAGTTTATTTTTAAATTGTGAAAATATTGGTGTGTTATGTGTTACTGAACATTGGTTAAAAGAATATGAATTATTGTTAAATTTGGATAATTATAGTGTTGTAAGTTCATTCAATAGAAAAACTGCAGTAAGGGGGGGTTCTTTAATAATTTTACCTAATAACACACAATATAAAGAGCGAAAGGATATAGTATCCCTCTCTGTTGAACGAATTTGTGAGATATCATGCGTGGAACTTGAACAAATGATTATAATCTGTGTATATAGCCCCCCTGGAGCAAATTACACAGTCTTTGAGTCCACTATGGAGGATGTTTTGAAAATATGCTGTCGTAAGAATAAAAAAATTTTAGTTTGTGGAGATTTTAATATAGACATCTTAGATATTAAATTAGCACAACTCTCCAGTAAATTCCTTAATCTTTTTAAATCATTTAATTTGCTTCACACTTTTAATGAACCAACGCGAATTACGCCAACATCGGCTACTTGCTTAGATAACATCTTTTCCAACTGTAACTTAATTGAGAATTCGGTAATTAATATTATTAAATAAAAATACAAATTGCACTTGTAGAAGAAATTATGTTAATTCATGCTTCTTGTCTTCTAATAAAATTACCTGATTTTGTCGTTCTAGGAATTTATCGCTCTCCATCAAATAGTAATGCAGATCAATTCATTGACTCTCTAGATATACACTTAGACGCCCTTAGTACTCAGAAAAATATAGTTATCACGGGCGATATAAATATTAACATAATTCCTAAGGAAGCTGAAACATCTTATGAACATCACAACAGGTTAAACTACCTCAACATACTATCAGCTCACGGTATTTTGCCGGGGCATCTGTTACCAACTCGATTAAATAACTGTCTTGATCATTTCAATTTAAAAATGGATAAAATCAAACATGAAGCGTTTATAGCTGTCTTTAACACGTCCGTAACAGACCATTCAATGGTATTATTAAACATATCTAAAACTCTTATCACCAAACCCAATATTCCTAGATCCAAAACCATGATCGATTATGAGCAAGCTTATCTGAGCTTTACCACGACAAATCCTCTAGAATTAATACAAATTCATGACCCAAATATAGTAGTTCAGTATTTGATCTGTAACATTAAAAAATCTCTAGCAGATAACACTAAAGTCATAACCACCCATAGCTCTAAAAGAATTCTTAAACCCTGGATCACAGATGGTATTCTCCGTTGCATAAGATTGCGGAATAAAATGCAAAAGAAACTCAGGACTGATCCCTACAACGAGATATCAAAACAGATTTTTAAGAGATTTCGCAATTTTTGTAGTAATTTAATTAAAAAACATAAAAGGCAATACCAAAGAAAACAAATAAATGAATCATCTAAAAATTCTAAAGTTATGTGGAAAGCTATCAATAATATAACACACTTTAAATCACCAAAATCTAGTAACACAAATCTTCTCGAAGTTAAGCCTTTGCCTACTGACTCAGTAAATTATGTGAATACCTATTTTGCCAACATAGGAAAAACCTTAGCTGAAAGTATTATTACCAATAAAATATCACCTTTACCCATTACTAACACAGCTAACTCACAAGCCACATCATTTTTCCTCATTCCGACCGACGATAATGAAGTAAGAGGGATTCTTAATGGTTTGGATTCGAGTAGTGCTCCTGGCTGGGACAATATACCTACTGTGTTCCTTAAACAAAGTCAAAATATCATTGTCCCCATTTTAACTCACTTAGCAAATTTATGTTTTATCACTGGTACGTTCCCGAGTCTACTTAAACAAGCCATTATTACGCCAGTTTACAAGGGGGGTGACAGAAACGATGTCAACAACTATAGGCCAATCTCTGTGTTGCTTGCATTTTCTAAAATATTGGAAAAACTTATGAATACTAGGTTGACTTATTATTTGAGTAAATTCAATATTTTATCAAATGCCCAGTTTGGCTTCCGAAAAGGTTTGTCAACTGAGCATGCTATTACAGCGATAACGTCATTGATTGTTTCTAAGGTAGATCAGGGTAAAAGGTGTCTCGCAGTATTCCTCGACTTAAAAAAGGCATTTGACACCGTTTCTGTTCCCACCCTCTTACAACGGCTGGAAACTATCGGAATCAGAGGCAACTCGCTGGCTCTCTTTGAAAGTTATCTTTCTGGTAGGACTCAACGCGTTAAGATTGGTGATTGCATAAGTGAGGAGGAACAAGTTCGCTATGGAGTTCCACAAGGAAGTGTCCTTGGCCCAACCCTCTTCTTAATTTATATTAACAGCTTATGTAGCCTTCCAATTGAAAACGGTCAACTATTTTGCTACGCCGACGATACTGCTATCGTATTCTCTGGAAATTCCTGGGAAGAAGTGCACTGTTTCGCAGAAAAGGGACTGAGACAAGTAGCACAATGGCTCAATCTTAACACCCTTACCTTAAATGTGTCTAAATCTAACTTTATATGTTTCGCAATAGACAAAAGAACTCAACCACGGCACAATCTCTCACTGAAAATACATACTTGTGTCTCCCAATCTGATTGCAATTGTCCTTCTTTAAACAAAGTTAGCAGTACCAAATATCTAGGTATTATGATAGATGAGAGACTATCGTGGCATTCACATATAGACCTAATTATAAACAGACTTCGAAAATTCATTTGGATTTATAAAACATTGCGACACGTTACTTCGAAAGAACTTTTAAATAAAATATATATTGCATTAACACAGTCAATATTAAAGTATTGTATACCAGTTTGGGGTGGATCTGTAAAAATGAAGATCTTGGAATTGGAAAGGGCTCAAAGACTGTTATTAAAAATAATGTACTTCAAACCTCGCCGTTTCTCGACTGAAGAGTTATACCAATTTGCAGAGTTACTTTCAGTCCGAAAACTATATATATTAAATGCAATATTAAAGGTTCACAAGTCGATAGGATTTGACCCCACATTAAATAAAAAAAGGAGAAAAAATGTTATATCATTGATACCCACACACACAGTTTTTGCTAGTCGACAGTATGTTAGACAATCAGCTCGGTTATACAATATTATCAATGAAAAACTAAAGATCTACCCACTGACGTTTTACGATTGTAAAAATATGGTCCAGGACTGGCTAAAACAATTAACCTATAAAGAAACTGAATCCCTTTTGGAAATTGTATCGTAATTAGTTTATAATTAAAATGAGTTAACATTTAAATTTAATATATTATAAATAAATAAGAAACAAATAATATACACTTTTAATTATATATACACATATATATATATATACTTATCTAGATAAATTACATGTAAACAAAAGATATGAATTAAACACTTGCTTCAGACACGCATTCACACACACACACACACACACACACACACACACGAACATGCATATTATTAGTTTTAGTAACCTAATTATAGCTTTTAGTAGTAGGTACCCTTTAGAATTATAAACTCAATCGCTTGTTTGTAATAAGTTACAGGAAGAGCGGAAACTCCTGATACAAGTGTTTTAAAACACTCAAAAGGAGTGTCCAATAAATTTTGTATAATATTGATTGAGGAACTGTAATAAACATATTTTTATTTTATTTTTATTTTTTTTAAATCCGACCACAGTGGACAACTAGCTTCTTTTGAGCACTATAATGTTACTCCTAAACGCGAAGTAATTTGCAGGCCAATACCGAAACGTGGTATTACTAAATTTAGAAATAATGTACAAGATAAAATTCAATGTTTGCCAGCTTCTGCTGACGCTAATAACTCTTATCAATCATTATTTGATATTGTTGAAAAAGAATTTAGTAACAATTTTAAACAAAAAGTTATAAAGTGTAATGATCGTGAGAAGTTCAGTGACTGGGCCACACCTGGTATTTATAATAGCAGAAGAAAGTTATTTGAACTCTATGCCCAAAAAACGACTTCCTGTGATCCTAGCTTCATTGAATATGTCAAGAAATATTCAAAAACATTTAGAAAAGTATGTGCTCTGGCAAAATCTAGGTATATTTCAAATAAAATTAAATCATCTGAAAATAAAATAAAAGCTACCTGGAGTATTATAAACCAAGAAACTGGCAAAATAAAAAGCAAAATTAATTCATTTAACTTAAAAATTAGTGATCAGACTTTTGAATCAGATATTGAGGTGGCTAGTGCTTTTGAAGGTTACTTTGCTCGAATTCCGTTAGAAACTACTAGCAGACTTAACTCTTGCCCCAACACCGCTATCTCTCTTATGGAATCTAGTGTGAACAAGTGCCAGGAAACATTTAGTTTTAGCTATGTCACTACCGAAGATATTATTAAAGCATTCAAAGCAATAAATATTAAGAAAACAGAAGATCTCTGGGGCATATCTACAAGTATCATCAAATCAATAATTGATGTGATAGCTCCATCATTAGCAATAATTTTTAACCAATGTATAAGTGAAGGGGTCTTTCCTAATTTAATGAAAAATAGTAAAATAATTCCTCTGTTTAAAGCTGGTGACAAAAGTGACCCAGCAAATTTTAGACCTATATCCATACTACCAGCAATAAGTAAAATATTTGAGAAATTAATTTATGCTCAACTTTTAGAATATTTTAAATTAAATAGTATACTGCATGAGAAACAGTTTGGTTTTTCAAAAGGTAAAAGTACAACTGATGCTGGGGTTGCATTTCTAAAACATGTACTTGATGCCTGGGAGGACAAGCAGGATGTAATCGCTATTTTTTGTGACCTTTCCAAGGCATTCGATTGTGTTGATCACCAAACACTATTAAGGAAGTTAAAACATTATGGTGTTTCTGAAATGTCAGTAAGCCTTATGCATTCATATCTGTATGAAAGAACTCAGAAGGTAGTTATTAATAAAACTGAGTCTACCGGAGCTCCCATTACTATGGGCGTACCCCAAGGATCAATATTGGGCCCGCTGTTGTTTTTAATATACATAAATTACCTTCCTTACTACGCGAAGAATTTATGTGAGACAGTGCTATTTGCAGATGATACATCTCTAGTCTTTAAAGTAGATAGAGGTGATGACTGTTCTGACGAAGTAAATAGTGCTCTTTCAAAAGTGTCACATTGGTTTAATAGTAATAATTTATCATTAAACTCAAAGAAAACTAAGTGTTTAAAATTTTCGTTACCTAATGTAAGACAAGTTGATTTTCATATAAGACTAGACGGCGATATGGTCGAATTCATTAACAATACAAAGTTTCTAGGTATTATATTAGACTCGCGACTACAATGGGATCCTCATATCGAAGCCTTGGCGAGTAGACTCAGTTCGGCCGCATTCGCAGTAAAGAAAATAAGGCTTTTAACCGATATTGAAACGGCTAGAATAGTCTATTTTAGTTATTTTCATAGTGTTATGTCCTACGGCCTTTTGTTGTGGGGCTCAGCCGCTAACATCCAAAGTATATTCGTGCTCCAAAAAAGGGCTATTCGCGCCATGTACAACCTCCGATCGAGAGATTCTTTAAGAGATCTATTTAAAGAAATAAACATTTTAACTGTTGCAGGACAATACATCTATGAAAATATTATTTATGTGAAAAAATATTATAATACATTTGTAAAGCAGAGCGATATTCATCGCTTTAACACAAGAAATAAAGATAAACTTGTCGTTCCCAAGTTTAGGCTAGAAAAATCCAGAGCCTCATTTCTGGGGAAAAGCATATCCTTTTTTAATAAAGTTCCACAGCATATTATTGAACTACCATTGCATAAATTTAAATGTTACATTAAAGAGTCGCTGATGAGCAAAGGATACTATAAAGTAGACGATTATTTGAATGACCGCAATGCATGGTCATGATGTAACACATAACATAATCACTGTTTAAATTGATGTATTTTTATACTAAGCAATTGTTGTATTAGTAACGATATGTTTTTTTTTGTAAATGTCGTTACCTAACTAAGAAACGCTGGCAAGTTTCTTGCGCCCATTCTTCTTGTCAGTTAAAAAAGTCTTGAATGGGTGGTAGGAAAATATTGACGATTCATAAGTACATATTTATTATGTCTAAGTGAATAAAGAATATTTTTATCTTTTATCTTTATCTTTACCGATGGTTAAGGATCCAGAGACAGGAACCTTCTCACTATACGGGCCGTGTCCAGAAGTAGTAGTAGCCTTCTGCATCTGACTCCCGATCCATCCACCTAACGCAAGCCTCTTAAGGTGTTTATCGAGGCTCTTTGCTATCAGACCATGGGCAGATATGACTATCGGAACAACAATTGCTGAATCAATGTCCCACATGTCAACAATCTCGTAAGCTAAATCAAGGTATTTGTTTTCTTTATCTTTTTCAGCTTTCACAAGGTTGTCGTCATGGGGAACAGTGACATCAACAATTATTGCGCGGCGTTCGTGTCGATCTATCAATACAATATCAGGCTTATTAGCTAATATAGTCTTGTCTGTACTGATGAATCGATACCAATACAATGTGGCATGGATAAAGATAAAAATATTCTTTATTCACTTAGACATAATAAATATGTACTTATGAATCGTCAATATTTTCCTACCACCCATTCAAGACTTTTTTAACTGACAAGAAGAATGGGCGCAAGAAACTTGCCAGCGTTTCTTAGTTAGGTAACGACATTTACAAAAAAAAAAAAAAAAAACATATCGTTACTAATACAACAATTGCTTAGTATAAAAATACATCATATTAAACAGTGATTATGTTATGTGTTACATCATGACCATGCATTGCGGTCATTCAAATAATCGTCTACTTTATAGTATCCTTTGCTCATCAGCGACTCTTTAATGTAACATTTAAATTTATGCAATGGCTATTTTCAAGGACCTGTTCTGGTGCATACCTGTAGTACGGTACCTCGGATGCCACAAGATTATGTTTCAGAGCAAGTTATTATTATTATTATTATAAATCTGTGAAAACCACCCCTTCACTCCTAAGCCGTCCAAATAAAAACTCCTCCCGTCGTAAATCAACAAAACAGCTTTCACCTTAAACCAGGAACTATCGATAAACCTCAATCGGCCATTCCCAACCCTAAGTATCGCTATTCTTTCCTCAAGGAAAACCGCAAAAGCGGGCAATATGTATTCGGAGCGGCTCATCAGATGCCGTGATCAAGTCATCAAAACGGCGTAAAGTTGCCGATAGGCCCTGATGTTCTGTATGCAGCCTCTGAAAGGTTTGTCATTTGCGGACTATTGTATTGGGGCTGTTTCAATTCTTAGAGATTTGGGATTTGAGGTGATTTGGGTATTGCGTAAGAAACGATTGTGATTGCATTGTAAGGGCAGTAGGTTTAGCCTGCGATTCCGATGAATTAAGGATTTTTAGGACCGATCGTTGTGGAGATCCTTGGGGGAAGCCTATGCCCAGCAGTGGGTGTCGTTCGTTTAGACCCAAGTCTGTTTCAATTCTTAGAAATTTGGGATTTGAGGGTTTACTGGGATTATGATTTGGATAACGATTGTGATTCATGAGTGATTTTAATAATCGACTGTCGTTTACTTAGATACGATTGCGAATAACTATAGAACTTTATATATTTTGTACTTAGAGCTGTAAAGTCAAGAATAAAGAAGGTTTTATCTTTTCGTATTCTCTTTTCGTTAGAAAGGACCACTTTTAATAACTGCTAAATGCAAATCTTATAATGAAAAATTATTAACTATGATTAAACTATAAGGTATTTTGAGATCTTTTTCATGCAGACTGGGACCTTATCAGATAAACGACATTCCATTCATTGTCGCATTGACTTCTCCATATTGTATAGCCTGCTATATACTGCTACGTAGCAATCATTGTCTTAAAATGAATCTGTACACATCTTTCTTTAAATTAAATACTAACATTGTTATTAGGCTTTTCATTTACTAACACATGGATTTGTGATTTTGATGTTGTCCAAAATAAATAGTTTTTATTTTAGGTATTTTATTTTGTTGATTTATAAATATTGCATAGTACCTAGACCATTTTATATATGTACAGATTTTGAAATAGGTAAGATTTAAGAGGATCAAAAAATACTCTCTCTCAAGAATATTAAAATAAAAAAAATCGCAAACAAAGACGGATGGCTTATCTGCCCGAGGTCCATTAAAGGAGCGTATTTTTTAAAACAACCGCCGCTCGTTTAACAGATAATTTTGCTAAAACAGACCAAACCTTGGGCGTTAAAACATCACAATGAATAATCTCATACAATTCGCTGCACCGTTAAAATATGACAGTGCTAGGGTCTGTGTAAGTGATAAGTGGGAGCGTTTGTTATTTATTAAATAAGCGACTTTCCATAAAACTTTAGGTCATTTATATTTATTACATTTCTATTTGCATTTATTCTATCGAAACGAAAATTTGTGTTTAAACTTTAAATTAAAAATAATCTGACTCATAGTGCATACTGTGCATACTGATAATAAAAATGCAAAAGTAACAGTCTGTAATCATCTAACGCCTAAACCGCTGAACTAATAATTTTTGCTATTTACCGTTTAAAATTTGGAGAAGTGATATGCTATTCTTTTCGACATTCGAAAGAAGGCTTGTAAAAGGAGTGCAATATAAACACAGATGCAGGTGATCTGTGATATAAATTGATAAAATCGAAGGGTAGGAAAAAAAAGGGCAGGAAGCTCTGTCGGCATGGACTTTAATTCAGTAAGCTAACTTTCGTACAAACTGTCATCCTCTATTCCTCCCACCCATAAAAAGTCTTTAAAAGAAAGGACTCCTTTAGAGTTTTTTTATTGAGAAACCCGCTTGATCTCCCATCTTGTACCACCAGGTAACCGTTAAAAAGCTTTCGTGATAATCGCCTCGTTATTTAGCGGCAATATTTTAATATCGTGCAGCAATCCCAACGGATATTCGGTAAAAAATTTTATAAATGGGTCACGCCCATGTCCCGACAATTCCCGACTAACGGGCATTGTTGTTGTGGATAATGATGAAAAGTTTAGAGCTGCAGATAGGAAAATACCTATGTTTATTACTAATGTCGACAAGAATACATTGGAATCAGACATAGTAAACTACATCCAAAGAAAAACGCAAGAAAAAGTTAACCTTGAAAAGATATCTATAAAACGCGAGTGTGAATATAATGCATTTAAATTCCTAATATCACAAAGCAAAATGAGTTTGTTTTTGGATGCGAAATTATGGCCTAAGGGCATAATTTTTAGACGTTTTGTACATTTTAGAAACAAGCGTAATATCGATAATACCTTTACGGGTGGCGGCTCGGAAAACAATCGTTAATGGATGAAAACATTTATAAATTCATAACATTTAATTGTAAAAATGTTAAACGGTCTGTGGAAACTATACGTGAGCTTTGTAAGACATCAGATATAATAGCATTACAAGAAACTTGGTTGCTACCGGACGAGCTGCCTTTCCTCAGTAGCATAAGCGACGAGTTTAGCTGCACAGGGGTATCAGCTGTAGATACTTCGTCGGGAATACTGCGTGGGAGGCCCCATGGAGGAGTAGCACTACTGTGGAGGCGCAGTGTATTTCAGGATGTGGTTGTTGTTCAATGTAATAACCCCCGTATATGTGCCGTTAAAATAGTGTTACAAGATAAATCCCTGTTAGTGATGAGTGTCTACATGCCAACGGATGCAGTGATAAATTTAATGGATTTCACGGACGTACTTAGCTCGGTGAGTGCTATAATTGACAGTTGTAGTATAGACTGTGCATATATGTTGGGCGATTTTAACGCCCACCCGTCGGAACTATTTTATAACGAAATGTCAAACTATTGTGTAGAACAAGAGTGGCAATGTAGGGATATTGAAATATTAGGTTTGTCTTCGGGAACATATACTTTTATTAGTGAAGTACATGGGTCGAAGCGCTGGCTCGACCACTGCATAACTACTAAAGCTGCAGCCCACTCTGTACTTAATGCATATGTAATATATGATATGTCGTGGTCGGACCATTTCCCATTAGTCATAGAATGCAATTTAAATATTATTTTACCCAAGAAATTATTTAGACGAACCCATAATCAGAACTCCGTTTTGTGGGGTGAAAGAAATCAAATTGAAATAGACATGTATAAGAATGAATGTAATAATAAATTAAAATTAATTGATTTTCCTGACGAACTCCGTTATTGTTGTGATAAAATGTGTTGTGATCCCGGACATAAATCTATTATCGAAAATTTGTATGATAAAATTGTGACTGCCTTGAGTGAATCGGCTATAGTAGGTCGTAAGTATGCGAGACGTGTAAAAAAGACCGTTGTAGGATGGAACAAACATGTGTCTAAGGCACACGGGGAGGCTAGACTTAAGTTTCGTCTCTGGGTTTGTCATGGTAAACCAACTACCGGTACTATTTATAAAGAAATGTGTGAAGCTAGACGGCAATTTAAATCACGATTAAAGTGGTGCCAAGATAATGAGACTCAGATAAAAATGGATATCCTGGCTTCACATCATTCGAAAAATGATTTTCGCTCCTTTTGGAAGCATACAAGTAAATTGCAATGTAAACCAGGCCTTCCCGTGAGCATTGATGGCAAAAATGAACCTGAACAAATAGCTGAGCTGTTCAAGGATCACTTCTTTGTAAAATCTCCTTTAGGGCCCTCGCACTCGATGCTAAATGCTGAATTCGACGAGAAAAGGGAAATTAAAACTACAAGCATTAAAGAGTTGAGAACTATAATAAAATCTATGTCTAAAGGAAAGTCCCCTGGCCACGATGGACTCAGCATAGAGCATTTAAAATTTGCTGGGCCTCATTTAGCTAGAGTTTTGTATATGTTGTACAGTTTTTGTGTGGGCCATAGTTACTTGCCAAGTAAAATGATCCAAACGCTAGTAGTGCCGATAATTAAAAATAAAACCGGCGATGTAGCTGATAAAAACAACTATCGGCCTATTTCACTAGCAACTGTAATATCCAAGGTCTTTGACAGCGTGCTTAATAGGCAGCTTAACAGATATATCAGACCACATGATAACCAATTTGGGTTCAAGCCTGGACTGTCGACTGAAACGGCTATCCTCTCTGTTAAGCACGCTGTTAATTACTACAAGGAGCGCAGAACACCAGTAGTTGCATGTTTTCTGGACCTTTCTAAGGCATTTGACCTGGTTTCATATGATTTGTTGTGGCAAAAGCTCAAAAAGACTAAAGTACCATCAGAAATCATAAACATTTTACAATATTGGTACAGAAACCAGGTCAACCATGTTCGGTGGGATGGTTTGTTATCTCAACCATACAGGCTGGAGTGCGGGGTGAGGCAGGGTGGGCTGAGCTCGCCAACGCTCTTCAACCTGTATGTAAATGAGTTAATAGAGGAATTGAGCGGCACCAGGTTGGGCTGCTTCGTAGATGGCGTTAGTGTCAACAACATAAGTTACGCGGACGACATGGTGTTGCTCAGTGCTTCTGTTTGTGGTATGAGGAAACTTGTGGCTATCTGTGAAAACTATGTAAAGTCTCATGGATTAGTGTACAATGTACAAAAGAGCCAAGTTTTGCTTTTTGAGGCCGGGAGCAAGCGTTTGGATCGACTCCCAGCAATATATCTAAACAAGTGTGTATTGCAAAGGGTGTACAAAGTTAAATATCTGGGCCATATGTTAACAGCCGATCTCAATGACGACGAGGATGTTGAGAGGGAGCGTAGGGCGTTGTCGGTTAGGGCAAACATGTTGGCTCGCAGGTTCGCACGCTGCACACATGATGTTAAGATTACTCTCTTTAGAGCTTACTGTACTACTTTCTACACGTGCAGCTTGTGGGCCAACTATACTCGTCGAGCCTACAACGCCCTACGGGTGCAGTTCAACAATGCATTTAGGGTGCTGTTGCGGTTGCCGCGCTTCTGCAGCGCATCAGGGATGTTTGCAGAAGCGCGAGTAGACTGCTTTTATGCAACTATGCGGAAGCAGTGCGCCTCCCTGGTGCGCAGGGTGCGGGGCAGCACCAACGGCATCCTAAGCATGATTGCAAGCAGGCTGGACTGTCGGTACGTGACTCATTGCTGCACAACATCTGCCGGGGTGGTGCGGGTATGAGTCATGTGCATACAGTCAATAATTGTAATAATAATATCGACCGGTTTCGGTCACAAACTAACTATAACTTTATGTCGTATTAAGCCAGGTTTTTTGGTCTGTCACAGTGATTTTGATAGTTTATTTTTGTTTTAAAATTACTCGCTTTCTCTGTTAATTTGTTTTTAATGTCTGTGTTGTTGACTTTTCATTTTTACGTTTTCTCTTTGCTTTCTCGATCCTTTCAGTCAACCTGTGGGTACTGTATTTATGTATTATTTTATTTGTATTATTTTTATTTGTTTTTAGTTTATGGATCTATCTCTTTTTAATAAAAGTGATGACCTTTTTCTATCCTGCTCATCTTCTAACTCGAGCTTCCAAAGTTTTGATTATCCTTTGAGTGAGTTTCTTGATGATACCTTTTTGGATGTTCCAAAGAACTTCAATGTTATGCATATTAATGCACAAAGTATCCCTGCCCACTTTCCCGACTTCCTAACTTCCTTCAACTGCAAAAATATCCACGCCATCCTTGTCTCTGAAACCTTTCTTCATCCTTGTCTTTCTTCTACGTTATATTCAATTCCTGGGTTCCAATTGATACGTAACGACCGCGTAAGTTCCTCTCATGGAGGGGTGGCTATATTCCTGCGCTCACATATCCCCTTTTCTATCCTGAGTCGTTCTCCACAGCCCCCTCCTCCCAATAGCGCCGAGCATCTTTTTATTGAGATATCTCTGTCCTTTTCTAAAGTCCTTCTAGGTGTCTTCTATAGCCCTTCTCTTCGAGTTGATTACTTTGAGTCATTTGAACGGCTTCTTGAAAACCTCAGTCCTCAATACTCCCATACTATAATTATGGGAGATTTCAACACCTGTCTCATAAAAGACGATTCTCGTGCCCGTAAATTACTGTCAGTAGTCAACTCATCTAACCTGCATATTTTACCATTAACGGCCACTCACCACTTTCCCAATTGCACCCCCTCCCTTCTCGACCTCATGATTGTATCTTCTCCCACCTTAGCTTCTAAACATGGCCAACACTCTGCAGATGCGTTCTCATATCACGATCTGGTGTATCTCTCGTACCGAATCCGACCTCCCAAGTTAAAACCCACTATTCAGCTTCAGCGTAGTTTCAACCGCATTGATCACGACCAGCTACTTGCAGATGCTGCTAACATGGACTGGTCGGCAATATTTTCCTCTGACTCCGTTGACGAGCAGGTTAATATTTTTAACAGATTACTCTTAGAGCTTTATGATGTGCATGCACCGATAAGGCCAGTCAAAATGAAACACCTACCTGCACCCTGGCTAACCGACGAGATCCGATCTCTCATGAATAAAAAGAACTCCACCAAAGCCAGGTTCAAGATGGATCCCTCGAAACGAAATGAAGAAAGAATGATTCGGGCGCGTAACCGGTGCAATATGGTGATTAGGGACGCTCAAAGACGCCACATTCATAATTCTATAGAAAACGTTGATCCAACTAAAGTTTGGAAATTTCTAAAAACTCTTGGGGTTGGCAAATCTCATAATACTGTCACGGATACAAATGTCGATTTCAATCAACTAAATAGTTACTTCACATCGTCGGTGCCTATTGATGGTAACCTTAAACATTTAACCTTGCAACATCTTTCTAGCCTGCCAATGCCAACACAAGTTTCCTCTTTTTCTTTTATTCAATTTTCAGAATGTGATGTAAAGAGAGCAATCCTGTCCATCAACTCAAGTGCTGTTGGTGCCGACTCTATTAGCCGTAAGATGATCCTTCCCATCCTCGATATCCTCACTCCTATAATTACCTTTATCCTCAACACATCCATATCCACTGGAACGTTTCCGACTTCCTGGAAGGAAGCAAACGTTATTCCACTGCCCAAAAAATCCAAACCAACCATTTTTTCAGATTTTCGTCCTATTTCTATCCTGCCGTTCCTTTCCAAAGTCCTTGAAAAACTCATTCACCACCAGCTTACTGACTATCTTAACATTAGCCATCTCCTTAATCCCCTTCAGTCTGGTTTCCGCAAAGGCCATAGCACATCTACAGCACTTGTGAAGATAACAGATGATATACGCTTGGGAATGGAAAATCGACAACTGACAGTACTGACTTTACTAGATTTTAGCAATGCATTTAACTCGGTTGATTTTGATATCCTTCTCGGTGTTTTACGCTCTCTAAACATATCTCCATCTGTAATTGATTGGTTCGAAAGTTACCTGCTAGGGCGACGGCAGCGTATCCGCACTGGTGACACCTTCTCCTGGTGGTGTGATATCAATGCTGGTGTCCCTCAGGGTGGCGTCCTATCTCCACTTCTTTTTTCAATTTTTATAAATTCAATCACTCATTTCCTTTCAAGTCCTTATCACCTCTACGCTGATGATCTTCAGATATACACTCAGGCACCATTATCAGAGCTCTCACGTGCAATTACAGCTACTAATAAAGATCTCGCTCAAATAAGCTCTTGGAGCAAGTCATTTGGTCTGACTGTTAACCCAGCCAAGACGCAGTGTATTATCATCGGCAGTCCTCATTTTGTTTCGAGGATCGATTTTAACCAGCTTCCGGCAGTTTCCTTGGATGGTACTATTATTCCTTATTCAAGTTCTGTTAAAAATCTAGGTGTTATCTTTGATCAGCATATGTCTTGGAGACCTCATATTGAGGAAACTAGGAAAAAAATATTTGCAGCATATGGCTCACTTAACCGGCTTCGTAACTTTTTGCCGACCAGTACTAAAATCACTCTGTCACAATCGCTTCTGCTGTCTATCTTGGACTACGCTGATGTCTGCTTTACTGACCTGTCGGAGGGGTTACTTGATAAGTTGGAGCGTCTGCAGAACGTTGCCATCAGGTTTATATTTAATCTTCGTAAATATGACCATGTGTCTCACTTCCGTAGCAAACTCCAATGGCTCCCAATTCGCCGGCGCAGGGACTTACACACACTTAAACTTCTCTATTCTATCCTTTTCATGCCTACTTCCCCTCCTTATCTTAAAGACTGCTTCTCCTTTCACTCTTCATCTACGTCATGTACTTTGCGTTCCTCATCTAACCTCACCCTTGAAATTCCACGTCATTCTTCCGACTTTTTTTCCTACTCTTTCTCTGTCCATGCTGTCCGTTTGTGGAACGCGCTTCCTGAAGGTATCAGAAAGGCTCAGACTCTAAAATCCTTTGGAGATCAAGTTAGAAGTCATTTCCTCTCCCTTACTCATTAAAGTTTATGTATTATCTTATTTTTTCTATTTGTCATTCTAGACTTATTCTATCCTTTTTATGCACCCTCTCCCCTCTGTTCTTTTGATTTATTTTTTTCTTTCGCCCAAGGTTGCCTGGAAGAGATTGCTATTTAGCAATAAGGCCGCCTGTTGTCTGTTTTCTCATAACTATGTCTCTTTCTGTTATTGTTTCTTTCTTTGTGTGCAATAAAGCTTTTTTTATTATTATTATTATTAATAATAAATTATAATTGTAATAACTTATTTAATATTATTTAATTATGGTTACTAACATAGGCTAAGTACAAATTGTTACTAACAAATATGAGTCAATGTTACTTGAATAATAAATGAATTGAATTGCCGACAACACCCGACTACTCCCGACCATTGCCGACGTGACACGAGGAATCCGTAGGTGGCAAAACTCATATTCTGTTTTAATAAACTTGCGAATAAAGCTTTTGCTGATTTTAACGGCTGTTACGATTGTTAAAATGGGTTTGTAAAAAAAGTTGGTTTTGGTTAAAAAATATTTTACGTATTGGCTAAGAAAGCGTTTTCCGAATTTCACCCCCAAAAGGGATAAAATGGACGTCCAAAGTTTGTATTGAGAAACATATAAAAGTTCTATAAAAGCAATAAACGAAGGTTGTGGTAATACCACTTTTTTAAATAGAAAATCTGGGAATACTGCTGGTCATAGGCCTCCCCCAAAGATCTCCACAACCATCGGTCCTGCGCTGCCCGCATCCAGCGGCGCACCACGACCTTGATCAGATCGTCAGTCCACCTTGTAGGGGGCCTGCCCACGGAACGTCGTCAGGTACGCGGTCGTCATTCGAGAACTTTTCCGCCCCAACGGCTATCGGTTCTCCGCGCTATGTGTCCCGCCCACTGCCAATTCAACGATGCAATCCTTCGAACGATGTCGGTTGTTTTAGTTCTCCTGCGGATCTCATCATTTCTGATTGGATCGAGCAGGGAAATACCAAGCATCGCTATCTCCATTGCTCGCTGGGTGACTTTGAGCATTCTTACGAGACCCATAGTAAAAGACCACGTCTCACTTCAATAGGTCATTACTGGCAACACACACTGGTCAAAGACTTTCGTCTTAAGACATTGAAGTATTTCGGTACGAAGCCGGGGCGGATTGCTTGTAATAAATGAATAAATGTTTCGATTTGATTTAATTTATTTGTATATACTATCTATATATCTACTATCTACACTAATATTATAAAGAGGAAAGATATTTTTTTATCCACAACGGGGTAGCACTTAGCCTTCATCACACCAGATGTTGGGAGGTGATAAGGCTGGAGGTGGAAGTGCACTACTCCCGGAATCTTCAATTACTGAGGAACTGGCTATCTCATCTCAAACTGCCGGAAAGATTTTATTTATCGTTTGTTTCTTTGTAACGAATAAACTCAAAAACTAGTCGACCGATTTCGAAAATTCTTTGACCATTAGAAAGCTACATTTTTCCCGAGCGACATAGGCTATATTTTATCCCGATATTCTCTCGATAACGAGTACCACGCATGTAAAACCGCAAGAATCCGCTTGTCTATATATATAAAATTCAAAGTCCTGACTGACTGACTGACTGACTGACTGACTGACTGACTGAGATATCAACGCACAACCCAAACCGCTAAACCTAGAGACTTCAAATTTTGCACATAGATACGTTATACAGTGTAGGCATCCACTAAGAAAGGATTTTTGGAAATTCCACCCCTGAGGGGGTGAAATAGGGGATAAATGTTTGTATGAAAGTCCGTCAGTTTTGAAGTTAGGATATTCAAATTTTGTACTTAGGCTGACAATTGAAAATTAATATTTACCTGTGTCAGCGTTTTTGACAATTCCACCCCCGAAGGGGTGAAAAGAGGGATGAAATGTTGTGTCTGGAAAGTCCTTCATTAAATTTATTATTTAGGCTTATGGTCTGAAAGTAAAACAAATAAAGAAACACATATTTCGTTTTTTTTTAAATCAACCCCTTAGAGGTTAAATGGGATAAATAAACCTAAAAATCGATATGGATGTCGTTATTGAGGTTTTATGGGATGACGATTGCAAAAAATGGCATTTATTTTGATGTTTAACACACTGAACATGATTCAACCCCTAAAAGGTTGAAATAGGGGTGAAATTTTGAATAAAAAATCAGGGGGTAAAAAAGACATTTCTTTGTAGGCTTACTTCTTAAAACAAATAGGCAACCCATTTCGTAGTTTTTGGAAAATCAAACCCAGGGGGCAAATATAGGGTAGGTACAGAAACCTAAATCATCTTAAGTACCCTAAAAGTTCTTGGTACCTAACAAGTTCTTGGTACCTAAGCTACTCAGTACTAACTTTTTGATTGTGAAACAGACATTTACTATTTACTAGCTTCCGCCCGCGACTTCGTCCGCGTGGACATTCGAGAGGCCCGCCGCACGTGGCAAACGTTCTGCCTCGCGCGAGGCTGCTCGCTTGGTGAGGGAGGACCCGCCTAATCACGTAAAAATTGCTGATCGGATTTTTATGAAATAAAAACAGAATACTTTTTACCCTGTTTAACGGTTCCCTTAGTACTTTCTCGAATGTCCACGCGGACGAAGTCGCGGGCGGAAGCTAGTACAAGATAAGAAAAGAAACTTCCTTGCTATAATAAATCTGAAATGGTAAACACCTTCTCCTTAACCTCAAAGAAAAAAGCTTAAAACCAATAGAGTATTTGATACGGGTACTATCGTTACTTTATACAGAGCAATATACATTGAACGAGACTAAATTATTCAATAATATACGAACACCCTTCTACCATTTCACAACGCTGCGAAGATAGAAAATTTACTCGAAGAAACATCATTGGAGGTTAAAATATTCATCGAAAGGTTTTAGCGTCGCGAATGTTGTGTCTCGAATCGGTGAATTCATATCTAATTCAAGTAGCTTCTCATTTTTGGGAGGGAAATATTGATTGAGTTGATCACTCTGAAATGTTTGAAGCTTAGGTTGAACTGTTTTTAAAATTCTGCAGAAATGTGAAACTAAAATGCTTCTTTGAGGAACTATTACGTATGATACCTACTGAAATATCTCGCATTCTTGCTTCATTGCAAAAACCACCTTTCATGATGTAAACGAAATAAACTCTGATTTCCCACCAACAGAAATCAAACGTCTACGCTTATGCGTCTTGGCACGCTTATTAATTTTAGTATGGTGTCATTTACCGCAAGATTGGGGATTGGGGATACAGTAGCAAAATGGCGGAAGCAAAAAAAAAACAAAACTAAAACTTTTACTTATGTAAATAGTAGATTGTACAACAAGTGCATAAAACATACCATTTTACCCGAGACGTATAAATCCACCCGAGCCGTATGCGAGGATGGATAGTCAAATCGAGGGTAAAATGGGTTTTATGTTATACACTCTGCTTTTCACTTCGAGTGTGAGGAAAATAAATTACAATATTGCAAAAAAGAAAAAAATAAAGACTTCGCCATATTGGCGGGAAAACTTTCTTTTCTTTTTTTATACGTGGAGTGGAAGTGGCAGCACAGTTACTTAGCATAGATCGTAGTCCTTATTGCTCTTGAAATACTTATTTCTTACAATAATTTATTATTTATTTAGTAATTTAACATGGATTATGTACAAAACTTAAGAAACAAAATGAAACAACAAGTTTTTTTAACGAAGTTTAATGGGAGAGTTTCCTGCAGTAACTTTTCGATGCACTAGATGGCGCTGTAACCCTAACACAACCTACTTTTTTCAGCATATTATGATAAAGGATTAGTTCATTCAGCCTTAAAAAAGACTAGAGTGTGGGTCGGTTGTTGTACTGTCAAATTAATCTGTCTGTGGTAAAGTTTTTGTTCTGTGAGGTCTGCAAGCAAAGCAACCCGCTTTGCTTGCGTTGGTGTTGGTGGTGTTTTGTGAGCGTATTCGTTTTTCTTGATAATTTGATTGAAACCTGGCTTGGACTGGTACTGAATACTGGACACCGATATTGCTTAACGTTTTAGACTTGCCTAATCACCACACTGGTGAACGAACTTCAATCATATCGAAAGACTATGGATCGTGACGTCTTGATCAGCCCCTGTACCGGCTAAAACCGTACCGTGTAGGGCTTTATTTGACATTTGAAGCCCATATTTTGTCCTTGTATTTGTATGGGCATAATATGGGCTTCAAATGTCAAATTAAGCCCTCTTGGGAAATCTGGGTATGGACATCATACCCAGATTTTTTGCCGGTATAGGAGCAGGGCTACCGGCTAAAAAATCTCGATATGGGCTTGAACTGTCATTTGAATTCCTATTTCTCATAGAATTTTGCTGCTTTGTTCTGTTGAACGTTGCTAGCTAGTTATCGTTATACCCGACGTCGCAATACCAGGAACTGATAGCGGCTACTTTCTTTATAAAATTGACTTAAAGTTCCCAAAAACGTATGAAGTTCATATCCATAAAGTTGCGCGGTAGCCCCCCTGATTAATAACCCAGACACATCGTATAAGACACGCGTCCCGGATCAAAGAACCTGTTTTGATATCACGAGTGTGATACAATAGCGCCATCGATTACTGAATAAGATCTAATGATGAGGTATTCTGTATTGACTGAAAGAGAAAATGTTGACACTTCTGCCAATATGTATCGAGACGAGAGGGGTTTTTAATTACTAGCCGATTAACCTATGATAATATAATACTGAAGGTGTTTATTTTGTGGCTGGTATAATGTGCATCAGAAATGCGAAAAAACATTAATTATAATGTCATTCGAAAAGTTGTCAATCACATAATATTAGAAGCTCAATGTGAGTGTGCGGCAGGGATGGGCCCCCCATCCATGGTCAGTGCAAACATATTTTGGTTGTAATAAATGGACTAATCGATTTCACCAAGCATACAAAAATTACAACAAAACCCATCTGCACAGAGACACCATAGAGTAAGATAAATAAACATAGTGATTTTTCGTATATTACTCAGACAGACTGTTTTCTTTGCTATTTTCTATGTAAATACTTTTTCGTTTACTTCTTCAGAAAAAGTTAGGTCGCTATAGTGGGGTAGCGCCATCTAGTACAAAATTTTGAACTGAACGATGAAACGTCAAAAGAAACTCTCTCATTGCGTGTGTGACTGTTTACCGGACGACCTTTGTCTTAGAGTCTGTGACATAGACGAAGATTTTACTTTATCCACTAGAGCATAAAAAGCGATTTTATGCAGCCTATACCCAACATAAACACGAACTTTACGAGCTTGAGAAGTGAAAAAGAATTTTTGACTTTACAACACAGTATTTCGATAAAATAAATAAATAAAAATACCTGGCTAGCTATTCACGAACGTCAATTATTCTAAGTTCACTTCATCACCTTACTTAAACTGAAATTAATGAATTCGTAGTAACCAGAGCACACGTGTGTATTTAAATAGCAGTCCTCTAGACAGACGTCTAGCCAGAACAGGGTAGGTAAATGTCAATAGCTGTTAGATTTAGCCTTAAAATCAACTTCAGACAGTAACGAACTAACTAGTTTAATCTGTCAATGCAATGTGTGTTAAACAACAATAACCTAATGTGTTGTGGGCAGAATTATAGACATAAAACCGGGCACGGAAACAAGGTTAAGCAAGATGAAGCAGCAAGATGAAGCTTATTGAATTACAAAGAAATAACACATTACTTAATAAAATTTACAAAAATGTAAAGCTGAAATCGTTAAACGATAAGGCCGCCTAATTCTTAGTACAACTAACAATTAGGTATTGTTAATCCATGTTCGGGGCAATGCACTCGAACATCTTAGTAAGCACTTTTACACTAAACGGCGTGAATGCCGCAGTCCGGAATCAGATATCATTCGCGACGCGCATATCATTTATTTTAACATTATTTAGTCGTAATCGAACTATTGTATTTTATCAATAATATAATCATTTATCAAAGGACTCAATCTTATCATTTAACTATCACTCGGCACTACCCCGCACATTTTTTGGGCCCGCACATGTTCGGGGCAATGCACTCGAACAATCCTCATATATATAATGTTTCAGCTCCTGCCTGTGTGCAATAAAGTAGGTACTACTTAATCCTATTAATATTATAAATGTGAAAGTTTAAATGTTTGGATGTTTAGAGCTGAAATTTGGGCCACAGATACTTTGTAGCCTGGAGAGAAACATAGGCATCACATTCCCGCGGGATAACGTCGTGAAGTCCACGCGGGCGAAGCCGCGGGCGGAAAGCTAGTCTTATCTAAAACCTCACTCGATATTTCTATACAACAAGCTGCCTTGTTCATGGGAATATTTGTGCTATGTTTGGCCTAGACATTGTTTTGTCTCTTTTGCTCAAACTGGAAAAGCCATTTGTGTAACGGGGGCAGAGCAGTGTTTGGGTTTGACATGGCTTGGATGTTGCTGTGAATGGGGCAGAAGGTTTGTAAGTAATCTTAATAATAACTTTAATCGGTATGTATGTTGGGTTATCTGATACTTTACTAGTATTTTTATTGTTCTGTTTATGACTTTAGTACCTTAAATTCATCAAAATTTTAATTTTTAAAATTCTAGCTCATACTTAATTTAAGTAATTTTGTGGATAACTATAATTGGCCCTCAACCATGTAAACTTTGCATCTTTGTAATTTTATTATTATTGTGCTGTTGTTATCCTGAATAAAGAAATGAAATGAAATGAAGTACACCTTCTAACAACTATTGCCTCAAATTGGATTCGAACCAGAACCGTTTACCAATGTGACGCCTGGCTGCCAAATCCCTGCGAACCGTATCCCGTAAGTGGCCCCAAACTGGTATCTTAGACATTGGCAGTGCGCCAGCGAGGAACAACTCAATTGAGCATTAATGAGCCATGAAATTACAAGACAATCAATTAAAAAATATTAGGGGGACAGTAAATTTAATGAACATTTCTATTTGTCTTGGTCTGGGTGTTTTCTATGTATATTAAGTATGTATTTACAAAAAAAAGTATGTAAGTATATATTTATCCGACGGGTAGCACTTAGCCTTCATCACACCTGATGTTAAGTGGTGATAAGGCTGAAGGTGGAAACGCACTACTCCCGGAATCCTCAATTACTGAGGAACTGGCTATCTTATCTCTAACTGCTGGAACACAACAATGATGAAAACATCGTTGTCATGGCGTCAGACTTAGATAAGATGGTGGTAGCTAGCCAGGCGGACTAAGAACAAGCCCTTCCACCAACCAAACCGAATACAATATGTACTCCCACTGGGAATCGAACTCCTGACCTCTGGGTCTGAAATCGGTGGTATGAACCACTAGACCACAGAGGCGGTTAACTTGGGAACGGCTGAACGGATTTAGATGAAATTTTACATTCAGATAGAGCGTGACCTGGAGTAAATTATTGGATGCACTTTTCCCTACATTCCTACAGAAACGAGAACATCGCGAGTTAAACCAGCGGCCATAGTAAAATAATAGAAATAACTAGCTCTGTGAAGGGTTAATGAGCCACGACATTACTATACGATTACCAAATAAAAAAGAATCGAGGGATATTTGTTACAAACATAAAATAATTATTGTTAAAGTAAAGTAGCTGCTAGTAAAATCTATCCAAAATGGGTGTCGAAACCCGGGACTCAGTTGTAGGACAGACAATGTGATTCTAGTCACTGTTTTTGTATTTTTATTTTATGGTGTGCTCAACACTCACCAATCAAGTCTGTAGAGGATGCTACTCCGGCGACCGCCCGCGTAGTTACTTTGTGATGCTACTTTTTAGAAGTCTCCAATCCCAAGACTGGTTATGTAATTTCATTTGTCAATTCAAAAATTAGACCAGAACCTTTGTTTTTTTTTATCAACAAAATGTTATTCATTTATGTTTCAACTTAGTCCAGTCCCTTTCAAGTATGTTTTAATATCTATAAACTTTTTTCAAATAATTCGTGGTTTAATTTGTATTGTAAAAATCATTTAGTTAAGAGGTAAATCGAAGACTGGCGATTTACCTCTTAACTAATTTCAGAACGCTTGCAGTAGAACAAGTTATTTCAATAAAACTGTTTAATGTCAGCATTATTATATAATTGTAAAGGCATATTTGCCGTCCCAACTTATATTACAAACATAAAATATCTGTTAAAGTAAAAAACGTTTAATCTGTATTTGGCAGCCTGGCAACCCAGCCCGCTTGCCCGTTCTATTTCTCCATTTGTCAAGTAAAGTTCAGTGTGCGCCTTGTTAAATAAATAAAATAAATTTTATTATAATACTGTCGATGACGGGTGTCATGTCGTGTCAGCCAATGACTAAACGCCCATTAATAACGCGTGTTGTTTTAACCATTATTATAGGGGTTATTGTTGTGATTCAGTCAAAAATCGTTTGTAGCTTCTAGTGCTAAATAAAGTTTAAAAGTTCAAATTTCGCTATCGGCAGCATTTTTGTCCTCTTGTCTGAGAGACGCGGCGTCAAGATAACGCGCTCTGGACCAAAGCCAGATTTAGACACAGACTCTGATACTGTCTGGGTCTGGATCTAAGTATTTCAAACTCTATATCGTTTATTCTCTTAGAAGTACTTGTTTTTAACCGCCTCTGTGGTCTAGCCATGGAGCTAGGCTACATACTGAGGTAACTGGAGAGTGCAGTACTAACAGTTTTTTGTGACCACGAATTACACTGTGGCTTTCTTCCGTCTCACCTACACTTTGAAAAAATACGTATGGTCATATGAGACAACTGACAGCCACTACATTCTAAATGTCAAATTTGCTGGGCACACTTTTTTATTCAGGGTGAAAACTCCAGTTACCTCAGTATTAAGTCTAGCTCCATGGGTCTAGTGGTACACTACACACCCCCGATATCAGACTCAGAGGTCCCGGGTTTGATTTCCAATAGCAGTACATATTGTATTCAGTTTTCTTGGTGGTAGACTGATAGGGCTTGTTCAAAGACCGCCTGGATAGCTACCACTATCTATCCAGGCTAGTACTAGTACAAAGCGCAAACAACAAAAAAATAATACGACGCACGCACAGTCAGGCCCATAGACAGATAGATAGTAGTAGTCACGTAGTAGTAAAAGTTCGTCCTTTTGGACAGGCGAAGACATTGAGCCATACTGCCAGTTCTTGAGTGTTATGTATGTTATTATGGTTTCTAAAGTTTTCATTGTAATGTAGATGTGTTCAACTTCAACTTGGTGAACGGCTGTGTCCCCCTTTTTTATTCGTGTTATATTGTTTCTTTTTATTGTAAATTTTGTTCATTTGTTATTGTTGAATTCATGTATATTTTTAAACGTTTTTATTTGGGTGTTGGTATGTTTTGGGAGTTCTTTTGTTATATTTATTACACTTGTTTGTGCTTGTTATAACCAATTAGTTTTTATTTTTACAATGTGTGTGTACAGGCCCTCCAGAATACCAGCGCTGATAACAGCGCTCACTATAAAGTGACCATTCTGCACACTGTAGCAGCATTAGCTGAGGAGGGTCCTGATTGGCTCATTTTATCAGTTTTTTGTGTATTTTTTCTTTTCTCTTCTTTATAATTGTATAATTATTTTTTCTCTCATAAAAAAGTAATATTGTTATTTTTAATATGTGCCAATAAAAATACTTACTTACTTACTTACTATCCAAGTCTGACGCTATAACAACGATGTTTTCAGCATTGTTGTGCTCCGGCAGATAGAGATAGAGATAATATAGCCAGCTTCTTAGTAATTGAGGAGTCCGGGAGTAGTGCGTTTCCACCTTCAGCCTTGACACATAACATCAGTTGCGATAAAAGTTACGTGCTACCCCGTTGTGAATTAAACAAAAGAACTTCTTCACTTCTCATGCTCGTAAAGTTCGTGTTTATGTTGGGTATAGGCTGCATAAAATTTATGCTCTAGTGCATAAAGTAAAATCTTCGTCTAAGCCTCAGACTCTAAGACAAAGGTCGTCAGGTATACAGACACCACGTTAGTTAGTTAGCTAGTATGTTTAAAAAATTACACACCTATTGTGTGAGATTTATTTTATTATTTATTTTATTTAAATAAACTTGTTATTTTATTCTGTTTCTTTGATTTTGTACACTATCCATTTTAAATTACTTACTAAATTAATAAAACTAGGCAAAATTAATGAGTTTTGTAAGAAATAAGTATTTCAAGAGCATTTATGACTACGATCTATGCTAAAATCACTGTGCTGCCACTGCCACCACCACGTATAAAAAAAGAAAGTATTCCCGCCAATATGGCGAAGTCTTTATTTTTTCTTTTTTGCAATAAAATTTTAGTTATTTATATAAAATAACTAAAATAAAGTTATTTATTTTCCTCACACTCGAAGTGAAAAGCAAAGTGTATAACTCGTAGATAAAACCCATTTTACCCTCGAATTGACTATCCAGCCTCGCCTACGGCTCGGATGGATATATATGTCTCGGGTAAAATGGTACGTTTTATGCACTTGTTGTACAATCTACTATTGAATGTAATAGAAGGTACGACATAAGCTGACGGGTAGAAGACTGCATGGAGAATTACCGGTAACATTCTCGTCAAAAGCCGAGTTTTCTCCGTCTTTTATGTCGTTCTTAGCAATAGTTCAACAGTATGTGGTGCTTTTCTGATAAATAAAGATTGAATTGAAGTTGTTATTTTAATTTTATTGAACTACTAGCGTTCTGCCCGCGGCTACGCCCGCGTTGAGAGCAAGACATTATCCCGCGGGAATGTCAAACAATAAAATTAACACTATTATAACACATGTATAATATTATTACTAATATTATGAAAGCGTGTTTGTTTGTTATATTGAAGATGCTTGTGCACGCTAAGCCTAAAAAATAAGTCTTCTTTATATAAATCTTTCCTTACTTGTAAGGTTATTGAGAATTATGGTTCATACTTTTTATCCATTCAAAGACCCATATTATCTTCTAATCCTCGCATTGCACATTTAAATAGCTGATAATAATGACGTTTTGTCATAATAATATTTCAAAAAAAGTTAAAACCACACTTTTCAATATTGTTAGGGGTGCGGTCTACCATTAACATGAAAATGTGTTTTAAACCAATACAATGCATCAGTCAATTAAATTAAACTCTCAACTAGTAGCTGCAAGTGACTTCGTCCGCTTTTAATCCAGTTTTGATTGGCTAATGACAAAAACAAAATTTTTGCCATCTGTCATGCCAAAAATTGGGAATTTGGCATAACATCATGTGGCATCCATCCAAAAACAATTAAAAATGGTACTAGAATCATAAACCCACAACAAAAACCAAGTTTCCACAAATAATTGATAGAGATTCATAAACCCTTTACACAAATACTGCTTCTAAATGCAAAAAGTTTTTTTATATCCAAACGACTAAAACTTTCCACGCCATAATGACTTCATCTTTCTAAAAAGCAAGTTTCTTTCGAAAGCAAAATTAAATCAAATGTCCGAAGAAATGCATTCCGCTTATAACGATCAACTCGAGTCTGTCACCCACGTTAAGTATCAAGTTGCAACTTGAATTTGAAATGGCGACTCAGAAATACCCAGCGAGCTATCTGCTTGGACTGGAGCCAATCGTGGAAGTCTCAATTCTCGACTAATGGTCGGTCTCACTCACAAGTATTGGGGTTATTTTCAGCCTTTATGAAATTCAAATGCCCAGACTAGATGACCATAGCAGTAAGTGAGCGGTCAGAGACTATAAGCAGAAGACTAGATGTGTACTGCCTCTTCCAATTTTACTTACACTAGGGGTTTATTAATAACTAGCGGATCCTCGCGGTTTTACCCGCGTGGTACCCGTTTCCGTGGGAATATCGGGATAAAATATAGCTTATATGTCACTCGGGAAGAATGTAGCTTTCTAATAGTCAAAGAATTTTATAAATCGGTCCAGTAGTTTCGGAGCCTATTCAATTCAAATAAACAAACAATCATAATTATCTTACTTCTTTCTAATATTAGTTAGAATAGATTTTAATGCAATGTTTACTATTGAAAATTAAGTATTGGATATTTTTGGGAGTAGTAATATCTTCACTTTGGTGAAATAAACGCTGGCTAACAGCGCGTAAGAAGTATTGGATAAACTCGACGCGCCTCTTAACGACTTACTTGACTGGGACAGTGAAAGTCCCAGTCAAGTCCCATCGGAGCTAGTTGTGAGACCCCGATTTTTTCTGATACTCCATTTTCAAGGTTAAAGTCTAATCAGTGACAGCGAACAAACTAGTTATCTTAGTTACAATTTAACGAAAAGTAATCACGATAGGAGAAATTTCGGAATTCAAGATCAATCTAAAAACTTTCTATGATACCTACGTGATTCTGGACAAAGCACGCACAAAGCCATGAAGCAGTGCAGCCGGCGTTCATCAATTTATAAGACGTGATCACGTCAAAAACTATCAGTAAAATACCCTATCGCCATTGACATTGACATTTGCCTCTGTCCCCTCTTTACTCTGCCCCTGGATGTCACTCTCGATAATTCTTTACGACGTCGTGACGGCGCTCTTTAATGCCATTTCGCCTTTGAGGAGCTGCTTAATAGTATCTAACAAGCATTTTGGAGATATCATTATAATTGGAAAAGACGTCTTGCTACTAAGAATAGCTACTACATACTTTCTTATTTAAGTAATGCTTGAACAAGCGTTCTTTTAAGACGGTAACTTTATTAGGTATTTTTAGTTAGGAATATTTCTAAAAGATTTAAGTTGTATGTATTTAATATTTTTTTAAATGAAGTATTAGAAAATATCGACCCGTCTCACAACCTACCTCCGATGGGACTCGAACCCATAAAAATAAAAATATTTTTTTGATTGCCTATTTTTCCTAAATGTTAGGCTTAGCTATGGCCTTTTACTGTCCGGGCAAATGCTCTAATCACTGTTCACTGCCATGGTCACCCATCCCGTGACCAAACATTGCGCAAGTTGCCCAACTTCAACGATTGCAGACTGAGTGCGCTAACCACTCCGCCACGGGCTCTTCCTCCTTCTCATAATAGTGTAGGCAATGAACAGATTCTTTGTATGGAGACCCAGACACTAATTCCTCAGTCGATGAAACTTTGCTGAGTTATAAAATAGCATGAGCCATAAACTTTTAAATGATTATCCAAAAAAAAACTCACACGGAAGTTAGGTATTTATACATAAATATACAAATCTGTATATATTGAACCGAGTAATTTCTCAGTCCAAATTTATTTTACCAAATGAATTATTTATACTAGTATGTGATACTTGATGAAAATCCAAAACTTTTTTCAAACATAAGTATGCTTGGCAAAATGGTATAATTCCGTTAAAAACTTCGACAGAGACATTTTCAGTCCAAGTCACCCCATTTTGTTTTATTAAAATTTGGTGTTTCTGCTGGGATTTTTTTTTTGGATATTTCATATTATTGTTTTTATACGTTACATGAATATGTCCGGTTAAAAAAGTTTAGACGGAGCATTTTTCCTAAAAAAGATATCAATGAAATAAGACTTTCATTAAAAAATACCTAATCTTCTATTATTATAATTTTTTGGAAATTTATACCATACTTCTAATTTATTGATACTTTATCATGATGTAAAGTTTTTTCTGACTGAGGAATTACTGTGGGGGTCAACTAGCTTCATTGACTACACTATACGTAGCTTTAATAAAATTAATATCAACAACAAACAAATCATAATATTTTGTTTCTCATTAAAATTTCATGAGCATTAAATGTGTCCGTAAGAATGGTAATGTGAGAAAATTGTCGCGACAGTACAAAGCCAGTGCTTCGCATATGCAGCGCATATGCCGTGCTTACTTTATTCCGTTGCACATTTCAACTAATTGCAGTTGCAGTTACTTTAACTGGGGTGCGATTCTATGTGTAGGGTTCTATATGGAAGGTCTCCCGCCGTATGATTTGCAAACCGATGCGCTTCTTTGACGTTCACAAAAACAATATCAGCATAGACTGTATAATAATGTAAATAATTTAATTTTCACTTTCTTCCCACACTTCAAATTCACTTACATTCGCAAAGATTCAAGATTCAAGATTCAAGATTCAAATTTGTTTATTTAATTTAGATTGTTATTTACAATACTTGTGAACGTCATAGAAGCTACGCCATCGGTTCGCAAACCCTACAGCGGGAGGCCTTAGAGAAGAACCGGCAAGAAACTCCAAGGGTTGTTTTTTTCTCCCTGTCTTATTTCATACAGAGTCGTCAAATTGAAAAATGACCTTAACATGGTATGACTAAGGTCAGTTTCCATCACAATTACACAATGGGTTATGATAAATACAGTTAAGTATAGGCGAACTAATGATCATAGCGGTGAACAATTTTCAGTTACTTAGGAACTCTACTTAAAGCTTTAATATTAGTTTAAAACAAAAGACAATTCTACTATATACTGCAAGTTGTGCCATACATGTTTCAAATGTAATCACTACATAGTATAAAACAAAGTCGCTTTCTCTGTCCCTATGTCCCTTTGTATGCTTAAATCTTTGAAACTACGCAACGGATTTTGATGCGATTTTTTTTAATAGATAGAGTGATTCAAGAGGAAGGTTTATATGTACTTTTTATCCCGATATTCCCACGGGAACGGGAACCACGCGGGTGAAGAAGCGGGCGGCCGCTAGTTCTTAATAAAATGAATAAAAACAAAAGAAAACACATTTTAAGGCAAGCAGATAAGAGCAGACCCATTCCCACTGGCAAACGAATTTTTATGTCAAATATTTATCAATTAAGTAAAAGTAAACAGTGAAGGTTGATTTAAAGAATTGACCTAGTTGGGTGAGGACAGATTCTTGAAATTCAGCTTTTAGTAAGAAATGAAGATACGATTTATAACTTTTATCCTCGCATAGCTTAACTTACAGCTCAATGCAACATCACTCACGACGAAAATAAAATACATACCTTTGAAAAAAACTACTAAAAAACTTTTAGGATTTGCGAACCGATAGCGTAGCTTCATTGACGTTCACAAGTGCTGTAACAGCCTTTTGAATAAATGATTTTGATTTCAATTTTGACCCTGGCCTCTAAGGCCTTCCCTCGCCACTTATTTCGAGCTACAAAAATCATGACATGGAACCTTTTTAAAGTCAAAATCAAATTAGTAATGTTTTTATTTAAATAAATTTAAAAACTGAAATACTTTTGATTCGTCCAACATTTTTTGCCTATCATTATTAAACATTCAGATTGAAAAGGTTTTCATTATAACCGAACTAATAAAAAAACAATTTGCATCAAAAGCTCGGTCTTTCTCCGCTCCCTGATCTAAAAACCTTATATGAATTGAATGAGCAGGGATTGAATACAGTCCACACACTCCACTGGATATCTTTATACTGCATCCACCGCTTCAGGATTTGAATGTATCGATATCTTCTCATATTGAAAATGGGTATTCACCAATCATATTAGTTTGCCCGGAGAGCGATTTGTCTTGAAAAATGTTTGCAAATAAATGAAAAGAACATAAGAGTAGTTTTTAGTAGGAAATAACATCTTCGATTACTTTTCGAATCATTTATAGCATTTAAATTTATTTTACAAGCTTTTTATTAAAATGCCATGTGAGTTAATTAGTAAGTTAGTTAGTTGGGGACAAATCTTGCAAGCTTAATTTGACCCACTTTCCAGAGTCCGATAGAGCTGATTGGTATACAGGTTTGGTTTAGATGACAATACAATATTTAAGTACAGTCAGCAAAAAAGCTTGTCATAAAAACTTTTCACTGTCCGGGACTCTCCTAGTTGGGAGGCAAATATATATATTGTTGTATTAAACAAAATTATTGCCAAAAAACATTCATTGTCATTACATTAAAGTATGAAATAATTTTCTCTCTTTCTCATGGAAAAACTTGCGTTTCTGCAACAATGCTTCTAAAAATCACAACATAATTTAATACCACAACTTTTCTTCAAAAGCACGTGACCCGTAAACCTCTCCGCGATTTATATCAGGGCAGTAACTCCTCCTATTAGGGCCGCGGCCGAAACTTCAACCGTTCCCAAGTTCCCCACATTCCCTAATTTCTCCGGGAAATTGAAAACGCCAGAACATCCCAAGTTGGCTAATAAAACATACCGAATACTTTCCCGAGTATCGTGGAGTAACCTGCTCTGGCCGGAATCCAAGAGATGGTTTATTGTAGGACACTCCAGAGCTCACTGTCTAGAAATAACGACCACTCCAGACCTCTGGACTGGCAATAGGATAGAACAGAAAACTTACCAATTTAAACCTTGATGCAATAACAATGAGAATCAGGTGGACTGCGCCAATATCTTTGCAAGCGCTGCTGAAGTCTTTAGCCAACTCGACTAGATTATTCAATTTTAAGTCGTAACTTTAAAAATATAAAGTCTAGAGTAGCAATAAGAATGTAGATAGAATGTTTAAAATTGAATAAGTGAATCGGTTCTCAGTTATCGCGGATTGTATTAAAGTCCCGGGAACTTTTTTTAGTTTCGAGTATTTTACATTTGAAGGGCAAATTGAGTGGAACGGGCGATTTGGTGTTCGGTCCAAGAGGAATAAAAGTTTTGGAGGAATTTATGTGTTTGACCCGGTTGCATGGGCCTGAACGGGAATGGGGGAGATAAGGAGGATAATGGGGAAATAGCAGAGGTATTATGTTTATTTCGTGTTCTTGGTTTTGTTGCGAATTGGATAATTTATTTTTTACTTATCAGTGATATCTTGTACTTCTTGTATTATAATAATAATAACTTCTGTAATAAATACGTCCAAGTTTTGATATTGAAAATCAAAATTTGATCCCAGAAATAAGTTTTTGTTGTCTTTTCATAACAAAACTTTTCCCTTGGGAAAGCTTGGAAGTATAATTAAATGTGAGGATTTATAAGGAAGGGACTTAGAATAAATTTTAATGTAGGTCTGTAAAGTTACCAAGTTTTTAGAACAAAGTAGACCCACCATGAAAAACTATCGTTATGGTATTCAAATAGTAAACTACACCGCTGTCAAAATATATTGAATTTCAGTTCCATAAACGACCGAAAGAGGCGCTGCTCAGGTTTTCATACAAAGTAATGTACGATCACGATAAGTTACCATAACGACAGTTTTTCGTGCCAGGGGGGCGATCATGAAGCTCGACTTAATACTGAGGTAACAGTCGAGCTTCATGGGGGCGATTCTCAAATGTATATATATATATATATCTAAAAAACTCGACATAGGTCAAATTCTAATACTAATCTTTGCCATAAGTTTTTGAATAAAAAAATGTACTGTAATTAGCGCTAAAAACGGGACGTTTTCAGCGTTTTTAATGTCTAAAAATACAATTTTACGCGCGATAATATTGTAACGGATGACAAGTACCACTCGATGCAAGTCGAGCGCTGGACATTGACATTTCTATAATGTGTCTACGAAAATTCAGTTTCAATTGACATTCGCCATTTTATTTCGACAGTACCCGCCATTTAACTTGGCGTGTGTCAATATCTGGAACTATGATTATATCATGGGAATAAGGCTTATTCTTCCGACGAACCACGACGATCAGCGCCCTCTGACAGATGCCAAGTTATGTGGCGCGGACTATATCTCATTCGATATCGTATCAAAGGCGCGAGAATCGGCCCCCAGGTCTACAGATGCTGCTACCCATCTCTTTCTGTCTGTGTTGAGCTGATGGAGAACAAGAGAGGAAGTGCTATTCAAGAAAAGCAGTTTCAGTCATGATTCTAGAATTTTAAATTGTATTTTGTCAATGCATATGCGGCATGTAAGAAAAAGTACAGAAACTTTTTTGGACCGCAGAAGTAGGGCGGCAGCCCCGGTTTTGGCCACTTTTTACAAGCTTTTTTAACTTGCAGTGTATGTATGCATGTATATCCGTTCGGGTCAAATCTTGCAACTCAAATTTGACCCACTTGCCAGTGTCCGATTGAGCTGAAATTTTGCATACAGGTTTGGTATGGATGACAATACAATATTAAAGTAAGGTCAGCAATAATTGTTATAAAAGTTATCTAAATAACTTTTGTTATTTTTGCAACGAAAAAGAGATTTTAAGGTAATTTTAACATACGTTAGAACTCCTTCCTTCCTCCTTCCTTCCTCCTCCTTCCTCCTTCCTTCCTCCTTCCTTCCTACTTCCTTCCTCCTTCCTTCCTCCTATGTCATACGATATAGTTAATTTCAATAAACGCCATTTTCTGTATATTTATTTTTTTCTCTTTTCAAGCTTTGGTAATGATGAAGGTTAATATGTCCCTAACCATCGTGAAAAAGAACTATATGTAGCTCACTTCCGCCAAATACACAACATGCAAGATGCACCCCGCCCGCAAAACAATGCTTTTGGAACTCAGCACCGGCATTCGGTGCTGGATACGTCACTACTCTTGAGGATGCCCAAATGAGGAAACACGTGTAGAGTTCTCGTCAGATAAGTCTGCGCTGTAAAAATCGAATACTAATCTTTTCTATAACATTAGAACAAAAAAATGCACTGTAACTACCGCCAAAAACGCGCCAAGCACGTGCAGAGTTATCTGACACACACTCTAGTGTAACTTTTGAAACTTTCATGGTCATTAACGACCATTTTGACGACCGATTTGGCGCAGGGGTAATCTACCTGCCTTCTGCGCCAGAGGTCTCGGGTTCGATTCCCGAACAAGACAAATATTTTTGTGCATGAACATGTCTATTTGTCTTGGTCTGGGTGTTTTCTATGTATATTAAGTATGTATTTACAAACAAAAAGTATTTAAGTATATATTTATCAATTTCCCGTAAACACAGTTTCTTAAGAAATTAACTACAGGCTTAGATAATTGGTGTGATTGTAAGAAAATATTTATTTATTTAATATTTATTAACATTGTAAATATTACCAAAAGCGGGATTTTTACCATGTTTTGATTTATTGTCGAGTCCCCGATATTTCGGCTTTCAGTTGCACACGCCATCATCACGGAGTATCATCTATTTACAAGTGTAGTGTCTAATCGGTGAAAGTGCAAGGTGTGTCAGTGTCTTGCTACCCGCAGCTGCAGGTATTGTGCACTGATAGTTTCGTGGTGTGCATGTGCACTTTGGTTCTCTCGTCGAATCCAGCTCGGATGGGCAGCGTTTGGGAAGCTCCGGCATATATTCGCGTCCGAAATACCTCAATGTCTCAAGACGAAAGTCTTTGACCAGTGTGTGTTGCCAGTAATGACCTATGGAAGTGAGACGTGGTCTTTTACTATGGGTCTCATAAGAAGGCTCAAAGTCACCCAGCGAGCAATGGAGAGAGCGATGCTTGGTATTTTCCTGCTCGATCGAATCAGAAATGATGAGATCCGCAGGAGAACTAAAACGACCGACATCGCTCGAAGGATTCCATCATTGAAGTGGCAGTGGGCGGGACACATGGCGCGGAGAACTGATGGCCGTTGGGGTGGAAAGGTTCTCGAATAGCGACCGCGTACCGGACGACGTTGCGTGGGCAGGCCCCCTACAAGGTGGACCGACGATCTGGTCAAGGTCGCGGGAAGCCGCTGGATGCGGGCAGCGCAGGACCGATCGTTGTGGAGATCCTTGGGGGAGGCCTATGCCCAGCAGTGGGCGTCGTTCGGCTGACATGATGATGTGCATTTTGGACGACGAAGCGTGAGTAGACCCCCAACTAGGGGGACCGATGAACTTGTGAAGGTTGCGCGCAGCCGTTGCAAGTCGCTAACAGCCGCTCTTTGTGGCGCTCTAACGAGGAGGCCTATGCCCAGCAGTGGGCTACTGAAGGCTGATGATAATGATAAATTAATAAATATTTCTAACAATCACACCAATTATCTAAGCCTATAGTAAATTTGTGATAACTGTCATAACTGTGTAGTCTACGTAAACTTGATAATGGGTAAATATATACTTAATATAATTACTTAAATACTTTTTTGTTTGTAAATACATACATAATATACTTACATAGAAAACACCCAGACCAAGACAAATAGACATGTTTATGCACACACAAATATTTGTCTTGTTGGGGAATCGAACCCGAGACCTCTGGCGCAGAAGGCAGGTAGTTTACCCCTGCGCCAAATCGGTCGTCAAATGAATGAATGATGATTTGCAAATATCTTTAGCGGGCGGGCGAGCGGTGCATCTTACATGTTGTGTTTTTTGCGGAAGTAAGCTACATAAATATATTAAACAATAATACTAAACTGATGAAATTATAATATCACGGCGTTTAGAAAGTTTGTCTCAGGTGGGGATCAAACCCTCGAGGCATAATTAAATTCAGCTGGTCAGTGAAACTTTGACTATTAATTGGAAACAAATAAAACAAAACCAATCAGTAACTAATGAATTTATTTACATATTCACATATATTAATCGGCAACATTCAAATAAGTATATATTATCTTATTCTAGTACAAATCGACTATTAATTTCATAAAGTGTCTATCACAACATTCAGTTTCCTTACGTTACGTAGACGAGAGAGAAGGGTACCTCATGTGCTTTTATTATAGTTACACTTATTGTTTATTCCATAGAGTATATCTATGGCGTAGATTAACGATTGGTCTCTGCGTTTGGTATACCTAGATACAATATACAGCTATTTCTGAAAACAACAACTCACAGTGGCACAAATTTATCCGACCCGGTGGTCAAATTAGGAACTAAAACAAAAATTCTAACATCTTCCAGCCGTTTTAGTAGTTTCTTTTAGCTAGTGGCGCATGACGCCTCCATTTCAGGTCAGTAAAGTTTGTGGGACAGGAAAAGTGGCATATCAAACGTATTTGACACATCGACATATTGCTTGGCACAAGGCTCGGGGTGCGAAGTGACTCTCAAGATGGCTCGAGTATACCAGTTTTGACTTAGCTAAATAGCCTGTTTGGCTGCGGTATCTAGTCGTAGCGAACGCGTAGACCAATCTTTAATCTAGGTAGTTTATTCATATTTTTTGTTTTTTTTTTCTGCCCGTGTTGTTAAAACGAGACATTACTGATATTATTATGAAACATTGTCTAAGATTTTGTTTTAGAAATGAAGCTGTCACTTTCATTCATTATAGGAAAACGGAGACAGTATCAATCCTAAACTGGATTAAGACAAGATTTTATAATAACACCATTTATATATTTTTTCTACAAAAATGTGTTTATTGTTATCGACAGCATTTACACTTGTTAAAAAGAGGAATGCATAAAAATAACTTTTTTAAGTTCTATCGTACCTATAAAAAAATAAATTTAAAGAAAGAAATAAGGGGATTATAAATTCATTAAGTTACCTACTTACTTATTTGGACATTAACTTCGTATTTTAAAATGGGCTGTTAATAATTTCAAGTATGTAATAGGCCTTATTACATTTATTTCGCATTTTAGAATATCAAGGCAGAGATATATTTACTAAAACTTAAAGTTAACCAAACCGACAAAATAACAATGGTGTCAGCGAAACTAAGATTTAAAGGAACCCCTTAACCTAACGTATTAATTTTGATCGGTAGAAGTTCGTATTTCGCTTTACTTTACCTCGCATCTCATCAGCCCTACTAAAATGACCATTTAGATGATAAAAGTAGAGATTTACCGATTCTAAGCTCGTTATATTTTTTTGGGTTTTCTCTTGATCCCAATCAAGTCCATAGGGTAAGACAGGATCTACGACGAAGCGAGCTAACCCAGAAGGTGCCTATTCACCCTTGCTTTGAAGGTAGTCGGGTTATAAGTACTCGGGAATACAGACGCAGGGAGGGATTTTCGGAGTCACACCTTTGCTGTGCGCAATATAAAAGACGTTGACTAGCGAGAGGGATGGCGGACGAGCTCATGCAGCTCTTGTGCTCACTCTCCGAAGTATAGTCTGTAAAAGACCGACAGACAGCCAAATTTGCGGCAGTGAGCTAGGGTGTGAAACTTGCTCTTCACCAGTTTTTTGCTCGTTCTTAGATTGTGATACTTGCAGGCGACTAGTAACCGACGCCAGTCGCCCATACATTGTATCCTATCTGTCACTCAACTCACTGAAGTGTCAGTGGGCTGGCCATATAAGCCGCAGACCAATAACCGCTGGGGTAAACGAGTTCTAGACTGGAGACCGCGTATCGACAAATGTAGTGTAGGACGCCCTCAGACTAGGTAGAGCGACGATCTTCAAAGGTGGCTGGCAAGAGCTGGATGAGAGCAGCCTCTGATCGTGTTCGATGGCGTACTTTTGGAGAGGCCTATGTCCAGCAGTGGACATTAATAGACTGATGATGGTGTCACTCAATACAAATGAGAGGACTCCGTGACTGGCGTCGTTTGTAAGTTTCGTTATTTAAGAGCGGGCTTTCCTGTAAAATTACAATCGAGTGATTTACCTTAACTTGTCAGATAGATCGTTAATCTCTATACCACATCATGTTTTGATCATGTTAACAGGCTCCCTACCAATTTTAACAATCGAATCGAACTTCATCCAATCATCAGCATTCCTTAATACACCCTTAAATATTAATTAACACCCACAATCTTTAGAGGGTGAAAGTATTCATTAATACGAATAACGTTTACTAAGAGAACATCCACAAAATCACAATAAAGAAATCAGCCCCCCTAGACAACTGGCTTTCTATGATTGAATTCGCCAGTCAAAAAGACAGAAAATGTATGGGATTGACATTAGCGGTCACGAGACATTTCGATCGCTAACGTCAATCCCATACATTTTCTTTCTATTCTACTGGCGATATCGATATTAGAAAGCCACTTGTCTGGGCCCTCAGGTGTACCATAGCAAATTGCAATACCCATTCGATGAAAATGTACTTATTTTATTAAGTTATGGAACAGCCGATTTTCTTCACGTTTACGTGGCTGGCCCCATACTAAAAGTTATTTGTATTTGTGTGTAGTTATGAATGAATATTTCATCCCCTCAAAGGTATGTATTAATTGAAATTAAGAGTTCTACCCCCAATCCTTAATGCGACAAGGTACCCCCCTCTCTCCCCTCAGCGACAACTTATTCGTGCGCGCGGCGCGGGGGGAGGCATCATAACGCGCGCAGAAGACATGCGCACACGCACGCCAGCAAAATGGCCGCGCTGCTCGTGGGGGCGTGTCCTGGAACAAAGAGAACAATATGTGTTGTGAACTTGAAGTAGATAATATACCCACCAGCACTGAAACCTGGCCAAAGTGGAATTTTCGTACAAACGTGGTGATTTTAGTGTCTCAAAGATCAGGGTGCCTACCATCAACTCTTATTGCGGTTTTGTTTAGGATCTAAACTGATCTGCTTCGCTTATTTGTACCATGACAGCTTAATTGTGACCAAGAGTCTATTGCGTCGATGAGAAGCAATTCAGCGACATTTCACAGCCGCTTAGCTGTCATGAACTCTTATTTGACTAAAAACTCGGTTGAGCTAACATGACACATGCAGGTTATGGGCATTTTCAATTTAAAGTGTACTCCACTTTAGAAATTGATTTTATTTTATATGTTATTTTTTGTTACAAATTTAACCATAAAATAAAAGGACATATAATGAATTATAGAGCATACTAAAAAGGAACGCGGAATTCGCGGTATTTTCGCTATAATATCGAAACAAAGCTGACTTTGTAGCGAAACTGGTTCCATTGTGTGACTTAATTTAAAAGCAAATTAAACGGAAACTGTGAGACTAATGAGCCTTTTTTAATTTTTTTAATTCTAATTATACATGTGATTTATTGATAAATCAAAGAAAATAGCTTTAGTTTTAAGGATTAACACAAAATAAATATTTTTTTGTTCAGTTATGTGACTGTGTCACTTTTTAGTAAGTTATTTTTTAACTTTACTTTAAAATCAAAATATTTTATGTGATATGTGTAGCTTTTTCGAAAAGTAATTACATTTACTATAATCATATTTTAGGGCCGCACAAATTTAAATGGTAAAAATCGCCTGATTTCATATATTAACTCCATCAATTTGAAGGGACAGTTTGACAAGGTTGCGTTCACATGGTTTAAAGATGGCCTAAATACCTTATACAAATTATAGTTTTTATAAGTAAAGATAATTCGATCACTCAATGTTAACCGTACTTCTCAATATGGAACAATTTGAGTTTATTAAGTATTTATTCAGTTAAAATAAAATAATTGGTGAAATAATCGAAACAAGTAGTTATAAAAGATGAATAGTACTTATAAGAAATAAAACAATAATATTAAATATTATTTTCGAATACTTTTATTACTCTTTTAGTTTCTTTATTTTAATTAGTCTTATTAAAACTTGTCAGTAAATTAATTAGTAGGAATTGTCTGAGGTTATAATCACATTATTTCAGATCACAAGGCAAGACATTACAAAATTGGGGCCAAACTTGAGTAGACCTAGAGCCTTCGCCGCTGCTGTCTGTAAATTTGATGAGGAAATAATAAAAAACAACAAATTGTAATTTTAGTAAATCATTAATTTGGTCAATAGGGATTTCCAATATGAAATAAGCTTTACGCTTTCCAACCTGTTGTGACTTGCCGTTCCGATATTATGTGACCGTAGAATATGTCACAAAACGGAAGTCACATAATGCTACTTTCTTGTAGTTTTAAATTGTTTAAAAATTATCAATAGCACTTAGCGACTTTAACTTTTTGTTATCAAATACTATATAAACTTTGTAATGTGTCTACAATAACAATAATTAAAGAAAAGGGGATTTTAACGGCAAAACATGGTCACATACCTGAGCAAAGAAATCGAAACACACAACACTTCAATAGTTAAGTCCACGCTGTCACGAAAATCAGTATGACAATGTAATCAATAGACGCTAGTCTCACGATGAAGGATGACTGGTTTTTGCTATTTCGAGCCGAATTTTTACACAATGAGAAGATTTTTTTGTTAAAAAAGCGGTCACAAAACTGAATGTTCCAGTTAGTCTAAATTTTCGATTTTAATTAAATAATTTATTTTTGATAGAAATTATGTAAAAAATATATTAATGAAATTTTTAACTGATAAATTAAACATTCAAAAATTTAAAGGGTATTTACTAAACCGCTCGTATACATGGAAACTTTAGGAAAAAAATATTTTCTGACGCCTGTTGGGAAGGGGACATGCAGATTTGATGGGCTTCAACATTTTAAAATCTTCGTTAATGTAATATTTAGTGAATTATCAATATAAAGCCAACTTACATATATATTTAATAATATGCTTATTTCACTTAAATGAATTGATTCTGCTAGAAGTCATTTATTCCAAAAAAAATAAGCGAATAAATCTGAGGGACAAGACAAATACCGCAGGTACACTTTTTTTTGAAATTGCCCTTATACCCATAAACTTATTTATACTAGGTTATACCCGTCCCTCTCCCGATGATAGAATCGAGTGAAAGAGACGGGTAGAAGAAATAAGGTCACAAATCGTTCATTCATTCACATTCAGCAATTCATTTGCGAATTAGTTTTTAGAAGGTCATTGTACAAAATAAAGCAATTCATTTTAGGATCCTATTCTGGAACGCACCAGTTTTGAATCGTTTTCTTAAAGTTGATGGTGGGCACCCAGAAATCATTTGTATCTCCGCAATGATGTTTACGTCAGTGGAGAGTACAATAACGTTGAGAAGCAAATCGCGTTTTAATATTAACTATGTAAAAAGAATTATGTGAACTCTGTAAGTATAAATTATTTCGTGGAAGCGTTGTCATAGGAGTATTCTGGCTCTGAATCTGATTTCCGAAGCAAAATACAATAATGAAGCTGGCAGTTTTAATGTTCCACGCGAGCTTAGTATAAAACCTTAAATATACCTACAAATCAAACCAAATAGGTTTTTGCATTCCTTAAAGTATAAGTATAAATATATTTAAATATAAATAAATAAATAAATAAGAAATAAGTAAGGAAGATGTTACATTTTATAATAATTTTAAGGACCCAAATATTTAGCTTACTTCCGCAAAAAGCATGCAATTGAGCCACATTGTTAATAGAGCGGCGTATTTTTCAACAGAAGAAAGTTGTTTCTTTCCATAAAAATGCTCGTTACCTTATCAATAAGTCGATGTATCAAAACAATATCATCCCCTGCCGACTTCCTCAGATCTATCGCCACCCGTTATAGAGCAAGATCTAGGAGCCGCCAGACATTACCCATTTTCTCACGAATAAAGTGTGTTAGATTAGGTAGTGCTGACACTATCGCCCGAATTCTCGAACGCAAATCATCTTTGGGAGCGTCTCAAACATCATGGCATCTCTTTCATACGTTTGACATTTATAGCTGCGTCCAGACTTGTGTCATGACATCGGACCGGACTCCGTGTCATCGTACAAGACTTGTTACGCTCAATGTGGACGGTCTAGGTTGTGCTGACACGGTCACAAACCATGTACGATGAATGTTAAACACTCGTAACATTTTGGCGTGTCAGAACACCGTGTCTTTATCATGCATCGCTAGTTTTGTTGGGCATGCGCTGTGGTAATACTGTATCAAAGAGACAATGTATTATAAAGACACGGTGTTCAGACACGCCAAAATGTTACAAGTGTAGACGCATGGTGTCAATCGAACAAGACTGCGTGGCAAGGCACCGAACTGCTTGATGCAGTTCAAAGATGGAATAAAAAATAAAGATTATAAGTATTTAATACCTACTAGCTGTGCCCCCGACTTCGTCCGCGTGGAATTGTGACTTTCAGCAGCATTTTAAATTTTTAAGGCTAATTCTTTTGCATTTACTTTTGACGACCGATTTGGCGCAGGGGTAGGCTACCCACCTTCTGCGCCAGTGGTCTCGGGTTCGATTCCCGAACAAGACAAATATTTGTGTGCATGAACATGTCTATTTGTCTTGGTCTGGGTGTTTTCTATGTATATTAAGTATGTATTTACAAACAAAAAGAATTTAAGTATATATTTATCCGTTATCAAGTTTTCCATGATTCTTCTTCTTTCAGTGCCTCCCCATTACTGGAGGTTGGCCGTCAGCTCCGCAAATCCATCTCTGTTTTTCGCCAAGCCAAACAGTTCTTCTGCTTTGGCGATACCAGTCCACTCCCTTATGTTTCTCAGCCATGACTTTTTTCGTCTTCCAGCACGTCTTTTGCCATCTTTTTCCATGATACAGTTTCGTAATGAAATTAAAATGGGCTTAGATAATTGGTGTGAATGTAAGAAGTTATTTATTTATTTATTAGTTATTTATATACACTTTAGGCCGTCCGGGTGTCGCAAAGGGGGTGCATAAAAATAACACTAACTTTTTTTTCATAGCATAGCATAGCTGCTAGAATAGAATCTTCGATCAACAAACACCACCAGTATGACGCTTCACGAACTAAAACACAACGCAAATGGGGCACCGAATGAATTTTTTTGGCGTGATAAAAAGTGTCACGTTCCACGTGCATGCGAGAGCGCGGAACAGGCGATAGAGAGGCACGATCGGCCTAAGCGTTCGAGCTCTCTTCCACTCCATCGGCCAATGCCGATGCGTCCGAGTAGAAGAGAGACAGCGGCATATTGTTATTTATTTATTTATTTATCAAGTAAAATTATTGTCCGTAAAACGACGCTACAGACAACCAATTTTAAAGGAAGAAAAAGGTTACGAATGTTTCTATCGTACGTCAAAAATGACAGGAATCGATATAAAGAAATAAGAGCGCACCTTTGACGTGCGCTCTTAGTCGGTCGGCCGTTTTAGATACTCCAACCGGGTATCTAGTGGTATTTTTGATCGAAGAATATAATTAGAAGAATTCTTTATTGATGTAGATTTAAGCAGGTAACATTAATTTATGAATCGCCAAAATAATTCCTACCACCCGTTGAAGAAACTAGGGTTCACAGCCAATTTATAAGTAGGCAACAACAATATTTTAATATTTATTATAACACACTACAAAGGCTCAAACTCAACAGACATATCAACACCTCCATTCCTAATCCCATATATTTTATTCGCAAGAAAATAAATAATGTCCGGCGGCTCCGGGATCTTGGACTATTATAAAGAGTGTATAAAAAGATTTCCTCCTCCGACTAAATTGAATTCGGCACTACGGAGCTCCTTCAAGCAAGAATACATGAATGTTAAGTGTATTTACGATAACAGCATCGTTTCATACATATTCCATATTTTTGGAGAAAACACTGGGGGTTGGAAGTTGGAATAACTATTTCCTTAACCCCTGTCTGGGGTTGGAATGGCATTCAATGTGCACATTAAATTAACAGAAAGAGCAAGACTAAGTAGAAAATTTATTATAATATCTTTACTCATGAAAGTCCAGTGTGGCTTACAAAAGACTGTAGTTTTATTCAATATTCAAGCGACTTCATCTGCGTTGACCCCCTTTTTACCCCCTTAGAGGGGGAATTTCCAAAAATCCTCTCTTAGTGTTCCCTTACACTCCCTAAGGAATATACATGCCAAATTTCAGCTTGTTGCGCCCATAGTGTAGTCAACGAAGCTAGTTGACCCCCACAGTAATTCCTCAGTCACAAAAAACTTTACAGCATGATAAAGTTTCAATAAATTAAAAGTATGGTATAAGTTTCCAAAAAATAATAATAATAGAAGGTTAGGTATTTTTTAATGAAAGTCTTATTTCATTGATATCATTTTTAGGAAAAATGCTCCGTCTAAACTTTCTTCACCGGACATATTCAAGTAACGTATAAAAACAATAATATGAAATATCCAAAAAAATATCCCAGCAGAAACACCAAATTTTAATAAAACAATTGGGGTGACTTTAACTGAAAAATGTTTTCGATCTTTTTAACGGACTTATACCATTTTGCCAAGCATACTCATGCTTGAAAAAAGTTTTGGATTTTTATCAAGTATCACATACTAGTTTAAATAACTCATTTGGTAAAATAAGTTTGGACTAAGAAATTACTCGGTTCAATATATAAACAGACTAGCTTTCCGCCCGCGGCTTCGCCCGCGTGGACTACACGACGTTATCCCGCGGGAATGTGATGTTTTTCCGGGATAAAAAGTAGTCTATGTTCCTCTCCAGGCTACAAAGTATCTGTGTCCCAAATTTTAGTCAAATCCGTTCAGCCGTTTTGGCGTGATTGAGTAACAAACATCCAAACATCCAAACATCCAAACATCTAAACTTTCACATTTATAATATTAGTAGGATTTGTATATTAAGATATAGATATCTAACTTCCGTGTGAGTTTTTTTTTTGGATAATTATTTAAAAGTTTATGGCTCATGCTATTTTATAACCCAGCCAAGTTTCATCAACTGAGGAATTAGTGTATGGGTCTCCATACAAAGAATCTGTTCATTGCCTACACTACCAGTAGTTTCGGCCGTGCGTTGTCTGGCAGTCAGTCAGTAACGCAAGAGTTTTTTAAACGAATATATAGATACCACGCTGTTGCACTGTCTTCATTACACCTCATCATGTCAGCCGAACGACGCCCACTACTGGGCATAGGCCTCCCCCAAGGATCTCCACAACGATCGGTCCTGCGCTGCCCGCATCCAGCGGCTTCCCGCGATCTTGACCAGATCGTCGGTGCACCTTGTAGGGGGCCTGCCCACGGAACGTCGTCCGGTACGCGGTCGCCATTCGAGAACCTTTCCGCCCCAACGGCCATCGGTTCTCCGCGCTATGTGTCCCGCCCACTGCCACTTCAATGATGCAATCCTTCGAGCTATGTCGGTTGTTTTAGTTCTCCTGCGGATCTCATCATTTCTGATTCGATCGAGCAGGGAAATACCAAGCATCGCTCTCTCCATTGCTCGCTGGGTGACTTTGAGCCTTCTTATGAGACCCATAGTAAAAGACCACGTCTCACTTCCATAGGTCATTACTGGCAACACACACTGGTCAAAGACTTTCGTCTTGAGACATTGAGGTATTTCGGACGCGAATATATGTCGGAGCTTCCCAAACGCTGCCCATCCGAGCTGGATTCGACAAGAGATCACACCTAATGTTAAGTATTTAAATATTCTTTCGGTCGTACAAGGAACCAAAATCCATACTAATATTATAAATGTGAAAGTGTGTTTGTTTGTTTGTTTGTTTGTTTGTTTGTTTGTTTGTTTGTCCGTCTTTCACGTCAAAACGGAGCAACGGATCGACTCGATTTTTGGTATGGGGATAGTTTGGGAGCTGGAGCGTAATATAGGCTACTTTTTATTCCGGAAAATTATAAAATAAAAATGATTATTTTGTATAGAAAATCGATAAACTGTCGTACTATACAAAACTGTCATTTCTTCCATAGCCGCTTCCAAAGAGGTATGTCAAAGAGTATTGTAATCACTGACGTTTTAGCCACTTTGGATTACCTGCTTTTTAATAAGTGACATTTTTTGCAGGCAGTGTATAAAACTTCTTCGCGATCATTTATTTTCATCTGTCTATCTATAATAGATGTTGGTGATACGAAGTTTACCGGGTAATTAATATGGCAAAACAACGTTTGCCGGGTCAGCTAGTTTTATATAAGTATACTTATTTGGCAGCAGCATTTTGACAGCTTTTGACGGATGGTACAGTGGAGACTAATGGAGGCTACCAATGCTGCGATCCGCTAAGCCACATTTTGGTTCGACACAGTTTAAATTTTTGATTTTCTATCAGCAAGGTTAGAAGAATACTGTGAACTATCCGCTACTCGCTCGCCTCTCCCGCCTTTAAGCTAGCCAGTCATATATAAGCGGTTGCCTACGAAATCAAAACTTTAATACTCAATTTTACTCCATCAAATTTAATTCAAGATTAATGTTACCTTCAAAGGTAACTAACTCTCTTAGGTCAATTTAACTTTATGCCAAATCTCAAACTTATTACTTGAAGCGTAAAAAGTTAAGAATGAGATTGACAGATCTTGTCTCATTTAGGATAAACTTCGGAGCAATTAGCGAATTATTAGTATTAGTAGCAGAGATAAACTCTATCAAACAAAAACCCCCTTATTCCAAAACGTGGACTAAAGTACAGAATATTATATTAGTAACTTACGGTACAGAAATTTCACTCCCGAGTTTAGGTATGATAAACGCAAGCGTCCGGTCACCGGACTAGTCTCAATAGGCTGGCACTCGCTCGACTTGTCGCACACGCAGCGCGCGCATCCGCATGTGTCGCCATCTGTCTCGCTTCGCGTGTATTACTTTCACGGATAAAGTAGTACCTCTGACAGCCCTAGCAGATTGAAGCGAGACGGCAGACAGTTATTGTACTATGAACGCTATACGCAATGCAAAAGGTTGAAATTAGGTTGTTTTCCAGAATAGTAGGTAAATATTTCGGGGATTTTGCGCCGCTTGTATGGAAGTGAGACAGGCCTGACTAAAGTTAGACCTGGTTTAGTACCAGTTTTAAACCAGGACTATTTTAGTCAACGTTTTGGAATAAGGGGGATAAAGTCTTTGCCTCGATTACACTGTTGTAAATAAAAGCTTCTAAACATAATATAAACCGCCAACTATCCCAAACCTACACGATTGGACCCAACAAATTTTCCTATCTCAAAACTCAAAGTGACGTCAAAACTAATTCACACTCGGCATTCAGAACGGACGCCAATATCGGTATATTAAACGGGAAACAACCCTAATTTAGACGCAATAATACTTGAAGAGTAAACACTCACAACTTTCGTTCTGATTAAAACAGTGAATCGGATGCGGAATTTGAAATTAGTTGGGTACCCTTTCGACCGCGACCGTAAAACAATTTCAAGTACCTCATATTCCGTTCAATCGGTCGGACGAAAAAATCATCGGAGTTTTATTAAAAGCTAGTGAGGATTCGCAATTTAGTAACTTTGAAATCGACGGGTTCCGGGGAATTCTAATAGGTATAACGTGAGCATTCAGTGGAAATGAAAAAAAAAAATGGGGAAACAGCGAACCTACTTACAGTTAAGTAATTAATAATTATCATTGTTAAATTTGTTTTTTTACTTTTTATATTATTATTATTTTAAATTATTTGCATATTAATGCATATTCAATCAGATTGACATTATGGTTACTTATTTTTTTTATATATAAATTTTATTTTATTTCAATTAGGTGTTATTGTTGATCGAAAATTTCAATTTACATTTATTATTGACTTGTATCATGCTTGACATTTATTTTATAATAATTTTATTTAATATTGACATGATTTTATATGTTATTTAAATTTTTACTTTCTTGCATTCACAATGAATTTTTATTATTGAAAAATTGAGATTGTGATTTTTTTTAAATACTTTTTATAGTGTTTTAAATTTAGTTTTAAGAAATTTGCAGTGTTTTTAAATATTCAAGAAAATTTAAATTGTTCAGAATAAATGAATCGAATTGAATTGACGCTTGGTCGGAGTTCGGGCACGCGAAGTACATGCATTTGCATTATCTAGTAAGTTTTTTTATCCGTGGTTACTTAAGTTAAGCTAAAGATTCCAGTCAGCAAGGCGGGAGAATAAGCAACGCGTCCGCCACGCGATTGACGCTCCCACTTTGTATCTTTCTGTTTCATTGTCGGTTGCGTCTATGACTGGAGCGTTACCACTCCTGCTACGGTTTTCAAAAAATTAACTTCTCAATCTACAAACTTGATCATTTTTACCTGCCGAGTCCTCTCCAGTAACAGATTCTGGATGTGGCGTCTCCTCCCGGATGAGCTGGGGCTCGCTCTTCCGCGAGTAGATGTTGAAGATGGTCGCCACGCATTGGAGGGAGAACTGCCCGTTCGGCGGATGCACCAGGGTATACCTGGGGGAGGAATTGGTAAAGTTAACGTTATGCCGATGTTTTGCAATATGAATACAAGTGAATTTGACGAGATTCAAGTTGATTGCGTGACTTGAGCGTTGACGGAAGACAGAACTGTACAAGTAAATAGAGAACAAAGTAAGTTTTTGTAAAAAAAACATTTTTATGTTAAGCTTTTTTGCTGACTGTACTTTAATATTGTACTGTCATCTGAACCAAACCTGTATACAAAATTTCAGCTCCATCGGACACTGGGGAGTCAAATTAAGGTTGCAAGATTTGTCCCCCACTAACTAACAAACTAACATGGCAAGTTAATATAAAGCTTGTAAAAAATGCCGCTAATATTTCCGTCCGTGGTTATAAATTTGATTGCAGAAATTAAAGATTGAAATTTAATGAGTAGCCAAGATGAAGGTAGCCCGTATGATAGTCATAGTGATCACAACCATTGATACTCCAAGTTAAATCTTTATCATCCGAGCTACGGAGATGGTCAGCCATCTCGTCTGTAGATAACTTTGAGATTTCTAGGCAGGTCATTGTAGCTCGTGTTCATGTGGGACTGCTCCGATAGTTAGATAAAAGAAAATGGAAAGGTCAAAACTACAGTTGAGCATTCATTCATTTGACCGACCCCATGTCACTCATTTGTTAACAATCTCATCTTTTAAAATTTTATTGAAAAAAAAACACGTTTTTAAAACAGCCTAGAAATATTGTCCAATAGAGTACTCGTCAAGACGATTCAAACGAGCCCAAACTCGATGGCTTTGCATGGTTTCAATATTGAGTTTCTATGGCATAGCCTTCCGACTTCATCATCAGACCCTGAACCTCGTTTCCCGTCAGAGTACGTGTCAAGACAATTCTAACGAGCCCAAACACGATGGGGTTTCGGTTTCATCATGGAGTTCCTGTGGCGCTCTTTCGGCTCCATCATCAGATCAGCTCAATCACACCGTAATATTGCATTGTCATCCAGTTCTGACCTATGTTCAAAGTTTCAAGTCTGTAGCTCATCGGGAAGCTAGTATGAAATCGTTTTGCAAAATTTGCGTAGAAACAAGAAAGCAATTTAAAAAAAAGTGGTAAAAACATCTTTAATCCAAACCCGTTACCTGAGTACTTCCTTGTCCTCTCTATCCTCCTCCCTCTGGTATCCGTAGTGGTCGTGGTAGACCCTGTTGAGTGAGGAGCTGGTATAGGTGATGCCCATCTTGTAGTGCTGCGCTTCCACTACGGCTATCTCCAGCTGGCTGAAGGCGGTGCGCTCCTTGAAGTCCAGCTCGGATGTCTTCCAGGAGACTGTCTCTGCGATCTAGGGAGACAGATTATAGATGAAACAATAATCATATTTTTTAACCCCCGGCTGCAAAAAAGGGCTGCAAAAAAGGGGTGTTATAAGTTTGACGTGTCTGTGTGTCGACGTGAATGGACCAATTTTAATGCGTTATGGTTCAAATAAAATGAGTTACAGTAAAAGTCCTAGAAGTAGTTAATACGGTGGATATGTTCATGAGTTCTAGTGGTTATGCCATCTTTGAGTCAAGTTCGATTCACAGAAAATATTGAAAATGAAAAATTACCCGTCTAACAACCAGCCAGTCCCATCGGAGCTAGTTGTGAGACGGATCGACTTTTTCTAAATAGGTACTTCATTTTGCTATATTATTTTGATTAAATATTCAAAATCAATAGTAGGCATATTTTATTATTTACTCGTGATGAAGGTTTTTATCAGGATACAAAATGTAATTTACTAAGCAAGTGAAATATATTGATAAACATCAAAGTAGCGTCGACTCGGTCTGTTTGTTCATCCAGTACAAATAACGTGCGGTTAATTAGCACATAAAAATAAACAGGGAACCCACAACATTAAGCAAACGCAACTCAATAAAACAAACAAATTCTGTAATCCAAGCGGGCTTTATCCAAAACAAGGTCCGTAGCTTACATTAAAAATGGCCGGATGAAAAAAAAATCCTCTCCCACTAATGAACAAAAATCCATGAATAATGGCATATTGTTTTCAACTCGGGTGTCGGGAAAAAATCTTTGGGACTTTTGTTTAGTAAAATTTGGGTCAGCGGCGTACTGGGAGAGCAGGCGACAAAAACATTTTGTTCTTCTCGCAATGGGAACGAAAGCGTTATTATTGTTATGATTTATTTCGCCGCGATGTGTTACGCTCCTTGGATTGTGTGCATTCAAAATAATATCATTCGTTGAAATGAAAATGCCTGTTCAGATTTAGATGTAAGTTTTTTTCCATTTAAGCTTGAAGCAGGACCTCCTCGCCTTAAATTAGGGTTGTTTTCAGTAGTTTCCAGATTTAGATTTCAAATTGTTCGTAATAGAATTTTGTAATCATGATAGATATTAATAAAAAAGTATATAATAATAAAATTCTTCCTCAATAATTTACAATCCACTTTTCTTAATAATAATAATAAAAGATACTTTATTGCACACCAACAGAAGCACACATAAAGAAAAACAGTAACAACACAGAACGGTACATAAAAGGCGGCCTTATTGCTAGCAGCAATCTTTTTAGGCAACATTGGGTGAAAGAATAAAATAAAGCTAAGGGACTATTTATAAAATATATAAGTTTTCTTATTTTGAACACTCACGTCATACTATATCCTCTGATACCATCATTATTGCAATTCGGTGGCGCAATGCTATGTACCTACAACTTACGCTACAATCGGACTAAAAAATATTTCCTTGAACTCCTCCTTGCTTCGGAAGGTACGTAAGATAGATAAAAAGATAAAGATAAAAATATTCTTTATTCACTTAGACATAATAAATATGTACTTATGAATCGTCAATATTTTCCTACCACCCATTCAAGACTTTTTTAACTGACAAGAAGAATGGGCGCAAGAAACTTGCCAGCGTTTCTTAGTTAGGTAACGACATTTACAAAAAAAAAAAAACATATCGTTACTAATACAACAATTGCTTAGTATAAAAATACATCATATTAAACAGTGATTATGTTATGTGTTACATCATGACCATGCATTGCGGTCATTCAAATAATCGTCTACATTATAGTATCCTTTGCTCATCAGCGACTCTTTAATGTAACATTTAAATTTATGCAATGGTAGTTCAATTATATGCTGTGGAACTTTATTAAAAAAGGCTATGCTTTTCCCCAGAAATGAGGCTCTGGATTTTTCTAGCCTAAACTTGGGAACGACAAGTTTATCTTTATTTCTTGTGTTAAAGCGATGAATATCGCTCTGCTTTACAAATGTATTATAATACTTTTTCACATAAATTATATTTTCATAGATGTAATGTCCTGCAACAGTTAAAATGTTTATTTCTTTAAATAGATCTCTTAAAGAATCTCTCGATCGGAGGTTGTAAATGGCGCGAATAGCCCTTTTTTGGAGCACGAATATACTTTGGATGTTAGCGGCTGAGCCCCACAACAAAAGGCCGTAGGACATAACACTATGAAAATAACTAAAATAGACTATTCTAGCCGTTTCAATATCGGTTAAGAGCCTTATTTTCTTAACTGCGAATGCAGCCGAACTGAGTCTACTCGCCAAGGCTTCGATATGAGGATCCCATTGTAGTCGCGAGTCTAATATAATACCTAGAAATTTTGTATTGTTAATGAATTCGACCGTATCGCCGTCTAGTCTAATATGAAAATCAACTTGTCTTACATTAGGTAACGAAAATTTTAAACACTTAGTTTTCTTTGAGTTTAATGATAAATTATTGCTATTAAACCAATGTGACACTTTTGAAAGAGCACTATTTACTTCGTCAGAACAGTCATCACCTCTATCTACTTTAAAGACTAGAGATGTATCATCGGCAAATAGCACTGTCTCACATAAATTCTTCGCGTAGTAAGGAAGGTCATTTATGTATATTAAAAACAACAGCGGGCCCAATATTGATCCTTGGGGTACGCCCATAGTAATGGGAGCTCCGGTAGACTCAGTTTTATTAATAACTACCTTCTGAGTTCTTTCGTACAGATATGAATGCATAAGGCTTACTGACATTTCAGAAACACCATTATGTTTTAACTTCCTTAATAGTGTTTGGTGATCAACACAATCGAATGCCTTGGAAAGGTCACAAAAAATAGCGATTACATCCTGCTTGTCCTCCCAGGCATCAAGTACATGTTTTAGAAATGCAACCCCAGCATCAGTGGTACTTTTACCTTTTGAAAAACCAAACTGTTTCTCATGCAGTATACTATTTAATTTAAAATATTCTAAAAGTTGAGCATAAATTAATTTCTCAAATATTTTACTTATTGCTGGTAGTATGGATATAGGTCTAAAATTTGCTGGGTCACTTTTGTCACCAGCTTTAAACAGAGGAATAATTTTACTATTCTTCATTAAATTAGGAAAGACCCCTTCACTTATACATTGGTTAAAAATTATTGCTAATGATGGAGCTATCACATCAATTATTGATTTGATGATACTTGTAGATATGCCCCAGAGATCTTCTGTTTTCTTAATATTTATTGCTTTGAATGCTTTAATAATATCTTCGGTAGTGACATAGCTAAAACTAAATGTTTCCTGGCACTTGTTCACACTAGATTCCATAAGAGAGACAGCGGTGTTGGGGCAAGAATTAAGTCTGCTAGTAGTTTCTAACGGTATTCGAGCAAAGAAACCTTCAAAAGCACTAGCCACCTCAATATCCGATTCAAAAGTCTGATCACTAATTTTTAAGTTAAATGAATTAATTTTGCTTTTTGTTTTGCCAGTTTCTTGGTTTATAATACTCCAGGTAGCTTTTATTTTATTTTCAGATGATTTAATTTTATTTGAAATATACCTAGATTTTGCCAAAGCACATACTTTCCTAAATGTTTTTGAATATTTCTTGACATATTCAATGAAGCTAGGATCACAGGAGGTCGTTTTTTGTGCATAGAGTTCAAATAACTTTCTTCTACTATTATAAATACCAGTACCCCTAGTGTAAGTTTTTATGTCAAAAAACGCAAACTATCGTGAGTGCGTATTTATGTCAATTTGTATGAAAACTGTATCAGCGCCTCTAGCGGCGAGTAGCGCGCTTATGCAGTTTTCATACAAATTGACATAAATACGTACTCGAAATAGTTTGCGTTTGCTTGACATAAAAACTTACACTCGGGGTACTGGTGTGGCCCAGTCACTGAACTTCTTACGATCATTACACTTTATAACTTTTTGTTTAAAATTGTTACTAAATTCTTTTTCAACAATATCAAATAATGATTGATAAGAGTTATTAGCGTCAGCAGAAGCTGGCAAACATTGAACTTTATCTTGTACATTATTTCTAAATTTATTAATACCACGTTTCGGTATTGGCCTGCAAATTACTTCGCGTTTAGGAGTAACATTATAGTGCTCAAAAGAAGCTAGTTGTCCACTGTGGTCGGATTTAATAATATTAATTACCGATTTCTCAATTAAGTTACAGTTGGAAAAGATGTTATCTAAGCAAGTGGCCGATGTTAAAAATTAAATAGCAAATTTAATTAAATTTAATTAAATTAGTTAGCAAATTAAATGATTTAAAAAGATTAAGGAATTTACCGGAGAGTTGTGCTAATTTAATATCTAAGATGTCTATATTAAAATCTCCACAAACTACAATTTTTTTATTCTTACGACAGCATATTTTCAAAACATCCTCCATAGTGGACTCAAAGACTGTGTAATTTGCTCCAGGGGGGCTATATACACAGATTATAATCATTTGTTCAAGTTCCACGCATGATATCTCACAAATTCGTTCAACAGAGAGGGATACTATATCCTTTCGCTCTTTATATTGTGTGTTATTAGGTAAAATTATTAAAGAACCCCCCCTTATTGTAGTTTTTCTATTAAATGAACTTACAACACTATAATTATCCAAATTTAACAATAATTCATATTCTTTTAACCAATGTTCAGTAACACATAACACATCAATATTTTCACAATTTAAAAATAAACTTATTTCTAGGTCTTTGCCAGCAGAAAAGCCTTGGATATTCTGGTGTACTATTTTTAAACATTTAGGCCTTCCTCTTGTCAATACTGGGCTAGAGTATGCCTCCGTTGTCTCTAATGGTAATTTAAATTAACCATGTCAGTATTTGGATTCAAAAGAATCGAATTATTTGGAACAGATTCCAAAGTTACATTAGAAGTATCAAAGTTAAACTGCTCAATAGAAGCAGAGGTTATACTAGCCAAGTTGTTGGCTAATTGTTTAAAATAAAATGATAGCGATACCGCTATTTGTCGCTTAAGATAATTAGGCAGATAATATTTATCTTTAGTCAAGTTAAATTTGTATAACAATGTGTTGATGTCAATTAAATGCATCTGCTGACTATTATGATAAGCTATTGTGCTTAAGGTTAAGTTTAAGTTATGTCTAATTTTATTTTCTAGCTGTGAAAAACCTTGACTATAAGGAAATGTAAACATAACAACTTTTTTTACATTTAAAGAGCATAATGAGTTACAGTATGATATTAATTGGCTTTTATTAATATTACCTCTATTTCCAATTAAAACTATCAAATTAGTGTTTTCATCATAAGATTTTCTGACAATTAATTTCATTATCTCATTTAAGGTTGAGCCAGGCATACAATAATTAATAATGCTTTCTTCAGAGTGTTTCTGGATGAATTGGCCTAAATTTTTCCCAATCTCATCGCAGAACATAATTGTTTTAGTGTCATTAGTTTTAGTAGGTGGGCTATTTTCATTATTCAGCAATAAACTATTAATATAATTTATAGTATCAGTGTTAGGGACTTCAGGGTTGGTTGGTAAAATAACCTCCTGCGGAGTCAGGTCTAATGTCTCATTTTGACATGAATGACTATTTATTTTGGTACAACTACAGCTGCATTTTTTTCCTAATGATTCAAACCGATCTGAATTAAAATTGCAAAAGTCAATCATATTATATGCAGCCATTTTTTGATTACTTAATTGTTTGCGAGAAAACTCACACAAGTTGGTGTACATTTCCCTAAGTGAAAGTTCCAAAATGTCAATCTTATTACCAAATTGACTTCCTATTATTTCACTTTCTTTGTTCTTATTACATGTTTCCATGTTTATCACATTTAATTGTTCTAACAATAGCTTGCGCTCTTTCCTCAATTGACAGTATTTATTATAATAATTTTGTTTTTTAATTAATTTCTGTGTTTTCTTTATGTACCTATTAATTTTGATATATTTCTTAATTTTTTTCCCGCTACTAAAATGACATATACTTTTATTATTAGCAAATGGTTTACTAACATAGTTAACACATTCCGAAGTGGAATTGTCATGTGTAGCAGAATTGCATTGCATCAACTCATCAAAGAGGCTTTGAGAGTGCCTTTCTTCGATGATACTTTTATTAACCTTTTCTAGATCAAGTACTGTTCTTTGAGCTATAGACAAACTAATTTCTAAATCTGTAATGCGACTCAAAGCCTGATCATGAGTGTCATAACAAGCCCTAAATGACTGAATATAGTCTTCCATTTGGTTACACTTGTCTAAGAGTTCGGAGTATTTTGTATAAATTTCAGCGAGTTCACTCTTGAGTTCTGTGTTGCGGGTTATGGTCTTGACAATCTCTTGTTCGCCTTCCTCTCTTTCCTTAATTAAAGAGTTATTTAGGTCTCTTGTTGCCTTGAGATCCTCCAGAGCATTTTTGAGTTTAAGCTCCATGTCCTTTGCCGTTGCCATCCGGGTCATCATGGCTATAGATTGGGTTTTTAAGGCCGCTATCACTAAAAATAAACAAAAGTGATTATTAACTAGTTAAAAAAAAAACAGATAAGGTAAGTGTTGTACTCTAGAATCAATAAAGAGTTATTTCTTTAAATAAGTTACTTGTACAAAAAATAATAATAATAATAGATAATTAACAATAAACTTAAGTGTGTCGGGTACTGTTATGTTAAAACAATAGGTAATACCATCAGTATTCCTTTGAGTAAAGGAAAGCGAGGCCAATCAAATTGTTATAGTGAAGTTAGTTGTGTTTGCTTAGTGTATTAACTTTAAAAAATAATAAGAACGGAGGAATTAGTACATGAGAGTTATATAGGTATCACCATCAAATCAACTTTTAATAAAGTAAATAGAGGCTAACCATTTAGAGGTATTGTGTAGTGTAATTATATAATTTTGCATACATATATTGAATATAAAGAATCCTAAATAGCTAAGTAGTCGGCAGTACTTAACTAATATTATTATATCCCTTCACAAGTACAATTAAATTAACAGACTTATTATTAGTTATTGTTATTGCAAACTAGTTTCACAGTCTTTGATTGAAGTGATTTGGATGTCCCTGTATGGATGTAGTGTTTGGAAAGTGTAGCAGTAAGGTGAATGTCTGTGACAGTAGTGGTCACCGTCAGCTTTACTTCCACAGTTTGTCAAGTAAAGAGAGGTTGTCAACGATGCCAAATCGTAATGGATTGTGACGTTGCTCACTGAAAGTGAGCTCTGTACTAGTAATGATAATTAATGTACAGTGAATGTGAAACCAATTTGGCATTCAAATCTAGTGTGTTAGTTGAGTTTAAAAGTAATGATCAATAACTAAAATTATAACTAAATATGTGGGTAGGTATTTTGAACTCAATTAAGATTTCAAAAAGTGTTCTTTATGGTTTTCCCACTTTATTACTAAGAAATTTATATACTGCAAGTAGTAATTCAGGCTGTAAGGAAGATGGCAAAACCTCTAATAACTTAAAGTCCAATTTATGTCAAAATGTAACTACCTACTTATATATTTTAAAAGATTGAATGTTAATTAGAGGTAACACAATGCAAACAAATGAAATTCCTTAGAATAATAACGTGAAATTCTTAATCTGGAAACACTTGAAGTTGTTAATAGCATATACCTACTCAAGTTGTTTGTCTAACAAATTAGTGAAAATTAACAACTTGGTTATCAAGATTGTCAAGATGTATTTGTCGGTAATATATGTTTATATTGGTCTGAGAATGCAATGTGAGTGATGTAAATTATGAAAACAATACTCCCCAGGTTTAAGAAGAAGCAGTCCACAGTGTTAACGCCTGCAAGCATGACAACCGTCAGGCTTGCCCACGGCGAAAAAGGCATGAGGCCAATGCCGTAATAGAAACGGATCTCTATGGACGACGGACAGCAGCAGCCAATCAGGAACGCCTGTCCGCAGCAAACGTCATCGCGTTGGTGACTGCACAAACTTCACTTCTATACCTTTTCTCGGCCACAACGGACGTCGTTATCTTATCCGTCCATCACCCAACTAGAAATTTGTATTCTCATCATACTCTCTATCTTTATGTAATTTTGTACCAAACAAGTTTTGTAGTAAAGCAGATGCTAAAGCAAGCTATCAAAATCTTTTAATTATCAGCAAGTTAGATCCCTTTAATTCCCACTACATCTTGGCTTCGTCATCATTCGTCGCAACGTGTCATCGTGTCACCGGGCCAGCCATCGGGAGCTTCACATCTAAACCACCGAGCCAGTACCTGGGCCACCAAGTTTTGGTCCTCGAGCCGCACGTCGAGCTACTACGAGCTACGCGCCGCCGACACCCAGGAAGTACTACGTTCGCCAATTGGTGAAGATTGTGAAGAAAGGACACAGGCGGCCATTTTGGTATCGATCGACATGCATGAAAACCCAATCCATAAGTATCAGGAAAAATAATATCCATCTACATATTCCATGCGAGTAAAGGCGTGCGATGCAAGTTCGTTCCCTTTCCATTCTAACATTTCCATTATCCGACCCCTAGTGACATTTGATTTGAGTGACAACATAATAATTTGTGGTCGAGTCATTTTTCAAAGTAATTTTTCATAGAAGTCGATGCATTTATCTCAAGTTTTGTTCACATTAATTTGCTAGGCATTTTCATTTCATTTCACAGTGCAGTGAATAACTAAATTTCAACAATACGTAGGTTATTTCTCAATAGTGCTTATTTCGTTTCATTACCTACCTACTTTTTATGTCACATTAATTAACCAACCTGCTACATAGGTTCATAAATGATAATATCATTGCCTTCATAGGAGTGATTGAGCTGTGTTCATTGCTAAATAAGTGACGGTGTGTTTTGTTATAGTGAGTGACGTGACGCCACGTTGAGGGCAGCGACCGCGTGCCGGCGTTTGCGCTGCTAGCCGCGCCTTGTTTACCGCGGGCCTAGGCCTGCGCATGTGTGCTGTTTCACTGCTTGTTCTGCATATTCCCGCTTGCGTGCACCTTCACTCTTCGCATCTTTAATTAAATTTAAGTACAAATTTATTTCACATTATTTTCATTTGTATCAAAGTGCATAACGTAACGTACCTATTCATTTCAGTGAATTATCGGCTGGTAAGATTAGTATAGTTTCAATAGTAATAAATTAACCATGGATTGCAAAGAGCTCATTAAGAAACGAGGTAGTTTTAAAGCAAAATTAACTCTTTTTAAAACATATTTACAAGGCGTTCGAGGCTTAAATACCTTAAGTACATTGCAAGTCACAGAATTAAATATTAGATTGTCCAAAATAGAAGAACTTTATTCTGATTTTGATTGCGTCCAAACTGACATAGAAAATGTGTGTGAAATTCCAGACGAGCAATACAAAGAGCGTGAGAGCTTCGAAACCCAGTACTTACTTATTATTTACATTATTTCCAGTAAATTAGACCCGATAACGACTCGTGAATGGGAGACATTCAGAAATTCATTAACTGAATTGCCTACCCTTGCTGATTTTAACAAATTTTTAACTAGTCGAGCCGATTTGCTGGAAACTATGGAGGAAGCAAACCATAGTAACATACGCCGTAGACATAGTGACACTTCACATACACGACAAAGGGCATTCACTGTTAAGTCACATTCACTTCCATCAGCGCAAACATTTTGTTGTCCTCTTTGCAAGAATAAACATGCTATTTATCACTGCACAAAATTCAAATCTTTACCTGTTGAAAATCGTATTCAGAAAGCAAAGGCACTTAAACTTTGTCTTAATTGTTTACGTCAAGGTCACAACGTTAACACATGCAGATTAGGTTCGTGTCGACTGTGCCACAAGCCACATAATACATTATTACATTTAAATCAACCATCCAACTCACATGAGCCTACGGAGTCGAGTACAAACACATCCACATTACCCGTTACAAATGCGAATGGTGTTGTTCTTTACAGTGTACAATCGCCACAAACTCAAGGTACTCCTCTCACACAAACAAAAGATATATCATTATCTTCCATTCATAATTTTCAAAATGTTTTACTGTCAACGGCTCTCGTTAAAGTCAAGGACCACGATGGTCACGAGCATACTGTCCGGGCATTATTGGATAGTGGTAGTACTTCGAGCTTCATTACAGACAGTTTACATACAAAACTCAATTTGTCTTCAACTTCGACTTCAACAACAGTTGAAGGGTTGAATGGTCAATCATCATGCATATTCAAGCGATGTGATGTCATTATATCATCACATGCTACATCATACACAAGAACCATAAATTGTCTTGTTGTTCCAAACATTACACAGTTGCTTCCAAGCACACAAATTCATTATACAACATTAGATATTCCACAAAACATTACATTAGCAGATCCTACGTTCCATACACCATCCAAAGTTGATATGCTACTAGGAGCAGATCTATTTTGGAACTTGTTGTGTTCAAACAATATCTCACTCGGTAAAAACAAACCGACATTAAGTGAGACAAAGCTTGGGTGGATCATATCCGGACCCATTAACACATCACATAAAAATCATACAGTCCATTGCAATCATTCATTAACACAAGCCGACGATCGTCTTCACGAGCAACTAACACAATTTTTTGAACTGGAAACTGTTGCAACTCGTAAACCAATGTCGAAAGACGAAGAAGAATGTGAGTATAACTTTATAAATACCACAGTTCGTGAGGATGACGGTCGTTTTGTTGTAACGATTCCATTAAAAGAATCGCCACAACAGCTGGGTGACTCTTATGAACAAGCGTTATCTAGGTTAAGTTCATTAGAACGTAGATTCAAGCGTGACCCAGACTTTAAAGCACAATACACTCAGTTCATTAAAGAATATATCTCTTTAGGTCACATGACAGAAAATACAACACCCGAAAAGGACGAGTTCACATAGGTTTACTTTGGGGTTGTAAAGAAGATATTTTATTATTCTCAGTTAACATCACACATCACGAACGCGTTACAAAACGGACTATTTTATCTAACATGTCACAATTATTTGATCCTTTAGGACTAATAAATCCTTGCATATTACAAGCCAAAATAATTTTGCAAAAGCTGTGGTCGTTACAAATATCTTGGGACGAAGATATTCCCACAGATTTACGTGTGGCATGGTGTAACTTTCAACAATCATTACTTTACATTAAAAACATTAAAATACCAAGACACATTATTTGTGAATGTCCCACACTATTAGAAATACATGTATTCAGTGACGCATCAACTCAAGCGTATAGTGCTTGTGTTTATATTAGATCTGTCAACAACAATCATGTTTCAGTTCACCTAGTTACTGCAAAGAGTCGAGTTGCACCAATCAAACAGATGACAGTGCCCCGCTTAGAGTTGTGTGGCGCATTATTAGCTGCCCGTCTAGCGGATAAGGTTAAATCTTCATTAAGATTGGATATTCATAGAACAGTTTATTGGTGCGATTCCACTATTGTTCTAGGTTGGATTAAGTCGTCTAAGACCAATTATTAAAACAATTTGTACACAATAGAATTCATGAAATTACTACTATTTCAGAACCAGAGTCATGGCGTTATGTACCTACGCGTATGAACCCGGCCGATATAGGGTCACGCGGCATGGACGCGAAACAAATCGAAAACAACACATTGTGGTGGTCGGGTCCTGAATTTTTAATTAATTCAGAAGCCGATTGGCCAAGTCAATTAACACAAGTAAACAATATTGAGTTGCCGGAGTTTAAAGTTTTGACTCATTTAAATGTTTCAGAAACGCATCCATTAGATTTTATTGCAAAATATTCAAATTTCAGTAAGCTTCAACGAATCACAGCCTACATAAGACGCTTTATTCACAACTGTAGACACTCTCTCACTAGGCATATAGGTTATTTAACTTTACATGAATTAAAAATGGCAACAATCACTTTATGTAAAGTAACACAACTACAAGCATTTGAATATGAATATAAATTATTAAAAAATTGTAAACAGTTGCCACCTAAAAATAAATTACTTAATCTTTCTCCTTTTTTAGACTCGAACAACATCATACGCGTTGGTGGCAGGTTATCCAACTCTCATTATGATTATGACACTAAACACCCTATATTATTACACGCATCTCACCATTTAACAAACCTTATTTTTAAACATTACCATATATTACTTTTACATGCTGGTCCACAATTGTTGCTCGCTAACATTCGTCATAAATTCTGGGCAATCAACGGCAGAAATCTGGCAAGACAAACAGTGCATAAATGTAACGTGTGCTGTCGTTTTTCAGGCAGAACGAAACAACCAATTATGGGAAATCTCCCTGAAGAACGATTGCATACAGAGTATCCATTCACAAACACTGCAGTGGATTATGCCGGACCAGTCATGATATTGAACCGAAAGGGTAGAGGGGCTACATTAATCAAAGCATACTTGTGCATTTTTGTATGTTTGGCGGTCAGAGCAGTGCACATAGAACTTGTGACCGATCTGAGTTCTGAATCGTTTCTCTCCGCTCTTTCTAGGTTTATTGCTCGTAGGGGAAGACCCACGAATATCTATTCTGATAACGGAACATGTTTTGTAGGGGCTTGTAATGAACTTGCAAAATTTCTTAAGTTAAACAAAGACAATATAGCCTCACACGCCTTAGATTTATCCATTAAGTTTAAATTTTCGCCAGCCTATAGTCCACATTTTAACGGTTTAGCTGAGGGTGCCGTAAAGTCAGTGAAACATCACTTAAAAAGAATCTTAGCATACGCGAACCTCACTTATGAGGAAATGAACACAGTCCTATCACAAATAGAAGCAATTTTAAATTCAAGGCCTTTGACGCCTCTATCATCTGATCCATCCGATCTCGCTGCCTTAACTCCTTCCCATTTCCTTATCGGACGAGCATCAGCAGTCTTGCCATCTTCAGGACCTGGAGACTTAGAGAAGTTGAGTACTCTTTCGCGATACAAGAGGACGCAGGAGCTGAGAGCACACTTTTGGCAACGGTTTTACAAAGAGTACATTTCAGAGCTTCAAAAACGCCACAAGTGGAAACAGGCTGGGAAACAACTTGCAACCGGCGAGATGGTCCTTATCAAGGATGATCGACTCCCAGCGAACAGGTGGCTACTAGGTCGAGTGGAAACCGTGTATCCAGGCTCCGACGGTGTGGCCCGAGTAGCCGACGTCAGGACTACATCAGAGACTTTAAGAAGAGCTTACAATCGCTTATGCCCACTGCCTGTTCTAGACCGACCTGAGGACCCAGTTCCAGCGGACGTCCCACGAGAGACAGTTCCTGTTCCCGAGGCGGCAACCTGTTAACGCCTGCAAGCATGACAACCGTCAGGCTTGCCCACGGCGAAAAAGGCATGAGGCCAATGCCGTAATAGAAACGGATCTCTATGGACGACGGACAGCAGCAGCCAATCAGGAACGCCTGTCCGCAGCAAACGTCATCGCGTTGGTGACTGCACAAACTTCACTTCTATACCTTTTCTCGGCCACAACGGACGTCGTTATCTTATCCGTCCATCACCCAACTAGAAATTTGTATTCTCATCATACTCTCTATCTTTATGTAATTTTGTACCAAACAAGTTTTGTAGTAAAGCAGATGCTAAAGCAAGCTATCAAAATCTTTTAATTATCAGCAAGTTAGATCCCTTTAATTCCCACTACATCTTGGCTTCGTCATCATTCGTCGCAACGTGTCATCGTGTCACCGGGCCAGCCATCGGGAGCTTCACATCTAAACCACCGAGCCAGTACCTGGGCCACCACACAGTATTTATATCATTTCAATTTGAATTAATATCCTCTTCTTGAATGACAGTTGGGTAAATTTTTCCTCGCTTTTAATTCAAAAGTTTGTTCATTAAACTTGCTGATAACACTTCCACTTGTTATTTAATACGTAATTAAGCTAATTATAACAAATTATTAGGAAATTAAATGAGAATTACTAATTAATTAATTGATTACAATTACACAGCAAACTTTTAAGTGTTGCTGCCAGTGTTGCCAGCACCGTTAGTCGTCGTTAAGTCGTCAGTCGTTTACTTACAACAATGCAAATTGTGTGGGGTAAGGCTACCCTATTTATAAACCGATTTGGAAGGCCTGTATTACAATATTATAAATATTACGATATCATAGACTTTTTTGTAGCGATAGGAATGCGTTTACGCTTACCCCGTCAACGTGAGTGTGCGAACGGTGGTTATGTAAGAGTTTCCTAGCTGCTTCCTAACCCTTCATTCAGTCGCGATGACTCGATGAGGTGTCAGGAAGGGGGAATATCTACTAAACCCCTCACTACTTGCTCTCACCGTCGGTAGGAGTCGCAATGTGCAGGCAAGCTGCCCCTACGACTCGACGATGATATCAAAGTGATATATGATATGGCATAAGGCACTTTTGGCGAAGTTACCAACATACGGGCTTCCGGAAGGGTTATGCACGTGGGTCGCCAACTTTCTGACTGGGCGAAGCATAAAAGTCGTTGTGGATGGAAAATGCTCAGACACCATGCCCAGCAATGCTGGCGTCCCTCAAGGGTCCGTGTTATCGCCTACCCTGTTCATTCTGCATATCAATGATATGTTACTTACTAGTAACATGCATTGTTATGCAGATGACAGCACATGTGATTCACGTTACTCAGGTCGCGCAAATATACCTTCCGAACAGGTTAAACTGTGCAGGGAACAATTAGTGTCGGAAATAGAGGCTTCTTTGGAGCGAGTCTCGGAGTGGGGTAGACAAAATCTTGTCCACTTTAACCCCACAAAGACGTAAGTATGCGCTTTCTCCGCAAAGAAAACTCCATTCGTCTTAGCGCCTACATTCCAGGACATTCCCCTTACCACCTCTAAAAGTATCGGAATACTTGGCGTTGACATCACGAACGAAGTCCAATTTCGGGGTCATTTGGAAAACAAAGCAAAGTTGGCTTCGAAAAAGCTAGGAGTGCTCAATAGGGCGAAGAAATTCTTTACTCCGCGTCACCTGCTTTTATTATATTTATATAGCTTTAGCTCAGGTTCGACCCCACCTTGAGTACTGCTCGCACTTATGGGCGGGAGCTCCTGAATACCAGCTCCTTCCACTTGACTCCATTCAGCGCCGTGCGGTTCGTATTGTCGACGATCCGAGTCTCACGGACGGTTTAGAACCACTAAGTCACCGCAGAGATATAAGCTCCCTGTGTGTGTTCTACCGTCTATACAATGGGGAATGTTCTGAGGAGCTTTTTGAACTGGTGTCACCGTCACACTTCCGCCACCGCACCGCACGCCAAGTGAGTAGAACTCATCCTAAACACCCCCACATTCTTGACACCTGGAAATCAACAACTGTTCGGGCATCACGTTCGTTCCTACCTCGAACTTGTAAGATGTGGAATGAGCTTCCTCCAGAGGTGTTTCCTTTGTGCTATGACATGGAGTTCTTCAAAAAGCGTGTAAATAGGACCCTTAAACACAAAGGCTGGCAACGCATATGCAACCCTTCTGGTGTTGTAGATGTCCATGGGCGACGATGACTACTTCCCATCACGTGGCTCGTCTGCTCGTTTGCCCCTTTTTAATATAAAAAAAAGTCTAACCTTATGATCGTCGAGGATCCATGTGATGTTGGGCGGCGGATATGCCTCGTCCACTGAGCAGTTGGCCCTCAAGACATCGCCGCGTGAGTAGCTTCGCTGCGAGACGGACATCTGCGGCGCGTGGAACGGCGGGTCTGGAACATAGGGAGTGGTCAGTTTCACGCCATGACTTTTTTTTATCCACAACGGGGTAGCACTTAGCCTTCATCACACCTGATGATAAGTGGTGATAAGGCTGAAGATGGAAGCGCAGTACTCCTGAAAGCCTCAATCAGTGAGGAACAGGCTCTCTTATCTCCAACTGCCGGAACACAACGATGCTGAAAACATCATTGTTATGGCGTCAGACTTAGATGAGATGGTGGTAGCTAGCCAGGCGGACTAAGAACAAGTCCTACCACCAACGAAACCGAATACAATGAGAACCGCTACTGGGAATCGAACCCGGGACCTCTGGGTCTTAAATCGGTGGTATGGACCACTAGACCACAGAGGTGGTTGAAAGACTTATCTGTAGTAATTGCCCATGGGTAAACAAAGGAAGGCGAGGAGTTGAGGAGCCCATGGTGCAATGGTACGGCGCGCTTGGCCTGCGATCGTTGAAGTTAAGCAACTTTAGCAACGGTCAATCACGGGATGGGTGACCAAAAAATTTGTTATCCTGAGTTCCTACATGCTTTGGAAGTAACGTTAAGCCGTTTGCGATCGTCAATATCTACCAATCAGCATTGGACCCGCGTTGTGGGTGATCTGGACCATTCGCCTTATATCCATGAGGAATGCCTGTGCCCCAGAAGTGGGGACTCATAACTAGCTGATGATGATGATGATGAATGAAACAATGGAAAATCATGGTAGTTTTTAGGACCCCATCACATACTTTGCCCCTATCCCAAATTTAGAAGCTGAAGCACTTGTTGTACGGTGATGTGAATAGGCTCATTCTGGGTAAACTCTCTCCACCTAAGTCCTAATCTTTGTCCTTAGGCCATAGCTCAAGAGTTAGCTCGTTTAGTTGAAAAATAAATCAGTACCTATCAAATAAATTATTACTACCGGTATGGCAGTTTAAAGATTCTTGTCTTGACCATTGGGTCTGTGAGTATTCTTGCCATGAAAGGTTTCACGGAAACGTCCCGGAGCTTTCCGCCCGCGGCTTTGCCCGCGTGGACCACACGACGCTATCACGCGGGAATGTGATACTTTTCGATACTACATCCAAACATCTAAACTTTCACATTTATAATATTAGTAGGAAGTAGGATTTATCTTACCGACGACGGTGAGCGGTGCCGATCTGATATCTGTGTGGAACAGCGGCGCGTCTGCTGACACTTCACACTGGTAGTCACCGCTCAGACGCCGATTCAAGTTCACGATCCGCACCTGATTCTGATCTGACTGGGCTAACTGGTAAACAGAAGAAATTATCAAATATCATTATAATCGCGTATTACTCTGCTCTGTGATTAGGCAATGCTAAGAGGTTTTTATTTTCAATGTCATATTCAATGCCATTTACTAAAGCTAAGATTAAAAGAAATGGCGAATAAAGGCTGGCACACACCAAAACGTATCGCAGACGTGCTGCATTGCGTTTGCGTGCGTCAAGATATTGTAATATTTGAACTTGTACGCGTATGTTCACACCGACAGTGTTGTATCGCAATGCGTCTGCGACACCGTTCGGTGTGACCCCTACGCGTACAAGTTCAAATATTACAAATCATGACGCACGCAGACGCAATGCAGCACGTCTGCGATACTTTTTGGTGTGTTGTTACAACATGAGTTGTAATATATGAATTTGTACGCGTAGGTTCACACCAACAGTATCGCAGCTGCATTGCGTTGCGTTTGCGTGCGAGAGCCGCACGGCCGTCCGCGAGATACAAACCGAAACGGCCGCGGCGCGGTCGCGCAACAGCGGAACGGCAACGCCGCACACGAACTCCGGCATTGTGACGTTGTATTCTACAGGATTTCTCAATTGAGGACACACCGCGGTGACGTATGCGTCTGCGTGCAGCTGCGACGCTGACTGCGGCACGTCAGTTGTCAATATTTACAAATTGTCATCATGGATTTTGAAATACGCGAAAAATTAATTAATATAGTACGCAGATATAAATGTATATAAGATCCACAAGATAAAAACTCTCTTTTGTAGGATAAAATAGGAAGGGAATTACGAATTGAAAGAAAATGTCAACCGCGATCCGAAAGCGACACACGGCGTCGCTGACGCACGGCGTCGCAGATGCACTGCGATGCGTGTGTGACGCCGATGCCGGTGTAAATTGCTTTATGTCGCAGCGTGCTGCAGATGCAACGCATCGTGTTGCTCACGCATCTGGTGTGTGGAAGCCTTAAGTCACAAAGCCCTACAATTTTCTGTCAACAAGAACTGTCAAGAAATTTTATGAGTGACTGTTTTTTCTCCATCTTATTTTACACAGACTCTTCGAATTGTAAAATTAACTCTGGTAAAGGCAATTTACATTACCTTTATACAAATATTAAAAATGTAAGCTGAAACATTCCAGAAAGAGTGGTCAAGTAGGACGGCGGGCGTCCAAAGGTGTACAAGTATTTCTGCCACACTCAGAGATATCAAGTTATCAAAAAGAATAATGTCTCTTATGGCTGATTTCCGTGGGTTCAGTGACTGGCTCCGAAATGGATGACTGTCCAGCGCTGGTTTAGTGTAAACGTTTTGACATGCCAATCAAGCGCTGGCGTCAGCCCTGGGTGCATACCATCAACTTTAAGACAGCGATTCAAAAATAGCGCGATGCAGAATAGGTTCCTAAAATGAATTGCTTTCTTTCGTACCATGACCGTCTAAAAACTGGATCGCAAATGAATTGCTAAATGTGAATGACCGAACGATTTGTGTCCTTATTTCTTCTACCCGTCTCTTTCACTCGATTCTGTCATGCCAGGAGAGTGAAAGGGACGGGTATAACCTGCAGGTGACATGTTATCTTGGCCAAGTTATACGTCAAATAAGAGTTGATGACAGCTCAGCGGCTGTGAAATGTCATTGAATCATCACTGAATCGCTGTCATTGATATTAAGCTGTCGTGGTACGAATAAGCGAAGCAGATCAGTTTAGGTTCCTAAACAAAACCGCAATAAGAGTTGATGGTAGGCACCCTGGTATAGAGAAACAACTCACTTCTCGCTCTCTCGCGCCGAATTTAGTCACCTGAATTTGGATCCTGTCAGTAGTGCTACTAGCTTCATGTGATCCGGCAATCAGATCAAATTGTAAAGAAGGAAATATTATATTGAACTGCCATTTAGAGAACACGGCATTGAGTATAGTACTTATATAATAAGTGGTAGTTACATCAACTGAAGCCCCCGGCAGCGGGAACACCATGGTGGGCGGCATCTCGCGCGGCACGTAGCGGTAGAACTCGTTCTCAGCGCGGTACCACCTGCGGGAGATGGAAGACCTATATTGAAAAAGGTTGGTAGCGGATAGCACTTTCAACGACTGGTTCGGTAACTTCACTAGAGTCTTTCTTCACGACAAAATCGAAAATTTGTCAAACTCCCAAATAACAGGCGAAAAATTTTCGGTGATTAAAAATCTGTGCTTTGGAAGGTAAGTTACCAGTTTTTAACCTTCTCTGGAGTCTAGTGGTTGACACCATCGATTGCAATCCCAGAGGTCCTGGTTGCGATTCCCAGTGGGGGTACATATTTTACACATACATAGCGGTATCAATGTTGTGTTCCGGCAGTTTGAGACAAGATAGCCAGTTCCTCAGTGATTGAGGATTCCGAGAGTTGTGTGCTTCCACCATCAGCCTATAATCACTTAACATCAGGTGTGAGGAAGGCTCAGTGCTACCCCGTTGTGGATAAAAAAAAAAGTTTTGACGTTGGTTCGTGGTTACAAATGCAGTCTTCATCACCCTCGAGTATTACGCTTGGTTGAAGTGTTTTTACCATACGCTAGTAAGGACTCCCAATATTTTTTTGTTACCGCGCTAAAAAGTAAATAAATATTTGGGGTAATAAATAAATAAGAAATAAATAACTTCTTACAAGCACACAAATTATCTAAGCCCATGTTAATTTCATTAAGAAACTGTATCATGGAAAACTTGATAACGGATAAATATATATTTAAATACTTTTTGTTTGTAAATACATACTTATTATACATAGTAAACACCCAGACCAAGACAAATGGACATGTTCATACACACAAATATTTGTCTTGCTCGGGAATCGAACCCGAGACCTCTGGCGCAGAAGGTGGGTAGCCTGCCCCTGCGCCAAATCGGTCGTCATAAATTTTTAATTGGGTAATAAATTAAAACAAGGCTGACGTTGACAAACCCGTGTTTTTATCAGCGTTTCTCATCTCACCTGATGGAGTAGAGCTGCGCCTGCTCCAAGTCGTAGGAGCACCGGAGCACGGCCGCCTCCCCCTCGCCGGAGAGCACGGCGCGTGGGACGGAGATCGACAGGTTCCTGAGGGACCACACGCCGCCTGCGACAAACAATGAAATAACATTAGTTTAGTAATTCAAACACAACATTCTAAAACAAATCAACTGTTAACTATTAGTATTTTTTTTATTTGATTGAATCAGTTGCCACTTGGCTGAAGTCACTAACCATTGTGAAAAACGGTAATACATGTAGCTTACTTCCGCAAAAAATATAATATGCAAGATGCACCGTCCACCCACCCGCGAAAAATTGCACATGCACACCACGAAAATACCAGTGCACAATACCTGCATTTAGCAAGACATTGTCCTTCTATTTCATGTTTTATTTGTATTTGTAGATTTGTTGATTTTGTTGAGTTTGATTACAGGATGTAATCGCTATTTTTTGTGACCTTTCCAAGGCATTCGATTGTGTTGATCACCAAACACTATTAAGGAAGTTAAAACATTATGGTGTTTCTGAAATGTCAGTAAGCCTTATGCATTCATATCTGTATGAAAGAACTCAGAAGGTTGTTATTAATAAAACTGAGTCTACCGGAGCTCCCATTACTATGGGCGTACCCCAAGGATCAATATTGGGCCCGCTGTTGTTTTTAATATACATAAATGACCTTCCTTACTACGCGAAGAATTTATGTGAGACGGTGCTATTTGCCGATGATACATCTCTAGTCTTTAAAGTAGATAGAGGTGATGACTGTTCTGACGAAGTAAATAGTGCTCTTTCAAAAGTGTCACATTGGTTTAATAGTAATAATTTATCATTAAACTCAAAGAAAACTAAGTGTTTAAAATTTTCGTTACCTAATGTAAGACAAGTCGAATTCAATAACAATACAAAATTTCTAGGTATTATATTAGACTCGCGACTACAATGGGATCCTCATATCGAAGCCTTGGCGAGTAGACTCAGTTCGGCTGCATTCGCAGTTAAGAAAATAAGGCTCTTAACCGATATTGAAACGGCTAGAATAGTCTATTTTAGTTATTTTCATAGTGTTATGTCCTAGGGCCTTTTGTTGTGGGGCTCAGCCGCTAACATCCAAAGTATATTAATTTATCTTTGTGGAAACTGTGTTGGCCTTTGAACAATCATAATGCTTCTCAATAATAATGTATTATATAGTGCTGTATGTTTCCCTTATCCAATAAAATATAAAATAAAAAAAATAAATAAAAATAAAATATATTCGTGCTCCAAAAAAGGGCTATTCGCGCCATTTACAACCTCCGATCGAGAGATTCTTTAAGAGATCTATTTAAAGAAATAAACATTTTAACTGTTGCAGGACATTACATCTATGAAAATATAATTTATGTGAAAAAGTATTATAATACATTTGTAAAGCAGAGCGATATTCATCGCTTTAACACAAGAAATAAAGATAAACTTGTCGTTCCCAAGTTTAGGCTAGAAAAATCCAGAGCCTCATTTCTGGGGAAAAGCATAGCCTTTTTTAATAAAGTTCCACAGCATATAATTGAACTACCATTGCATAAATTTAAATGTAACATTATAGAGTCGCTGATGAGCAAAGGATACTATAAAGTAGACGATTATTTGAATGACCGCAATGTATGGTCATGATGTAACACATAACATAATCACTGTTTAATATGATGTATTTTTATACTAAGCAATTGTTGTATTAGTAACGATATGTTTTTTTTTTTGTAAGCGTCGTTACCTAACTAAGAAACGCTGGCAAGTTTCTTGCGCCCATTCTTCTTGTCAGTTAAAAAAGTCTTGAATGGGTGGTAGGAAAATATTGACGATTCATAAGTACATATTTATTATGTCTAAGTGAATAAAGAATATTTTTATCTTATCTTTATCTTTATCTGTTCTCTGTAGTCATGCATTCATCATGTCAGCCGAACGCCGCCCACTGCTGGGCATAGGCCTCATATATAAATAAATGAATGAATTCTAAAAAGCACGCTCAACGACAACAACAACAGAAATAAGAGCCCATTAACGGTCTATAGTGTCTTCTAGGAAGAAAGGTTTAACCACATTAGCTGTGGTCTAGTGGTTCGCACCGCCAATTTCAGACCCAGAGGTTCCGGGTTCGATTCCCAGTGGGAGTAGGTACATAAATGGTTTTCGGTTTGGTAGGAGGAAGGACTTGTTCTTAGTCCACTTGGCTAGCTACTACCTTCTTATACGTCTAAAGGCATAAAAATGATGTTTTCAGCATAACTGTGTCCCGGCAGTCAGAGACATGATAGCCAGTTCCTCAGTGATTGAGGATTCCGGGAGTTGTGCGCTTTAACCTTTAGCCTTATCACCACTTAACATCAGGTGTGATAAAGGCTAAGTGCTACCCAATTGTGGATAAGAAAAAGTGAAACGATTGGTAATCCTTACTTCCTTACTTTTTATATTATAAATGCGTCTCTGTCTCTGTGTGTGTTACACAATCACACCTAAACTACTGAACCGTATTTGAATGAATTTTGGTACAGAGATAGTCTAGAGCCTGAGAAAGGACATAGGCTACTTTTTATTCCTGAAAAATATCACCTTCCCGCGGGATAAGGTCGTGTAGTACACGCGGGCGAAGCCGCGGGCGGAAGGCTAGTGTTATATACGATTAACACGTCACACATAGACACCTGTCGTTTACCCACGTGATTTTGACCCCATCTATGAGCAACCTTCAGTACCATATGCTTTGGGCCGATATTTTTAAAATGGAAACAAACACCTAACGTCCAATTGGATAATTTATTCAAATTGGTAATTGATAACGTTGACATACCTTTCGTTGTTGAAAATGAAGTAACTATATTAGAAAAACTACCCGCCTCACAACTAGCTCCGATGGGACTCGAACTCACAACCTTTCACTGTTTCGGTGAATGCTTTAAGCAATGAGCTATAGTAAAAAATAAAAAAGCAAAAAGTTAAAAATTACATCTTTCGTTTATTATATCCAATCGTAAGTACATTTAGATTTTAAGATCCTTTTATCAGAAGCGTGTCCAAACTTTCGTGTGATCCGTTCATTTAATACATTTTCCTTTTAATTTATCTTACTAATAATTATAAATGCGAGAGTTTGGATGTTTGTCAGTCAATCACAACTAAACGCCTGGACGGATTTAGATAAAATTTGGCACAGTGATAATATAGATATAGGAAATGTAGTCTAGCTCACGGGAGCAAAGTCGTAAGAACTGAGTAAAAATACATCATTATTAAATTTCCATTAGCAATTTCCTCTGAATTTCTGAGAATATATAACAATATATTTATAATATCATTTTTCCAGCCATTACGCATACTTCAGCAGCGACAAAACACGAAAACAATAACATAATAGAAGCTAAACGTCGCTGAAATTATATTTAGTCCCATTGTTTGCAACGTTCCGTTATTGAGAGAAAAATATATCTCGAATTTATAGCCTTGTTGTCCTCACACGAGGCCTAATCTGCCAAATTGTTTGGCATTCACTCGAAAAACTTCACTGGTATAAATAATATTTTCTTGGGAGATGTTCCGTTTGGGCAATCTTATGAGATATTCTAATCGTTTCAGGGATATTTATGGTGGCTCTTTCTAATGTCTTTCCTGGTTATATTGATGGGGTTGGAGTGAAATAGGGGTGGCACATTTATCATTGTTTTGAGGTTAGGCTGTTTCGTTTAGTGAGAGGTACTTATAGATTAAAGATGATAAAGTTTGTATGTAAGAAGGAAGTAATATGTGGAACTACTGAAGTAATTTTGAAAATTCTTTCACCAGTCGACCGACAGCTAGATTATTATTGAGTGTAATAGATATCTTTATCGTGATATTTCCACGGGCAATTAAAAAAAGGAAAATGAATAACTATTACTCAGTTTAGGCGGATACAGCACTTGTGGAATACAGTGGGAATGGTTATTATATGCTGTTGTTCAGCATTCACGTGATCAATCGTTTTTTTTTACTTACTTAATCTATCTGTAAAATGACCTATGTTTCTACGGGAAAGTTTTGCAGTTTCATAGATAGAATCACTTCCTAAAATATTATTGCTTATTTTTTTATACGTTGTAGATAGGTAAATAAATAAAATAAATAAATAACTTCTTACATTCACACCAATTATCTAAGCTCATTTTAATTTTATTAAGAAACTGTATCATGGAAAACTTGATAACGGATAAATATATAGGTAAATAAATACTTTTTGTTTGTAAATACATACTTAATATACATAGTAAACACCCAGACCAAGACAAATAGACATGTTCATGCACACAAATATTTGTCTTGTTCGGGAATCGAACCCGAGACCACTGGTGCAGAAGGTGGGTAGCCTACCCCTGCGCCAAATCGGTCGTCAAGTTAAACAGAATAAACCAACTGCAAAAAAGACGCTATTAGTTTTTTATTAAAATTATCTCGTCATTTTGATGTAGTCTGCAGTCAAACACGTCAACTTCTACGTCAAAACAAAAGTCACAAGACCGATTTATAAAACCAAATTAGCAACAGATTCAGTCACCCAAGAGATTGACATTATTAAAAAATCTTAATAAGGCTAGCATTCGCAATATTGATAAAAAATAATATTCTCCAACCGCCGGTATTAATATTCATTAGCTCTCAAACAATTCTTGAGTTTATAATAAAAAGTCTTCAGTCCTCCCTTGTAATAAATAGAGGGTCCCCTCCGACTCCGAGAGGTCAATTGGAATGCCCTTTCTGAGGTTTTGGAATTTATTATTTTTATAAGAAGTTTTAGAAGGGGACTCAATTTTAATACTTTTTGGAAAAGACGTTTGTTGAAGTTGAGCTCTGACAAGAAATATAGTTTTTTTTAATGTCATACATAGTATAATGATTTATTTCCCTGCTCCCATGTTTATTGAGTTATTTCATGCTTGGTAATAATGACACATTACAAATGCTCACACACATAGACACACACTCACACACACACATTCACACTTTTACACGATTCTAAACCTATTTCTAAAGCTTGTTTATTATTCTTTGTCACTGCAAAAGTTAATATTTTTAAACTAAAATTTTCCACAAATCAAGGACTACTGTGTCAAGTTGCTATGTTACGCATAAGAAATATCTCCATACATTAAATGACGATTGTTTATATTTTACGTTCTTAAAACGGATCGCAATCTGGTTGCGGTCTCGCTAAGGTCTCGTCACAGGATCGTCACAGTGTCGTCTCAGTGACGTGACTTAGTCGAACCGTTTTTGCATCCGCATGCATCGAAGGATCGTTAGAAAATCTTTCCATGTTCTGTGATCGTTAGTTTCTTAGCTGCGGGCGTTTGAGAATTAACTGCAATAGCCCAAAATGGTTTTGGTTTGGATTTCACGTCACTAAATTTCGGCTGTGACGTCACATTAGGTGTTAAAAAGTCGGCACGCTTGGTTATTTATGTAAATATAACATATTTCCAAGAAAAAACTCTTGCTGTACGTTGTTCAGCATGATGGTCTGAAGCCATGGTTAAAGTTTTTGCAAGGGTGCCCCTAACACCCTGTATATCTGTGGTGAGCATTACGTAGGTAACTTCTCACAAGTTATTATTGTATTTTGTTACCAATTTATGTGTTATTATATTTAATATTAAGAAACAAATCCTTTAGACTTTAATTGCAACAATTAGAAGAGGAGTAGATAAATACAACAATTCTAGCATTAAAACAGTTAAATTACTTCTAAGAATTATGCGCGAATCAATCTTTGGCGTATACAGAGCAAACTAAAAACGCATATCAACATCATCATCATCAGAAATTTAATGTACCCACTGCTGGGACACTAGCCTCCCTTATGGATGGATGGATGAACATATATACTTACAAATAAATAAATTTCTACACACAGAAAAGCACACCAATTATTTAGCCAAAAGTAAGAGAGTTCAGGTAAGAGTAGTTAAGACTTTAAGTATTTGATTGAATCAGGCGTAACTTGGCGGAAGTCCCTAACCATTGTAAAAAACGAAATATATGTAGCTTACTTCCGCAAAAAAACAACATGCAAGACGCACCGCCTGCCCGCCCGCAAAAAATAAAAAATTGCACATGCACACCCACAAAATACCAGTGCACAATACCTGCATTTAGTAAGACAGCAAATACACCTTGCACCTTCACTGATTAGATTACTAAGGGCGGGCTCAGTGCATCTTGCATGCTGTTTTTTTGCGGAAGTCATCTACATATATTTCGTTGTTCAGCAATAGTTAAGACTGTGGTGAGAATTTGGTGATAAAGCTTGTTCTGAGTTCACGAGCTACCACCATCTTAACTCTGACTGCTGACACATAATAATGCTCTAAACATCGTTGTTAAGGCGTCAGACTTAGATAAGATGGTGCTGGCGAGCCGGGCGGACTGAAACCAAGTCCTGCTACCAACCAAAACGAATACAATTTTATGTACCCCTCTGGGAATTGAACCCTGGTCCTCTGGTATGTACCACTAGACCACAAAGTCGGTCTCTAGTCAGAACATCCAAATATCGCTCAGTATATTTGCGTCGCATAGTTCCCGTTTCCCGGGCGGGTTTCGCCGCAGGACACTGCCCCAAATAACTCGGATTATACGAATAACTCTCGTTTATATGGCAACATTAACAACCGTTCTTCCATTTGAAATAAAAGGGTATGACTATTTTGGGCATGTGATTCAATACGGAAATACATTCTGTGTTTGTAATAAACCAGTGTCTGTAATACAACTGGATTTTGTTTATGTCAGACCCCATTGATGACGGTAGTCAAGTCATCTCCTGACTACGAAATCAGAAGTGGGATAGCCGTGCCCATAGGTACACTAAATGATTTCTAAATAACAAGCTATTGGCAACTTTGATTGTGTAGACTAAGGATTGGGTGGCCTTGCACCTTGGTGGGCTTGCACTGCTGTTGGTACTATAGGTATAACGTTTCGGGCGAAATAATAGCATACTCGTTTAAATTTGGATTCCGGCGGGAGACTTAGATCGTAGAACTAAACAAAAAAAGACTAGAAGGAGAGACACGCATTTTCTACTATTCTACTATCTACTGAATGACTTTTTTTGTATTTAACCCTTTAACTTTAACGATTGAGGGCCGAGCGCGTTTACCACTACGCGCTACGGGCTCCTCAAAATCAAAATTAATGTTAATTAATAATAAGACAGATGAAGATGCCTAAAATCAGTCATTTTTATCCAGCCAACATTTTTTTCTTAATAACTACTACTGTATTTGTTGTTACAAATACCACAATTTGAACTTTAAAATTGAGAATCATAGTTGCCAGCTAAACCTCGCAAAAACTACCCTTTAAATAATACCCACTATGTTATCAGTACGTGGCAACCAGGAAGGTCAACATCCACCGCCCCAAACCGCATCCTTCGCATAAATTGAAAATATTTGGATATACTAATGGCGGTATTACACGGTTAACTTCGGCCTTACAATTTGGATGAAGCAGCAACCAAATTGAACAATGTAAACGTAAAAGTGAATCATTCAATGGCAATGTTCAATCACATTCGATCGCGTAGAAAGAATTGAGCTTGCTCAATATTTTCACTTTTGCGTTCAACGTTCAAAGCAAGTAAACGAAAGTTGAACGTATAAACATACGCATTGAATGATTCACTAGATGTTCATTCTCAATGTGCTTCCTGATTGGTAGAAATTTTTAAGCAATGCGAATTGATTGGTTCTCTTTATAATTTTGATAGTTCACTTTTAAGATACGTGTAAACAGCAGTGTCTTTCACTTCTGCGCCATTCACCAAAGTGAATCAATTTGGTTGAACCGTGTAATATTGGCATCAGCAAAATTGGTGTAGACTGCTCTTTAAACACTGTATTGGCGTTGAAACTAATATCATTACGGAGGAGCCCGTGGCGCAGTGGTTACCGCGCTCGGCCTGCGATCGTTGAGGTTAAGCAACGTTCGCAATGGTCGGTCACGGGATGGGTGACCAAAAACTTGTAACCTCGATCTCCTCCGTGCTTCAGAAGGCTCGTTGAGCCATTGGTCCCGGCTGTTAGCAGTTGTTAATATCTACCAACCCGCATTGGGCCCGCGTGGTGGGTCATGGCCCATTCTCCTTATCAACCCATAAGGAAGGCCAGCCCAGCAGTGGAGCTGGGGCACCTTATCAACCCATAAGGAAGGCCAGCCCAGCAGTGGAGCTGGGGCACTGCTCTTCCATTAAATGGCTGATGAATAGAATAGAATAGAATATTTTTTATTTGCTTTAAAAGTGGTAAGTATAAAAGATGTTACAAGATGAATATGAAGCCACACACTTTTCTACAGATGTTTATGATGATGAGTGATATTATTATATTATACTCAGTAGTTTCGATATTTATTAACCCTAAAAGGAGCTAAAATACAGTTATACGAAAAAATGTGATAGTAAAAAACCACGAGCCCTATAAGTAGCTTCCCGCCTGAAAGCTACTTATAGGGCTCGTGGTTTTTTACTATCACATTTTTTCCTATACTTACAGAATTGCATTGTAAATGCATAAAAATAATTTAAAATCTTAAAATACAGTTTATAATTTATAAGGAACTTTAAGGAACCTGGGCATTCGTTGCTAGCTTGTCAAGTAACTGTGTTATTTGTGTTAGACGACCGATTTGGCGTTACAAATACATGCCTTCTGCGCCAGAGATCTCGGGTTCGATTCCTGGACAAGACAAATATTTTTGTGTATGAACAATTGAACATGCCTCTTTAATTATTGTCTGGGTGTTTTCTATACATTAGTAGCGGATCCTCGCGGTTTTACCCGCGTGGTACCCGTTCCCGTGGGAATATCGGGATAAAATATAGCCTATGTCAGTCGGGAAAAATGTAGCTTTCTAATGGTCAAAGAATTTTCTAAATCGGTCCAGTAGTTTCAGAGCCTATTCGATGCGAACAAAAAATCTTTCCTCTTTATATTATTAGTATACCTATAGAAGTATGCATTTGACGACCGATTTGGCGCAGGGGTCAACTACCTGCCTTCTGCCTTCTGCGCCAGAGGTCTTGGGTTCGATTCCCGAACAAGACAAATATTTGTGTGCATGAACATGTCTATTTTATTTGTCTTGGTCTGGGTGTTTTCTATGTATATTAAGTATTTATTTACTAACAAAAAGTATATAAGTATATATTTATCCGTTATCAAGTTCACGTAGACACAGTTCTTAAGAAATTAACTACGGGCTTAGATAATTGGTGTGATTGTAAGAAAATATTTATTTATTTATTTACAAACAAAAACTATTTAAGTAGGTATATATTTATCCGTTATCTTTCAAGTTTCTATGACACAGTATTTTGCTGAAATTTATATAGGTAGGCTTAGATAATTTGGTGTGATTGGTGTGATACCATCAAACCATCCGTTAAATACTAAAATTGTTGTGACCCGGACCGAAGAACCTTATGTATTATCATGTCTGCTTTAATAGTAGGTAGTGATTAGTAATCAGGCATTAAACAAAGCCAATAAATGTAACTTCATTCGTTTCAATTTCAATATTCACTGTGTAATCAAGGATTAAGCTTCAAGATTAAACAAAGGTAAAACTTTTAATTACTCCAAAAGACCTGTGTGAGTAGTCCGGAACATAGCTCACGATACCTTCAACAGAGCAGCAGTGTTAACACGTAAGAAGTTAGTTAAACGAAATTTATTAGACTTAATTAAAAAGTTCCGCCTCCCAGGACTTAGCGAGTCCCCCACCTAAGGCTTTTAAGGTTTAACCCTCCAGTGGCTGGATTACACAGTGTGTAATTGATTGTCGTCTCTCGTGTTTGTGTTTCCAAAGTTTTGGGATAGAGCCTTCATACTGTGTGAGAAGGGTTATTAAGATTCTACGCTTTGTGTGTGAGTTGGTGACGGAAATAACTGTCGTGGTAGTTGGGAAGAACTGTGGTCCTATTGTAAGTTTGTCGATGTGGAAACGTTACTATCACGTTCACATCACATTTAGATTGATTTATCTTGGGGGAGGCCTATGCCCAGCAGTGGACGTCCCGTTCGGCTGATATGATGATGATGAATCTTTTTTTCTTTTCTATATTTTCTTCTCCATAAGTATTGTAGTTAATAAGCATTAGAAAACAAAATTATTTTATTAGAGTTATTATATTCTTGGTTCCCGTTCCAGGGTGAATATCGGGATAATTATAAAAAAATAAAAAGGTCTTAAAAAAACACATTTTTGAAGGCGGTTTTATTTTTTTATAAAAATAATTTTTATTTCCCTCTTTTTAGTGCATCGTGCAGGCAATTTACGTGTATTCTGGTAAATAGGTATGCGATCAAACTGAAAACCTCCTTTTTTTAAGTCGGTTAAAATACCTTGAGGTATCCCCTTTTTAACAAAACAAGAATCATCTAAATCAATTTGTAAAAAAAGGAGTTATGCCTAAAGATACGTATTAAAAACTACTGGGTGCCTATACCATCAACTTTAAGACAGCGATTCAAAAAAAGCGCGATGCAGAATAGGTTCCTAAAATGAATTGCTTTCTTTCGTACTATGACCTTCTAAAAACTGGATCGCAAATGAATCGCTAAATGTGAATGACCGAACGATTTGTGTCCTTATTTCTTCTACCCGTCTCTTTCACTCGATTCTGTCATGCCCAGAGAGTGAAAGGGACGGGTATAACCTGCAGGTGTCATGTGAACTTGGCCGAGTTATAAGTCAAATAAGAGTTGATGACAGCTCAGCGGCTGTGAAATGTCATTGAATGATCACTGAATCGCTGTCATTGATATTAAGCTGTCGTGGTACGAATAAGCGAAGCAGATCAGTTTAGGTTCCTAAACAAAACCGCAATAAGAGTTGATGGTAGGCACCCTGAATCGATTTCAAAATTTAAAAAAATAGGACCAACTTGTAAAGTAACCTGATGTAATAACGTTTGAATCATTACAATCGGTCCATCCGTCTTCGAGTAATCGGTGGACAAACACAAAAAAAAAACATACATACTGTTCAGTACACCCCTGCCTAGACCGCGGAATGGCTAGCGCAGTGGAAGCTGGTATTACTAGTATAGACTCCGGACAAAAAACTAGGTTTCAGCCGGGATGTAACTGAACAATTGGACTGCGATACACAGTGGAGAGAATGTTAAGTAAGGTGATTTCACATACGGTCTGTGCTGTCGAAAGGCTCCTGGGCAGCGTGGGGAGAGGGGGGGCGCCCCCTGGTAGCTCCGTCTTCTTCTGCAGACCTTACCAATTCGTCACCTTACTCACAACACAAATAACAGCGTTCCCAAGACACTGGGCGCTTCAGCAATACACAACGACACACGCGGGGGAGCTTGTTTATTAATATATATTTTCCCGACAACAACGCGTGTGATGGCACTCTTTATTTCAAAACTCCGCGACCGGCCCGATCGTCACGATGGCGTCAAAATCTTGGTCGTACAAAACGGGATCACAAGGATAATTCAGGATTCAATTCAAACTCGATATGCCAGGCATATTCAACGCGAGCGGTTTTTTAACAATTCAGCAAAATTAATCCGACATTTTCTTACAAGAATTCCAATCAAGTGCCGCTGTCAACTTCAAGTGACAGCTATGTCAATTTGACGTGACATTATAGATGCGTTCAGAAATGTCGATCTTTTCCGAACATCCCCCCGCCCCGGACCGTTAAGAACGGTACGTCAATCTACGGGTAATCGGGAGAGCCCACTAACTGCTCTCTTCAAAACCGAATCTCGATCCAAAACCTCAGCAAAACGAGGAACTCCGTCAGTTCCGGGGTAGAGTTTAACAATGCGCCCCCTTCGCCAACATAGGGGCGGCAGGTTAGCATCCTTAATCAACACGAGGTCGCCAGTCTGGGGTGGGGTGGTTTTATCTGTCCACTTCACGCGCTGTTGTAGGATATGCAAATACTCCATCGACCAACGTGCCCAGAAGCTTTGGGACATCTGTCTCAAAAGTTGGTATCGCGACAAACGATGGGATCCTACATCCTGAATCGGATATTCAGGCAACGCCAAAAGGGGCTGTCCGATCAAGAAATGACCTGGGGTCAACGCTTCCAGGTCATTCGGGTCCGAAGACAACGGGCACAAGGGTCGCGAGTTGAGGACGGCCTCAATTTTACAAAATACCGTATCAAGTTCCTCAAACGTGAGAATAGTTTCTCCAATCACGCGACGCAAGTGTGTCTTGGCAGCCTTTACACAAGCTTCAAAAATTCCTCCCCAGGTCGGACAAGCTGGAGGGCTAAACTTCCAGATTATCCCACGCCGGGAGAGGGTGGTTCCAATGTCTATTTTATTATCAACAAAAAACTTAACTACTTCCTTAAGATAATTACACGTTCCCTTATAATTAGTACCACAATCGGAACGTATCAATGACGGCAGTCCTCTACGGGAAACAAATCTGCTCAAGGCGGCGACAAAGGCTTCGGTAGACAATTCCGAGACAATTTCCAAATGGACAGCCTTGGTGGACAAACACACAAACACGCACAAGTACGCCTTATAGGTTTTAGCATTACGCAGTCTCGAAGCCTTTACAGTAAAGGGACCGGCGAAGTCGGTGGCGACTCCGGCAAAAGCTCTACATTCCGTGACGCGATCAGCAGGCAAATCACCCATCTGGGGCTGCATGGTCGCGGCCTTCAATCGATAACAAGGCAGGCAACGGAAAACCACAGTGCGAATGGCTCGACGAGCAGACAAAATCCAAAATTCACGCTGCAAAATGGCCAACAAAGCATTACAGCCAGCATGTTGTGCATTCACATGGCGATCTGTTATTATCAGTTGAGTCAAATGTCCGGCTTTAGGTAACAAAAGGGGGTGACGAGCTCCATACGGCAGGTTCGCATTTCGAAGTCTTCCGCCGACTCGCAAAAGCCCACTCTCGTCCAGGAAGGGATTTAATCGCGATACCGCGCCCTTCAACTTGCGACGGCCTAAACGCAAAATTTCAATCTCGGACTCAAAACTATCAGCTTGTACTCTCCGGACCCAAAACAAGAGCGCGTCCCTACGCTCGTCCGGAGTGAGAACCGACGAATCACGCCTCGCGCGTGGGTTTCTGCAATTGTACACAAAACGTCTGATCCAAGCGGTAACACCAAGCAGCTTCTGTAAGGAGCTGTACCGATCCAACAACAAATCCTTTTCCCCGGCGGGGTTAGTCTCCAGGACGCATGCCCGCATATCAGGAACGGCTACGTTCGACAACGCTGGAGAGGGCGGCCACTCCGACTCAGGCCGCATCAACCACTGTGGGCCCCACCAGAGGGGGTGGTTAAGTAGGGTTGGGGCTACACAACCCCGAGACGCACAATCTGCGGGATTCATGGTTCCCGGCACGTGTCTCCAAATCAACTCGATGTCGGAATTACAAATCTGCGACACTCGATTGGCCACAAACACGTCCAAGGTGTGCGCCGGAGCCTTCAACCAACAAAGGACGACCTGACTGTCCGTCCAAGCATAAACCTCTTGTATCTTAATAGATCGACCTAATGTGAGCCATACGTGGTTCAACAAACGCATTAGGAGGGCAGCTCCACACAATTCCAACCTCGGGATCGTATGACGAGTCCGAAGGGGAGCAACTTTGCTTTTCGCTATCACCAGATGCACAGCAACAACTCCGTCAACAGTAACGGTGCGGAGGTACACGGCCGCAGCAAATCCACGTTCGGAGGCATCGGAAAAGCCGTGAAGAGTAACTTTACAATTTTCAGAAGGGAGGAATAGCCTCGGCAAATGCACTTCATTAATCTCGGGGAGGGATGAAACGAAGCTCGACCAATCTCGGAGTAACTCGTCCGAGAGGGGTTCATCCCACGACACACCCGAAGCCCATAACCGTTGCAAGAAACACTTGGCCATAAACAGCACGGGGCAAATCCACCCATTGGGGTCAAAGGTACGTGCGACAGTAGACAATACTAAACGCTTGGTCCAGACTTTCGGTGGTCGTAAATCCACACAATAAGTGAACGTGTCAGAGACCGGTTTGTACTGTACGCCAAGGACGGTCACCACATGGGGATTATCAACATTTTCGAATAGGTGGGGGTCCTGCTGGTGCTCTTCGGGCAAACCTACCAGTACATCAGGCGAGTTGGATATCCATTTCCTCAACTCGTAACCTCCCGACTTCAAAAGGGCGGTGAGTTCGTCTCTCAGGACAATCGCCTCTGAGACAGATGAGGCGCCCGTGCAAATGTCATCCACATAGACGTCACCGGCCAAAATGGCGGAGGCGCGAGGGTATCTCAAGCGCTCCTTCTCGGCCAACTCCAACAAAGAACGAATCGCAACAAACGGGCTCGAAGCCAAACCGTACGTATTCGTATTCAATTCATAAATCAACAAGGGGTCCCTAGGACTCTCTCTCCACAAAATCAATTGGTACCTCCTATCCTCTGGATGGATGACCGTTTGTCTGAACATCATCCGGATGTCAGTCATAAATACAATTTGATGCCGCCGGAAGTTGGTCAAAATGTCTGAGATCTCCGTGTGCAGCTTGGGACCTACATGCAGACACTGGTTCAAGGACGCTCCAGTAGAGGTGGGAGCCGAACCGTCAAAGACCACCCGAATCTTTCCGGATTTCAAAACGGCGTGGTGCGGCAAAAAGAAGTGCTCAACGGAGCGCCAATCCAAATCGCTCACGGACATGTGCCCCAACTCCTCATACTCCCGCATGAATTCAACATACTTCTGGCGGAAGACCGGATCCTTGCTCATGCGACGCTCCATCGCCACTAGCCTACGTTCCGCTAGCGGTCGGGGTTCGCCCAGAGGAGGTCGGCCGGCACGAAAGGGGAGACGGGTGATCAAACGACCAGAGCGGAGGCGACCAGTGTTATTCTGGTAATACAACTCGCATTCATCCGCTACTGGGTCAACCCGCGGGGCTGGTGGAGGTTCCTCAACCTCCCAAAACTTCTGCACCACTTCGGAGAGAGACACATTAAAAACAAGACCGCGATCCTCATCAAGGGAATCCAAAACGCGGCGAGCAGGGCCCATCACAACTGTACCGAGTGTCGTCTGCAGAGCTACCAAGCCATCTGGCTGCAAAACTCGCTTCCCCGTCAACAAAACTCGCCCCAGGACATCGGCTCCAAGGAGAGCATCAATCGGGCCTGGGCGGAAGAAATTTGGATCGGCGAGTGGGGAATCAGACACCAAAGACAACATACTCGGTCCCAAGTCAACTGAAGGTTGACGGCCAACAACTGTGTCCAACACAATCGCCGAGGTCTTAATGCCTGGCGTGGACTTATTACGTGATGTAAATGTGAAGTCAACATGCCCTAACAACCCGGGGACTTTCACATCGCCAACCCCTCTCACGCCTTCCGTGTGGGGGTGCACCTTGAGGCCCAACCGCCTAACTAACCAAGATGACACAACACACCCCTGAGCACCGGAATCCAACAAGGCGCGAACTTCCACAAGGTCGCCATTCAATCCCCTGACAAGCACAGAGGCCGTGGGCAACAAAACGGTCTCTGGAGGGGTGGCTACAATCGACCGTAAACACGTTGATTGCTAGTATGTGGGGTCCCCAGACGTCCCCCCATGGTAAGGGGGTCGCTCATAGCGATCCAGTGGGTCCCAATCTCCCACATACTGCCTACGTCCAATTCGCCCGGTATCAGGCGGGTTATATCTCCCGGCCCCTTGAAGACGGGGCGGGCGCCGCTCCAAACGCGGGTATTCGGCGAGCGGCGGCGAGAATCGGTGCCTATCATCCAGCGTGTACGTCGCCCCATAGTCGCGGGGGCACGGTGACCGATTTTCAGAGGGGGGGTCCCGGGGACCCCCGCCCGTGCGAGGCTCAAAACGTCGCGGGGGGCTTCTACGACCTCCCGCATCGCTCGCAACATCGAACCCCCTAGTTGGGGACCGATTTCCCATGGGGGGGTCCGTGGGACCCCCGCCCGTGCGAGGCTCAAAACGTCGCGGGGGGCCTCTACGACCTCCGGCAACGCTCGCATTACTCATCCCCATCCTTGGGGATCGGTTTCCCATGGGGGGGTCCCTGGGACCCCCGCCCGTGTGAGGCTCAAAACGTCGCGGGGGGCCTCTACGACCTCCGGCAACGCTCGCATAACTCATCCCCATCCTTGGGGATCGGTTTCCCATTGGGGGGTCCCTGGGACCCCCGCCCGTTTGAGGCTCAAAACGTGGCGGAGAGCGTCTGGGGCCACTCTGGTGGCCACTAGAACTGCTGCGGGATGCAAACACCGCGGGGGGTCCGAGCCCCCCACCCATACGAGGTGATCCTGCAGCGACGCGCTGCGGCGCTCCGCCGCCCTCTGGGCTGTTCATGCAGAGGAGGGGATGGTGGTTGCCCTTACAAAAGCGGCATGGGTGCGCTTGGGTACATTCGCGCTGCATGTGCAGGCCCAAGCACGAGTAGCACCATGTCCGTTGTCGCGCGATCGCTCGACGGCCTTGGACGCGCTGGTCGAGGAACTTATCACAACGGGTCGTGCTGTGACCCGGTTCCCGACAGTACAAGCAGCGGGCGGTCTCCTGGACGGCGGCATAGCGGCCGGGCGCGCGAGGGGCCAGACGCCCCCTACGGGGGGGTCCGGTGGGGGATCCACTCTGTGGCACAGGTCGTTCGGGTCCCATAGGACCGGCCAGAGAGGAATTATCTGCCAGTCTACTTTCTCCTTCCAGGAACGTCAAGAGGTCCGAGAAGGGTGGCAGATAAGTCGCACTATCCCCACCATACTGCTGCTCAAAACGGACCTTAACAGAGTCCGGCAACTTTCCCAGGACAATGTGCAGTAACAAAAACGACCACTGCTCCACTGGGAGTTTTAAGTTTTTTAATGCGTTGTATGCAACCAACAGCGGATTCAACAAAGCCACTCTCAAGTGCATCACGCTGGCAACGCGGGGTAAATTCAAAACGGCGGCAACATGGTTGTCCGCCAGACGTCGTACGTTCTGGTACCGACGGGCAATCAAATCCCTAGCAATAGGGTAGTTTTCATCCGAGGGGGCCAAATGTTGAACCGATTCAAGGGCCTCCCCTTCCAACACGGATAACAAATAAGCTAACTTCTGGCCCTGGGTCAAATCATCCCGGGCATGTACCAGACTATCAAAAATATTAATAAAGCCCTCCCAGTCCTCTAGACGACCAGCAAAACGCCTTAAGTCTAAGGGGGCCAATCTAGCAAAGAGAGGGGGCATACTTTTAGATGTGACCGGGGACGGGCTCGGTTCATTCTCTCTTGCCACTTGCAAAGGCCGAGCCACCTGGGTAATTCTGTCCGCAAAATCATAACACTGGTCCACATCCAAATCGACTTCTTGTCGCATTTCCACATCGGCCTCAACAGTCCTTTCCAAAAATAAGGCATACTGTTCATCAACAACAGCCAAACGTACGGGCAGATCTACGTATCTGTTCAACAAGGCCTCCGTCCTATCAGGTCGATCCAACAATGCGACCGCAGACGCTAACCACCGTAACTCAGAACGTATTTTGGCTTTAGCAGAGGAGGCCGTCATTGTAACGTCACAAATTTATCAACAAAACCAACAAATTCAAAATATTCACTATAACACAAAATCTCCAATACTTGGAGGTTATTACTAACCACAAAATTCCAATATTACAACAACAAAGTATTTATAATGACACAAACTCTTAAATATCTGGAGGTTATCAGAAAACAACAAAACTCACTGACTATTGAAATTCACTCAAAATCACTGACTATTGAAATTCACTTGGATATCAACACAACATACTGTTACACAACAACAAGTTAATTTTAATTATTTCAAAGCACAAGTTTCAATGAGTTTCAATGTGTAAACAATGTCTTAAATCATCTAAGTTTCACTAAGTATTGAGTGCAAACTTATTAGCTAACCTTTTATTAGCTATTATTTTAGCAACAAACTTGTCAATATTCACAACTCAAATTTGCTAACAAAACTGAATAATAATTATTATGAGCAAAGAAAGGCATCTGTTTACATTTTGGAACCTCAATACATGACAATTAATTACAAGACATGGAACCAATAACAAAGGAATGCTCTTTACTTTTCAAATGCAAGTTAATTACCATTTACAAGTACAAATTAATCTAGTCCGGACCAGATGGTCATCAAACGGCACTGATTAATAGACAAACTTTTGGCGTGGGCCTCTCAGGCCTTCAAACTACGCTCTGCTACCAAGAAACGTTCAGTACACCCCTGCCTAGACCGCGGAATGGCTAGCGCAGTGGAAGCTGGTATTACTAGTATAGACTCCGGACAAAAAACTAGGTTTCAGCCGGGATGTAACTGAACAATTGGACTGCGATACACAGTGGAGAGAATGTTAAGTAAGGTGATTTCACATACGGTCTGTGCTGTCGAAAGGCTCCTGGGCAGCGTGGGGAGAGGGGGGGCGCCCCCTGGTAGCTCCGTCTTCTTCTGCAGACCTTACCAATTCGTCACCTTACTCACAACACAAATAACAGCGTTCCCAAGACACTGGGCGCTTCAGCAATACACAACGACACACGCGGGGGAGCTTGTTTATTAATATATATTTTCCCGACAACAACGCGTGTGATGGCACTCTTTATTTCAAAACTCCGCGACCGGCCCGATCGTCACGATGGCGTCAAAATCTTGGTCGTACAAAACGGGATCACAAGGATAATTCAGGATTCAATTCAAACTCGATATGCCAGGCATATTCAACGCGAGCGGTTTTTTAACAATTCAGCAAAATTAATCCGACATTTTCTTACAAGAATTCCAATCAAGTGCCGCTGTCAACTTCAAGTGACAGCTATGTCAATTTGACGTGACATTATAGATGCGTTCAGAAATGTCGATCTTTTCCGAACACATACAGACGAATAGAGAACCTCCTCCTTATTGATTTAGAAGTCAGTTAAAAAGTATCCTATTTGTTATTAAAAAGTACTGATAAGTATTCAATTGTAATTTATTATGTAATTTTTTTTTGTGATAAGTTTTTTACATCGCCAACGGCTTAACGTGCCTTCCGAAGCGCGGAGGAGCTCGAGATGAAAAGTTTTTGATCACCCATCCCGTGACCGACCATTGCGAAAGTTGCTTAACCTCAACGATCACAGTGCGCCATGGGCTCCTAACTTTGCTTTAACTTTACTATGACCTGAACGAAAGCATTCTGTTAATCCCTACACTATGAGATCCACCCTTCCAAAGGAAATATCAGGTCTATTACGAAGCCATTCGTGCTCCAGGCGATCGTTACCGGGACGACGCAATACATCGCCGCTCGCGCGCGTACGTGTAAACATTTGTAACGTACATTAGCGCTGATGGATGCGCAATTGGGAGATTTGCTACACTAATTTGCGCGGGCCTTTGTAATTTGATTTGGGGAAGTGGATGATTAGGTTAAGAGAGATATTTGGGGCAAGAAAACAGGGTTTTGGGTAATGTTTCGGTTAACTATCCAGTAAATCATCATCATCGGCCTTTATAATAGCCCACTGCTGGGGCACAGACCTTCTTTATGGTTCTTGTTACCGCAAATGCAGCCGAAATCAATGATGGAACGCAAAGAAAAACGACGGGTTGCAGGGAGTGCCGGCAGAAGAGAAAAGGGCTCCCTAGACATTTTCACAAAAAAAAAGGAATTTGACAAAAAAAAAGAAAAAAAAACGGACTAGATTTAAACCGAGATCTTCTGGCTTCAATGCTGACGGTTTTCTAACCTGGGTGCCTACCATCAACTCTTATTGCGGTTTTGTTTAGGACCTAAACTGATCTGCTTCGCTTATTCGTACCACGACAGCTTAATATCAATAACAGCGATTCAGTGATCATTCAATGACATTTCACAGCCGCTAAGCTGTCATGTAGGCTTATTTGACTTATAACTCGGCTAAGCTAACATGACACCTGCAGGTTATACCTGTCCCTCTCACTCTCCGGGCATGACAGAATCGAGTCAAAGAGACGGGTGCAAGAAATAAGGACACAAATCGTTCGGTCATTCACATTTAGCAATTCATTTGCGATCCAGTTTTTAGAAGGTCAGAGTACGAAAAAAAGCAATTCATTTTAGGAACCTATTCTGCATCGCGCTATTTTTGAATCGCTGTCTTAAAGTTGATGGTAGGCACCCATGTCACGTCCTCTCGCTATCAAGTGTGGCTCGTGCCATGCTTGATAGTGACAGGTCCTGGCAGGCGGCAATCTCCTTCTGTGAGGATGTCATCTCGCAGAAGGAGGCGTCGGAGCGGATCCGCGAGCAGGAGGCTCATGTCTTCGACGAAGGCGGCCGGGGCGAAGGTGGCTGCGCTTTGCGCGCCTCATTCCCCTCTAGTGGGGCGGTGCGGTCCGGGCGGGTAAGCTGGCCTTACGGCCGGTTAACTGCCGTCTGGATTGCACGGTCCCCCCCCGGTTGTCTTGGGAGATGGCCCCGCTTGCTCGGCCATCTCCCGCCGCGCAGGGGCCCGGAAACGGGCCAACCGTCAGGCCGCAGGGGGTGGCAGGCGGTGGTCTCCTTCTGTGAGGACGTGATGTCACAGAAGGAGGCCGCAGAGAGGGAGCGAGAGGCGGATGCAGACGCAGACCCGCTCCGACGGAGACGGCCAGGAGGAAGGAGGAGACGCTATGCGCACCTCGTTCCTCCTTAGTCCTTGTCAGGGAACGAGTGCCATTCGGTGGTCCTCCAAGTGCCGGGCCCGTTGGGGCGTCAACACCAGGACCACACGGTGCGTGATATCACGGTCCCGTAGGTCCTGCGTGTTAGGTGGTGTGGGAATCAGTAGGGGGTTTAGTGGGTAGGGCTTTAGCGGCGAGTCCCACATACCTTCGGGATGCATAACCGCATTCCCCCTACTTTAAAAAAAAAAAAAAAAAAGGCCGCAGGGGGTGCATACCACCACGGCCCCCCCACAGTCGGTGTGCCTAAAACTGACGGCGGAGAGCAAGTAGAAAAGGCACCCATGTCACGTGTCCGTCTTACGAATTTTTGATCTGACGGTCACGTGATCCTGACGCGAGTTTAACATTTTTTACCCATCACAAAAGTGCACAACGCCGTTAAAGTAGTTTTCACTTCAAACATAACCTTTTGTTCACCCATCTCGTGACTAACCATTGGGAAAGTTGTTCAGTTTTTAATAAAATTAATAGCCAATTTTATATTGATCAGTTGCTTTATATTCTCGCTTTAGTGCAGAGATGCCAGCATTTTAACGTGAACTATACCCAATATTTATGGCAGTCAAATTTTACGACGGGACCGATCGCTATAAACATGGAAATGGGATTTTAATTTTTAAGAAAAAAATAAGAAGTATTGATGTTTTCTTGTTTATTTTTCTGAAGGCATAATGTTCTCTGAAGAAAGTTAAAGCTGTTGTTAAATTTCTCTGCGTTTTATGCATCAAAATACAGGTTTAATTAATTCATATTAATATTTTAATTTTTAGTTTTTTGCATTAAATAAAAAAAAACCAGACATCCATAGTGTTAGTAACAAAGTGGTAATTAACCTAGTGTTAGTAAACTATAAAACTACAGGGGAGAAACATTATTCGTATTTGTAAGAAATCAATAATTGATTTCTTAATTATTATAGGGCTACTACAACAGATGTGGTTGTCTACATCTACACAACACTAAAATTTTTGATGCAGACTTACCCAATGTCGCAGAAAAGGGGAGTCCCACTTATTTGCCAACGCGTTCAGCAAGCTGTTGGTGCTGGAACGAACTCGTCCTAATAACGACGCGCACCTCTTGCGTATAATAGCATAAAAGTCGTTGGTTGCAGCCTCGGCAAACATGCTGGAAGCGCTACAAAAACTTCTCAGCCCCAACAGCACCCTGAACGCGTTGTTGTATTGTACTCAAAGGACATCGTATGCTCGCCGCGTATAGTTGACCCACAGGCTGCAGGTGTACATTGACTGGCAGTATGCCTTAAAAAGACTGATTTTGACTTCTCTTGTACATCTAGCAAACCTGCGCGCCAACATATTGTAACGAACACACAATGCAATGCAATTTTTATTACTGAAAAATGGAAAATGAAGTATTTAAAATAACTTGCAATAGTAATTTCATCTTTAGCGATTGCCAAATACCTGGAAAGGTATTTCTTTCGCGTGTGAGGGTAGTAATATCTCCACATTGATGAAATTAACGCTGACTATACAGCGAGTAAGAAGTATTGGATAAATTCGACGCTTCTCGGAACGACTCCGTAGCTCAGTGGTTAGAGCAGTCGCCCGGAAAGCGAAAGGTCGTGGGTTCGAGTCCCATCGGAGCTGATTGTGAGACGGGTATATGGGCGTATTATGAGAAGGGACGATAGGCATGTTACTAGAAAGGTGAAGGACATGAATGTAAATGGATGAAGAGGGAGAATAAAACCACGTCTTGTACTTGGAACGTGCGCACATGTGCGAAAAAAACAAAAGAAACCTTTTGTTGTACTTTAAGATGCGAGCATAGGGGTTAAAAGATATATAGTGTGCCTAATGATATGAAGGAGATAATGGGTAACAGAGTGGAGTAGAGTAGGACGTACAGGATAATATAACGATGATGGTGAATTAAACTTATTTCAATCTTTGTTTGTGATAAGGATAAAACATATTATTATCTTCGGCTCTTTCTTACTTCTTAATTCATGCTAATTGCCTACAGTATTCCAAGCAAAAAACACTTTTGTTATAGTAAAGGTATACTTGTATACCGATCGTTGTGGAGATCCTTGGGGGAGGCCTATGCCCAGCAGTGGGCGTCGCACGGCTGACATGATGAAAGGTATACTTTACCTACCATCCGTCTAAATGCTGCCAAAAGGCTCACAGTTTCCATAATTTAATGGATAGCTTTGGCTTTCTCTGGTGAGTATTAACTACTGCATCCCACAGGAGTTGTGGTTAAGCAAATGATCGCCCATCCCATGACAGACCACTGAAAAGCTTGCTTAACTTTCGTAATCGAAACAAACATAACAAGAAAACAAGCTTATAGTATCCAGCTGCATAGTATGCGCATATCCAATCCCGATTGCAGATTACACTTGCATATTCGATTTGCGGGATAACCGCTCGTATTTCCGGATTGTCAGCCTCTCAGATGCAGTTTGGAAGCCGTATCAATTGCTTGAGAAGTTTCAAATTAAATAGAGTTTGTTTTAGAAAAGGTCTTTTTACGAATTGCAACCTTCGATCAACAATAACACCTAGTTCTAGGCATTCTCTTTCTAGACATGGCCGAGCGTTATACGCCCACTTGAGAGTATAATTATAAGTAGATTATTTTGCCAGTGTCTATAATACATACTAAGGTATTTCAAACTTGGAACGCTTCCTGTCATTTATAATGCGTATACATTATATTATAACAGTCTGTGCCATCTATAGTTTTCATTTAGTTCGTGGGCCTTCATCTAGTACTATTGTTAATCGAAGATTGCAACGCTTTTATTTAAAGAAGTGAAAGAATTTTCTAAATAGGTTCAGTAGTTTCGGAGCCTATTCGATGCAAAGAAACAAACAAAAAACAAACAAACAATTAAATCTTTTATCTTTATAATATTAGTAATAGATTAAAGTGACGAGTTTCAAATTTATAATTGTAGGTTCATTTTACATGTCTCAAAAACACAAGAAAAAAACACAATCATCTTCATAAAAAGTCTTCATAAATAGCAAATTGAACTCAAAAACTGCTTCGAATCGAATGCATGTAAAAACTGCTTTAAAGATACAATCGTCAAACGACTTCAATCAAATTTAATTTCCAGGTGACTAACAAAATAAACTGATTCCTATTCATTTGCACAGGCAGGGTGATATAATTTCCCAATTGCCACCATATTCGTGGAAAGTGTTAAATTTATTTGATTTGCGTAATTGCGCATACAACATTCATGGAAATGCAAGCTACGAACTGAACTATATGTCAACATTTGATGCGAGTGTGGCAACTCGTTAGTGAATTACTAATTGATATGTCATGTGTGAGTTAAGAGGATTTTAACGAATAATATCCATTTATATATCTAGAACCATTATCATCATGTCAGCGGAACGACGCCCACTGCTGGGCATAGGCCTGCCCCAAGGATCTCCACAACGATCGGTCCTGCGCTGCCCACATCCAGCTGCTTCCCGCGACCTTGACTAGATCGTCGGTCCACCTTGTAAGGGGCCTGGTACGCGGTCGCCATTCGAGAGCCTTTCCACCCCAACGGCCATCGGTTCTCCGCGCTATGTGTCCCGCCCACTGCCTTTTCAACGGTGCAATCCTTCGAGCGATGTCGGTTGTTTTAGTTCTCCTGCGGATCTCATAGTTTCTGATTCGATCGAGCAGGGAAATAGAAAGCACCATTGCTCGCTGGGTGACTTTGAGCCTTCTTATGACACCTATAGTAAAAGACCACGTCTCACTTCCATATGTCATTACTGGCAACACACACTGGTCAAAGACTTTCGTTCTTAGACATTAAGGTATTTCGGACGCGAATATATGCTGGAGCTTCCCAAACACTGCCCATCCGAGCTGGATTCGACGAGAGATTCTCATAAGGTTGATACCTATCATACCCACCAATTGGGCGCGCGTGGTGTGTCATATCATTGTCCTTTTCCATCTACGCAATATCGCAGTTTGAGTTTAATAAAATATATTTTTTTTCTTATCTTGAGTACTTAAAGTGATCTTTGAAAAAGTGATATAATAGTTTGTCACTCTCCAGCCCCCAAAATATTTCCATACCAAAAATTACGTCGATCCGTTGCTCTTGTTTTGACGTGAAAGACGGATAAACAAACAAACACACTTTCACACTTATAACAATTGTATGGATTAACTAGCGGATCCTCGCGGTTTCACCTGCGTGGTACCTGTTCCCGTGGGAATATCGGGTTGAAATAAAGCCTATGTCACACGGGAAGAATGTAGCTTTCTAATGGTCATAGAATTTTCTAAATCGGTCCAGTAGTTTCGGAGCCTATTCGATACAAACAAACAAACAAGCAAATATTTCCTCTTTATAATATTAGTACCTATAGATAAATGCCATGATACCCATGCTTCTCGTATACAACACAATGTATTGGTGTGACCATTAAAACCCGATCAGACCGCATGCAGGCAATTAATACGGTATTCTAATTAAGGATATCGCGTTAGCTGCGTGACCGTTAGTCGCTGATTGACCACAGCTATGGCCACAGGCTGGTTGTACCACTAAATCTGATAATGAGGGCAGATTGTACACGGGTATTACTAAACTTATACTAAATACAATTAAATCGTTAATGAGAGCAAATTAAACACCTTTTCTAATATTCTTTAATAACTGGGATACTGGGAGTAATAAGTTTTTTTTTTTAAATTTCATTTTCATGACAAGCTTTTTTGCTGACTGTACTAAAATATTGTATTGTCATCTAAACCAAGCCTGTATACAAAATTTCAGCTCCAACGAACAATGGAAAGTGGGTCAAAAGCTTGCAAAATATGTTACCCACTAAATAACATACTAACTAACTAACATGGCAAGTTAATAAAAAGCTTGTAAAAATAGCTTGTACTATGTGCCAGCCAAAAAAAATCCTAAAAGAGTGTTGCTTTATAAATAAGTTTTAGTAAAAATTTCATTTTTATGAGCACAAGCATTTTGTTGACTGCACTTGTCATCTAAACCAAACCTGTATACAAAATTTCAGCTCCATCGGACTGGGAAGTGGTTCTACCACACAAACTAAGTTACTAACATAGCAAGTTCATAAAAAGCTTGTAAAGACAACAAAAACTTTGAAATAAAATGGGTCATGGACTCATGGGATTAATTACATAGGGCCTACAAAATTTGCATCTGAGTAAATAAAACTGTACTTTAATACCACGTAAAGTCAAATGGTCTGGACATGACATAAACAAAACGAAAAATTACAAATGCATTATTACTGCTATAATTCTAAAGAAATCTGTGTTTACAGAAAATAAATCAAAACTCTTTAACAAAACAGGATAATTTTCGTCTTAACAGTTAATTACGACGTCCAAAAGATAGCTCCTAAATCACTCACAAAGCTTACTGAACCTAGCCAAAATAAATCTTATATTTCAATAACTGAATCCACAACACCACAGCCAAATTACGTCTTTATTACAAAGACCACAAGATCGATAATGATTTGTATTGGTTTCTTCAGGTTACTACCTCTAATGGGCTACTAAATCAAACGGTAGGTCAGATTGGACACCCAGAACTATAATAATTACATTAAGTACAGACGTTTATATACATGTATACTGAGGGCTCTGTATCATCGACTGTGGGAGACAATTGTAGCTTAATATTGATTGTGTGAAGACAGTTGACCTAGATATCTTCGTGGTAGAGTGGTTTACATCAGTTTTCAAAGTGTAGCCTAATCTGAGGTTCCGGGTTCGATTCCCGGTATGGGATAAATGATTGTGTGATGAATATGAGCTATCGTACCTGAGTCATGTATATTTCTTTATGTAATATACCTACTTATTTTCTTTATTCACAAACATTAGTGAAAATTACGCAACTTTAACCATGGTTAGTTTTAGGATGGGTAGATCGAAGCAGTAATAATTAAGAAGGATTCAGACCAAAATTAATTGAAAAATATAAATGGTTTGGTTATATCAATATGCAGTAAACTAAAAGCTGGAATTATTCTTTTTTTTTTAATTTCATAGGTCCATAATCATTTATCTGAACATCGAAAATGCTTTGCTTATTTTTTGTGAAAACCTCATCAATAAGTAATGGAAATACAATATAAAACGCCTTAGTTAAGAAAAAACATCTACCTTAAGTGATTCCTGAAAATATTTTTAGTTCTCTTTGAGTTATAATATTAATGTACCTTCTTTCATTTCTTTCTACTGTAAGCACTTGTATTATGCTAATAGAAACATCGACGGGTACGACAAGTTATACCCAGACACGGAAAATTAAAGAAAATTTAGTTTTTCACATTTTGGACCGGAAATCAAACATGGAACCTCCGTACCACTCAACCACGGTGTTCGCCAAGAAGGTAGAGCTACATGAAAAGTATCAAATTAAAAGTCAAAAACTCTTTATTCAAATAGATTGACAAAATTAAATACTTAATTGCATAGTGCAACTTTTTTTCCTAGCACCCGTTATGGATATCTTTTAGCTGACAAGAAAAACGGGCGAAAAAACTCATCAGCTTCAACAGAAGCAACGTCCGTTACAAATAATACACTCGTTACTAAATGTCGTTATCAAAATCTTTAATGTTAATACTTTTGACATTTGTGATTTTTGACGTATCCGTCATTTTTCAGAAATCATTCCCGCCTCCAAAAAATACTTACGATTCGTGAAAAGGCAGCATGTTGTAACGTCGTCTAATGAACGTGCCGTAAGACACACAAAGCATAATAACAGAACACATCATACACGTAACAACCATACAAGTTCATACAAACAACATTGATGTAGCACAAGTTTGAAAGCAGCGAACTTTCTCATGAGAGCGAATATTAAAAAGGAATTTGCAAAGTCTCACGGCTGAGTTTACGTCAAAGAAGTACTTTACAATCGCACATTCACGTTTGATCTTATGAGATGTTTTATTATGAAACAAATAACATGTACAAAATATTATGTAATATTATGTATAATGTAATGTTAAGTACTACCTACTTAGAAGTTATTATTATCCAATTTTATTTAGAAGAGTTGTTTGAGCCAAAATAGCATCATAAAACTTTTAGCGTGCGCGGGAGCTTTTAAAAACTGGAATAGTAAAAATATATACTATGCGATTCTTATAAGAATAGGACTGTCAAAACGGCCATATTTGTTTGCGTTTCGCTTCCACTTCAGGGTGTAGGATGTGCAAGAAAAGGAACAAAGATCAAGAATGCCGTTTGACAGTCCTATTCTTATAATAATCGCATTGTAAACAATTTTATTGACTAACATTGTCGCGGCTGGAAAAATAATTATGTTGATAAAAACGTTATGCAAATTAATTAATTTGCATACATACATTGAACTTCTGGAAAGAGAAACCAAGTTATATTTTGCACTTTTATACCTAGTACAGCAATACGAGGGCAGAAGAATATCAGATTGTTCAGTGTTTCAGAAAGGAGCTGTGTGTCTCCTGTGTGGTCTAGTGGTTCACACCACTGATTTCAGACCCAGAGGTCCCGGGTTCGATTCCCAATGGGGGTACACATTGTATTCGGTTTGTTTGATGCCGGTCTTGTTCTTAGTTCACCTGGCTAACTACCACCATCTTATCTAAGTCTGACGCCATAATATCGAAGTTTTCAGGATTGTTATGTTCCGGTAGTTAGGGATAAAATAGCCAGTTCGTCAGTAATTGAAGATTCCGGGAGTAGTGCGCTAACATTATCCTTATCCTTATCATCATTTTATTGCAAAGAGCTACCCCGTTGTGGATAGAGTAAAAAAAGCTGATGATCAAATCACGATATAACCAATTTCCGCGCAATTTAATTCACGGGAATTTACTAGTTTATCCTAGTTTAATATAATAACATTATAAATGTGAAAGTTTAGATGTTTTAATGTTTTGTTTTGTTTGTTACTCAATCACGTCAAAACGGCTGAACGGATTTGGCTGAAATTTGGGACATACCTAGATACTTTGTAGCCTGGAGAGGCGCATAGGATCCTTTTATCCTAGAAAAATATCACATTCCCTCGGGATAACGACGTGTAGTCCACGCGGGCGAAGCCGTGCGCGGAAAGCTAGTTTATAATATTAGTAGGATGTATGTACGTATATGCAGCAGCAAGAAAGGTCAAAGCTCTAGCTTCTAGTGTACTCAATCAGTTTCTAATTAAAATTAATGTAATGGACCCAATCAAGTCACCCGTTAACTGGTCCCGTCCCGATTGGCCCCGTTCACTGCTGACGTGTCGCCGTCTCTCGGCCCGTTGAGTCCGATCTAATCTAACCTAATGTAATCAACTAAATCGAAATTGGTTACCTGAAATAGTTTTTCTTGCCTTTTCCGATTTGTTAACAAATATCTATTCTATGTAGGTATTATTAATTTGTGAATTATTAGTTTGTAAACGCACACAGAGAAGCGAAAATAAGATCTAGAAATTGTATTCTGTTCTGTACCCCTATCACTATGGAATGGAAAAACTATCGTAATGATAAGCGCATACTAAACTATACCGTCCTTCCAAAGCTGTCAAATATGTATTAAATTGCATTTCCATATACGACTAAATGAGGCGCTATTATGGTTTCATTTCATAACGACAGTTTTTCGTGTTCATCATCATCATCATCATCATGTCAGCCGATGACGGCAACTGGGTTTCCTCACATTGATGAAACAACGCTGGCCTACAGCGTAACAAGTGATAGCAAAATTCGACGAGTCGTGTAAGCCTTTCGGTAGCTTAGATGGTCAGAGCATCGGGCCGGATTCCCGAAGGCGCGGGTTCGAATCCCGCCTGAAAGCTACTTATAGGGCTCGTGGTTTTTTACTATCACATTTTTCCTATACTTACAAAAATTGCATTGTGAATGCATAAAAATAATATAAAATCTTATTTGACATAAATAGTTTTTCATTTCCTTACTGAAGGGAAATTGAATCCTCGCAGCTTCGCCGGAGATCTAAAGTAGAGTGCTCGTCAGATAAGTCTGCGCGCGGTAAAAATCGAATACTAATCTTTTCTATAACAATAGAACAAAAAAATGATCTGTAACTAGCGCCAAAAACGCGCCTGTCACGCGCAGAGTTATCTGACACACACTCTAGGTTCTTTTTAACTTCTTATTATAGGGTTTAATAAAAATAACTTTTGAGCAACGCATTGTGTTCTAAGATTATAAAAAAGAAAGATTTTAACCATAGTTTTATTTTTTAAAAGTTATCAACGTAAATTAATTGCTGTGATTTATAAGAAGCATTTGCTATTCTCCGCAGTCGTGGCGTTTTTACTGAGTTAGCTATGCCCTAACTTGGTATTGCAAAAAGGGTGGGGACTTTTTAACCCTTCCTGATCAGAAGGTCTAAGTAGCTAAATGTCCAACAGCGCGAAACGTCTGATGAGCAGTAAGTCTAATTAGCAGAATGTCTATGTAGCAAAACGTCCAACTATCAAATAGTTGGATGTCCTGCTATACAGACCATTTAACCTTAGACACCTAACCTTCGTCGAATCGACGAATACCCGTCGGAAATATAGCTATATCTTTTTATCGAGAGCGCCGATCGTCGTGCCGTCGCTATTTAAATCAGTGCTCGCCGAGCTCTTTCCGGAGGAGGCCGTGTCGCCCAGGTAAGTGCGTTGTTTTTCGAATAATTGCTTAAATACTCATAAATTAAAGTATGTGCTCATTGCATAAATTAAAGAATGTGCTTCCAAAAATTAGTTTTTATTTTTTCTTATAAATAAGAAGACTATTATAATTATGTTTCGCCAAAGAAGAATAGGCTATTTTTGTTGTTTTTTTTTTTTTTAAGTAAGTGATCTCATGTGGCCTAGTTTCATAAGTGCCTTACCAAAAATTGACCTTAAATAAATATATTGATCTGAAACACTACTTATTGTTTTATTTACTAAAATAATACCTTATTAAACTATGTATGTATTAAACGTAACAGAATAATGTATATATATATATATAATTTTGAACCACCAAAAATAGTCGTCGATTCGATGAATGGTTAGGTATAAAGGGGTACGTTCGAACGTTAGGTGTCTAGGGTGGTCTGTATAGCAGAACATCTATTTAGCAAATCGTCACATTATCAAAATATCTGGATACTCAGGCACAAAATTCAACACACAAATTACATCGAGAGGGAAACGGACACGGAATTATAATAATGTACGTACGTACAGACTTGTACATACCTACAGAGTCTTTGGTCTATGTAGCTTAAATCATATCTTTTTGATGGTGACTGACAATTTATTGTCAAGAATGCTATTTGATTAGCATTACATAAAGCTCTTAGAAAAGAAGCGCTTTGGCAAGATCGCAAATACAAAAATATGTTATTTGAAGGAAATAAAAGAAGGAAGATTGTACAATCCCATAGAGGTCCAAAATACTGTTATTCACAACGTAAATAAAACTAGTGTGTAGGTCGAGGATAATTTATTGGGTGCATCGACAAGACTATATCAATCACCAAAAAATCTTAACACCGCCGTTCAGCATTACGTACGTTTGGCACAACGCCATCTATGTACAATAATTACAACTTATATTTAAATACAACGGCTTAACATTCCGCCCACCATGAACGGAACGTCCATCAGAAACAACACAATCAAATAAGAAACTTAACAAAAACAACAAAATTTAGGTATGCAATACATCAATAATACATAACTAACACATACACATACTTGACTAAATTAAAATACAAAAAAACATAGTAGTAGGTATTTACATTTATTAAGTGACAGGTAAAATTATAAGTTTGGATACAGGTCTTTTTACTAGAGACCCCTTGCATCGCAAGGTTACGACTCTCGTAAGATTGTCCGCACCAACATGTTTTTCCTTAATTACGCCATACAACCATCTGGACGGTGGGAGGTCATCCTCCTTTACTAACACGACATCCCCTACAGAAGGTTCAGGAGCAATATAGGACCATTTATATCTATGCTGTAATTGAGTCAAGTACTCATGAGACCATCGTCTCCAAAAGTCTTGCAGTAGTCTCTGTACAAACTGCCATCTTTTAAGAGTACTCACGTTACTCTGCTCAAAGTTTGCATCGGGTATAAGCAGCAACGGCTCACCGACTAGAAAATGGCCGGGAGTTAATGGATACGGATCATCTGGATTATTGCTAATTTGAGAAAGTGGACGCGAGTTAAGGCAAGCTTCTATTTGATACAGAAGCGTGGACATCTCTTCGAATGTCAAGGTACTGTTACCAATAACCCTTTTTAGATGGTGCTTTGTGGACTTCACTCCAGCCTCCCACAACCCTCCAAAGTTCGGCGAGTGAGGTGGAATGAAGTGCCAGTTGGTACCATTTGTTGCCAACCACTCAGCAATATCATTAGCGGCTTCAGACTTTTCCGTTTGGAATAAATGCTTTAACTCCCTATTGGCCCCCACGAAGGTCGTGCCGTTGTCACTCCATAAATCTGCGCAGTGACCTCGCCGTGCAACAAAACGCTTAAAAGCTGCTAAAAATGCCTCGGATGTCATGTCACTAACGACGTCGAGGTGTATTGCACGAGTGGTCATACATACGAACAAGGCTATATATCCTTTAACGGCTCGATAACCACGCCCTTTATACGGTCTTATAGCTATGGGTCCTGCGTAGTCAACCCCACTCTGATAGAAAGGTCGACAGACTGTGACACGTTCCGTAGGTAGCTGTCCCATCATTTGCTGACTTGTTTGTGCAGAATGGCGACGACATACAACACACTTCCGAACGACCTTGCGAACAAGATTTTTCGCATTAACTATCCAATACTGCGTTCTTAAAAAGTTTGTCATTAATTGTGGACCGCCGTGAAGAGTGCGATTATGGGCATCATCCACAATCAAATCTGTGAAGTGCGACTGATACGGCAGCAATATTGGATGTTTCATATTTTCATCTATTTCAGCATTTTGTAAGCGACCGCCCACCCTGAGTATACCATCAGCATCAAGAAACGGACACAGTGAGGTAAGTTTACTACTTTTCTTTATCTTTCCCAAAGTTTGTAAACATTTTATTTCTTCCAGGAAACTTTTCCTTTGACACAATCGGATACAGGTAAGTAAAGACTCTTTTATTTCTAATCTAGATATGTAAGGCGTAAATTTTTCTTTCTTTAACTTAAGGAATCTACGTATGTATGCAACAACTCTTAATAATTTATTCAATGAAGAATAACGACATAATATAGATTCTGACTCTGACTGAATAGTGTGGCACGAAATTTGCTCTTTTTTCTTTTCTAAATCCGTTAATTTAAATTGTCCCTTTGAATAATTAATAACCTTTTCTTGCAGCCATTGTGGACCCTCTCTCCAGATCTTTAAATCCGATAGTTTGCTCGGATTTATACCTCGCGACGCACAATCTGCAGGGTTAGATTCGGACTTGACATGTGACCACTGAGTATTATTCATAAGCGTTAATATTTCAGAGACCCGATTCGTGACATAGGTTTTCCATTTGCTGGGATGACTGCTCAACCATGAAAGGACTACACTCGAGTCCGTCCAGGCGTACACGCACTCCTTCGGAATCTCTAAAACTTCTGCAATTTCTTGAAGCAGGTTGGCTAACAATACCGCTCCGCACAACTCCAACCGAGGAATCGAGACTTGCTTCACCGGAGCAACCTTCGTCTTTGCGGCAAGTAATCGTACATGCACATCACCTTTAAAATCAACGATTCTCATATAGACTACAGCTGCGTATGCTGCATTTGAAGCATCGCAGAATCCTTGAAATTCTCTGCTAACATCGTTGGTGCTAGTGCCAATCCATCTTGGAATTTTAAATTGAGCGAGATGTGTAAGTTCATCTCGAAACTCAAGCCATGCCTTCAAAATATCACATGGCAATTCTTCATCCCATTGTATCCCTGACAGCCAGACTCTTTGAATAAATATTTTAGCAGTGGTGACCACAGGAGCTAGCCAACCGAGGGGATCAAACAGTTTTGCTATTTCCGAAATCATTTTCCTCTTAGTTATGGGTGTTTCCAGTGCTGTAAGTTGGACAGTGTATTGAAATTCATCTTGGTGTCTATTCCAAGTGAGACCTAAAATTTTGATAACTGTATCTAATTTTAGCTCTAAAGTTTCCTTTGAATTCTTACTTTCTCTATCCCACTTTGACAACAACTCACTATTGCTACTACTCCATTTCTGAAGCTGGAAACCACCAAGTTTAAGTAACTCGTTCATTTGTTGATAAATCTGTGCTCCCTCGTTTATATTTTCGCAGCCTGTCATAAGATCATCCATATAATATTCCCTAAGGACTCTGCTAGCTGCCAAAGGATATTTATCTCCCTCATCATGTGCAAGCTGTTGTAAGGATCTGACCGCCAAGTAAGGTGCCGCTGATGTACCAAATGTTACACGCAATTGTCGGAGATGCTGAAGTTCTGAATTAACATCGCTACGCCATAATAGACGTTGAAAATCAACATCCTCAGCAGCTATCTTGACTTGACGGTACATCTTCACAATATCTGCTACCAGGCTTATAGGATAGCAGCGCCAACGTAAAATAAGGTGTCGAAGTGTCGGTTGAAGCGTTGGACCTACCATGAGATCATCATTCAACGAAGTTCCATTATTAAGCGAACACGACGCATCAAACACGACCCGAACCTTAGTGGTGCTTCTCTCATTGCGAACGACAGCGTGATGGGGAAGATACACAGCCTTGGGATTAGCTTTCTCCACTTCCGGCACTACTTCCATGTGATTTAATTTTAAATATTCCTCCAAAACCTCGGAATATTGAATCTTCAGTGGTTGATTCTTCAGTAATCGTTTTTCGAGCATAAAGAATCGTTTTTGCGCAATATCATAAGAATTACCGTATTGACAACTTGGGTCCACCTTTTTGAATGGCAATTTCACGATATAGCGACCCTCATCATCTCTAGAAGTAGTTTTGGCGAACAGCTCTTCGCATTGCTGTTCTTCTTCAGACAGACATTTCTTCACAGCTGAAGACAGTTCTTCTTGCTCCCAAAAACCTTTCAGGAGATCGTTCATACTCAATTGAGTGTGCATACTAATTATTTCATTACGTGTCTGTGAAAGTTCGTAACTTGGAGGGGAAAATATATGGCCTGAAAGGATCCAGCCAAGTTTGGTATTTTGCGCAATTGGAGAACCTGGTGGACCTTTGACAACTCCATCCATTAAAATTTGACCATACACTTCCGCCCCCAGTAAAATATTATCAATCTACATTTACATCTAAATTAGTAAGAGCATTTAAACACTCATTAGTTGTGTCCAGTAATTCCTTTATCGCACTTGAAGATTCCGACAATACATTTTTTTGGTTCATAAAACGTTTTAGTACACAATTGGCTAAAAACCTTTTGTTGTTGTAACGATGCTCTAACTGATCCCAACAAGTTTTATAATTACATGCCGTGATAGGAATGTGTCTTAACATTTGCTCGGCTTCGCCAGACAAGTGACTCTTCAAATAGTGCAGCTTTTGAACGTCATCCAATCCCTTATTGTTGTGAATTAAAGACAAAAATAAATCACGAAAACTACTCCATTCTGTGTATTTGCCACTGAAATTAGGTATTTCTATTTTCGGTAATTTAACAGTAAAGGATTGGGTGCTGTTAGTTGCATTTGCATCATAAAATTCATTAACATTAACATCTTTCTTTAACCTAAGGATGGCTTCCTTTAACTCCGACTTGTAATTTATGTACAGTTCTTCGGTCTCATCATACATGTCATTTTTAAAATAAGTAGATTTTTCAAGTACGTCTCCAGAAACTTCCATTATAATCTTCTTATGTGTTTCATCAAAAGAAGACCACTGTTTTTCTAAGGCTTCTAGACGTGTTTCTATGTATGACAAAGAGATCCTATCTTTCGGAGATTTTCTAAAGTTAGACCTTCCCTTCTGAACCTTTGACTTAGTATCATCTTGCATTTTACCGTAGGCATCCATCTCGATAGTTATTCTAACTATTCACCGTATGAGAAAATTCAAAATTATTTTCTAAGTCAATCGTAAAATTTACGAAATTTTTCTAAGTGTTTTCGCACTTGGCTCCGCAAACTAGCGTGGATTCCCCGTATTTCACTTTTGGAGAAATTATTCTAAGTCTATGAAAACACTTCTAAAATTTCCAAGTTCTAACTTTCTTGAAATTATTCTAAGTTAATGAATGACACAAATGTACTCACAGTTTCATCACAGCACAACACTCACTCATACGCTTCCGCTTACGCAATCGCTCGCTTCGTGGTAGCACCCAGATCCGCTGACGTCACTGCTGGAGCTGCTGCTGCAAACTCAAAACTCCGATCCTCCGTAGTCCCTGCTCCTGTCACTTGTACTGAGCTGGTTCCAGGTCAACCAACCGAAACTTAAACCGTATTGACAACTTGGGTCCACCTTTTTGAATGGCAATTTCACGATATAGCGACCCTCATCATCTCTAGAAGTAGTTTTGGCGAACAGCTCTTCGCATTGCTGTTCTTCTTCAGACAGACATTTCTTCACAGCTGAAGACAGTTCTTCTTGCTCCCAAAAACCTTTCAGGAGATCGTTCATACTCAATTGAGTGTGCATACTAATTATTTCATTACGTGTCTGTGAAAGTTCGTAACTTGGAGGGGAAAATATATGGCCTGAAAGGATCCAGCCAAGTTTGGTATTTTGCGCAATTGGAGAACCTGGTGGACCTTTGACAACTCCATCCATTAAAATTTGACCATACACTTCCGCCCCCAGTAAAATATCAATTTTACTCGGAGTATCAGACTTCGGGTCTGCTAACTCTATAGCAGGAATCTGAGGAGAAAACATCGGAACAGACATTTTCCTCTCAGGTAAAAGAGAAGTGAGCTTATTAAGAACATGAGCTTTAACTTCAACTATAAAGTTGGGGTCATGGCGTGACTGAATTTTGACCATAACGGTCCATTTAGACTGCAAGGATGAACCTTGATCACTACCTAACCCTGAAATGTAGCTCATGTTTGAAACTCTTCTAAGACCAAGCATTTGTACAACAGACTCTGCTATAAATGAAGCTTGTGAACCTTGGTCCAGAAGAGCTCTGATACAAAAAGTTCCATTTCTCGTATCTACATTGACCAAAGCAGTGGCCAATAATACTTGACTATTTGCATTAGAAAAGCATGATACTATATTTGATGCCTCGCCTTGAGATGATTCTACATTGGACGACTGAGCGCCCCCTTCCACTACGGAAGTGTTTACTTGATCATCTTTAGGACCTAACTTTGGGTGCAGTAAAGAGTGATGTCGCCTTTTACAAATGCGACAGCTGGTTGATTGACGGCAATTGTATATCGAATGATTCGGAGCAAGACAATTAAAACATAACTTGTTGGTTTGGGCAAAAGTACGACGTACATTTACATCTTCCTTTGCGAATTTTTTACAATTACACAGTTTGTGAGCATCGGAACAAAATATACATGATACAGCAGGAATTGTATGCATTGTTTTAGGAACATTATTACGAACATTACTCTGTTTAGTGGCTTTATTGTCTAGAAATTCTAAAGATCTGAAACGATGATCTAAAAAGTTTTTAAAATCAACAAGTTTAGGCAATTCATCATTACACCTACTGACTTCTACTTCCCACAACTTTCGAGATTCTGTATCAAGTTTCAACGAAACTATATAAATTACAATAAGATCCCAGGAATCTACATTTACATCTAAATTAGTAAGAGCATTTAAACACTCATTAGTTGTGTCCAGTAATTCCTTTATCGCACTTGAAGATTCCGACAATACATTTTTTTGGTTCATAAAACGTTTTAGTACACAATTGGCTAAAAACCTTTTGTTGTTGTAACGATGCTCTAACTGATCCCAACAAGTTTTATAATTACATGCCGTGATAGGAATGTGTCTTAACATTTGCTCGGCTTCGCCAGACAAGTGACTTTTCAAATAGTGCAGCTTTTGAACGTCATCCAATCCCTTATTGTTGTGAATTAAAGACAAAAATAAATCACGAAAACTACTCCATTCTGTGTATTTGCCACTGAAATTAGGTATTTCTATTTTCGGTAATTTAACAGTAAAGGATTGGGTGCTGCTAGTTGCATTTGCATCATAAAATTCATTAACATTAACATCTTTCTTTAACCTAAGGATGGCTTCCTTTAACTCCGACTTGTAATTTATGTACAGTTCTTCGGTCTCATCATACATGTCATTTTTAAAATAAGTAGATTTTTCAAGTACGTCTCCAGAAACTTCCATTATAATCTTCTTATGTGTTTCATCAAAAGAAGACCACTGTTTTTCTAAGGCTTCTAGACGTGTTTCTATGTATGACAAAGAGATCCTATCTTTCGGAGATTTTCTAAAGTTAGACCTTCCCTTCTGAACCTTTGACTTAGTATCATCTTGCATTTTACCGTAGGCATCCATCTCGATAGTTATTCTAACTATTCACCGTATGAGAAAATTCAAAATTATTTTCTAAGTCAATCGTAAAATTTACGAAATTTTTCTAAGTGTTTTCGCACTTGGCTCCGCAAACTAGCGTGGATTCCCCGTATTTCACTTTTGGAGAAATTATTCTAAGTCTATGAAAACACTTCTAAAATTTCCAAATTCTAACTTTCTTGAAATTATTCTAAGTTAATGAATGACACAAATGTACTCACAGTTTCATCACAGCACAACACTCACTCATACGCTTCCGCTTACGCAATCGCTCGCTTCGTGGTAGCACCCAGATCCGCTGACGTCACTGCTGGAGCTGCTGCTGCAAACTCAAACCTCCGATCCTCCGTAGTCCCTGCTCCTGTCACTCGTACTGAGCTGGTTCCAGGTCAACCAACCGAAACATCCGGCTCGAAGGACCATGTACAATCCCATAGAGGTCCAAAATACTGTTATTCACAACGTAAATAAAACTAGTGTGTAGGTCGAGGATAATTTATTGGGTGCATCGACAAGACTATATCAATCACCAAAAAATCTTAACACCGCCGTTCAGCATTACGTACGTTTGGCACAACGCCATCTATGTACAATAATTACAACTTATATTTAAATACAACGGCTTAACAAAGATCGATTTAATGTTTAATGCCAAATACAAAAGAGCTGCAGAAGTTTGAGGGCCAAGAAGTTAGTCCCTTTGAATTTTTGATACACCTGGTCATATCTAAAGAATAAGTAAATAAATGCAGGGCAATTTGTGCGCCTAATATCCTATAATATTTATGGCGCTAATAGCTTTTTAATCCAGATTTTGTTTTTCTCATATAAATGTAATGTAAAATTACAAATGACTTTTCTTTTTTATCATGAGTGTACACATTTCACAAATGACTTTTTGCTAAATAGATGTTCTGCTATACAGACCATTTGATAGTTGGACGTTTTGCTACATAGACATTCTGCTAATTAGACTTACTGCTCATCAGACGTTTCGCGCTGTTGGACATTTAGCTACTTAGACCTTCTGATCAGGAAGGCTAATAGACATACACATGATGAGCTCCGTTGCCGAGTGGTGTACGCACTGGTTTTCAGGGTGCCGCTATATCTAGATATCCGGAGTTCGTTTCTCGGTCGGAATACACTTTTTATTGCTCACTAACTGAAATTTGAAATAAGCTTTTTATTAAAATTTTTACTTTTTTGCATTCACAGTGCAATTTTTATTATTGAAAAATGGAAAATGAAGTATTTTTATATGTATTTGTATGAAGAAGTGTGAGACGGGTCGATTTTTTCAAAAATACTTCGTTTTCCAAGCTTTTTATTGTTTATTTGAAGTCTTTTAAGATTATTTTCGTAAACTTTATTTAGGTATATCACTGCAATAATAAAAACAATTGCGAGCTGCTAAGCACTAGTGTCACCTACACTGTGGTACAGATGACAAATAAAGCACAACTTCGGAGACTCCCGAAAATATCACAAAAGTGGAGTTTGTTATCTAGGAATTGGGGCACACTAGCGGCGCAGGGAATGTGTTTATTAACAAAACAGAATCTCAACTACGTATATAGACTTCGACACAAATTACATAAACGTATACGAGGAACGATACCCATCTTTTGCGAGGAGGTCTGGGTTCGATCCCCGCCCAAGACAACATTTGTGTTCAGAAACATGTATGTTTGTATGTATGAATTTAACAAAAAAATATTATAATGTATGAGCGTCGTAAGCTTCAACGGGTGCAACCATCCGCTGCACCGCTCTTCGCTATCATAATGCTGGGCCTATAGAGATAGGCCCAGCATGCCCAGTGTAGAGACACAGAATTAAATTTTTCTTACTACTTTGTGGAAATTTTTCATTATAAATGACTATTGGCTCACAGCGGTTTCACCCGCTTGGTACCCGTTCAAGTGGGAATATCGGGATAAAAGATGGACTTTGTTACTAGGGTTGAATGTAGCTTTCTTATGGTGAGAGAATTTTTAAAATCTGTAATCGGAAATCGGTTTTTGATTTTATTCGTTACAAATAAAACAACAAATCTTTTATATTAGGATAGATTGTATACAGTCCACTCTTCCATTCCACAACTGAACATCATTGTGTACAAATATTTTTATCCGTTAACAAATTTGTTGTTGCTCTGATTGAATGAATCCTATTGAAAATGAAGTATTAGAAAATAGCGACCCGTCTCACAACTTTTTTTTATAATACTTCATTTTCAAAAATAGAAATTGCATTGTGAATGCAAAATAGCAAAAGCAACTTGTATCAAATCCTTACTATCCAAAACATAGTTAAGTTACTGCTTACCCCTTTATTGCATTATGTACTGTGTTAACGCAGCAAAGTTGTCCCAAGTTTTTATTGGCGCGAAAAGCAGCACTCGTAATGGGGAGTGCCCCGAAGTTGGGGACTCTATGTATCAACTCTCCCGAAGTCGCGGCGGTAATAATACTATTAGTTACGACATTGTTGCCTGGAAATAAAATACTTTATACTACAAAGATGTGAGGGCTTACCAGAGTTTAATTACAGCCTCTGTGGTCTAGTAGTTAACACTACCGGTTACAGACTCAGAGTATTCGGTATTCGGCGGTTTGTTGTTGGTAAGTAGGACTTGTTTTGAGTCCACCTGCGGGCCAATCGCCGTAATTCTATGCAGCGCGTCTTCATCGCGTTTGGGTCTTGTCGTTTGACTTCGTATTGCCGTAATGACATAACGACGCACACGTCACGCAAACCTATAGTCCTACAATCCTGTCTGATCCGGTGACATCCGTGACAGAGGAACCACTTGCAATACGAAATTAGCTGTCAAAATAGACTGTCGTATGAAAACTGTTTTAGTTCCAAAGATTATCACCGGAAAAGAAAACGTTGTCGCACTGTCAAAGCCGCGCGTAATCAAAAACGGTTTTGCACGTCAACTGCACTTCAACTACACGTATAGTCCCACACTCCTGTCTGTTCCGGTGACAGCCGTGACAGAGGAGCCACTTGCAATACGAAATTTAGCTGTCAAAATGGACTGTGGTATGAAAACTGTTTTAGTTCCAAAGATGATCACCGGAACAGAAAAGCTTGTCGCACTATACACTTGACTAATGCGTCATAGAATTACTGCGATCGTGGCCCTGGCTAGCTACCATCATCTTATCCAAGCCTGACGTGATAAGTAACAACGATATTTTCAGCATTATCTGTGTTACAGCAGTTAGAGGTAATCGAGGATTCCAGGAGTAGTGCGTTTCCGCTTTCAGTCTTATCACCACTTAAAATCAGGTGTGATGAAGGCTAAGTGCTACACAACGGTGTAGCACTTAGCAGCACAACGGTGTATAAAAAAAACTTAAAAGAAAATAGAAACATTTTGAAGACATAAATTTACCTTCTCCGTCATATGTTAAGTGGTCAAGAATGGTCGAAAGTGATGAAATAAAATAAAAATAACATAGGTACCGTTTTCTTTCCCAGTGCTCTGATAACTCAGTTTTAGATGCGTGCAACATGGACGAAATAATAGCGGCATCTGATGCAGCGATTGGCCTGGCCTGATTTAAAAATCAGATAAATCTACGAACCAACGACTCGACAAGAAGAAGATCCTGGTCACCGAGGCAGGCGTTCGGTTTCCACTAAAGATAAAGATTAGTAAGATGAAAAGATGAAAAGATGACACAATAAGGAGGCCATATGCTCCAGCAGTGGCGATATTAATTATCTGGTGATGATTTAAAGTAGGTTCAGCTGACACGGCGAATAAGATTATTTGAATAACAAAGAAATTATCAGCTTTATCTTAAGAATCTATACTTACTCATCCCTACCAATATTATAAAGTCGAAGAGTTTTTTTGTTTGAACCCGCTAATCTCAGAAACTACTAGACGGAATTGAAAAATTCTTTTTGAGTTGGATAGTCCATTTATCGAGGAAGGCTATAGCCTGTTTTATCCCGATATTCCCACGGGAACGGGTATCACGCTGGTAAAGCCACGAGGATCCTCTAGTCCTTACTTTCCTTACTTATTATACTTTACTAGCTTCCGCCCGCGACTTCGTCCGTTTCTCCGTCCGCGGTTATTGGTCCCCAAAGTATTTTCTCGAATGTCCACGCGGACGAAGTCGTGAGCGGAAGCTAGTAAATAATAAGTGTCTGTTTCACAATCAAAAAATTAGTTCTGAGTAGCTTAGGTACCAAAAACTTTTAGGGTACTTAAGATGATTTAGGTTTCTATACCCTATTTTACCCCCTGGGTTTGATTTTCGGAAAACTACGAAATTGGTTGCCTATTTGTTAATTAAGAAGTAAGCCTACAAAGTTTCAAGTTGTAATGTCTATTTTACCCTCTGCTTTTTCATTCAAAACTTCACCCCTATTTCAACCTTTTAGGGGTTGAATCATGTTCAGCGTGTTAAACATCAAAATAAAAGCCATTTTTGCAATCGTCGTCCCATAAAACCTTAATAACGACATCCATATCGATTTTTAGGTTTATTTATCCCATTTAACCTCTAAGGGGGTTGATTTTCGAAAAAGTACGAAACATGTTTTCGCTTATTTGTTTTACTTTCCGACCATAAGCCTAAATAATAAATTTAATGAAGGACTTTCCAGATACAACATTTCATCCCCCTTTTCACCCCTTCGGGGGTGGAATTGTCAAAAACGCTGACACAGGTAAATATTAATTTTCAATTGCCAGCCTAAATACAATGTTTGAAGATCCTAACTTCAAAACTGACGGACTTTCATACAAACATTCATCCTCTATTTCACCCCCTTAGGGGTGGAATTTCCAAAAATCCTTTCTTAGTGGATGCCTACACTATATCACGTATCTATGTGCAAAATTTGAAGTCTCTAGGTTCAGCGGTTTGGGCTGTGCGTTGATATCTCAGTCAGTCAGTCAGTCAGTCAGGACTTTGAATTTTATATATATAGAAGATATTAAAAATGCGAAAGTAACTCTGTCTGTCTGTTACGCAATCACGCCTAAACTACTGAACCGATTTAAATAAAATTTGATACTGAGGTAGTCTAGAGCCTGAGAAAGGATATAGGCTACTTTTTAATGAGAAAAAAGGGCTGTAAGGGGTTAAAATATTGAATGAAAGTTTGTATATATTTACGTCATTTTTAAAGCTAGGAGCTAGAAACTTATTTTTTACGCATTTGATAAGATATAAATAAATATAACATTCAAAGTTTGTAAAAGTTTCAACCTAAAGGGGGTTAAAATAGGGGATGAAAGTTGTTGTATGATGACGTCGGTAAAAAAGTTATAAGCCTGAAAAATTTAAAATGCTGCCGAAAGTTTTATTTCAATGCGGACGAAGTCGCGAGCACATCAAGTGACTTTTATTGTACAAGTTACTACTTCTTATAATTCTACACCATTTGACGTGTTACTTAGTGATATTAACCTCTTCAGGGAAACTGGAGCGCGAAACTATAGTCATAAAAGTATTTTTACAACTTTCCCGAACTCCATCTAGTTTCATTTAAAGTTTGTAACCTCGACACAAAGTAAGGTTAATACTGGCAAACATTCTTAGAGAAACTTACTATTATATTCACTTTTTTTATGCTATAATGCTTTGAGAGTGTATCTCTCAGCTCATTGTTTTAGGAGCTCAGTGGTGCAGTGAGTGTGCATTTCTTGACAAAAATAATATTCTTATCTTGTACTCCGTACATTGGTGGGAACGTTAAAGCGAGGATTTACGAAAATAGAATATTTCAAATTATGGATTACTCGCAAATCACAAGTAGGTACTCAAAATTTAGAAAAAATATTACTGTTTTTTTTACAGTATTTTATCTAGTGATTCCGGGTATTCAAAACTCTATTAGTAATACTTTACTGCATCACATAAGATTACAAACATCCGTAATTCAAACAAGAGTAACGGGACTCAACGCGACATTTATTCGAGTCCCGTTACTCTTGTTTATAATTATAATGGAACGCGAAAGTTTAAAATCTTATATCCGTAAATTCATTTATCCTATTACTTGCATTGTAATGTAAGTGCTATGATTTGCATACTGACATTGTAATGTAAGTGTTATGATTTGCATACTATTTCATTACTGATACGTGAGCGCTGTTACTTTTTAATGTTACCACCATTTTATACCATGTCTCATGCAAATAAATGATTTGATTTGATTTGATATACCTACTTAGTTTTAGTTAATGAAAAATATACAAAAACAATTTTCTGTGAATAGGCGAGAGATTCCGGCCATCATAAGTTTAAAATTTTAAAAAGCATTATTCATTTTCTAAGTTATCTATTTTGCTAAGTGTACTGAGACGCGCGGGGGTCTCACCGACACAAAGTAATTACGCGCTTTTTTTTTTATTTATATAAAACTGGGCAGGCATTTGACCAAGTTGGTGAATGAAAAAAACGCCCAGCATTTACAGTGATTAAAATCCACCCAACGGCTTTAGGTTTTCATGGTATGGCATGATCCACCCACATTTTCTATACCATAAAGTAAAATGTTAATATCTACTACTCATTATTTACTTCATATGCAGTATACAAATCGGAATTATACATTGAAAGATCATAATCAATATCAAATCATAAGCATTTAAAGTAATAGGTCCCAATTAATATAAAGACAAATATTAGCTAACATCACATACATTGCTCCATAGCATGATAATTGGAAACAATGACAACACATACATCCACACACGCAAAAGTATTGAAAAGTTCGTTTTCAATGTTTAACCGACCGGAAGTCGAGCTTGGGACCATGAAAACCTGTGCCTACACTACATGGAGGTAGAAGTAGAGGTAGTTAAATATCTTATCCTTCTATTAAGAAGACCTGCGCCCCGATCGCGGTAATCTTATGACACATTAGTCAAGTGTACGTGCAGTTGACGTTCACGCGACATGACCCTTTATCGGGTCATGTTATATAAGTCAAAAAGACTTCATTACAGCTAAGCGGCTGTGAAATGTCGCTGAATCGCTTGTCATTGACGCAATGGAATCTCGTTCGCAATTAAGCTGTCGTTGTACGAATAAGCGAAGCAGATCAGTTTAGGTCCTAATCAAAACCGCAATAAGAGTTGATGGTAGGCACCCTGTACAGTGCCAATTGGGACACACTCAGCATTAGTTGATATATTTCTTATAAAGGTACCTCTACAGGTGCAAAGACTTTGCAAGCCCCTTCAACGTTTGTATCCGCTGCTTGCGAACTTCTGTGGAGTACTTATAACTTTGATATCGATATTTTGAAGACTCTTTTCTACCTGACGTTACTGGCTTATGATTCGTTCTTAAGATGAAGTATTTGCTCCAGATTTCGGTTTTATTCCAGTAGGATAAAAATCTTAATATAGAATTTATGTTGTTTGAAAAGTTGTTTATATAAATAAGTAAATACGATACGCCCACTACTTTACCAACGTAGGATTCGTTTAAATTGGGATCTTAGAAAAGAAAGAAATTTGTTATATTTGATTAAATCGGGCGTCACCTGGCGGAAGTCCCTTACCATTGTGAAAAAGAAAAATATGTAACTTACTTCCGTAAAAAAAACACAACATGCAAGATGCACCGCCCGCCCGCCCGCAGAAAAGCCAGGTGTGTTGCTGTCTTGCTAAATGCAGCTATTGTGCACTAGTATTTTCGTTGTGTGCATGTCCAATTTTTCACTCTAATTGAAAACATAGATTGGAATAAACTTAAATGACATTGTAACGATAAAAAATTCCACTCAGCATTTTGTCGGATGTCTCAGACAGTCCGACGATGGTCTTCCGTGTTTTACTGTTTATATTTAAATATTAAAGAGAGAAAAACTTGAAACGCACTATACAAGAAAATCTAATTCCAAAATAAAAGAAAATCTTTATCTGTGTCTCAAATTTCATTGAAAGTTTACTGGTTTAAAAAAGAAACGTCCGAATTCTCGAACGCAAATCATCTCGTCTTCAGCGTCTCAATCATCAGGGCATTATGCACGAAAACTCGTACGCTACTTATCTTTGGGAGCGTCTCAAACATCACCTGTCACTTTAAATGTCAAACGTATGAAAGAGATGCCATGATGTTTGAGACGCTCCCAAAGATAAGTAGCGTACGAGTATTCGGGCATAAGACACATAGGCAGAGTTAGTCTAGAACTCTAGACTCTGAATCACTTCATCATCATCAGCAGTCATTTTAATGTCCCTAATGCGGGGGTAGGGCGTTCCTTATGGATGGATGCTTATGGATAAGGGTAAATGCAGTTTGGTGGGTAATGAAGGATCCCTTAATTCTTGGAAAACTTTTAAAGAACATTGGCCGCGACAGCCAAAGGTTTGCGAGTTTGAGTCTCTTTAACTTTTACATAAAATAACGATTACACAGTTGGTGGGGAGAAGTAGGTAGGTAGGTAATTGTGTGAACCGCTTTAAAATTTTTATACAATAAAAAAATGAGGGCGAGACCAAAGATTATACGTCAAACTGAAAATTTTTTTTTCATCAAACCTATTCAAGTGGGGTGTATGTATTTATAGGTTTTTAAGAATGACATTGAGCTGATTCTTAGAATTATTCTTCTTCAATCCTAATCGTTTGAAAGATAGACACAGTGGTATTCTAGCATAGGTAATCGGCACACAAAGTATGTACGGAACTCATTTTTTTTTAAGTAGCAGACAAGTTTCGAGGCTAAAACGCTATCTTTAAAAGTTCATTCTAATTAAACAGCCATCTCCAAGGTCCTTAAAAAGGCTTCCAACGAAATTTTAAAGAAGAAACATCACGTTCGTAGTTGTTCGGAAAAGATCGACGTTTCTGAACGCAACTCTAATGTCACGTCAAATTGACATTAGCTGTCACTTGAAGTTGACAGTGACACTTGATTGGAATTCTTGTTAGGAAAATGTCGGATTAATCTTGCTGAATTTGTTAAAAATCGCTCGCGTTGAATGTGCCTGGCATATCGAGTTTGAATACATCTTAAATTATCCTGCCGATCCCGTGTTGTACGACCACGATTTTGATGCCATCCTGATGAGTGGCCGGTCGCGATGCTTTGAAGGATAATCATCCACCACACGTGTTGTTGCAGGGGCAATATATATCTTGACAAAAGGCTCCTCCGTGTGTTATTGTGTATCTATTGTTGAAACGCCCAGTGTCTTGTGAACGCTGTTATTTGTGTTGTGAGTGAAGTGACTAATTGGTAAGGTCTGCAGAAGAAGAAGATTTACCAGGACCCCAGGGGCGCGCGCGCCCCCTTACACCACTTCTGCCTTGGAGACGGTCGACCCACAGACCCGTATGTAACCTTACCTTACTTAAAATTCTCTCCGCTGTGTATCGCAGTCCAATTGTTCAGTTACATCCCGGCTGAAACCTAGTTTTTTGTCCGGAGTCTATACTAGTAATACCAGCTTCCACTGCGCTAGCCATTCCGCGGTCTAGGCAGGGGTGTACTGAACATTTCTTGGTACCAAGAGCGTAGCTTGAAGGCCTGAGAGGCCCACGCCAAAATTTTGTCTATTAATCAGTGCCGCTTTGATGACCATCTGGTCCGGACTAGATTAATTTGTACTTGTAAATGGTAATTAACTTGCATTTGAAAAGTAAAGGGCATTCCTTTGTTATTGGTTCCATGTCTTGTAATTAATTGTCATGTATTGAGGTTCCAAAATGTAAACAGATGCCTTTCTTTGTTCATAATAATTATTATTTAGTTTTGTCAGCAAATTTGAGTTGTGAATATTGACAAGTTTGTTGCTAAAATAATAGCTAATAAAAGGTTAGCTAATAAGTTTGCACTCAATACTTAGTGAAACTTAAATGATTTGGGACATTGTTTACACATTGAAACTCATTGAAACTTGTGCTTTGAAATAATTAAAATTAACTTGTTGTTGTGTAACAGTATGTTGTGTTGATATCCAAGTGAATTTCAATAGTCAGTGATTTTGAGTGAATTTCAATAGTCAGTGAGTTTTGTTGTTTTCTGATAACCTCCAGATATTTAAGAGTTTGTGTCATTATAAATACTTTGTTGTTGTAATATTGGAATTTTGTGGTTAGTAATAACCTCCAAATATTGGAGATTTTGTGTTATAGTGAATATTTTGAATTTGTTGTTTTTGTTGATAAATTTGTGACGTTACAATGACGGCCTCCTCTGCTAAAGCCAAAATACGTTCTGAGTTACGGTGGTTAGCGTCTGCAGTCGCATTGTTGGATCGACCTGATAGGACGGAGGCCTTGTTGAACAGATACGTAGATCTGCCCGTACGTTTGGCTGTTGTTGATGAACAGTATGCCTTATTTTTGGAAAGGACTGTTGAGGCCGATGTGGAAATGCGACAAGAAGTCGATTTGGATGTGGACCAGTGTTATGATTTTGCGGACAGAATTACCCAGGTGGCTCGACCTTTGCAAGTGGCAAGAGAGAATGAACCGAGCCCGTCCCCGGTCACATCTAAAAGTATGCCCCCTCTCTTTGCTAGATTGGCCCCCTTAGACTTAAGGCGTTTTGCTGGTCGTCTAGAGGACTGGGAGGGCTTTATTAATATTTTTGAGAGTCTTGTACATGCCCGGGACGATTTGACCCAGGGCCAGAAGTTAGCTTATTTGTTATCCGTGTTGGAAGGGGAGGCCCTTGAATCAGTTCAACATTTGGCCCCCTCGGATGAAAACTACCCTATTGCTAGGGATTTGATTGCCCGTCGGTACCAGAACGTACGACGCCTGGCGGACAACCATGTTGCCGCCATTTTGAATTTACCCCGCGTTGCCAGCGTGATGCACTTGAGAGTGGCTTTGTTGAATCCGCTGTTGGTTGCCTACAACGCATTGAAAAACTTAAAACTCCCAGTGGAGCAGTGGTCGTTTTTGTTACTGCACATTGTCCTGGGAAAGTTGCCGGACTCTGTTAAGGTCCGTTTTGAGCAGCAGTATGGTGGGGATAGTGCGACTTATCTGCCACCCTTCTCGGACCTCTTGACGTTCCTGGAAGGAGAAAGTAGACTGGCAGATAATTCCTCTCTGGCCGGTCCTATGGGACCCGAACGACCTGTGCCACAGAGTGGATCCCCCACCGGACCCCCCCGTAGGGGGCGTATGGCCCCTCGCGCGCCCGGCCGCTATGCCGCCGTCCAGGAGACCGCCCGCTGCTTGTACTGTCGGGAACCGGGTCACAGCACGACCCGTTGTGATAAGTTCCTCGACCAGCGCGTCCAAGGCCGTCGAGCGATCGCGCGACAACGGACATGGTGCTACTCGTGCTTGGGCCTGCACATGCAGCGCGAATGTACCCAAGCGCACCCATGCCGCTTTTGTAAGGGCAACCACCATCCCCTCCTCTGCATGAACAGCCCAGAGGGCGGCGGAGCGCCGCAGCGCGTCGCTGCAGGATCACCTCGTATGGGTGGGGGTCTCGGACCCCCCGCGGTGTTTGCATCCCGCAGCAGTTCTAGTGGCCACCAGAGTGGCCCCAGACGCTCTCCGCCACGTTTGGACCCTCAAACGGGTGGGGGTCCCAGGGACCCCCCCATGGGAAACCGATCCCCAAGGATGGGGATGAGTTACGCGAGCGTTGCCGGAGGTCGTAGAGGCCCCCCGCGACGTTTTAAGCCTCGCACGGGCGGGGGTCCCACGGACCCCCCCATGGGAAACCGATCCCCAAGGATGGGGATGAGTTATGCGGGCGTTGCCGGAGGTCGTAGAGGCCCCCCGCGACGTTTTGAGCCTCGCACGGGCGGGGGTCCCACGGACCCCCCCATGGGAAATCGGTCCCCAACTAGGGGGTTCGATTTTGCGAGCGTTGCGGGAGGTCGTAGAAGCCCCCCGCAACGTGTTGAGCCTCGCACAGCCGGGGGTCCCCGGGACCCCCCCTCTGAAAATCGGTCACCGTGCCCCCGCGACTATGGGGCGACGTACACGGTGGATGATAGGCACCGATTCTCGCCGCCGCTCGCCGAATACCCGCGTTTGGAGCGGCGCCCGCCCCGTCTTCAAGGGGCCGGGAGATATAACCCGCCTGATACCGGGCGAATTGGACGTAGGCAGTATGTGGGAGATTGGGACCCACTGGATCGCTATGAGCGACCCCCTTACCATGGGGGGACGTCTGGGGACCCCACATACTAGCAATCAACGTGTTTACGGTCGATTGTAGCCACCCCTCCAGAGACCGTTTTGTTGCCCACGGCCTCTGTGCTTGTCAGGGGATTGAATGGCGACCATGTGGAAGTTCGCGCCTTGTTGGATTCCGGTGCTCAGGGGTGTGTTGTGTCATCTTGGTTAGTTAGGCGGTTGGGCCTCAAGGTGCACCCCCACACGGAAGGCGTGAGAGGTGTTGGCGATGTGAAAGTCCCCGGGTTGTTAGGGCATGTTGACTTCACATTTACATCACGTAATAAGTCCACGCCAGGCATTGAGACCTCGGCGATTGTGTTGGACACAGTTGTTGGCCGTCAACCTTCAGTTGACTTGGGACCGAGTATGTTGTCTTTGGTGTCTGATTCCCCACTCGCCGATCCAAATTTCTTCCGCCCAGGCCCGATTGATGCTCTCCTTGGAGCCGATGTCCTGGGGCGAGTTTTGTTGACGGGGAAGCGAGTTTTGCAGCCAGATGGCTTGGTAGCTCTGCAGACGACACTCGGTACAGTTGTGATGGGCCCTGCTCGCCGCGTTTTGGATTCCCTTGATGAGGATCGCGGTCTTGTTTTTAATGTGTCTCTCTCCGAAGTGGTGCAGAAGTTTTGGGAGGTTGAGGAACCTCCACCAGCCCCGCGGGTTGACCCAGTAGCGGATGAATGCGAGTTGTATTACCAGAATAACACTGGTCGCCTCCGCTCTGGTCGTTTGATCACCCGTCTCCCCTTTCGTGCCGGCCGACCTCCTCTGGGCGAATCCCGACCGCTAGCGGAACGTAGGCTAGTGGCGATGGAGCGTCGCATGAGCAAGGATCCGGTCTTCCGCCAGAAGTATGTTGAATTCATGCGGGAGTATGAGGAGTTAGGGCACATGTCCGTGAGCGATTTGGATTGGCGCTCCGTTGAGCACTTCTTTTTGCCGCACCACGCCGTTTTGAAATCCGGAAAGATTCGGGTGGTCTTTGACGGTTCGGCTCCCACCTCTACTGGAGCGTCCTTGAACCAGTGTCTGCATGTAGGTCCCAAGCTGCACACGGAGATCTCAGACATTTTGACCAACTTCCGGCGGCACCAAATTGTATTTATGACTGACATCCGGATGATGTTCAGACAAACGGTCATCCATCCCGAGGATAGGAGGTACCAATTGATTTTGTGGAGAGAGAGTCCTAGGGACCCCTTGTTGATTTATGAATTGAATACGAATACGTACGGTTTGGCTTCGAGCCCGTTTGTTGCGATTCGTTCTTTGTTGGAGTTGGCCGAGAAGGAGCGCTTGAGATACCCTCGCGCCTCCGCCATTTTGGCCAGTGACGTCTATGTGGATGACATTTGCACGGGCGCCTCATCTGTCTCAGAGGCGATTGTCCTGAGAGACGAACTCACCGCCCTTTTGAAGTCGGGAGGTTACGAGTTGAGGAAATGGATATCCAACTCGCCTGATGTACTGGTAGGTTTGCCCGAAGAGCACCAGCAGGACCCCCACCTATTCGAAAATGTTGATAATCCCCATGTGGTGACCGTCCTTGGCGTACAGTACAAACCGGTCTCTGACACGTTCACTTATTGTGTGGATTTACGACCACCGAAAGTCTGGACCAAGCGTTTAGTATTGTCTACTGTCGCACGTACCTTTGACCCCAATGGGTGGATTTGCCCCGTGCTGTTTATGGCCAAGTGTTTCTTGCAACGGTTATGGGCTTCGGGTGTGTCGTGGGATGAACCCCTCTCGGACGAGTTACTCCGAGATTGGTCGAGCTTCGTTTCATCCCTCCCCGAGATTAATGAAGTGCATTTGCCGAGGCTATTCCTCCCTTCTGAAAATTGTAAAGTTACTCTTCACGGCTTTTCCGATGCCTCCGAACGTGGATTTGCTGCGGCCGTGTACCTCCGCACCGTTACTGTTGACGGAGTTGTTGCTGTGCATCTGGTGATAGCGAAAAGCAAAGTCGCTCCCCTTCGGACTCGTCATACGATCCCGAGGTTGGAATTGTGTGGAGCTGCCCTCCTAATGCGTTTGTTGAACCACGTATGGCTCAAATTAGGTCGATCTATTGCGATACAAGAGGTTTATGCTTGGACGGACAGTCAGGTCGTCCTTTGTTGGTTGAAGGCTCCGGCGCACACCTTGGACGTGTTTGTGGCCAATCGAGTGTCGCAGATTTGTAATTCCGACATCGAGTTGATTTGGAGACACGTGCCGGGAACCATGAATCCCGCGGATTGTGCGTCTCGGGGTTGTGTAGCCCCAACCCTAATTAACCACCCCCTCTGGTGGGGCCCACAGTGGTTGATGCGGCCTGAGTCGGAGTGGCCGCCCTCTCCAGCGTTGTCGAACGTAGCCGTTCCTGATATGCGAGCATGCGTCCTGGAGACTAACCCCGCCGGGGAAAAGGATTTGTTGTTGGATCGGTACAGCTCCTTACAGAAGCTGCTTGGTGTTACCGCTTGGATCAGACGTTTTGTGTACAATTGCAGAAACCCACGCGCGAGGCGTGATTCGTCGGTTCTCACTCCGGACGAGCGTAGGGACGCGCTCTTGTTTTGGGTCCGGAGAGTACAAGCTGATAGTTTTGAGTCCGAGATTGAAATTTTGCGTTTAGGCCGTCGCAAGTTGAAGGGCGCGGTATCGCGATTGAATCCCTTCCTGGACGAGAGTGGGCTTTTGCGAGTCGGCGGAAGACTTCGAAATGCGAACCTGCCGTATGGAGCTCGTCACCCCCTTTTGTTACCTAAAGCCGGACATTTGACTCAACTGATAATAACAGATCGCCATGTGAATGCACAACATGCTGGCTGTAATGCTTTGTTGGCCATTTTGCAGCGTGAATTTTGGATTTTGTCTGCTCGTCGAGCCATTCGCACTGTGGTTTTCCGTTGCCTGCCTTGTTATCGATTGAAGGCCGCGACCATGCAGCCCCAGATGGGTGATTTGCCTGCTGATCGCGTCACGGAATGTAGAGCGTTTGCCGGAGTCGCCACCGACTTCGCCGGTCCCTTTACTGTAAAGGCTTCGAGACTGCGTAATGCTAAAACCTATAAGGCGTACTTGTGCGTGTTTGTGTGTTTGTCCACCAAGGCTGTCCATTTGGAAATTGTCTCGGAATTGTCTACCGAAGCCTTTGTCGCCGCCTTGAGCAGATTTGTTTCCCGTAGAGGACTGCCGACATTGATACGTTCCGATTGTGGTACTAATTATAAGGGAACGTGTAATTATCTTAAGGAAGTAGTTAAGTTTTTTGTTGATAATAAAATAGACATTGGAACCACCCTCTCCCGGCGTGGGATAATCTGGAAGTTTAGCCCTCCGGCTTGTCCGACCTGGGGAGGAATTTTTGAAGCTTGTGTAAAGGCTGCCAAGACACACTTGCGTCGCGTGATTGGAGAAACTATTCTCACGTTTGAGGAACTTGATACGGTATTTTGTAAAATTGAGGCCGTCCTCAACTCGCGACCCTTGTGCCCGTTGTCTTCGGACCCGAATGACCTGGAAGCGTTGACCCCAGGTCATTTCTTGATCGGACAGCCCCTTTTGGCGTTGCCTGAATATCCGATTCAGGATGTAGGATCCCATCGTTTGTCGCGATACCAACTTTTGAGACAGATGTCCCAAAACTTCTGGGCACGTTGGTCGATGGAGTATTTGCATATCCTACAACAGCGCGTGAAGTGGACAGATAAAACCACCCCACCCCAGACTGGCGACCTCGTGTTGATTAAGGATGCTAACCTGCCGCCCCTATGTTGGCGAAGGGGGCGCATTGTTAAACTCTACCCCGGAACTGACGGAGTTCCTCGTTTTGCTGAGGTTTTGGTTCGAGATTCGGTTTTGAAGAGAGCAGTTAGTGGGCTCTCCCGATTACCCGTAGATTGACGTACCGTTCTTAACGGTCCGGGGCGGGGGGATGTTCGGAAAAGATCGACGTTTCTGAACGCAACTCTAATGTCACGTCAAATTGACATTAGCTGTCACTTGAAGTTGACAGTGACACTTGATTGGAATTCTTGTTAGGAAAATGTCGGATTAATCTTGCTGAATTTGTTAAAAATCGCTCGCGTTGAATGTGCCTGGCATATCGAGTTTGAATACATCTTAAATTATCCTGCCGATCCCGTGTTGTACGACCACGATTTTGATGCCATCCTGATGAGTGGCCGGTCGCGATGCTTTGAAGGATAATCATCCACCACACGTGTTGTTGCAGGGGCAATATATATCTTGACAAAAGGCTCCTCCGTGTGTTATTGTGTATCTATTGTTGAAACGCCCAGTGTCTTGTGAACGCTGTTATTTGTGTTGTGAGTGAAGTGACTAATTGGTAAGGTCTGCAGAAGAAGAAGATTTACCAGGACCCCAGGGGCGCGCGCGCCCCCTTACACCACTTCTGCCTTGTAGACGGTCGACCCACAGACCCGTATGTAACCTTACCTTACTTAAAATTCTCTCCGCTGTGTATCGCAGTCCAATTGTTCAGTTACATCCCGGCTGAAACCTAGTTTTTTGTCCGGAGTCTATACTAGTAATACCAGCTTCCACTGCGCTAGCCATTCCGCGGTCTAGGCAGGGGTGTACTGAACAGTAGTAATGAGACAATGAATTGAAATAAAGTTGTTGTTTCTTTCCAAGGCGTATTGTAGTTGTTGGGAAACAAAGAAAGATTTTATTTTTAAAGTTACAGTGCTGAACAGAACACCTGGGTGCCTACCATCAACTTTATGATTCAAAAATAGCGCGATTCAGAATAGGTTCCTAAAATGAATCGCTTTCTTTCGTACTCTGACCTTCTAAAAACTGGATCGCAAATGAATTGCTAAATGTTAATGACCGAACGATTTGTGTCCTTTTTCTTCTACCCGTCTCTTTCACTCGATTCTGTCATGCCCGGAGAGTGAGAGGGACGGGTATAACCTGCAGGTGACATGTTAAATCGACCGGGTTATAAGTCAAATAAGAGTTTCTGACAGCTTAGCGGCTGTGAAATGTCATTGATCGATCACTGAATCGCTGTCATTGATATTAAGCTGTCGTGGTACGAATAAGCGAAGCAGATCAGTTTAGGTTCCTAAACAAAACCGTAATAAGAGTTGATGGTAAGCACCCTGACCTGATAAAAGATCAGTCAAAAGTCTGATGTTTTCAAGTCGACTTTTTAAACTTACCTTATTTAACAACTTAGACAAGAATAAGTGCTACAAACTTCGATATTTTTTTTTAGAATCCCTTGCTTCTTAAAAGTGCCAAAATGTGTTGTTTCACTAATAAGCTACTTTTACAGTACGCACGATACTTTAAGAATTGATTAATGCTTTTTAACTTCTCATGCTCGTAAAGTTCGTGTTTAAGTTGAGTATAGGCTGTATAAAATCGCTTTTTATGCTCTAGTGCATAAAGTAAAATCTTCGTCTAAGTCTCAGATTCTAGGACAAATTACAGGAGTGCCCTGTCTGGTCATCGCAGCGTAGTAATCTGTGCGCTGTGGTAGCGACAGGTCCTGGGATGCGGCAGTCTCCTTTTGCGAGGATGTCGTCTCGCAGAAGGAGGCATCGGAGCGGATCCGCGAGCAGGAAGCTCATGCGGGTCGGCTCCGACGAAGGCGGGTGGGACGGAGGATGCGGCGCTTTGCGCACCTCATTCCACTTTAGTGGGTGTTGGACCGTGCAGTGCGGGTGACGGCCTGTCGCCAGTCCAGCCGGGTAGTCTGGGGGATGGCCTCGCTTGGTCGGCCTCCTCCCGCCGCGTAGGGGCTCGGGATGCCGGGCCAGCCGTCGGGTCGCAGGAGGAGATTGTCACATCGGACCCTCCACAGTGCGGCTCCTACTGACGGCGGTGAGAGCAAGTAGTGAGGGGTTTAGTGGGTATTCCCCCTTTCTGATCCCCCATCGAGTCCATGTCGCTGGATGGGGGGTCAGAAAGCGGATAGGTGAGTCCCACATAACCACCGCCCGCACACACCGTACGCGGGCGGGGTATGCGTTAACGCATTCCCCTCACTATAAAAAAAAAAGACTCTAGGACAAAGGTCGTCAGGTAAACAGTCACCCCACGCAATCAAACTTCGTTATTAACTTGTTATTTCATTCTGTTTCTTTAATTTTGTACACAATTAAATGTTAAATTACTAAATTAATAAAACTAGGCAAAATTATTGAGTTTTATAAGAAATAAGTATTTTAAGAGCATTATGTACTACGATATATGCTAAAGTCACTGTGCTGCCACTGCGACATATAAAAAAAAGAAAGTCTTCCCCGCCAATATGGCGAAGTCTTTATTTTTTCTTTTTTGCAATATTGTTATTTATTTTCCTCACACTCGAAGTGAAAAGCAGAGTGTATAACTCGTACATAAAACCCATTTTACCCTCGAATTGTCTATATTACGATTTGACCAATTGACGATATAGGTATACATCTCGGGTAAAATGGTACGGTTTTTGCACTTGTTGTACAATCTACTATATCGTCTTACAATCTTACAAATATTGTGTTTCTACTTCACCACAATATTATGTCTTTATATTTTTCTATTCTAATATTATAAAGAGGAAAGATTTGATTGTTTGTTTGTTTGCATCGAATAGGCTCCGAAACTACTGGACCGATTTTGAAAAATCTTTCACCATTAAAATGCTACATTATTCCCGAGTGACATAGGCTATATTTTATCCCGATATTCCCACGGGAACGGGTACTACGCGGGTAAAACCGCGAGGATCCGCTAGATCTTATTATTTTCAGCCTGGGTCGTCCAACTGTTATGTCTTTGAATAAATAAAAGCAATGTCGTAACATTTTAATTTTGTTGTCTTTGTGCAGCTTTCAATCTGTTTCAATAAGGCCAATAACGCTCGCTAGTCGCTCAAAACTGTTCAATTAATAACTTATCTCGGACGCATTCATCGGGACACAGTGCATAGGCAAGGCAGTAACTCAAAATTACATACAATCACGAAAGTTATCCGAAAATTTATATGAAAATGAATTGTAACTAGTGTTTAGTAAAATACCTGTTATAAATTTGTAATTTGTAAAGCCTACTCAACTAATTGTATGCCATAATGGCGGAACCCAGCTGAACAATGTAATTAATTTATAACAACCCCATACCTGTGTTTCACAATAAATTATTTGGAATTTTGGAAAGATACAAGAGGCTGTATGGATAAATACCTACCTAGCATGCGAGTATTATCCCGTATTATTCCGATATTACATTATTAGGTGAAGTGCATGACGGCCTCGGACACAGTGCATAGGCAAGCAGTAACTCAAAATTACTTACAATCACGAAAGATGCAAGAGGCTGTATGGATTAATACCTACGTAGTATGCGAGTATTAACACGTATTATTCCGCCATTATATTACTGAGGTAAAGCGCGTGGCGGTCACCATTCACATGTGTTTGACGAGACCCTGTTAAATGTATGAAAAATCGTGTAATGCGAGTTTGAGAAACGATGTTTTTAGCATTGTTGTGTTCCGGCAGTTAGAGATAAGATAGCCAGTTCCGCAGTAATTGGGGATTCCGGGAGTAGTGCGCTTCCTCTTTCAGCCTTATCATCACTTAACATCAGATGTGATGAAGGCTAAGTGCTGCCCTGTTGTGTATAAAAAAGAGTGCCATGGCAGTGGCCCCAACAACCGGCGCTGATCTAAACCATCACAAATTGTTTTACAAATTTTCTAATCGTATCTCACTTTGCGACGGCTTTGACTTTCACGAACGCGAAGAAAATACATAGAAGTGCTGATGGCATAGTTGTTATTACTAACATTATACCCTGAATTACTGTTGAAACAAATAGTAGCGAAAATGACACTTTGCTTATATAGTTTACATTACAAGCTTTCAAGCAAACTTCCGCAGCTTACTTTTTAGTTTCGGCTGTTCGTATTGAATATTATAAATTGTTTTCGTTACAAGGAAAGAAGTTGAACGTTGAAAAAAAGAAGAACCTGAAAGTATATGGCCAGATATTATTCATAGCAGATGATAATAGTATATTATGATACAAGTGAGCTTAGGTTGCTCATTATACACGAGGCTGTGGGTTGCAGCTCGAGCCGCAGGCGAGGGCGTAAATCAGCCGAGTGTCTAGTGAGTAAGTTGCTCACGAGTTTCATACGCACTTTTTCAACACACTTGCGAGGAAAAACAAACATTTATTGCATACATATTGTATTAACATAAGGGAAAAAGCGCGCAAGTTTTTTTTTTTGCACGCGCCAAATGTGAGTTGATTGATTACATACAGCCATACAGCCTACTTCAAAATAATTAAGTATAATAATAGTGATAAAATGCAAATGTTTTATAACAAATTATTGTGAATTATAAATAATTTGATACTAATATACTTAATTATGTTTTTTGTCTTAATTAGGGACACATTTATTTATTCTAAAAACGTAAATGGATTTTCAGCCGTATAAAACCTCTTTGTTGTTACAAAAAAAGAACTGTATCTATTACCCGCTGAAATTGAAAATGCTCTGTTGACTCGCATATAACTTGCAGTTAGGTACTAACTTAACTTTGTAGGGTACTGTATTACCCGGTTAAATTGAAAAGTCTCTGTTTACTCGCATATAATTTGCAGTTAGGTACTTACTTAACTTTGTAGGGATAATTCTATTACGCAACTAGTACTGTAATATTATTATGCACGCGTGGGTTATAGTTCGGTTTATGGCCCTAAGATCGATGTAATAAGGCTCACTTTATGAGCAAGTGTGTTGAAAACATGTTTTTCTTTTGATAAAAGACAATAACAAGAAAACTTGGTATGACGAGTAGATTAATATATACAAGAAGTAAGTATACTTACAAGTAAAAACAATTATATTTCAGATGTAGATTTTACTACTCAAATCTTCGATCAACAATAGTACTAGATGAAGACTCACGAACTAAATGAAAACATTACATGGCACAGACCGACTTTTTTTAAAACGGAGAAAAAAGGTTACGAATGTTACGATCTTACATTATAAATGACAGGAACCGTTCCAAGTTTGAAATATCTTAGTATTATTGACACTGTTAAAATAATCTACTTATAATTATACACTCAAGTGGGAGTATACGCTCGGCCATATCTGTCACTCTAACTATGTATCTAGAACTAGGTGTTATTGCTTATCGAAGGCTCAAATACAATTATAATTACCTACCACCCGTGCCCCTTCCGCCCCCCCCCCACTGATTCATTTCGCATTTGAACATGACTATTTGTGTCAAATTAATAACAAACAAGTGAAATATAAGCGAAAGAGAAATGCTATGTCATAATAATAATATGCGAATTTTGAGGGAATTTTACAGAATTGACCTACTGCATTAGACAACTTATCCACTGTGAGTGAAATATAAGCGAAAAAGAAATGCCATGTCAAATGCGAATCTTGAACGAATTCTAGAAAATTGAACTACTGCATTAGACAACCCATTGACTGTGTTCGGAACGAGTTAATAATGAAACATCTCCGCCTGCACTAGGGACTTGCAGCAACGATGCAGTTTTCGGAATTTCACTTAGCATTTATTTCTTTTAAAAAGCTCTTAAGGAGTTTCTAGAATACTTCTCAAGTTAGTACTAGTGATACATTTTAATTTAATAGTAACGACAGCATTGTGCATTGGGCAAGAACTCTGGCACTTAAACAAATAGTTATTTATTATTTGATAGAATAAACCCTTATGCACATCTTAGATTTCTACGCGCACTGTTAATTTAAATAAAACACATTTTTAAGGAATATAATGCGCTTTATTACACATTTAGTTGTTTGTATTTTTAAAGTTTTTTTTTCCCGACGTTTCGGCACCTTTCCGCCTTTGACTTAAAACACAAATTACTAAATGTGTAATTAAGCGCGTTATATTCCGTAAAAAAGTGATTTAGGAATAAAACCAGTTATGTACATAGGGACTTACCTAATTATGTAAGCTTTATTTACTACAATGATGTCTCAACATTGTTTAATAGCGATTAAGGGGTGTCAACGAATACCTACATCTAATTTAGAGTTACTGTTAGTGACCAGTTACATGTGTAGTGCCCCCTGCATACCCTGCACAGCAGGTCAAAACAACCGCACACGTCAACAATGACAGCAATGCGGTTTTAAAACCTGTGTCATTTCTAATCTGACATAAATGATTAATTAAGACAATCAATGTGTTCCATGGAGCGAGAAAGAGAGAGGTACAATAATTATACTTCGGCTTTCATCTTCGATATTAGTATAATTTACACTTTGTAGTATAATATACTTATATCTTCAGATGAAACCCTCCTATAATTGTGATAGAACTTCACGTACCTACAGGTAAGTTCGTTTAATCATAAATTATAAATCTTAAATCATAATGTGTTAAAATAGGAGATGAAAGTTCATGGGAAAAAATTCAATCTTTCCTCATAATAAAACTTTTTATGCGTGTAGAAAAAGATAAGAAAAACTTTTAAAAATATTGTTACTAATCCCCTTTTCCTTTTGACCCAAAACTTTTTATTCATCACAATATTTTTTCTTCCTGAAACATATAATTTCACAACAAAGCGTATCCCCGTTCCCACGGGAATGACTGTTAATGCTGCCCCTCATTTATTATGAACCCAGTTGAAGGGAAAGGTAATAATATTCATATTTAATTTTAAAGGTTTTTATGGTGCAGCTACATCGGATACAAAACGGAAGGCGAATGTAGGTTGAGATGAGATGTAACTTTATTGTGTCAAAATATACATTTTGAATTTAACCCAAAAACTATATACTAATATTATAAAGCTGTTTCAGAGTAGTGTTTCAAAGAGAGCTGCTGTAGAGTTTGTTTCTTTGTTTAAACGAGCTAATCTCAGCAACTACTGGACCGAATTGAAAATTTCTTTTTGTGTTGGATAGTCCATTTATCAAGGAATGCTATAGGCTATATTTTATCCCAATATTCCCACGGGAACGGGTACCACGCGGGTAAAACTGCGAGGATCCGCTAGTCTGTAATATGCATTAAATTGAAACGTTTGTTTATTTGTCTGCATAATTATTTCTGGCCGTTATACTTTTTACAATGAGTCCAATGACAGCTCATTCGTGGTAAGCAAAACGTTCTTTATGCTCATCGTCGTCATCATCGTCAGCCTATGATGCCCACTGCTGGGCATAGGCCTTCCCCACAACGATCGGTCCTGCTTGGCCCGCATCCAGCGGCGCACCGCGACCTTGAACAGATCGTCGGTCCACCTTGTAGGGGGCTGGCACACGGAACTAGAAAGAAAAGGCTTAAGACTAAAAATTTATAAGTAGGTAAGTACTTTTTTCTTAGTCCGCCTGGCTAGCTACCACCATCTTATCTAAGTCTGACGCCAAAACAATGATGTTTTCAGCATTATTGAGTTCCGGCAGTTAGAGATAAGATAGCCTGTTCCTCAGTAATTTCGGGAGTAGTGCGTTTCCACCTTCAGCCTTATTACATTACAGCTCAACATCAGGTGTGATGAAGGCTAAGGCTAATTTCTGCCTCGTTTTAGATAGGTAAAAAAAAGAACTGAGCTTTGAAAAATTATCGCATCAAAACTCTTGACTAGAGATACAAATTAAAAAGGAAATACTTCAAGGATAATCAACGATCGACCTTATAGGTCTCAATAAATTTACTGAGTGTAGGCCCAACAGAACAGAGTTTTGGGTTCGTGTCTATTCTAATTAATTTACAAATAACTTTAGTGAATTTCTCAGTCTACAAACAAGACGCCATATATTTAAAAGTATATATTCGACAACCCAATATAGAAAACAAAGTTATCATTTATTTCGTTAGTTTAGAAATCAGTGCATCAAACAAAGTTTCCTTGTAATTTTCTTCTTCTTGACAGTTAAAAAAGTCTTGAATTGGCGGTAGGAAAATATTGACGATTCATAAGTACATGCGTATCATGTTTATGTTTATCTTTATCTTTTATAATTATTTTATCATTTATATTTTTTATCTTTATCATTTATCTTATCTATTACCAAAAAAACACACATCTTTATGTTCCTTCCGAGCCGGATGCCCTTGTTAGAGAAAACAAGCACCTAACGTCATAAAAACATATTCTCTGCACACAATCTCAAGAAGAACCGAGGGAAACAATAAACTTATAGAGAAAATGCCAATTACAGTCCCGGCGACACTAAAGCGGACTCATGAAAAAACAACTAACTGTCCGACAAACAAAAACAGCTTTTAACGACTAAGTGGGAAGGTCCGATATCTTTTGCCCGATTTTTTTGTTTGCCTCCATCCAGTATTGGTGAGAATAACAAAAATTGTTTACGTTAGGGAAATTGAGCCCAATTTCAATAACATAAGCTTCAATATCAATTACTATGATTAATTTTGCATTTCATTCGTCCGGGGGAGCTTTTTCTACGAAAGTATTGATAAATTTACTTTGAGGGTTTAACAATATTTATTTATACCTGTGGAAGTTTTTTTATTAGTAATCATGGCCGAGGCATTATGTTTTATAAAAACGTAGAAAATATTTTTTTGGATCTTGATATTACATACAAAAACAAAATTCCGTCATGCTTTTTTTTTATTAAAGAAGATGAAACCTAAATACCTACTACATTTTGCAGACTACTGTAGTATAAATATTGCAAAACTGTAGGCAACTGTGCTTTTAAAGATATTTCCAAACAATTTATTACAAAACTAACCTTATTCTCAAAGCCTTGAAGTTGAAAATACCATGGATGTTTTTCCATGACTTTTCATTCCTCCTGTGACGTTTCGTTTTGATTCAGCATCCGCAGAAACTAATGTTATTCGCGATTCCACTCCTTATTCAGTTGAACTGAGTGCCTAAAGTTGCGGCGGCGAACACAGCGATTACCTGAGCGGAAGCGTTTTATCTATTTTTGTTTATGTATTCCAAAAAAAAAACCAGGACAAAATACAAATATTACAATACTAGCTTTCCGCCCGCGGCTTCGCCCGCGTGGACAACACGACGTTATCCCGCGGGAATGTGATATTTTTTCGGGATAAAAAGTAGCCTATTCCTCTCCAGTACAAAGTATCTGTGATCCTACAAATTTTGTGCCATATTAACTATTGCTCCAAATGGCTAGTTCTAACAATACGTACAATTCTTATTTGTTGGCCGGCACTTTTAGAAAAGGCCCAAAAAATCCGTTCAGCCGTTTTGACGTGATTAAGTAACATATTCAAGCATCTGAACGTCCAAACATCTAAACATCTAAACTTTCATATTTATAATATTAGTAGGATAAGTAGGATAACACTCATGTGTTATAATGTTATTAACGCTCATGCATGTAAAACTTGAGTCTCATATCAAAATGAGTGAGAATATGCTTCTTCTAAATTCTTTTATTGGTTCCTATTCTTCTGTATTATTTCATGCCCACTTTTTGTGATTCAATAACTGCCCGCAAGTCGCTGTATTCGGGACCCCAGCCCCAACGTACTTTCTGACAGATGAGTGATGCATGCAACAGCCACATCGGGAGCCTATGGGAAAACATCCTTGGCTATAATAAATGTATTCCATGATGTATAAATTTATCAGATATTTATATCAAGTAAAACATGTTTACGCATTACAAAGTGTTTCGTTTATTATTATTTAAAACAAATTTTTCTTATGTATGAATGGGCTTGGTCTTATTTTTTTCTACGGTTAGCTTTGCAGGTTTAATTTAGGAAAACTGAGAAATAGTTTTCAAACTTTTTAAAAATATAAATATATTTGAACAAAAAGTTCTTTAGACTTTGATTTAGGGTACTACGATTACCTAGTTGCTTAGGTAGGTATATGATACTGCTTTTAACAGGAACCATAATCATCAATTGAATTCTTACTGAGATTTTACACCTAATACCTTTGTTTCACGTAATTTTACTTGTATATTATTAGAACCTAGACAAATACATAACAACATTCAGACACGTGTTCATACATAAACACTCGTCCCAGTATCATGCACGTACCTGGTTCAATATTTTGTAAGACGGCAACTAAGAATATGTTCTGCCCGATCAATATAAGAACACGTAAAATGAATCAGTACTTTCAGAAAGGAGGAAAGATGAATCGACAGTATTTTTCTCAGAGATGTAGGTTAGCTTTTCGTTGAAAAGGCTGAAATAATGACAGTTTATTTTCTTCAGAGATTTTCAGACATTTTATTTTCTGCAGGTATAAAATAAATGCTTGTAACCCTATTTTAACCGACTTCTAAATCAAAAAGGAGGAGGTTCTCTATTCGTCTGTATGTATGTTTTTTTTTTTTTTTTTTTTTTATGTATGTCCACCGATTACTCGAAGACGGCTGAACCGATTGAAATGGTTCAAACGTTATTACATCAGGTCGGTTTCCAAGTTGGTCCCATTTTTTGAAATTTCGAAATCGGTTCAGTAGTTTTCAGGAAATCTTGAAAATACTGTCGTTTTCGTTACCACTTTATGTGAATTTAATACGTATCTTTAGGCATAACTCCTTTGTTTATAAACCGATTTAAATGATTCTTGTTTTGTTGGAAAGGGGATACCTCAAGGTATTTTAACCGACTTCGAAAAAGAAGGTTTTGAGTTTGATCACATACCTATTTACCAGAAAACACGTAAATTGCCTACACGATGCACTAAAAAGAGTGAAATAAAAATTATTTTTATAAAAAAATTAAACCGCCTTCTAAAAAACCACATCAAAAAAGTAAGAAATAATTCCTCACCAAATAAATAACGTAAATAACACCAAATCAAAGTACTTACGTTATTTATTTGGTGAGGAATTATTTCTTACTTTTTTGATGTGGTTTTTTAGAAGGCGGTTTAATTTTTGAAAAGTCAAGTTAAGCGTAACATTAGCATTAGGCAAACAATTGAAGGACATTGCATTTCGGTGGCACCCCCGTGTGTCTCAGTAAACTTAGCAAATTAGGTAATATTGAAAATGAAGAATGCTTTTTAAAAACTTTCAACTTATGACGCCGATATCTCTCGCCTCTAAATACAATTATTTTCGTATATTTTTATTAACTAAAAGCAAGTTTAATGCAAGTAATAGGATATTTGAATTACGATTAGACGGATGTTTGAAATTTTATTAAATGCAGTAAAGTATCACAATTAATAGAGTATTGAATGGCCGGAATGACTAGCTAAAATACTGCAAAATAAAATATATTTTTTTCCAAAATTTGAGAACTTGTGATTAGAGAGTAATCCATAATTTTAAATACCCTATTTTCGGAAATCCCAGACTTAAGCTAGCAAGTATTCACATGAAGAGAGTATTTATCAGATAATGTTTGTTTCATGTACGGCGCCCACTGCTGGACATAGGTAGGCCTCCTGTGTTCTGTGGTCCTTCAAGGACTCCACAACGATTGGTTCAGCGCTGCCTGAATCCAGCGGCTTCCTGAGATATTCACAACACAATTCTAAGATAAGAATAGCGTTTAAACTACATATAATCGAACTTTGCCATGCTGCGGAAATGTAATGAACTAAATTTTTATATAGAATTTGAAATTTTAAAACAATGAAGAGGCTAAAGTGGCGCCTCTGCCAGGTTTTTATTTTTCTGGTCAGGCTTTAAGGCGATGATTCCCGACTGAAATAGGCACGCTAACATACACTTAAGGCGATACTCGGAAAAATTATGCTAAAGCGAGATAGCAATGAGAAAACGACGCGCGCGAGAGCGAGACCGATTTTGCGGATTACGCAAAAAAAACACAAAGTCACTTCGTATTCAAAAACTATAGCGAGTTTAAAAAAATGCTTCTATACGATCCTAAATATTATTGGTTTCCACTAAATAAACCAATTTTGAATAGTATATGTATCCCCATTTAAGAATAATCTTGATATTTCTTATTTATTAGAGGTATTTTCGAAAATAAAAAGGGTCGAGCCAAAATCATAAAATCGTGTTTCTGAAACTATACGATTCTAGATAAAGGTATGAAGAAATATATATCTTATTACCAGATTTGTAACAACTGTAACCGTCCTATAGTTTTAAATCAAAAAGTCCATACTTTTTCCGAGTAGCGCCTTAACATACACATACACTTCACGCGGACGCAGCGGCAGCCGGCAGTGCACTGTGAACTCGCGAGCGCCCCGCGAATCGAAAAGCACTTAAAATTCAATAAAAAATTGTATAATAAAAATATTAAATTTATGACGGCCGGAATCCCTCGGCTATTCAAAGACAATTATTTTCGTATATTTTTCATTAACTAAAACCAACCATACTGCAAGTAATAGGATATTTGTATTACGATTAGACGGATGTAACATACATACAAGAATAACATATATTTTTTCCAAATTTTAAGTACTTGTGATTTGCGAGTAATCCATAATTAAAAATACTCTAGTTTGGGGAATCCCAGCCTTAAATAGTGTAAACAAAGTCGCATCCCATCGTCTTTCGGTATACTTTGATACTAACTAGATAGATTGTTTCATAAGAAATTTATTGTATATGTGCTGTGAAACCTAGATTGAATAAACGAAATTGGTTTTCATTTCGATAAAAACAGGTTTTAACGAGTTTCTCGCCGGTTCTGCTCGGTCCAAGTTCTCGTGCCGATCGATAGCGTTCTACACGTAGTTCTATTCACATTTAGAAATACGTGTTATAGATGCCTAGATTGAATAAAATATTTTTATTCTTAATCTTTACTCTTGAATAATAACACTGCCACTCCATTGTAAGTTAAATCGTAATAAAAATAAATGTGAAAGATTGGATGTATGTTTGTAACGCAATCACGGCAAAACAAGACGCGCAACATGTTTGGCCACGTTGCAAAACAAGACGCGCAACATGTTTGGCCACGTTGCAAAACAAGACGCGCAACATGTTTGGCCACGTTGCAAAATAAGACGCGCAACATGTTTGGCCACGTTGGCCAAACCAAAGTCCCACAACATGATGAGTAACATATTATGCGATATGTGAGCAGTAATGCCTTATGGATAAGAGACTTAAGGACACAGCACATTACATCAACTCGGAAAGGGATCGACACCGTATCGCCTTCGCCTCGCCGTCAACCAGGCGTCAACCTAACGCAAGCACGTGACCAAACCGGATCAGCGTCGGTACGTCGGCTCGGCTACGGCTAGGCGACGCCGCGCTTATGGCTAGGCGACGCCGCGCTTACGACTCGCCGCACAGTGGTTCCATATAAAAAAAAATGAGAGAAAAAAAAGATCAGTAAAAAAAATAAAAAAAAAATAAAAAAAATATGACAAATAACTGAAACAAAATGACAAAAAATGAGAAAAAAACATTAATAAAAAAAAATTATGTTCATTTTCATTTTCAGACCACTGTGCGTAGAACCGTAAGCTCGGGTACGGAGAGACGTAAGCGCGTGGACGACTAGCGGTAAGCGCGGGGATAGCAAATTGAGTGACTCGCAAAGCGGTTCGTGAGCTGGTCCCGAGGCGAGGCGATCACGTTATGAATCCGATTAGTGTGCTTTGCAGTAGGGGGTTTCATACAAAGTTGATACGTTTACGATCCCTTTCCGAGTTGATGTATGTGCTGTGACCTTTAACCGAACTAAAATTTTGTTCTGTCAGCATTTTAAAGCTGTATCTAGCTAGTAAAACAAAAAGTAATGCTACCCAGTCCCTTTGAATCTAAAAGACTATAATTAAACATACGTAAGCACAGTATTTGTTGCTTAGAAAATATCTAGGAGATTGTGGCCTGTTTAATCAAAGTACGCTCACTAATTGGATGTAACTAATACTGCGCGCAACACTAAATAATACTCTATCTATCAATAGATGCATCTTGAGATCGAAATCAATACCTAGTGCTAATTTGTAATCTAAGGTTTACAATGTTCTACCTTATTTTTGTACGCAAGCAAATATGATGCTATATTGTCTTCAAAATAATGTCAAATGAAGCCCATGCTCATATTTTTAAACTGGGGTAAAATTGCAATGAAATAACATAACAGATCAGTGATTGTACCAAGAGTAAAATATGTGAAAACCTTTTTAAAAACCCATCTTAATTAGAAATTCATAATTAACATAATAACTAATTTACAAGTTCTTAAAATCAATCCAAATTACAACAGTTGACAGACTTCAAAAGCATAAAGGTCCCAACATCATTTCCGTGAAAAATCTCAGACAAGAAATTAACAAAAATGATCTCAGAAAAAATAAGTAAGTATATTTTTTACAACTTAATTAAAACTTGGTAAGGTCAAGAGGTGCTGCGTTCCGTACTTTGGACGTAAAGTGAATTATAAAGTTAATGAAAAGCCGGCGATCTGTCTTACAAAGTTACGCTGGTAAATCTGGAGGTATGAGTAAGTGCTAAGTGATGGCGTAAAGAAGTTTGTTTACAAAATAAGACAAGTAATTTGGAAAGTAATGGTCGTAGAAAAAAAATGTAATAGAAAACAAGGCGCATAAATCAACCGCCTCTGTGTTCTAGTGGTATCATCATCATCATCATTGGCCACGACATCTTGACAGATGATTGTTGCAGTCTAGTGGTATACACCACCGGGATCAGACCCAGACGTCCCGGGTTCGATTCCCAGTAGGGGTACATATTGTATTAGGTTTGGTTGGTGGTAGGACTTGTTCAAAGTCCGCCTTGCTAGCTACCACCATCTTATCCAAGTCTGACGCCTTATTATAACAACGATGTTTTCAGCATTATTGTGTTCCGGCAGTTAGAGATAAGATAGCCAGTTCCTCTGTAATTAAGGATTCTGGGAGTAGTTCACTCTTCAGCCTTATCATCACTTAACATCAGGTGTGATGAAGGCTAAGTGCTGCGTAGGTACTATAAAAATATTTCCGAATGGGATTAGAAAACGCACTCTTGGTAATCCGGTCCAATGCTTTAACCAGTTAAACCGCTGAAAGGTTTACGAGGCTTTTTTCTATTAGATAGTCTTGGGTGCTTGAACATAATTTGATAAATTTGTTTAAAATACTGGATATTGCATAGTTGGGACCGTCTTGTCCTGTGATATTACTTTGATTCTGGTCACTTCTTTCTAAAATTTATCAGTATAAAGCGCCTATTTAGCTAGTATTTAGTAATAATTTTGCTGAAACATAGCTAGTAATAATTTTGAACATGAAGTAAGTACTTATAAGAAAATTCGATCCGATTTACAACTAGCTGTGATGGGACTAGACCTATTCTAATCCTTCATTTTCAATAATAAAAATTGAATGATAGACAAAATGATAAAAGATCTAAAATTGAAAATGATTTATAATCAAAGTTCAAAAAATTCTAAATTCAATTTCGTTTATTCAATTATTTAGGTTTGTTTAACAACACTTATGAACGTCAATGAAGCTACGCCATCGGTTTGCAAATCCTATGGCAGGAGACCTTGTAATATTGTTATTCAATAAACATCAGTTTTGCTATAACAATGACTGACAAAATGATGAAATATAAATAATGAAAACCAAACACACCAAAAACTGTTATTTGGCTATAACTTCTCAAAAAAACCGTCGATACGTGATTCAGACTTGACAGAAATGAGTATACGACCCAACTCTATAGCAAAAACCCATCAAATCCTTAAAATGATTTGTTCCTATTATGTTCCTCAACTCGTCATCGCATTCGCAGCAGAACAGCTCCATGAGCAATTTACTTGAAACTTCCCCGAACTGTCAAACAGTTAGGAGGGATAAAATTCACGGCGTGACGGAGGGCATTAAACCAAATCCGAGTGGCGTTAATACTCTGAGGGCGGGAGTGACGGTGCCGATGCCGCTATAAAGGAGGACACTAAAACTTTATAAGCAGTAAAAGAATTACATACAGAGAGCTAACGGCAGTTTCGAGTTCAGACACGAACGCTTTTTGGTGGATGATAACTTTTGATCAAGAGTGTCGTTGGAATTTTCGGCACATTAGGAAGTTGATACTTAAAAGCTTTCTTTTTTTATTTGGATGGAGAAGAATAACTATCAAAATTAGAAAAAAGGGAAACACTATTAAGTCTTCTATGTATAGTTGGATATGCATAATAACTTTTGATCAAGAGTGTCGTTGGAAATTTCGGCACATTAGGAAGTTGATACTTAAAGATTTCTTTTTTTTATTTGGACGGAGAAGAATAAATATGAAAATTAGAAGGAAGGAAACAGTAACTATTAGGTCTTCTATGTATAGTTAGATATGCACGAATCACTGGTGGTTGAATCAAAATGCATAGTTGCAAATATGTGTGACATGGTCGGACAGAATAAGTTAATCGTTTTACTTCCACTCTATTTTTTATTTGAGGTTCAAAATTTTGCTAACGTTCTATATCTGCAACTTCTTTGCAACATAAATGGCCGTACCATAAATAAATATCTCTTTATTTCCCCTAGTAAGTAACAACTGCGTTCATAACCATCATAAAAAAAGTTAACTTATAATATATTAGGAATAATGCGCCAGATTGCATAGGTACTTGTTTTAAATTAGTTATAGATTTTTTAGTTGTTTTATGGTTTGTTCAATAGAAGCGACTTGGTAATTGAGATTTGTATATAGAGTTCTATTTCTCTCAGGTAACGATCCAAGCCTTTTCCAAAGATTGCAATTTTTCGATGTTTTGTGCTATCAGTTTCCATTGCTTCCCAGCTATTTTCATGATGTCATCCTCCTAGCGCGCATAGGATCTACCTTAAGCCTCTATCACGCCGCTGCATCCCGCTCTGGTGGACGGAGACGCGGAGTGAGTGTGTTCTGCGGGTTTTACAATGCAAATCAAGATTCTAAAGCCAAAGTTATGAACCGCACTACCGCAAACCGGAGAGGTGTCCGGTGTGTGTTAACCGCATACCGTTCCTACATCATAAATGGCCATACAAACCGACTAACAGCAAACTGCCTATGCCTATGCGTGATAGCTCAGCGGCAGAATATTTTATAATGGATTTATTTCCCGTTGGAGTAAATGAAAAATAACAGTTTTAAGCCACATTAAAAAACATTAGGTTAATTTGGAAGTCAAGTTTCATAACAGTAAATGTCTAAGGTGGTTATTTTATTTATAATATTGAATAGTTTCCTAACTCGATAGCAAAGGCATTGAGCAAAAATGAACCTATTGTTATGCAGCTTCACTTCGAATTGTAAGAAACGAATAATATTTTCCCCTGGAGATTTACGAGTCGACGTTGGTCAAAAGTAATATCTCAGTTGCGCCAAACTCAATGCGAGCAAACGGTCAGAAAAGAAACTAACGACCTAAAGAAAAACAGACTCAAATCGCCCCTAATATGAAATATGCAACACATCAACCAAAGAAAATGGGAAAAGAGAAAAACCCGACGATTTATCGGCAAATTTTACTCGGGCTATGATAATAAAACATGATCAAAATAACGATCACGCACTAAGAAATACACAACGGCCCACTGACGAACGTACAAAAGGAAAGTATGAAAAAAAAATCTGCCGTTTCTGCGAGAAATATTCGTGAAATTTCATTGAGATGTTGACGGAGGGTTTCAGGGTATTGTTATTTTATCCGGCACCGGGCCGCCGGAATAGAGACCTAATGCTTCTCAAGCACGGAGGCATTTTTCCCTATCAATTATTTTGATAGAATGGAAACAATAAAGCACCTATATATCTTTTCATCTCTAACATATTTCGCAAAGTGGTGTAGCAAATATCGAAGTAATATTTTTTTTTCTTACCGCGTTCGGTAATAACGTCCTGAATAAGCAGTTTTCTTTGTTACAACAATTTTCATAAGTCGAGCCTTTTTCGAACCGTGCGGGAAATAATAAAGGTATAACCTTCCTTTTAGATTTCGCCATAGTCGGGTAAAAATACGATCTGTAAATGTTGTGGCCATAAATTTACAGTAGTTGACAACGGTACGAGCGATAGGAACTGTATTCAGATGATGAATGATCCATTTTACTAGATATAATGTATTTTGGCTCCTCTTGCTCATAAAATTATATTATATTTCTTACTAGCTTTCCGCCCGCGGCTGCGCCCGCGTGGACTACACGACGTTATCCCGCGGGAATGTGATACTTTTCCGGGATAAAAAGTAGCCTATGTTCCTCTCCAGGCTACAAAGTATCTATGTCCCAAATTTCAGCCAAATCCGTTTAGCCGTTTTGGCGTGATTGAGTAACAAACATCCAAACATCTAAACTTTCACATTTATAATATTATAGTAGGATGTATCGCAATTGTAGTATATATTTTATTTTAAAGTGTAAGTACCTATACATTATTCTTTTTGTTCCTTTTCCTTGTATAAACTGGTTGTGCACCCTACCACATCATAGACTTCACATCACCCTAAGGTTGACTGGTAGAAAATACCTAAAGCATTAAGTCCGCCTCTTTACATTTTTTGCTCTTTACATTTTTTTGTGCTCAATAAATAAATATAAAATGGCTGACAATTGGACCGAAATTTATAGACGATTTGATAAAACAGGTTTGAGATAAAAGCTATTGACAAACACTTGAGTGTCGCGTATGTTTAAGGTGTATGATCATCATCATCAGCCATTTAATGTCCCTACTGCCGGGCCACTGGCCTTCCTTATGGATGGATAAGGAGAACGGGCCATGACCCACCACGCGGTCCCAGCGCAGATTGGTGAGTATTAACGACTGCAAATGCAGATGGGACCAACGGCTTTACTTACATGCCTTCCGAAGCACGGAAAAGCTCGAGATGAAAAGTTTTTGATTGCCCATCCCATGAACGACCATTGCGAAAGTTGCTTAACTTCAACGATCACCACTACGCCACGGGTTCCTCAATGTTTAAGTAAAAAGAAACAATCAATACCTTACTTAAAGAAACAAGTACTAGGTATTTTTGTGTTATTTGGTTTAGGTCACGATCAATAGTAGTCTGAAGCTAAAATTATTTTATCGAGAAAGTTTCACATTCTAAAATAGTACTGAAAATGTGAAATGAAATTTTCTAGTCTGAATCGTGAAAGATGAGGATTCTTTTCCACCTGATTGGTTGGACGAGTTGAAAACTGGACATGTTGTTCTAAATATTCCATTCAAGAATTTCCCCATAAATATGTGGAAACTTAAAAGGTGAAATATGAAATAATCATAAAAAACTATGTGTTTTTTTTCAAATAATCTATTGAAAAAAGCTCTTGAATAGGTAGGGCGGGCAACTAATGATTCAAATCATCAGTTTTGCCCTACTCTTTCAAGAACTAATAAGAAGAACGGACCCAAGAAACTCATCAGCTTTTACAGAAGCAACAACATTTTCAAACACCACAGTCCTGTTTAGAGGAAATTTTTATCATAAACATTTATTAGAATATTTTCTTTTTTATAAAATATAAAAATAAATATTAATTAAAATAAAATTCTACAACCAATTATTTTGATATTTTAGTCTGAATTTAAATAAAGGTGTAATTGATGTCAAACTACTTATAGTATCTATGAGTTTCTCGGTCACTAGAAACAAAGTAAATTTAAGTGAAAAGAACCCTTACATCCAAATCTTCTTAGCAACAAACCAAGTCCAAAAAAAGTCAAAAATTTTAAGTATCATCGACCAAAATATATCGTAAGAGCAAGCACAATTAAAATGAAAATGTCCTTTCCAGACCAGCGGAACAAAAATGGGCCAATCTTAAGTGAGAAAGGGCTATTGTTATTCCGAGCCAGTCCACTCGGAATAGAGTTCACTCCAGTGATCGTTTGTAGATACACAGGATTCTGTTTTCAATGTTTTCTCTACACTAGTACTTTAGAAAGATTCCTATAAAATATAACGTTTTTAAATATTCATATTTTCACCTAATTAAAAACTAAAGGTGCCCCGTGGTTTAACCTGCATGGTACCCGTTCCCGTGGGAACATCGTGGTAAATATAGCCTATGTCACTCACGAAGAATGAGCTTTCCAATGGTGATAGAATTTTTTAAATCGGTTCAGTAGTTTTTGAGTTTATCCATTACATACAAACAAGCAAAAAATCAAATATTTTCCTCTTTATAACGTCATTACAGATAATTTGAGTCGTATACACTTTATACATAAAGGTGATCAATAAAATTGCAATCTATTTAAACTAATATATATACTAAAGAAGAAATATTTGATTTGTTTGTTTGTAATGCATAAACTCAAAAAACTACAAGACCGATTTCAAAACCTTTTTCACCGTAGAAATCCATTATTCCTGAATGATAAAGTTTAAATATTATCCCTAAATTCCCACGGGGACGGGTACCACGCAGGTAAAATTGCGCGGAACATCAAGTATTGAATAAAAAGCAATCTCCAGTATTACCTAATAAATAACGCCATCTCAGAATCTTACAGAAGTGATAAGAACAGGTGAAAAAAGTTAGTGGTGAAAAAGTCATGAATGTATAAAACACAGGGCCTATGAAACTGCCTTGAAGAACCCCAAAGACAGTTGTTTGGACCGTCCATTGTTATTCCGTGGCGGTCGCGGTGGAATTGAACCCGACACCTCTACAAAGGCGATGTGAATTCACTCGCAAGCTTCTTATTTTATTGGGCATCTGTGACCGCATTGCCAAATCTTGAGGTATTTTTACTTACAATTTGTTGATGTTTCGGTGAAGAAATTTTCGCAGGTTTTGTTATTCGAAAAGAAAACTTTTTTAGAATTCAGCTATAGTCGATCAGGTTAGTGATCGTTACCTATCCTAGTGAAAGTTTAGATGTTTGGATGTTTGTTACTCAATCATCCGAAAACGTCTGAACGAATTTGGCTAAAATTTGGGACACAGATACTTTGTAACCTGGAGGGGAACATAGGCTACTACAAGGCTTTTTATTCCGAAAAAATATCACATTCCTGCGGGATGATGTCGTGTAGTCCACGCAGGCGAAGCCGCGGGCGGAAAGCGTACCAAATAAATCAAAATAACCTTGTACGTAAAATATTGTTACTCGTTTCTTTTAAGGAGTACTTCCTACTATCCTACTAATACATATTATAAATGTGAAAGTTTAGATGTTTGGATGTTTAGATGTTTGGATGTTTGTTACTCAATCACGCCAAAGCGGCTCAACGGATTTGGCTGAAATTTGGGGCACAGATACTTGTGGCCACAGATACTTGTATTACATGTGGCCTGGAGAGGAAAATAGTCTACTTTTTATCACGAAATAATATCATATTCCCGCGGAATAACGTCGTGTAGTCCACGCGGGCGAAGCCGCGAGCGTAAAGCTAGTACTTTATACTTTCTTAAAATTATTGTTATTTGAGTGATAAAATTCAACAAATAATTAACCTTGTCTTCAACTCATCCAACCAATCGAATGGAAAAAGAACCTTTCAAGACAAATACAAAAAAGCGTAAAAATATAAAAAAGTATATAAATCTTAAAGTTAATATACCTATCGGAATATTAACTTTACGATTCGGCCCTAATATCCTTAAAATTATGCAATTTCTGTCAATCCAGGCCAAATATGACATCTCGACCACATCAAGCAATACGCAATTATTGACAAAACATTGCCCGTATATGCGCAACATAAAAGTTGATGTACATAATATTGATTAGTAGAGTAAACAGTTGTTGTTTCGGCTAGTTTCCCTAAAAAGGGGTTATTAACAAACCGTCCGTATCGACAGTTACAAATAACAGTCGGGCACAGCTGGCCCGACAAATTAGAGTGCTTTATTCCTGTTTACGTTTCAGTTGCGCCGACAACAATTCAATTGGTATTAATTTGTTTCTCGACGGTATTGCCGATGTCGATATTACCAACTGAGCAGCCATTATTGGCTGTTCAATTAACAAAGTTTTCATTTACTTTGGTGATTTGTATCTTGTCCTGTTTAATGCCATTATCGAACAGATTGCTTTGAGACTTGATGATTAATTTGTTCAATGGCTTAATTCATTATTTCAATTAGCATGGGGAATTTTGAGTCATGATTTATAACTGGAACTAGTAGATGCTTGCAAGTTCTTCGATGTCAATTTTAATAGTCGCCTTAAAGTTTGTCCTATGTTCTTTTTTAAACGTTTAAAATGATATTAGAATTAGAATTTTGGGATTGTTTCGCTTTTCTAAGTGTGGACTAGTGAAATGGTTCCACAATCAACAGGTATATAGTAATAAGCCAACAATTAAACAATTGCATTGTGAATGCAAACAAGTAAAAATATTAAAATTTGAAATATCAATTGTTTCATCAATAACGATGGTCAAGTATCTGGAAAGGTATTTCTTTCGAGTGTGAGAGTAGTAATATCGTCACATTGTATATGTTGACTGTATTAAACGCTGCATTACACTGCGTAAAAAGTATTGGATAAATTCGACTCACCGTACTCCGTAGCTCAGTCGTTAAAGCATTCATCGTGGGATCGAGTCCCATCAGAGCTAGTTGTGAGACGGGTCGAATTTTCTATATACTTCATTTTCTATAACTGTTTTGTTGTTAATTCAAATGCTGACAAACTTATCAGGGTAATCTAGTCCGAAAAGAACTTAAAAAGCCCTAACACTTTCTAAAAGTTCCTTTGATTAAGCGAATATTTAGCTTCAAATTGCAGGAACATTAGTAAAATAAACTTTACCTTTGTAAAGCAAAATAAATTTGAATGCTTCCCTGTGAATTCCGTAAAAATAGCTGTCGTGTCTACAAAAATAACTTTGGTCTACGTTCCAGCTGCTTTTATAGCCTGAATACTTTCAGCCGTTTAAGCTTTCAGAATGATTCTGAAAATGTAAAAAATACTAACTTCCGCCTCAACCTTTCTGCGAAATGAATAACATTTTCCGATGTTAGTAGTAAAGTGTAATTTTGTCATACTAGAATCACTACATCTGAGTAACAAATACGCTTACATAAACCATTTAAGAAGTTTCAAATAAGTATGTCTTCTTTATTTTATAAATTGTCTTGTATGTAAAAAATATAAATATTGGAATCATTGTTCCAATCCTAAGCAAAGAAACTTAACTCGGGACCTCAGAGGTAGCTGCACCTTGAAAACCAATGAATACACCGCTCGGCTTCGGAGGTCGGCTAATCAATCAATTATACCACTAGCGGATCCTTGCGGTTTTACACGCGTAGTACCAGTTCCCGTGGGAATATCGGGATAAAATATAGCCTATGTCACCTGGGGATCAATGTAGCGTTCTAATGGTGAAACAATTTTTAAAATCGGTCCAATAGTTTCAGAGCCTATTCGATGCAAACAAACAAACAATTAAATCTTTCCTCGTTATAATTTAAGTATAAATTATTAGCAACTTTACAATAGTAGCATTGTCCATTGGATATGGAAGCCACTTACACGTAACACCATGTGCAAGATAAATAGGCGATTCTCGGGCGAGAAAAAATAGCATTATAAGTGGGCAGTAAACCAGAGAGGAACTGAGGGAAGAACATTCAATAATATATCTGGTTTTATCATTCTAACCTTAAAGTTTGAGAAAGCATAACACGATTTTTGATTTGGTATAAGTCGATGACATTTTTGTTGCTAAATTGGCTTACAATAAATATGTTATTGAAATAAACACTTTTTAAATTTTGTTCGGTATTATACTTGTAATTGCAAGAAGATTTTTTCCAATAACTACTCGTTTTGTTTATTATCACAACTCTTTCGATGAGTTGCGTAGTTTTCGATAAATCAATTTATTAAAATTGACGGACTGTTCATAATGATTACTTGACCATTTTTCGACAATGATTTTTGGAAATTTTACATCCCAACATTACTTCATTATTCTCATGGGTGTTATTCCCAATATCTTTCACTCCGTCTCTGTAAGGAACTTAAAATCTCGTACGTGTCTTGAATGCCCCGCGGCTGTTTTTTTTTGTCCCTTTGTCCGAAATCATCCCTGAAGTGTTGCTCTATGGGCTGCGGGCTAAATGATGGGGAATCCATGGGGTTATTGGGGTGGGAGTGTTTCCGATTTAGTGTTTTGTGAAAGTAATTTAGTACTGCCATAATATCAAGCTTTAGAGCTTTGCTGATAAAACTCCAACATTATAACCATTTTGTTCCAAGCGGCTTTTGTTCCCAACACCTCCTATTGCATTTCGTAAACTTGACTTGACTTGTATGTATCTGAGTACCTCTTTACCAATTTTTCATAATGACTTTCAACAATTTGGATTTGAAATTGTCAATGAAGCTTTTCTTCATCCATTATCACTTAGAAGATTTTAGAACATCTCTTAGTCTATATCTGTTAGATAGGTAGTTCTCACATTCTACTTACAATTGACAAGTATTCAACGCCATTTGTATTGAGTGACAGGTCGGATACTGGTAGCGTAGTATGTAAGACGATATACCTCAAAGAGACATCTCGTTGGAAACCAGTAATTTGTAAATATCGTATTAATATAATAACCACGCTTACTCCCAATACATCTTTGTAAAGAACTTAAATAATTTATTCTCGCACTTGCTTGGAATGCCCCGCGGCTGTTTAAGTTTGTCCCTTTATCCGGAATCATGCCTGCGGTGTTGCTCCTATGGGATGCGGGTTAAATGATGGGAAATCTATGGGGTGGAATGCAAGTGGTTGTGGATGAGGTATGTTCACTTGGGTTAATAGATTTTCGATTTGCTAAAAACAGTTGTGAAGAATTGTTTGAAATTAACAATTGCATTTTGAGAACCTTTGATACCGCTAGAGATACCGCTGATAACTATTTTACTCATCGCTCAAGTTTAAATAAATATATAAGTAAAAATTATTTATTCATTTAGACATAATAAATATGTACTTATGAATCGTCAACATTTTCATACAACTTTTAACAATTAAAACTGGATGTAATGATGACTAAGCTATACCCCTTTCCAACATCGGAGAAGGTACCAGATGCAGACTATCCTACCACCCCTACATCATTGACACTCCAGCTGTCCGTACCAAGCGCTTCGCAAATTCATTCTTCATACGAAGCGCTAAATGATGGAATCCGCTGCCTGCTCTGTCTTCACCGATTCTTGCAAGTCAGGTCTCTTTAAGTTGAGAGTGAATAGGCTTCTCCTGGGCAGGCATGTAACATCAAAATAAAAAAATCAAAATCAATTTTTTTAATCAATTTAGGTTGAGGTAACAACACTTATGACGTCAAAGAAGCTACGCCATCGGTTCGCAAATCCTATTGTGGGAGACCTTCATCTTAGACTGCATCCTGTTACTTAAACAAGATGGCGGTCAAATGCCTGCCCGGTCAAATGCAAAGTAAATATATTTATTCTTTACTCAATATATTAAAAAAGAAGTCAGCACGGGAATCTGCTGTTCATTTGTCAAATTCATAAATCATCATCATCAAAATCATTATCTATACGACGCCCACTGCTGGGCATAGGTCTCCCCCAAGAGCTCTACCACGAATGGTCCTACGCTGCCCGCATCCAGCGACTTCCCGAGACGTTGACTAGATTGTCGGTCCACCTTGTAGTGGACCTGCCCACGGATTCCGTGGCACGGAACGTTGTCCGGTACGCGGTCGCCATTCGAGAACCTTTCCGCCCCAAATTCATGAATGTGATGTCGTATTCAATATTTCAAAGTGATATCAAACATCGTATAATATCCTATCACGAGTCAAATTTAAACCACATACGTGTATTACATATTCACTCGCAAAAGGTTAATTAATTTCCAAATGTGGCCGGATATTGAAATAAGTTCACAACTAAAACTATATCAATTGTTATAAGTCATATTACGAACTTTTTGACCTTTATGCCGTTGTTATAAGGCTCAACTACCTACTAAACTTTGATGTTGTATTCAGAAGTTTTTGATTAATTCACGATTTTGATGTCAATCAAAGTTTTCAGCCAGGTGACAGGAACTCGTTAACTTTATTAAATGAAAGTGTCATAATAATATCTTATTCCAATTTGTAAATGCTCAGTTTAAGTTGAATTTAAATTTTCGATTGTAATAAATGGAGCTACGAAATATGCTAATTGTCTAGGATATTGTTGATTTGAGTAAACTTCAGAAATTAGAGACTTTTTATAATCCAGAAAAATAATCAAAACTGATTTGGATCTCATCAAAATATTCCTTAGATTCCTTAGATTATAGAAAGTATGAGTGATGAAATATTGCTAAGGGGGAATTCTTTGTTGGGTTTCTCTGTTAACCATCACCAAAATGGCAACTGACAACATCGATATCAGTTCATTCATTTTAATGATGAAGTGGAAATACATCGAAATGTGGCACACAAATGGGTACGTTAAATAGATTTCTCAAAAAAATATCCCATTTGCGGGTATACCCCAAAGCACTAGTTTTAATAACAGTCGCTAATTAACCGACTTCTAAATCAAAAAGGAGGAGGTTCTCTATTCGTCTGTATGTATGTTTTTTTTTTTTTTTTTTTATGTATGTCCACCGATTACTCGAAAACGGCTGAACCGATTGAAATGGTTCAAACGTTATTACATCAGGTTGGTGTCCAAGTTGGTCCCATTTTTTGAAATTTTGAAATCGGTCCAGTAGTTTTCAGGAAATCTTAAAAATACTGTCGTTTTCGTTACCACGTTATGTGAATTTAATACGTATCTTTAGGCATAACTCCTTTGTTTATAAACCGATTTAGATGATTCTTGTTTTGTTAAAAAGGGGATACCTCAAGGTATTTTAACCGACTTCGAAAAAGGAGGTTTTGAGTTTGATCACATACCTATTTACCAGAAAACACGTAAATTGCCTGCACGATGCACTAAAAAGAGTGAAATAAAAATTATTTTAAAAAAATAAAACCGCCTTCAAAAAAACCACATCAAAAAAGTAAGAAATAATTCCTCACCAAATAAATAACGTAAGTACTTTGAAGTCGGGCGGGTTTTAACAAAAACAACAAGAAATTGTACATGTTTCACGCCCGACTTCAAAGTACTTACGTTATTTATTTGGTGAGGAATTATTTCTTACTTTTTTGATGTGGTTTTTTTGAAGGCGGTTTTTTTTTTTTTACACTTGGCAATCTTAAAAATACCTACATAAGTCTGAATTAATTGCACTAAGAATTTAAGCATAGTAAGAACAAAACGCCACAATACTGCGATTTTTTATGAAATTACCAAAATACGATACTATAACGTGAGAACGAATTTCCTTTTAAATTATTACATGTTTTAAATATGTTTTTTTTTCATAATTTAAGGAAAAAAATATAATTTACTACCAAACCCATTACTTTTGAACAATGTGAAGAAAAAAATCAACGCCATAACAACGATGTTTTCCGCATTGTTGTTTTCCGGCAGTTAGAGATAAGATAACCAGTTCCTCAGTAATTAAGGATTCCGTTAGTAATGCGTTTCATCTACAGCCCTATCATCACCAGGTGTGATGAAGGCTAAGTAATAATTCATTATTTTATTTTATTATTAATTTTAAATTATATGCTCTTGAATTTAAAAAAATTCAAGAGCATGTTACGCTACGCATAGTGCAGTCTACTGGAAAACCGGCTAGTCATGGCAACGTAAAATTTCTTGCATAATTGGTTGGTAATGCTGATTTTACACGGTTCAACCAAATTGAATCACTTTGGTTGAAAGGCGCAGAAATACAGCGGCACATTGACATTGAATGATTCACTTTTACGTTTACATTGTTCAATTTGGTTGCTTCATCCAAATTGAAAGGAAAAAGAGAACCGTGTATTTCTGCTAAAAGTAACGTTGCTAAAAGGGAGTGAACCTTTAATAAGCAGTTATTTTGGAGCTTCGTATAAGTCGCAACAAAAAGTAAATGTAGACGCAGTCGCAAGTCTGTGGCGGCCCCGCTCGCCGACTGCCGTAATTTCCCGCAGGACGCTAAACTGAATGTTTCACGAGAATTCTCGTTCAAATGCAAATGCCCGCTTTTCATGTAATAATCACTAATTTTGTACGTCATTGGTACCTAGGGCTGCAACCTGTACCCCTTGTGTAAGTTTTTATGTCAAGCAAACGCAAACTATCGCGAGTCCGTATTTATGTCAATTTGTATGAAAACTATATAACCGCGCTACTCGCCGCTAGAGGCGCTAATACAGTTTTCATACAAACTGACATAAATACGGAATCGAAATAGTTTGCGTTTTTTGACATAAAAACTTACACTACGGGCACTGTAACCCTAGTGTAAGTTTTTATGTCAAAAAACGCAAACTATCGCGAGTCCGTATTTATGTCAATTTGTATGAAATTATGTGGAGACCCTTGGGGGAGGCCTATGCCCAGCAGTGGGCGTCGTTCGGCTGACATGATGATGATGATGGTGATGATGATGATGATGATGATGATGATGATGATGGTGATGTATGAAAACTGTATCAGCGCCTCTAGCGGCGAGTAGCGCGCTTATACAGTTTTCATACAAATTGACATAAATACGGACTCGCGATAGTTTGCGTTTGCTTTATCATAAAAACTTACACTAGGGGCTCTGTTCAGCAGTATAATAGTTGAAATTTCTTAAAAACTTACGCAATTTTACTTTTAGTTTACTTAACTGTAGGTACTGTGGAGATGTGATGCGAACTCCTTGATGTTAGAGTACTTGTACACGGTGCAAGTAACCGCCTCTGTGGTCTAGTGGTTCATACCACTGATTTCAGACCCAGAGGTCTCGGGTTCGATTCCCAGTGGGGGTACATATTGTATTCGGTTTGGTTGGTGGTAGGACTTATTCTTAGTCCGCCTGGCTAGCTACCACCATCTTATTTAAGTCTGACGCCATAACAATGATGTTTACAGCATTATTGTGTTCCGGCAGTTAGAGATAAGATAGCCAGTTCCTCAGTGATTGAGGATTCCGGGAGTAGTGCGCTTCCACCTTCAGCCTTATCACCACTTATCATCAGGTGTGATGAAGGCTAAGTGCTACCCCGTTGTGGAAGAAAAAAAAAAGTAGCATTGCGCATGTTGAGGCACTTGCGCGGGTTATATGCATGCAGTGGTCTCGGGTTCTATTCCCGAACAAGACAAATATTTGTGTGCATGAACATATCTATTTGTCTTGGTCTGGGTGTTTTCTATGTATATTAAGTATGTATTTACAAACAAAAAGTATTTAAGTATATATTTATCCCTTATCAAGTTTTCCATGATACAGTTTCGTAATGAAATTAAAATAAATAAATAAATAATTTCTTACAATCACACCAATTATCTAAGCCCGTAGTTAATTTCTTAAGAAACTGTGTCTACGGGAACTTGATAACGGATAAATATATACTTAAATACTTTAAATGGGCTTAGATAATTGGTGTGAATGTAAGAAGTTATTTATTTATTTATTTATTTATATATATGCATCGTAAACTTACCATTCAAAGACATGTGCGGGTCTAGCGACTCGAACATGCACCTACCAAAGCGAGCCACCCGCGCAACTTATCCGCGTGCTCTGCAGCGCGCGCGGGTCACTCGCGCATGTTACTTGAGCAGGTTCAACTCGTAAAGCTACCGCTCGAATAGCATGCACATGTAGCTGATGACCACGAGCAAATAACTTGTGCGTATTGCTTGCGCAAGTAGCCCGTTACTTGCTCCAGTTATTTGCACCATGTACAAGTGAGTACCTTGAACAAGTAGCTTGCACATATTACTCACGCGTGTAACCCGCATCTTGACTAGCTCCAGCTACTTACACTGTATACAAGTACCCTTAGAACTATTTTCAGAGTTCGAGTAAAACGTCACACCAACACTTCGTTTTTTTTCTACAACATTGATGCAATTGCGTGATGGTGGTCACTAAACTTAGTTATTTTCAAGAAGTTTTTCTTTGATTTGTAGAACTAGCTTCCCACAGGACCTAAAGATTTTTCATGTCGTTTTGTAAATTGTTTGCATGTTAAAAAGTAATTTAAAATTAAACTACATGGGTACGGACTGTAGTAGTATTATCTCTTAGTGTCAGTCAAGGCGAGTCATGATGACCGATGGTGTATTACACCATTTTGAGCACTTTGGAGGAGTGAGCAAACACTTAATAACGTTGGTAATAAGAACTGGAGTGCTATATTGTAAGACTACTCCACCATCACTCGTCAAGTCATTTTTAAATAAGAAAACTGATTTAATGAATGTATTTACATGAACATTATTTTTACCGATATTATTAAATGTTCAACCTATAATTTAATATATTTTTAACCGATATGTTCAACCCTAGCCCAACTTAAACGCTGAACCGCCGCCAACTGTACGCGATGATGACATTTAATAGCGCTCGTACTTTACCTCGAGTTCATTTGCAAAATGCTAAATTGATTCACGGTCGATGATCGTGAATGCTAAGCGACGTTGACGATGGTCGGGGAAATGTTGGGTGGCCGAAAACTTATGGAACTGGAATTACCTGAAACAAGATGAAAGATAGTTTGTACTAACAAAATAATTTCAATACTCAATTCAATCCAGTCTTTAATCTACAGTTAAACATTTTTAAGGTAAATTAATTAAGGTAAGTAACATAATTAGTCCTATTATATAAAAAAACCTGTTACTAAATATTCCAATTTCCTTTAAACTGAGGGCCTATCCGGAAAACTTAACTACGACAACCATAAGACGATGTTCGTTCGTGATACTATTGCCGCAGAAATAAGGTCGAAAATTAAGTTAATTAATTAATTAAGTTTTTGACGACCGATTTGGCGCAGGGGTAGACTACCTGCCTTCTGCGCCAGAGGTCTCGGGTTAGATTCCCGAACAAGACAAATATTTGTGTGCATGAACATGTCTATTTGTCTTGGCCTGGGTGTTTTCTATGTATTTTAAGTATGTATTTACAAACAAAAAGTATTTAAGTATATATTTATCCGTTATCAAGTTCACGTAGACACAGTTTCTTAAGAAATTAACTACGGGCTTAGATAATCGGTGTGATTATAAGAAGTTATTTATTTATTATTTATTTATTAAGTAGATCGAACAAAAATCGTCGTCAAATCGCAATCCGTTTTCGTAGTAGCCCCTGCAATCAAATTAAACCCAATAATTAAATCTCTAATGAAGCTTTCGAAGACTTTTTAAGAGGAGTAGTGAGAAATCGGAAATTCCCGGCGATTGCCGATTAATAGTCTTATCCGGCTTAAAGCAGCTTAATGGGTTTCGTAATTAATTTCAGGAAATAGGTGTTTTTCTATTCCTGGATTTCTTGCAAAACACGTCGCTAACAATATTTTCTTTGATAATGAGAATAATTAAAGACATCAGATGATAAAGGCAATATGTAACTAATAAAAATGTTTGAATCCTATGTGAAAAAGCATATTTACATTCTTCAATTGGGTTTTTATTAGAACTTGGTGCCTTATAAGATGAGATAAATAACGTTCACCAACAGCTTAATATAAACCTAAATTCTTTCTGATTATTGTCTCAACAACATTAGATAAAGACACTCACGGCTCAAGGTGTCTAAGTTGAAAAAAATCACTAAAACATTTCTACGGTGGTGGCGTGTGAGGTGGGTCGTTACGTTTCCTAAAATATGGTTGAGCGAAGCGATGGCTGGTTCATGCGTCATGCTCGTGAACGTGTGCTGCCAGTGGGAATGGGTCTGCTCTTATCTGCTTGCCTTAAAATGTGTTTTCTTTTGTTTTTTTTTTCATTTTATTAAGAATTACATTTGAAACATGTATGGCGCAACTTGCAGTATATAAGTAGTAGAATTGTCTTTTGTTTTTAACTAATATTAAAGCTTTAAGTATAGTTCCTAAGTAATTGAAAATTGTTCACCGCTATGATCATTAGTTCGCCTATACTTAACTGTATTTATCATAACCCATTGTGTAATTGTGTAATTGTGATGAAAAGTGACCTTAGTCATAACATGTTAAGGTCATTTTTCAATTTGACGACTCAGTATGAAATAAAACAGGGAGAAAAAAACAACCCTTGGAGTTTCTTGCCGGTTCTTCTACAAGGTCTCCCTCTGTAGGGTTTGCGAACCGATGGCGTAGCTTCTATGACGTTCACAAGTATTGTAAATAACAATCAAAATTGAATAAACAAATTTGACTCTTGACTCTTGAAAGTACTATTTATAATTTAAAAACTATAAACCCATAATCTGCAAATAAAAGTTTGAAGTTTGAAGTTCAAATAAATTTATAAAATTAAATTACATCTTATACTTACATCACACAATTTAATCGTCACTCTCTCATATTATAATATATTTAATGACAATCTCCCGCCAAATTATATCGCAAAGCTTTTTAATTCCGTCCCCACTTACCCGAAGACAAATACTTTGCCGCCAAAACAATGTATCATCGCGAGCTTCAAATATTTGTCTTAATCTGGGATTTAATTCTGGCGGCCATTAGCGTAGGACAGGACACAGTTAACTAATACCAGTAACTTAACTTTACATGAACGCATAACCCTTGCAGCGATATAACATTTTGATACACATTTTTATTAAATACAGTTTATACACTTTATCTAGCTTTAAGGAAAACTTATAAATGCTTAAAAAAGTATTTAAATGCTGTGACTTATAATAAATAAATTCCGTCACAATTCAGCAGCGTCGGTGCAGCATCCAGATATGGTCGCAAATTGTTTACCTTTACACACAAGTACAACTCAAAAGCAGAGACACAATCGCTATGCAGACAAGATTCAATAGCTAACCGCAAAGCTGCAGTCAACGATTGTGCATGTATCACTGCAAAAAAGTCCCAATGTGTAATCGCTGCAAAAGCACTTAGTCGAACCAGGCTGCAGAGCAGGTACATAGTTTTTTTTTAATAATCCTATTTTTCTTTATCGACTTTCATTTTTAAATATCTTTGGTTTTAAAAACTATGTGGTAGCATACACATATTCTGATGGACTATTTACGTTTGACCTATTTCAATAATTTTTTTTGATAGTTCTTCAAATTATTTGAGAAAAAAGATCTATACATATACAAAAAAATGCAAAATTATCAAGATGGCGGACACACTTAAGTATTATTTCAAAATTGCTGTATATATACTCGAGGGGTTAAAGTAGATAGCAGATAGACAAGATTTTAAATAAAAAGCGAAAAAGTATTATTAAATTATTTAATAGAGAGCGCGTTCAAACAAAAAAAAATATTACTCGTAATGTATTCAAGGATAATAGGTAAGGCATCATAAATATTAATCTTATTGCAATTAAGCCAAAACAATTGGGTTATGGGCAATGATATTTTATATGGTTATGGGTATTTAAACCAAAATGCATATGCAATAAGCATCTGTAAATCGCTTATATATTTTTCCCGAACGGTCATCTAACCAAAGACCGCCTTTGTGGTCTAGTGGTTCATACCACCGATTTCAGACCCAGAGGTCCCGGGTTCGATTCCCAGTGGGGGTACATATTGTATTCGGTTTGGTTGGTGGTAGGACTTGTTCTAAGTCCGCCTGGCTAGCTACCACCATCTTATCTAAGTCTGCCGCCAAAACAATGATGTTTTCAGCATTATTGTGTTCCGGCAGTTAGAGCTAAGATAGCCAGTTCCTCAGTGATTGAGGATTCCGGGAGTAGTGCGCTTCCACCTTCAGCCTTATCACCACTTATCATCAGGTGTGATGAAGGCTAAGTGCTACCCCGTTGTGGATAAAAAAAAACCTGTGATTAAATAGCCGAAAATTGGTGCCAGCTACTGTATCAATGTAAATCCATACTAATATTATAAATGTGAAAGTGTGTTTGTTTGACCGCCTTTCATGTCAAAACGGAGCAACGGATCGATCTGATTTTGGACGTGGTATGGGAATAGTTCTGGGGCTGGAGAGTGACATTGGTTACTGTTATCCCGGAAAAATTGCACATTCCCGCTGAATAACGCCGTGTAGTCCACACGGGCGAAGCCGCGGGCGGAAAACTAGTCTGCCGTAAAATTCAAAACCCCACTCATGTTGTGCCACTACACAACACACGTTTCAAATAGACATAAGGCATTTACATTCAAATAGATAATAAGTTGTGATACTGCTTCACTTATTTACTGTGCCATTAGCAGAGGCGCCGCTGTAATGAGCTCTCGAGTTATTATAATAACGTGAGTGTTTTCGAATATATTTCACGTCGAGAAAAGGTTCTCGCTTTAATTACGAGCTGTTTTTTTAGAGTCTCAAGTTGCAGGTTTTGTTATTTTTTCAATTTAATTGGGTTTAATCCCGCGTTTTGAATGATTGTTCTGTGAAATAATGAGAGTAGAAATTAAAAGAATAAACATCAAATTAATATGGACAGGGACAGAAAAAACCAGTCATTTTAAAAGCTGGAGTTTAGAAATCGGAAATATAAATTACGGTTTAATCTTAATTTTATGCTTCTAAAGTTGATAATATTAGTGATTAATATCAAATCTAGGGCGGATACTATTCAAATTTTGATTTCATTTAGTTTTTCTGACGATTATATTATTGAAAATTTAATGATTTTCGGTTTTGTTTCTTATATTACCGAACAGATCGATATAAAAAGTGATAGAATGAGGAACAGCAAAGTGACAAGGTGATTCTAAACGCAAATCGTTATCGAGCCAAATGTACGAACAATGTTCGTTTACATTTACATAGCACCGGCAACGCACAGAGAGGCTTTTGCCACAGCAAACTTATCAAATCAGTATCACATGAAATCTCGTTTTTCCATAATATTTACAACAATCCATCAGTAACCAATAGAGCCAGACGGCTTTTCAATGAGAAATTATAGCCTTTAATTCTATTAACTACACTAAACAGTCAAGAGTGACGTGAATAAGAAGCATTTGCCCTAGCTGGTAATTCCAAAAGAAATGGAAAAATCTTTTACAGCAAATTCATCAGAAAACTTTTTCCAAAAATCTAACTAGGTAATTATTAATAAAATACACTATAACTATCGTCTCACACAAACTGCATAACGTACCAAGAAACACTATTGTTCATCACTCGCAAGTACTGCATTAAGAACCTTTCTCAATGAGATCATTATAGTCTACCTATACTATTATATACCGTGAAATTTGACTGGTTGTATACACCGTGAAATTTTACTGGTTGACTTCCCAAAAATAACTTGAAGTATTCATCAATACAAACAACTTATACTAACACTAGCTTCCGCCCGCGACTTCGTCCGCGTGGACATTCGAGAAAATACGTAGCAGTAATAAATAACGAGGCAGAACGTTTGCCACGCACGAGGCTGCTCACTTGGTGAGGGAGGACCCGCCTAATCACATAAAAACGGCTGATCGGATTTTTATGAAATTAAAACATAGAGTACTTTTTATCCTGGTTATTGGTCCCCTAAGTATTTTCTCGAATGTCCACGCGGACGAAGTCGCGGGCGGAAGCTAGTAAATAATAAGTGTCTGTTTCACAATCAAAAAGTTAGTTCTGAGTCGCTTAGGTACCAAGAACTTTTAGGGTACTTAAGATGATTTAGGTTTCAATACCCTATTTACCCCCTGGGTTTGATTTTCGGAAAACTACGAAATGGGTTGCCTATTTGTTTTAAGAAGTAAGCCTACAAAGTTTCAAATTGAAATGTCTATTTTAGCCCCTGATTTTTCATACAAAACTTCACCCCTATTTCAACCTTTTAGGGGTTGAATCATGTTCAGCGTGTTAAACATCAAAATAAATTTATTTTAATTTTTAGTTTTTAGCTCAGTGGTTAGAGCAGTCGCCCGGATAGCGAAAGGTCGTGGGTTCGAGTCCCATCGGAGCTAGTTGTGAGACGGGTCGATTTTTTCTAAATACTTCATTTTCCATTTTCCATCAAAATAAATGCCATTTTTGCAATCGTCATCCCATAAAACCTCAATAACGACATCCATATCGAGTTTTTGGTTTATTTATCCCATTTAACCTCTAAGGGGTTTATTTTCGAAAAAATACGAAATATGTGTTTGCTTATTTGTTTTACTTTCCGACCATAAGCCTAAATATTAAATTAAATGAAGGACTTTCCAGATACAACATTTCATCCCCCTTTTCACCCCTTCGGGGTTGGAATTGTCAAAAACGCTGACACAGGGAAATATTAATTTTCAATTGCAAGCCTAATAACAAAATTTGAAGATCCTAACTTCAAAAGTGACGGACTTTCATACACATATTCATCCCCTATTTTACCCTGGGTTTGATTTTGGGAAAATTACGAAATCGGTTGCCTATTTGTTTTAAGAAGTAAGCCTACAAAGTTTCAAGTTGAAATGTCTATTTTACCCCTGATTTTTCATTCAATATTCAATATTTTAGTTGATACCCTTGTTATTTTTTTTTGTTTCTATTATTTATTTTATTATTTTACGACATTCCTCATTTATAAATTAAAAAATGAGTTTTTATTTCTAATATTTAATTGTCAATTATTAATATTCCAGTTATTGTTTTAAATGTTTCTGTTATTTATTTTAATAAGTTGCTATACCCTAACAGGGCTCATGTTTGGTTCTGTTTTTTTTGGTAATGTCATCTATATGTATACCACATGAGTGCAATAAAACAATTTGAATTGAATTGAATTGAATTGAATATTTCACCCCTATTGCAACCTTTTAGGGGTTGAATCATGTTCAGCGTGTTAAACATCAAAATAAATGCCATTTTTGCAATCGTCATCCCATAAAACCTCAATAACGACATCCATATCTATTTTTAGGTTTATTTATCCCATTTAACCTCTCAGGGGTTGATTTTCGAAAAAATACGAAATATGTGTTTGCTTATTGGTTTTATTTTCCGACCATAAGCCTAAATAATAAATTAAATGAAGGACTTTCCAGATACAACATTTCATTTCCCTTTTCACCCCTTCGGGGGTGGAATTGTCAAAAACGCTGACACAGGTAAATATTAATTTTCAATTGCCAGCCTAAATACAAAATTTGAAGATCCTAACTTCAAAACTGACGGACTTTCATACAAACATTAATACCCTATTTCACCCCTTTAGGGGTGGAATTTCCAAAAATCCTTTCTTAGTGGATGCCTACACTGTATAACGTATCTATGTGCAAAATTTGAAGTCTCTAGGTTCAGCGGTTTGGGCTGTGCGTTGATATCTCAGTCAGTCAGTCAGTCAGTCAGTCAGTCAGGACTTTGAATTTTATATATATAGATTGGAACAACTCTGAAATAACCAGCTGTTCCATACAAATTTTCAAATCAACTCGATTGAAATGTATGGAGCAGCAGATTTTTTTTTCATGATTTCAGAGTTGTTTCCTTAGTAAAAGTGAATACTTCAAGTAATTTTCGGGAAGTCATCAAGTAAAAATTCACGGTGTATATGGAGGAAATGTTTGATATTTTGTTTGATTCTAAAGGATATACTCAAAAACTACTGGACCGATTTAAAAAACTCTTGAACCATTAGCAAGCTACATTTTAACGCGATATTCCCACGGGAGCGGGTACCACGCAGGCTAAACCGCCCGGAAGCCACTTTACTAAGGCCACTCAATTAATTCTGATTTGACGTTTAGTTATTTCGTTGGAGTAAAGTTAAATTTTGAATGAAACGGTATAATATTTTCTATGCGTTTGACAGCTGTCAAACTGGAAATCTCTCGGTGGTTTTAGAATAGTACCTACTTCATACCTAGACGTACTTGCGATACTGCTACACCCCCACTTGACTGTGTCTATTCTGATAAAACAAACCGATATTCGGCCAAACGTTCGTCGCTGTCAGCGGGATCCGTGCAATTATTCCACGCCACTATAACTCCGCCAAAATAGCCGACACAGCCATAAATACTGACTCCATGCAATTTTCTAATGCTACTCTGTTGAAACGTTTAATTTCACCGCCAAAGATATTTATGGCGCTTTATTATTCAATGGAAGCTTGTCGATTCGAAACTCGAGTCCCATTTACATTCAACTTTACATCCGTTTTGGCTCAACATGTTGCTTCGTGTTGTTATAAATTATTTTGGCTCTTTGTATCGAGTTTGTGAGCAAAATGAGCGTTAAAGTTATGACAGAATTTGCGAAATGTTGATTCTTATAACATTCTTTATTTAAACTTTATTGCAATAAATAAAATTGAATACAGTATTTAAATGAAGGATTTTTATTATCTGCAGAAGCTTCAGACTTCAATGTAATCCTTACCTTAAGGTGGTTCGATGAGCTCAGTAGCGCCACCAATAGAAATAAATCATTTACGATTTATCAAGAGCTTAGAATAAAAGTTTCGGTTATTTCCCGCAAATAGAAGAGTAAAATGCAATTTTTAATTGTTTTTTCAAGGCCTCAAATATGAACATTACGTTGTGGATCTCGATATTGCTAAATGTGGCCACTTTTGGCAGTTTTGATATTCACGACTTATTGCGTAAGTTTGAGTTCCTTAAAGTATATTTATAAAATGCATTTTACTCTTTTATTTTTGCAAAATAACCGAAACTTTTAATCTAAGCCTTTTGTTCATGCTTATGAACTGACAACACCAGCTGGACGACCGCGGGGGCTGCGGGACGAGGTCCCGATGACAGCCGAGACAGCGCGACGCCCGCGCCCGCCGTTGTTTCACACACTCGCATCACGAAAGCTGTAGACTCCACGCGCGCACTATCATTGTCGAGAGATTTTATACCTTTATATTAATTACAGTCCACTCCAGTTCTATCATTTGAACTCCATTTTTTTACACCTTTAATAAAATTTAATTGATTTATTTCTATTAGTGGCGCTACTGTACTCATCGAACCACCTTAAGCTTAGTATCCACTGAGGTGAATAGGAGTTGAGTTGCCTAGTATACAACGAGTTAATGCAATAACCAAAAAGCCCATACACCCAACTAATTTGTATGATATTAAATTGAATTCCATAGAAAAAAAATGATTTTTTTAAAGAAACTTTCAAGATATTCGTGCTCATATAGGTCTCCGTGATTTTCTGACACATGTTAAGCTCTACTATGACGTAGAGAGCACGTGACGTGGTGGCGCTACTGAGCTCATCGAACCACCTTAAGTCAATTGTCTTTTTTATTTTGTTAAAATAATTATTTTACACGGAAATCCAGTTTTACATTGATGCAGTTGCATGTTGTCGCAGTTCCGTGTTAACGCTCGCTGTTGACTGTTTCGTTGTAGTATGTATCGTCATTCAATGGCGGAGTCTTATAATGATTCGAGATATAACATATACCTTGTATTGTTATATGTCTAAAGCTAATCTTATTAAGCTGATAATTGTGCGGTTGCAGGATACAAATAGTAAGATTGTGCTCTCTTAATACAAAGTCTAAGCTGACGCTGCAGTTTACTCCTCTCCTCCTCGCTTCAGTATAAAGCAGTTCCCTTGAAGCACCACTTTGTGATCACCCCGTAAGTCGTGGGCCACACTGGAGCGACCGCGGGGCGCGGAGGCGACCTGCGGATCCGCAGGACGCGCGAACACGTACTATTCCCTCCGCAGGTCGCGGCGACCGCCGGACGCGCCAGTGTGGCCCCTCCCGTCCGTCTCAATATATTTGTTTTTCCCGCTCAACGCGGACGCAAGACGCGCCGCTCCAGTGTGGCCCACGACTTACAGTATAATCCGCTTACGGCCCGTATGGGACGATATTTGAATCAACGCCAGACAGCGCAACCACTTCAGCGAATGTTCAACGTAATGAGAGACAATGTACACAGGGATCTTAGTGCGAATAGCAGTATTAGTGCAACTGTTAATGCGAGGACTGTTTTGGAGGCTTACGCTTAGAGGGTAGTAGGATTTGTTTTGCTGCACAGCACAGTTGTAGCACAGAAAGCAGTTTCATAATGATTTATTATAAGACAAGTGGCCCCGCTAGAAAGGTCATGGACAAGAATGTGGATGGATGGAGAGGGAGATGAAGAGGAAGACCACTTAAAGGATGAATAATATTGTGTGCAAAATGATATTATGAATGAGATAGGAGTGAATGAGGAGATGGCAGGTAACAGAGTGGAGTGGAAGGGAAGGATATACTGCCCCGACCCCAAATAAAATTGGTATAAGTAGAGGATGATGATGATGGTAACTAGTGGCCTCACATCTTCATTTATAGGGATCATTTCATCATCTCGCTGAAAAGTAGTTATGTCATGCTCCAATTTCTGTCCAATGGCTTTCCAAATTTCATTGAATTGAGTAAACTAACAAAAATACAAAAAAATCTTAAAATGACTGACACTCTACCTAATTAGAGTAAGTAATACACTGAAGTCTGAAACTAATATGTTGAACAAAGCTAACAGAATTTCATGGCTGATCTAAGGCGCTTTGAATAGAAATACTACCTGTTATTTATTAAAAAAAAAAAACCTTTTACGTTTCTAATATTCGTGACTGCTTTAGTTATTGTTCTGAGTTCGTGACACAAGTTCTTAATCCAGCGTATCATGAAACCAGATCGACGTATGATGTTGTCAGACATCTCTTACCAAAAACATTTTCGCTCGCAACCTACCATCAAAGATATGACGAAGAAGATGGTACAAAACAATTATTCTCATTACAGAAACATCTTAAGAGATTAATGGCGGCTTGGAGCGTCCAAATGAAGTTCGTAGCCTAACAAAACACGTACCAATCGGCTTAAGGTTGTAATACAAATGTTGTGGGCTCTTAGCTCAGCGATTTAATTATGACGAAGGTTTGAAGCACTCTGCGAGAACACGGCAAGCAGGTCACGGTTAAGTGATGAATGAATTTGGAATTTAAACGGTAATGGGAGTGAACGTAAGCAATCGATAAAGGGCTATAATAAGCCTGGTTTAGTAGAAGTTACAAAGATGTTTCGAAACTAAATAATTAAAATGTTATTTTAGTCCTTATAGTGCGATGCCTTTATACAGGGTGTTAGGGGCACCTTTGCAAAAGTATAGTTTGTATGGAGAGTCGAAATATTTTTTTTTCATTTCCGACAAAAAAATCTTGCTGTGCGTTGTCCAGCATGAAGGCCTGAAGCCATGGTTAAAGTTTTTGCAAGGGTGCCCCTAAGTCGTGGGCCACACTGGAGCGGCGCCAATAGTGACAGGACCTACACCCATTCTGCCACTCCCATTCAGCCAACTGCGCTCATGGGTAAGGCAACGAACTCGTGCTGCACATAATACTCGTTGGGTAGCTCTAACAAGCTGTAGACAGTCTAAGATGGCGATGACTGCAGTCTCGCCGCGTTTGACCTGCAGGCTGCTCAGCCTCAATCGTCCAGACCTCCGGATAGTTGTTGGTACACTTACAGGTCACCTTACCTTAAACCGACAACTATTTATTATGAATGCGACAGACAGTCCTCTATGTAGAGGTTGCCTGAACGCTGAGGAAACAGCCGCCCACGTGATCCTGGAGTGCGTAGGTTTGGCCGCACAACGAACAGAAATCCTCACAGAGGTGAGGTCGCTCCTAGAAGCCTGTGAACGCCCCAGGAGGCTTCTGCGCTTCTGGAAGGAGCTAGGATGGCTCGACTAGCCATGCTCACGCATAACGGACCAAATATGAGTCTAAATGCGGAAAAATGTCAATACCAAATACCAAATACCAAATACTGGAGCGGCGCGTCTTGCGTCCGCGTTGAGCGGGAAAAACAAATATATTGAGACGGACGCGAGGGGCGACACTGGCGCGTCCGGCGGTCGCCGCGACCAGCGGAGGGAATAGTACGTGTTCGCGCGTCCTGCGGATCCGCAGGTCGCCTCCGCGCCCCGCAGTCGCTCCAGTGTGGCCCACGACTAACACCCTGTATACTTCAGCTTGCGACGGGACCCCCTCGTCGGCCAGCGGTACACTAGCCGGAGCGTCGGAAGTCACCGCAGACATCGTAGTTGGAGTAGTAAATAAAGATTCACTTTATGACTTGAGACTTGTTTATTTTATAGTGTAAAGTAGAAATAAAAAATAGGAACTGGAACAAAATTGAAAAGTACATGAATATAAAGGTCTATAAAGGTCTTAAAAGTAATAGGTAAACTAGGTATTACCTAGTTTACCTATTACTTTTAAGACCTTTATGATGCTTACCCCGATAAACGGGTTCCTGTTGATGGCCAGTGAGTAAAGCTATGGAGTTTCCAGCCATCATGGGGGTTCTAACCATCCATAAGACTGGAACGAAACGGCATCGTTACAAGCTTTTAAGAGTAGAGCAAGAGATAGGATATCATTAGTAGAAATGGTGAAATTATAAAGAAAATCAGTCTTGACCTTGTCAGTAACATTACTTAATAGCTATCATCTTTTTATAGTATAGTGTTTGCTTATTACAAGCTTTTTTTATAAACTTACCATGTTAGTTAGTTAGTTAGTTAATGAGGGACAAATCTTGCAAGCTTAATTTGACCCACTTCCCAGTGTCCGATGGAGCTGAACTTTGTATACAGGTTTGGTTTAGATGACAATACAATTTTAAAGTACATTCTTTTTTTTTTACCCACATCGGATTAGCACTTAGCCTTCATCACACCTGATGATAAGTGGTGATAAGGCTGAAGGTGGAAGCGCACTACTCCCGGAATCCTCAATGACTGAGGAACTGGCTACCTTATCTCTAACTGCCGGAACACAATAATACTGAAAACATCATTGCTATGGCGTCAGACTTAGATAAGATGGTGGTAGCTAGCCAGGCGGACTAAGAACTAGTTCTTTCACCAACCAAACCGAATTCAATATGTACCCCCACTGGGAATCGAACCTGGGACCTCTTTGTCTGAAATTATTATTATTATTATTTATTGCTTTATTGTACAGAATACAAAGTAAGGTACAAAAGGCGGGCTTAATGCTAAAAGCATTCTCTACCAGCCAACCTTCGGGAAAACAGAGAAAGCTCAAAAGCGGTACAAATAAAAATAATTTATACATATCTTTGTCTGAAATCGGTGGTATGAACCACTAGACCACAGAGGCGGTTAGGTCACAGTCAGCAAAAACGCTTGTCATAAAAATGAAATTTTTACTAAAAACTTTTTCTAACATCTTCGTTTCAGTTAATGACGGATGTTTAATCTGTTTCATCATCACCATCTTCATTTACAGCATCATCAGCCATTTCATGTCCCCACTGCTGGGGCACGGACCTTCCTTAAGTATGTCATGCTCACTAAAACATTTCTACGGTGGTGGCCTGGTGGCGTGTGAGGCGGGTCGTTACGTTCTCCAAAATATGGTTGAGCGAAGCGATGGCTGGTTCATGCGTCATGCTCGTGAACGAGTGCTGCCAGTGGGAATGGGTCTGCTCTTATCTGCTTGCCTTAAAATGTGTTTTCTTTTGTTTTTATTCATTTTTTTTTTTTATTTTTTACATTTGAAACATGTATGGCGCAACTTGCAGTATATAGTAGAATTGTCTTTTGTTTTTAACTAATATTAAAGCTTTAAGCAGAGTTCCTAAGTAATTGAAAATTGTTCACCGCTATGATCATTAGTTCGCCTATACTTAACTGTATTTATCATAACCCATTGTGTAATTGTGATGGAAACTGACCTTAGTCATACCATGTTAAGGTCATTTTTCAATTTGACGACTCTGTATGAAATAAAACAGGAAGAAAAAAACAACCCTTGGAGTTTCTTGCCGGTTCTTCTCCAAGGCCTCCCGCTGTAGGAACCGATGGCGTAGCTTCTATGACGTTCACAAGTATTGTAAATAACAATCTAAATTGAATAAACAAATTTGAATCTTGAATATTGTGGATGGATGAGAAGAATGGGCCATGACCCACCACGCAGGCTCAATGCAGATTGCTTAGTATATTAACGATACAAATGCAAGTAATTAAACCTGTCTAAAGTTATTCGAAAGCTAAAAGCATCTGCTCTAACCATTGAGCTACGGAGTCGTTACAAGAAGCGTTGAATTTATCAAATACTTCTTACACGCTGTATAGCCAGCGTTAAATCAATTTGTATTTTTACAATAGATACACTCAAAAACTTCTGAACCGATTTAAAAAACTGTTTCTCCAGTAGAAAGCAAAATTATTCGTGACATAGGCTATAATACATAATATCCCCATATTCCCATTGGAACAGGAACCGTGCGGGTAAAATTACGGAGAGCCACTTTAAAAATAAAGAGATTTTGAGCTATATTCGTATCGGATATCGAAGTTGTTAAAAAAAACAATTAAATGGATTATTACACCCAAAAACAGGATAAAAATAAGCGTGTGCTCATTATAAACAGTTATTAGGCATTTATCCGCTTTCAACCCGCCTCAATGAATGAAATAAGCAACGCCCTACCCCAGCCATTGAACTCGACGGCTTAGCAAAGCAAGCAAATTTTCGTTCGTGCAGCATTATCTTAACTTTTTTCTAGTTTAAGGTCACAGCACATACATCAACTCGGAAAGGGATCGTAAACGTATCAACTCGAGCGGTTCAGTATTCTTTGAATGAAACCCCCTACTGCAAAGCACACTAATCGGATTCGTAACGTAATCGCCTCGCCTCGGGACCTGCTCACGAACCGCTTTGCGGGTCGCTCAACTTGCTATCCCCGCGCTTACCGCTAGTCGTCCACGCGCTCACGTCTCTCCGTACCCGAGCTTACGGCTCCACGCACAGTGGTCTGAAAATGAAAATGACATAATTTTTTTTATCATTTTTTGTCATTATTTTTTCATATTTTTGTCTTTTTTTAATATTTTTTTCTCATTTTTTTGTCATTATCTTTTCATATTTTTGTCTTTTTATATATATTTTTTTTTTACCATTTTTTTATTTTTTTTTACATGGAACCACTGTGCCGCGAGCCGTAAGCGCGGCGTCGCCTAGCCGTAGCCGAGCCGACGTACCGACGCTGATCCGGTTTGGTTACGTGCTTGGGTTAGGTTGACGCCTGGTTGACGGCGAGGCGAAAGGCGATACGGTGTCGATCCCTTTCCGAGTTTATGTAATGTGCTGTGTCCTTTAATTTGTTGATTTATAATTGAGTTGATATTCTTGTTATTCTTTGTGTTAACTTTAGTTCCCTGCCTCACCATCACGGTTCCGACGGAAGATCAGCGCTGGTTACAAGCCAAGCATTATGCTGAGTCGGGACCATCATATCAGCCGAACGACGCCCACTGCTGGGCATAGGCCTCCCCCAAATATCTCCACAACGATCGGTCCTGCGCTGCCCGCATCCAGCGGCTTCCCGCGCCCTTGACCAGATCGTCGGTCCACCTTGTAGGGGGCCTGCCTACGGAACGTCGTCCGGTACGCGGTCGCCATTCGAGAACCTTTCCGCCCCATCGGTCATCGGTTCTCCGCGCTATGTGTCCCGCCCACTGCCACTTCAACGATGCAATCCTTAGAGCGATGTCGGTTGTTTTAGTTCTCCTGCGGATCTCATCATTTCTGATTCGATCGAGCAGGGAAATACCATCGCATCGTTCTCTCCATTGCTCACTGGGTGACTTTGAGCCTTCTTATGAAACCCATAGTAAAAGACTAAGTCTCACTTCCATAGGTCATTACTGGCAGCACACACTGGTCAAAGACTTTCGTCTTGAGACATTGAGGTATTTCGAACGCGAATTTAAGCCGGAGCTTCCCAAACGCTGCCCATCCGAGCTGGATTCGACGAGAGATCTCTTTCTCAAAGTTGTACTTACCTAACTGGACCGTCTGTCCTAGGTAAACATAGTGGTCAACAACTTCGAGTGTAATGTTCCCAATATTAACTGGAGGAGTCGGGACCGTTTTGGGATATTCTAGGCTTTTTATGTTGCTTGTTTTATTTTATTTTACTGTTATGAATGACCCAAATAAATATTTTTTCTTTCTTTCTTTCTTCTTTCAAAGATTTGTTTATCGTTCGGCAGGAAAAGTATTTATTTCATTGTTTTGTATTGCGAAAAGTTCAGGATTCAGTTTACCGAAGGTCTATCAGTGAAACGTATCCGAGAAAGTCCGAACTGAAAACTAATATTATTCTTCGAAAACAATATTGAGTTCGCGAAATTCGTCTGGTATTCTCTTGTTACGTTTTTTTCCGTAATAAGTCGTTCTGTCTGATTTTGTGATAGACTTTTTTCTTAACATGTGTTAAATTCTAACCGCCTCTGTGGCCTTTTTTTTTTAAATAGTGAGGGCAAATACTGTCTTTACGTATACCACACGGCATGTTGGACTCGGTCACAGGGCCTGTCCCTTGCCACGCCCAGCCCTCCCACCAAGCCTAATAGGCTTCGCGTCAGGGCTTGGCGGTTCTAACCCCTGCTCCGGCCCCCTGCCGAGCTCGAAAGCTTGAGAAGGGGCAGGAAAGACGGAGGGAGCCTCCTCACAATCTCCCCATAAGGTTACCCACTCAAGGTGGGTTGACCAGATGGGGCGATCGACAGCAGGCACCACTACCAACTAAGACCCTCACTGCTTGCTCTCCGCCGTCAGTTTTAGGTACACCGACTATGGGGGGGTCGTGGTGAGAAGCACAGCTAGTGTACACACAACCCAGTATCAGACAAAGAGGTTCCGGGTTCGATTCCCAGTGGGGGGTACATATTTCAGCATTGTTGTGTTCCGGCAGTTAGATATCATATAGCCAGCTCCTCAGTGTTGAGGATTCTAGGAGAAGTGCGCTTCCATCTTTAACCTTATCTTTACTTCTTCTTCAGCTGAGATGAAGGCAAAGTGTTACCCCGTTTATTTGTGGACTAGCGGATCCTCGCGGTTTTACCCGCGTGATACCCGTTCCCGTGGGAATATCGGGATAAAATATAGCCCATGTAACTCGGGAAGAATGTAGCTTTCTAATGGTAAAAGTATTTTCTAAATCGGTCCAGTACTTAGTTTTGGAGCCTATTCGATGCAAACAAACAAACAATCAAATCTTTCCTCTTTATAATATTATTATAGTAATAGTATATAGTGGGCAGGCCCCCACAAGGTGGACCGACGATCTGGAAAAGGTCGCGGTGCGCCGCTGGATGCGGGCAGCGCAGGACCGATCGTTGTGGAGATTCTTGGGGGAGGCCTTTGCCCAGCAGTGGGCGTCGTACTGCTGAAATGATGATGATGGATAAAAAAATATAATCCAAACTAGCGTGGACTACACGACGCGGGAATGTGATGTTTTTCCGTAATAAAAAGTAGCCTACCTATATCAAACTTCAGCGCCCAAACTATCCCCCATACTAATAAACACGTTGATCCGTTGCTCCCTTTAAAGGCTTCCACATACCAGATGCGTGAGCAACACGACGCGTTGCATCTGCAGCACGCCGCGACCTAAAGCAATTCACACCGGCACCACGGTGGGCGTCGCACACGCATCGCAGTGCATCTGCGACGCCGTGTGTTGCTTTCGGATCGCGGTTGTCATTTTCTTTCAATTCGTAATTCCCTTCCTATTCAATCCCACAAAAGAGAGTTTTTATTTTGTGGATCGTGTATACATTGGTATCTGCGTACTATATTAATTAATTTTTTGCGTATTTCAAAATCCATGATGACAATTTGTAAATATTGACAACTGACGTGCCGCAGTCAGCGTCGCAGCTGCACGCAGACGTATAACGTCACCGCGGTGTGTCCTCAATTGACAAATCCTATAGAATACAACGTCACTATGCCGGAGCGCGTCGCGGCCATTTCGGTTTGTATCTCGCGGACTGCCGTGCGGCTCTCGCACGCAAACGCATCGCAATGCAGCTGAGATACTGTTGGTGTGAACCTACGCGTACAAATTCATATATTACAACTCATGACGCACGCAGACGCAGTGCAGCACGTCTGCGTGCGTTTTTGGTGTGTGGCAGCCTTTAACGTTAAAGACGGACAAACAAACAAACACACTTTCACATTTGTAATATTAGTATCGATTGAAACTACAACAGAAGAGCAAGTAGGTACTTAATACAAGACCCATCAAGACACCTATTACGAATTAAATTTTAAGCACATTTTCAGCAGCTTCACCTCATAATAACTGCTTGTATTTTGTTAACCTGCGGCCGTTACCGCTGATGGCCCAATAACTCCCCGGAACGGTCCAGGACAAAGAAAATTAATTTAACTTGTAATAACAACTTGGGGTGGGAAGATTATAAAATGTTTAGTACAACATGTTTACATGTTATGAAGGTACTAAGTTTTTTAGAGCAGCGTTGAAATGGTTGAAGCCGCCACATATTTCGCTGGTTTTCGGAAACGGAATTTTTTGTGATTAACCCTGTGTAGACTTTTCAATTCTCATGTTATCTCCTTCAACCCCTTCAAGATCCGTAATCTACCATCCATGACACCAGTTTTTAGATTAAACTAGTTATTGAGTGTGATTGTAAGTTAAAATTATTATAAGGCCCAGTAAATTTTGTGTTGTTAAATCAATCAATTTACTTGAATTTACAGCGATTTACAGCGAGTTCAACTTTTGCTGTTTCTTTTGAACAATGTATAGGTAAAAAGCTGTTGACTGTTGGTAAATACTGATCCCTGATTCACAAACCGTCGTTAACTGAATCGGGTTCGAACTCACGTGACAGAGACGTGTGCCCGTCGCGGATGCCCGCTTTACTCAGTTTAGGCCCTAAATGTATAGAGTTAGCTGGCGGGCGGGCGGAGCGGGCGGTGAATCTTGCACGTTTCGTTTTTGGCGGAAGTAAGCTAGGTAAATATTTTTTGCAATAAAATAAATAAACTTCTTACATTCACACCAATTTACGGATACCCCGTCCGCGTGCGGTGTGCGGACGGTGGTTATGTGGGACTCTCCAGGCCACTTCCTGATCCTCCATCCAGTGTCAGATACTCGATGGGGGATCAGGGAGGGGAATACCACTAAACCCCTTAATTCTTGCTCTCTCCACCGTCAACTAGGTCATAATGTGGAGGGCCCGAGGTGGCAAGCTCCTCCTACGACCTGACGGTTGGCTCGGCCTTCCGGGCCCCTACGCGGCGGGAGGTGGCCGAGCAAGCGTGGCCATCTCCCCAGGCCGGTGGGCGGGGACAGTGTGATGCGGTCAGCAGCTTACAGGCCGTTGCCCGCACCACACGGCCCCGCTAAGGGGGAATGAGGCGCTCAAAGCGCCGCATTCTCGGTCCCACCCGCCTTCGTCGGAGCCGGTCTGCATGAGCATCCCGTTCGCGGATCCGCTCCTACGCCTCCTTCTGCGAGATGACGTCCTCGCAGAAAGAGACTGCCGCATCCCATGACCTGTCGCTACCAAGCATAGCACGAGCCATGCTCGGCAGCGAGAGGTCCCTCCCTATCACGTCGCAGAGATTGCGGCGCTGCGAGGACCAGGCAGGGCACGCTTGTAAGGTATGCTCCGCACTGTCCACCCCAGCGCCGCAATCTCACACCAATTACCTAGCGCATAAGTAGTTTTCATTGAGAAACTGTGTAATGGAAACTAGATAACGGATAAATATATACTTAAATACTTTTTTGTAAATACATACTTAATCTACATAGAAAAAACTCACCAAGACAAATAGACATGTTCGTTCATGCATTCAAATATTTTTCTTGTTGGGGAATTGAACCTGAGACCTCTGACGCAGAAGGCAGGTATCCTACCCTTGCGCCTAATCGATCGTGTACAATGGTTAGGGACTCCCGCCGGGTGACGACTGATTCAATCAAATACCTACATAAAAAAACCTGGAATCAGTTAAAATTAAGGAAGAGGCGTGTTGTTTTTAATAATAAATTCGTGTCACCTTAATGTGGCTTTGATAACTACTAAATTGATACTTTATTATTATAAAGAACAAAGATTAGAGTTAGCAGTTATGCTTATATTACACGGTTCAACCGAATTGATTCACTTTGGTTGAAAGGCGAAGAAGTAGAGTTCCTATGTAACTGAAAATTGTTCACCGCTATGATCATTAGTTCGCCTATACTTAACTGTATTTATCATAAGCCATTGTGTAATTGTGATGGAAACTGACCTTAGTCATACCATGTAAAGGTAATTTTTCAATTTGACGACTCTGTATGAAATAAAACAGGGAGAAAAAAACAACCCTTGGAGTTTCTTGCCGGTTCTTCTCCAAGGTCTCCCGCTGTAGGGTTTGCGAACCAATGGCGTAGCTTCTATGACGTTCACAAGTATTGTAAATAACAATCTAAATTGAATAAACAAATTTGAATCTTGAATCTTGAATACAGGCGCACATTGACATTGAATGATTTACTTTTACGTTACATTTTACAGTGGCTTCATCCAAATTGAAAGGCAAAAGTGAACCGTGCATTTCCGGCATTAGTCTAGAGAAACTCGAAAACTACTGGGTGCCTACCATCAAGTTTAGGACCTAAACTGATCTGCTTCGCTTATTCGTACCACGACAGCTTAATATCAATGACAGCGATTCAGTGATCATTCAATGACATTTCACAGCCGGTAAGCTGTCATGTAGGCTTATTTGACTTATAACTCGGCTAAGCTAACATGACACCTGCAGGTTATACCCGTCCCTCTCACTCTCCGGGCATGACAGAATCGAGTGAAAGAGACGGGTGGAAGAAATAAGGACACAAATCGTTCGGTCATTCACATTTAGCAATTCATTTGAGATCCAGTTTTTAGAAGGTCAGAGTACGAAAGTTAGCAATTCATTTTAGGAACCTATTCTGCATCGCGCTATTTTTGAATCGCTCTCTTAAAGTTGATGGTAGGCACCCTGGACTGATTTTGAAAGCCTTTCACCAGTAAAAAGCTAAATTATTCCTCAGTATCATGGGCTATATTTTATCCCGATATTTCTACGGGAACAGGAACCACGCGAGTAAGACCGCGGGAAGCCACTACCATTTAAATATACAGGGTGTTAGGGGCACCTTTGCAAAAACTTTAACCATGGCTTCAGACCATCATGCTGAACAACGTACAGCAAGAATTTTTTGTCGCAAATGAAAAAAATAATAATATATTATATAGATAGATAGATAGATATTCGAAAAGTGCATGTATAAAAGATTACTGGATTATTGCGTCAAATTTAACATACTTGATGCCAATCAGTTTGGGTTTCAGAAACAAAAATCCACAACTTTAGCTATATTTAATTTGGTACGCTCCGTTTTGACAAACTTAAATGATAACAATATGACTACAGGGTTATTTTTCGATTTATCTAAAGCGTTCGACTTTGTTTCACACAAAATACTATTAAGAAAATTAGAAATGACAGGAATTAGAGGGATACCACTCCAATGGATTGAGTCTTATTTAACGAATCGACAGCAATCAGTTGTTATAAGAAAAATGTCAGGGAATGAGCTTATATCTCATTCATCGGAATATAAAACAATTAAATATGGTGTTCCCCAAGGTAGCGTCTTGGGGCCAATACTATTTATTCTATATATTAATGACATTACATATATTACGAATCATAAAATTATATTATTTGCGGATGACATCTCAATGATTGTGACAACTAATAAGAAATACAATTCAAAACTGGACCATGAAATTGACATAAATAAAAATATTGACAAAATTATAAAATGGCTAAAATCACACAATTTGAAAATAAATCTTGACAAATCTAATTTCATTCAATTTAATAAAGCAAAACAAGATAAATATTCAATCAAATTAAATATAGACAAAATAAAAGAAGTTACAGAGACTAAATTTCTTGGTGTAACTATAGATCAAGAATTAAATTGGAAAACACACGTTGAAGAATTGTGCGGCCGAATAAATAGATTCGTGTACGCCTTACGAAAACTAAGGAAGGTTACAAACCTTAAAACAGCTATCATGGCGTATAGGGCATATGTTGAATCTATTATACGTTATGGACTAGTGATATGGGGTAACAGTACCGACAAAACTAGAATATTTTTAGCGCAAAAAAAGTGCATCAGAGCCATTTGTGGTATTTCACCTGACGTTTCGTGCAAGCCTTATTTTAAGAGCCTTGGTTTGTTGCCGTTATCATCACTTTATATCTTAGAAATATCGTACTTTGTAAGAAATTATAAAAAATATTTTAAAAAAGCATCTGATCTGAATACAAGACTGAAGAGAGATCCAAACAGACTTGTATACACCGATGTTCCTAGATCAGATAAATATGGAAAAAGCTGTTTAATGATGTCCGTTAAAATTTATAACCGATTACCTGACGATATCAAAGATATTCACTCTGATACAATGTTTAAAACTAGATTATATAATTGGCTAAATGAAAATACTTTTTATGATTTGAAAGAATTGTTCGACATAAAAATGTAAGTAATCAATTTAAATACCTAATAATAATATTGTACGCTTACTAACAGGCTAAATGTGAGATACCTACTTGTATTTTTTTAACATCTTTATGTAACCACATTTAAAACAATAAAGATATTTATTATTATTATTATTATTATTATTATTATTATAAAATTGAGATTTTATATTATTTTTATGCATTCACAATGCAACGTTTTTACGGGATTTTTTACTATCACATTTTTCCTATACTTACAAACTTGCATTGTGAATGCATAAAAATAATATAAAATCTCAATAAGGCTGTTTCATCTTAATCGATTGTTAAACATTTGTAAAAATGTTTCTTTCGGATGCGAGGGTTTCCTCACATTGATGAAGCAACTCTGGCCTACAGCGTAACAAGTGATAGAAAAATTCGACGAGTCGTGTAAGCCTTTCGGTAGCTTAGTTGGTCAGAGCATCGGGCCGGATTCCCGGAGGCGCGGGTTCGAATCCTGCCTGAAAGCTATTTATAGGGCTCGTGGTTTTTTACTATCACATTTTTCCTATGCAAAAAGTTGCAAACATTATAAGAGGCATAATTGCTTCGCAATCAATATTGAAGCATTAATTCTGACCGTCTGCAAAACAACTCTGAGGTGACACAGATCGAAGTCTTAGTAAAACAACCACAGAATACCAAACAACAGCAACTAACACATCGGCATTAATCATCAAATTGCCGAGTCCATACTGAGAGAATCTCATCACCAAAACTGGATAACCGTATTCTAACTGCGAACGAACTAATCAAGAAATTAAATCAGGCCTCAGTGCTCAGTAGGCCGTCGCAATAATAACTCGCAAACATCGCCCAATCAGGGGCCGCAAAAACTGGACACGGGCCAATTCGTTCTGTGGCTTTAGTCTGACGTCATCGGTTAAGGCGATACTCGGAAAAATTATGCTAAAGCGAGATAGCAATGAGAAAACGACGCGCGCGGGAGCGAGACCGATTTTGCCGATTACGCAAAAAAAACACAAAATCACTTCGTATTCAAAAACTATAGTGATTTTTAAAAAATGCTTCAATACGATCCTAAATATTATTGGTGTCCACTAATTAAACCAATTTTCAATAGTATATGTATCCCCATTTAAGAATAATATTGATATTTCTTATTTTTTAGAGGTATTTTCGAAAATAAAAAGTGTCGAGCCAAAATCATAAAATCGTGTTTCTGAAACTATACGATTCTAGATAAAGGTAAGAAGAAATATATATCTTATTACCAGATTTATAACAACTCAAACCGTCCTATAGTTTTGTCATGATTTTAGAAGGTTTTTCTTATTTTTAATAGCAACACTGGTAATGCCGTCTCTTGCCGCCATTTTGTTAAATTTAATAGGCTAATCTGTGGTAAAATTGGTGGGGGGTAGCTAGACTTGAGCCCGATTAACGAGCAAAGAGAGGTCATTCTTCAAACTAGCCTCGAGGGGATAAGTTCACTAAGACGTCGACTGTATCTATATTGTTATACCTGTACTATGCCTGTACCTGTAAGTTGGATCAATAATTATATGAGTGTTATCTGGAGTCTGCGTTTTCTTCATATTTCAGAAGCGGTAAAGTACCCACGTAAGTTTATTTCTAAACCTGATAATAAGAATAATTTGCTTATTCTGTGCTATAGTAATGCCAAACGAGTTATTTTATTCTCTTCACGCAGAGAAAGGATAAATATTCCAGATTCCATGTTAATGCGTATTTTTTTTTAATCTAAATGACATTTTAAATACCTTTGCGGTGGATTGTGTTTTGTACATGGTCGGGGCTACTCTCCGACGGAACGGACATAAACTAAATCGCATTTGTGTTTTAATTGATTGTGTTCGTATACGGTCGGGGCTACCCTCCGACTATACTAACATAATTTAAAAAGTCTTTATGCGTAGCTTAGTACTAAGATTTTACTAATTCGTGTTCGGGGCTACTCTCCGATCGTGTTAGTTAAATCTAAAGCGTTAAAATTGGAATATTTGTGTGGCGGATTGTGTTCCGTACATGGTCGGGGCTACTCTCCGACGGAACGGACATAAACTAGATCACACTTTTATTTGAATTGATTAATTGTGTTCGTGTACGGCGGGGCTACCCTCCGATTATACTTACATAATTTTAAACGCGGGTATGTAGTAGATATTTTCGTATGGCACGATCATAGCGTACCATGAATCTGGCATAATATCTTGATTGTTGTTGTTTAATTTACATGATGTATTAAATGTGGATTGTACAGAATTAATGGAGATGATTGGCATTATTATATTATTAGAGTATGTTCGGAAAAGATCGACGTTTCTGAACGCAACTCTAATGTCACGTCAAATTGACATTAGCTGTCACTTGAAGTTGAAAGTGACACTTGATTGGAATTCTTCTTGGAAAAATGTCGGAATAATTTTGCTGAATTTGTTAAAAATCGCTCGCGTTGAATGTGCCTGGCATATCGAGTTTGAAAAATCTTAAATTATCCTGCCGATCCCGTGTTGTACGACCACGATTTTGATGCCATCCTGATGAGTGGCCGGTCGCGATGCCTTGAAGGATAATCATCCACCACACGTGTTGTTGCAGGGGCAATATATATCTTGACAAAAGGCTCCTCCGTGTGTTATTGTGTATCTATTGTTGAAACGCCCAGTGTCTTGTGAACGCTGTTATTTGTGTTGTGAGTAATGTGACTAATGGGTAAGGTCTGCAGAAGAAGACGAAGAAAGGACCCCAGGGGCGCGCGCGCTCCCTTACACCACCTCTGTCTCCACTGCCCAGGACCACAGACAGTATGTAAAATCCACCTTACTTCACAATATAGATTAAGCGCTGTGTATCGCAGTCCAATTGTTCAGTTTACATCCCCGCTGAAACCTAGTTTTTGTCCGGAGTCTATATTAGTAATACCAGCTTCCACTGCGCTAGCCGACTCCGCGGTATAGGCAGGGGTGTACTGAACATTTCTTGGTAGCAAGAGCGTAGCTTGAAGGCCTGAGAGGCCCACGCCAAAAGTTTGTCTATTAATCAGTGCCGTTTGATGACCATCTGGTCCGGACTAGATTAATTTGTACTTGTAAATGGTAATTAACTTGCATTTGAAAAGTAAAGAGCATTCCTTTGTTATTGGTTCCATGTCTTGTAATTAATTGTCATGTATTGAGGTTCCAAAATGTAAACAGATGCCTTTCTTTGCTCATAATAATTATTATTCAGTTTTGTTAGCAAATTTGAGTTGTGAATATTGACAAGTTTATTGCTAAAATAATAGCTAATAAAAGGTTAGCTAATAAGTTTGCACTCAATACTTAGTGAAACTTAAATGATTTAAGACATTGTTTACACATTGAAACTTATTGAAACTTGTGCTTTGAAATAATTAAAATCATCTTGTTGTATGTCGATATCCAAGTGAATTTCAATGGTCAGTGATTTGTTTGAACTGAATAACTTTTGACTTACAAAGTCAAAGTTAGTTTGTGTCTAAGTTATAACCTCTTGAGAGTTAGAGTTATAATTATATACTTGAGTTTTGTTGTTTTCTGATAACCTCCAAATATTTAAGAGTTTGTGTCATTATAAATACTTTGTTGTTGTAATATTGGAATTTTGTGGTTATCAATAACCTCAAAATATTGGAGATTTTGTGTTATAGTGAATATTTTGAATTTGTTGTTTTTGTTGATAATTTTGTGACGTTACAATGACGGCCTCCTCTGCTAAAGCCAAAATACGTTCTGAGTTACGGTGGTTAGCGTCTGCAGTCGCATTGTTGGATCGACCTGATAGGACGGAGGCCTTGTTGAACAGATACGTAGATCTGCCCATACGTTTGGCTGTTGTTGATGAGCAGTATGCCTTATTTTTGGAAAGGACTGTTGAGGCCGAGGTGGAAATGCGACAAGAAGTCGATTTGGATGTGGACCAGTGTTATGATTTTGCGGACAGAATTACCCAGGTGGCTCGACCTTTGCAAGTGGCAAGAGAGAATGAACCGAGCCCGTCCCCGGTCACATCTAAGAGTATGCCCCCTCTCTTTGCTAGATTGGCCCCCTTAGACCTAAGGCGTTTTGCTGGTCGTCTAGAGGACTGGGAGGGCTTTATTAATATTTTTGATAGTCTGGTACATGCCCGGGATGATTTGACCCAGGGCCAAAAGTTGGCTTATTTGTTATCCGTCTTGGAGGGGGAGGCCCTTGAATCGGTGCAACATTTGGCCCCCTCGGATGAAAACTACCCTATTGCTAGGGATTTGATTGCCCGTCGGTACCAGAACGTACGACGTCTGGCGGACAACCATGTTGCCGCCATTTTGAATTTACCCCGCGTTGCCAGCGTGATGCACTTGAGAGTGGCTTTGTTGAATCCGCTGTTGGTTGCCTACAACGCATTAAAAAACTTAAAACTCCCAGTGGAGCAGTGGTCGTTTATGTTACTGCACATTGTCCTGGGAAAGTTGCCGGACTCTGTTAAGGTCCGTTTTGAGCAGCAGTATGGTGGGGATAGTGCGACTTATCTGCCACCCTTCTCGGACCTCTTGACGTTCCTGGAAGGAGAAAGTAGACTGGCAGATAATTCCTCTCTGGCCGGTCCTATGGGACCCGAACGACCTGTGCCACAGAGTAGATCCCCCACCGGACCCCCCCGTAGGGGGCGTATGGCCCCTCGCGCGCCCGGCCGCTATGCCGCCGTCCAGGAGACCGCCCGCTGCTTGTATTGTCGGGAACCGGGTCACAGCACGACCCGTTGTGATAAGTTCCTCGACCAGCGCGTCCAAGGCCGTCGAGCGATCGCGCGACAACGGACATGGTGCTACTCGTGCTTGGGCCTGCACATGCAGCGCGAATGTACCCAAGCGCACCCATGCCGCTTTTGTAAGGGCAACCACCATCCCCTCCTCTGCATGAACAGCCCAGAGGGCGGCGGAGCGCCGCAGCGCGTCGCTGCAGGATCACCGCGTATGGGTGGGGGTCTCGGACCCCCCGCGGTGTTTGCATCCCGCAGCAGTTCTAGTGGCCACCAGAGTGGCCCCAGACGCTCTCCGCCACGTTTGGAGCCTCAAACGGGCGGGGGTCCCAGGGACCCCCCCATGGGAAACCGATCCCCAAGGATGGGGATGAGTTATGCGAGCGTTGCCGGAGGTCGTAGAGGCCCCCCGCGACGTTTTGAGCCTCGCACGGGCGGGGGTCCCAGGGACCCCCCCATGGGAAACCGATCCCCAAGGATGGGGATGAGTGATGCGAGCGTTGCCGGAGGTCGTAGAGGCCCCCCGCGACGGTTTGAGCCTCGCACGGGCGGGGGTCCCACGGACCCCCCCATGGGAAATCGGTCCCCAACTAGGGGGTTCGATTTTGCGAGCGTTGCGGGAGGTCGTAGAAGCCCCCCGCAACGTGTTGAGCCTCGCACAGCCGGGGGTCCCCGGGACCCCCCCTCTGAAAATCGGTCACCGTGCCCCCGCGACTATGGGGCGACGTACACGGTGGATGATAGGCACCGATTCTCGCCGCCGCTCGCCGAATACCCGCGTTTGGAGCGGCGCCCGCCCCGTCTTCAAGGGGCCGGGAGATATAACCCGCCTGATACCGGGCGAATTGGACGTAGGCAGTATGTGGGAGATTGGGACCCCCTGGATCGCTATGAGCGACCCCCTTACCATGGGGGGACGTCTGGGGACCCCACATACTAGCAATCAACGTGTTTACGGTCGATTGTAGCCACCCCTCCAGAGACCGTTTTGTTGCCCACGGCCTCTGTGCTTGTCAGGGGATTGAATGGCGACCTTGTGGAAGTTCGCGCCTTGTTGGATTCCGGTGCTCAGGGGTGTGTTGTGTCATCTTGGTTAGTTAGGCGGTTGGGCCTCAAGGTGCACCCCCACACGGAAGGCGTGAGAGGTGTTGGCGATGTGAAAGTCCCCGGGTTGTTACGGCATGTTGACTTCACATTTACCTCACGTAATAAGTCCACGCCAGGCATTAAGACCTCGGCGATTGTGTTGGACACAGTTGTTGGCCGTCAACCTTCAGTTGACTTGGGACCGAGTATGTTGTCTTTGGTGTCTGATTCCCCACTCGCCGATCCAAATTTCTTCCGCCCAGGCCCGATTGATGCTCTCCTTGGAGCCGATGTCCTGGGGCGAGTTTTGTTGACGGGGAAGCGAGTTTTGCAGCCAGATGGCTTGGTAGCTCTGCAGACGACACTCGGTACAGTTGTGATGGGCCCTGCTCGCCGCGTTTTGGATTCCCTTGATGAGGATCGCGGTCTTGTTTTTAATGTGTCTCTCTCCGAAGTGGTGCAGAAGTTTTGGGAGGTTGAGGAACCTCCACCAGCCCCGCGGGTCGACCCAGTAGCGGATGAATGCGAGTTGTATTACCAGAATAACACTGGTCGCCTCCGCTCTGGTCGTTTGATCACCCGTCTCCCCTTTCGTGCCGGCCGACCTCCTCTGGGCGAATCCCGACCGCTAGCGGAACGTAGGCTAGTGGCGATGGAGCGTCGCATGAGCAAGGATCCGGTCTTCCGCCAGAAGTATGTTGAATTCATGCGGGAGTATGAGGAGTTAGGGCACATGTCCGTGAGCGATTTGGATTGGCGCTCCGTTGAGCTCTTCTTTCTGCCGCACCACGCCGTTTTGAAATCCGGAAAGATTCGGGTGGTCTTTGACGGTTCGGCTCCCACCTCTACTGGAGCGTCCTTGAACCAGTGTCTGCATGTAGGTCCCAAGCTGCACACGGAGATCTCAGACATTTTGACCAACTTCCGGCGGCACCAAATTGTATTTATGACTGACATCCGGATGATGTTCAGACAAACGGTCATCCATCCCGAGGATAGGAGGTACCAATTGATTTTGTGGAGAGAGAGTCCTAGGGACCCCTTGTTGATTTATGAATTGAATACGAATACGTACGGTTTGGCTTCGAGCCCGTTTGTTGCGATTCGTTCTTTGTTGGAGTTGGCCGAGAAGGAGCGCTTGAGATACCCTCGCGCCTCCGCCATTTTGGCCAGTGACGTCTATGTGGATGACATTTGCACGGGCGCCTCATCTGTCTCAGAGGCGATTGTCCTGAGAGACGAACTCACCGCCCTTTTGAAGTCGGGAGGTTACGAGTTGAGGAAATGGATATCCAACTCGCCCGATGTACTGGTAGGTTTGCCCGAAGAGCACCAGCAGGACCCCCACCTATTCGAAAATGTTGATAATCCCCATGTGGTGACCGTCCTTGGCGTACAGTACAAACCGGTCTCTGACACGTTCACTTATTGTGTGGATTTACGACCACCGAAAGTCTGGACCAAGCGTTTAGTATTGTCTACTGTCGCACGTACCTTTGACCCCAATGGGTGGATTTGCCCCGTGCTGTTTATGGCCAAGTGTTTCTTGCAACGGTTATGGGCTTCGGGTGTGTCGTGGGATGAACCCCTCTCGGACGAGTTACTCCGAGATTGGTCGAGCTTCGTTTCATCCCTCCCCGAGATTAATGAAGTGCATTTGCCGAGGCTATTCCTCCCTTCTGGAAATTGTGAAGTTACTCTTCACGGCTTTTCCGATGCCTCCGAACGTGGATTTGCTGCGGCCGTGTACCTCCGCACCGTTACTGTTGACGGAGTTGTTGCTGTGCATCTGGTGATAGCGAAAAGCAAAGTCGCTCCCCTTCGGACTCGTCATACGATCCCGAGGTTGGAATTGTGTGGAGCTGCCCTCCTAATGCGTTTGTTGAACCACGTATGGCTCACATTAGGTCGATCTATTAAGATACAAGAGGTTTATGCTTGGACGGACAGTCAGGTCGTCCTTTGTTGGTTGAAGGCTCCGGCGCACACCTTGGACGTGTTTGTGGCCAATCGAGTGTCGCAGATTTGTAATTCCGACATCGAGTTGATTTGGAGACACGTGCCGGGAACCATGAATCCCGCGGATTGTGCGTCTCGGGGTTGTGTAGCCCCAACCCTACTTAACCACCCCCTCTGGTGGGGCCCACAGTGGTTGATGCGGCCTGAGTCGGAGTGGCCGCCCTCTCCAGCGTTGTCGAACGTAGCCGTTCCTGATATGCGGGCATGCGTCCTGGAGACTAACCCCGCCGGGGAAAAGGATTTGTTGTTGGATCGGTACAGCTCCTTACAGAAGCTGCTTGGTGTTACCGCTTGGATCAGACGTTTTGCGTACAATTGCAGGAACCCACGCGCGAGGCGTGATTCGTCGGTTCTCACTCCGGACGAGCGTAGGGACGCGCTCTTGTTTTGGGTCCGGAGAGTACAAGCTGATAGTTTTGAGTCCGAGATTGAAATTTTGCGTTTAGGCCGTCGCAAGTTGAAGGGCGCGGTATCGCGATTGAATCCCTTCCTGGACGAGAGTGGGCTTTTGCGAGTCGGCGGAAGACTTCGAAATGCGAACCTGCCGTATGGAGCTCGTCACCCCCTTTTGTTACCTAAAGCCGGACATTTGACTCAACTGATAATAACAGATCGCCATGTGAATGCACAACATGCTGGCTGTAATGCTTTGTTGGCCATTTTGCAGCGTGAATTTTGGATTTTGTCTGCTCGTCGAGCCATTCGCACTGTGGTTTTCCGTTGCCTGCCTTGTTATCGATTGAAGGCCGCGACCATGCAGCCCCAGATGGGTGATTTGCCTGCTGATCGCGTCACGGAATGTAGAGCTTTTGCCGGAGTCGCCACCGACTTCGCCGGTCCCTTTACTGTAAAGGCTTCGAGACTGCGTAATGCTAAAACCTATAAGGCGTACTTGTGCGTGTTTGTGTGTTTGTCCACCAAGGCTGTCCACTTGGAAATTGTCTCGGAATTGTCTACCGAAGCCTTTGTCGCCGCCTTGAGCAGATTTGTTTCCCGTAGAGGACTGCCGTCATTGATACGTTCCGATTGTGGTACTAATTATAAGGGAACGTGTAATTATCTTAAGGAAGTAGTTAAGTTTTTTGTTGATAATAAAATAGACATTGGAACCACCCTCTCCCGGCGTGGGATAATCTGGAAGTTTAGCCCACCAGCTTGTCCGACCTGGGGAGGAATTTTTGAAGCTTGTGTAAAGGCTGCCAAGACACACTTGCGTCGCGTGATTGGAGAAACTATTCTCACGTTTGAGGAACTTGATACGGTATTTTGTAAAATTGAGGCCGTCCTCAACTCGCGACCCTTGTGCCCGTTGTCTTCGGACCCGAATGACCTGGAAGCGTTGACCCCAGGTCATTTCTTGATCGGACAGCCCCTTTTGGCGTTGCCTGAATATCCGATTCAGGATGTAGGATCCCATCGTTTGTCGCGATACCAACTTTTGAAACAGATGTCCCAAAACTTCTGGGCACGTTGGTCGATGGAGTATTTGCATATCCTGCAACAGCGCGTGAAGTGGACAGATAAAACCACCCCACCCCAGACTGGCGACCTCGTGTTGATTAAGGATGCTAACCTGCCGCCCCTATGTTGGCGAAGGGGGCGCATTGTTAAACTCTACCCCGGAACTGACGGAGTTCCTCGTTTTGCTGAGGTTTTGGTTCGAGATTCGGTTTTGAAGAGAGCAGTTAGTGGGCTCTCCCGATTACCCGTAGATTGACGTACCGTTCTTAACGGTCCGGGGCGGGGGGATGTTCGGAAAAGATCGACGTTTCTGAACGCAACTCTAATGTCACGTCAAATTGACATTAGCTGTCACTTGAAGTTGAAAGTGACACTTGATTGGAATTCTTCTTGGAAAAATGTCGGAATAATTTTGCTGAATTTGTTAAAAATCGCTCGCGTTGAATGTGCCTGGCATATCGAGTTTGAAAAATCTTAAATTATCCTGCCGATCCCGTGTTGTACGACCACGATTTTGATGCCATCCTGATGAGTGGCCGGTCGCGATGCCTTGAAGGATAATCATCCACCACACGTGTTGTTGCAGGGGCAATATATATCTTGACAAAAGGCTCCTCCGTGTGTTATTGTGTATCTATTGTTGAAACGCCCAGTGTCTTGTGAACGCTGTTATTTGTGTTGTGAGTAATGTGACTAATGGGTAAGGTCTGCAGAAGAAGACGAAGAAAGGACCCCAGGGGCGCGCGCGCTCCCTTACACCACCTCTGTCTCCACTGCCCAGGACCACAGACAGTATGTAAAATCCACCTTACTTCACAATATAGATTAAGCGCTGTGTATCGCAGTCCAATTGTTCAGTTTACATCCCCGCTGAAACCTAGTTTTTGTCCGGAGTCTATATTAGTAATACCAGCTTCCACTGCGCTAGCCGACTCCGCGGTATAGGCAGGGGTGTACTGAACAGAGTACTTGCTGTTTATGTTGTTTATAATCTTACACATGGAGCTAGGACTGGCAGTTTTGGCTGTGTACCTACATGTAATGTTTTAAGTAATTAGTGCTAAGTTTTGATAGCCTTTACTGTTGCACAGAGTAAAATCACTTATGGCTACTAAATTTTGCATACAATCCATGTTTTAACGTGGTATCTACTACTAACAGTGAATAAAAGAAAACTATAAGTTATGAAGCTAGTAAGAAGCAGTAAAGAGTAAGAATAATTTATGATTGGTTGCTTACATTTCATTTATCTTAATATTATTAAAATTAATTATTACAAATTTTCCTTTTTTTTTTTAATGTATTGAGCGAACGTGTTGTTCTCTGGGTTGAGTGAGTCATGTATGCTTACTGGTTACCTACGTTACCTGGTAAGATTGGTTTAATAGGTACGTATTACTTGCTTACAATTGAATTCTGGCTTTCTATTTATTGATATATTAATTAATAGGTACAAATTTTGTGGATTAAATTAATATGAACACCGTGAATAGCAATATAAATTGCTTGAACTATGAATATGAGTTTAAATACGAATATTTTAATATGGTATCTTTAAATATTTAAATATGAAAGTCTTTATGTGAATTGGGATATCTCTAATGTGAATATTTTTAATTTTTAATGATGAGCGAACAAATATAAGCTGTTCACTGGGTTGAGTGAGCAAGCTATGCATGCTCACTGGTTACAAAAGATACATTGAATTTGTTTGTTGAAATGTATTAAAATTGAATTTGATATTAGGGGGCGATGTATGTATGTTGCATACACTCGTCGGATATTAGGGGACGATGTATGTTTGTGGCATGCACTCGTCGGAATTAAGGGGGCGGTATATGTTTGTGGCATACACTCGCCGGATTTTAGAGTACGAACGATGTATGTTGGTGGCATACATTCGTCTGAATATGTTTAAATGTTAAGTGAGTACGTTTCTCACAGGCTGGTTAAATGAGTACCTACTTATATTTCATACTGGTTTACTACCCGTATGGCCACTTTTAAGATTATTAGATTTAAATGAAACTACAACAGAACAAAGATAATTTCAAACGTTTTATTCTTGTTTTTACAATACTCATTTTACATTTTTGCACTAGATAAGTAGCTCTAAAAGAAATGGTTTTTGTAAATAATAAAAGATGTAGGTAGCTACTGTAGCTAGTGAACAGTATAAATCATGAATTTTCCTGAAGGGCATATTGTGTTGATAACCTAATGATTTTATTATAGAATGACACGGAACGATCTTTTACCGATGAATAATGTATACATTCCAAGGTAAATAGCATCTGAGGACGAATACGGCCCGCGCCACCTGGTGCGCCGCTTGGTAGGCCTCCAGGGTGACGTGGCCGACCCAGGGGAGTCTTGAGCGAAGGAGGAATACCCTTTCTTCGTAGCTGAATCTGGTCAGAGGATTTGAGATGATGCAGAGCGTTTTGTTTATGGGAAAGTATTGAAGTTGTTTTGATTAAAATGTTTCATGTTTATTTATTTGCATATCGAATAAAGCTATTTAAGATTTAATTTTCATCTCGCATAACCGACTAAATTGATTGTAACACCCCCTTAAATAAAGTTTGTAAAGGTCTACCTAAAACAAAACAAAACTATAAAAACTTATCTTTTCATAGAATCATTTAGATGTTATCAAAATACCCTTAGGGAAGAATGAAAAGCCTTTTAAATCTACAGTTGCCTACGTGCTTGACATTGAGTATCTAGTAGGTACCACAGCTGTAGCAGTAGATACCTTTAAAGTATTATTGTCAATATGCGCTCTAATTATCGCAACATAGTACCTACTTACTTATAAGGATATTTATATACTAAATTATGTTTGCATCATTTCTTTTTCCTTGCATAATAAGTATCCACATGCTCCACAATTTGAGTAGGGGTTATTGTCTTACCTAGTTAAGATTTTTATAATTACCTTAGTTTCCATTTATACGAAATCCATACCATATCTTGATTCTCATGAGTGGTCAATATCCATGAGCTAGGTTTGTTTTTCTATGCCTAGGTCTATGCCCAGGTGACCTTTACGCAGAACTGGATGTATTTCTGATCTTGATAAGATTGGACATGATGACGATTCACTTTTGAATAAGAGCACACTATTAAAGTCGCGAATTTAGTATTCCAAGATTGCGATTGGGTAATACTTTTATAAATTGTGATCTGTGTCACTTAGATTGTTATAGACCTTTTAACTATGGAAACAATATTAGTTTCTGGTATAAGCTTAACAACCTCCATAGCAGTGTTGTAAATACGGTGTACGTACGCATAGGTTTTCGGGGTGCCGCTGTCTCTGAGGTACCTACCGGGTTCGATTCCCTGTCGGGTGAATGTTTAAAGCGGACTTTCTGCCCGATTGTATGTGGTAATCCCCGTCGTTGTTCCCAAATGCCATAACACAAGTGCTTGAGTTACTTAGTTCGGGATGGAAGCAATGTAGGTATGCAAAGATATCCAAAATTTACTATTTCCTATTACTAATTTTATTTTTTGTAGCTTTGTTCAAGTGGACATTTCGTCTATTATTTTTGTTATATGTAGCTTAATTTAAAAGAATTCACTATGCTTAACTTTTTAAATTTGAGTTTAGTGGCAAACTTAAATCTCAAATTTAATTTAAATTCAAACTAAATTGTGGATGAGTGCTAGAGAAAGTGCTTCTACATAATTAGACAATAAAGCCATAAGACTGATTAGAAATCATCATTCTTTACATTTTTCCGGGAACGTCGAAGATTCTTTATCTAAGTACCTAGTTTGATAGATACATAGATTAATTCTTTATTAGTACACAATATTACGAAATGAACAATCACACACGAAATAATAATAATAAAACAAAGATAACAAATTGTAAACCAAATGGTGGCCTTATCGTCTTACTGCGGTTTCTTCCGGGCAACTCAGTTTTGGTTTAGACAGATGGAAAATTTTACAGCCAAAATCACTAGAAGCTATTTTGCTATTTGTGCGTACTGCGTAGTGTTCTAGATCTCTCTTAATGATTTAGATGCAAGTCAAAAGCAGAGATACTTAGTTGCTTAGCATTCACTGATATCTATTCTAGTTGTTTTCATTAACATAGTGATGAAATGATGTTTCTAATGCAAAAACATGTAAACAGTCCATAGTGCATTAAGGTAGATCGTGTTTATTACACTGTCAAGTTGTAACTGATGTTTTCCTAATTAAGCAAAATAAAGTAAAACGATTATTGCTCAATCACACCTCTCAATTTATTAAAATGTTCTATACAGCTTCATGCAAACATTTTTAATTCATGTTTTAAACTTGTTCTAACAAATAAAGCCACAAGTAACCACTGCTGTAGCATACCAAGTTAGTTTTGCCGTGTCTTTGTTGTTATTGGCGGTATGATTTAAAATTAGTTTTTGAGGATTTTAATACTACCGTCCTAGTGTACGTATTGACAAAATATGATTTCAAATTATGTGAATCTAATTTATTGTTATTTTAATGAGCATTAATATCTTTATTAAACCAAAAATCAAGTAGATTTGTCAAATTTACCGTCTCATTTGGTAGGCTCGTGATACTAAAATTCTTAGCAGTTCACCATTCTCACGGACCTTTGAAGTTCCTTCACATATTCTGTAGTAATCATTTCCATATTTTTTTAGATCTGGTCAGTTGAACATTTGTTTCTACTATGGTTGAAGGTATTAAGTACCTTACCTACTAATGTTTATAAAAGAATATGAGAATTCATATACTTACATTTATTTCTATTGAATTCATTATCAGATACATCTATTTCTTTTGAATGATTAATAAAATTGATTTGGTTACTATGTGTGTTGTGAGTTTACTGCTTTCAGATGCCAATTGTAGCATCCAGTAGGTACTTATCATGAGCTAGCATCGAGTTAATATAATAATGAGGATCCCGCTACCCTTGAACGTACGAACCAACACAGCATACAAACTGCGGGAGGCAGCAGAGTGTACGTGCTGTGGTAATGCGAGGAGATAATATGATACTGAAGGTGCAGATCACAGAGTGATCGTTGTTGTGATGATGATCATCGTGGCCGTGGTTGTAAGTCGGATATTGAGACGAGTGGATCGCTGATACTGAAGTTGACTTATATTGAAGTATATATTATCATGTCATGTATCTTATCTCATTTTACTAATATTATGATTGCAAAAGCTTGTATGTTTGTTCCCCAATCACGGCTATCGGCTGGACGGATCTTTGAAATCTTTTGTCTGTGGAATAATAGCATATCGGCTTCTTTTGACCCCGGGAGGATATTTTATTCCCACGGGAAGTCATCGTGTAGTTAATTCATTTGGGCGAAAAGCTGTTCATGATTTTACTTGTCCTATTTCTATCCATGGTAATATACTTCTTCATATCCCAATTATAATTATTAAATCTATTTACACTAATATTATTCATAGTAATATGAATATTTGTTGATAAGAATGCGGGTCATGCTCGTATGAGGATACCTTGTAGACATCTTTAAGTTTTGATATTAAATTGCGAACTTGTTTAAAATCATTAACTTATTCATTAGAAATGATAATAATATGATCTTTTGATTTTCATGTACGGAGTGGAACCATGTATTGTACTATTCTAACAGAGGCAGAGAATAGATGCATTTAAGATTTGGTGCTGGAGAAGAATGCTCTGGAAACCTTGGACAACTGGTTGACAAGTTGAAAAAGCAAATTGTTGCTGTGACGGTTCAAATTGTACCTGCGGCATCTTCATTATTAGTGTAACTTCCTTGTAAGAATATTTAAATTAATCGGTAATAATGCCTATTACGAACATGCCTTTAAATAATTCCTTTAGTTGTCCTAATTCATATCTTGATTTAATACAAATTGTGCACTATGGTAAATACGTATCTATAACTTGGTTTGTTACTCATATCTGGGTAAAAATTGGTAACTGTGCAGAGAGGCCTACAGTTGTTTTTGTAAGGACTAAACTAGGTCAAACTTAGCGATAGTTAAATTCATCTAATATTAGGTCTTTAATCCTTTCATGACTTTCCACTATTTGAGTGAAGTGATAAGGGTGTGTAGTTATCAGGTTAAAGTTAAATTCTGTACCTACCTATTCCTAATGTAACATTCTTAGGGATTTTGCTTCTGACACCATCTAATATTCTTGAATGTAGCTCCTGACAATGCATTGATGTAAACTAGTACCAAGCTAATCCATTTTTCTTTTATGACCCATAACTAATGCTTATAGATTATAACCAGGCCTTACTTTAATCATTCCATATACTTACTTACACATGATTATATAACAAGTATAGTTTCAAAATAAGTTTTCTAAGTAATAATAGTCGCTTGTTAACGAATGCCATGATTATGTTAATTTATACATTGATTCAAATAGTTTTAGATTAGTTTGTTATTGATAATTTATTTTATTTGATTATGTATTACTTAACGATTTACTAAAACAATATTTTCACGATAATATCTATATTCTAAACAAGTCATCGGCTTCCTTAAAAGTTTATTATTGAGCATTGTGTAATATAATGTATTTGTTTCAATTATGTTTTAAGTTTTAACTTAAGGTTTTTATCACTATAAGATTAACCTAAATAGGTACATAGTTGTATGACTTTACTATTGAGAATAGTTGTGTATCAGTATATTAGCTGTATACTTACCTAATTAATTGATTCTAAATAATTTTTATATGTGCGTCGGGAGACAGCACGTTATCAGATGGCCGAATGTCATGATTTTAGAAGGTTTTTCTTATTTTTAATAGCAACACTGGTAATGCCGTCTCTTGCCGCCATTTTGTTAAATTTAATAGGCTAATCTGTGGTAAAATTGGTGGGGGGTAGCTAGACTTGAGCCCGATTAACGAGCAAAGAGAGGTCATTCTTCAAACTAGCCTCGAGGGGATAAGTTCACTAAGACGTCGACTGTATCTATATTGTTATACCTGTACTATGCCTGTACCTGTAAGTTGGATCAATAATTATATGAGTGTTATCTGGAGTCTGCGTTTTCTTCATAGTTTTATATCAAAGAGTCCATACTTTTTCCGAGTAGCGCCTTAACGTGACGTCATCAATTGAGACATTTTTATGAGATAGATAGTGTAGTGGCTGACTGAAAATATTAGGGGTTAAAGTATCAAATTGCCGTTTTGTATGGAGATTTTTGTAATTTTTTTTTCCCATACTAACGTTTTCCTGATTTATTTAACGGCTTAGAATTGTCTATATTTACGAAATTTTACATACGTATTTATGGACATTTTAACTATACAACTAATAAAGTACGAAATTCTGGAAACAAAAATAAGTAGTCGTTACTTTCGAGATAAGTTTTTCTATGAAAATAATCAAATATCGTGGTTATTAAATTATCAAAAGCTGCTCAATACGGTCTTAATGTAACGCAATATTAAAGAAATTATGTATTTCTAATATCATAAAAGTTGTTAAGTTAATGTACAAAAGAAAAAAATGACAATTTTATCCTTTAACCACTATTATTATTATGGTTGATAATGGTTATACGAAATCTCGTCAGTCCCATAATTTGAGCATATGGTAAGGAAGCAGTAAGACGATTTTCCAATTATTGTACACTTGGCAATCTTGAAAATACGTAGGTAAGTCTGATTTACTTGCACAAAGAATTTAAGCATAGTAAGAAATCAAAATGCCACAATACTGCGGTTTTTTTATAAAATTACCAAAATACTTTAACGTTTTTTACGTTACGGACGGACGGACAGACAGACATGACGAATCTATAAGGGTTCCGTTTTTGCCATTCGCCTACGGAACCCTAAAAAGACATATTTTATTTATATTCCCTTCTAGTCTTAATCTATATATATAAAATTCAAAGTCGACTGACTGACTGAGATATCAACGCACAGCCCAAACCGCGGAACCTAGAGACTTGAAATTTTGCACATAGATACCTTATACAGTGTAGAAATCCACTAAGAAAGGATTTTTGAAAATTCCACCCCTAAGGGGGTAAAATAGAGGATGAATATGTGTATGAAAGTCCGTCAGTTTTAAAGTTAGTATCTTTAAATTTTGTATTTAGGCTGGCAATTGAAAATTAATATTTTTCTGTGTCAGCGTTTTTGACAATTCCACCCCCGAAGGGGTGAAAAGGGGGATGAAATCTTGTATCTGGAAAATCCTTCATTATATTTATTTATTTAGGCTTATGATCGGAAAGTCAAACAAATAAGCAAACACATATTTCGTATTTTTTCGAAAATCAACCCCTTAAAGGTTAAATGTGATAAATAAATAAAAAATAGCCCTTAGCGAGTTTCTTGCCGGTTCTTCTCGTTACAAGGCCTCCCGCCGTAGGATTTGCGAACCGATAGCGTAGCTTCATTGACGTTCACAAGTGCTGTATCAGCCTAAAATGAATAAATGATTTTTGATTTTGATTTTGATTTTGATTTTGATAATAAATCTAAAAATCGATATGGATGTCGATGATGTCGATGATGTCGTTATTGAGGTTTTATGGGATGACAATTGCAAAAATGGCATTTATTGTGATGTTTAACACACTGAACATGATTTAACCCCTAAAAGGTTGAAATAGGGGTGAAGTTTTGAATGAAAAAATCACGGGGGTTAAATAAACTTTTCAGCTTGAAACTTTGTGGGCTAACTTCTTAAAACAAGTAGGCAACCCATTTCGTAGTTTCCGAAAATCAAACCCAGGGGGTAAATAGGGTATAGAAACATAAATCATCTTAAGTACTTACTTACCCTCAAAGTTCTTGGTACCTAACAAGTTCTTGGTACCTAAGCTACTCAGAACTAACTTTTTGATTGTGAAACAGACATTTATTATTTTCTAGCTTCTGCCCGCGACTTCGTCCGCGTGGACATTCGAGAAAATACTTAGGGGACCAATAACCAGGATAAAAAGTATTCTGCGAGGCCCGCCGCATGTGGCAAACGTTCTGCCTCGCGCGAGGCTGCTCGCTTGGTGAGAGAGGACCCGCCTAATCACGTAAAAACGGCTGATCGGAGTTTTATGAAATTAAAACAAAGACTACTTTTTATCCTGGTTATTGGTCCCTTAAGAATTTTCTCGAATGTCCACGCGGACGAAGTCGCGGGCGGAAGCTAGTCATCATGTCAGCCGAACGACGTCCACTGCTGGGCATAGGCCTCCCTCAAGGATCTCCACAACGATCGGTCCTGCGCTGCCCGCATCCAGCGGCTTCCCGCGATCTTGACCAGATCGTCGGTCCACCTTGTAGGGGGCCTGCCCACGGAACGTCGTCCGGTACGCGGTCGCCATTCGAGAACCTTTCCGCCCCAACGGCCATCGGTTCTCCGCGCTATGTGTCCCGCCCACTGCCACTTCAATGATGCAATAGTTCGAGCGATGTCGGTTGTTTTAGTTCTCCTGCGGATCTCATCATTTCTGATTCGATCGAGCAGGGAAATACCAAGCATCGCTCTCTCCATTGCTCTCTGGGTGACTTTGAGCATTCTTATGAGACCCATAGTAAAAGACCACGTCTCACTTCCATAGGTCATTACTGGCAACACACACTGGTCAAAGACTTTCGTCTTGAGACATTGAGGTATTTCGGACGCGAATATATGTCGGAGCTTCCCAAACGCTGCCCATGAAATTAAAACAATGAATACTTTTTATCCTGGTTAATGGTCCCCTAAGGATTTTCTCGAATGCGGAAGCTAGTACTTAATAATCTAAATAAATATATAGGTACATATAAAACTCTAAATTGATTGACTGATTCATTTATTGTTGGCATAGGCGTAGAGCCCTAACAGGGCGACCGCCCGCGTAGTTACTTTGTGCCTAACGGCTGAAGGTAGAGATACCATTGTTTTAGGGTAGATACCTTTCATGATGTAGATGAGCAATAAGAAAGGATTTTAGAAAATTCCCGTTATACAGGCTGCTACCAGGTTGTTCAAGTTTGTGTGAGAATTTGTAAAGGGTTGAAGATAGAGACACCATTTTTGGTGGGTAGTACCTTTCATGGTGTAGGTGAGCACTAAGAAAAGGTTTTGGAAAATTCCCGTTATACAAGGTGCTACAGGGTGTTCCAGTTTTTATGGGGATTTGTATAGGGCTGAATATAGAGTCACCATTTTTGTAGGGTAGATACCTTTCATGGTGTAGGTGAGCACTAAGAAAGGGATTTGGAAAATTCCCGTTTTACAAGGTGCAACAAGGTGTTCCTATTTTTATGGGGATTTGTATAGGGTTGAATATAGAGTCACCATTTTTGGACAGTAGATACCTTTCATGGTGTAGGTGAGCACTAAGAAAGGATTTTGGAAAATTCCCGTAATACAAGGTGCTACAGGATGTTCCACTTTGTATGGGGTTTTGTATAGGGCTGAAGATACATACACCTATTTTGGAGGGTAGATTCCTTTTATATTGTATGTGAGCACTAAGAATGGGTTTTGGAAAATTCCCGTTATGCCGGGTGCTGCATGATGTTTTAGTTTGTATGGGGAATACCTTTAATGGTGTAGGTGAGCACTAAGAAAGGGTTTTGGAAATTCCCATTATATAGGGTGCTACAAGGTGTTTCAGTTTGTAAAGGAATTTCAATTTAGGTTGAAGTTAGAGACACCATTTTTGGAGGGTAGATAGCTTTCATTCATGGTGCATGTTAATTGATAGTAAAAACCAAGTGAACAAAGACTCTGAACCACTATGTGAGAAGATAAGTGAGCATGGAACTGCAAAGGCTACCAATGTTGAAATCCAGTCTTGTCGAATGTCCCTTGTTGCGCAAATGAATCTGGCACTTCAGGCAGTCTCCGATTGGGGCGAGGCCAATCTTGTCAGTTTCAATGCCACTAAAACGCAGGCTTGTTTATTCACCGCAAAACGGAGTCCTTTCCAACTGACTCCGACTTTCCAGGGTGTATCGTTGCCGATAACCGAAAATCTGCAACTTCTTGGCCTGAACATATCATCCAACCTGAATTTTGGAGAGTACATCAATTCCATTGGAAAGTGTGCTGCTAAGAAACTGGGCGTCCTCTCTAGGGCTAAGCGGTACTTCACGCCGGACCAACTGCTTTTGTAATACAAAGCGCAGATTCGTCCGTGCCTGGAGTACTGTTGTCACCTATGGGATGGTTCTGCTAAGTATCAGCTAGAACTTCTGGAATCGATCGAAAACCGTGCCAGGAAGCTCATTGGAAACTCAGCGTTGGCTACGGTGGAACTTCAGAGCCTCAGCCACCGTCGCAAAGTTGCGTGTCTATCGGTTTTTTATAGAATACACTTTGGGGAGTGTGCGAGAGAACTGCACGACCTTGTTCCCGCAGCCCCTATCCACCATCGGGGAACCAGACGCAGGCTAGCTTATCTTATCACCCTTACGATGTTGACACTCCACCTGTCCGCACTAAACGCTTCGCAGATTCGTTTCTTATGCGAACCGCTAAGGAATGGAATGCGTTGCCTGCCTATGTGTTCCCCGATAACTACAACCTTGGTATCTTCAAGGCCAGAGTGAACAGGCATCTCCTGGACAAGCATGCAACATCTTAGGCCACATCCTGTTAACAAACAAGATGATGGTCAAATGCCTGCCCAGTTTTATATTTAAAAAAAAATATCGAAATTAGTATACTTACCAGTTATTATGTTACTAGCTTCCGCCCGCGACTTCGTCCGCGTGGACATTTGAGAAAATACTTAGGGGACCATTAACCAGGATAAAAAGAATTCTATGTTTTAACTACCCTCTGATTTTTCATTCAAAATTTCACCCCTATTTCAACCTTTTAGGGGTTGAATCATGTTCAGCGTGTTAAACATCAAAATAAATGCCATTTTTGCAATCGTCATCCCATAAAACCTCAATAACAACATCCATATCGAGTTTTAGGTTTATTTATCCCATTTAACCTCTAAGGGGTTGATTTTCGAAAAAATACGAAATATATGTTTGCTTATTTGATTTACTTTCCGACCATAAGCCTAAATAATAAATTTAATGAAGGACTTTCCAGATACAACATTTCATCCCCTTTTTCACCCCTTCGCGGGTGGAATTGTCAAAAACGCTGACACAGGTAAATATTAATTTTTAATTGCTAGCCTAAATACAAAATTTGAAGATCCTTACTTCAAAACTGACGGACTTTCATACAAACATTCATCCCCTATTTCACCCCCTTAGGGGTGAAATTTCTTAAAATCCTTTCTTAGTGGATGCCTACACTGTATATCGTATCTATCTGCAAAATTTGAAGTCTCTAGGTTCAGTGGTTTGGGCTGTGCGTTGATATCTCAGTCAGTCAGTCAGTCAGTCAGTCAGTCAGTCAGGACTTTGAATTTTATATATATAGATTATATTGTTGAAATTAGTTGATTATTGTATAATAAAGTGGAACCCTTGACCCTTGGAAAGGGGTAAGTTTTCACAGTCATACCTACTACTACCTACCTATTTACTTTTTGTTATTCATGTATTTTTTATCTTGTTGTTACAGTTCCTCTTCTTCCTATTCTTCCTATACATTTCTATTACTACCTTTAAAATAAAACGATCAAGTCCCTATAAACATCTTTTTATTTATATATCTATCTCACTAAATACTGGGCGGCGACTTCCGACGTTCCGGCTAGTGTACCACTGGCCGACCAGGACGTCCCGTCGCAACACAACGCCCATTTACGGGAAAAGATTTTACAAATTATTGGCTACTACGGATATGACTATACGGTTTCTATAGTTTCTATATGGAGACCTATGTTTACTGTCACAGCACAAACAATTTCATGTGTACTGTCACAACAAGCACAACAAAGGATTTTTGTCTATCAAAGTTGACCTTACACACACATGTAATTTTTTGCGTAGTATACACAGTGTTTGATATGGTCATAGTGGCAGTACCATGCCAACCGTTACAGCATCTTGAACTAAGTAACACAACATTTAGGGCTTAAGGTCATAGCCCACTTAGACCGCACCGCTCCCACCCAACCAAAATATGAACAGCCAAATTTGGACTTAATGTCGTTCAATGTAGATGCATTTTACAGTAACAATATAAAATAGTGGACAGCGCGCGGTCCGCGAGCTTACCGCCGTCAGACTGCTCGGTAATTGACGCCTCGCTGACGCCGCGCGGTCGCCGCGCCGTCGCCGCCGCGCACCTATAGAGGGAAAAGCAGTCGACGCGTGGACAGCTGGGAGTCTGCTAGCTGTCGCAGCGTGGACTGCTGGGTGCCTGCTAGCTGTCGCCTTCGTTTAGAGCAGTGTTGGGTTGGAGCGGTGTTGGAGCGGTGCGGTATAAGTGGGCTATGACCTTTAAACTGCGTCACGCGGACGCCCGCGCGGTTCCATACAAAAGTGCTCCGTCGCGGGCAGCCGTCGCGGGGAGGCGGGCCCCGCGCCCGCGCCTTGTGGCCCGTTTCCCCGCGACGGTCGCACGCTCGGGTGCCCGCGACGGGGCCCGCCAGCGGGTCAGCGGTAGCACGCACGGGCTTGTTCAGTCTATAGCGCTATGTGATGCGGTTCCACGGAGCCCGCGCGCGTGTCCACGGACGGAGACACGCGACGTGTGCCCGTCGTGGGCGCCCGCTTTACTCAGTTTAGGCCCTTATAGACGTGATTTCAATTTGTATGGAAAAATGTAGTGCCGTATTTGGTAAGTACTTGATAGAGTAAATAGTGTCATGTTGCGTTGTAAGTTTCTAAAGTAACATTATTAATTATGACGACCGATTTGGCGCAGGGGTAGGCTACCTGCCTTCTGCGCCAGAGGTCTCGGGTTCGATTCCCGAACAAGACAAATATTTGCGTGCATGAACATGTCTATTTGTCTTGGTCTGGGTGTTTTCTATAAGTATATATTAAGTATTAATATATATAGCATTGAATCATGTTCAATGCCCATGTTGCACCCGCTCCAGTTAATGTTGGGAACATTACACTCGAAGTTGTTGACCACTATGTCTACCTGGGACAGACAATCCAATTAGGTAAGTCCAACTTTGAGAAAGAGATCTCTCGTCGAATCCAGCTCGGATGGGCAGCGTTTGGGAAGCTCCGGCATATATTCGCGTCCGAAATACCTCAATGTCTCAAGACAAAAGTCTTTGACCAGTGTGTGTTGCCAGTAATGACCTATGGAAGTGAGACGTGGTCTTTTACTATGGGTCTCATAAGAAGGCTCAAAGTCACCCAGCGAGCAATGGAGAGAGCGATGCTTGGTATTTCCCTGCTCGATCGAATCAGAAATGATGAGACCCGCAGGAGAACTAAAACAACCGACATCGCTCGAAGGGCGGAAAGGTTCTCGAATGGCGACCGCGTGCCGGACGACGTTCCGTGGGCAGGCCCCCTACAAAGTGGACCGACGATCTGGTCAAGGTCGCGGGAAGCCGCTGGATGCGGGCAGCGCAGGACCGATCGTTGTGGAGATCCTTGGGGAAGGCCTATGCCCAGCAGTGGGCGTCGTTCGGCTGACATGATGATATTAAGTATGTATTTACAAACGAAAAATATGTAAGTACCTATATATTTATCCGTTATCAAGTTTTCCATGACACAGTTTCTCAATGAAATTTACATGGGCTTAGATAATTGGTGTGATTGTAAAAAGTGTAAAAGTTATCTTTAATTTGTTTGAAAAATGTATTTACCAGATAAGATAAATAATAAAGAATTACATTAATTTAGGTTTGAAGAATGAATAGAGTAGATGCAGCAATCTCCACTGAAATCAAATCATTCCATTTATTGAAATCGAAATTGAAATCTTATGTCCACACTTAGCCGGTAAATGTACTGAGTAAATACTTTATCTGCATGTAAAACAGCTGTTTATTTATCAAAGTAGTATTTGCAGATGTGACTTCAAGTTACATTTTGGCTGAGGAGCCAGCGTGCCCTCCGGATCACAGAGTAAATGTTTGTGTAATTAAACATGAATTTCTACGAGAATATTGTCAATACACTTATGTACGAAAACAAGCCTGACTTATGTTTGAGATGGTAATGTAATTTTATTTATTTCTTGGAGAACGAAATATGCAAAACGCGTGAGTGTGCCGAATCGTATCCTATCCTACTCATATTTTAAATGTGAAAGTTTAGATGTTATAAACATGTAGCCTGGAGAGGAACATAGGCTAATTTTTATCCCGAATAAACATCACATTCTACCGTCGTGTAGTCCACGCGGGCGAAGCCGCGGTCGAAAAGCTAGTAATATTATAAATCTGAAATTTTAGATGTTTGGATGTTTGTTACTCAATCACACCAAAACGGCACAACGGATTGGGCTGAAATTTGGGACACAGATACTTTGTAGCCTGGAATGGAATATAAACTACTTTTTATCCCGGAAAAATATCACGTCTATCAAATATCGGGATAACGTCGTTTCCATACTTAGTCCACGCGGGCGTAGCCGCGGGCGGAAAGCTGGTTTCGTAATAAATTTAATTTTTATTTATATTTGTTTATAACAAACATAAATTATGGACGACCAAAATCCTTATAAGCAAAATGGTGTGTATGCATATGCAAGTGGGCAGTTGTTGTACCATGGATCGGTAGTGGTAGCCGGGACCAATGGCTTAAGGCGATACTCGGAAAAATTATGCTGAAGCGAGATAGCAATAAGAAAACGACGCGCGCGGGAGCGAGACCGATTTTGCAGATTAGGCAAAAAAAAACACGAAATCACTTCGTATTAAAAAACTACAGCGAATTTCTTAAACATGCTTCTATACGATCCTAAATCTTATTGGTGTCCACTAATTAAATCAATTTCCAATAGTGTTAGTAACCCCATTTAAGAATAATCTTGAATTTTCATATTTTTTAGAGGTCTTTTCGAAAAGAAAAAGTGTCGAGGCAAAATCATAAAATCTTGTTTTTGAAACAATACGATTCTAGATAAAGGTATGAAGAAATATATATCTTATTACCAGTTTTGTAACCTGGACATAAAAACTTTTTGGTCACCCATCACATGACCGATTATTACAAAAGTTGCTGATTTTCAACGATCGAGACGAAAGTGCCACAGGCTGATCTATCAATAGGATCAGAAATAAAATCACGCACCAAAAAACCGGCTTAAAAACTTTTAAGACATATTCACAACGAAGCCATTTGATCCCGTAATTCCTGAAACTCGTATGTACGTTGTAAGGTAAGTCAAAATTAAAGCCTCTCTCATGCCGTAGCCCGCGACTCTGCCTACTTAATGGAGGACCATGAATAATGCAGGATATTTCGAAAAACTTCCACAGTCAAGGGTTCCCGATGAAGTGAGATCTGTAAGTTACGTTTCAGGGGTGGTAGCTTCGAGTTTTCTGTGAAAGCAAAAAGTTTGGTCATGATTTAGGGTGGACATTTTTATTAATGTTTAAGGGCGGAGAAATGCAATGTATTGAAGTTTATTTTTAATTTGGTATTTTTCCTTTACGTACATTTTATATATAAACTAGCGGCCGCCCGCGGTTTCACCCGCGTGGTTCCCGTTCCCGTGGGAATATCGGGATAAAAAGTACATATAAACCTTCCTCTTGAATCACTCTATCTATTAAAAAAAACGCATCAAAATCCGTTGCGTAGTTTCAAAGATTTAAGCATACAAAGGGACATAGGGACAGAGAAAGCGACTTTGTTTTATACTATGTAGTGATAATAAATTCACACTCCTCTCCACTGAGGTAGGCAGATATCACTACTTGTCTCCAGTTGATAAAAATCACCGATTTCAGTCACTAGTAATAAATAACTGAGAATACATTAAATTTCACTGTTGTATTACAAATTGCTAATAATGTGAAGGACCACCCTTCGAAGCATTTAAAATTTTCCCTTTTATAGTCATTAACAGTTTAATATTTTATTGTTAGCATCACTATAAATATCGGGACATTGTTTTTAGAGGTCGAGAACTTTAAATCGATACCACTGTTTTTTGTGACAGCCGTTTTGACAGTTCTTGGTTGTTTTGGGGTTAGCGGGGGTTGACAATTTATCATGAACAGACTCACACCAGGGGACCGTTTCAAAATAGTTAAAATTACAATTAATTTGCTGAAAGACACGTTTTGGCAAGCGTATAATTTCACGAAATGGCCCTGTTAACGGGCAGCCACCGCGTTCGTATAATTTGATGATATTAGATAAGATTTCATTTATTTTTATGCATTTACAAAGCAAATTTTGTAAGTAGTTAGTAGGTATATTAGACAACTTTCTTTGGGGTAGGTATAGGTCGCGCCAAACTTCTATAGTCCGCTATGAAGTTGTTTTGCGCAGATTGTACATAGCAAAATATAGGTATCAGCTACTGTTTTTTATTGATTAAAATTATTATCAATTTTAACCTTTTAGCAACTTTTAGCTTTTTTAAATTAGAGTAAAAATAAGTGGACATAATTATTTATACCTGACTGTACAATCTGCGCGAAGCAACTTCAGAGCGGACTAGAAGTTTGGCGCGATCTGTACCAATGTTAAATCGCATGTCTGCGCCGATAAATCAGAAACCATTGAGCACTTGGAAGCCAACACTCGACGCGTTATTGCCGACATAAAGCCATGTACCGCGAAAAGTGTGTAAAAATGGGACCTCCAGATGACGCGACGTACGCACCAGCCGCGGCGGCTACATGCCGGAAATCATTTTCAAACATATTAATTTCAAAAAAAATCGTTTGAAATAAAGCCTATTTCGTGGATGTTAAAAAATTTCTGTGTTTAATTTCAATTTAAAGTTCTTCACTTCTAAAAAAACACCCGATACAACTACTTTCATTTACAATCAATATTCATTGCCATCCGGTACAAAAAATGAAATAAGTAATTTAAAACTGAAAAATGGAAAATGAAGTATTTAGAAAAAAATCGACCCGTCTCACAATCAGCTCCGATGGGACTCGAACCTACGACCTTTCGCTTTCCGGTTGACTGCTCTAACCACTGAGCTACGGAGTAGTTTTTTTTCTAAATACTTCATTTTCCATTTTTCAGTAATAAAAATTGCATTGTGAATGCAAAAAACTAAAAAAATAAAATAACTAGTAATTTAAAAGTTAATTTTGAAAAAAAAGCTAGTTGACGGCAGCCCTACTAAGATGAAGCACAATGCCTCAACTCTGGGCATATGAAATATTCATAAGGATCGTTAGCGACTTTTTCCGAAGTACTCGCAGGAAAGAATACAAAATAAAAAAAACCAAAACAATATCCTCCCTGCCGCTAACAAAATTATAACAATTGGCGAACAAGAGATAGTGAAACTTATGGTTATTGTTTTAAGAACCATTTTTCTTTGTAGTGCCTATCTCACCGCTTTTAGATAGGATCTTCGGAGACATTGACAGATTCTCTCTCTTTATCCGATTTCAAAGCGAATGTCATTATTACAGTCGACATCAGCTGGATCTGAATAAAACGTTATTTGGTTGCGTTGAAGCATTATCAAAGTTTTCAGATAATGTCGTCTACCTGAAAACCAACTGTTATTCGTAATAAAAATGAGATAATAAGTATTCTACTTATTTTTTTTTTGACGTAATAACGTCTTAAAAATCGATGAACGCTAGCTGCACGCTTGAAAAAGCATGACTTATTGTCACGTTCCGCCTGAGCACAGAATAATAATATACAGGTACAGAAAGCTCACTTTCAAAACTGTTACAGTAAATTATCAATATTTTCCACGTGACAATTAGACCTAAAATAATTTGCACCCGCACGCCAACCTAACAGCTGATCTATCTATCGATACGCTTAAGAAGATAGGCTCCGCACCAGCTCCACACGTCATGACTCTGTCTGTCTCCGGTGGATCGGAAACTCGGCTGTTGCTCCTGAAGTTAAAGACCATTTTGGCATAACTAAAATAAACCACGCTAAGTAGAGCTATCGCACAAGGAGGAAATTTTTTCGTCACTAATTTTATTACGTAAAAAAAAAAGGTAAAGATATTAGAAAATATCAGTTTCGTTCAGACTTTAATAAAGTTTATGCACATTTTAATTCGTAAATAATTTGCATGTATTTTTGCACAAATAATCCTAAAATTCAACATGAAAACTTTTTTTCAGCCATCTCGGCTTTATTTTTTTCTCAATTCTGGAATGACCTATCATGATTCCCTTACGATAAAACTGAGCACAAATATTCTTAGCAGAAGAACTTATTTTTTTTAAACATGTTTAGGTACGTTTTTCTAACCAGTGAGAATAAATTAGGCTATTTTATGACTTTACGGAGCCTATCCTCTTAAGCCAAATTGATTTTGGGTGGTTTTAGTTGCTTCACTAAGGCCACTCGACTGCAATGTTACGTCAAAATTCTGTGTTAATGTAAAGTGTGTGTATGTGTAAAGGGATACCAAAACAACAGTGTCATTAATCACTATATAATTTGATAGATGATCAGCGCATATGATTTTTGAATACAGAAAGTGTAAATTTAGGCCGATGCGTCCGAGTAGAGGAGAGACAGCGGCATATTGTTATCACGTAAAATTATCGTCCGTAAACCGACTTTATAGACAAAATATTTTTTATATCGATACCTTTGGGTTCAATTGGCGTATAAACCATTTTACCCAAATTGAGTATATACCATTTTTCTCTGAAAATAATTCTCTATCGATCTGTCTATACAAAATACAGAAATTCGCAACTAAAATGTTTATACGACTCAGTAAGCCTAGCATGACCACCCAAAACGTGATATGTATCGCAAGATAGAGCGACTTATCGACATTCAAACGTCAAAACCCATAGTCTTTTGACAGTTAAACCGGATAACTTATCATATCATATCGAATTGTGTTGGTCATGCTAGGGGGGCAGAAATTTTTGGTTAAATATCGTGTCACAATAGGTAAAATTATCAACGTAAATGCCACATGTTTTGTTTTGGTAGTTTGGTTTTGATATGTATCAACCATAAATTTATATCAACTCGGGGCGTAAAAACCGACGTTAATTTAAAATGGTTTTTACGCCGTAACTCAACGTATGACTTACACATAATTAGAATTCAACGTCGTAAATCCAAACGGTCACAAACGTGTTCACATATAAACCATGTTCATTGCAAGAAGCACTTTACGACCAATACACAAGGTACACAACTAAAATAAAGCGAATGTTATATGGTCGCAAACCAAACGTCTCCATGTAGCAGACGCTTAACTAGTAGCGCCGCAAAGGTCACCGATGCAGCGTCAAGCAAAATAGAAAAAAGACACATTGATAAATTTGACTTCAGTTGGAGTATAAACGCCTTCCAGGAGAGAATAAAAACAATATTTATAAAATAAAAAACATATATAATTAATATTTTTAATACTAAAAATTGCATTGTGAATGCAAAAAAGTAAAGATTTAAATGACGGCTTTGTTTGTTAATAAATTTAGCTACCTCAATTCTACAGCTAGTAGCATTAGATTTATAACAGAGCAGAGTCATCAATACCGACAGCCAATGAGGCTATCCAGCGGTCCGGAATAACATCTGTCTAATCACACAGTCGGAGCGTGCCAGCGTCTATTGCGGAGAATAAGGGCTGTGTTCACTAAGACTTAGTTCAAGACAAGGCAGGAAATCAAGAAAAAATGCTTTCAGTAAAAAATATTCTACGTTTTTGTAATTGCAATGGCGACTACTTCGACAAAAAACGTTAAAATGAAAATGAAATAAACGAGGCTTTCATCTCTTCACCAAAATATATTTTTGGCAGTCGATTATTACCTCTAGCCTAGAATGTGACCTTCATGATATGAATAGAATTTATTCTTCCTTTTCAAGTGAAAGGATTGGAATATTTATGTTATGAGGAAATGTATAAATGTTGCCGATTTTATACAAAGCAATAGCTATATTTAGGCACGAAGCGTTTTCAAAGGATAATTTTTCAAATTGCGGTCGTCTCTAATATCGTGGCTTCGATTTTGGATTTTGTTTTGAGTAAGAAGTAATAACAATTATTCTTTGCATTCCTATCGACCTCTTTGGACCGCTTTTCCACAGATAGAGAGTCAGATAGAGGGAGTATTCACTAAACTCCTCACTTTGCTACAGGAATTATTATCTTGGTCTTGTGAGATACAAAGCAGAAGCACCCTTCGCAACCAAGGGCCTACCGCCTAAGTTAGGCCAGTCTCTAAAACATTCTAGGTTGCAAAAAATTGCCAGGGGTTGATATTTTGGTATGTTGTTAGGATAGATACTAATAGTGTAAAACCAAATTTGCTACCTCGAAAGACTTGTGCTAACTTCGTGGTGCTCGAAAATCTGCGGAATATTCGGAGTTTTTCAGTTTTTGGCTCACAACTCCTGAAATATGCATTTTACAGCAAAGTCATCTATGACACAAAAAGATAAAATAAGCGTCATTATTATCTTTTTTAGAAGTGTAACAACAGCACTGCGGGCCGATGCCCGTAATTCTATGCAGCGCGTCTTGATCACGTTTTCGTCTTGACGTTTGACAGGGACTTACATGCTCTTACGCTTCTCTATTCCATCCTCTTCCACCCAACCACTCCTCACTACCTTAAAGAGTGTTTCCGATATCACACCTCCTCCACCCAATGTACCTTACGCTCCTCCTCAAATCTTACTCTTGTTTTTCTACCCCATTCCACAGATTTCCTCTCCTATTCTTTCTCTATGCATGCTGTTCGACTATGGAATGCTCTTCCAGAAGGTATCAGGAAGGCCCAATCTCTTAAATCTTTTAGTGATCAAGTTCGAACGCATTTCCTATCTTATTCTTAATACCTATCTTATTTCCTCTCTTACTCCTACTATCATTAAATTTTCTTTACTTTATTCCTATTTCTTTTTAATTATATCTATTTAATATATTATAATGTTCTTCAAATTGCACCCACTCCCACTTCCCCTTTATGTCCTCAGACGATTATTATTTTTCCACTCAAGGTTGCCTGGAAGAAATTGCTACGTAGCAATAAGGCCGCCTTTTGTGTACTTCTTTTGTAGTGTCTTCTTTTTGTTATGTGTTTTCTTTTTGCAATAAAGTGTTTTATTATTATTATTATTTGACTTCGTATTGCCGTAATGATAATAACGACGTACACGTCACGCAAACCTTTAGTCCCACAATCCTGTCTGTTCCGGTGACATCCTTGACAGAGGAGCCACTTGCAATACGAAATTAGCTGTCAAAATAGACTGTCGTATGAAAACTGATTTAGTTCCAAATATTATCACCGGAACAGAAAACATTGTCGCACTGTCAACGCCGCGCGTTATCAGAAACGGTTTTGTACGTCAACTGCACGTACACCTGACTAATGCGTCATAGGATTACCGCAATCGGGGCGCTGTATGTTTAACAGATCTCGAGTGGGCCTTGTGGTTTTTTCTGATACATTTTTTTATACCTTTCTACTGTTCCGACGTAACCCATCCGGTGTGCACTACTCCTACATCGATTGATCCCCGTCAGCGGACGGCATCTAATCTTCGCGGCTCGATTCCGACGGTTCGCAGATATAACGGCCCTCTTGTTGCCAACGTTTTCAACGCTCCGGTAGACACTCATTAGCTGAAATAGATGTTTTGGTTTCGGTAGCAAACAATTTAGGGATGCCAGGTAAATAAAAGAATCAAACTACCAGTAAGTGTGTTGTTGTAAATCTTAGTTCTATTGTATGGCTAATTTGGTTGGGGATAGAATATTAGGAGCTGAAAATGTTGAAAATTAAGTATTAGAAAAAGTCGACCCGTCTCACAACTAGCTCCGATGGGACTAGAACCCACGAACTTTCTTTGTCCGGGCGAACACTCTTAAAGGAAGTGAATGAAAGGTCGTGGGTTCGAGTCCCATCGGAGCTAGTTGTGAGACGGGTCGACTTTTACTGATATTTCATTTTCAGTAAGTAATGAAAATTGCATTGTGAATGAAAAAAAGTAAAAAATAATAATATTAAAAGCATTTAATTTTAAGCACTAGATTTCAGATATTATTATCAAGACCAGCAAATGTCAAAATAGGTAGCTACAGTCGCCAGCACGTCAGGTTACCACAAACTGTCAAATTCTTGAAATAAAATTCAATCTTATCTCCAACAGAAAGAGTTCAGTTTCAATTAATAAATTTTGACATTTTGTAGTAACCCGACGTGCTGGCGACCGTACTATCCAACGCCAAGCTTGAAATGAAAATAATCCTACTTAATCCTTCTCCTACTTCCTACTAATATTATAAATGTGAAAGTTTAGATGTTTGGATGTTTGGATGTTTAGATGTTTGGATGTTTGTTACTCAATCACGCCAAAACGGCTGAACGGATTTGGCTGAATTTTGGGACACAGATACTTTATAGCCTGGAGAGGAACATAGGCTACTTTTTATCCCAAAAAGATATTACATTCCCGCGGGATAACGTCGTGTAGTTCACGCGGGCGAAGCCGCTGGCGGAAAGCTAGTAATATTATAAATGTGAAAGTTTAGATGTTTGGATGTTTGGATGTTTGTTACTCAATCACGCCAAAACGGCTGAACGGATTTGGCTGAAATTTGGGACACAGATACTTTGTAGCCTGAAGAGGAACATAGGCTACTTTTTATCCCGGAAAATATCACATTTCTGCGGGATAACGTCATGTAGTCCACGCGGGTGAAGCCGCGGGCGGAAAGCGAGTGTATAATAAGATCCTAAAGAATTTGGACGGACGACCCGTCGTCGCAGTGATATCCGCAGTGGCTCCTGAGGCAGTAGTCCTAGGTACGATCCTCACCCCCCCATTTGTGTTTGTTCAGTTTTCGGTTGAAAAATCTCCATTGGTTCTAGAGTGCTTGCTACGTACTTCGGGATTCAAATCAGTGTGTGCGATATCTATACTTCTATAATATTAATATAATAAAGAGTTTATTTGTTTGTTTGCATCGAATAGGCTCCGAAACTACTGGACAGATTTAGAAAACTCTTTCACCATTAAAAAGCTACATTGTTCCCGAGTGACATAAGCTATATTTTAACCCGATATTCCCACAGGAACGGGTACCACGCGGGAGAAACCACGAGGATCCGTTAGTTGTAAAATATTTTTTTAGTATTATTATTTTATTAATATCATCAGATCAAAGAGAAGCGAGGTTCAAAATCAACCTATGTTCAATATATTAGAATAAATATTATGTATAGTTGTAGGAAGGAAGATATTTTATCAATAGTAGTCGACCAATATTTGCCTGAGACTCAATAAAGAGGGCACGATATTAAAAGGATTATTTGCTACGTCTTTCTTTGAGTTATATCTCTTATATTATACTAGCTGTTCTATGCTGTTTTACCTGCGTTTTACCAGGGGGCCAAGTCTGCTAACGTTAAGTCACAATCGTGTCTCAATCGTAATCAATTTGTAGTTCAGTTGTACTGCTTTTGTAAACACTAGTTAGAAGAATTAGGACAGTATGATGTGATGTGAATATATTGGGTGGTGTGACCATCAATAGTATTGTGAAAAAAGTATATATTTCTTGTAACTAGTGTGTAAAATTATATTTAAAAAAAAAACTTTTATTTAAAATCAAGCTTTTATTCAAATGTCCTAAAAAGAATAAAATAAACTTTGTATCAAGTCAAATCCAACAAATTTATTACATTAAACAATTTATATGTTTTAAAAGCTTGTCGCTTCAATTTCATATGTCAAATGTGTTTCGTGCAAGCCCAGTAACAATAAAATCGCGCGATAGGCTTTTAAAACATATAAATTGTTTAATGTAATAAATTTGTTGGATTTGACTTGATACAAAGTTTATTTTATTCTTTTTAGGACATTTGAATAAAAGCTTGATTTTAAATAAAAGTTTTTTTTAATAAAATTTATTTTTGTATTTTTAGTTATTATTGGACGTGTTTCTAAGTCGCTTCATTTCATGTAATGCATCATTATTGCATGGTCGTTTGCCAGTTAATTTACTACAGTCTAGCTAGCTCTTCAACTGCATCAAGTCTGCAAACATACAAATATATTTTACCACCAAATAGAGATTGTAGATTCTTACGCGTAAATTTCAGAATTTGTTAATTGTTTTTGTACTAAATTGACTAGTTATCTCGCACTCGAAGTGAAAAGTACAGTTTGTTTAACGCCAACTTAATATACCTTCCCTCGGTTTCATTGACTCCCTCGCACGCTCGGGAGCCAAACCACTTCTGGTATATAATGGCTTCGTTTAGTCCCTCGTTATAAAATATACTATTGATAATCTCAAATTTATGTAAATAGTATATTATTATAGCATACTTTTCAAAACTGCGTCAAACATTTTTACTGCTTGGTATGTTTTTTTAACAGACAGTTTTTTTGTCTCCTGAGCAATTATGTGACATGGACTCATCTTCTTTATCAAATTACCAATTCAAATCGGCTGTCGGGTTGGGACGTGTGTTCTATTACTAGTTGAATTTAGAGTGTGCGCCAGATAAGTCTGCGCGGGGTCAAAATCGAATACTAATATTTTCCATAAGCTTAGAACAAAATAATGTACTGTAACTAGCGCCATAAACGCCCCAGTCGCAGAGTTATCTGACACGCACTCTATGAAGAATGCGCTCGCTGAATGCTCGCTGATTATAACTTTATGGTACATTGACAATGTGTCAAGCACGTGTCAAGTAACCATCACAACAAAACAAGAATATAGTACTTGAAAATTTGCAAGAATTCTGAATTGATAACTATACTGATTATATATTTAATTGCATTGTCATCGGAACTAGAGGTGAATTCCGAATTTCAGCTCAATCGGACATTGAAAAGTGGGTCAAATTTAGCTCGCAAGATTTGACCCGAACGGACATACATGCATACATACATACATACATACACTGCAAGTTAAATAAAAGCTTGTAAAAAAGCACTACAACTGAACTACAAATTGAAGCACCATTGAGACACGATTGTGACTTAACGTTAGCAGACTTGGCCCCCAGTTATTAGGATAAAATGTAGCTTTTGTGTTATTCTGATGAATAAGCTGTATTACTATAAAGTTTCATTTAAATCCATTTAGTACTGGAAAATATTGTAAATAAAGTATTAGAAAAACTCGACCCGTCTCACAACTAGCTCCGATGGGACTCGAAACCCTTTCACTGTCCGGGAGAATGCTCAAACCACTGAGCTACGGAGTGGCTCCGTAGCTCAGCGGTTAGAGCATTGTTAGATCACAGGTTAGAGCATAGAGAGGGTTGGGTGACCGAACATTTATAAGGTTGAGCTCATTGTTAATAGCCACTAATCCGCATTGGGCCTGCGTAGTCCACATGGTCCCTGACCCACCGGTCATTGTTAATAGCCACTAATCCGCATTGGGCCTACGTGGTCTGCATGGTCCTAGACCCTCCGGTCATGGACCATGCAGACCACTGGGGGCCAAGTCTGCTAACGTTAAGTCACAATCGTGTCTCAATGGTGCTTCAATTTGTAGTTCAGTTGTAGTGCTTTTTTACAAGCTTTTATTTAACTTGCAGTGTATGTATGTATGTATGTATGTATGCATGTATGTCCGTTCGGGTCAAATCTTGCTAGCTAAATTTGACCCACTTTTCAATGTCCGATTGAGCTGAAATTTGGAATTCACCTTTAGTTCCGATGACAATGCAATTAAATATATAATCAGTATAGTTATCAATTCAGAATTCTTGCAAATTTTCAAGTACTATATTCTTGTTTTGTTGTGATGGTTACTTGACACGTGCTTGACACATTGTCAATGTACCATAAAGTTATAATCAGCGAGCATTCAGCGAGCGCAATCTTCATAGAGTGCGTGTCAGATAACTCTGCGACTGGGGCGTTTATGGCGCTAGTTACAGTACATTATTTTGTTCTAAGCTTATGGAAAATATTAGTATTCGATTTTGACCCCGCGCAGACTTATCTGGCGCACACTCTAAATTCAACTAGTAATAGAACACACGTCCCAACCCGACAGCCGATTTGAATTGGTAATTTGATAAAGAAGATGAGTCCATGTCACATAATTGCTCAGGAGACAAAAAAACTGTCTGTTAAAAAAACATACTAAGCAGTAAAAATGTTTGATGCAGTTTTGAAAAGTATGCTATAATATACTATTTACATAAATTTGAGATTATCAATAGTATATTTTATAACGAGGGACTAAACGAAGCCATTATATACCAGAGGTGGTTTGGCTCCCGAGCGTGCGAGGGAGTCAATGAAACCGAGGGTAGGTATATTAAGTTGGCGTTAAGTCTCGAGGTGCAAACTGTACTTTTCACTTCGAGTGCGAGATAACTAGTCAATTTAGTACAAAAACAATTAACAAATTCTGAAATTTTCGCGGTCCGTAGTAGTAGCAGTAAAAATATTCGCCCTTTTGTAGGACAGGCCAAGACATTTAGCCATACTGCCAATTCTTGAGTATTATTAAATTATTATAGTTTCTTATGATTTCATAAGAATGTAGGTGTGTTAGTGTTACATTCCAATGTTTCGTGGAGTATTTGGCGTCAAGTGTGTCAAGCCAGCCTTCTCGATAATTCTTGCTGAGGTAGGTAGTCACCACTATATTAAAACCACATCAAAAAAGTAAGAAATAATTCCTCACCAAATAAATTACGTAAGTACTTTGAAGTCGGGCGTGAAAAATGTACAATTTTTTGGTTGTTTTTGTTAAAACCCGCCCCACTTCAAAGTACTTACGTTATTTATTTGGTGAGGAATTATTTCTTACTTTTTTGATGTGGTTTTTTAGAAGGCGGTTTTATTTTTTTATAAAAATAATTTTTATTTCACTCTTTTTAGTGCATCGTGCAGCCAATTTACGTGTTTTCTGGTAAATAGGTATGTGATCAAACTCAAAACCTCCTTTTTCAAAGTCGGTTAAAATACCTTGAGGTATCCCCTTTTTAACAAAGCAAGAATCATCTAAAACGGTTTATAAACAAAGGAGTTATGCCTAAAGATACGTATTAAATTCACATAAAGTGGTAACGAAAACGACAATATTTTCAAGATTTCCTGAAAACTACTGAACCGATTTCAAAATTTCAAAAAATGGGACCAACTTGGAAACCAACCTGATGTAATAACGTTTGAACCATTTCAATCGGTTCAGCCGTCTTCGAGTAATCGGTGGACATACACAAAAAAAAAAAAAAAAAAAAAACATACATACAGACGAATAGAGAACCTGCTCCTTTTTTATTTAGAAGTCGGTTAAAAACACTCGGCATCACTTTACCGAGATAGCACCTATTTTAATCATTCCACATATCGTCCAGTTGCGTAGACAGTTGGGACACAAAACCACATCTATCTTGAGTCACAATCCGCATCGGGCCTGCGTAGTCCACATGGTCCCTGACCCACCGGTCATTGTTAATAGCCACTAATCCGCATTAGGCCTACGTGGTCTGCATGGTCCATGACCCTCCGGTCATGGCCTGTTCTCCTTGTCTGTAGTAAGAAAATAAAGTGATTATCTATCTATCTATCTATCATATCCAACGCTATTACCCCGCTATATTTAATCGCCTCTGTAGTCTAGTGGTACACACCATCTATATCAGACCCAGAGGTCCCGGGTTCAATTCCCAGTGGGGGTAAATATTGTATCCACCATCTTATCTAAGTCTGACGCCATAACAACGATGTTTTCAACATTGATTTGTTCCGGCAGCTAGAGATAAGATGGCTAATAGTTCCTCAGTTAACGATTTCGGAAGTAGTGCGCTTCCACCTTCAGCCTTATCATCACTTAACACCAGGTGAGATAAAGGTTAAGTGCTACCCCGTTGTGGATAAAAAAATATCCATAAGGAAGGCCTCTGCTTGCAGAAGGCAGTGGGGACTTATAATGGGTGTTGATGAAGACTAAATCAAAAAAATTAAAAAATTTAAGCAAAGCCCCGACAAAAAATAATTTACAAATATAAATCCTCTCTCGGTCGGGGGACCCTAACATATGCGCCTATAACTCCTCTTTTTTAGCGGTACCCTGATCGAGAGAAGAATTTTATTTTCTTTTTTTTGTCGGGAGTTGCTTAAATTTTTTATATTTAATTTTATTATTTTTAAATTACGCACATATGTTTGCAAGTAAATTACCTACTTATATACCAATTATGCGTGTAAGATTTTTAGCGCAGTTTACATAGACAGATACAGTGAGACGTCGACACAGATTACTAAATAGTTACTACGTAACAGATACTGCACTCCGCTAAGCCATTTAAATAAATAGCAACTCTAACTATAACGCAATAAAGTGGAATTCAGCTTGTACGGCGCAAATTACGAACGGCCACTCGTTGCATCTCTTTCTATCGTATATAATCTAGCTCTTTTGCGGACCTAATTACTATGGATTTGCACCGCCGGCGGTGCGGGCGAGATTTGCGCGCAAGTACATCGAGTGACAGACGCCTGGCGTCGACACTCCTTTTTTAAATCGGGAGTTAAAAATAAATGTTACCGTTTCCAGGAAAAGTCTCTTTGCCGTGTTTCCCATATCATTCTTCGCTACGTGTTTTTTTTTAATAACAGTAGTCAGATAATAACGGTCGTTTGAGTCGCGTCAAAGCCAGCGCTTTTGTCTGATACAATCTGTTTTGTGCAAGTTCCGTTCCTTTTTTAACTTTTTGCGAAACTTCGGAAGGCCCCCGGGGCGGTGATTTCCCCTGAATATGGAACCCACAAGAATCAAAGATTCGTATTCAGTAATAATTGGTGTTTTTTTCTTTGTCCAAAAAGCTCTGGTTGGTTTGTTACACCCATAAGTTAAAAAGGAAGTGCAAAAATTGGCTGGAATTTAATTGATACATTGTAGAATGTAGCATGTCATATGACAGTTCATTTTCGCTCAAAGCAAAATATTGCTTCAATACAAAAAAATAAGATCTAATTTCCGAGCATAATCTGCAATACTAGTGTCTAAAGTTTTTCTTGAGCACACAACACTTGTAAGGCGGTTCTCACACTGCACCGCCCACCGCTCCGGTTTGTGTTGGTGCGCTTCTTAACTATGGCTGTAGAATCTTGATGTGCATACAAAACCCGCAGTGTATAACAAACTCACGTCGCATCTCCGTCCACCGGAGCGGAAACCGCAGCAGTGGAATGGACGCCTAAGCATTGTGTTGCCGTCATTTTTTAATAGACCAGTTTTTTTTATTCTTTTATTTTATTTATTTGAACACCAACATAATAAACATTAACATAAACAATGTAGACGAAAAGTATAAGGTGTAGACTGCATGCGTAAAAGAAACAACAAGTAATAAAATTAATATTAAAATTAAAAATTAAAATTAAAAAATATGCATACGAATAAATTTGAAAATTAAAATTACTTACACAAAAAAAACACATTACAAAATACTAAATTTAGTATTTTGACTTTTTATTTTTGTTTAATAATAATCTGTATCTATATCTATCTATATATCTCTGTCTATGATCTATATAATAGGTCTTTACATATGAAATTGCCGTTTTTTTCTTTTGTACATATAACTTAACAACTTTTATAATATTAGAAATATATAATTTCTTTAATATTGCGTTACATTAAGACCGTATCGAGCAACTTTTGATAATTTAATAACCACGATATTTGATTATTTACATAGAAAAAACTTATTCCGAAAGTTACGACTATTTTTGTTTCCAGAATTTCGTACTTTATTAGTTGTAACTTAGTGAAAAAAAAATTTTTTCTCTTAACGAATGTGTCATTTAGTAGTTAAAATGTCCATAAATACGTGTGTAAAATTTTGTAAATTTACATAATATTAGTCGTTAAATAATAACAAAAACGTTAGTATGGAAAAAAAAATAATTACAGAAATCTCCATACAAAACGGCAATTTCATAGGTAAAGACCTATTATTTCTGTAATTATATAAAGCTCTTGCGTTACGTTACTGACTGACTGACAAACAACGCATAGCCGAAAGTACTGGGCGCAAGAAGCTGATACTTGGCATGTATGTTCCTTGGGGAGTGACGGGGAGCACCAAAAGAGGATTTTTGAAACTTCCTCCTCTGAGGGGGTAAAAAGGGGGTTCACGCGAACGAACTCGCAAGCGGAGCGATAGTAAAATATATAAGTGAAGAATATCTTGCAGCCTTAAATACGTGAGGCCCTCAGTATCACCTACTCTAGGGTCCTTGGTTTAGTACGAATATGTTTTATGTTAGTTAGAGGAAAGTATTTTTTTGTTTGTAATGGATTGACTCTAAAACTACTAACTTATCTGATTTTGAAATCCTTTCATAATTAGAATGTTACTTCATCATCATCATCATCATCAGCCATTTAATGTCCCCACTGCTGGGGCACTGGCCTTCCTTATGGATGAATAAGGAGAATGATACTTATTATCCCATTATTCTCACTGGAATGGGCACCATGCGGGTAAAACCAGGTAAAGCCTATAGTTAGCTAATAAATCCATGAATACTAGTTGATTCTTAGTAACAAACGTGTGGTATCATGCTTTACTTAACCTCGTTAGACTTATAACACACATACACAAAGTCACGTGCAAGCATTATGATATCATCCAAGTACTGTAACTTAAATACCGATGCCACTGTACATAGTGGCTCAGTGGCTCAGCTTCTTAGTAATATATTAACATACCTGTATTATATGGTTGCCACAGTTAACCTATTGGGATAAAGTAATAATAGTAATACTAGCAATAACTAAATAATGATTACAACAAAATATACATGTAAAGTTAAGCTAAGTATATATTTGACGAAAAGGCTTATGCAGTTCCAAAAAAATATTTCGTAATAATTTTCTCGAGACATTTGAAAATCTTATTATGTTAGCTCCGTCAAGTACTCAAATAGGTTTGTTAGTAATAGATAAAAGGGTCAATCAACTATTTCTTGTACCGAAACATGTCCCTGCAAAAAAAATTGAAATCTCCGACCCATCAGTTTGCTTAAAAATTATTACTAATCCAGATCCTTTATTTTTTATTTTTTATTCCGTCAATTAAATTTTACTAATTTTTTTGCAAAATTATATAGTTTTATTGGTAACTTAGAGGACTTACGTTTGGTATGGAACCGTAATGAAGTCCCCTAAGTTACCGATAAAACGATATAATATTTATCATTTAAGTAAAATTTAACTGACGGAATAAAAAGTACTGTATTCTAGGGATCTGTAAAAATAAAGGATCTGGATTAGTAATAAATTTTATAGCAAACTGATGGTTTCAGAGATTTCAAATTTTCGTTGCAGGGACAAGTTTTGGTACAAGAAATAGTTGATTGACCCAAAATCAAATACTACTTAAAAGACTGAATCGGTTTTAAAAATTCTTTTAACACTGGAAAGCTACATAGTTCTGGAGTGACAAAGGCTATTTCCGATATTCCCACGGAAACGGGAACTATCTTTCTTCGAATATGCGATAGTGTATTCAAACACAAAACAAATCAATTAAATTTATTAGTTAATACTGTTTGCATTAACACCTCAAATGCGTTAATTAGATTTTGACAAATTAGCCCATTGACCAATGAAACTAGTTTTAAGATTAAATTTACGTTACCCATTTTAGATGCTAATAGGAGATTAAATCCATTTTACTATTTACGTTGATATTTTAATAAAACGAGCAGCGTCACGTTTTTTTGCTTGTGTAGTTCCCGTTCCCGGGAGACTATAAGGATATAGTATAGCTTATGTCACTAATGCTGGGGCTTCACCGGCGTGACGCCTAACGGCGTTAATAGCGGCATGCGCGTCTTAGCGCGCTAATTTTATCAAATTAGTGCGCAAAGACCCAGCTATACCTGCGTATTATATCAAATAGCGCGCTAATTAATGGCAATAGACGCAGGTGAAGCTCGGGAATAAGGAATAATATATAGCTGTCTTGTGCACTAGTAAAACAATTTACCAAAATCGGTTCTGTGGTTCCAGATTAGTGAAATTCGCTCACTGTTCCAGATATCTCACATCAAAACATACATATATACAACGTGTTAATGCTTTTAGCTAAACTGAAAAAATTGTTTGTTCAGAATCGAGAGTAGAGTCGATTTCACACATTTTTGATAGGGGTTAAATTTTCCGAAAAAATTGTTTTCATTTTTTGCCGCTTCTAAAAATGTTTGAGTCTACTGCCTATTCTTTCAATACGCGCGCGACCCGCTACAGTGCCACAATCTTTTCTGTTCCGGTGACAGCGGCACTATGTACGTTTTTCTTTTATTTGTAGCAATTTAACCGGCCCTGACTTCTAAGACCTTCAGCCGTCAGAAGCGCTATGGTACGCAACTTGACAGCAGAATGACATTAAAATAACACGTTTGTTTCACATTTTGGCCACCGGAACAGATAAGTTTGTGGCACTGTAGTAGAGCTTAAAATCTGTCAGAATGTCACGGAGACCTATGAGCGTGAATATCTTCAAAATTTCTTTAAAAAAATTCATTTGAATTACCAGGTTGTATTGTAATTATATTGTACAGTTTAAATTAACAAGACATTTAGATTTAGGCATCCCTGCGCAAATGTAGGACATACTTAAATTATTTATTAGAGAACGCGGGAGTCTGGAGTATACTGTTCAAATTTATGCGGGCGTACGAAACTTCATGTTTCCGTTAATTATTTATATCATTAAGGCACATGTGTAAAACTTGGCTTCAAGTTTCATCGTTATGGGACCACTAAAATTGTACGATGGTGACTGGATAAATTCTTGATATTGTAAAACAGTTTCATGATTATGGTTTTGTTCTAGTAAAATTAATGAGGCATCGACCTTTTAAGATTATTTGGGTAATAATTTGAGGCGCTATTCTTGTTGCAACTTAATCGTGTTGCCCTTTAAGTGACAAATTGAATCACTTTGGTTGAAAGGCACAGAAGTGAAAGATACTGCTGATAACACGTATCTTAAAAAAATGAACCATTCAATTAGCATTGCTTGAAAATGTCTACCAATCTGGTAGCAAATTGAGAATGTACATGTAATGAAACATTCAATTCTTTTGTTTACACCTTCAACTTCGTTCAACTGCATTGAACGTTATACGCAAAATTTAAAATATTGAGCAAGCTCAATTCACTTTTACGTTTACATTGTTCAATTTGGTTGCTTCATCCAAATTGAAAGGCAGAAGTGAACCGTCTAATACCGCCATTACATGAGTTACGGAGAAACTTACCTACGGGTGCGTGCGTATAGATATAGTTATGAGAAATGATAGAGAAATCAGAAAAAACGTTATACGTACATACAACGTAAATTTTAAAAGCATGTTTCACTTAGAGGCAATTAGGTATTTGTCTATAACGATTTATTATAATAATATGTTCCTCGCATTAATTTCAGAACAGATTCAACAGTAAATTAAATGCATTTCGTAAGTTCTCACACAATAAATAATTCGCAAGTTGCAAAGCTGAATTAATGTGAGAGTAAAGCGAAGAAAATGGCTGTTCTCGCGAGAGAGCGTCAACTTGATCGCATCGAAATATTTATAGAGAACCAGCTGAAGACGGAGAATAACATTAATTCGGATGAAAATTTATAAATTTATGAACTTTGAAATTGTTTTGCTCCCTTGCCGATATGGATCTGTTTTATGAGCAGTAAAATTTAAACTGCCAAAGGAAATATAAAATATATAACTGCTCGAATTGAATATTCATATGTTATATGTTACGACCGACATCGCTCGAAGGATTGCTCAGTTGAAGTAGCGGTGAGCGGGACACATAGCGCGGAGAACCGATGGCCGTTGGGGCGGAAAGGTTCTCGAATGGCGACCGCGAACCGGACGACGTTCCGTGGGCAGGCCCCCTACAAGGTGGACCGACAATCTGGTCAAGGTCGCGGGAAGCAGCTGGATGCGGGCAGCGTAGGACCGATCGTTGTGGAGATCCTTGGGGGAGGCCTATGCCCAGCAGTAGGCATCGTACGGCTGAAATGATGATGATGATGATGTTATTATGTTTGAAGACAATTTCAATCTTTCTTCGGGTCTGGGTGTATGTGGTCAATACCCGTCATTGTTTCCAACTTCAATAATAGAAGTTTTCAAGAATAGTTTTTTTTAATTAACAACGGTATATCACTTAGCCTTCATCACACCTGATGTGAAGTGGTGATAAGGCTGAAGGTGGAAGCGCACTACTCCCGAAATCCTCATTCACTGAGGAACTGGCTATCTTATCTCTAACTGCCGGAACACAATAATGCTGAAAACATCATTGTTATAGCGTCAGATTTAGATAAGATGGTGGTAGCTAGCCAGGCGGACTAAGAACAAGACCTACCACCAACCAAACCGAATACAATAAGTACGCCCACTGGGAATCGAACCCGGGACCTCTGGGTTTGAAATCGGTGTTGTGAACCACTAGACCACAGAGGCGGTTGAAGTTTGGTATTGGAACAATTATTTATGTAATGTTGTCCAATATTTATTTATTTATTCAATCAGAATAGCATTTGAAAATAAGGACTAACAAGATTTAGCAAAAAAAATATTTATTTTTCTTCTTTTCGAGTCCTTGATTCGTAAATAAATTTGATTTTTAAATGTGATTCGCCTAGTACGCAGCCAATTGCCGCATCAGAAGCCGCTATTAGTTTATCCATGTTCCACACATGTGGGGCCAGGGTGCCTACCATCAACTTTAAGACAGCGATTCAAAAATAGCGCGATGCAGAATAGGTTCCTAAAATGAATTGCTTTCTTTCGTACTATGACCTTCTAAAAACTGGATCGCAAATGAATTGCTAAATGTTAATGACCGAACGATTTGTGTCCTTTTTCTTCTACCCGTCTCTTTCACTCGATTCTGTCATGCCCGGAGAGTGAGAGGGACGGGTATAACCTGCAGGTGTCATGTTAAATCGACCGGGTTATAAATCAAATAAGATTTCCTGACAGCTTAGCGGCTGTGAAATGTCATTGATCGATCACTGAATCGCTGTCATTGATATTAAGCTGACGTGGTACGAATAAGCGAAGCAGATCAGTTTAGGTCCTAAACAAAACCGCAATAAGAGTTGATGGTAAGCACCCAGGGGGCAAGAGAGCAAGTGCTGCATAGTTTGCTCAGCGGTTCCGCACTTACATGGGACCTGTGGCCCGATTCTGCTAACGTTAAGTCATAATCGTGTCTCAATCGTGTTTCAATTGTTGTGCTTTTTTACACACTAGTTACAAGAAATGTGAACTTTTTTCACAATACTACTGATGGTCACACCACACACTACATTCACATCACATCATACTGTCATAATTCTTGTAACTAGTGTGTAAAAAAGCACAACAATTGAAACACGATTGAGACACGATTACGACTTAACGTTAGCAGAATCGGGCCACTGGGATTCGTTGGCGTAACCCCATTCGAATTTGTTACGCCCACAGAGCGGCCCTTATTGATTAAATTAAAAAACTGATATGGGTGCTGTATAATTTATCTGCGTTTTATGCAGTCAATTTTTACTGCTACACATTATTTTGTATGTTAAACAAATCATATTATTGAACTGGCTTTGAATTATGACTCTGGTCCACTTGCAGCAAATTTGCTAAATCTCGATTTAAATAAGACTGGATTTAACCCATACAGAAATGACAAAATGTTAAATCCAGATTAAAAAAATTGAAATTCCTTTAAAGGCTGAATCTAGCTTTAGTAAAACTGAGATTTAGCAAATATGCTGCAAGTGGAACTTAATGGATTGAATTATGACTAACATAAACAAATCGACAGATTTCTTCATTAAAATGACAACTTGGCTGATCATAGTTAAGACTATTCTTTTGTTAAGCAATTTTTTTGCTCGTGAACGGGTGCTGCCAGTGGGAATGGGTCTGCTCTTATCTGCTTGCCTTAAAATTTATGTTTTCTTTTGTTTTTATTAATTTTATTAAGAATTACATATGAAACATGTATGGCGCAACTTGCAGTATATAGTAGAATTGTCTTTTGTTTTTAACTAATATTAAAGCTTTAAGTAGAGTTCCTAAGTGATTGAAAATTGTTCGCCGCTTTGATCATTAGTTCGCCTATACTTAACTGTATTTATCATAACCATGGAAACTGACCTTAGTCATACCATTTTAAGGTCATTTTTCAATTTGACGACTCTGTATGAAATAAAACAGGGAGAAAAAAACAACCCTTGGAGTTTCTTGCCGGTTCTTCTTCAAGGTCTCCCGCTGTAGGGTTTGCGAACCGATGGCGTAGCTTCTATGACGTTCACAAGTATTGTAAATAACAATCTAAATTGAATAAACAAATTTGAATCTTGAATCTTTTTGAATGTTAATATTTAAACCACGCCGGAAATAACATATTTTAAACATTGATTTGTTTTTAATTTAAAGTGTTAACATAATTATAAATCATTCAACACCGTTACAGCGAAATGAGATCAAATGGAAAATGTTTTATCGCATCGCGTTTGTACGGAATCTTAATGAAATGTTTTATTAATTAAAATATTTCGTTGGTCAGTTTCTTCTTTGACAATAAGTCCCGGATCGTTCTTGATTCGTCAAATAAATTGCCAAAAGCTGGCACTGAGCTGCTGATCTAATTTCTGGAGCACTGGCCTTCCTTATACATACCTACTAATATTATAAACGAGTAGAGTGTTTATTTGTTTGTCCGTCTTTCATATCGAAACGGAGCAACGGATCGACGTGATATTTGTAATGGAAATAGTTTGGGAGCGTGACCACGCAGGCTATTTAATAATAATAAAAACACTTTATTGCACACAAATATAAATCAATTACATAGAAAGAACACAACAAGACAGAAAGCATACAAAAAGGCGGCCTTATTGCTAAGTAGCAATCTCTTCCAGGCAACCTTGAGTAGATGAAATAATAAGGAAGAGGACAGAAGGAAGTGGGTGCAATTCTACGAGAGGATATGTGATATAGATATACATAATATAAAATAGAAAGGAAATGAGTATATATAATGGTTATGAAAGGTAAAAAGTACTAAAAGATAATATGTATTATATAGAAGAGAGGAAATGTTTTTTAACTTGATCGCTGAAAGAATGCAGTGATTGAGCTTTCCGGACACCCTCTATTTGTATCCCGGAAAAACATATTTACTCAATGTGAATGCTTAATCTTATGGCCCACCACGCGGCTCAGTCTGCAGACGTTTGTGTCGCTCATAGAGCTTCGGAGGAGTCCTAGATAAAACGTGTCTGTCCACCTATCTCATAATCGACCATTGTTTAGTGACGATAATCACAGACAAAATCTCTTTAAAATATAACCGCCTCTGTGGTCTAGTGGTTCACACCACAGGCTTCAGACTCAGAATTCCCGGTTTCTATTCTCAGTGAGGGTACATATTGTATTCGATTTGGTTGGTGGAAGGACTTGTTTTTAGTCCACCTGGCTAGCTACCACCATCTTATCTAAGTCTGACGCCATAACAATAATGATTTTCAGCATTCTTGTGTTCCGGCGTTTAGAGATAATATAGCCAGTTCCTCAGTGATTGAGGGTTCCGGGAGTAGTGCGCTTCCACCTTCAGCCTTATCACCACTTATCATCAGGTGTGATGAAGGCTAAGTGCTACCCCGTTGTGGAATAAAAAACACAACATAGGTGATAACAACAGATTCACGCCTGGTGTAACTTTACACTACGATTATTAGTAAGGGGGTAATGCCCGAGTACTCGTACGCTACTTATCTTTGGGAGCGTCTCAAACATCGCCTTTTCACTTTAAATGTCAAACGTATGAAAGAGATGCCATGATGTTTGAGACGCTCCCAAAGATGATTTGCGTACGAGAATTCGGGCGTTAGTTGTTTAATTTGTTACTTTTTTGCATTCACAATGTAATTTGTATTATTGAAAAATGGAAAATGAAGTATTTAGAAAAAATTGACCCGTCTCACATCCAGCTCCGATAATAATAATAAGCTTACGACGCTCTCGCATGATCATGTTCAGACAAGTTACGGTATTATGAAGGCTGCATAATTTAGAGCGGCTCTTCAGAGGAACTCGATTATTTGCTCGTTATAAATGTGAGCGATAGTGCAAGAGTGGTCAGTTAATTAACATCAGATATTAGTGCAACTACAGATATATCAACTTTATTTTCTACTAGCTTTCCGCGCGCGGCTTCGCCCGCGTGAACTACATGACGTTATCCCGCGGGAATGTGATTTTTTCCGGGATAAAAAGTAGCCTATGTTCCTCTCCAGGCTACAAAGTGTCTGTGTTCCAAATTTCAGCCAAATCCGTTCAGCCGTTATGGCGTGATTGAGTAACAAACATCCAAACATCTAAACATCCAAACATCCAAATATTATTAGTATAGTATAGTTAGTTAGTTAGTATTATTAGTAGGATTTAGACGTCCAGTAGTGGACTGCAAAGTCTGCAGAGTTAAATTTAAAGGGGGATAGAGTACTCCTTCGATTGAGAAAACAAACGGAGAGTACTAGAGTACTCTACCCCTACATCAAACTATACCATCACTATGTGTAACTCTATATACATTGAAAAATGGAAAATGAAGTATTTAGAAAAAATCGACCCGTCTCACAATCAGCTCCGATGGGATTGTGAGACGGGTCGGTTTTTTCTAAATACTTCATTTTCCATTTTTCAGAAATAAAAATTGCATTATAAATGCAAAAAAACTAAAAATTAAAATAACTCTATATACATTGTTGTTATGGCGACGGATTAAGATAAGATGGTGGTTAATAGTCTGGCTTAAGGGCTTATTACACTTGGCTAAATTAAGCATCTAATTAAGCATTCATTGCTTGTTTTGATTGCATCACTTGCTACAAATGAGCTCAAAGAAAGCAATGTATGCTTAATTAGATGCTAAATTTAGCCAAGTGTAATAAGCTCTTAACCAGGCGGGCCTGCCATCAATCAAATTTATACATAGAAAATCAAAATGGTTTCAGTTTCGCAACTATAATAGTATGGAGTCCGTGGCATAGTAGTAAATGCGTTTGGTCTGCGATCGTAGAGGTTAAGCAACTTTCACAATGGTCGCTCACGGGATGGGTGATCAAAAACTTTTCATCTCGAGCTCCTCCGTACCTCGGAAGGCACGTTAAGCCATCGGTCCCGGCTGCGTTTGCAGTCGTTAATACCCACCAATCCGCACTGGGCCCATCTTCCAGTCGTATAGTATAAGGTATAAGAATGGTATAAGGTCAAGCGATATTTCACGCCGGGACAGCTTTCAACTCTTTATAAAGCTCAAGTCCGGTCTTGTATGGAATATTGCAGTCACCTTTGGGACAGCTCAGCGAAGTACCAACTAGCTGCACTGGACACGATCAAACGCAGAGCTGAGAGGCTAATTGGCGACAAAAAACTGGTGAAGAGCAAGTTTTACACCCTAGCTCACCGCCGCAAAGTCGCTTGTCTATCGGTCTTTTACAGATTATACTTCGGAGAGTGTGCTGAGGAGCTGCATGAGCTCATACCGCCATCCCCCTTCTTCCATCGGACATCCAGACGCACAGCGGGCTACCACCCTTTCTTGGTTGATATTCCCAAATGTCGCACCAAGCGCTACTCAACATCTTTCATATTGCGCACAGCAAAGGAATGGAACTCCCTCCCTGCATCTGTATTCCCGAGTACTTATAACCCGACCACCTTCAAAGCAAGAGTGAATAGGCACCTTTTGGGTTAGCTCGCTCCATCGTAGATCCTGTTTTTGACCGACTTCTAAATCAAAAAGGAGGAGGTTCTCTATTCGTCTGTATGTATGTTTTTTTTTTTTTTGTGTGTATGTCCACCGATTACTCGAAGACGGCTGAACCGATTGAAATGGTTCAAACGTTATTACATCAGGTTGGTTTCCAAGTTGGTCCCATTTTTTGAAATTTTGAAATCGGTTCAGTAGTTTTCAGGAAATCTTGAAAATACTGTCGTTTTCGTTACCACTTTATGTGAATTTAATACGTATCTTTAGGCATAACTCCTTTGTTTATAAACCGACTTAGATGATTCTTGTTTTGCTAAAAAGGGGATACCTCAAGGTATTTTAACCGACTTCGAAAAAGGAGGTTTTGAGTTTAATCACATACCTATTTACCAGAAAACAAGTAAATTTCCTGCACGATGCACTAAAAAGAGTGAAATAAAAATTATTTTTATAAAAAAATAAAACCGCCTTCTAAAAAACCACATCAAAAAAGTAAGAAATAATTCCTCACCAAATAAATAACGTAAGTACTTTGAAGTCGGGCGGGTTTTAACAAAAACAACAAAAAATTTTACATGTTTCACGCCCGACTTCAAAGTACTTACGTTATTTATTTGGTGAGGAATTATTTCTTACTTTTTTGATGTGGTTTTTTAGAAGGCGGTTTTATTTTTAGCCCATGGACTCGAGATCTTGGGATCAAGAGCAAACAAATTTAAAGTAAAAAAAAAAGGTAGGCCTGTGCCCCAGCAGTGACGTGCAGAGACTTATAATGGCTGATGATTATGATGATGAGGCTAAATACTCTGTTGACTTAATTTACATGTTCTCTGTCACTTAATTCCTACTGGTGTGTCAACCTCGCAAGTTGCAAGTCTCGCAACCCGCTTGATACCCATCCTTTGTCCCGGACAAACAATGTCCAACTTAAGAAGCTTTGAGCAATACGTCGTATTTTTCTTGTGGCCCAAGTGCATGGAAATCTATACTTCTATACTTTTATTATAGAGACGAAAGATTTGATTGTTTGTTTGTTTGTTTGCATCGAATAGGCTTCGAAAATACTGGACCGAATTCGAAAATTCTTTGGCTATTAGAAAGCTACATTCTTTCCGAGTGACATAGGCAATATTTTATCCCGATATTCCCACGGGGACGGGTACCAGTTCAGCACACAATTTATTGTTTTCGATGCATAATTTTTACTTTTTCAGAATGATCCAGTTAAAACATAGTATTTTCTGTACGTATAATATATATACGTCAAAAAGTCTTCCTATATATAAAAGAAGATTGATTTTTAACTTACACAGTGATCCTTAAAATGACAGACGTTTAGTCACTCCGTAAACAAAGACATTGAAAACAAAGAATAAAATAAAACAAAATATACTTGTCTCTAGTACTAAACATTGTATTTTGTTCAATTAAGCAATAAATAAATCTTATTGTCTGTGTCTCAAACAGTAAACGTTTGAAATTGAAACAGATAACGTAACGCGTAGTAATCTGGGTAAGTAATATTGCTTCAACATTAAAATACACGCGAAAATTTTAGCTATTCAGTCAGTCCTTAGTTACATTACTTACTTTGTACTTGAGTAACGTCTACACGAATCCAAGGGTGATATTCATAACAATACCGAAGAAGTTAGAGCAATCAACTTTTCCGACGCAAAAGGTACATTCACCGGCACTGAAACTTGGCTGGCGTATAATTTTATACGTATTCATACTAGCAGAAACGTGTATACTTACTTTGTACAGTGGTTATGATGATGGTTCAAATACTCATTTAAATAAAACTAATTTAAGATGTGTTTATGGTTCAAATACTCGTTTATCAAATCAACATTTCAAAAAATTTCATAATTATTGTCTCCAATTTACTAAAATAAATTAAAAATATCTATGTAACTCCACGCTCTAAATAACGTCGTACGGGACGTGCAGTCCAATTTGTTGTTGCCTTTTGCGAGAAAAATAAAATGTTTTTATTATTTAAAAATTTGTTTTCTATTGTTTTTAAAACCTTGATTCTACAATACGGTCTTTGGCCACTTCACTGGTGAAAAAATCATTGCAAAGATGCAAAAACTCCCCCCATCTATGAGACTCTAGAGTGAATACATGTCGTTTGTGTGAACATTGTACGTTGCCCAAGTTTCGGTGCTGCTGAGTGTATTTGCAAATCATTTGTGAGCTTATAACTTAGTCCAAACTCTGAATTCGATGTTCGGAAAGAAAATATTAACAGAGTATTGAGTCGAGACATAAGTGGTGCTCCTAGCAATGTTTCTTAGTTATTCTTTCTTCGCTACAGTTCCATTGAAGCATTCCTATGTTTGCGTACCTGCAACAAAGAAAATGCACTCTTAGCTACTTATGTTTACAGTACATTATTAAATAAAAACGACAAAGGAAAGTAGTTAGCTGGCAAAATTTCCTTTCTTGTTGAAAGTATCAGTTGCAAATAGCGTATTAAAATTTAATACAAAGTTTATCGGCACTTCGTAACACGGTTATTGAAGCCAAAATAATGCCGTCTCTTTGCTATTTTTTCACTCCTGAACTAAAAATACTTTTGAAATGACTGTAGCAAATAAATGTGAAAAGGTATGTACAGAGTACCGGCCGAGTATCGACAAAGAATTTTTCGTCTAAAACAGAAATTGTAATAAGATAGTGTGAAGAAGTATATTCAAAACTATTATACAAAGAAGTGTTTAAAGATACATGCATAATACGTGCATAAGGACATGAACGGTGTATGCAATATCGTATTTATTTCTCTGCAAAGACGTCCATAACATAAAGTATAAGTAGGTAGATATCATAAAAGACACAATACATGTCATATTAAAAAACCAGAATTCGTACTGTTGTTGTTACAACTTCAGGATCTGTCGTCAATAAAGATTTAAGTAACTGCACATAGTATACCTTTGATAGGTAGTAATATCTCCACGTTGATGAAATTAACGCTGACTATACAGCGCGTAAGAAGTATTGGATAAATTCGACGCTTCTCGTAACGACTCCGTAGCTCAATGGTTAGAGCAGTCGCCCGGAAAGCGAAAGGTCGTGGGTTCGAGTCCCATCGGAGCTAGTTGTGAGACGGGTCGATTTTTTCTAAATACTTCATTTTCCATTTTTCAATAACTCTGTAGTTAGATATTTGAAATCATAATTGACATTTAACTTTTCTATCGATCCCCTCTCGCCAATTAGGAAACAAACCGAAGTTCTGGAATCCTTTGATAATGAAAATAATGATCGAAATAATCTTTCGCGAATTCTTTGTGAGCCCAAAAGGAAACTCTGGTGAAGCGAAAGATCTTTTACTATAGAATATGGTTTGATGTCGACATTTTCATTTCTTTGTGCAAAAATGTTATTTTATAAGCTTCGTATAAAAAACCCTTTTTATATTATAACCTATTTAATATTTGACCAAAAATTGTACAGATTACGGAAATTATCAAATTTTCCTCAATTATGTTTATTTTAGATCTTTTATGCCTTTTTTGAAGAATGGTGGCGGAATTTATTGCTTTTTTGAAATTGCTTTATAAAAGACCACGCAAAATTAGCGTACCTAACCACCAACAGAAATCAAACGTAGCTCAGTTTATGCGTCTTGAACTGTATCTAGTTGAATATTCATATTAATCATGTAGTTACACTTACACTAAGCTACATAACTACATATGGGTAAAATTTTATAATTAAGTTAAAAATGTCGAGGAATCACTGACACTGAAAAAACAGTTTCTACTAGTTTCGATGTCAGGGACTCATCTCTTTTGATTCATACCTTAATATACCATGTAAATACAAAATGTAAAATGTAAATGTAAATGTTACATGAGCAATGATTGGTTAATAAAATATTACAAAAATATTTATCGTTCAATTGTTTGTCATCCAACATTCCCATACAGTTGAATTCACACACCCAAAAAAATCCAAACCATCCATAAACTAAATTGAGTGCCATCGGACATCAAAGGCGAGTTTCACCACAATTCCAATAAAGCTAGGTTTTTAACGAACAGGAATTTCGGCCGATCAAATATTTGTAGTCCCGAACCAGTGGGTTTCGTCAAAGATATTTACACGCGTCGCGTGGTCCGTTTCCATGGGCGAGAACAATAGTGGCGGAGCTCGTGGCGCCTTCGTTATCGCGCTGAGCCTGTGATCGTTGAGGTTAAGGCAAGGATTCCCGAAAATAGGGTATTTTAAATAATGGATTACACGCAAATCACAAGTACTCAAAATTTGAAAATAATATATTATGTTATTTTACAGTCTTTTATCCAGTGACTCTGGCCGTTAAATTTTCTATTAGTTATAGTTTAATGCATCAAATAAAATTTCAAACATCCGTCTAATCCGTATTTATAATATCTTATTACTCGCAATATACTTGGTTTTAGTTAATGAAAAATAACAAAAATAATTGTCTTTGAATAGGCAAGAGATTCCAGCCGTCATAAGTTTACAACTTTTTTTATCTATTTCATTTTTAATTGAATTTTAAGTGATTTTAGATTCGCGGGGCGCTCGCGACTTCCTAGTTTATTGCCGGCTGCCGCTGCGTCCGCGCGAAGTGTATCGCATGCGGCCGAGCAAATTAGCGTGCCTATTTTGGCCGGGAAACCTCGCCTTAAGGTGCATGTAGTCGTGAAACGATCATTTTTGAGGCCCTAAAACTCATAAATTAGCCTACTGATGAATCCAGAATAAATATATATTAAATATTGATAAATAAACTTCAATCTTAGCATTAAAAAAAACATAGTCTTTAGAATACCATTTAAAAAAAAACCATTGAAATGAAGCTGTTTTCAACTTGAAATACGCTACTGCTTCTAAACTACAAGTGATATTTTCACGTTTCTTTCAGGAAAAGATTGCTAACTTGTTTAACTTAAAACTGAGCATTTTCCGTTTTAAAATAATACATAGTTTTGATGAAACGTGTGTTTAAGCTGTTTTGGTGCAGGTAGCGGGCGGGAAAATTAGGCCACTTTTCTATGCCCAAGGTCGTTGGCGATACCACGGGCCTTAAGCAACTTTCACAATGGTCAGTCATGGCATGGGTTAAGGAAGGCACGTCAAGCTGTTGGTCCTGGGTGTGTTTGCACTGTTGCAGTGGTTAATAACCACCAATACGAATTGGAAGAATGAAAAAAAAAATCCGAATTCCGTCTTAACCACCTCTGTGGTCTAATAGTACACACCATACTACCGGTATCTGACCCAGAGGTCCCAGGTTCCGAGTGAATATTGAAAACGAACTTTTCAATATTTCCTCGGGTCTGAGTGTACCAGAACACACTACATTTTTTTTTGTTTTTTTTATTATCTATAATGTTTTACATTTGAATCTTACATCTAAGTACATTACAAACCACTGAGGTTTTCTTAATGAACTTGAGTTCGCTTTATATTATTTTATAGTTTTAATTTTAATTTTATTTATTTAGTACATTAAACAGCCAAGGCCAATACAAATGTACACAGCGAAAATTTATAATTATATATCTTAAAGTTTTATTATTATATATCTACTTACTTAATCTTATTAAATTATAATTACGTGCCCACTTATATTACTAGTCGATCACCGCCATCCAGCGTATCTAGAAACAATTTCTTTAATTTTTAATTTAAATTATACATACATACATGTGGTAATATCCGTTGTTGTTTCCAATTTCCATAATACAAGTACTCATGCTACTTTAGTTTGGTATTGAACTAAGTATAATAATATGACATGTGATAGTGTCCAATATAAAAAAAAAACAACAGGTTGCACTCCGGGAGTGCCGGCAGAAGTGAAAAGAGCTACCTAGACTTTTCACAAAAAAGGATGTGACAAAAAAAATACGGACTGAGGTTTTCTGGCTTCAATGCCGCCCGTTTTCTAACCTGAGCTATCACAACTTTGGAAACAATGGCGAAATTTGCCTTCGTATTCTAATGACATTGTAACAGTTTTCGATTAGGGGGCCGATTCTCAGGCAATCGAGAAAAGTTCACTTTTATAAGCTCGAAATTCAAATATAACACAGTTTGTGTATTGTCAGAATTACACAATCGAAAAAGTTCGATCGAAAAGCAGTCGAACGCTACGAGTGGTACAGACTAATCGATGTTCGTATACGAACTTAGCTGTCCAAATGAATTGGTTGACATGTGAGACTGTTTAGTTTGTTTGAAACGTTCTAACTTTGCAATAGAAACCACAAACAAAATGTTCGACATACGAATTACCACACTGAAAAAGTTCGAATGCCTGAGAATCGGGCCCCGGTCACGTGTCCGTCTTACGATCTGACGGTCGTCACCATGAAGCTCGACTTAATACTGAGGTAACTGGAGAGTGCAGTACGAACAATTTTTTGAATACCACAAATAACACAGTGGCTGTCTTCCGTCTCACCTACACTTTAAAAAAATACGTATGGTCATATGAGACAGCTGACAGCCACTACATACATAAATGTCAAATTTGCTGGCGACACTTTTTATTCAGGGTGAGAGCTCCAGTTACCTCAGAGTATTAAGTCAAACTTCATGGTCGTCACGGTCGTGACGGTCACGTGAACCTGACGAGTTTATCATTTTTTACCCATCACAAAAAGTGCACAACGCCGCTAAAGAAGTTTTCTCTTAAAAAAAATATTAAAACTAGCTAAATATTTATTGAACCCACGATTCCTGGTGAGCACATAGCACTACACCATCAAACCAGTCAAACCAATCATCATCATTTCAGCCGTACGACGCCCACTGCTGGGCATAGGCCTCCCCCAAGGATCTCCACAACGATCAGTCCTGCGCTGCCCGCATCCAGCGGCGCACCGCGACCGCCACAAGATCGTCTCCACCTTGTAGGGGGCCTGCCCACGGAACGTCGTCCGGTTCGCGGTCGCCATTCGAGAACCTTTCCGCCCCAACGGCCATCGGTTCTCCGCGCTATGTGTCCCGCCCACTGCCACTTCAACTGAGCAATCATTCGAGCGATGTCGGTCGTTTTAGTTCTCCTGCGGATCTCATCATTTCTGATTCGATCGAGCAGGGAAATACCAAGCATTGCTCTCTCCATTGCTCGCTGGGTAACCTTGAGCCTTCTTATGAGACCCATAGTAAAAGACCACGTCTCGCTTCCATAAGTCATAACTGGCAACACACACTGGTCAAAGACCTTAGTCTTGAGACATTGAGGAATTTTGGACGCAAATATATGCCGGAGCTTCCCAAACGCTGCCCATAGCACGCAGTCAAACCAATCATCATTTCAACCGTAAGACGCCCACTGCTGGGCATAGGCCTCCCCCAAGGATCAAACCAATAGCACTAGTTAAACAAGTTGAAAAACCAAATTCCAATTCGTATTGCATGTGTTGCTCCTCTCCTCTGTCACAGCACGACTGTCGCCAGAGCGGAGAGTGTGGGGGTCACTTTAGGCCTGTTTTTAATTTAATTTTGTTTATGCCGGCCCTAGCGTCTATGTGTTTCGGACTTGTTTTGTTTTTGTGTCGGTATTTTTTTGTAAACTTCGCAGCCTCACCAAACACGGTTCCGACGGAAGATCAGCGCTGGCCATGCTGGGCAAGCATTATGCTGAGTCGGAACCGTTTTGGGACATACCTTAAGCTTAAGTACGTGTTTTTGTGTTAATTAAATTTTTCATTTCTGTATGTCCCAAATAAATATTATTTCTTACTTTCTTTCTTTCAATTCCAACTCAGAATCAGAACAATGGCTGTTGAATCCATTCGGCGGAAAATATTATCTCTGACGTCCAGCGCCGGATATTGGCAAGCGAAGATAATGGGAATCCTTAAAACCCTCAAGAACTGGGAAGTTGGAGCAAAACAGCCTTATCGAAAGCTGTCACGGTGTCTCGAAGTCTCAAATTCGAACCCTGGGAGTTTACGGTACAATGATCTGAAGAAAATTCAATATTTTGCTAATAAATTGCTGTTTCTGTGAATTTATTTATTTGATTTATTTTCCGTTAAACCCTCAAGAACTGGAAAGATGAAGCGAAACAGTCTTATAGACGTCTGTCTCAGGGTCTTAAGTTTGAATCTTGGAGTTAACGGTTCAATGACTTGATGAACGTTCAATATCTGTTATAGTATTGCTTTTCAATTGATTTAATTTATTTAGGGAATCCTTAAAAGCGCCAAGAACTGGTAAGATGATTAATAAAACAAATCAATTAAACAAACTGCCGTTACTGGAATGTTTCCAAAACTTTCTTTTTTAAACTAATTAATTGACATCTTAAATTGCATGCAACAAAAAAGCTACGAACTGGCAACTAGAATTCTAGTAGATATACGACTTTGTTTTTTTCTTGTTTCGACCCGTCGAAATATTGGACACCATCACACACATTGTTCTAGTACTAAACTTTAATAGCTTGAGCACTAGTATAATGGTAATTGGAAACAACGAAGGGTATTTACCATATTCACCCAGACGCGAGGAAATATTGAAAAGTTCGTTTTCAATGTTAAAAACGGCGAGTTGATGTTTTTGATGATTATTTTTTTGTAAGTTTGTGACTCTTCCACTCCCTAACGTTAAACACAAATAGACAGATTTTTTAAATATGTACACACTTTTTAACATGTAATTCAACTACGTCCTTATCTTAGTCAGACGGACTCGAGTATTTCTATGTTTCTGTTTGTTAACATTTTTGACAATCTGCCTATGCCTTGCAGTCTACATGTTAGTAGAACTAACATATGAAGATAGAAGATAATGCACAATACGTAAAAGGGGGTTTTGTAGAACCTGTGATAAAATATGGTGGTTGTTACAAAATCATAATGACAATGTATCAATTTTATTTATTGATCACGGCATCAATCCGAGGAAGTAAATACCGATATTGACCACGTTTTCTCTATTACATAAACCACGTTGACAGTTTATATACTAACTAATACTTTTTTCAGCGAGCAGAATATCTTCCAACATACCTAATCTAAAAAGGCAACAATAGAACAATTGCCGCTCAAAATAATTAAGAACAAAAAAAGGCAGACGACAAGAAACAAAAACTTGAGTCATCTAAAACCCCCACAATACTGTTGAAATTAAAAGGCTCTTTTCAAATCACGCACAGATAAATTCTGTAATGGAATTGTTTTCGTTCGGACAACAGACAATCGAATCACAGTTGGAACAATTGTGTATCGACGTGCATTGTAGGTGGACCGGGATAACAAAGAGGCACGACAGAATAACGCCGGGGAAAAACGTCGCAAATACATTTAGGACGTTTCTGAACGTTTAAAGGTCTCAGAAATAGCTTTCGAGTCTGTTCGTGCAGCACAAAGCGTCCAATTTCGCGGCGGTACGCAGTTCCCAATGGCGTACAATGTCGTCTGTCGCCGCCGACGGCTTTCGGCGAGATTTCACAGTTCACCCCCTGAATTGACGGCGCTGAAAAACCCTTTTTAGGCACTTGGTTATTTAGGATTTACTTTTCTGCCTCTTAGTTGAGTCTTTTAAATATACCTATAACTGACAACATTAGTTCTTTAGCTTATGCGTATCTTAAACTTAATAAACTCTATATTAACTCTACAAGTTTGAGTATATTAAGAAAATGGGTTAAATCAATAGCTGCTCACTAGCTAGCTTCTTTAAAAGAGCAAATTTCTATTTAAGCCGATACTCGGAAAAATTATGCTAAAGCGAGATAGCAATGAGAAAACAACGCGCGCGGGAGCGAGACCGATTATGCCGATTACGCAAAAAGAACACAAAATCACTTCGTTTTCAAAAACTATAGCGATTTAAAAAAAAATGCTTCTATACGATCCTAAATATTATTGGTGCCCACTAATTAAACCAATTTTCAATAGTATATGTATCCCCATTTGAGAATAATCTTGATATTTCTTATTTTTCAGAGGTATTTTCGAAAATAAAAAGTGTCGAGCCAAAATCATAAAATCGTGTTTCTGAAACTATACGATTCTAGATAAAGGTATGAAGAAATATAAATCTTATTACCAGATTTACAACCACTCTAACCGACCTATAGTTTTATATCAAAGAGTCAATACTTTTTCCGAGTAGCGCCTTAAATATTTGTGTAAGTACATCACTGAGATGACTGAAAGCTATTGAAAGTGCAGCAGATTTCAATAGTCAACAGCACAGGCTTTACAATTATGTTTTCTAAAGGCGATTAAAAGCGAAAAATTTTATTACTCGTAACAAAACATCGGAGCAGTCGCTCTTTTGTAACAACCTTATTTTCAGAACTAATGAACGTTTTGGTGTAACATTTTATCGAGCAAAGATATGAGCGCTTTCAACAAAGAGTGAACGAAATGTTTAGAGAAATGTTACAGATAAATGTCACATTGCTCCGTGAGCATTACGCCGAACATTGAAAGAAAAAAAGTCTTTATGTTGGTACCTACTGATAAAAGTATTTTCCCGATATAAACAAGAATAGGTACTCAATTAGCTATAGCAGCTTTGTTATGGTTTGTTGGAAGCCTCGAACAGTCATTAAAGTAATTGTTGAATCGGCAAAAACTATGGGTTTTAAACTAGCTAGGTACTTAGCCGTTAAACGTCGACCCTTTCAAATAGTAGGTACCAAATACAAATTGGCCCATCCCTTTCCGGGGTCAATTAAAAGAGCAATTGTGAACAAAACCAGGCAATCGACAGCCCTATTCCAAACTAATTAGCCGGAAAACCTTCCTCAGTCCAGCAATCGTTCCTAATGAAATACCCGAAAACACCTGAAATAACACGGGGGTTAATTGCCACATGGTTCCAACGGACGGGGTTCACTTTTATTGGCCAACCTTGTCGCGGCAAACGACTTTTGGGTGCGTTACTGTACCGTTTGGATCTCTGGAGCGATTAGGGGCGAAATTAACGGGCCGATTAATAGACAGTAGGTTCGTTCCCGGTTGTAAACAAGTTGCTTGGGACTAGACAATTAGTTGAGTAGCTCTGTTTTGTTCGTTTATGCGGTTTGTTGCTTGGCGCAGGTATAAGTCGTTGTCCTAGGTGTGTGACAGCAAGTGAAGCGACGCGATGCGAACAATAATAATTCATAGGATGTGTGTCTTATTCGCTTCGAATTTAGGTAGCTCGTATGGGCTACGTTCGGGAAGCTCCAGCATATAATCGCGTCCAAAATTCCTCAATTTCTTAAGACTAAGGTCTTTGACCAGTGTGTGTAAAACATATGAAAGCGAGACGTTGTCTTGTACTATGGGTCTCATAAGAAGGCTAGGGGTCACCCAGCGAGCAATGTAGAGAGTGATGCTTGGTATTTCCCTGCTCGAACGAATCAGGAATGATGAAATCCGCAAGAGAACTAAAACGACTGACATCGCTCGAAGGGTTGCTTAGTTAAAGTGGCAGTGGACACCTAACGCGGAGAAGGGATGGCTGTTAAGCGGCAAGGTTCTCGAATAGCAAACCGCACATCGGACGGCGTTCCGTGAGCAGACCTTCTCAATACAAGATAGACCCACGATCTGGTCACGGTCGCGGGAAGCCGCTGGATGTGGGCAGTGAGAGACCGATCGTTGTGGAAATCCTTGGAGGAGGCCTATGCCCAGCAGCGGGCTTCGAACGGCTGAAATAAAATGATGATTGTGTCCTATTTCGTTTCACCACACCTACATGCCAAGTGCGAGTTGACTAAGAATCCCCTGTTTGTCTTTGCTACGGCAGACCATCGTCTGGAGCATGACTTCCAGGTAGGCCATGGTAAATTGTTTCCAAGCGGGAGAGTTTCAGAGGGTGGGAAAAAGGGATTAGCAAGATCGACACTCCCTCACCACAGCCTATATCTTTTTTTCAACCTATCTCTGTTATGAAGAGGGGATACCTACGCATATCTGAAATTTTTGCGAGGTCATCTTATTATAAGATGCAATGGCACCAAGGTTACAATTTGTTTAAATTGTAACCTTGGTGCAATTGCAAACCAAAATTTTTAATTATACAATTAATAATTTTTAATTATTGAGCTTATTGCCGAAATTCTTAGTTTAGCCGTGCAATACATACAAATGACAGATGACCAATAATATTTAAAAGGCAAGTTCTGCTGTTTATGAACGCAACTTTTTGTAATCTTTCAAATTATTTAAACTTAAATGAAAATTCTGCCTTTATAAAAAGGTCCACTTGCAGCTTGTTAAATCTCGGTTTTACTAAATTTAGATTAAGGGAATGTCATTTTTTTTATCAAGATTTAACATGTTATTTTAATTTTTTTTTATTTTTTTTTTTTTAATTTTTTTTTTTAGTTTTTTGCATTCACAATGCAATTTTTATTACAGAAAAATGGAAAATGAAGTATTTAGAAAAAAATCGACCCGTCTCACAACTAGCTCCGATGGGACTCGAACCCACGACCTTTCGCTTTCCGGGCGACTGCTCTAACCACTGAGCTACGGAGTCGCTTAGTCAGTTTCAGATTCAGTTCAAGATTTAACATTTTGACATTTTTGTATGGGTTGGTTAAATCTAGTTTTGGTTAAATCAAAATTTAGCAAATTTGCCGCAAGTGGACGTAAATAGCTACAACATCATTTAATTTAATAAATAATAAAAAAACTATATTTTCGCACCCACCGAGTTTTAATGATTCGTCGATACTCAGATATACATGGTGTTACTACAAAACGTTGTTTAAATTTCGACTTGGTTTAAATCTGATGCTGTTTAGCTAGGAATTACTAACTAGAATTTTTAAAGACTATTGGTGTTACAACAAAACCCTTGGTTTAAAACTGAAGCTGTCACTTTCTTAGCGAATAAAAGTGACAGCTTCAGTTTAAAACCAAGTTAAACTTTAGACAACGTTTTGTTGTAACACCGATAAATAAATAAATAAATAAATCAGCCTGGGTCGTCCCACTGCAGGGCAAAGGCCTCTCCACCTTCCTTCCATTTCACGCGGTTTAGAGCTGTTGTGTGCCAGTCACTCATATACGAGTCAAGATCGTCTCGCCACCGCCGTCTCGGTCTGCCGCGTGGACGTGTAACTGTGGGGGTCCATTTGGTGGCGAGTTTTGCCCAGTAGTCGTCTGGCATACGGCAGACATGCCCGGCCCAGTTATATTTTAGTAATGCTGCTTTTTGGGAGACGTCAGCAATAAGAGTTCTGGAACGCAGTATCGTATTTCTTATGCGGTCGGCTAACTTAATGCCCAGCATGCTGCGCTCCATCCCCCTTTGACACACCCCGAGGGCAGACCTTTGTTTTTTGGTCAAAGACCAAGTTTGAGTAACACCGATAGTCTTTAAAAATCCTAGTTAGTAATTCCTAACCCATTATCACGGAGCCATAACCCTTAAACCTAATAACCCACTTTTACCCCACTCCTGGGTATTTGTAAACTCCAGGCGAGTTCAGAACTTTGGCAGTCGATAAGGGTGTCGAGTGGAGACAGTTTCACATCGGTGTAATGATCACTTGTAGGAACTGTATTACGATAAAATATTATGAATTAATCTGTTACTAAAGGGTTTTTCAATATGGACGCTCGAACTTTGAAAGTTGATAGCGGCCATCTTGGAAAAGCGATAGCTGTCAACGTTGGCGGGAATACATATTTATTCGTGTCATTTCACCATGGAACATGTGGTTAAAAAAGGACGGCGCCACTTGCCATACTGCACGGGAAACATTAAATGTATTGGGTGAGAAATTTGAGGGCTTCGTTATCTCGTGTGGTGGTGACATCAACTGGCCACCGAGATCGTGTGATCTAACTCCGCTCGATTACTTTCTGTGGGGCTACGTGAAATCCTGAGTCTATGCTGACAAACAACAGACAATTGCTGCCCTGAAGGCCAACATAACTCTCATTATTCATGAGGTTGAGCCCCATTGATGCGAAAATGTCATCCAAAATTGGTCTATCAGGATACACCACCTTCAGCGAAATCGCGGTGACCATTTGGCTGAAATTATATTCCACAAATAATGTCATCAAATGCTCGTTAAAATAAAATAAAAATTGTGGGAATATCACTTAAACTGGTTGTTTTATTCCATTTCAAAGTTCGAGCGCTCTTAATGAAAAACCCTTTACATGTATGAGTACAGTGTGCGTGTGCATGCGTGTGATGTGTGGGATAAACAAGAGTTCCGTTGTAATTTCAGCCTCATTTCGTTTTCCGACCCGCGCACTTTGGGCGTTTTAAATTCATATTATGGCCAGTCAACCCTTCTGGATGCTGGTCATCTTCAGTGTGCACTTCGCCTAGGTGAGTGACGCCCTGCACCACGGCCCTCCAGGGACGTGGTCGCCTTCGATAAGCTGAATTACCAGTCCAGATAACAGCTGATTTCAGGTAGTGTTTAGTCGGTAAGAGCCCGACATAACCCTTGCAGCCGGCTGTAATTGTATCCATGAGGATTCACTGCCTCCTGCCCCCGTTGTCCGGAAGGTTGTTGGACGTTCAATAATTTCAATAGGAAATGGTCGGACATACAATGAAAAATAAAAATAAAAAATTGCCAGTCCGATTACGGCCGGCCGGCACCTTGTAAAATCTTTTGTCATTTATACGGTTATATTTGGAGTCAGTGCAAGAAATTTGTATGTTGAGTCAGTGTTTCTTTTTGAAGTCCTAAAATTAGACAATACATTTAGTAACAATACCTTTAAACAATATACAATTAAATAAAAGTTAATAAACTAATTAGTGATAAATTCATCATCATCATTTCAGCCGTACGACGCCCACTGCTGGGCATAGGCCTCCCCCAAGGATCTCCACAACGATCGGTCCTGCGCTGCCCGCATCCAGCGGCTTCCCGCGACCTTGACCAGATCGTCGGTCCACCTTGTAGGGGGCCTGCCCACGGAACGTCGTCCGGTTCGCGGTCGCCATTCGAGAACCTTTCCGCCCCAACGGCCATCGGTTCTCCGCGCTATGTGTCCCGCCCACTGCCACTTCAACTGAGCAATCCTTCGAGCGATGTCGGTCGTTTTAGTTCTCCTGCGGATCTCATCATTTCTGATTCGATCGAGCAGGGAAACACCAAGCATCGCTCTCTCCATTGCTCTCTGGGTAACCTTGAGCCTTCTTATGAGACCCATAGTAAAAGACCACGTCTCGCTTCCATAAGTCATAACTGGCAACACACACTGGTCAAAGACCTTAGTCTTGAGACATTGAGGAATTTTGGACGCAAATATATGCCGGAGCTTCCCAAACGCTGCCCATCCGAGCTGGATTCGACGAGAGATCTCTTTCTCGAAGTTGGACTTACCTAATTGGATTGTCTGTCCTAGGTAGACATAGTGGTCAACAACTTCGAGTGTAATGTTCCCAACATTAACTGGAGCGGATGCAACATGGGCATTGGACATGATTTTCGTCTTATCCATGTTCATCTTCAGACCCACTCTTTGGGAAGCATTGCTGAGATCTTCGAGCATTGTGTTCAGGTCTTCCAAAGTCTCAGCCATGAGAACTACATCATCGGCAAACCGCAGGTGTGTTAGGTACTCGCCATTGATGTTAATGCCGAATCCTTTCCAGTCCAGTAGCTTAAAAATATCCTCCAACGCAGCTGTGAACAGTTTGGGAGAAATGACGTCTCCCTGTCTCACACCTCGCTGTAGTTGGATAGGATTAGAGCTCTGGTTCTGTAATCGGACCGACATGGTGGCGTTTTGGTATAAGTACCTCAGCACCTCGATGTACCTGTAGTCTATTTGGCACCTCTGGAGAGACTGCAGCACTGCCCAGGTCTCGATCGAATCAAAGGCTTTCTCATAGTCCACGAACGCCAAGCATAGTGGCAAGTTATACTCTTCGGTCTTCTGTATAACTTGCCGCAGCGTATGAATGTGGTCTATGGTACTATAACCTTTTCGGAACCCGGCTTGTTCGGGAGGTTGGAAGTCGTCGAACCTGCGAGCGAGACGATTCGTAATGACTCTCGAAAACAACTTGTAGATATGGCTCAGAAGCGAGATGGGTCGGTAATTCTTCAGGAGAGTCTTATCACCCTTCTTGAAGAACAGCATCACATCGCTTCTGCCCCATGCCTTTGGCGTTTTGCCCTCGAGGATGACAGAGTTGAAGAGCTTCTGGAGGACCTTAAGTATCGGCTTACCGCCCGCTCTCAGAAGTTCTGTTGTGATTCCGTCATCGCCCGCCGCCTTGTTGTTTTTGAGCTGCTTGAGAGCCATTCTAATCTCGTACAGGCTGACGTCCGGGATATCTTCGGTATAGTGTCGGGTAAGTTTGGCTCTAGGTTCTGTAGCCTTACTTTCAACAGGTGTTTGTGTGGAATATAGCTGTCCATAGAAACTCTCAATCTCCCTCAGGATTTCAGGTGTTGATGAAATGATACTACCGTCCTCAGCTTGCAGCCTCGTCAGTTGACTTTGCCCTATAGCCAGATCTCTAGCGAACACTTTGGAGCCTTTGTTCCGCTCAATGGCCTCTTTAATACGCTCGGTATTAAATTGGCGAAGGTCGCTTGTCAAGGACTTGGAGATCTGCCTATTTAGCTGTCGATAACGAAGGGCATCCGCTGAGTTCTGTAGTTTCATTTCGTTTCTCTGATCCATGAGTCGGATAGTATGGCTGGAGAGTTTCTTTAATTTAGGACGGTGGGTTTTGTAGTGCTTGGACCCTACCGTGCGGACAGTGTCCACCACCATGTTGTATAGATCGTCCATATCGATGCTGTTCTCAAGGGCTTCGAAGCGGTTTTGGAGCTCGAGCTGAAAGCACTCGGGGTTTTGAATTTGAGCCGGTATTGGTCGGAGCGTAGATTTTATTAGTCGAGATCTTTCCAGCTTGACGTTGATATTCAATGTGCCTCTAAGCATGCGGTGATCGCTTCCCGTCTTTACGGCGTTGATCACAACGACATCATTGAATATTTGCTTCCTCGTTGACATAATAAAATCTATCTCGTTTTTGACTTTACCGTCCGGACTAATCCAGGTCCATTTGCGGCTTACGGGCTTCTTAAAGAAGGAGTTCATCATGTAGAGGTTCTCCCTCTCCATGAAGTCTGCCAGCATCTGGCCCCTTTCGTTCCGTTGCCCAAATCCAAATTGCCCCACTCTCAACTCATCACCGCAACGTTGCCCCAACTTAGCATTAAAATCCCCCATCACAACCGTGTAGTGGGTTTTGTAGCTATGCATGGCTTTAGAGATCTCCTCATACATAGCCTCCACTTCGACATCGTCGTGTTTCGAGGTCGGAGCGTAGACCTGAATGACATTCAGCGAATATCGTTCCGATATTCTGAGTATTAGGTACGCTACCCTGCTCGAAACACTTCCGATGGTGATCACGTTGTTGACAAGGGATTTATGGACGATGAACCCGACACCACCTTGGGACTGTTGGTCGCCCTCCCGGTGGTATAGTAAGTTACCGGATTGAAGGGTAATCGAGTCCTCCCCCTCTCTTCGGACTTCAGATAACCCAATAATATCCCAATGCAACTTACTAATTGCCTCTTCCAACTCTATAAGCTTCGCGTCGAGCCTCAACGTGCGCGTGTTGTAGGTTGCCAGGTCAAGTCGTCGGTGTTGGTAGCCGGAACCTACCCGGGGATTCTTAGCACCCCCTGCCCCGCCGTTACCATAGCCGCTACCGTAGCTAGGAATAGCGGGGCCACCGGGGACTGGGGGCCGATTTTTAGTGTGTGTATCCATTTTTACGGGGGGGGTTTGCCATAATCGCCACGCTTGGCAGGCGGGTTGGCGATCGCAGTATAGCCTGTTGAAGCCTGGAGACGCTGCTGCCCATCTCCTTTGCCAGTTTTCCCTCTGTCGGCTCTTACGACACCCACGGGAAGAGAGGGGGTAGTGCTATTCTTTTTTATGTGCCGGCACTACACGGCACAAGTGATAAATTAGTGACTATTAAATTAGTAATGTCGTATTTCAAAAAGTAATGATTAAAACTAATTAAAATATAAGTTTAGTAGGAATTGTAATTGTCATTCTGGCAACACTATTCATTTCTAAATTGAGAAAGCGCCGGCGCGGCGCCACTGTTTTCGGATGATATGGTGGGAACCTAGACGAACGCGCGCCGGACAGTGAGTCGTGTTTGAGTTGTCGACTCGAAAGGACGTTAAACAGTGATTGTACGAATTAAGTGTTAATAAATGGATACCTTTACTGCTGAGATTTTATTTCATAAAATCTCAGAAGCGGGGACGTCCGCGACCCACAACGAAGTTAAGTTACGAGGTATGTACAGTTATTTTCTAGAAGTTTTGTAAAATCAGTTGAGCTTATTCCCTTCTACAAAATATTAAAGATTAAATCTCGTTTGTTTGTGTTGCTGACGGGAGGGGTACCTTTGTCGTTTGAGCATGTTTAATCGGGGCTACTCCTTGATAGATGATCTGCGATAAGGGTATACTTTCTTAGCACATGGACTACACAGCTAAAAGAATTTATTTATAAATTGTACGATGTTTTGGCGTGTGACAGGCTTGATCAGGGCTACTCTTTGATAGCTATGTTACGCGCCAAAAATGAACAACCACTTTGACTAAACGATATACAAGAATGCAAAATAAAAAGGGAATGAGGTTAAGTGTTAAATATTTGATTCCTTGTTTTTAAAATTAGTTGAATTTATTCCTTTCTACAAAATATAAAAGATTATTTGTCTGTGTTGCTGACGGGGAGGGTACCTTTGTCGTTTGAGCATGTTTGATCGGGGCAACTCTTTGATAGCTGTTCCGCGATGAGGGTATACCTTCTTAGCACATTGACTATGGACTACACAAAAACAAAAAATATTTATAGATTTTACGATGTTTTGGCGTGTGACAGGCTTGATCAAGGCTACTCTTTGGTAGCTATGTTACGCGCCAGAATAGAAGAACCAGTTCAACTAAACGAGATACGAGAATTCAAATTAAATAAAAAAGGAATGAGCTCAAATGTTCAATATTTGATTCCTTGGTTTCTATGACCACGCAATTTTAATAAAATAGTTTGTCAAGAAAAAGAAAGCCCGATTAGGATCCGTTGATAAATATATTCTTATTCAATTATTAGATAGTAATGGACATATTACATACCGTAAACAGTAGACAGAATCATGAATGAATAGCTAATTTGAGATTCATTATTCAGTCGCTTAACAAAAGTAATGATATAATCAGGCCATGTGTGTCGCTTAAAATCGGGCCATGTGTGTCGCTTAAAATCAGGCCATGTGTGTCGCTTAAAATCAGGCCATGTGTGTCGCTTAAAATCAGGCCATGTGTGTCGCTTAAAATCAGGCCATGTGTATCGCTTAAAATCAGGCCATGTGTGTCGCTTAAAATCAGGCCATGTGTGTCGCATAAAATCAGGCCATGTGTGTCGCTTAAAATCAGGCCATGTGTGTCGCTTAAAATCAGGCCATGTGTGTCGCTTGAAATCAGGCCATGTGTGTCGCTTAAAATCGGGCCATGTGTGCCTATAGCTCAGTTGAGTAGCCATGTGAGCTACGAGTCGGCCATGTGTGTCGCTAATAATCAGATGTGCAATTGCGTGGGGTAGTCGTATTTGTTTGACGGTTCATATCGTATTCAGTCGGCTGCAATTTGTATGGAATGACATTTATTATGATGTAATCAAAAGCTGTCAAATGGATACGATTGACTTTACGCAGTTCCATAGCAGACCATGTGCGTCTTAGCTTGAGTAACCATGTAGACTAAGAATATGTCGGCCATGTGACCCGTTTATGATTAGGATAACTTAACATTGATTTGTCGTATCGGAGCTATAGATCCAAATCCAGCTACAGATCCACTAATGCGAGTCTCTAATGATTAAGCCATGTGTGCCAACAGTAGTAACCGCTTGTTGAGTATCAATATGTGCGGTCGGAGTAGGAAAACGATCGTCACCTGAAGATCTTTTCGTTTGCTCAATATAAGCAATAGGTTACCGATTAAGTATGACGTATTCCGTCGAAATGCCATTATCAAGCAACCAGTTCGTCAACCAAATAGAATATGAAACATTACCGTTTGCCATGATATAATTTACTCTGGTAATTATATATGGTACGAAATACAAGACAGACAGACAGACGGGCAGACAGACAGACGGACAGCGAAGTCTTAGTAGCAGAGTCCCGTTTTTACCCTTTGGGTACGGAACCCAAAAAAAATAAAAAAATAAAATTTTATATAAAGTTATAGCAGATAAGTGAATTACTCTCAAAAAGTACAAGTCTTGACTTATTAAAGGAATGAATTTGATAAATGACTAAAGGACATGTCCCAAAATGGGCCACGTCTGTGTGCACCATCCCCCAGAGATGGAGAAAAATTTACTGATTCTGAGAAAAATATAAATAATATTATAGAATGCACGGTTAAATGGTTATTAATAAAAACAAAGCAATATTTTATACTCGAAATAAGGCGTGAAATAAAACTCTTCGTAAAAAACTGTCAGTGTCACTGTAATTGACTTGAGTTCTGTTCTGCTCTGCTCTGTGCTGTGTGTTGTTGTCATCATTATTCAACTGACTGACAGCTGACAGTGGCGGCGCAGGACAGACCAGACAAACAACATCAAATGACACCTTCATTCTTCCGCCATGATGAATTGTTATGTGATTTTGCATTTTATTTAATGTTCCTTCCAGAAAACAAAGCGATTTTAAAGAAATTGAATTATTAGAATCTGTTTATCGTATCGTTATCTATTTTTTGGTATACTATACGGAGACGTGGCCCAGACCTCATACATTTTTGGACATCACCTTTGTCCTGCCCTGACTATACTATTTTTAGTTAATTATGCTATGTGTGTGGCGTGGCTCACACGTAATTAAACGACATATAATTATGGCAGGAGACATATAATTAATAATTATGAACAAGCTAGCCGCTCTTTATTTTAGAATATAAAAGAAGGTTAAACATTATATGTCTCGCCATACTTAACCTTGGATTCATACGCATTCCTCTCGCAGACCGCACCAGATGCAAAATGATTAAAAGCTGACCTCTCAAGTACCTTCCTAGTTTGCTTGACCTTTGGTGTCACGAATGCACTTTTCTTGCGTTGACATCAAATTTGACCTTTGATCGTCTGAGAGATAAATGTTTATGAATAATGTTCCTCTTGGATATGGTAGAGTTGAATAATCCAGTGAATTTGCTATAGAAGTTTAACTTTTTCAAGTATTTTGACTAATTAACTACATTGACTAGAAGGATAAATAAAACACAATGCACTAATATCATTTATTTGTTCTTATGTTTCCGAGGTCATCAAACGTAGACAAGTGAAGGAAGAAGGCGGCACCCGAATAGAGGAGCAGATCACCTACTCCGTCACCGATGCCTCGTTGTTCTGAGCCGTCTCCTTCCCTTTGGATCGTCAAAGTGATTCTAGGTTATCAGTTGCTGCATCTTCTACGAAAACTAGTGGAAGGGCGGAGTGTGTATATAAATTACTATCGGCATTAAATATTAAGACATAATTGTGTAATTTCGTAACTCCCAAATATTGTGTTATTATGCTCTCCGATTTAAACCTTGCTGATGTATTATGTGACTGTAGTGTTTCGAAGTGCCATATTTAAAAATATATTAAAACTATTAGTTATTAAAACGATTTTGGATATTACATAAGAGTAGGTATCGAACAGAGAAAGGTCTTAGCTCGCGACTTAAGTATTTATATTCTGTATATATCAGAAATACAAAAGGCATTTTTTAATGTAATGTTTACTACCAATTGTCTACTACGACCAGCATCCTGCTTATGGAAACCACTAGAATAACACCGACATCATGAACCTGTTAACTTTGTTTTACAAATGGTTTCTTACATAATGATGTAAATAAAAAAATGCGTAAGTATAGAGCTTTCATAGAACTATATAAAGTATGAAAAGAGATTGAAGTGGCAATGTAAAGTTATACTAAGTAGGATACCAAGTAGGTACATGAAATCCTTACATAAAGGGGGGTGATATCTTTATAAAATAATATGTAGTAAAATTACAGATATATAGTTTCTTGTTATGAGAGTACTGTAGAACATTAAAATCTGCCATTCATGCAGAAAAAGGGAGCACTAGTAGCAGAGTTATACATCAGGCTATAAACCTACTAATATCAAGCGGAACAGAATCTGTTTAGACTTTGAAACTAATTTCCTTTGTATATGACCTTAAACCAACCACAATGTTTGTATTAATGACACTGCAATAATAGTCGAAAGCCATAACCATGACATATGGGTTCTTTATGGTGAATAGTGGTTAACAGGACTAAAGGAAGGTAAATCATAAACTGTACTAGACTGTTATTATTCCAAATACACTGATACAAATTTTGTACAAAATTGAATCTCAAGGAAGCAGTGGCGTTGTCGGTATCCCGGTGCATGTAACTGGGAAGTCTATTGATTCATTATGTGGGCTTTGAGACTTAAGCATTCCCATATAAAATAAATTTGCGGTAAAAAAATCATTACCTATTTGATTTGATTTAATAAGACCTAGAAATTCAAATGGTTGATTTTTGAGAAAGTAATATTTTATAATCTTTATGACCTTTAAAAATATAACAATTTACTTAATACCAATAGAAGTTTAAAGAAAAATACCTATTTACTATCTTAGCAATTTTCATGGTCCTTATGGTGTGGCCCTGTATACTAAGCGCAATTAATAAAAGAAAGATATGTTGGAAGCTTTTGACGATGTAGTTAGTCACGTACCTACTGCTCAACCGACTCGAAATTGGCGCAGTGCCGTGTTTCTTTAAAATTATTTAAAGATAATTTACAAACTGGGAACAATATAGTTGTACGTCTGAAGTGCGTGCGTAATTCATCCCACGATTATTAAATTAATTCAATTTCGTTACCTCAGATGAGACTGGTTGAACTTAAACAAATATGAATCAAACTCAAAAATAATAGCAATAATGAAAGTATTTACTTGGTGTATCTATAGACGCTATAGGTATATAAAGTATCAAAAACAAGATCTCAAATAATGTTACGCTTTACTTATACCTAACTATTTTCGGTGATTTTGGTAATGTGTATCCTATTTTAACTTATGGCATCATATATATCGGAGCAATTCTGTAAAATTAAATGTTGAATGGTAAACTCGTATTACCAAATGATGAATTTACATTATTTGTATCACGTTCTCATTATTTATCTGACGTTTTACCACGAAATGCTTAGGACTTTCAAAGAAAAGAAATCCCTTTCTCTTGCATAAATCTATATTCTAGCAATTTGTTTAATTATAAAAAAATGAAAAAAATGTTATTGAGAGAAATTTGATTAGTATTAAATTATTCATGAATGTAAACCTTTATTCGATTGGTTATGTAAATTATTATATATTTTGATCTATCTATGTTTCACCTGTTTAGGTGTTTAGTGACTCGCCGCAGTTTCGCCTGTCATTCCCGTGGGAATGTCGGAATGGAATATAGCCCTTGCTGAATCATGTAGCTTCCTACTGGTGAAGGAGCTTTTAAAATCGGTTCAACGGTTTTTTTTAGTTTATATAACTACAAACAAACAAACGAAGGTTCAAATCTTTCCTCTTTATAATATTATAGTACATATAAATAAAGACTTAGGAATTGTCAAGTAGCAATTAATTAAATCCAAGGATTGGACGATTAAAAGCTCGTTAAATTAAAGTAAATAATCACTGATAAGGATTAATAACATTTAGTCACTATCTATAATAGTTAACTTACAGATTAAAGCTTGTTATTTTTCACTTTTATGATTATCCGACTTTATCCAAGCTAGCTAGCTCAATACTACGTTTGTTGCACAGTTCAAATGTAAGAAAAGCGCCAGATAAGAATAATCTAAGTATTCTTTTATCGACAGATAAATAAATAATCACTTTATTTCTTTGCTACAGACACACATATTCATTAATTACAAAACAGATTCACAAAAAAGATAAGGTTATACTGTATAAAGAACAAGGAGAGAAAACACAAAATAGGTATGACACAAAAAGTTCAAAAAAAAGATTGGTGTGTGCCCTAGCACTACTCAAGGGTCGCAGCTTAGCGTCATATTGCTTGCATGGCACACAAGCAAATTACTGATTTATCAAATGAAACCGAGAGTGAACGCCTGTACCATAAATTAAATGTAATAATAAAGTTGCAGGTCAAATAAATAAAAAGTCATTATATTAATTTATAGGATAAAAATAATAAAATAGAATTATTAAATTTGAAATGATTAATGAATAAGTAGGGATAACAATAATTATTATTTCATTTAGTGTACCATATCCACTATACTTGTTTAAATTCTGAGAATAATAATAATAATAGCAAGTAAGAATAAGCCCACAGGGCAGCTTGTAATGTGGTAAGCGTTGGTCAGTGGCACCACGGGTAAACCGAGTGCTCCTGGAAGTAGATCGGCCCCGCCCCACTGCAGGCGTGCAACTACAATTTCTAATCGATCAACAAACAGAAATCAACACATTTTATTAATAAATAATTAAACTAAAATAAAATCACTTTATTCCTGACAGAGTCAATAAGATTAACAATTCTTACAAAATCTTTTAAAATGAATTCTAATTATATAAAATATGTATTTAACTTGAAAAGAAATGTGTAAATATGAGTTCAGTGAAATTCAAATATAGAATCAATCGAATAAAATACAATCATAAAAATCACAATAATTACAAAAAAATGCGAATCACATTAAAAGTATTGATGTAATTAATAATACATGTCATATAAGAGTCAAATAAAATAAAAATAATGAAACTACTTATTGTCATAATTAAATTAACTTCAATCATATTCTGGCAAGTCCTTTTGTGTAGGTATAAGTAAATAAAAAGAAATTAAAAGACGGAGGTCGGTCAGTCCACCCTTCGCGAGTTTTCTTGCCAGTTCTTTCTTCGAAGGGCCTCCCCATTTGTGAACTGGTAGTGAGTCAGTAGTTTTTGCATTGTTTTAAAATAATTATTAATCTACTACTTTCGAAATAAATCTAAACTCAAATAGATAATTTACTTTGTCTCGTTAAAAATCTTAACTTAAAAATCAGATACTGTGGTTATAATGCCGAATGTCGTATTGTATTTATATTTCATTGAAATTGTATTCTTGAAAATTTTTGAGTGAAAATTAAGAAATTGACTGCTTGGATCGGTTGAGTGCACCAGGAGGTTGCACTCTGTCGGATGGCCGAATGTCGTATTTCAAAAAGTAATGATTAAAACTAATTAAAATATAAGTTTAGTAGGAATTGTAATTGTCATTCTGGCAACACTATTCATTTCTAAATTGAGAAAGCGCCGGCGCGGCGCCACTGTTTTCGGGTGATATGGTGGGAACCTAGACGAACGCGCGCCGGACAGTGAGTCGTGTTTGAGTTGTCGACTCGAAAGGACGTTAAACAGTGATTGTACGAATTAAGTGTTAATAAATGGATACCTTTACTGCTGAGATTTTATTTCATAAAAGTAATAATAAATTGATAACCACTAATAATCAATTTGAGAGACTGCTGATGCTGATTTAGGTATATTTTTTGACACTACCACGCTTAACCTTCATTACACCGAAAGCCCAAGTAAGAAATACTGTCGTTATGGTATTTCGTAATCGTATAGTAAACGATACTATCCGTCAAAAGCTGTCAAAGTGCTGAAGGGGTCCAAACGATCAAGCATGCTTGACAAGCACGTGAATTTTAAATGCACATCAACTTGATGCGCTTGACAAGCATTTACGTCCTTGACGATGCTTGATGAAAAGTATTAAAATTAGTGCGGAAGCTAGAGAACCATGCTTGATGTACCTTCAAGCGTCATCAAGCATGCTTGTCAAGCATGCTTGATCGTGTAGGGCCCATAATATCTATTGAGTTTCAGTTCTATAAACGACTGAAAGAGGCGCTTAAACAAGCGCATAAACAACCTTAAACAAGCATTTCCAACCTAAGTATTTGTTTCGCCATTCACTAGTACTAAACGTTTGTACACCGCCATAATAGTAAATTAATAAATTAGTTACACACAGGCCGTATTCCACAGAGTAACCGCGAGTTATTTTCACTAGATGTTTGTTCATGCTTTACTATGCCTATTAAGTGCACGAACTAACTATATACATGGATAAAACATCAACATTAACACTGGGAAAATAACTCTTAAAACTTTAACAATAAGAGTGATTTTGAGTTCAAATTGTACAACTAGAGGTGTCATACACAGTACTGTTTGAGCTTGGAAACATTTTCTAATTGTACAGGGCAAGGAAAATAGTTTTGAAACCTAACATAAACTTCCTGAAAAGAATTTCAGAGCTGAAATAACTGTGGGCTGCTCAAAAGAGTAATGGGAGGGAATATTTAAAAAAAGAATCAAAATAGGAGATGAATTGTTTAGTATTTAAATTGGTTTGTTATTATTGTTCACTTTCCTTCCTTTTGACATAAAACTGCTATATACTTAAGTGTCTAAGTATATAAGGCAATTGTGAATGTTGTCTGAGCAATATATTTCACACAAATCGAACTAGAAAAGACGTAATTTGTATGGAGTTAATTTTGCACATTTTAATATTTTTATATGCTAATTGGGTACCTATAAATTATAATAGGGTGATGGGAGAACAAAAAAAATATTATTTATACGGTAATTTTTTTATCATCCCGCAGACCTTTGCACAAATTTTTCGAACGCGCCGTATAAAAACGCGCACTCGACGCGCGTGTGTATCTATCTAAATGCACTGTAAACAGAGGCGCCGTAAAAAAATCGATAAAAACGCAAACCAACAGCTGTTTTGCATAAAAAAAAACTCGCCGATGATGTGCGGTTTTTTCATAAACGTTGAAGAACATTCGTCATATTACTTTTACTTTTTTTTTGCATTCAAAGTGCAACAGCACATAATATATAGTACTAAGTATTAGTAGTAAATTAAGAATCTTGGCAAGTAGTAGAGTAGTAGTATTAGTCATCGGAGCTAGTATTGATTGAGACGGGTCGGTTTTTACTAGTATTCCATTTTCAACATTTGTTGTAGTCGCAGTAATTAATACCCAGAATTCGCACCAAGTTCCAAAAATAATATTAAAAAAAAACACTCATTAATCACGGATGAAAAACGGTGTTTAAGCCGAACCCAAAATAACCGTCGCGCTTCGTATTTTCCACACAGAAAATTCGAGAAATAAAGAGCGAGAAATGCAGTTGCCGATAAACAGATACCCCCCCTCACCCCCACTTCGGGCCGCTGAAAAATTCAGGCGACTTTGTGCCGAATGTGGCACGAATAGTTTCATAATGCGACTGAAACGAAAGTTTGGTATATTTTTGGAAGTTTTTTCATAAGAGCACAGAGTGGCACAGTGGCAACAGCCACAAACAAAATAACCTTAACATGGTCTTTGACTCAGCTGGTGCATTTTGTAATCATTCTATGGGTCAAAATATTTTGGTTATTTCTAAAGTACGTTTATTAATTCGGTGCAAAAAAAAATGTCACTTTCACATTTGACTTTGGCAACAGGGTGTCGTAAACCTTTTTCTTCATGTCTCTTTTAAACCAAATTTATTGTGAGGTTTTGGTTTTACAGATTTTGTTAAAATCTTCTTATAAAAACTATATCCTGGAGTAAAGCGCATAAAATAATGCAAAATGGGTTAGATAGTAATAGTACAGACACAATAGTAACAAGAAACAACGGTTCAAACTTAACAATAAACAAAAACAATAACAGAAACAAGCAGAAATCTACAAAATAATGTAAAAGAAGCACTGTACGCGAAGCAGATAGGAGCCCACGTAAAGTAAACAAAATACAAATCAAAATCAATCAAATAATCACACACATGTTAAAGTAGGTTTGTCACCCCTGCGTCACAAATATTTTGTGCCTGCGTATTGCTAGTAGGTACGTGAAAAAAATATCCATCTAACATCCCTTCGAAAAATTATTTTGTTGTTTACGTAAGAGTAATTTCCATTTTTTTATTTTTATTAATAATGTTAAACAAATATCTATCCAGTCAAAGCATGTTTTGAATTAACGGCAATGTCGTTCACAAATAAAGAATTCTACCGAATGTGAATATAGAGTTTTAATATGGTAATACTGTTTTCTTTTTTTTTGCACCGAATTAAAAAACGTACTTTAGTGCTCATACATACGACGACGTATCGTCTTTTGTAACTATTCCACTTTTTTGACAGAGGTTATGTTTTAAATGCTCTTGTTCACACGCATTACGTGACAAATAACGGATAGTTTACGAATAGTTTCATAATGCGACAGAAAAGAAAGTTTGGTATATTTTTAGAAGTTTTTTCATAAAAGCACAGAGTGGCTCAGTGGCAACAACAACAACAAACAAAATAACCTTATGTATGTCTTTAATAACTCTGCTGGTGGTACATTTTGTAGAACATTCATGGGTCAAAATATTTTGGTTATTTCTAGTGCTCCATTACATATTCCACTTTTTTGACAGAGGTTATGTTGTAAATGCCCTCTTTCACACGCATCACGGATATTTTTTTTTGTATAATTTAAGAGTTTTGTGTTCTTTGACGGAGCGTCAATGAGCATAATGTTTAAATAAAAGGTTTGTTTTAAATTTCTGATTACATACGAATATACTGAAATAATTTTAGTTAGTTATTTTATTTCTATGCGCTCCTTAGCGATCACTTGAAATTTTCGCGAAAAAAACGCCAAATTCCTTTAAAATTTGTTCAGTGGTTTAGGCCTGCTTTCGCATTTTACTTTCGCTTAGATTATTGACATTATAATATGTACGATTAGATGAATTTTATTATGAATATTTTATTTCGCAATTATTTTGTAATACTTACAAACATATTAATTTAAATTCATCCAATATAAACACAACTAATGAGGTCGGTTTTATGAACATTACATTAAATAAATATTAATTAGTTTGCCCTAAATGGTGAATATTAAATATCCTATTAAATTTTAATAAATTTGATTACCAGATTTCGATTGTGAGACCGACCAAATGCTCCTAATTAAGGGCATTCCGGCGATCAAACTCAGAATTTTCAATGTTTTTAAATTAAATTTCCTGACAAAGTATCATTGCTAGGTCTTCCAAAATATTATATGTGATAGATCTTTTCTTTATGAAGGGAAGTTACTAAATTTTATTTGAATAAAATAAATACAATGTTCTAAAAAAAATGATTTTCATGACCCCTTTTTTCCGTCTTAAACTCAATTATCTCAATAACTATTTGAGTAATCAAGCTAATTTTTTTTGTGTAAGTAGTTCTTAGTCATATCTAGGGAAGTTACTAAAATTTTTTTTTGTAATGTTTATATTCAAGAACTAGTATCCCAAAATGCATCGTACACCGTTTCGCAGCATAATTCTTCAGTCTCCGCCTGGCATTGGCGGCGTTTGGACGTGGAGACTGTATCGCTCCGATTGCGCCAAAATTGAAAAAAAAAAACTCAAACCAGGATCCTAATTTTTTTCAATGATGCTTATTTTGCTAGGAAATATTGAACTAGCGCTTCAGGATTGGGTATAGATGAGTGCTTTGCCATTTATTGCATAACCATAGACCTATGTAACCTAGGACAAGTAATAATTTTACTCATTACCTAAAGCAAACATTAATAGTTTGAAATAAAAGTGACAGATAAGTAATATTGCCTAAGATACTTAAGAGCCCATAAAAGTTGTACTATTTGAGTACCTATATTTTGTTGTGTTGTAGGTAGGTACATAATTAGTCTAAGTTTCTAACTTCTACTACTGTATATTAAATTTATGTTCGTTTTAGGTTCCTCACAAAATTGGAAATGTGAGAAACTTAAGATAGGTAGGTGTAAAAAATTGCATCTAGAAATAAGAAATTCACTTGTTGAAAAAGTTTTTTACAGAGACATAATGCAATAAAAAGCAATTCTTGAAATAAAACCGACGTAAGTTTTTTTCATATACCTAGTTGATCTAATATTACCATTACACCAATTTTATGAGACTGTGAAAAGTCCAGCTTCTTGCCTTTGAGTGAGGAACATAAACCGCACCATTTTGTGAAAATTTCAGGTTCAAAACATTCTTGAAGTGACAACTTCTTTAGCGGCGTTGTGCACTATTTATTGTGATGGGTAAAAGCTGTTTAACTCGCGTCAGAGGGCCTACTCTGAAGCGCTAATCCGAAACTTCGGTTAGCCCTGTCCCTCTCACTCTCGAGTCATAACGGAATCGAGTGATAGGGGCGGGGCTAACCGAAGTTTCGGATTTGCGTTTCAGAGTACGGTCCCAGGATCACGTGACCGTAAGACGTACTTGGGGGTCTGATCGAAAAACTGTTACAATGTCATTAGAATACGAAGGCAAATTTCGCCATCTTTCCCGATGGTCTGATAGCTCTGGCACCTCGGTTAGACAAAACAGGCGGCGCGCGGCGGCAGAACAGAAGACCTCGGTTCAAATCAAGTCCGTATTATTTTCTTTTTTTTTGTCCAAACTCCTTTTTTTTGTGAAAAAGTCTACGGAGCCCTTTATCAACGCATCTAGTTCATTATTATAAGTATATTTTCTAAAAATCAACTGGTTAAAAATTTAAGAATATCAAAAATGCACAACGTTTATATTCAAGTTTTCACTTCTGCCGGCACTCCCGGAGTGCAACTCGCTGTTTTTTATTACTAATTCTCTTTTCCATTATAATTCAATACCTAGTACAAAATTAGAGGCTCTTGCAAGACATGCTCTTGCTCTCGCGGTTTTGAAATTCGAAATTCGAAATTCCCACAACAATATCTAAAACCGATGGTTGAGGCGCCAGTAGCAATAAAAAGAATGAAAGGTCTGTCAGCTGTATTGACAGTTTAAACTCTCAAATTTAACCACCGCGTCAGATAAGTTTGCGGAGTTCTGTAAGGAGACTTGCATAGTCGGAGTAAAATTTTTGATACTCTAATGAAATATTGCATAGGTACAAGTACTTCCGAAGGAGGAATATTTATTTCATTATTTAAATTTCATTGCACAAAGTATAAACAAATGGCGGGCTAACTTTAAACTGACTAACATATTATATCAAAGGTAATAAACTCATAAAAATAAATAATCTCGAAGAAGTTTTATATACACTCTCTGCCACAAATGTCATTTATTAAAAGTAGGTGGCTAAAACGTCAGTGATTAGATTACATATCCTTTGGAAACTGCCATGCAAGAAATGACAGTTTTGTATAAGTAGTGCGAAACCAAACCGTTTCAGCTGCTCGACCGTGATGTTGTCAAAGCCAGCGGCTTTACCTTCTTTGAGCTTATCAAGGGCAAACTTGAGCTCTGTTTCTGTAAAAGCCTCGTCCAAGTGGTTAACCTCTTTACCAGGGTCTCGTGTAAATTTCTTCTGGAGACTTTTCGTGGAAGCTTTCCCATTTTGGAGTAAGTGGTGAGCGATCTGGTTTGTGGTCACATTGGAATGACGATCAGCGATTTTAGGATCATTATTTAGTTTCCTTATAAAACACCATGCCTTCTACGCCTTCGATTAGCTTGTTCCACTTTTCTCTCGTTGTTTCGGATATCATCATCATCATCATCATTTCAGCCGTACGACGCCCACTGCTGGGCATAGGCCTCCCCCAAGGATCTCCACAACGATCGGTCCTGCGCTGCCCGCATCCAGCGGCTTCCCGCGACCTTGACCAGATCGTCGGTCCACCTTGTAGGGGGCCTGCCCACGGAACGTCGTCCGGTTCGCGGTCGCCATTCGAGAACCTTTCCGCCCAACGGCCATCGGTTCTCCGCGCTATGTGTCCCGCCCACTGCCACTTCAACTGAGCAATCCTTTGAGCAATGTCGGTCGTTTTAGTTCTCCTGCGGATCTCATCATTTCTGATTCGATCGAGCAGGGAAATACCAAGCATCGCTCTCTCCATTGCTCGCTGGGTAACCTTGAGCCTTCTTATGAGACCCATAGTAAAAGACCACGTCTCGCTTCCATAAGTCATAACTGGCAACACACACTGGTCAAAGACCTTAGTCTTGAGACATTGAGGAATTTTGGACGCAAATATATGCCGGAGCTTCCCAAACGCTGCCCATCCGAGCTGGATTCGACGAGAGATCTCTTTCTCGAAGTTGGACTTACCTAATTGGATTGTCTGTCCTAGGTAGACATAGTGGTCAACAACTTCAAGTGTAATGTTCCCAACATTAACTGGAGCGGATGCAACATGGGCATTGGACATGATTTTCGTCTTATCCATGTTCATCTTCAGACCCACTCTTTGGGAAGCATTGCTGAGATCTTCGAGCATTGTGTTCAGGTCTTCCAAAGTCTCAGCCATGAGAACTACATCATCGGCAAACCGCAGGTGTGTTAGGTACTCGCCATTGATGTTAATGCCGAATCCTTTCCAGTCCAGTAGCTTAAAAATATCCTCCAACGCAGCTGTGAACACTTTCGGAGAAATGACGTCTCCCTGTCTCACACCTCGCTGTAGTTGGATAGGATTAGAGCTCTGGTTCTGTAATCGGACCGACATGGTGGCGTTTTGGTATAAGTACCTTAGCACCTCGATGTACCTGTAGTCTATTTGGCACCTCTGGAGAGACTGCAGCACTGCCCAGGTCTCGATCGAATCAAAGGCTTTCTCATAGTCCACGAACGCCAAGCATAGTGGCAAGTTATACTCTTCGGTCTTCTGTATAACTTGCCGCAGCGTATGAATGTGGTCTATGGTACTATAACCTTTTCGGAAACCGGCTTGTTCGGGAGGTTGGAAGTCGTCGAACCTGCGAGCGAGACGATTCGTAATGACTCTCGAAAACAACTTGTAGATATGGCTCAGAAGCGAGATGGGTCGGTAATTCTTCAGGAGAGTCTTATCACCCTTCTTGAAGAACAGCATCACTTCGGATATGGCTTCTAGCAATTCATTCCCAAAATCGATGGTGTCCTGTGAGATGGGATCTAATTCATACTGGTCTTGGTATGTCATCCTATCATATTATATTTAAAAACAAATATTTGATGCTTGGGAGAGCAAACGAGATGTAGTTGGTATTTATTGTGACCTCTCCAAAGCTTTCGATTGTGTTAATCACCAAACGCTTTTAAGGAAATTAAAACATTATGGTGTCTATGATAAATCGGTTAGCCTTATGCAATCATATCTATGTGAAAGAACACAGAAAGTAGTTATCAACAAAACTGAGTCTACTGGAGCCCCTATCAACATGGGCGTACCCCAGGGGTCAATACTGGTCCCTTTTGCTGTTTTTAATTTATATAAATGACCTTCCTTTTTAAGCAAAGAATTTATGCAAGACAGTGCTATTTGCTGATGACACTTCCTCTAGTCTTTAAAGTTGACAGAGGTAATAATTGCTCTGACGAAGTAAATAGTACTTTATCGAAAGTTGCGCATTGGTTTCATAGCAATAATCCATTCTTTTACCATGGTACCATTAGACAGTACCATTGATGGTACTGTGGCAATTTCTTTTTGCCGTGGTACCATCAATTAATCTATCATTAAACTCGAAAAAAACAAAATGTGAAAAAAAAATCCCTGCCAAATGTAAGACAGGTTGATATTCACATAAAATTGGATGACAATGTAGTAGAATTAATTAACAGTACTCAATTTTTAGATATAACATTAGATTATCGACTTCAATGGGACCCTCATATTGAAGCCTTGGCCGGTAGACTCAGTTCTGCGGCATTTGCTGTTAAAGAAATAAGGCTCTTAACCGATATTGAAACAGCAAGGTTAATCTATTTTAGCTATTTTCAGAGTGTATTGTCCTACGGCCTATTACTATGGGGTTCAGCAGCTAACATCGAAAGTATTTTTGTGCTTTAGAAAAGAGCTATTCGCGCCACATACAAACTTCGGCCAAGAGATTCTTTAAAAGAAATCAACATATTAACTGTTGCAGGACAATACATAATAATATATGAGAATATGGTATATGTGAAGAAGTATCTCAATACATTTGTAAAACGTAGCAATATACATCAATTCAAAACAAGAAATAAAAATAAGATTGCCGTTCCAAGGATTCGACTTGAAAAAACAAGAAGTTCGTTTTTGGGGAAAAGCGTAGCTAGTTTTATTAAAGTTCCACAGAATTAAGTAGAGCTCTCTTTGCACAAAATTTTAACATATAGTTGTGTTGCTGTCGCTTCGGTATTAATTTTTAATTAGTACAAATATTTCAGCATATCGCATAATATTTAAAAAGAAAAAAGAACCTGACGTTAGGCAAGTTTTTACGTTTTTTATCCATTTTTGGAGCACAAGGGATATGATGCGTACAAGGCGAAAAATAGTGACAATGAAAAATAAAGATATTTTAAAATGATTAATGAAAAAAGGTTTTTTAAAGTGGCTGATTTATAACCTTACGTGGCAAGTTTACATTAGTAAACAAAGTATCAATTATTTCAGTTGCGCTACATTTTGTTTAAACAAATTCGACGATCTCCGTGGCCGATTGGTGTACGCACCGGTTTTCTAGGTGCCACTATCTCTGAGGTCCCGGGTTCGATTCTCGGACGGGTAAATGTCGAAAACTAACTTTTAGATATTTTCTTGTATCTGGGTGTATGTGATCGTTGCTTCCAATTTTCAATGACACAAGTTATTGTATTATTTGATATTATCATTTTTGGTATTGGAATAATATGTATTTTATTTTATTTTTTTGTACTTAAACAATATTTTTATTTAAGTGTTTTTTTTATATATTGATTTATATTATAGATTGATAGCGTGATTTTATATAAACGGTATACTTATTTAAATATTGATTATTTTGATTGAGTAAAAAAGTATTAGATGATAGGCTAGTATGAGTTATTTATATTTTTTCATAATAAATTATAAGTTTTATTAATTTGATTGGAATAAATCTGAAAATGTACCTACTGGTTAGAGCAGTATACATTATTTATTTTTTTCAGTGTAATATGTAGCAAATGTTGTAGTTTTGCCTGCGAAGATCATTTCGATAATGGATATATTATCGAAATGATTTAGAGATAGAAAATAAATATAAATAGCTGCTGCTGTGTTCTGCATTTTGAAGAATCGTTTGAAGTGACTATCTTTGTTAAAAAAAGCTTTTTTTACTTCCATACGAATAATATCTAAGATCTACTCTTCCTACAAACCGACGTTTACTATAAATATTCATTAATAATTCTTCTTGTATTCTACATAATATAATTTCCTTAGTAAAAGCGCACATAGGTGATATTTTAGATGTAAATAGAATGCGCGCTGCATGCCGCGTCTACACGTATTTTTTTAGTCTACGAGAGTGCCGCGGCCGGAGTCTTACCGATCCCAGCACCCCCTCGCTTGTGTAAGCAACGGCCATCGACGATATTTTTTTTACCTATGCTATATCCTTAATTAGCGGCTTAATGCAGATATACAATGAACAGAATGTCAAATTTAATAATTGCATTTTAAAATCAAAATGACGCGTATAAGCGCACAAAAACTAAACTAAATCTAAAACCTTGTGTTCATAAACTACCTAAATCTTTCGATATTATATCCTTACTAATATTAGAAATGCAAAAATGTGTATGTTTGTTTTTCTGTCTGTATGTTCCGTTTTCACGACAAAACTAGTTTTTGATGAAATTTGGAATGGAGATAGTTTAGGACCTTAGGAAGAACATAGGCTCCTCTTTACTGCCGGAATAAGGCTCATTCCCATGAGAAAATAACGTTTCCCGCGGGATAATGTCGTGTAGTCTACGCGGGCAAAGCCGCGGGCGCAAGGCTAGTATGTTAATACTTTTAAACCATTTTATTTTTAAATTGTTTCCATAATCAATTAACTTTAAGCACATAACATAAATGTATGACATCAGATCCAAAAAGGAAATTACTACCATTAGGTAACATGTAAATATAATACCCAGACGCAAAAGAAAACTATTTTACTGACTAACAAAAACGTAATTAATCAAAATGACAGTATTTTGCGACAGTTTGGTAAGTGCACCTGCTAAGTAGGCTAGTATTTTATTAAATCTAACTTATAATTGTAACATATAATTTCCATATTCTTCCAGTTATTAGCAGGGAGACACGAAAAAAGGCGAGAGACGTCGCTAGTGTCGAGTGTCCGAGACTGTCATGTGTAGAGTCTGAGAGCCGACGCGAGAGACGACACTGCGCGGGCACGCAGGGTTGGCGATGGTTCATTAAATTAATTAAATTATAATGGATAGTTATTAAACGAAATTTTAGGCATTTTAGTGTAGAATATAGTGCCAGGGCCACATTATGCCATATCCACTATCTACTATCCTTTGCGTTTGTACAAATATTACTGCGATTGTTGTCTTTTTACTCATTCGCGCTTGCCAATCAATACCGCTCCTTTTGCACTCGTAAACTCGTAACGAAAATCCGACAGACGTCCCATCCCACTTCGCTCGCAGTCCGACGAGCCTTACTTATATTACAAAACTTGTTATTCGACGGGTTATTTAAGGCGCTACTCGGAATATGGACTTTTTGATTTAAAACTATAGGACGGTTACAGTTGTTATAAATCTGGTATTAAGATATATATTTCTTCATACCTTTATCTAGATTCGTATAGTTTAAAAAATACGATTTCATGATTTTGCCTCGACACTTTTTCTTTTCGAAAAGACCTCTAAAAATACGAAAAGTCAAGATTATTCTTAAATGGGGTTACTTACACTATTGGAAATTGGTTTAATTAGTGGACACCATTAAATTTGAGGATCGTATAGAAGCATTTTTATTTTGAAAAATCGCTGTAGTTTTTTAATACGAAGTGATTTTGTGTTTTTTTTGCCTAATCTGCAAAATCGGTCTCGCTCCCGCACGCGTCGTTTTCTCATTGTTATCTTGCTTCAGCACATTTTTTCCGAGTATCGCCTTAATAACCCTTCTTTTCTCGAAGTAGGGTAAAAGCTGCTAAAATTAATAAAGTATTTTAGACAGCCCTAGCTCAGAGCGAAGCTTTTAAAATTGCAAGAGGCGTATCAGCAATGCGGGTAAAGCCAGCTCTCTCAGTTGTCTCGCGTGGCTGTGTGCACTCGCCTTTACTGTCACATGGTATGAACATAACTAACATAAGTTTTCATTGGGGTTTAAGTTGTGAGTACACGTCCGCTTGTTTAGTGGAAGAGTGGAGTAGAAAAAGTATAGTCTTAAGGCTTTAGTATTGAAAATATTTACATCTCGACGAGTCTCATGGACTATTTCCACAAAACAACACGAAAAATAGGTCAGAAGTTGTAAGTGGGGAGGGGGGAGGCTTTGCTCAAATCAGTAAATACATTCACAGCTATACATTTTGCCGTGGTTTTGCCTATTGGATTTCATTAAATCCCAAATACAACAAAGTTTGTTATCGATTCCTCACTTTATTCGGTGATAAATGCTGGACCTCATTACATTACAAGCTTTTTACCACACTTTTATTAGCTTCACTTGTAACTAAGTCACAATGTAAGAAAATCTTGGAATTCATTTTTAACCTACTTCTAATTGTCGTATTGATTTGAAACTTTGCAAGTCTATATGAATCCGATGACAATACAATAATTCGCTACCATCGAGCTGATCTGATGATGGAGTCAAGAGGTGGGCAATAGAACTCTTCAATGGCTGCTAGGAAACCTCTCCAGTTTAGGCTCATTTGTTTTGTTCTGATGAGACCTATTCGCTACACTTAATGGAGAGGGTCTGATGATGCAGCAGGGAGGAAGCCAGTGGCACTTCTTAATGACCACTAGGAAACCCCTCGAGTTTAGGCTCCGTTGTTTCGTTCTGACGAGACTTATGAGCTGCACTTGGTGGTGAGGGTCTGATGATGGAGCAGGGAGGAAGCCAGTGGCACTCCTTAATGACCAATAGGAAACACCTCGAGTTCTGGCTCATTTGTTTCGTTCTGATGAGACCTATTCGCTACACTTGGTGGTGAGGGTCTGATGATGGAGCAGGAGAGAAGCCAGTGACACTTCTTAATGACCAATAGGAAACACCTCAAGTTTGTGCTCATTTGTTTCGTTTTGATAAGACCTATTCGTTACACTTGGTGGTGAGGGTCTGATGATGGAGCTAGGAGGACCCAGTGAAACTCCTTAATGACGTCAAGAAAACTCGTCTAGTTTGGGCTCATTTGTTTTGTTCAGACGAGACCTATTCGCTACACTTGGTGGCGAGGGTCTGATGATGAAGCTGGGAGGAAGCCAGTGGCACTCCTTAATGGCCAATAGGAAACCCTTCGAGTTCTGGCTCATTTGTTTCGTTCTGATGTGACCTATTCGCTACACTTGGTGGTGAGGGTCGGATGATGGAGCAGGGAGGAAGTCAGACGCACTCCTTAAGACCACTAGGAAACCCCTCGAGTTTGGGCTCATTTGTTTTGTTCTGATGAGACCTATTCGCTACACTTAAGGGTGAGAGTCTGATGATGGAGCAGGGAAGAAGTCAGTGGTACTCCTTAATTACCACTAGGAAACCCCTCGAGTTTGGGCTCATTTGTTTCGTTCTGATGAGACCTATTCGCTTCACTTGGTGGTGAGGGTCGGATAATGGAGCAGGGAGGAAGTAAGGGTTCGGCTCGCGCATCTGGTAACTAATAGACTCCACTTGAATTTGTAAAACTAAATACATACAATCACGCCTTTGAGTTATAATTTTTACGGGGTGGGCACTGGGCAGACACATGAATGGACTGTGAAATCCATTACCATCCATCCATGGCTTGCCATTTATTAAACTAAAAAGTACAAAATAAATATGTAGTTTAAAAAACTAAAACAACACACTTTTATAGGAACAGACTAAAAAGTACAAAATAACCGTCTATTCAGTAACTGAAATTAAAAAGCGTGGTGCGCCCTTTGCAAAGCATGCATTTCAAGTAGGTACTTAATATTGACAACGCGCACCACGCTTTTTAATTTCAGTTACTGAATAGACGGTTATTATTAACTTGACACGTAAGTTAGTTAGTTTGTTAGTTAGTGGGGGACTAATCTTGCAAGCCTAATTTGACCCACTTCCCAGTGTTCGATGGAGCTGAAATTTTGTATACAGGTTTGGTTTAGATGACAATACAATATTAAAGTACAGTCAGCAAAAAAGGTTGCCATTAAAATGAATTTTTTACAAAAAACTTATTATTAACTTGCCATGTTAGTTAGTTAGTTTGTAAGTTAGTGGGGGACAAATTTTACAAGCTTAATTTGACCCACTTCCCAGTGTCCGATGGAGCTGAAATTTTGTATACAGGTTTGGTTTATATGAGAATACAATATTAAAGTACAGTCAGCAAAAAAGTTTGTCCTATAAATGAAATTTTTACTAAAAACTTATTTTTACTTAAATTTTTGTGTCGTGTGGTCTTATGTTTTTAAGGTTACATTTAACGAGATGTCTACCATTGAAAGTTATAACGTTTTTTCATGGAAGTGTAGCTTTAAAGTAATACGATTTTATCTTTCTTTTCAAGACAATTTATCTTTTACCGACCATAAACGTAGGTAATGACTAAAGTGCACACGAATCACGGTAACGGCATTATCTCAGCAATTTCGGAGTCAAACCTTCTTAATATTAGACGACGTCGCTCCAGCCACTTAAGCAAAAAGTGCTATTATTTTATTCAGAGGATAACAATCTCTGGTTACGCTGGAATCTATTTCAAGTGGCGCTTTCTGAATTTTTGAAGTGAAAACTTCTTTCACAACGCCGCTTGTGCACTTTTTGTGATGGGTAAAAAAATTTAGATTTTAAATAATTTTTATGCATTAACAATGCAATTCTGTGATTTTTGATTCTGAAATTTTCATTTTTTACTATCACATTTTTCCTATTCTTACAGAATTGCATTGTTAATGCATAAAAATAATTTAAAATCTCAATTTAATGGCTGTTTCATCTTAATCGATTGTTAAACATTTGTAAAAATGTTTCTTTCGGATGCGAGGGTTTCCTCACATTGATGAAGCAACGCTGGTCTACAGCGTAACAAGTGATAGCAAAATTCGACGAGTCGTGTAAACCTTTCGGTAGCTTAGTTGGTCAGAGCATCGGGCCGGATTCCCGGAGGCGCGGGTTCGAATCCCGCCTGAAAGCTACTTACTTATAGGGCTCGTGGTTTTTTACTATCACATTTTTCCTATTGGTAAAAAAATGTTAAACTCGCGTGACGGTCAGATCGAAAATTCGTAAGACGGCCAATAGAATACGAAGGCGAACAGTTAGGAGTGTACAATTTATTACAGTACCTATGCAAATTTGCGAGAACGTTTTAGACGACGACATAACTATCAAAATTAGAATTTTTATCCCTGTGCATCACACTTGGAATTTAATTTTAAAATGTAACACAAAAAGTACGCGTGTGAATAGAATGTAAACGCATATTTGTCACTTATATATACTTACTAGAAACGTTATCGATACATCCAATGTCATGCTCTCGTTAAACATTCCTGCGGTGGTGTCGTGTGAGTCGGGTCGTTACGTTCCCTAAAATATGGTTGAGCGAAGCGATGGCTGGCTCATGCGTCATGCTCGTGAACGGGTGCTGCCAGTGGGGTGGGTCTGCTCATGTCTACTTGTGTTAAAGGTGTTCGGGATATGGTTAATAATAGTATTATATTGATTTATGAGCGAGCTGGTGTGTCTCATAGTAATTTTGGTATCCGTGTCTTACAGTAACAGCAATTTTTCTAATAATTGTTTTGTAGTGTGTGTACTAACTACTTATATGCACACACTCATCTCTCTCTACTAAGTATATAAGTAATTGTTCCTTATTAATAAAGGCCATTAATCGCAGTCAGGTGTTATTATTTAGTCGTCCCGAACCGCCTACATTACATGGCGACCCTGCCAGTGCTGCCTGTCGGCGGCGCTGCGCAGATGGTTTTAATAGTGGAAATTAGTAAAAAAAAAGGAACCCAAAAAAAGGACTATGAGTGATAAATAAATTACAAACTGATAAATAATAAAGGTGACAGTGGTGTTTTAAATAAAAGACAGGACTAAAAATACATTCTAATACGTAACTAATAATGTGGACAATATAGCTGTTAATTAATTTAAAATATAGGTATCAAAATTAAAAAGTTATTCTTCAATAAAAAACAAATGGACAATCAAAATTAAAATGTCAAGAAGTGTTCGTTGCTGTTTACTGTGATGCTGCTGCTGTGATGACCCTAGCAGGGTGCCGGGAGATGTTGGGGTCGGAAGTGGATGCAGCAGGGAGCTGATCCGGTCAAGGAACATATTTAAGGACAACAGGGATTCAATAACGACAAAATTCTAATCGGTATTATAGACAAGTGCAATAGCCAAGACAAGTGAGGTTTGATTTCGACCATTTATGTTTTTTTTCGTTTTATTACTTAATTTTTATTTGTTTGAGACAAAGTGTTTTTATGTAAAAAAAAAATACGATTTAATTGATAGAATTTTAACTTATTATTGATATATTTCTGTTCATTTGAAAAAAAAATTGTTTGAAAGTAATTAGGTACTTAATAGACGTTTAAAGGACATGTTTTAAAAAAAATTATTGTGTGTAATAAATACATAAGTTATGTTTCTTAACATAACCAAAACTTATAATTTTATAATAATGTGGTTTTTTTTGCTAGATATTTTTATAACTCGTCTTTTTTTATTTTAACCATAAGTACATAATGTTGTAATCGATTATTTACTTAAAAAGAAATGTGTTAAATTAATAATTATTAATTAACATTATTTTGAAGTGTTTCAAAACAAATCTGATTTATAGTAATGATTGCACAGCAGTTAGAAACAGCGTAATATTTCGCAATTAGGTACTAATAAGAATTTTACTTTGGCAGGATTAATTTTGAGGGTTTAATAATGTTGTAAATGTTGTTTTTTTTATGTTCACAGTTTTGGATTCCCGATACCCTGATTTATCGATGATTGATTATTGGTTTTAAGGTAAATTTGACACTGATAATTATTTTTTTGTTTTTCGTGATAGGAAGTTACCTACTACGGTTGTAAGTAGGTAAGTGAAATTAACAGTTTTTGTTTTTTTTTCTTAAATTCGTATGGTTCCTTTAGATATTTTTTTTTCTTTTTCTTTTTGAAGTCAATCAGTTATAAATAAACTTAAATTATTGAACCTTGTGGCATAAATTTCGTAATTGAGCACAAGTAAACATTGCTGACCAAGCAACACGTGTGGTATTTGTATCGAAAAATTATTGCATGTTCCAATGATGTTCGCGTGAATTTTCTAATTTGGGTTAACTTATTAAATCTAAGTAAACGATGTGAAAAATAGTATTGAATTATTATATGTGTATCTACATTTTCTTACGAATTTGGTGAATAAAAAAAGTACGATATTTTTCTATTTTTATGGAAATGTTTTTTTTTTCATTTAATAAGTAAGTAGTTAATTAATGGGTCCGAATAATTTCAAAGTATGCAGTTTATTTTTCCTTTATTTTGAGTTTGTGATTCTGTTGTTCATACTAAAAGTATTTTAAATTTTAAAAGCAAATTATAGAGACTAAATAAGCTTAATTTTAAATTTCGATTGTCAGTGATAATTCGTTTCAGTTTTAATATTTTAAAAAAAAAATATTATGATATTCTTTCTTACATCATAAATTCACATAATAATATAGCCATCTTCTTAATTGAAAAGCAACTCGTAATTTTAATTTAAAATAAAATAATAATATTAAAAGAAACGTCTATTTGGCTTTACGTAATAGGTAGGTATCCATACTTACATAAGATTTTAACTTTAGAATAAAAAAAATGTTTTATCATATAAAATTATACATATGTTGCAGGATTTGCATTGCATTCTTTACGTTTTTATTTGTATTCTAAAATATTTTGTCCCTTGCACTATTAGGTAAACATTTATTCATTCGTTATGTATTTAGGTATTTGTTGAAAAAAATATATTCTTTTTGGTATTTTCGAAATCAATTACTTAAACATGTTTCGTACACATTTTTTATTAAAGTTAAAAAACAATAAATAACTAATTTCATTATGATTAACTTACAAAGAATCAATATTTTAATTAGATCGACACTCAAAATTTATTTTGATTTTACGAGATCTTATTGCTTAGGTATAACGAGGTAAAAAACTGTTCGTAAGTATATTAAAAGTAGAAACATATTGTTCAGTCGGTCGGAATTAATGTTCTATAAGCATATGTTTTATTTAAATTTTTTGTTATGATTAGGTCAATAATCAATTTGTTATGATGCCGGTTTATATTTTATCTATATCATATTTTATTGACACAAAAGAACATTTAAAATACATACGGATATACAAATCAACAAATTCATTAGTTAGTGTTTAGAAATTAACGTAACTTCAATAAATTCATACTGGTGATAGAAACAAATTTTACATATTATTTATTAGTGATGCAATCCGATGTTTTAGTTAATACAAACATGCCTGATATAGAAAGACAAAGTATTGTATTTCGATCGGCATTACGTGGAATATATTCCACATCCATTTATGCAAGCTGTTAATTTAGTGCAGTAGAAACATAAGTCGGTTATAAACAATCCCACACGAGTTTGCTGGTTAAGCGGAAAATTGGAACCTTATAAGAATAGTGTCACTTTAGTTGCAAAGAAATATTTTACCAGATCTAGGTATTAATAACTTTGAGAGTTGGAAATTTTTGTTGTAAAGATAAAAGTAAATAAGTATTTTAAAATGGTTTGAATTATTGGAATATGATAAAGAGAAAAATAAAGTAGAGTAAAAGAAATGTTGGGAAATGGTTAGAATTAGTTTGGAAAAAGATTAGGAATTGTTATGAAGTAGGTATAAGTAGGTAAAGAAAGATATACGTAGCTGTATGAAAAATCTTTTCGTAACTTTTAGATTATGATTAGGTACAGCATAGGTTAAAAGGTATAGGTTTGTTTTTATTATGTAGGTTTTAGATTGTTGAAATGTGTTTTTTTTATTTATTGAAGATAGGGAATTATATGGTTTATAATGTTTCACATGCGATTGGACTGATCACCCAAGAGCGATGAAATCATTATTTACCCTATGTTCATTTAGGTATGATAGGTTTTTTTTTATTAGGTTTTGGTTTGAAATGATAATGTAAATATGCTCGATAGTACGGTACACATTAAATGAGAGGTTCTATAGGGATCAGGTCCTTCAGATATACCAAGGTGCGAACGAGATTCCCCTTTGGATACTGTTGGAGACCAAATAAGATGTCTTAAATCGTGACCCTATATAATGAAATGGTACATGGGAGGTCAGATCCTTTATTTCGAACATAGTGTGAACGAGCTTCCTCAGTGTGAAATTTTGGAGTCCAAAGAGGCTTAAACTATGACCCCCAAATATAGGTTGTGCGCACAACCCAAATGGCACTAAGTTGTCCATTTATAATAATGAATTATGAAGTCGACTATAAATAAATATGATTTTATGTACCAATATAAATAATTAAATAAAAATAAAAGTACGCCGGCGCCGGGCGAATGAATATATGTAAAGTACCTAGACGATGTGTATGAGTAAATAAGTGTACCGATATATGAAATAAAGTGATTAATTATAACGAGCAGAGCAGGATATACAGTGTAGTCGAATATGAATATTGAGAGATAATATTTGGCAATGAAATACCTTTATTAGAGAATTTAAAGAGTTGAGATAGAAAGAGAGAGTTGGTATTTTACAATTTTACAATTTTGAATTTAATATGAACATGAATAGTAGGTTTAGTATTTGAGTGTAAGTATAATTTTGATGAAAGATTTTTTAAAGACGTTCAAAGGTAATAACTTAGAAATGAATGGAATAATTAGAAATAATGTTAGAAAAGAGAAAAGTAGGTTTGCATTTGGTAATTTTTACAGATTGTTAAAAATAAAGCTCTTTTGAAAACGTGAACGTGAATTTTGAATTTAAATAAAGTAAACTATTAAAGTGCAGATTAAAACTCATAACGAGGTACTTTAGTTAGTTTTACAGAATTTTGTGATGGTAATTTTTTTTCTTAATATAATTAATAATTTTATAAATTTATTATTTGTCGTGACGTAGGTCTGTGCAATCTATACTTACGTACCTATAAATCCGAATATTATAAAATATATTACCTACTAATAAAGGTAAATACTCACTAAGTTTGATTTAAAATGTCCTCATTCAAAGGAAATGAGAAGTTACGAATAGGTACTTGTGAAAATTTAAAAAGCAATTATTGATTTTGGAGTAATAATAATAATGATAGTAATGATTTAAGTAGCTAACAAGATTATAATTACTTAAAGTATTTTGTTATTGAAATTTATATCTATTTGTGTTTCAAATAAGACTTAGTTTAAATAACTTAACAAAATATTATATTTTTGTTATAATTTGTATTTGTACAATGCTGATTGTATTGACTTAAGCTTCGTCATTTATTGTAGGTATATTTAGATCTGTTTAAAAAAAATGTTTTTCACTTAATTTTGAATATTAGCTACTTACTAACCTAATGTTTATTTTGTCAACAAATAGGTAAAAAAAAATGTATTTGTGTTTAATTTTTTTTTCATTTTAGGGGGGAGGTGTAGTGTGTGTACTAACTACTTATATGCACACACTCATCTCTCTCTACTAAGTATATAAGTAATTGTTCCTTATTAATAAAGGCCATTAATCGCAGTCAGGTGTTATTATTTAGTCGTCCCGAACCGCCTACATTACAGTTTTATTTATTCAAAAATTCCTTTTATTTGTTAATACTTATAAATTTGAATATACAGCGCAGCTTGCAGTTTCCTTTTCATTAATCCTATCGTATAATAATACAATGTGAATAAGATTAAGATTAGTGTGTCCATTAAACTATTTGATTCCTTGTTTAGTTGAAAATTGTTTACTGTTTTAGGTAATAAGCAAAATTGTACTTAATTTAAGCGGCATTCTGTATTGTGATGGAAAGTAACCTTACTATTATGTGAAGGTCACTTTTCAAATTTGACGACTCTGTATAAGTTAAAACAGGGAGAAAAAAATAGCCCTTGGCGAGTTTCTTGCCGGTTCTTCTCGCTACAAGGTCTCCTGCCGTAGGATTTGCGAACCGATGGCGTAGCTTCATTGACGTTCATAAGTGTTGTTAAACAAACCTAAATTGAATAAACGATATTGAATTTTTTGAATTTTTTTGAATTTGCATACAGAAAAAAATGATTCGGGCGAATGCAAATTTCGAGAATAAGTTTTTGAAATCGTTATATATTCGAGTCTAAAACAATAATTTTTTTCAGAATGCAAATTGATGTATCGATAACGTTTCTAGTATAAGTGACAAATATGCGTTTGCATACTTTTCACATGCGTACTTTTTTGTTACATTTTAAAATTAAATGTCAAGTGTGATGCACAGGGATAAAACATCTAATTTTGATAGTGCTTACAAATGTCGTCGTCTAAGACGTTCTCGCAAATTTGCATACTGTAAAAAATTGTACATCTGTCGTGTCCGCCCGGTAAACTAATCATTAAACTAATCAGCATAAGGTTGTTTAATATTACCTAATACTAACTTTGTAGTATTCACTCTCTAGTTCCCTAAAAACCTTGCCCAAGAACTGATCCGGGCCAAACTTGGAGCGTAATTAGAGCAGACAAGTTTGCAGGCGCACGTGTACACGATACTTGTTAGGAGTTGTATGTATTTGATACTTGATTAGGTACGCTTATTAAAGTATCAAATACATGAGGCCTGGGGTGTCTTCTCAACTTTTGAGGGGAATAACATTTTAAACTAACATGGTCATTACAACCAGGGGGCCAAGTCTGCTAACATTAAGTCACAATCGTGTCTCACTCAAACGTGTTTCAACTGTAGTTCGGTTGTAGTGTTTTTTTACACACAGTTACAATATGTACTTTTTTCACAATACTATTGATGGTCACACCACACCCTATATTCACAACAAATCATACTGTCCTAATTCTTGTAACTAGTGCTTAAAAAACACCATCACTGAACTACAATTGAAACACGATTGAGACACAATTGTGACTTAACGTTAGCAGACTTGGCCCCAAGGTTTCAACCGCCTCTGTGGTCTAGTGGTTCATACCATCAATTTCAGACCAAGAGGGTTCGATTCCCAGTAGTACATATTGTATTCGGTTTGGTTGGTGGTAGGACTTGTTCTTAGTCCGCCTGGCCAGCTACCACTATCTTATCTAAGTCTGACGCCATAACAATGATGCTTTCAGCATTATTGTGTTTTAGTTCCAAAGATTATCACCGGAACAGAAAACGTTGTCGCACTGTCAACGCCGCGCGTTATCAAAAACGGTATTGCACGTCGCGTGAAAATCAACTGGGCCCCGATCGCGGTAATTCTATGACGCATTAGTCAAGTGTACGTACAGTTGAAGTGCAGTTGACGTGCAAAACCGTTTTTGATAACGCCTGGCTTTGACAGTGCGACAACGTTTTCTGGGTGCCTACCATCAACTTTAAGACAGCGATTCAAAAATAGCGCGATGCAGAATAGGTTCCTAAAATTAATTGCTTTCTTTCGTACTCTGACCTTCTAAAAACTGGATCGCAAATAAATTGCTAAATGTTAATGACCGAACGAATTGTGTCCTTTTTCTTCTACCCGTCTCTTTCACTCGATTCTGTCATGCCCGGGGAGTGAGAGGGACGGGTATAACCTGCAGTTGTCATGTTAAATCGACCGGGTTATAAGTCAAATATAAGAGTTCTTGACAGTTTAGCGGCTGTGAAATGTCATTGATCGATCACTGAATCGCTGTCATTGATATTAAGCTGTCGTGGTACGAATAACCGAAGCAGATCAGTTTAGGTCCTAAACAAAACCGCAATAAGAGTTGATGGTAAGCACCCTGTTCCGGTGATAATCTTTGGAACTAAAACAGTTTTCATACGACCGACAGTCTATTTTGACAGCTAATTTCGTATTGCAAGTGGTTCCTCTGTCACAGATGGCACCGGATCAGACAAGATTGTAGGACTATAGGTTTGCGTGACGTGTGCGTCGTTATGTCATTACGGCAATACGAAGTCAAACGTCAAGACCCAAACGCGATGAAGACGAAGAGACGAAGACTGTATAGTATTACGGCGATTGGCCCGCTGCACGTACACCGACTAATGCGTCTTATGATTACCGCGATCGGGGCGCTGTTCCTCTGATGACATTTGACATTTGATATCGTGCCCTGTGTGTCCTACCAGCTGCATGTAGGAAGACTTATAGAAGCTAACAATACTGCGATCCGTGTAGTTTAATTTTGGTCCGATACTGTTTAGGTTATTGATTTACTGTCGACATGTTAAGAAGAAGAAAAATACAAATAAACAAATGCATGGAGATGAGAAGCAACATTTTTTTCGGTTTTTAGTGAGGGCAAATACAGCCCTTTCGTACCACCTGTCTCTCACTACGCCCAGCCCTCCCGCCAAGCCTAATAGGCTTCGCGTCAAGGCTGTGTGGTTCTAACCTCTGCCCCGCCTCCTAACGAGCTCGAAAGCTCGAAAGGGTGCCACACAGAAGGAGAACCTCTTCTAAACCCTTTCCATCAGGTTACCTTAGGGTAGGCTGACGATTGAGAGCAGGGTGCCTACCATCAACTATAAGACGAGTTCAAAAATAGCGCGATGCAGAATAGGTTCCTAAAATGAATTGCTTTCTTTCGTACCATGACCTTCTAAAAACTGGATCGCAAATAAATTGCTAAATGTGAATGACCGAACGATTTGTGTCCTTATTCTTCTATGCGTCTCTTTCACTCGATTCTGTTATGCCCGGAGAGTGATAGGTACGGGTATAACCTGTAGGTGTCATGTTAAATCGACCGGGTTAAAGTCAAATAAGAGTTAATGACAGCTTAGCGGCTGTGAAATGTCATTGAATGATCACTGAATCGCTGTCATTGATATTAAGCTGTCGTGGTACGAATAAGCGAAGCAGATCAGTTTAGGTCCTAAACAAAATCGCAATAAGAGTTAATGGTAGGCACCCAGGCACCACTACCTAACTCAACCCCTCACTACGTGCTGTCCGCCGCCAGTTTTAAGCTCAACGACTTTCGTGTTGGTAAACGTAGCAACACTCGTTTCAGTCTTGAATTCCCATTTTTTACCCCTCTTAAATATTTTCTGATACAATCCATATTGTTCCAACTTTATCCGTATAAAATTTTGCAAGCCCAATTTAGTTTATTCCCAAAAGTTGAATAATCGTTTGTCTTTGCAAAATTTCAATCGTGAGTCATGACATGACACGTTGCGAACTTTTAACGATCCTCATATGAGAGGCTGTCTCTTAAACGTCGGGTATCATTCGCACTTTCCGATACTTCAGGGCTTACGTGATTACGAAGTTTTAGCTGAAACAACCTTTTTATAGCGCGAAATGTTAAGGTAAAATTCACAGAACATGGAAAGATTTTTCTCTTGTAAAATTCATACTGACTTACAGATTAAGTTTATTTTATAATTAAATACAGGTACCACCATTTTCATTTTCAGAAGTTTACGAACTTTATTACAGAAGTAACCTCCTAGATTTATTAAGTAGGTATGTACCTAAATTGTTTTCGACTAAGTCCACTCTTTCTTTTAAATACCTACTTATTATTTTGACTTAATGCATCGCTCTGAAAAGTATTCGATGTCGATATTTCTTAATTTTGGAAAGATAATATAAATCTGCAGAGCAAAATTTTTACAGCCAATGAGAAAGAAGATTTAAAGAACTTTTTTTATTTAATTTATGTGATTTTATTTAAAATTAAGATGTCTGAAACTATCTATGTAACTTTTTTATTTTATACAAAACTAAAAACCACCACTAAATTTAACACTCCACAGCAACAAAACTAGAGCATAAAATATCCGGAACTCAATGTGGTAGACCCAGCTAATGAAATAAGGCCTTACTTCACCAGTTTAAAGTCCAAATTCATTTGGCAACGACGATAATGCCCCCAAATTAACACCAACTGATTACACTTGGGAACTAGTTAATTTGAGCCTTGATACGATCAAATACGGTTAATAATGTTTATTTTGTCGGTGAAATATAATGCTAATAGGATAGGGGTTAATTTCACACAGTGAAACTACCAGTTACAATGGGGTGGTGGTGTAAAGAAACACAATGGTTTTATTTAGGACTTCATTATTTTTTATTGTTTTTTTAAAACACGCTTTTACTAGCTTCACCTGTAACTGAAACTAAGTTACCATGTAAGAAAATCTTCAAAAGTTCAAATTCAACCTGATTGGGTATTTGACTGAATTTTTTTATTGATCTAAAATGTTCATTGAATTAGTAGCAACACAACATAGGTATTTATTTTCAAATATCTTGCATATTTTCAGCGATATAGGGCATCAAACTTTCTAATTAGACAAGGAGAGCGCTATAGAAATGTGACGTCACATTTCTATAACGCCATACTCTTGCAATAGAAAATTTCGTTTTAGAAAGAGATAGCTAGAGTCACAATAAAGTAGCTCAGAATTCGCTTGTTATAATACAGATTGAATTTCTTTTTTCACATTTGTTATTCAATAATGTTATACTTCTGAATGTCATAATTAAATATCTACATTTCAAACAATAGTTAAATACCCGATTCTAATTGTCGTATTGATTTGAAACTTTGCAAGTTTATAGGAATCCGATGACTATTCAATAATTTACTACCATCGAGCTGATCTGATGATGAAGTGAAGAGTTGGGCAATAGAACTCTTCAATAGCAGCTAGGAGACCCCTCGAGTTTGGGATCATTTGTTTCTTTCTGATGAGACCTATTCGCTACACTTGGTGGTGAGGTTCTCATGATGGAGCAGGGAGAAAGCCAGTGGCACTCCTTGATTACTAGAAAACCCCTCGAGCGTGGGCTCATTTGTTTCATTCTGATGAGACCTATTCGCTACACTTGGTGGTGAGGGTCTGATAACATAAAAGTGTGTTATTTTAGTTTTTAAATTAAGTATTTTTTATTGGAAAATTATTTATTTGTTTTATTTTCTGAGATGTTAGACGAGGCAAGGCGAGACAAGACAAGGCAAGAGAAGTGGCAACGTAAAACAGGGCGATATATGAATTCTTGCCAGCAAATGTACTTGCTTAATTCAATAAATAAATATTGAAAATTAAATGGTAGCCTGGACCCATTGCATCAATACGAGCGCACTTGGATCGCAACACAATTATTATCTTTCAATGTAGAAATAAGATTCATTATCTTACGACAAAATTAATATTAAAATTTTCACATCTATTGCCTCGTGCAATCAATCAATCAATACCAATCTGCGGATAGCGGTGTGGGTTGCACTTTTATAAAACTTTAGCTTTATGTAGATAATTTCATTTATTGTAATATTTTCTTAGTGACAATTGTTTGTTATCCCAAATAAAGAAATAAATAATTAAATCATACATAATTAATTTACTAAAAATAAACAAAGTGTAATGTCAAGTCAAACAATGAAAGAACCAATTCACGCCTCTCTTCTTGCCTTGCCTTGTCTACATTTTCCGCGCCTCGTCTCTTCCGTCGTCGCCTTGTCTTCGGAAATTAAGCTTTCAGACTTGTTCCTTTCATGCATTTCAACTTTGCTTTGTATTTCCAAGCTTTTTCTGATATCAATACCAATTAGGTTAGTTTAACTTATAAAAGAGGAGGCCGTGGCGCAGTAGTTAGCGCGGTCGGTCTGCAATATTTGAGGTTAAGCAACTTTCGCAATGTTCGGTCATGGGATGGGTGACCAAAAATTCAGATTCACGTCTTTGATTCAGAATTCACATTGGTCCTGGTTGCATGTGCAGTCGTTAATATCCACCAATTCACATTGAGCCCACGTGGTGGATCATTATCCATTCTCTTCAATTAGGTTTTTACGAACCAACGACTCGATAAAAAGAAGATCCATTCTGGAATTAAGGAATGCCTGTGACCCAGCAGTGAGAATCAAGCACGTACCCAGGTTTTTTTGTCGGAGGGGGTCCGTTCGGGGGGGGGGGGGGGGGGGTTAGGTAGTTTGGATGTTTGTTGCTCAATCATGCCAAAACGGCTGAACGGATTTATCTGAAATTTGGGACAGAAATACTTTGTAGCCTGGAGCTTTTTATCCCGGAAAATATCACATTCCCACTGGACAAAGCATTCAAATTTTTAAAATTTTCTCTCCTATGAAATTTGGTTTACTTTAACTACCGATATGTGTGATTTCTGAAACAACCGATTCAATTATTTAATAAGTAGATATTTTAAAAAATTATTTTTATAAAAAAATAAAACCGCCTTCAAAAAAACCACATCAAAAAAGTAAGAAATAATTCCTCACCAAATAAATAACGTAAGCACTTTGAAGTCGGGCGTGAAACATGTACACTTTTTGTTGTTTTTGTTAAAACCCGCCCGACTTCAAAGTACTTACGTTATTTATTTGGTGAGGAATTATTTCTTACTTTTTTGATGTGGTTTTTTTGAAGGCGGTTTTATTTTTTTATAAAAATAATTTTTATTTCACTCTTTTTAGTGCATCGTGCAGGCAATTTACATGTTTTCTGGTAAATAGGTATGTGATCAAACTGAAAACCTCCTTTTTCGAAGTCGGTTAAAATATTTTGACGTATCCTCTTTTTAACAAAACAAGAATCATCTAAATCGGTTTATAAACAAAGGAGTTATGCCTAAAGATACGTATTAAATTCACATAAAGTGGTAACGAAAACAACAGAATTTTCAAGATTTCCTGAAAACTACTGAACCGATTTCAAAATTTCAAAAAATGGGACCAACTTGGAAACCAACCTGATGTAACAACGTTTGAACCATTTCAATCGGTTCAGCCGTCTTCGAGTAATCGGTAGACATACAAAAAAAAAAAAAAAAAAAAAACATACATACAGACGAATAGAGAACCTCCTCCTTTTTGATTTAGAAGTCGGTTAAAAAAACCAGAGTAATCTGTGCGCGCAATAGGTCGCCCCACCACCCGCCCATCCCGCGGATTAATGGACACTTTCGGGGGGGAGTCCAGACCCCCTGGACCCCTCCCCTGGGTACGTCCTTGGTGAGAATGGCTAATGGTGATAAACTTATATAGGAATAACAGGCTCCCCCAGAATACTAGCGTTGCGACAGTACCTACTTAAACTATTTTTGAAGTGAAACCTTCTTTAGCGGCCTTATTAGCGGCATTGTGCACTTTTGCGATGGGTAAAAAATGTTAAACTCGCGTCAGGACACGTGACCGTCAGATCAAAAATGCGTAAGACGAACACGTGATCTCAAAACTGTTGCAATGTCATTAGAATACGAAGGCAAATTTCGCCACCGTTTTCAAAGTTGTAATACCTCAGCTTAGAAAACGGGCGGCACTGAAGCCAGAAGACAAAATCAAATTCCAAGTGAAAAAGCCCTTTTCACTTCTGCCGGCACTCCCGGAGTGCAACCTGTTGTTTTTTTTACTGTTGCACTTTGCTGAGGTGGGGGCTTAGTTGGCTGTACTCCTGGTCCTGTGTCTTGTCTATGATTTAATTATATTCTCTGTAGTGTAGTAATATGTTTTTCTCTTTCAATACACCGTCAAATCGGAAACATTGTACGCCTCATTGAACATAAACCTCAAAATACATTTGAAATCAAATCAGCAATGTCATAGATACTGAAACTTCCTACCAATCAGCGTCATAAAAGTTAACAACTCAACTAACTGGAGCAGAACGTTGATACTCCCATTATAATACGTGTTGCGCGAACTGGGGTTGGAAGTCTCAACGTGCAAAGCCAGTAGTGTATTACAAATGGATATCCTTATCGGTCGGTGTCGTTGATGCTAGGCTTCGTGGTACGAGGGTAAACGTCACTTGTGAAGTTTTATTGGCAAAGTTGAGCAGTTCGGTGCACTGGTAGGAGATAGATACTGCGGCTTTACAGATATCGGGCTTTTAGAGATGGTTTAGATAACTTGGTTTATGTAACTGTGACACAATGTGATAGAATTATTACAAAGCTATTTGGAAGCTCTGTTATTTCAGTAGTTTTGCTAACCTTCTTTAAAAAAGGGGGGAGGGAAGGGGTGAAAGTTACTTTCGAGTAGTTTTTGATCAAACTGAATATTTTTCTCCCGGCGCTTGAATTCAAGCGCTCAAAGTTTTTTCGAAAAACGATTTTATACATTTTTTTATAAGGCTCAGATCCGTATGATATTTTTTCTCGGTTAGCCTGTTAATTCCTCATTCTCTCAAATGCTTAGCAATCACTTGAGCATAGAATAAGTTAAAAAAAAACAAAAGTCCGGTGTCAAGTGGGTGTCATATTACAAAGAGGCCGGGGAGCCAAGAGGTAGGTTTTTTAGTGTTACCACGACAACAGCCCTTAAGCCTGTTTTAATAATGTTTAAAAGAAGCAAAAATGTATAACAAATACTTTTAGAAGTATGAAGTAATCATGTTTATTGTTATTTTTAAACTAACGTTATTCATTTTGCTGTGAGTAAAATTATTGAAAAGATACCAGGTGACTCAAAAAGAGACAATTAAGTCATAGACTAGCAAACATCGATTAAAATAAATCGACCATATTTATATTATATTGATAGTTATTAACGTAAGAGTTTTAGGTATATTTATGGTGGTTGATTTATTTTAATCGATGTTTGCTAGTCTATGACTTAATTGTCTCTTTTTGAGTCACCTGGTATCTTTTCAATAATTTTACTCACAGCAAAATGAATAAAGCCAGTCGGCTGATAGACTGACAACGCACAGCCGAAAGTACTGTGCGTAAGAAGCTGAAACTTGGCATGTATGTTCCTTGGGGAGTGTAGGGGAGCACTAACAGAGGACTTTTGGAAATGTCCCCTCTAAGGAGGTAAAAGGGGGGGTCCACGCAGACGAAGTCGCGAGCGGAATATCATAATACACTACAACCACTGACCTCTATATAAGAACGGTGGACTAAATGTTGACGAAATGACAGTTGATATTTGTGCCGATTCACAGCGCCCCGCTCGAGCGTCTCGGGTACTAAAATTGCAAATGGCAAATGGCTGATCGTTGTTTTGTTATGTAATTCTCTGATAATTTACGTAAAAACCGTGGAATAAGACTTTACTTTGTGTATTTTATGTATACTACGTGATTTGAACATATTTATCATGAGCGTATTTTGTAGAACTGGCTATCAAAAAGGCAGCGGTACTTGTGGAAACAAGTAAGTGAATTTCATGGTTAAAAATGTTTCAAAAGCTTGTCTGAAGCTTATAAATACTATTTTACATATAATAAACGTTTTTATTCATACCTTATTATATTACGGTATAATTTGAGCTATGCTTTCATCTCTATTATTAGTTGCATGGACGCTCACGCTGCTATCAGCGCCAAAATGGCGAAAATCAAATGGCTTAATTTTGAAACTGATAGTATGAAGTCCAGAGTACTTGAAGGGTACAGAGGCAAAACAAGAAATGTCACAAACAGGTTTTTTGTTTTTTTATTTTTTATTTTTGTCTTGCATAATTATTTTTTATTAATTTACTGATAGGAACCTAAGTTTACTTTACGAAGATCGGCTGTAAATACAAATAAACTTTTGACAAATGTTCACAAATATACTTACATTAAAATGTAAATTACACAAAAATCTGTTTTGTGACATTCCTTGTTTTGCCCCTGTACCCTTCACTTGTATTATAGAGGTCAGTGACTTTAACCCGAACACAAAATCCCCCCTCATACTCATAACATGCACTACTTCGCTCACGACACAAGCCAAAGTTCCACAGAATTAATACATTTGCCAGATTGCCGAACTAAAACAATAAAAGTTGGAGCCGGATTAAGCCGATTCAATAAAACCGACCGGTTAAGTTCATATGTTACGAGCGAACTTGCACGGCGACTTGCGTGTACAAAAATTGGGCAAGCGTGAGTTGCTTTGACTACAATTATTATTGTGAAGGATTTTTGAACAATTTAGAAATTGGGTAAACGTAGTACGAAAAATACGATAGAATAGAATAGAATAGAAAAACGTTTATTGGGTACCAGCACATACAAAATTAAGATGATTATTAGATTATAGAAATATCGTTAACAACAAATTGAAATATTAGATAGCACCATGTAAATGCTCATTTAAAGCATTTGTGTAATAGAAATCAGATACTGAGAGGGTCCGCTTTAAAGATAACAATTGCTGGCAAAATGATAATTGCTGACAAAATAAACAAACTATAAAACAGTATGATAGTCGAAAGACGTTCTGTTTTGTGACACTAATGCCCGAATACTCGTACGCTACTTATCTTTGGGAGCGTCTCAAACATCGCTCTGTCACTTAAAATGTCAAACATATGAAAAAGATGACATGATGTTTGAGACGCTCCCAAAGATGATTTGCGTTTGAGAATTCGGGCGTTAGAGCGCCATATTAAGGTCAAAAGTTAAATGTTTGTAGTAAGACACACATGAAGCAGTAAGTGTCACAAAACATAACGTATTATGTAACACGGTTTTCATTGAAATTACTCTATTCGAAAAGTATACCCTATTGCCTCAAACAAGCGAAAACTCAGCTCTCATTCCGTATCCCATTTAACGCGAAGACAGCCATTACTTATTCATTCGCAACTAAAACCGAGTGACGCCGCGCGCGTGCCAACATAAATAATTCCAAAGCATTCCAACAAAACATAACGCAGCTTAATCCCCGAAATAAGACACATTCCTGGCGATGTGTTATAACGTTAACGGGCTCTGCTGTCGCCTCGCAAATTGCCTTCTAACAGCCTTTGGGACAGCAGCCATTGTTCCACATAATGCTCATTGTCGCATTTTGCTGCAGAATTCTGTTAGGTATGCATGTCATGCAGTGTTATTACCGCTGGTACTGCCTGATGTGCATTTCGGCTGTCTGCTTTCATAACTGTGGATTTAGGCTTGCTGTTGGAATGGAGATTATGTTTCATATTTATCTTCATCATTAGCCATTTGAATTCCCTAACTGCTGGGTCAAAGGTTATGACTTAGGAACGGATAGCGAGAATGGACAATGACCTGCAACGCGGGCTCAATTTGGAATTAACACCATCATCACCACAGCCATTTAATGTTCTCATTGCAGAGAGCGGCACAAGCCTGCCTTATGAATGGAAAAGGAAAATGAGCCGTGGCACACCACGCGGGCTTAAATTACATTTCAACAATGTTAATTAGGCCCGCGTGGTGTGCCACGGTGTATGTATGTGTTGATGACAAAACAGGCGGTATCAACTGCTTGGGGTATCGAAAGCATGGAAGAGCTTGACATTAATTATACAAATTATTGCTTTGTCTTTTTAATTTTTTTTATCAAGAGATGAAAGAGCAAAGAATTATTATTTCGCTCTTTTGTTTCGTTGGAAGTATGGATATTACTACTTATGAATGAATAAAATAAAAGTAAAACATGTCATGTCCTTTTAGAACTGAATGAGGTGAAGCAAGTATAATTGTTTGTGTCGTTGGTGCCATAAAATTCTCTCCCGGAAGCTACTAACTGCATAATGAAAAATAATAAGTGACCACACCACACCACAGCACTGCAGGGCATTCTACAACTTGCTCAAACTTTTAATTAAATTTCAAAATGTGTTGATATTTTTGGCGTTTTTATTTGAAGTAAACTAACAGAAAATGCCGAGCGAACGAATATTAAATGCTCGTGCATACGAGTTTACATAAGTTAAAGATTATTATTTCATGCGTGTAAAAACTTATTGTATAAGATAAAAAAATATTATTGCTTAATTTCACACGCTGAACAAATATAGAGATTTTCACTAGCTTTCTACTCGTCTCATCTGGAAAAGAGAAACGTTGTTTATGAAAAAACGCAATTGCTTTAAACGAATCGGTGATTTCATAGTTAAAGATTATTGTTTATTTCAATAACATACGTGCTGCAGCTCCCCGATTCACAAACCGCCGGAAACAATTCCGACAGCAGAATATATGCTGCCACTGTCACCGTCGAGATCTGGGTGCCTACCATCAACTTTAAGACAGCGATTCAAAACTAGCGCGATCCAGAATAGGTTCCTAAAATGAATTGCTTTCTTTCGTACTATGACCACAGATTACTAAATAGTTACCTATGACCTTCTAAAAACTGGATCGCAAATGAATTGCTGAATGTGAATGCACGAACAATTTGAGTTCTTATTTCTTCTACCCGTCTCTTTCACTCGATTCTGTCATGCAGTAAGAGGAAGAGGGACGGCTATAACCTGCAGGTGACATGTTAGCTTGGCCGAGTTATAAGTAAAATAAGAGTTCATAACAGCTTAGCGGCTGTGAAATGTCATTGAATGATCGCTGAATCGCTGTCATTGATATTAAGCTGTCATGGTACGAATAAGCGAAGCAGATCAGGGGGTAAATTGTCTAAATCAACATCAATCGCAATCGCTTTCAGTTTGACATTAATTTGACATCTATCACTTGTTGTTGAAGAAACTTGACAAAATTATTTATATTACTGCAGCAATGGCCGTTCTTTCTATCTTTAAAACTAAATGCGATTGCGATTGATGTTGAGTTAGACAATTACCCCCCAGTTTAGGTTCTAAGCAAAACCGCAATAAGAGTTGATGGTAGGCACCCAGATCTCGAATCTGATTCCGTTCCGATGGTTTGTGGATCAAGGGGCAGTACCCCTAGCACGAAAAACTGTCATTATAGTAAACGTTATCGTAATCGTATTACTTTGTATGAAAACTAGAGCACCGCCTCTTTCGGTCGTTTAAGAAACTGAAATTCAATAAATTGACATCAGTACTTTGACATCTTTTGAAGGACGGTATAGTTTACTATTCGATTACCATAGCGGTAGTTTTCATACTAGGGGTGGGTACTGGGTGCCTACCATCAATTCTTATTGCGGTTTTGTTTAGGACCTAAACTGATCTGCTTCGCTTATTCGTACCACGACAGCTTAATATCAATGACAGCGATTCAGTGATCATTCAATGACATTTCACAGCCGCTGAGCTGTCATCAACTCTTATTTGACTTATAACTCGGCCGAGCTAGCATGACACGTGCAGGTTATACCCGTCCCTTTCACTCTCCGGGCATGACAGAATCGAGTGAAAGAGACGGGTAGAAGAAATAAGGACACAAATCGTTCGGTCATTCACATTTAGCAATTCATTTGCGATCCAGTTTTTAGAATGTCAGAGTACGAAAGAAAGCAATTCATTTTAGGAACCTATTCTGCATCGCGCTATTTTTGAATCGCTGTCTTAAAGTTGATGGTAGGTACCCTGATCGAAAAACTGTTACAATGTCATTAGAATACGAAGGCAAATTTCGCCACCGTTTCCAAAGTAGTGATAGCTCAGTAAGAAAACGGGCGTCGTTGAAGCGAGAAGACCTCGGTTCAAATCTAGTCCATAATTATTATTTATTTTTTTGTCAAATTCCTTTTTGTTTTCACTTCTGCGGACACTCTCGGGGTGCAACCCGTTGTTTTTTAATTATGCTTTTCTCTTTGGGAAGCATTTAACATAATGTTTGCTTTATTCATTTGGATCCATTAAGCTTGTACAAGCACGATCCGCGGAATAAACATCGGTTATTTATTATTCTTGTTCACGCAAATATCACCGGGTATCTTCACAAAACATTTCGCACAATAAACAAACAAACAAACGGTAGCTTAAAACGTTTTATCCGTTTTACGGTTTATATTTCCGTGCGATTTGAGTTTTTTAAATTTTTACGACACCTATGTGCGGAGAAATCAAATAGGGGAAGTAATTTTTTTTTTATGATAAATAATTGTTATTACTTATATTAATTTAATAATAATAATAATTTTGTGAGAAACCAGAGCAGCACCTCTTTTGGTCGTATAAGGAACTGAAATTAAATACATATTCGACAGCAGCAATTTGACAGTTTTTGAAGGGCGGTATAGTTTACTATTCCTTTACCATAACGATAATTTTTCATGCTACGGGTACTGGTACTATTTTCTAGTTCCTTTTCAATAATAACAATTTAATAAAATTACGGCGATTATGCTGAAGCGAGAAAAGCGAGATACCAATGAGAAAACAACGCGCACAGGAGCGAGACCGATTTTGCAAATTAGGCAAAAAAGAACAAAATCACTTCGTATTAAAAAACTATAGCGATTTAAAAAAAATGCTTCTACACGATCCTAAAATATTATTGGTGTCCACTAATTAAACCAATTTCCAATAGTATATGTAACCCCATTTAAGAATAATCTTGAAATTTCATATTTTTTAGAGGTCTTTTTGAAAATAAAAAATCATAAAATTGTGTTTCTGAAACTATACGATTCTAGATAAAGGTATAAAGAAATACATATCTTATTACCAGATTTGTAACAACTCTAACCATCCTATAGTTTTATATCAAAAAGTCCATACTTTTTCCGAGTAGCGCCTTAAATAAGAATTTTAATTTCAAGTAAGTTATTGAACATTTAATTTCGTATGGTAATGTAATCGGCTTGGTAACGGGTCGGTTGTTTACCACTTTACAAAAACCACCAACTATTTTTTTTCTAATTTTTCTTTACAATAATCAAAACTGCATTGTAAAGTAAAAATAATTTAATATATTTTTATCTGAAAACAGAAACTACGTGGATAAAGCTACAAGTACCTAATATTACGTAAAAAAGAATCTGTAAAAAAAAAGTCTTAGAACTTTTTGAGCACTTGAAGCAAATTTTCAGCCTGTTTTCTTTTTAGAACAACAATATTATTTCGTCTAGTATTAAAATATCCAATCTCCTAGCCGCTAGCATGACATAAAGCCTGACACACACGCATGCAGTGTGGCACAGGTGCCCATTAATCGGGCATGCAAATCGACTGCATAGGATTACATGCGGCGGCTTTATTATACGGGGACAGGTGCCCGGTACGGGCGGGACTGAATTAGACTTCGTATGTGGGGGACACGTAACACGTGTTTGAATGAAAGATTATCCTTTTAATATTATAAACTAGCTTTGCTCCCGCGGCTTCGCCCACGGGGACTACACGACGTTATTGTGAAAAAACGAAATATATGTAGCTTAATTCCGCAAATAACACAATATGCAAGATGCACCGCCCGCCCGCCCGCAAATTTTTGTAGTTGGTTTTCGGACGAACTATCTCCTGAGGATGCCCCGGGTTGGGGCGAAACACGTGTAGAGTAGTCTAATCGGTGAAGGTGCAAGGTGTATTGCTGTCTTGCTAAATGCAGGTATTGTGCACTTGTATTTTCGTGGTGTGCATGTGCACTTTTCTGCGGGCGGGCGGGCGGTGCATCTTGCGTATTGTGTTTTTTGCGGAAGTAAGCTACATATTTTTCGTTTTTCACAATGGTTAGGGACTTCCGCCAAGAAACGCCTGATTCGGCAAAAACGGCTGAACGGATTTGGCTGAAATTTGGAACATAGATACTTTGTAGCCAGGAGAGGAACACAGGTTTTTTATTCCGGTAGATTATCTCGTTCCCGCGGGATAACGTCGTGTAGTCCACGCGGGCGAAGCCGCGGGCGGAAAGCTATTATCATATAACTTTCAAATATGCTCTACATTCCACAAGAAGCCAAAAACCTAAATATCTTCATAAGTGGTTATTAAAGCGGACAGCCAAATTGAACATCAGACAGTACCATCGGCAATAACACTGCATGACATGCATAGATACCTAACGGAATTAATGAGCATTACCTACATGGAACATGTCTGCTGTCCAGAAGCCTGAAAATGCCTGCCACAGGATGGCAGTACAAAAATTTACTATCTCGAGCTGCTCCTTTATTCAGGAGGCACGCTAGGAAGTTTAATCCAGCTGTATTAGCTGTTGTTAAAAAGATTTCGAACTTTTTTATATGGATCATGGAAAATGAATGGATTCGTAAAAGACATCGAACGTTATTGGCATCTCTAAGTTGCAAATATGAAATATTTTTGTGTACACCTATGAAACATGCGCCAGTCAACCGAGAAAATAATTTACAAATGACTATTTTGAAATGTTTCACTTCGAATGTGTAAAATAAAACTATTTAACATCTTCATAATAGTAATATATCAGAAGATATATTATTATCATTTAGGACATTTTGTCAAAAGTATTTGTCGTTTGTAATTATTTTCTCGATTGACTGCCGCATGTTTCATAGGTGTACACCAAAATATTTCATATTTGCAACCTAGGAATGCCAATAAGGTTCGATGCCTTTTAAAAATCCGCATTGGGCCGCATGGTTGGTTTTGGTCTATTTTCCTTACGCATTTATCCAAATAAGCATACCGTGCCGTGGGAATGTTAAAAAGGTTCGTTAATTAAAGTATCTACATTTCAAAAACAGGCCAGTAACTTATCTTCACATCACAGTAATTATGAAAGCGGACAACTGAAATAGTTCATTTCGGCTGTTCGGCTTTCGATACGCCAAGCAGTTGGTACCGGCCGTTTTGGCAGTCATCAACACACACACCATGGCACACCACGCGGACAACATTGCTGAAATATCATTTAAGCCCGCGGGGTGTACCTTGGCTCATTTTCCTTATCCATTCATAAGGCAGGACTGTGCCTCTGCAATAAAAAACATCCAAATTGAGCCCGCGTTGCAGGATATTGTCCATTCTCGCTAAGTATCCATTCCTAAGTTATTTCATACCTGTGCCCCAGCAGTTAGGAAATTCAAATGGCTAATGATGAAGATAAATATGAAACATACGATACGCTTTTCCCCGCTATTAGGCCACTCTTAGTTCCACAGCAACACGGTTTTATAGACAAACGTTCAACTGAATCAAATCTTGGTGAGTTTCTTGAGGATGTTCTCGTTACCATTGACGGGGGATCTCAGGTGGATGCCGTGTATACCGATTATTCTAAAGCTTTTGATAAAATTTCCCACAGCTTATTAATATCCAAAATTGAATATATCGGTATACACGGCGACCTCCTCAGATGGCTCACATCTTACCTTCGTGACCGTAGTCAAGCTGTTGCATTAAAAGGTTTCACATCTACTTATGTACCTATAACGTCGGGCGTACCTCAGGGATCGCACCTCGGTCCATTATTATTTAATATATTCATTAACGATGTTGTTAGCGTTCTCCAAAATTCAAAAATATTACTCTATGCAGATGACACAAAAATTTTTCGTGAAATTAAAACCTTGTCTGATTGTCATTTACTTCAGGAAGATTTAGATCGTCTCGCTCAGTATTGTTTGGATAATAAATTAAAATTAAATGTAGACAAATGTCACATAATAACATACAGCAGGAAAAAAAGTCCCATAATTTATAGTTATAATCTTTTAAGTAATAATCTTCATAGAGTGATCGAGACACGTGACCTGGGGGTTCTCCTGGACAGCGATCTACATTTTACCTCGCATATCAATAAAATCACTGCTAAGGCCTATAAAATGTTAGGGTTTATCTTTCGTCAGGGTTCTGATTTTAAAAATCCTAGCACTCTGGTATTATTGTATAATGCATTTGTAAGATCTGTACTGGAATACTCATCAACGGCTTGGAATCCACAGTATAAGACGCATATTGACTCTATTGAACGTATCCAGAATAAGTTCATCAGACGCATGAAATATAAATACCCTAATTTTAGTACGGACATGATAACACCCTTGTGGCTGCGTAGAGAACAACGTGATCAATTCTTCCTTTTTAAAATTATAAACAATATGGTTGAATCGATTTATCTTACCAGTAAGATATTTTATAAATGCAAAAGGTTTTGCTTGAGATCCTCGACAACCTTTGCTCCGCCTTTTTGTCGCACCAATTATGCCAAAAACCGCTTCTCGGTTAGAGCTTGTAGTTCTTATGATAAGAGCTATCAGCAAATTGATATTTTTTCTCTTAGTTTGTTTAAGTTTAAAAAGAGTATATGTAACAGCTGATCACCGTGTCATTGTTTTTATCATTTAACTATGTTTTAATTAATTTTAATAAGTGTCTAATGGTTTGATTGTGTTTTTGGTAGCTATATGATTCGTTAAAATTGTCTAGTGTATACTCAACTTATGATTTGCATTAATTTATCTTTGTGGAAACTGTGTTGGCCTTTGAACAATCATAATGCTTCTCAATAATAATGTATTATATAGTGCTGTATGTTTCCCTTATCCAATAAAATAAAATAAATAAAAAAAAACATAATCTACATTTCAACAACAAGCCTAAAACCCTAATATCTCTACAGTTATGAAAGCCGACAGCCGAATTGCACATCCGACAGTACCAGCGGTAATAACACTGCATGACATGCATACCTAACAGAATTCTGCAGCAAAATGCGACAATGAGCATTATGTGGAACAATAGCTGCTGTCCCAAAGGCTGTTAGAAGGCAATTTGCGAGGCGACAGCAGAGCCCGTTAACCTTATAACACATCGCCAGGAATGTGTCTTATTTCGGGGATTAAGCTGCGTTATGTTTTGTTGGAATGCTTTGGAATTATTTATGTTGGCACGCGCGCGGCGTCACTCGGTTTTAGTTGCGAATGAATAAGTAATGGCTGTCTTCGCGTTAAATGGGATGCGGAATGAGACACTGAACACAGGAAAGAGGTTAAAATGAGAATGTCAAACATTTAAGCGTAAATCGCAACTAAGCAATTGGGAAATTGGATATAGTATACAGGTAAAAAGAAGGTTTTCGAATGGCGACCACATACCGGACGACGTTCCATGTACAGGCCTCCTACAAGGTGGACCGACGATCTGGTCATGGTCGCGGGAAGCCTCTAGATGCGGGCCACGCAAGACCGATCGTGGTGGAAATCCTTGGGGGAGGCCTATGCCCAGCACTGGGCGTTCGTTCGGCTGACATGATGATGATGATACAGGTAATATTAAGATGTCAAATTGAGGAGCCCGTGGCGCAGTGGTTGGCCTGCGATCATTAAGGTTAAGCAATATCCGCAATGGTCGGTTACGGGATGGGTGACCAAAAACGTTTCATATTGAGCTCCTCCGTGTTTCAGAAGGCACGTTAAGCCGTTGGTCTGGGATGCATTTGCAGTCGTTAATACCCACCAACCCGCAATGAATTATCAATCACTAAGGAACTTTTTTTTTTTTTTTTGTATCCTGCTACTTAGCGATCTGTTTCCCGGAAACAATAATCTAATATGCTGTCAGATTTTCATCGGTAGATTGACATCAGCCGAGTAGTGCACCCACTGGTACCATTCTCATCTTCTGTCTGCAAATCTTGTTGCCAGGTCTGGTATACTATTCCTCTTGAGGCGAGAAAATCTCAAACTGCCCACTCCCTGCAGTTCAGAAGCAAGCTGGTTAATGTGATGGCCTAATCTAGTTTGATAATTTTTGCTGTATGACTCTATTTCTTGCTTCACTGTTCGCAGGTTCAAATCTAGGTTCACATATTGGTTGCTTATGTACGGAGGAATGTTAAACATGGCTCTCATTGTTTTGCTTTGAAACCTTTCCAGTATTTCAATGTTACTGTGGCTGGCTGTTCCCCATAGCTGTATGCCATACGTCCATATAGGCTTCAGTATAGTTTTATAGATAGCCATTTTACTAACGTCTGACAACTGTGACTTGCGACCTATAAGCCAGTACATGGAACATACAACAACATACAACACTAAGGAACTGGCTGTGTTAGCTATAACTGCCGGAATACAATAATGTTGAAAACATCATTGTCATGGCGTCAGACTTAGATAAGATGGTGGTAGCTCGCCAGGCGGACTTAATGTAACAACGTTATCTATCTAGGGTTAAGAACAAGCCGAATACAATATGTGAGGAGGGTTTCCTCACATTGATGAAGCAACGCTGGCATACAGCGTTAACAAGAGACAGCAAAATTCGACAAGTCGTGTAAGCCTTTCGGTAGCTTAGTTGGTCAGAGCATCGGGCCGGGTCCTCGGAGGCGCGGGTTCGAATTCCGCCTGAAAACTACTTATAGGGCAAAATTCGACGGGACGTGTAAGTCTTTCGGTAGCTTAGTTGGTCAGAGCATCGGGCCGGATCCCCGGAGGCGCGGATTCGAATCCCGCCTAAAAGCTACTTATAATAGGGCTCGTGGTTTTTAACCGACTTCTAAATCAAAAAGGAGGAGGTTCTCTATTCGTCTGTATGTATGTTTTTTCTTTTTTTTTTTTTTTGTGTATGTCCACCGATTACTCGAAGACGGCTGAACCGATTGAAATGGTTCAAACGTTATTACATCAGGTTAGTTTCTAAGTTCGTCCCATTTTTTGAAATTTTGAAATCGGTTCATTAGTTTTCAGGAAATCTTGAAGACATTTTTTTTTTATATTACATACAATGTGTGAGAGGTGCCAAATGTAACGGTTTTGGCCACTTACTGATAGTTAAACTTTTGTAAGTATTGCGAAAAATCAAAACCAAACCCAGGTAAAATCAATATATTCTAATGCGCTAGAAACCAGTCAATTGCAAAACAACAATTTAATTGTAAAAAACAAAGGTTTATAAAGTATTTCATCCAAAACAAATTTCCTAAAATTTTCATACAAAACATTTTTTCAAACAGAAAATGGAATTTATTGAAAAAAAATCTTATGACATAAGAAATTTTAACGATTGTAATTATTACCTTAAAATACCTTATTTTAATTGCCTTCATCAAAAATGGCTAAAAGTTGTTTAGAAGTCATTTAGAGCCAAAACCGGTACGCTTGCCCTACTTACGTTATTTATTTGTTGAGGAATTATTTTTTACTATTTTGATGTGGTTTTTTTTAAGGCGGTTTTATTTTTTTATAAAAATAATTTTTTACTATCACATTTTTCCTATACTTACAAAATTGCATTGTGAATGCATAAAAATAATTTAAAAATCTCAGTAAATTAAATGATTTGCAGCTTACTGCCGCACTCAGAGACGTCAATTAAATTTTAATTGGAATTAAATTATCATTCCTACTTTATTTAATACTGGACATAAAAAAGAGACAGTAGAGATTTAATTATCAATTAATGTTAATTGGCGTCTCTGATTGCGGTAGTTAGAAAGAGAAGAGTTAGAGAGAGAAGGTTTGCAATTAGTTTTACAGTGTTTTGTTATAACTTGAAGTGCAATTCCGTATAGTTCACCTAAGCTTCGCGAAGTGGCTTCTCTGCGCTTCCAAAGAAGTAGCCGCTGCGCTGCCATTTCTCAAGCACCTAATTGGCAGCCAGATCAATGGCCCCGATGCAATCACGCAAACGCTATAAATCACAATTAGTCGGTACAGTCTGAGAAACATCCAGTATTACACTTGCTGAAGAAAAACCGACCTTATTACAAACAACATGAAAGAGATCTTAAGGTTGAACTGTAATGGTTAATCTGTTGTCTTGTGTATGTAGTGGGATGGTCTTATTTGTTGTATTGGCTAATAATAGAAGGACTGATGAAACTATATTAGCTAGTTTTGCAAAACATTTCTTTATCCACGATGGGTTAGTTTTAGCCTTCATCACACCTGATGTTAAGTGGTGATAGGCTAAAGGTGAAAGCGCCCTACTCCCGGAATTCTCAATCACTGAGGAACTGACTATCTCATCTTTAACTACAAGAACATATTAATGCTGAAAACATCATTGTTATGGCGTCAGACTTAGATAAGACGGAAGGAGCAGGAAGCGACGGTGGGTTAGTACGACAAGTCCCACCACCAACCAAAACCGAATACAATATGTATCCTCACTGGGAATCGAACCTGAAACCTCTGGGACTGATACCGTGGGTGTAAACCACTAGAACTCAAAGGCGGTTAAATATAGTCCATAGAGGCGGTATATTGAGGCAAGGGTGATAGATTCGATAAACGTGATGAACGTGAAGTATGAGTATGAAGTATACTTGCTTAGATTATAACGCTTAAATACTCGTAAGTACGAGTATCTCACAATAAACTCTCGTTCTAGTAATGTTTTACCATTTTGGAAGATATTTCGAAATATTGACTACTTATAAGGCAAAATGATTACAAAAACCTTTATTTTATTTTTAAAAATCTATCTATAAACACCCCACACGAAAAGGTTTGATGAAAAAAATACGGACGGACGGGCAAACAGACAGACAGATCGACATGACGGATCTATAAGGGTTCCATACGGCTACGGAACCCTAAATAACTAAACTGTGTTATACCCGTCTCTCTCACTCTCCGGACTTGACAGAATCGAGTGGCAGCGGCGGGGCTAACGAAGTTTCTTTTTCATTGAGTTTGAGTAGGACTTCAGGTTTTCGTGCTTGGACATCGTACAATGGTTCTATTCTTTTAAAAACTTTACAAATGAGCATTTGTAATTTTTTGAACCACCTATGTACAAAATCGATTGAACGTATTTTATAGTCACACGGCTGCTCACTGTATCATAAATTATAGCTTCTTTCCTAACAACAAGTACCTTTTGAACACGAAAGGCAACCCAAAACACAGTAAATTCCACGTAAACGGCATAAAAGGCGTTTTGTAAATTTTAAGATTTCCACGTTCCTTTTTACGGTCGATAAGTTGCGACCGTGAAGTTAGTATACAGCCGCCGTGCGTTCCAGTTCACGCGTCGTTGGCGCCGAGAGCTCATTATCAGCAAGTATGCGCGGTGCGTAGAACGAAACGCGTCTTTGAAGATGAAACAATTCATTAGAAATATGAGGTTAAAGAAATAACTTCAAATGTGTATGTAAATCGCGGAGGTAGGAGGCGAGAAATTAATGGAAGTTGTCGCAGGAAATAAGTGAGCTTATTTTTAGCATCCATATTATTTTGTAGGTAACTCAATAGGAGAGTTTCTTCTGACGTTTCACCGTTAGTTCAAAAATTTGTACTAGGTGGCGCTACCAAACTATAGCGACCTAACTTTTTCAGACTAGTTCAGAGTATACAATCTTGGGGCAACATTTCGAACCAAAAATGCCATTAGGGGTATAATAAAAGATCTGAGGAAGTAAACGAACAAGTATCTAGTAGAAAATAGCAAAGAAAATAGTATGACATTACTATACGAAATATGTCTCCGAATATCAAGTTAAACCAGTGGGAATGGGTCTGCTCTTATCTGCTTGCCTTAAAATGTGTTTTCTTTTGTTTTTATTCATTTTATTAAGAACTAGCTGACCCAGCGCGACTTCGTTCCCGTGGCCCTACCCCCTGCTCCACCCTACCCTACCCGTACTCTACCCCTACCCTACTCTACCCCTACCCTACCCCTACCCTACCCTACCCTACCCCTACCCCTACCCCTACCCTACCCCTACCCTACCCCTACCCTACCCCTACCCTACCCCTACCCTACCCTACCTATACCCTACCCTACCTTTACCCTACCCTACTTCTACTCTACCCCACTTACCCCCTCCTCCTATTTTCTCACCGTAAGAACCTTCCTTGGACTTCCACGAACATTTCAAGACCAAAATTAGCCAAATCGGTCCAGCCGTTCACGCGTGATGTCGTGACCAAGGGAAATAGCGATTCATTTTTATATATATAGATTACATTTGAAACATGTATGGCGCAACTTGCAGTATATAGTAGAATTGTTTTTTGTTTTAAACTAATATTAAAGCTTTAAGTAGAGTTCCTAAGTAACTGAAAATTGTTCACCGCTATGATCATTAGTTCGCCTATACTTAACTGTATTTATCATAACCCATTGTGTAATTGTGATGGAAACTGACCTTAGTCATACCATGTTAAGGTCATTTTTCAATTTGACGACTCTGTATGAAATAAGTCAGGGAGAAAAAAACAACCCTTGAGTTTCTTGCCGGTTCTTCTCCCTTCTCCCGCTGTAGGGTTTGCGAACCGATGGCGTAGCTTCTATGACGTTCACAAGTATTGTAAATAACAATCTAAATTGAATAAACAGATTTGAATCTTGAATCTTGAAACAAAAAGTTGCACTGAGCGTATCCTCTGAACAGGAGGTAAGGTGTGTGATGGCACCAAAAGGTACCTTACACAAAAGGTATCATAAACGATAAAAAATAAACTTTGAGAGAACAAAAACACAGTTCCTTAAATTCAATAGACGCTTGATTAAGTGCCACATATGGTTAAAATAAAACGACTCAGAAATGCAATATTCAAGCCAATATTATTTCATAAATGTATTTCTTTGACCACTTAAAGAAGTCATAAATTTTAGTTAGGCATGACGTTTAGTTGTAAATGCGTCTCAAAATCAAGAAAAAACCAATCCTTGAAACAAAACAGCAGAGGTTTTTGTAATCATAAATTTGTCACTCGAGAGTGCAAACCGACAAGTTGACGCCTATTTAATACGTATAAAAAAAATCACAGTGAAACGTAACGAATTATCTGAGCAACGACTGATTAGCAAAAAGGAACCTTGTGTCTTGATTAGTTAAAACTATGAAGACATAATTGAGTTTTCCCGATGTTTGTTTAAGCTAAAAATTGCAGATATTACGCAGAATCATTCTCTATCTTTCAGGAGTCAAGCATGACAGACTCAAAATCACCTACAGCGCATTCTAGTCGTCTAGATTTCAAGTTGGATCTAAGCGTTTTTGAACACATCGCGCCATCTAGTGAGTGGAAGGTTGGAGCGGCGCCTAACGAGTTGATTAGCCAATCAGGTCACAAGGAGGCGGGGTGTTTTGCAAAATGCGCTGGCGCAGATTTAAAGAAGATTGGTCCGTGAAGACAAATAGTTAAGACCTAAATTAGAATACATAGATTTAGCGTAGTTGTGAGAAGGTTATTATTGTAAGCTGGCGGGGAGAAACAAACAAGGGATTATTCACGGTCGCGCGGCCGGTTAGAGCGGTCATTTTTAATCAATTTAAATTGTTAATATTCATTGTATAAAACTTTGTAAATCACCATTGCTTGTAAAGTAATAGAATCAGTGTGGCGAATCAGCAAGGTGTTATAAAGCTAAGTATATTGTGAATCCTTTTGACGTGAACTTATTTGACTTTAAACTTATATTGTAATAAAACTGATGATGATAATAAATATCATAAATATTTAAACAAACTTAATGAACAACGTTCTCACACCTTATAAAGTCAAAATAAGTACACAAACACAATCTTATATTGCAATTTTCTTTGTGTTCACATTTCTTTGTTTAGAATAATTAGATTAATCGGCAGGAATTGGGTTTTTTATTACTTTGCTTCGTTTTCCCAATTCTACTGACTTTATCAGCCGTAGGAACAGAAGCAAAGAGCCAATTTCCTTCTAACGAATGAATATTGGTTAAAATAGTCCAGAGTTTCGAATTAAATTCAATTTGAAGTAATAAAATTAATATAACATCATATTCTGTATTTATATTTATTTCCCATTATAGGAACCTCTTTTCAATGAATTCATAAATAATTTTATTAATAATTTTCTTAGAGTTGAAGTAGATATTATTGAATTTTAATAATTGAGTTACTTTCGAATAGTAACAAACTTTTCTGGAGGATAAGACTATAGAAACTAAACTTTCCTTTTCTTGAATCTGACATAATGCCTTCGACGGCATTTGAATATTTGATCTGTTATAATATGGCTATAGATAAAGTACAATGTCATTAGGAATCCTTCGATTGGATTCTAAATTTTGATTGGAGACAAAATTGATAGCTTCAGACAATTGTTTTGAAGTCAGCTTAATTGAAACTTATTTCAAATCACATTAAAATAAGCTGAATTATATTTTGGGATACAATTAAAAATAGACGATCACATAGTTATGGCTATTATAACAAAGGGCTTTGGCTTTTGTTTACGAGAATAGCAGAAAGGACAATAGGTCTGCAGTTCGGGCCATCACAGGTGGGAGACGTTTTTAGGCTGAATGAACGAACGAACTTTGCCATCATATGTTGAAATTAGTAGGTTGTGTTACGGTTACAGCGCCATCTAGTGCATCGAAAAATTACTGTAGGAAACTCTCCCATTTGGTTTTCAACATAAAATCAGTAGCTCTAGTAGAAAAAACTGTAGCTAAGGTAAACTGTTATCGTGATCGTAATTATTTTGTATGAAAACCAGAGCAGCGTCTCTTTCATAAAAGGAACAAAAATTTTATACTATAATACAGTAGTGCCACAATCTTTTGTGTTCCGGTGGCCAAAATGTGAAACTAACGTGTTTATGTTAAATATCAATTTGCTGTCCAATCATAGTGCTGCTGACGGCTAAAGATCTTAGAAGTCAGGGCCGGTTAAATTGCTATAAAAAAATAGAAAAGATACATAGCGCCGCTGTCACTGGAACAGAAAAGATTGTGGCTTTGTACAGTTCCACAAACTTTGCTGTTCCGGTGGCCTAAATGTGAAACTAACGTGTTTTTTAATGTAATTTTGCTGTCAAGTTGATGTCCAATCATAGTGCTGCTGACGGTTAAAGATCTTAGAAGTCAGGGCCGGTTAAATTGCTATAAAAAAAAGAAAAGATACTAGAACAGAAAAGATTGTGGCACTGTATAATGCGACAAACTTTTCTGTTCCGGTGATTATCTTTGGAACTAAAACAGTTGTCATACGACAGTCCATTTTGACAGCTAATTTCGTATTGCAAGTGGCTCCTCTGTCACGGCTGTCACCGGAACAGAAAAGCTTGTGTCACTGTACATAGTGTTGACAGCAGCACTTTGACAGATTTTGAAAGACGTTTTATTTTACAGTGCGACAACGTTTTCTGTCCATAACTGGAACTAACGTATTTTGTTTTTAATGTCATTTTGCTATCAACCATAAGCGCCGTTGTCACCGGAACAGAAAAGTTGCACTGTACTATTCGATTACCATAACGATAACTTTTCATGCTAGGGCCACAGGCTCCGTTTTAGAGGTCTAGTGGCCGGAACAGAATTATGGCAAAGATCTAACGCCGACGAATTTGCGAGCACCAGCTAGTCTTGGTACAGTCGAAGGGATATTGGATAGAATAAGTAATAGGATAGAGCCAAGTGAAGGAGTCAAGACGAGACTATACAATGGATGAACTAAGGTTGTAGCTAGAGAAGAAGGTCGAAAGGAAGAATCAAAAACTAAACGTACCATAAGGAAAGTACGGTGGACATCAGTGAAGAAACTCTCGATATTAATCCTAATAAATTGGAATAGTTTGAGTTGCACACTAAGGCTTAATTCACATAGCGTAGATTTTGAACTACATTATGACGAGAGTATATTTACTATTCCAGAGTTCCAGGTTTCTAGAGTAACCCTATAAGTATGACTTTACAAAACTGCCCTTTAATATAATTTGGGGTTTTTGACTCGATAGAAAATCTATGATTATTTTCTAGTCCATTTATTTCTCGTTTTCTCTTGTTTTCGAGAAATGCAAAACTGATCTAATTCTGAGATTATGAAAAAGCGGAAGTTACATGAAGCAAAGTAAATGGCAAACAGCATGAGTAAAAGAAAAAATCCGTATATCCGTTTTTTTCTTCGAATACAAGGTTTAATGATCAGTGAATTGGAATGTTTTCCAATAAATAAGGTCAAAGGTACATTCCACGTTTTTCCTTGATAAATCAAATACCTCAGGACCAAGTATGCTTGCAATATCAATTTGAGAAAGATTTTTCGATTGATAATTTCAAACAAAACTTAATTTACATCAACATTATTATTATACCTACCCTTGGATCTACATCCAATACAATAATAGCGCTATCTCGCTTACAATGTACTTTATTAGCGTGTGAATTTGAGTGTGTTCTTAGGAACAACTATTAGTTATGTTGAAAGTAATAGTCCGATCAACGGGGCTTATGTAACCCGATAAATTCCCCCGTCTCTCAAATTAGGCACGATATTGTAGAGTAAGTAATGCTGATTCAGGATCTGCGAGTTAGTCATTTTTGACGTGTCGTGAGCGCGTGAAAATCGCTTCCAATTTCTTTGAGAATGGTTCCTTAAAAATAAAATAAAAATAAAAAAAAATAAAAATGTTTATTTGTCAGACTACTTGATGGTCCATTATTGTTAGTAACAAGGAGAACTTACCAGCTATGTTAGTACTTAATAATTAATTTTTAGTTTGGAGCGAGTAATTTGGCACATGTGCTCGACTAGCGGACAGTCCCCACTACCGGCGATGGCCTGCAGGACGCTGTTGCTGCTACCGCGAACCCACCGCAATAGTGAGCCTGCTTTTTTGCGTAATATGGTCGGGAAACTGTCGACCTCTGTGTACGCGAACATGCTAGAAGCGCTGCAATAACGCGGTAGCCCCAACAACGCCCTGAAGGCATTATTGTACTGTACACGCAGGGCGTTATACGATTTTTGGGTATAGTTAACCCACAGACTGCTCGAGTAAAAAGAGGTACAGTAAGCTTTAAAAAGTGTCACCTTAACAGGCGCAGAACATCGAGCAAATCTGCGAGCCAACATATTAGCCCTAACCGACAGCGCCCTGCGCTCTCTCTCTATATCTAAATCGTCTTTTAGGTTTTTGTAACTATATGGCCTAAGTATTTAAATTGTCTCACTCTTTCAAGAGGTGACCCGTAAAGTCTAATGGGGGGTACAAAATCAGGAAGTTTATTACCGGCTTTAAAAACTAAGTACTCGCTCTTTTTACAGTTGTAAACTAAACCATTTGAAATTGCGTATGTTTCACAGAAACCCAACATCTTTCTAATGGCGCTGACTGAGGGGGCCAGCAGCACCATATCGTCCGCGTAGCTGATATTATTGACGCATGCGTTATTAATATGACACCCGATCTTCATGCTGCTGAGCCCCTCGATCAGCGCGTTCACATAGAGGTTGAAAAGCTTGGGAGAGCTCAACCCCCCCTGCCTCACACCACATTCAGCCTCATTACTTTCTGTTTTAATCAGTTACATAATATTTTTTGTACTTGTTCAAAATATGGTTTATTTGTTAAAATATCGGACACAATATAATGTTTCTTTTGTAGGATTCCTAATAAAAGACATTTAACAAGGATTAGTCAAACCGCAATCAAAATGGGATGCGGCTTTTCAAAATTTAATTAATGATTCAAGCCAATAATCTTACATCGTTTTAAGATTGAACACTTTAAGCGGATTAAACCCGTCTTTGATTGATAACCGATTGATACTGAGATCTGCCGATTAATAACGATTATTCCAAATCGATTTAACCGATTTAATTGATGGTCGAGATTGTCTCGCCCGCCTAACTTTTGTTAAATAAACTTTAACTATGAAGAAACATTTTCGAAAGTCATGTAACTAATAAGATTTGAACAAAATTCTTCTATTGTAAGAAGTTAGTGTTATCTGAATAACAATATACTTATTTTTACTTTCTTCTGTTCACAATGCCATTTTTATGATTGAAAATCGACCCGTCTCACATCACAACTAGCCCCGATGGGACTCGAACCCATAATCTTTCACTGTCCCGGAGAGCACTAGCCCGGACACTTGAAAGCTATGGAGTTCATGTTTCTACCTATCTAACGACCATACGAATCTCACTTAGCCATTCCTAGAGCTCGTCTTATAAATATACAGAACCACCCGAAAGCATGCATAAACATTGAGCCCACACCTTCCCCCGATCAGATAGCCACCAATAAATCACTGCACTATTGAGTCGTCTTATCGGTCGACTAATAACGGGCGTGATGACTGACGAACGAAACGATTAGTGCGGACCATCAATCACTCGGGATAAGGGGGGTTAGTACGAAACGAATGTTTCGATAAACGGTTTACAACAACTTTTGAGCACCGCGTATTTTGAATGTGCCTTCGACGAATAGTTGCTTCAATATAGACGCCAAACGCTCGCGAAACAGACACAGCTTGCAGACCTTTGCAAGTTTTGCTTGGCAAACTAGGCACGAAAAAGGCGGTGTACATAAGCACTTACTTATAGAACTCAAGAAAAAGGTTCTTCATCAGCCCATCATTCTTTTAACACCCCGCTGCTGGGGCACTGGCCTTCCTTATTGATGGATAAAAAGCCATGACCCACCAAGCAGCCCACCAAAGCAGCAAGCAGTCACCTACCCCGTTACCGACCATTGCAAAAGTTGCTTTACCTCAACGATCGCAGTCTGTCGCGGTAACTACTACTACTACTACTACATACTACTACTACAGCGCCTCGGGCTCCTCTATAAATAGTTAAGAAGGAGCATGTTACGCATTTAGTACTGAGTGAAGCGTGAAATTGAAAACAATCAAGTTGCAATGACAAACTGAAGACATTCCTTGAAGATTTTCTGATCGATGAAAAACTTTATGCGGATTTTTAACCGACTTCAAAAAAAGGAGGAGGTTATCAATTCGACTGTATATTTTTTTTTTATTTTTTATGTGTGTTACCTCAGAACTTTTTAGTTAATGAACCGATTTGGATAATTCTTTTCTTATTTAAAAGGTGACGCTTCTCGTGTAGTCCCATTCAAGTTTTATCAAGAACTGGCAAGAAGTTCAGGAGTTATCCTGAATAATGTGTATTTAGACTTTATTTGGGTATATGGACGATTTCATAGTTTCATCAAATTGGGGATCATTTTCAAAATATTTTTTTTTTCGAAAGTTGGTTGGTCAGAAGTACTGACCTGTCCCCTGATTCACGAACCATCGGAAACGCTCCCGACAGCGGATTGTATGCACTGTCTCTGTCACTCACTGTCGAATAGACAAAGACAAAGCACAGAATTCGAATCCGATTCCGTTTCCGACGGTTCGTGAATCAAGGAGCTGATCTTACTTTCACCAAGTCAGGACCAGGGGATCAAATCCCAGGAAAATTGAGAGAAATTCTCAAATATAGGCAAGTCTTATGCGTTCCATTTATTATTGAAGTTAGTCAAGTATTCGCATCTGGTAGTCATCATCTCATAGTGATGAGCTGGTGATGGAAGCTACAACTTCTTAACGCTTAGGAGTTGGAGAATATTTCTTTAAGTATTAATCGTACGTATGGGCCAATAGTTATATTCTTTCAGGTTATTAGGGTGAGCTGCTGATGAGAGGTGAAACTCCTCAACAGTTAGGAGTTATATTATGTTTTATAAATACCATATGCACGAATGGACCTTCGGTTGTATTCCTTCAAGTTATCTAAGTAGCTAAAGATGGAAAGCTGAATTCCGTAACGGACAGGATATTTACAACAATTTATCATAATCACCATGTAGTTTCTTAAGCTACTTCACTAAGAATCGAAAAATAAAACGTTTTGGAAAAAAAATCTAACCGCCTTCAAAACGGATCTTCAAACAAAAATTAACAAACACTAAAAAACGAAAAAAATAATAAGATTTTTAATTCAAAGGACGATGATACGTGACTTTTTCTAATTTATCTTGGTACTTACTGAACTGTTTGAAGTCGGTGCCAAGCCAAAAAGAATAAGAACGAAATATACTGAGTATAACTAACATATAAAAAAAAAACCCGGTCCCAAGCGTGAGGTGTAGGACGTAATTACTTCAATACGTATAAGACGGCACCGACTTCAAACAGTTCAGTAAGTACCAAGATAAATTAGAAAAAGTCACGTATCAACGTCCTTTGAATTAAAAATCTTATTATTTTTTTCGTTTTTTAGTGTTTGTTAATTTTTGTTTGAAGATCCGTTTTGATGGCGGTTAGATTTTTTTTTCAAAAACGTTTTATAAACTTTTTTATTGTGTTCTGTGGGTTTACAGTAGGGCTGCAGAAATTAAAAGGAAATTGTTTGTACAAATACAAATACAAATACAAATATTTTATTTGCCATAAATAGGGTACATAATACAGATGGTCAAAATAAAAGAAAATGTCGCTTAAAACCTATTTAGCCATAGTACTATAGCATGATCGATCGGTCGTCGGACCGATCGTTGTGGAGATCCTTGGGGGAGGCCTATGCCCAGCAGTGGGCGTCGTACGGCTGAAATGATGATGACTATAGCATGCAAAAATTATTATGTCAATGCATCGACCACATCGATATAAATTATTAAGTATATTCTAACCGTACCTATTAACTTCTTAAAAATTCACCCACCGAGTAAAAAGTATTTTCGAGCAGCCATTGACGCAAGGCCCTTTTAAATTTAGTCGTCGGTAAGCATTTAATGTCATTTGGTATGTGATTATAAACAGTAATGCACATCGCATAACAATTATTTAGGTAGCATTTTGTTCTAGGCACTGATTCTATTACTAGCCTGTTAGGATCTCTATTACTTCGACTCGTTAAATCCTTGGACTTCATAAAATTATTTAAATGCTGGTGTGTAAAAACACTCACTTCTAAAATATAGATGCACGGTAATGGAAGTATTTTTAAGAGTCTGAAATAGGGACGGCAAGGTTCGTCTGGCGCTACGTGACATATTGCGCGCACACATCTTTTTTGCGCTATAAACGCCTTGTTGTTTTCCGAACAACACATTGTAAGGGCAGAATGTGCTATGCTTATTAAGGCCAGCGCGGGATGGCAGTTGTAAAAGAAGATAATAATATTTAAAGAACTACCTATTTCATTGCCATTTCAAATTTTCGTTACATATTCACAGTTCGATTTGTCTTCACCTACGATCTTTTACCTAAGCTGATATCGTAACGATGCGGGTCAAACGTCGTCCGATTATCGTAGTTCAGTTTTGTGAATAGGAACCCTGATCACGACGCGGAATTTTTTCAACTCCCTTCTGTCGATGTAATTCTGTTGAAAGGGTGATTTTTGTTGTTTCATTGTGTTGTTTCCGAGGTTTGATAGTGATTCGGGTTTGGTTTGGTTTCGTGTTTTTGTGTAGTCTCTGATTGAGACCTACCAAAAACATTTTCATTTAAAATACTACCAAGACGAGACCATTTATAGCTCGCACTTTCAATAAATAACATCAGATCTCATGTAGAGCCATGTTTTTAGCTCAGCACGAACTGGCCGCGTACCGGACGACGTTCCGTGGGCAGGTCCACTACAATGTAGACCGACGATCTTGTCAAGATCGCAGGAAGCCGCTGGATGCGGGCAGCGCAGGACTGATAATTGTGGAGATCCATGGGGGAGGCCTATGCCCAGCAGTGGGCTTCGTTCGGCTGACATGATGATGATGATGATGATCTAACTCTACAAGCCTTAATTACACATACTCTACTCGTAAGTCAGTCTCCGCAGACTATTGACATCATATCCTAGAATTTTGTTTATGGGTATCTTCTTCATTGGGTGAATAATTCAAGTATTTACATTTGCCCTTTCCAGTATCGGGAGACGGCAACTGCATTGTCAGTCGCCTGGTTCAGCTCCTCCCTGCTGCATAAGGTATAATAATTCCTGTGGTATATTCCAAAGCTATGGGCATTGGGCATTCAAAAAGACGACGAAACACTTCGAGAAAAGGCTGGTAAGTAGTCCCCCAGATCGGTGGAAGAAAAGTAACTTTGTAGGTATGTTTGTTACTTTTCCATATTTTTTGTAATTGCGAAGAATTTGTAAAATGAAAACAAAATTTAATCAGTAAAAATCAAAATAATTTTTTTTTATTCAATTTAGGTTGAGGTAACAACCCTTATGAACGTCAAAGAAGCTACGCCATTATCTACCAAGGCTATATTATCATAATTTGTGTAATTCCTGCTTTTCCTAATTCTGTTATTTATTATCTTTTCAAGTATTATATCCAGAAGTACCTACAAAGATTATCTAAATCGGGTATATTCCGAAAAAACAAAACTTTTTTTCGATAATACATTTTTTTATTGACAAAAGTCTTTTATATTACGACACGTGTGACGACTTATCAACCTTTCTAAGGATTCTATAAAACCTACAGATTCTTAATAAACAGCTGAAGGAAAATGTGTCTTATTCATAGTAGACATAAGACATAAATTATCTTGGCGCCGGTTACAATTCCCAGATTGAGGAAGGAAGGAAAAATATACCTATTAAAATGTTACTAGCTGAAATTTCTTGCCTCATTAAGAAAATATGGATTAACGAAAGAAATTTATAAGGAATTAGCTGCGCCCAGGAGTTTCACTCCCGTGGGATTTAGGGATAAAAAATATGTAGTTTAAAAAACTAAAAATACACACTTTTATAGGAAGCAGACTTAAAAGTACAAAATAACCGTCTATTCAGTAACTGAAATTAAAAAGCGTGGTGCCCCCTTTGCAAACCATGTATTTCAAGTAAGTGCTTAATATTGACAACGCGCACCACGCTTTTTAATTTCAGTTACTGAATAGACGGTTATTTTGTACTTCTAAGTCTGCTTCCTATAAAAGTGTGTATTTTTAGTTTTTTAAACTACATATTTATTTTTTACTTTTTAGTTTATTTAATGGCAAGCTATGGATGAATAGTAATCGATTTCACAGTCCATTCATGTGTCTGCCCACCCCGTAAACATTATAACTCAAAGACGTGACTGTATATTTATTTTTACAAATTCAAGTAGAGTCTATTAGTTCCTCTCCACCAAGTGTAGCGAATAGGTCTCATCAGAACGAAACAAATGAGCACAAACTCGAGGGGTTTCCTAGTGGTCATGAAGGAGTGCCACTGGCTTCCTCCCTGCTCCATCATCAGACCCTCACCACCAAGTGTAGCGTATAGGTCTCGTCTGAACAAAACAAATGAGCCAAAAACTTGAAGGGTTTCCTAGTGGTCATTAAGAAATGCCACTGGCTTCCTTTCTGCTCCATCATTAGACCCTCGCCACCAAGTGTAGCGAATAGGTCTCATCAGAACGAAACAAATGAGCCCAAACTCGAGGGGCTTTCTTGAGGTCATTAAGAAGTTTCACTGGGTTCCTCCCAGCTCCATCATCAGATCCTCACCACCAAGTGTAACGAATAGGTCTTATCGAAACGAAACAAATGAGCCCAAACTCGAGGGGTTTCCTATTGGTCATTAAGAAGTGTCACTGGCTTCCTTCCTGCTCCATCATCAGACCCTCACCACCAAGTGTAGCGATTAGGTCTCATCAGAACAAAACAAATGAGCCAGAACTCGAGGTGTTTCCTATTGGTCATTAAGGAGTGCCACTGGCTTTCTCCCTGCTCCATCATCAGACCCTCACCATCAAGTATAGCGAATAGGTCTCATCAGAACAAAACAAATGAGCCTAAACTCGAAGAGTTTCCTAGCAGCCATTGAAGAGTTCTGTTGCCTACCTCTTGACTCCATCATCAGATCAGCTCGATGGTAGCAAATTATTGTATTGTCATCGGATTCATATAGACTTGCAAAGATTCAAATCAATACGACTATTAGAAGTAGGTTAAAATTGAGTTCCAAGATTTTCTTACATTGTGACTTAGTTACAAGTGAAGCTAATAAAAGTGTGGTAAAAATAGATAGACCTACCAAATACATATAAAATTTCATCAAAATCGTTTAAGCCGTTTCGGAGTAGTATTATGGCAACTAACACTGTGACACGAGAATTTAAAATATTAGAGTGGTTGGTTTGAGATTATTTATTTTATTTTATTTTTATTTTTTACAACAGGCACAATTACAGACAACAGATAGAACAAAAAATTCAAAAAAAAAATAAACACTTAAAATATCAGCGAGCGTGTCTGCGCCCAATTACAATTGTGCACAGCACTTTTAAAAACTAATTACAAAAATTCGACAACATAAAGGCAAAAAAGACAAAAAGATTACAATTTTACAAATAACAAAAAAATATTAGGTTAATTAATATAATATTCACTATTCAATATTTAATATTTTTTTTTTTTATTTACGTGTGATGTTGCAATATTGTTTCGAGTACTTTTCCTTCGTGTCATGAAATAAATAGCAAAGCTCTGGGTGCCTACCATCAACTCTTATTGCGGTTTTGTTTAGGACCTAAACTGATCTGCTTCGCTTATTCGTACCACGACAGCTTAATATCAATGACAGCGATTCAGTGATCATTCAATGACATTTCACAGCCGCAGGTTAGCTGCTGTGAAATGTCATGTCATGTACTCTTATTTTATTTATAACTCGGCCAAGCTAACATGACACCTGCAGGTTATAGCCGTCCCTCTCACTCTCAGGGCGTGACAGAATCGAGTGAAACAGACGGGTAGAAGAAATAAGGACACAAATCGTTCGGTCATTCACATTTAGCAATTCAATTGCGATCCAGTTTTTAGAAGGTCATAGTACGAAAGAAAGCAATTCATTTTAGGAACCTATTCTGCATCGCGCTATTTTTGAATCGCTGCCTTAAAGTTGATGGTAGGCACCCTGGTCATGAATTTTGAAAGCGGAAATAATAGTTTTAAAAAGATTTTGCTCTTTGCAAAGTTCTACAATGGTTTCAAGCATTATATAAGGCTTTGCTTCTTCTTACCACGAGATGTCTCTAGTTGTTCGCGACCAGACAAATTAAGGACTGTAGGAGCACCTGATCCACTAGATTTCCCCACGGTCTAGTTCTAGGTTAATATTTTATTTATTTTTCTACAGCACTGCAACGGATTGTTAGAGGAAAATAAGTCGTATTGCCGAGTAGTAGGGTCGAAAGTTGAGTAATAAGTTTCATAAGAAACCTGGACTGAAAATGTTGGTAGGCAATGTACGGAACATTTTATAAACACGTCTCCACAATAATTTTTATTCACTCTTAAATATTAAATGAATATGGGTTTTTTTTTTACCTAAACCTAAGTGCGGCAATTTGTTTTTAGACTAAGATAGTCCAACAATACTGCCTGTTTAGTGTATTATGTCTGCAAAATTTGCTAAAAAAACAAACAAATTAAATAAAGAAAACATGCAAAAAACCGTTTTTACAGTTTTGTTATTTCCAGTTACGTCAGCATATTTTTCTGTGTTAAAACCTACGCAGGATTTAATGAATCAATTCTTGATCCCCAGAAGCTTAAGCCAACTAAGGGCTCCCACACAAAACTGGGATGCGACGTCGTCGGGTCGCAAAAATATGCCGCGCGCCATTAGGAAATTCCCGAAAATAGGGTACTTTAAGATATGGATTAGTCGCAAATCACAAGTACTCAAAATTTGGATCGTAATTCAAATATCCTATTACTTGCATTCTACTTGGTCTTAGTTAATGAAAAATATATGAAAATAATAAAATAAAATAAGTAATTTTTTTTTAAATGGCATCCTTCATTTTCACAATTACCTAATTTGCTGTATACTAAGACGCGCGTGGAGTCCCACCGATGTGCGATGTTCTTCAATTGTTTCTGCTGTCGTCGTCGGGATTTTTAGCATTAAAATAAACCCTATTGTCTGTCAAATACTTAACATGCGTCAAAACACAAACGCAAAAATATGCCACCGAATATTTTTTTTAAACGAAAAAAAAGCTTACTAATGCTGCAATCTCACGTCAAAAATGACGGAAATAAGAGCGCACGCCTTCGAAGTGCGCTTTTACTCGCTAAGCCGTTTTGACACTCCAAACTATTAGTATTGTTACATTAAGGCGCTACTCGGAATAAGTATGGACTCTTTGATATAAAGCTATAAGATGGTTAGAGTTGTTATAAATCTGGTAATAAGATATATATTTCTTCATACCTTTATCTAAAATCGTATAGTTTCAGAAACACGATTTTATGATTTTGGCACGACACTTTTTATTATCGAAAATACCTCTAAAAAATAAGAAATATTAAGATTATTCTTAAATGGGCATACATATACTATTGAAAATTGGTTTAATTAGTGGACACCAATAATATTTAGGATCGTATAGAAGCATTATTTTTTAAAAATCGCTATAGTTTTTGAATACGAAGTGATTTTGTGTTTTTTTTTGCGTAATCGGCAAAATCGGTCTTGCTCCCGCGCGCGTCGTTTTCTCATTGCTATCTCGCTTTAGCATAATTTTTCCGAGTATCGCCTTAAGAATACAGTTAGTAGAAGCGTTTAAACAGCTAAATTCTTATGTTTAGTTTAAACTAGTCTAATACCTGTGTTCTTAATCTAATAAAATGCAACACGAAAGTTTAAAAGTGTATAAGGTACTTAGTATTGTTGATCGAATATCGCATCGCAAAAATCTGCGATGCGATGCAAATTCGCAGTTGTGTGAAGGAGCCCTAAACGCCGATCATTTTAATAGGCTTCCTTCTAGCCGGTATCTTCCAAAAAGTCAATAAGTTGTTTGTTCCACACGCGATCAACGAAAACGAAGCTCTATTCACTGAAATGTATGTTAGCCTGAGATACGAATGTATGTGATGATACGAATAGGGATCGACCTTTACCCATCAGTACCACGAGTGTTAAAGTGAATTGTCAATGTGCAAACGAAAAACTATCTCGTTTGAGTTATTTATGTTTTTACTTTTTTGCATTCACAATGCAATTTTTTTAATAAAAATATTGAAAATGTAGTTTTTACAATATCTGTTAAAATGCTCTCAAACGCGTATGCGAATTAACTAACTGTGTAGGAAATGAAGCTAGTTGACCCCCACAGTAATTCGTCAGTTAGAAAAAACTTTACAACGTGATAAAGTATCAATAAATTAAAAGTATTGTATAAAATTCCAAAGAATAATAATAATAGAAGTTAGGTTTTTTTAATGAAAGTCATATTTCATAGATATCTTTTTGAGGAAAAATGCTCCGTTGAAACTTTCTTCACCATACATATCCATGTAACGTATTAAAATGATTTATGAAATATCCATAAAAATATCCCAGCAGAAACACTAAATTTTACTAAAATATGTGTTTTTGGTGTGACTCGAACCGTAAAATTTCTCCGTCGAACTTTTTTACGGAAATGCTATTTTATTGAAGTTTTATAACCACAAAATGAAAATCTAAAAAATAAACCATGTAATTAAACTATTTTAAAAATTGCCGTTTTACTCGCAGTAGAAAATTTCTTTATCTGTTTTATTTATTTATTTAAGTACACAGTTCACTTTATTTTCAACTACAACAATATCCAAAAAAAAAACCAAAACCTAAAAGCATTTTACATAGAAAAACTTAATTCAGCAATCGGGAGCTGTGAGTACGAAGCGAGGCGTAGGAGCGGGGCGCGGGAGCCGTACAGGACGGGTTCCCCGCCGCCCCACCGCCCCGCCACCGCGCCGCCGCGCCGCCGCCGTCCGCTCACGCGATCATTCTATTTTCACGTATCAATCGTCGAGACAAAATAATTATGTTGACATTGTCTTTACCAAATAGTTGTATAAATGGTGGACCGAGAGGCGACCGTCGGTAATTCTACCTACTATAGCGTACCACAATGACATACTCATTGTTAGAAGGCAAAAAGTTACGTTACAAAAGTTGAGTTGTTGGTGCTGGGGGGCTACCGCGTAACTTTATGGATATGAACTTCATACGTTTTTGGGCACTTTAAGTCAATTTTATAAAGAAAATAGCCGCTATCAGTTACTTGTTTTGTGACGTCGGGTATAACGATAACTAGTTAGCAACGTTCAACAGAACAAAGCAGCAAAAATCTATCAGAATAAGGAATTCAAATGACAGTTGAAGCCCATACCCATATCCAGATTTCTTAGCCGGTAGCCCCCCAGGTTAGGTTGGCGGCTAGGCAAGCCGCAACCTGGGCCTCTTAGTATATTCATGAAAAAAGTGCGGCTAAAATGATGAGAAAATATGTCATCAGGTACCAGCATGATACGCTGCTCATACGATCAGGCTTGATAGATAGACTAGAAAAATGTGGTCTGCCACGCGCCGTCTTGGCCACTTTGTCAGTTCGAGCGATTTTAGCGGCGGCTTGCGGGGTGGTTTTCGTGTCATGGGGTACCAGTATCAAACTAACGTCTTACTGTAACTTAGGCCAACCTACTACAAAAAATACTGGTCTGCCGACCCGCAGCCTGGCCGTCTTTTGTGCCCGAGCAATTTAATGTTTGTATTGTTACTTACATTAATAATATGAATGTACAGTGTAACAGGAAAATTCGACCTTAAACGACACCACTATTTAGGTTATTAATAATGTACTATATCCAAAAGTTTAAGTTTTTTTATCGAAACACTACACTACCTTCTGAGTTTTGCTCTTATTTAATTTATTTTTATTTCTTTTTCGCTCCGTTAAGTTACAGTTTTTGCGATTTTTTGAGGAGGGGTGTACCACCATTTCAGAAATATTTTACTTTTAGTTTTTTTATCGAAACACTACACTACCTTTTGAGGTTTGCTCTTATTTAATTTACTTTTATTTCTTTTTAGCTCCGTTAAGTTACAGTTTTTGCTATTTTTTGAGGAGGGGTGTACCAGTTAACAAAAATAAATTATGAAACTCGAAATAAGTGCTATCATACAATAACTATTTAAATTATAGTTTTTTACATAGCAATCGCAACTTAAAAAAAATCTTAGAAAGTTAATCTGCAGATTAATGAAAACACTTCAACATCTTTTTGGCAATACCGCCTTTTTTAACCGCCTCTGTGGTCTAGTGGTTCATACCACGGATTTCAGACCCAGAGGTCCCGGGTTCGATTCCCAGTGGGGTTACATATTATATTCGGTTTGGTTGGTGGTAGGACTTGTTCTTAGTCCGCCTGGCTAGCTACCACCATCTTATCTAACGTCTGACGCCATAACAATGATGTTTTCAGCATTATTGTGTTCCGGCAGTTAAAGATAAGATAGCCAGTTCCTCAGTGATTGAGGATTCCGGGAGTAGTGCGCTTCCACCTTCAGCCTTATCACCACTTATCATCAGGTGTGATGAAGGCTAAGTGCTACCCCGTTGTGGATAACAAAAAAAATACAAATAGGTATAACACTCTAGGTAAAGTAGCTAAACTAAAGACGTATTGACAGAGAAAGCAGTGACATATAGAAAATATTATAAATATGTATCGAAATAAGTTTGTAAAAAGAAGAGGATAAATTGTGTAAGACTGTTATTAAAACAAAGTTAAAAGATTACCCTTTTAGAGAAATTAGCCTCAGAATGTTAAATTTGCCTTTAATCGTTTTTATTGTATTAATATATTATTATGTCAGGCTATGTATGTTATAATAAGTATTGTGATTCTTTTGTTGCTTCTACAATAATAAAATTGTTATACCCATAATGTAGACGTACGTGTAGCAAACACAATAATAATGGATATTAGTGCTTTTCTTCGCCAACAAACTGCCATGCAGTTTGGCGATTGAAATTGAAATTGAAAGACAATTAACGATTGTGTGTATAGTTTTCAGTTTTACTGTGTAAAATCTGAAGTTCAAATAAAATAAAAAAATATTGTTTGATGTAAAGGAAAAAAATTATACATTACATTCAAAGAATAATAAAAATTACATTCATTCATTCATGATCATTATATGGCTTAATTTTCGAAGCATGATAGAGGCACAAAATAAATAGGTACAGAAGACAATCTACATACAAAGTTCGCTTGAGCAACGCACACATAGATACCGCTTACGGACATGATATCTCGGTCTGTCTCGGTCGTGTACGAGCGCGAGTGCTATCCGCTTGAGACACGTGTTTGTGAACTTGTGCAAAAATGGAACAACAAAAAATAAGTTATAATAACTGTTCAGTGGACGGTTGTTTTAATTAAACATTGAACAGTGAATTCTCCCTGATCCATGAATCAGAGCGTGTGGCCGGAGAGTTTCTTTGATTTGTTACGGTGAGTTTTATAATAACTGGACATTTCCGTGCGGGCAGTATCCACCACCATGTTGTATATAGATTGTCCACATCGTTGCTTGGATGGAAGGGCTTAGAAGCGGTTTTGAATCTCGAGCGGAAAGCACTCGCGTGTTTTAATTTGAGCTGGTTTTGGTCGGAGCGTAGATTTTTTTAGTCGAGATCTTTCCAGCTTGACGTTGTTACTCAACTCAATGTGCTCTAACTGTACGGTGATCGCTTCCTGTCTTTACGAGGTTGCATACAATGACATCATTAAATATTTGCTTCCTCGTCGACATATAAAATCTATCTTGTTTTTAACTTTACCCTCCGGCTTAATCCAGGTCCATTTGCGGCTTACGGGCTTTTTAAAGGAGTTCATCAGTAGGAAGAGGTTTTCCCCCGCTCCATAAAGTCTGCCAGCATCAGGCCTCTTTCGTTTCGTTGCCAAAATCCAAATTGCCCCACTCTCAACTCATCACCGTAACGATGCCCCAATTTTGCATTGAAATCCCCTGTCACAAACGTGTAGTGGATTTTGTATAGCTTTGAATGGCTTTAGAGATCTCCCCATACATAGCCTCCACTTCAACATCGTTGTGTTTCGAGGTCGGAGCGAAGACCTGTATGATATGCACCATATACCGTTTCTATATTTTGAGTAGGTGGGTAGCGTATCTAACTACCTTGCTCGACACACTCCCTATGGTGACGACGTTGTTAACGAGGTATTTGTGGACGATGAACGCAACACTACCAATGGACTGCTGGTTACCCACCCGGTGGTATAGCAAGGTATAAGCTGAATAGTAGGATAATCAAGTCCTCTTCCTCTCTTCGGACCTCAGTTATGTCAATGACATCCCATTGTAACTTGCTAATCGCCTCTTCCAACTTGAAAGCTTCGCGTCGGCCCTTAATGTGCGCGTGCTTTAGGTTACCAGGTGAGCAATTTAACAGGATAGCTTATAAATTGAAAATAATATAAATTTTATCGAGTTATTTTTTCATTATCTTGCCATAATCCCTATCCGCTAAAGCGCGCGGATGCACTCAGGGTATTTCGACTTTTTAATTCCAGCTATTATACATCTTTTGGACTTCACTTTTCTTCAATGTGGGTGATAATGCAGATGAAATTAGGTAAAGGTTATTCTAACTAGGCCTACTATCGAGTACTAGAAATTAAAAGGATGTAATTTCTGTTAGTTGTACTACGTCAATTCGCCATATAAAAAGGCCCATTATCCTTTGTGTTAGTTATAGGCTTATAGGTAGGGGTGAGCACGTAAAACATGTGTTGTGATTGATAAAAATACTGCAACATGTCATTTTTAACTGTGTTTAACGTAACGCTTATTTTTTCCTTTCATCAAACAATATTTTTTTTACTACTCGTCACCGCTCTCTGACCTTAAGTGACCTTAATTGGTATAAAATAAATAATAAAAAATATCTGAATTCAACTTGACTTAATAAATAAGCTCTTTTGAATCGTCTATATTTTTCTACCACCCGTTCAACACTTTTTTAACTGATAAGAAGAAAAGGCGCAATAAAGATTTTATATTATTTTTATGCATTCACAATGCAATTTTGTAAGTATTGGAAAAATGTGATAGTAAAAAACCACGAGCCCCATAAGTAGCTTGATCCCGCCTGAAAGCTACTTATGGGGCTCGTGGTTTTTTACTATCACATTTTTCCTATAGGCGCAATAAACTTATCAGCTTTAATCATTTGGAGTAACTATATTTACAAAGATTTATATCGTTAACTTTTACAACTTTTTAATAATAATATAACACTAGTTCAGCTAAGGTTATGTGTTACATCAAATCCATGCATTACGGTCTTTCAAATAGTCGTCTACTTTATAATATGCTTCGCCCATGAGCGATTTTTTGACATGACATTTGAATTTGTTCAAAGGCAGCTCTACTAAATTCTGTGGAACTTTATTAAATATAGCTACACTTTTCCCCAAAAATGAACTTCTTTCTTATACCTTTTTGGTTTGCCAAAAAGATGTTGAAGTGTTTGCATTTCATCTGCAGATTAACTTTCTACGATTTTATCCAACCAACGTGCTTGAAAGTTGCGGTTACTATGTAAAAACTGAGAGCAGTTATTTCGAGTTTCATTATTTATTTTTGTTAACTGATACACCCCTTCTCAAAAACAGCAAATACTCAATAGTGCGAAAAAGAAATAAAAATAAATGAACTAGGAGCAGTAAAGGTTTAGGTTTTGTTTCGCAAAAAACAAATTTAAAGTGAAATATTTCTGAAATGGTTACTTACTATTAATATAAAATATTAGTCTCCTTTAATATTATGGTCGAATTTCCCTGCAACCCTCTACATTAATATATGTGGTCGTCCAAATCAAAAGGGACCTTATTGCGGCCGGCACATACGTCTTTATTTTTGTAGTTTTGTATTCGAACAACAGCAATAAAGGCGTAAGTGCCGAGAGCCACAAGGTCCCTTTTGATTTGGACGACCACATATAATAGATGTCAGTAACATTACAAACATAAAATTGCTCGGACACAAAAGACAGCCAGGCTGCGGGTCGGCAGACCAGTATTTTTGGTAGTAGGTTGGCCTAAGTTACAGTAAGACGTTAGTTTGATACTGGTACCCCATGACATGAAAACCACCCCGCAAGCCGCCGCTAAAATCGCTCGAACTGACAAAGTGGCCAAGACGGAGCGTGGCAGACCACATTTTTCTAGTCTATCTGATCGTATGAACAGCGTTTCATGCTGGTACCTGACGATATATTTTCTTATCATTTTAGCCGCACTTTTTTCATGACTGTACTAAGAGGGCCAGGTTGCGACTAGACAATTAGGTTGTCTAGTCTAGTCTATTTTTAACGTAACTTTTTGTCTTACTACTAACAATGAGCATGTCATGATTGATGATGACGACCGATTTAGGGGTTTAGCGATTTAGGGCGCAGGGGTAGGCTACCCACCTTCTGCGCCAGTGGTCTCGGGTTCGATTCCCGAACAAGACAAATATTTGTGTGCATGAACATGTCTATTTGTCTTGGTCTGGGTGTTAACTATGTATATTAAGTATGTATTTACAAACAAAAAGTATTTAAGTATATATTTATCCGTTATCAAGTTTTCCATTAATACAGTTTCTTAATGAAATTAACATGGGCTTAGCTAATTGGTGTGAATGTAAGAAGTTTATTAAAATTTTTAGTTTTTTGCATTCACAATGCAATTTTTAATATTGAAAAATGGAAAATGAAGTATTTAGAAAATACGAGAGAGAGACGGGTCGATTTTTTCTAAATACTTCATTTTCCATTTTTCGTGTAAGAAGTTATTTATTATTTTATTTATTATTATTTATGATGATACTCGAGCAGGTAGGGTTACCGACGGTCGCCTCCCGGTCGATGGTTGTTTTGCGTTTATAATACACGTTACGGTTGTTGTTGCTCGCTATGGAACGTTGTATTTTTGTGTGCACGTACAACCAGTAAAACTTGGTATGAGTTTGGCAAACTGTATTCGTAATCGAAAACAATCGCTCTATCTCATTCATGTAGTTTAACTACTTTACCGACATGAGCAGTTCATCCAATAATTTTCGTAAACGTAGACAGTTAAAATCAACTCGCCCAACTCTCCCTAATCGCTTATGTATTGTTCTAGGTATCCTAGTTTAATAAATAACCAAATAGTAAAAAAAATATTTTATAAAAAAGTAAAAGCGCTTTAAAAAAATGCCACAATAAAATTAGAAATAATACTTCTAATAACTGTATTCACACCAAATAATGTATGTACGAGTATTTTGAAGTCGGGTGTGAAACATGTTCACACGGCGGCACATCAGACTATACATGTTGACCTTGAGAACGCCTTTATGCCCTACGTAATAAAAGCTGTTATCGCAGTTCAACTATTTAACCTGATGTGCTGTCGAGTGTACCTACATGTTTTGGTGTTTTTGTTTAATCCCGCCCGACTTCAAAGTACTTACGTTATTTGGTGTGAATACAGTACCTATTAGAGCTATTATTTCAACTTTTTCGTGGCATTATTTTAAATAGCTATGTTAGTAGGATGTACACATAAACCGCATCAATCAAAAATACTAGCCTGTTGAAAAAAGCATCAAAAACGGTTCAGAAAACATGACATAATCGCGGACAAACATACATACAAACAGATCAAACTGAAAACCTTTTTTTTAAGTCGGTTATAATACTAAAACCTATAGGAAAAATGTGATAGTAAAAAAACCACGAGCCCCATATTAAGTAGCTTTCAGGCGGGATTTTTTACTATCACATTTTCCCTAAACTTACAAAATTGCATTGTGAATGCATAAAAATAATATAAAAAAATACCAAAACCTTCTCCTAAATGTAAAGAATAGTAGATTGTATTACAAGGGGGCAAAATAATATATTTACGGCGAGGGCGCTATTTTGAATCCAGAGCGCAGTGAAGGATTCTGCGAGGGATTCTAAAGTAGAATCCTGAACGCAGCGAGGGATTCAATATACGCCGCCCGAGGTGAAAATAATTTTGCGGCCGAGTAATACACTCTGCTTTTCATCCCCCTCTATAAGAAAAGCAGTGAAGACAACTCAAACTACCTACTTTTCTTTGTCGTTCGGATACATCATAGCGCTAGTCGGGCAAGAAAAAAAATTTGCGTTTTGAAATAATAACAAAAATATATGTCCATCAGATTCCTTATAAGTATCTCCGGGGATGCCGTAGGGGGGTTGAAAATTTTGCTAGATTTTAGCTACGACTCACCGTTTACGAGATGTTCTCAGTTTTATAAAATTCCGTTTTTGAAAATTTCTCGGCCCCGAAAAAAGTCCCGGCCCGATACAGAATCAGTTGTTTTTTTTAAGTACTGCACACCCTTTGCTACACTCCAACCAATGCTTCTTTAATTATGTTCTAAATTCAAATCTCATCGTTTTGGACCCTGTTATGAAGCTGTTCAAAATTCAAATCTCATTTATACCCTCTTGTCATAACAGGTAAACAAATGTTATTAGATAAACAATCATCGCTTTTCGAATCGATGGGATGAAAATAATTTTATGTAAACCGCATCTCAACTCAAAGACAAACATACATACATACGGGTCAAATTGAGCACCTCCTTTTTTAAAGTAAGTTAAAATGCCTAAACCTTCTAAATGTAATAAATACTTTTCTGAAAACCGCATCTCAAGGACAAACATACGGGTCAAACTGAGAACCTCCTTTTTTGAAGTCGGCTAAAATTCGAAAATATTCTCCTAAATGTAACAAATACTTTTCTGAAAACCGCATCTCAAAGTCAAACATACATACATACGGGTCAAACTGAGTACCTCCTTTTATGAAATCGGTTAAAATGCAAAAACCTTCTAAATGTAACAAATACTTTTCTGGAAACCGCATCTCAAAGACAAACATACGGGTCAAACGGAGAACCTCCTTTTTTTGAAGTCGATTTTAGTACCAAAACCTTCTCCTAAATGTAACAAATACTTTTCTGAAAACCGCATCTCAAAGTCAAACATACATACATACGGGTCAAACTGAGTACCTCCTTTTATGAAATCGGTTAAAATGCAAAAACCTTCTAAATGTAACAAATACTTTTCTGGAAACCGCATCTCGGAGACAAACTTACAAACATACGAGTCAAACTGAGAACATTCTTCTTCGAAGGCGGTTAAAACTCCGAAACTTTCTCCTAAATGTAACAAATACTTTTCTGAAAACCGCATCTCAGAGACAAACATACAAACATATGAGTCAAACTGAGAACTTTCTTCTTCGAAGGCGGTTAAAATACCAAAACTTTCTCCTAAATGTAAAAAATACTTTTCTTAAAACCGCATAAAAATCGGTTCAGCCAAACGCGAGATAATCGGTAGTCAAACCAAATCAAAGATCACTATAATATGGTCAAACTGAGGAGCTACTTTTTAGCTACACAAAAATAAGCAGGAAGTGGTTCACCGAATTTGTCCCTGATTGTACAAAGAAAACAAAAAAGAAAGAATCACACAGCGACCGACGACACGAACGCGGCCCCCCAGTTGTGCCCCCAGTCACAGGGTCACGCGTTCAAGGTCGTACTATTAGCACGAGGACGCTAATCTGCACCCAACTTGTAACGAAAGACGGTACATTATTGCGTAACAGGGGATAGATTTATCTTCGCTTTCAAAATGTTGGTGTTCCGGATATTTCTTTTGGATATTTTAGATTTGTGTGTATATGTGACTTTTTAACATAATTTTAAAGATAAATAATGCTGAGCAATTTTCCATATTGAATTATTCATAGTTCAAAATAAATCAATATTGGTAATAATTTTTTTTTGGATGTTCTTACTCGTAACGTCAAATTACATTCTAAGGTCATATAAGTAAAAAAAAACGACGGGGCAATTTTTCAATGAAAATGAGAGTCAAAAAAGGAATTATCATTCAAAAGCAGTACTCATGTTTGAAAAAAGTTTTGGATTTTTTATCAAGTATCACATACTAGTATAAATAACTCATTTGGTAAAATAAATTTGGGTTGAGAAATTACTCAGTTCAATAAATAAACATATTTGTATATTTAGGTATAAATACCTAACTTCCGTTTGAGTATTTTTTTGGATAAGCATTTAAAAGTTTATGGCTCATGCTATTTTATAATCCAGCAAAGTTTCATCGACTGAGGAATTAATGTATGGGTCTCCATACAAAGAATCTGTTCATTGCCTACACTCTGTTTAATTTATAATCGGTTAATATAATAAAATACTTACCAAAAATTATTGATTTTCACTTGAGTCAAATAATTTAACCGATTATTTTATGGAAGGTTAAAGCCCAACAGTGGGCGTCGTTCGGCTGACATGATGAAAGCCTTATTAAGTACTAGCTTTGCGCCCGCGGCTTCACCCGCGTGGACTACACAACGTTAGCCCGAAGGAATGTGACATTTTTCCGGGATAAAAAGTAGCCTATGTTCCTCTCCACGCTACAAAGTATCTGTGTCCTATATTTTAGCCAAATCCGTTCAGCCGTTTTGGCGTGATTGAGTAACAAACATACAAACATCTGAACTTTCACATTTAATTAATATTTATAACTAGCCCTCCGCCCGCGGCTTCGCCAGCGTGTACTACACGACGTTATCCCGCGGGAAGGTGATATTTTTTAGGAATAAAAAGTAGCCTATGTCCTTTCTCAGGCTCTAGACTATCTCTGTACCAACATTCATTCAAATCGGTTCAGTAATTTAGGTGTGATTGTGTAACACACAGACAGACAGAGACGCATTTATAATATAAAGTAAGTATTATATAAAGTAGGACTTACTCATCAAGTAGGTACAGAAAGTCAAGTTCCTTCCACTCATCAACAACCGCAACAACTTTGATGTAAACTCCAAATAAATATTAGCACAAACTATTAATTACATTCCAGAATCCAGACGCAAACTTGATAACAGTTTACAGGATAAACTTCGGTTAATTATTGGAGAGGATTTCTTCCTGGCATATCAATCAGGAAGTTTAAATAGACTACACCAATTATCCAGTCAAAATGAAGTTTCATTTAAGAACTTTATTACCTATTGAAAATGAAATATTAGAAAAAAACGACCCATCCTCCAAGTAGCTGCGCCGGGAATCGAACGCGGGACCTTTCACTGTCCGGGTGACTGCTCTGACCGCTGAGCTACGGAGTCGTTAGAGGAAGCGTCGAATTTTTCCAATACTTCTTAATTAACGCTGGCTCACAGCGCGTAAGATAAAATTGCACTTTGAATGCAAAAAAAGTAAATATAATTTGAAATAACTTTATTACCTACCCTATTTATTTGTTTTCTTTCACCCAAGGTTGACTGGAAGAGATTGCTGTCTAGCAATAAGGCCGCCTATGGTGTGTGTTTCTTTGATGTCGTTTTACTGTAATTGTTTGCTTTTTACTGTGTGCAATAAAGTTTATTTTTTTATAATTAACTTGTAATGAACTTGGACTGAACTTGAATCCGCGACCTATATGCAGACAGCAGGTATTTACTCATGCACCAGATAGGTCTTTAAAAGTAGAAATAAAAAAATTGTGAATATACGGCAAACAGTACCCAAATACAGTAAAATTCTCGTTTCTGTTATGGAAATCGTATTATTTTGTATCCAGCGCTAGAAAGCTCTTTCTGTGTTCTGTGCAAACAGCATGTTGCCACATCGCATCGTTTAAGATTGCGAGAAAGAGACTGCCACAGAACACGGAATTGTTTTTTCTGTCTTTCCATGTTCTGTGGAGACCGTTATCTGACCTAGAGATCCAGGGTTCGAGTCCTAGTCCGGGTACGTATATATTGTTTTCGGTTTGTTCGGTGGTAGGACTTGTTGTTAGTCCGCCTGGCTAGCTACCTCCAGCTTATCTAAGTCTGACGCCATAACAACAATGTTTCCAGCATTGTTGTGTTCTAGCCAGTTCTTCAGTGATTGAGGATTCTGGAAGTAGTGCGCTTTATCACCACTTAGCATAAGGTGTGATGAAGGCTAAGTGCTACCCGTTGTGGATAAAAAAGAGAGTTATCCATGCTTGGATTAAAGGTCATCAAAACATGGAAGTTTCAATTTACGCCTTTTGTGCTAAAAAGGCTTACTTAAATTGAAACTTCCATAACTAAAAAAGGAGTTTAAATTTTTACTTTTATGCATTCACAATTCAATTATTATTTTAATTATTAAAAAACTGAAAATCAAATATTTAGAAAAAATCGAAAATCAAATAGAAAAAATCATTGTGAGACGGGACTTTTTCTAAATACTTCATTTTCTATTTTTCAATAAAAAAGAAGTTTATAGTGTTTTAGTTGGACAAGTCAGAGTAAACGGGAAGAAACGTTAAAAGGGATAAACACAGGGGATAAAGTTAAAGTTTCTATTGTCAAAGAAGGCTTTGATATAAATCTTGTTGAAGATGTAAATAAGGGGGAGGGCTGTCCCCTCGTCGACTCGTATTGTGCTGATAACACCGTGTCACATTAGGAGTTAACTGTCAATCTCACGGGAGTTGTGGAGTGGATGGAAATTGCTTCCTTTGACAGAGTCCCATGTGCGAATGTAAGCTCCGCAGGTGGGGCGGGTTTCTTTAGTCGTTGAGACGCAAATACACTTACATTATAAATACTTTGCCACCCCTACTCCGCATTAAAGTATTTTCAGTTAGGTTTTCCGAAAAATAATAAATTATTTAGTACAGCTACTTTAGGTAGGTTTCTGTAATAAATTTGACAAATTTGCACACAAAACAGCGATGAGTGTCAAGTTTTTGACAGCCAATAAAGTTTACTAAAGATTTAGTAGAGCGGAGAATGTCATCGACGCTAATAGTTAAACAAGTATCATTCGAAATCAAATACTACTCAAATTAATATGTTTTAAAGTAAACCCTAAATACTTCTCTGTCATCGTATCAGCCATTTAATGTCCCACTGCTGGGGCACTGATCTTCCATATGGATGGATAAGGAGAATGGGCTAAGTCCCACCACGCGGGCCCAATGCGGGTTGGTGAGTATTTACGACTGCGAATGCAGCTGGGACCAACGGCTTAACGTGCTTTCTGAAGCACGGAGGAACTCGAGATGAAAAGTTCTTGGTTAACCCATCTCGTGACTGATCATTGCGAAAGTGGCTTAGCCTCAACGATCGCAGGCCGACCGCAGTAACCAATGCGCCACGGTCTCCTCTTCTTGAAATATATAGGTAAATAAGAAATACTTCCTATCTACCGATAATGATAGCATAATATACATAAAATAATGTAAAGCATAAGCCCAAGGAAACGGTTATAAATTTTCATAATATCCATCTAAAATGGGCGTAAAACCTAAAAGGGCAAAAGAACAGCCGTAAAACATTATCCAAGTAAAAATTCACCGAAACTTGGTATTCATAAACTGTAGATATCACATAAATTCAAATTTTGACCAAATCTGGTATTCTTGATACTGAAGTATGTATAAACGAGTCAAGTTTGAGTATCTCTGTAAGTGAAACCTTTGGGGATAATTCCAGTCATTCCAGACCTCGCGTTAATGAAAACCCTTAAATTTATTCCTTTTGGGACGGTTTGCGTAAGATTATTAAAGTCGACTGATACTTATGAAGTTTTAAATGATATCTACTTCGGTATGTATAATCTTGATTAAAGCGATAAGCGACCAGCTTTCCGCCGTGACCTTGTTGGTAGGGGTCGTTTCAGGTTCTCAGACGTACATATTTATACACCACGATATATTTTTTTATTAAAAAATGGCTGGTTTTTTACTATCACAATTTCGTTCCACAACTGTTACAAATTTACAAACAGTCAGGCTTTTTACTGTCACTATTACATTGTGTTTTTAGTCGAATAAATTATATATCTTTCTTTCTTTCTTTCCTTCAAATATAGATGACTAGACAATCTCAATAAGACCTGTTAAGCTTAATTAGTGTATCTCAAGATACACTAATTGTGCCTCACAGGGCAGCATTGTGAATGCATAAAAATAATTCAAAGTTTTAAAAGCTCGATTACATAGCTGTTCAGATTAAAGTTGTCTTTCCTTGTAGTATGAAAAGTTGATATTTTATCTGTTTTCGGCAAAAGTCTACCTTGTTGTTTATGATGTTAATACTCCTGCGAGGTTGTAGGTGTTTTACAAACAACCCTGAATAAATCGTTAGTTTAACCCTAACTCCTAGCGCACCTGCTCCTCTTTCCATCTCATCGTTAACGCTAGCAACATAACATGTCACAACATGTTTACAGCGACCTGTGGCGCCCCCTATTATCGCCCCAACAACGATTACCACAAGGCTGTTTCAATTTAACTCGTACGCTTAAAAGCTTCCGAAATTGTTCGAGACAAGGGAGTTTGAAGCTTAATGCAATTAAACCACTCGACTCACCTAGAAGCAATTTAATTTATGTACAAATTCTTTGGATACCATCTCCGGAGTTAAGTAGGAATGCTCGTCCCGAAACTTGTAGAGTGATTATAGTGAATTAGTGATTAATTGTACGAGGGAGTGGCCTCAGGAAGTTTATATTTGCCTTGCTTACAGTAACTTGCGTTAGTGTGATTAAATAAGTACAAGATGGCTGAGATGTTTATGAAATATAGAGTTGTTACTGTCTTTTGCATTTTTACAAAATAAAAATAGCATTCCAAATCACTTGATAGACAATTCATTAAAGTATAGTTGCAGTATTGGCATTCTGATTCTATCACTGCATGCTTATCGAGTCACAGTACTGTATCAAGATACAATGTTGGCTTGCTGCTGACTATATTTATTCTAACACTGATAAACTTTTGGTACAAAATTCGTGTTTAAATCGCCAGATTTGAAATATAATATGCTGAAATGTTAACAAGGTATTGTTTTACTTAGGAAAAACCTATAAAAACACAGTACTTACAATTTAACGGAGCTAAGCAGAGGTTCCAATTTAAACAGCGCTTACCTGAAACAATAAAAACATATTTAGTTCAGAGCTCATATTACGAACACCACCGAATCCTACAAAATCTTCTTCTCTGCTTTTTTTAAATGTTTTACACATACAAGTGTCTATATTAAATTTTCAAATGATGTCTGGGTTGTCAAGGTATATAGGTACTACTTCATCGTGATTTTAAGTCTTATATCATAAAATATTTGTAGCCCTAGAAAAGGTTACGGTAAGTGAAATCAAATATCGTTTTCGTTTAAGGAGACCAAATTGTAGTGATTGTAGTTGTTAAGTAACTCTCGCAGTGGTTAGACACGGGATGGATGACCTTTGTGCATGGAACACACTCCATGGTTAAGTATTTGTATTTGTATTTGTATTTATTTATTGGTTTAGCAACAGTTTAACACACATAACATTTATACATTTTTATTTCCTATGCGGCCCAGTGTGTAAACTACTTAAAGCTAAACACAGCATTCTCCAAATCACACATAGGTAATAAAATAAATTTATGTTAAAAGAAAAAAAATCTTAAGCTAAGATGTAAATATAAAAGTTAATCAAAAAAATTCATTAAAACTCATTAAAAGTAGAAATATCATTTTTGTCAAAGTCTTAACTTAATAAATATGAGAATCAATTTGTCAAAGTTCATTATAAAATTACATTAAACGGAACAATAGAACAGCAAAAAATAAAAATAAATACATTGAAAATTTCCTAAAAAAAATGATAATTACTTACATTTAAAATTTACATTAAAAATACATTAAAAGTTGCGTCAAAAATAATCACTACTTAATTAATTAATAATTAATAAAAATATACATTATTATATTTATTATATTATATGTCAAGCGATGTAGGCACTAACATTTTAAATCAAATTCAAATTACATTATAAAATTACATTAAACTGAACAATAGAATTGCAAAAAATAAAAAATACATTGAAAATTACATAGAAAAAAAAATTCATTTAAAATTTACATTAGAAATACATTAGAAGTTGCGTCAAAAATAAATCAATAATTAATTAATAATTAATTATTGATCTATTAGACTAAGTAATATTGTTTAATATCTCAATCACACAGATGAATACAAACACACTCACTTTTTAATTATGTATGTATTACCCTCCAAATACTTTTATTTTACCATCCGCAATAGAGTATAATAGTTATTATAGAATGAGAATGTTCACTTATGTGTAGAACAGATTTATGATATTTTAGCCGTTCGTTAAGAGGGGAGAGTACTGGTCTTCTGAGATATAGGCTGCGGTTCAGTTCAGATACCAGTCTTTTTAACCGACTTCTAAATCAAAAAGGAGGAGGTTCTCTATTCGTCTGTATGTATGTTTTTTTTTTTTTATGTCCACCGATTACTAGAAGACGGCTGAACCGATTGAAATGGTTCAAACGTTATTACATCAGGTTGGTTTCCAAGTTGGTCCCATTTTTTGAAATTTTGAAATCGGTTCAGTATTTTCAGTGTTTTCGTTACCACTTTATGTGAATTTAATACGTATCTTTAGGCATAACTCCTTTGTTTATAAACCGATTTAGATGATTCTTGTTTTGTTAAAAAGGGGATACCTCAAGGTATTTTAACCGACTTCTAAAAAGGAGGTTTTGAGTTTGATCACATACCTATTTACCAGAAAACACGCAAATTGCCTGCACGATGCACTAAAAAGAGTGAAATAAAAATTATTTTTATAAAAAAATAAAACCGCCTTCAAAAAAATCACATCAAAAAAGTAAGAAATAATTCCTCACCAAATAAATAACGTAAGTATTTTGAAGTCGGGCGGGTTTTAACAAAAACAACAAAAAATCGTACATGTTTCACGCCCGACTTCAAAGTACTTACGTTATTTATTTGGTGAGGAATTATTTCTTACTTTTTTGATGTGAGTTTTTTGAAGGTGGTTTTATTTTTAGAATCTTAATGTGCAACTATATTTAGGTCTCTTTTTGTAAAACTGTATTTTTCTGTAGATTATGTGTGGAGTTGAAATTGAAGTTTTATAAATAAATCGACCCGTCTCACAACTGTCCCATATATCCCATCAGAACTACTTGTGAGACAGGTAGATTTTTTCTAATACCTCATTTTCAATTAAATATTCATTATTATGGCATTTGAAATCGTTGGAGATATAACCACATCTTTAACAAGACTAAGCGGCTGCATGCGTAATTGTGTAGTCTTTGAACCTACCATTAAGTATGAGGCCGTGTCACTTTCCCTTTCCATTTACAAGAAAGACTGGTACCCCAGCAGTGGAGACATAAAAACGGATGATGATGGTGATGATCATGATAATGTTTCGTTATCTAATTTTCATGCTACAGCAACGTCAAAATATTTATACATCTAAAACTTTGATACCTCGCAATCCCGCTAGCTTACATTTTAATTTACATAATGAATTAATTCTGACGGTAATTGTTTAATTTGAGTTTTGCGAAGAATCTAATGAATTGCGAAGATTCTACTCATTGTTTGAATTACTCTCGAGTGGCAACGATAACTTCTGAACAACAAAGTTTCAATTCCAACATATTCCATCTCTTAGTTAGAGTGTTTAAATTACAAAGCCAGATTTTAAACTTGATACACTTAAGCGAATTCATGGGAATCACAATTTCGTTCAATACGATGATTTGCATTTTAGAACTTCTAAAAATCAATATTCTTCCTTTGAGCTATTCCTTTATGGGCTGAGACAAAGTCTTCTAAGGACTGAGAAATATCTTCGATATCTTTGAGTTCTATAAAGGTTATTTATTTTTGATAATTATATCAAGGTTTCTTTTATGATAATGTGGTTTATTTATTTTCCTCTTTTAGTGCAATATGTAAAAAAGCCATTTCTTTTCCATCTAAATCTACCGTTTTGTTATGGTAATAAAAACATTTAAAATTACAACTTTTTATTCACATGTCAACTTATTATTCCGCAAAGAGATGAAGTTTAGTATGAAAAATTAAAGTGTTAACACTGGTCATTGCTTAGACATGGATAACTTCTAATATTGATTTCACTAACTTATTTATCCCAATTTAGCAATACAGAAAAGATATATCTTAATTTTCCCTAATGCCCCAAAGCGTCTTACGTATTAAACATTCGACCTTCCTCGTGCATATTTGCAAATCGTACACTTTCCTGGATCCTTAATTATGTAGCCAGTATTCGTCTCCTGGGGCGGAATGGCTCTCTACTTCCGACCTTTGGGCTGAAATACGCAAACGACAACATGGGTACATCACATGTGTATAAAGAAGTATGGGTTATTTATATATTCCTAAGAATATTATCTATATTGACCACATATTTGTAGGTAGTTAAGGAATTTGGCGAGCATTCAGTTTTTTTTTATGGGCTGTATTGTATAAAGTTTCTTATCCATTCTAAAATTCTCAGGATATATTATCTCTTTAAGGTTATCCTGTAGTGTCTCTGCAAAAGCGCCGAAACGTCTGGCAAATAAATAATAATTCAAATTATATTTGTGATGGTAATATATAACAGTTATTTTACTTCATGCTTCTAAACATAATTTCCTGTGGGAATTACAGATAATAGAAAACATATCTAACCAAACGATGCAAAATTGGCAGCAGCCAAATTTTGCCACATAATTTGTCGCTGCTCACTCCCGTTTATATAATACACACTGAACCAGGTTTATTCAGGAGACAACGCATTAATTCCTGGAGCGCTCGACTTGAAAACTCGATAAATCAGGGATGCAAGTCGTCCGTAATGAATGAAGCGTTTTATTCCCATCAAAGGCCACCTCTTCTTATTATTTGTCCCAGTTTCTTCTTTGAAAGCTGCGCTTCTAAAATTTGCATGCAAAGTGTCAGTTTTGAATTTGAAAAAAAATCTAGCGTTTCGTGGTTTCTATGCATATCATTAAACTGTTGTTTTGTTTGGACAATACTTATGCAAGTTGGCTTATTACTTCCACGAAGCTTCAAATTTGCATTTTAATCCTGAAGAACTTTTGTAACCAAACAGATACTAATGATATTACTATTTTTCCCTTTAGTCTATATTTGGCAAAGGTTTAATTATTTATTTCATCTTTGTTGCATGGCAAGCAAATGGCGGTCTCAATGCAAATTGATATGTGTAAAACTATAACTCTTCATACAATTTTCCGTAATAAAATTAGTTTAATGAAACTCATATTACGATACGCCTACATCGAATGATCCAATTAAGATGGGAATTTAACACATTCTCATAATCTGGTTTCCGCTTAGTTTACCCTAACTTGAGTCAATTTAATTTTCTATCGTTTCGGGGTAATCTTTAACACGTCAAACATCCTCTCGCATCCCTTAAGTTAAGTAATTATAGTTTAAAATTGTTTTACATAATATTTTATTGATTTCATAGTCCAAAAATGCAAAGAAGATGGTTTTGAGGTAGAGAGGGAAGTTAATAATGACATACTACACTATTCTTCTTCATCAGGTATTTGAGGCATTATCCATTTTATATCATTGTAACAGAGGTAAAATATTTATTGCAAATGAAAATTTTAATAAGTGTAAACAATCTATGTAAATATTATTTTAAGGACTAGCTTTCCACTCGCGAGTGGATTACACGACGTTATTCCACGGGAATATGATGTCTTTCCGGGATAAAAAGTAGCATAATGTCACTCTCCAGCTTCCAAACTATCCCCATACCAAACATTACGTCCTCCGCTCCATTTTGACCTGAAAAACGGACAAACAAGCAAACTCACTTTCACAATTATAATATAAGTATTGATTATTTTTTTTCTAACATTTATTTCGTTTAGTTTTCTAAGTTGATTGAAAAAAAAACAAGAATGCAAAGTTTTAGTAGAAAAATTTACGACGTCTTTAAGAACCGTCGCCATGTCACTAGTAGCTGACTTTTTAAAATTGCTCAAATTGGTTCATTACTCATTCGCCGCCCGTTTCGAGGCCCCACAATTCTTTTATTTCCCACCGCTCGTTAGCACGGTCGTTCTATGCAACAATTACTGAAGATCCGCGGTTCATCCGTCTCACATTTTATATTCTGTTTCTTTCTTTTGATTATCTCTTTATCCTTACTTCTTTCTTCCATGCCAACGCCATTGAATTCGCTGCGATCTTAATCTGAGTCGGTTCTTTCAATTGTATTCGTTAAGCTGAGTCTTGGTTGAAATTTTAAGCTTTCAATTTATTTCGCTTAAATTTCATTTCATATCTTAGAAACAACAATGAGATTTCAAAAAACAACAATTTGTAGCTCTAAACTTGGGTTGAAACTCGTATTAACTTCTATTATAGCAAATTGTTAGTAGAAATTTCACTCAAAATGTGTAACAAAAGACTGAACCACGGTCCAACTATCTCGCAGCAACATTTGACAAGCTCAAATTGAATCAAATCCCTGTAAATATCGACGTACCTAACAACAAATAGCAGTCACACTAATTGTTATAAATAAGAGGATGTCGCACAAAACTCGAGGAAATTTCACTTTTAGCCCCAATTACTGGAACAATAGGTGTTCAACATTCGTCTCCAGCGAGAATAAGATCTGAGGCAGAAATAAATTGTCACAATTAAAGGTTCATTGTTGTCTCCCAGATGGGTACTATTTGACTTCTGTGTCAACTGAATAAATTAAAGTCTTTATTCCAAAGTATTCTGAAAGCTTAATTAATGAATAAAACAGATAATTTTGACCGCCCTCTTTGTAAAATTTAGGTGGTTGATTAAACGATCTCCTCGCTTAGAAAAGTTGGAGAATAAATCAAGATATCTTACCAATTACGCGACTTTGATAAAAAAGTTCTTTTTTAGAATCGAGAAATTGAAACGAAGACAAAAATATTATATAAATACTTTTTTCTGGCGCCAACTGCCGTTACTGATAACAAAACTGACAAGGTGTTAAATAAATGAATAGACAAGATTATAACGACGATCATTTTAAGAAAGTTAAACACAAGATCGTTCCATGTATGTTAAATCATAATTATCATGTTATTATGACTGTCACTGGCTATTATCTGTTACTTTAACACACCACTGTACTTGATGTGGTTTCATCAAACTTTTAAAGTGATTTTTGAGCATAGTATTACTGATTTTCACGTTGATTAATTTGTAAACATAACGCTAGTACTAAAAACCTCATGTAAAAACATTTTTCAATACAAGCTGAAACTATGAAGCAAAAATTCTGTACACTCTATCCTACCCGAAACTTCGTTATCCCGGCGTAGGCAATAATTTATAAGCTCGCCCTTTGCGCCGAAAAAATACCTAATTTACATAAAATACAAGGTAAAATGTACAAGTGTTGCCAAGCATCTAAGGGAGCAGCGATAATTTTTGACCAATTATTTTTTCTCGCAAGAATTTTTTGCTGTTTTTGCTTACGTGACATTTTCACTGTGTCTTTTCACGGTGAAATTAAAAGATTTTGTTTGTACGGACATATTTTTTGTTGCCTGTTTTAATGGGACGGTAAATATAATTTGCGTTGCATTTAAAAGTCGCTGTCAGGTTTTTTATGCAGAGCTGGGGTCAAGTGAACCAGTAAAGTTATGAAAATTAAAGCTGTATTAAATATTTGTTACGTTTTATCAATGCCGTCATCATCATCATCATCAGCCGTTTACATAGGCTTCCATATGGATGGATAAGGGAATAGGCCATGACCCACCACGAGGACCCAACGCATGTTGGTAGGTATTAACAAATGCCAACGCAATTTGGACCATTTGCTCAACATCTTTTGAAGTACGAGGGAGCTCATGATAATAAATTTTTGGTCACCCATCCTGTGACCGTGCACAGCAAACGATGCTTAACCTTAACGGTCGTAGGCCGAGCGTGCTAACTACTCCGCCACGAGCTCGTCGTCTATGCCGTCCTTGTAGAAATTGTAAGTTTTTTTTTTTTTTGGTTGATAAAGTTTATGAGTTTCCTGTACCCTTTCTTCTAGTCAGTTAAAAGGTTCAAAGAATATTAAATAGGCAGTAAAGCAAAACTGGCGACTTAAAGGGACCTATTATTTTTCATAATAATAATATTAGAAGTTCTTAACTAATTTAAAATTTCGTAGAATCATGAATTTTATCCAATAACTTAACAAAAGTAAGTTTTTTTATTTGATTGAATTCCCTAATCATTGTGAAAAACGAAATATATAAAACTATACAACTATAAAACTAAGTTATTTTATCCACAACGGGGTAGCACTTAGCGTTTATCACACCTGATGTGAAGGCGGAAGCGCATTGCTTCCGGAATCCTCAATCACACAATCTGGAAAACAATAATGCTGAAAACATATTTTTTTATGGCGTCAGACTTAGATAAGATGGTAGTAGCTAGGCAGGCGGACTAAGAACAAGTCCTACCACCAACCAACCAAACTACATTGAAAATAATAAATACCAATACCACCACCATCCAAAAGTTTCCACAATCGTGTATCAAATCCGACTAAGCTGTTCAGTATGTAAGTCAAACTCGACAGTCAGAACTTTCCTTTCAATGGTTCCCAAACATTTGATTAGCGTCCGTCCCGAAACGTAATAGGAACAAGTTTGCTGAACTCGATTACGGAACTGCAGCTGTTTGGTCGCCGATGATGTTTGGGAAACACTGTTTTAATATTCGATTTCGTTGACAAAGAAAAAAGAGTGGCAGATTGTCTTTGGTTTAAATGCGGAAGAATAAAAGTGTCATCAACCATTTAATGTCCCCACTGCTAGGGCGCTGGTCTTCCTTATGGATGAATAAGGCCCACCACGCGAGCCCAAAGCAGGTTGGTGGGTATTAATGACTGCAAATACAGCTGGCACCAACGGCGTGGGTGCCTTCCGAAGCACGAAGGAGCTCGAGATTTTGGGCTAGATAGTTATGGGTCTTCTACATTGGTTGCCAACTAGGCTCTGTCCCAAGGTGACCTTGGTTGGAGGTCACCGATCAACTGTCAACTCCACTCCAACCACACCAGTCTTCCCAGATTGAGGGAATTCCCCCCAAAATTTGTGATTTTTCAGAGTTGTATGGGAACAATTTTGGAAAGGAACAATAATTTCAGAAGAATGATTAATAATGAGTTTAGGGTGACTTGAAGTTATTTTTAGAAAAAAGAGTTTCTTAGACATTTGACATTTGACCAAAGGGTGCCAAAATGTAATTTTTTGCCGCTGTCACTTCATATTCACTTCGCATATGTCAAATTTAAAATCGAACATGTGAAAGTCAAACAAAAAGGATTGCGATGTCAAAAGCGAATTGGTGACCGGACTTTAGATAATCGACCTACTGATGTCATGAAATAAACATTTAAGCCACAAATCCCAATTCATTCGTACAAAGGATTTACCCGTGCGTTTCATGACGTATCAATTACCAGCTAAAGGTCATGTCATTACATGATGCCAAAGGAGCGGCGTCATCAAAGGGAACTCCTCCCTATGAAGTTGCCGCTCGCAGTTAAATTTGTAACTCTAAACGTGCCTTTGGTTTGTTCTCCAGTTACTAATTAACGTACGATTTAACTTGTGTTCCGCGAATGTGAATGTTTTTGCGAGTGTTTAAAATAAATGATACGCGATGCGAAGGTATTATATTTTTAGAACTTTTTAAAGGTAATGATTCTTTGCTTTGTTTCCTGTAATTGGTATAATTATCTAACTGTTATCTTCTATATATATAAAATTCAAAGTCCTGACTGACTGACTGACTGACTGACTGACTGACTGACTGACTGACTGACTGAGATATCAACGTACAGCCCAAACCGCTGAACCTAGAGACTTCAAATTTTGCACATAGATACGTTATACAGTGTAGGCATCCACTAAGAAAGGATTTTTGGAAATTCCACCCCTAAGGGGGTGAAATAAGGGATAGGTGTTTGTATGAAAGTCCGTCAGTTTTGAAGTTAGGATCTTCAAATTTTGTATTTAGGCTGGCAATTGAAAAATAATATTTTCCTGTGTCAGCGTTTTTGACAATTCCACCCCCAAAGGGGTGAAAAGGGGATGAAATGTTGTATTTGGAAAGTCCTTCATTTAATTTATTATAATTATTGAGGCTAATGGTCGGAAAGTAAAACAAATAAGGAAACACATATTTTGTATTTTTCGAAAATCGAACCCTTAGAGGTTAAATGGAATAAATAAACCAAAAAATTAATATGGATGTCGTTATTGAGGTTTTATGGGATGACGATTGCAAAAACGGCATTTATTTTGATGTTTAACACGCTGAACATGATTCAACCCCTAAAAGGTTGAAATAGGGGTGAAATTTTGAATGACAAATCAGGGGTAAATTAGACATTTCAACTTGAAACTTTGTAGGCTTACTTCTTAAAACAAATAGGCAACCCATTTCGTAAGTTTTCCAAAATCAAACCCAGGGGGTGAAATAGGGGATGAATATGTGTATGAAAGTCCGTCAGTTTTGAAGTTAGAATCTTCAAATTTTATATTAAGGCTAGCAATTTAAAATTAATACTTTCCTGCGCCAGCGTTTTTGACAACTCTACCCCCGAAGGGGTGAAAAGGGGGACGAAATGTTGTATCTGGAAATTCCTTCATTAAATTTATTATTTAGGCTCATGGTCGGAAAGTAAAACAAGTAAGCAAACACATATTTCGTATTTTTTTGAAAATCTACCCCTTAGAGGTTAAATGGGATAAATAAACCTAAAATTCGATATAGATGTCGTTATTGAGGTTTTATGGGATGTCGATTGCAAAAATGGCATTTTTTTAAATGTTTAACACGCTGAACATGATTCAACCCCTAAAAGGTAGAAATAGGGGTGAAATTTTGAATGAAAAATCAGGGGGTAAAATAGACATTTCAACTTGAAACTTTGTAGGCTTACTTCTTAAAACAAATAAACAACCCATTTCGTAGTTTTCCGAAAATCAAACCCAGGGGGTAAATAGGGTATAGAAACCTAAATCATCTTAAGTAGGTACCCTAAAAGTTCTTGGTACCTAAGCTACTCAGAACTAAGTTTTTGATTGTGAAACAGACACTTATTATTTACTAGCTTCCGCCCGCGACTTCGTCCGCGTGGACATTCGAAAAAATACTTAGAGGACCAATTACCAGGATAAAAAGTATTCTTTGTTTTAATTTCATAAAAATCCGATCAACCGTTTTTACGTGATTAGGCGGGTCCTCCCTCACCAAGTGAGCAGCCTCGTGCGAGGCTCGCCGCACGTGGCAAACGTTCTGCCTCGCGCGAGGCTGCTCGCTTGGTGAGGGAGGACCCGCCTAATCACGTAAAAACGGTTGATCGGATTTTTATGAAATTAAAACAAAGAATACTTTTTATCCTGGTAATTGGTCCTCTAAGTATTTTTTCGAATGTCCACGCGGACGAAGTCGCGGGCGGAAGCTAGTTATAACATAAGAGGCAATTTAAATTCTTCATGCATTTAGATAGCGAAATATTAAGTAATTTTTATTTGGAAATTATAATTGTGTTGGTTGTAAAAAACGAAATATTTCTAGTTTTTCGCAAAAAACAAAGCATGCAAGATACACCGCATGCCCGCCCGCAAAAAAATGCACATGCCCACCACCGATTAGACAACTCTACATGTGTTTCTACCCAACACACAAACGAAACACGTGTAGAGTAGTCTAATTGGCGAAGGTGCTAGATGTTTTGCTGTCTTGCTTAATGCAGGTACTGTAGGCGGGCGGTGCATCTTATCTTGCATGTTGGTTGTTTGCGAAACCAACTACGACGCCTGATTCAATCAAATATTAAGGAGTTAACTTGAGTTCATTTTTACCAACACCGACATTCGATGGTAAGTAAACAATAGCTAGCAATAAAATTCTTACTTTTGATGTTTGCCATTTACGCATGAATTGTCCGACTGTATGTCAGTGGCAAATATTTGTTACTTTAACCCATTCTTATCCGCCGTTCTGTGCCAAATTGGAAACACCTATTAAAAAAAAAATTAAAAAAAAAAAAAAAAAAAAAATTACCATGTTTAAATTTGTAAAAATCCCGTTCTCATAATAGTTATAGTATTAGTGTTCCAAAATTGGCACGGCATGCAAGAATGGGTTAAAATGACAAATATTTGCCACTGACATAAAGTCAAACAACTCATGCATAAATGGCAATCAAAAGCAAGGATTTTATTGCTAGGCGAATTATGCTTGTAATGCAATGTTGTAAACCTTTAAACTTAAAAAAAAATTTGGTTCGCCAAGATCCAGGCATAACCTAGTTTGGGAACCTCTGTGTTTAATATAATGTACTACTGCATTCTGTCAATGCACATAATTATGTTGATTTTTCATTGTTGGAACTGACACAAGATCGATCATTTAATGGTCACCTTACAAGCACCGATTCCCCTAAAAAACCAGCCTCGTGAACACTTTACGTTTCCATAAACAATTTTATCATTAATCCGAACATTTCCTCATGATGAACCAAACTCGAGTGTATTCATTAAACTCCGCATCGAACCCATTAATCATTAAACATTTTTTCTTTCTTTCTTCTTCTTTCTTGTATCATCATCAGCCTTTTAATGTCCCCACCGCTGGGGCACTGGCCTTCCTTACGTAAGTTTAAGGAGAATGGGTCATTTCGCACCACGCGGACCCAATGCCGGTTGTTGAGTATTAACGACTGCTGTTTTACTTTTAACCCTACAATTGTGGCAGTGAGACAACTTCCGCTTTAGTCAGCCATAGGAAACATAACAAAAACAAAAACCTTCTGAATCGCGGCAGAGCGTCCTAGTAAATCTTTGGCTGCATATCTCCGTAACAGGTCATCGTTAAAAACGAAATCGCTAACGCAAAACAAACCATTATAGAAATCGCATAAATGCTCGTTGTGCTAAATTGCTAACATCTGCTGCTTAAGTCTGTATTGAAGTACTATTTCTTAAAAACAGACACAAGTTTAGTCTGTTTTATGGCTCTAACAACTAGGGAATGAAAAGACCTTAATATTTTCAAATTTATAACGGTTTCAAAGATAAAGAACGACTTTATTATATAGCATTCTCAATGCTATTGGTTCTAACTTTTTAAACCCAAAATTAACCAATCGTGAGTTTTGACTTTTTAGCGAACTTTAACTACCTACCTAAAATTTAAATAAAGAAACTTATCGTTTTAATTGCTAGTTAGTACAAATTCTTGCAAGAGGTTTTTTGTATTAAATTAATAGTGTAGCGAGAATATCCTTTGAAACTACGTACTACTCGTACGAGCGTCGTAAGGGTCTGATAGCTGGAGACTACACAGGTAAAAAAAATGTACTCTCCCTAAGAGCTACCTATTGAGTGGTCGTGAGAAGCCGCTGGATGCTAGCAGCGTAAGACTGATCGCTGTATAGATCCTTTGGGGAGGCATATGCCAAAGGGTGTCGCACGACTGATAATGAATTTAATAGTGGAGCTATAGACCTTATCTCCATGTAAAGGGTTTTCATTAAGAGCGCTCGAACTTTGAAATGGAATAAAACAACCCGTTTAAGTGATATTCCCACAATTTTTATTTTATTTTAAAGAGCATTTGATGACATTAGTTATGGAATATAATTTCAGCCAAATGGTCAATGGTGGCCAATGAAGGTGGTGTTTCCACACCACCTTCATTTTCGCATATTAAATGGGGTTTAGTCTCATGAATAACGCGAGTTATGTTGGCCTTCAGTGGCCCTACCATGAGTTGATGCAAACTGTTTACGTTACCGTAAACTATCGTTTTGTCTCTTTCACTCGCACTGACTGTAAGCAGTATATCCGATAGTTTACGGTAACGTAAAAAGTTTGCATCCACTCATGGTAGGGCCACTGAGCAGCAATTGTCTGTGGTTTGTCAGCATAAGCTCAGGATTTCACGTAGCCCCACAGAAAGTAATCGAGCGGAGCTAGATCACACGATCTCGGTGGCCAGTTGATGTCATCACCACACGAGATAACGAAGCCCTCAAACTTCTTATCCAATATTTTTAATGTTTCCTGTGCAGTATAGCAAGTGGCGCCGTCCTTTTGCAACCACATGTTCCATGGTGAAATGTCACGAATAAATAAGTATTCCCGCCAAATTTGACAGCTATCGCTTTTCCAAGATGGCCGCTATCAACTTTCAAAGTTCGAGCGTCCCTATTGAAAAACCCTTTATAAGGTTTCAGAAACCCTTTTCTAGCACAAAACGTGTCATTCACGCAGTTAAGTTTTCTTACTGCATCAGCTTGCATTGTTTGTTATAAGTAGTTTCAGACCAAACTTGGAGAGCGTCTAAAGCGTTAGTTGTTTTGCCATTTAAATTGCTTTCTTTAGTTTATTAGCTGCTTTAATTAGTTTGTTTATTTAATGTTGGAGTAATTTTCGAATAAGTAATAATAATAATAAAATTTATAGACATTGGTTTTGTAAATCTTAAGGTCCTGAAACCTATGGTTTTCTTCTAACAAGAAATCAGTTTTAAGCATTGTCATTAATCAAAGTTAACCTACGTCGCAAGCAAGTATTTCAGAAACTCATAAGTAAGTTGCTGATGATGATTATTCAATGCGCTAGGATCGATCAAGTAGATGTTGTGAACTGAATTCAAAAAGGAAAAGTTTTTGTAAAAAGTATCATTTTTATTTATTTAATTATTTATTTATGACAAGATTTTTTGCTGACTGTACTTTAATATTGTATTGTCATCTAATCATAATCATCATAATCATAATATTTTATTTGCATAAAAACACGGTTTATAAAACGGTCTTACAAATAAAAAGGTACACATGTTTTGCCTTATGTAAGAAGCCTGCAAAATGTTTATGAAGACTTCCAAAATGATTAAAAATGTCAAATTGTAAATTAAAAAATGTCAATTATATAGTTACATGTCAATTCAAACATGTTAAAACAATATAAACACAAAGATTTTATAATTAATGTCAAATTGCGAATAAAAAATTGTCAACAACCTATGTCCATATCATGTCAAAACTAAACTAATCGGTATACAAAATTTCAGCTCAATCGGACACTTGGGTCAAATTAAGCTTGCAAGATTTGACCCAAACGGATATATTACATACTTAGACTGCAAGTTAAATAAAAACTTGTATAAAAATAGTTGAACGCCCTCAGCTATAAATAGAAAAACCATTAATAAAGAAATCAGAAATATTCACAGCCCAAGAAAATAATTGTTAATGTTGGTAGACTATAAATACACTTCTTAATTAAGTTCCGTAAGTTGTCAGATTCTTGTTCGGATTCTCGTTAATTAACCCCCGACTGCCCAAAGAGGGGTGTTATTAGTTAGACGTGTCTGTCTGTGATTCTGTCTGTCTGTCTGTGGCATGGCATCGTAGCTTCTGAACGAATTTTATCGCCTCTGTGGTCTAGTAATCCACACCACCGATTTCTGTCCCAGAGGTCCCGGGTTCGATTCCCAGTGGGGGGCCTATGCCCAGCAGTGGGCGTCGTACGGCTGAAATGATGAAAGACAGTGGTATTTGACAGGGGTTTAGAAAGACGTATATGGCTAAACTACAGCGATAGAATTAGGTTACAGTTTGCAGACCTCTGGTTTTGACACCAAAGTAATTTATGCGGTGATGTATACCCTTGGAGGCATTGGCACAAGAAGCTATAAATTTAATATTATTTAGCTACAACTGCGATAGTAGAATTATTTGTACTAATCTAATAAAAACAAAATATTAGATTTTTAACCGACTTCAAAAAAGGAGTCAGGAGGTTAAACGTTCGACTGTATGTATGTTTTTTGTTTGTTTATTTGTAATGGATAAATCCAAAAATGCTGAAACGATTCAAAAACTTCTTTCACCATTAGAAAACTGCATTCATATCCCGATATTCCTACGGGAACGGGAGTAAAAAAGAGCTTAACAGTTCAGAATTTAGATAATCGATAAAGCCTTCGGCTTGGAGGTCGCGGGTTTGATTCTCGCACCAGACATATTTTATACACCTCTAAATTTTGGTTAATACTAAGATTTCTGGGGATTATAGTGTCTTTTATTTATTTTATTTATTCACAACGGGGTAGCACTTAGCCTTCATCACACCTGATGATAAGTGGTGATAAGGCTGAAGGTGGAAGCGCACGACTCCCGGAATCCTCAATAACTGAGGAACTGGCTATCTTATCTCTAACTGCCGGAACACAATAATGCTGAAAACATCATTGTTATGGCGTCAGACTTAGATAAGATGGTGGTAGCTAGCCAGGCGGACTAAGAACAAGTCCTACCATCAACCAAACCGAATACAATATGTACCCCCACTGGGAATCGAACCCGGGACCTCTGGGTCTGAAATCGGTGGTATGAACCACTAGACCACAGAGGCGGTTGTCTATCTATAGAGGGGAGGCCTATGCCCAGCAGTGGGCGTCGTTCGGCTGACATAATGATGATGATGATAGCTTTCAATACGAACAATTTTTACTATGGCGATCCACGGAATCACGAAAAAAAATCAGCTGTTCCATACATACCAGTCGAGTCGATGTTGTACTTTTGTATGGAATGGCAGATTTTTTTTCGGAGCAAGAAAAAGCCAGAAAAAGGCACTGACCTCAAAAAGGTAAGTATTATTTTTTCCTTTTCAGTTGACATGTAGATACTTTTTGAAGTCAGTTTCAATTTTTAAATTCCTTTTTTTTTATGAAACAACTGCACTGTACTTAGCTTTTATCACAACTTATGTTTTTTCAATTATTATAAATACAGATTCCTTATTGTATTTCTTCTGTAAGAAGGTCTCAGTTTTCTCATCACTTGTACTTACAAAGTTTGTAATTAGTTTCTCGCATTCATGAGAGCTTTCATAGCGCTGAATGCAAGCAGCGAGACGAAAAAGCCATTTTCAGTACAATAAATTGTACAGTGGAGGTTTTTAAGAGCTTTCGAGTAGATTGGGACAGTCAGTGCAATTATTTATTTGATTTTAATACTTTTAATAAATATAATTATTTTAATTTTTAGTTTTTTGCATTCACAATGCAATTTTTATTACAGAAAAATGGAAAATGAAATATTTAGATAAAAAACGACCCGTCTCACAACTAGCTCCGATGGGAATATAATTATTATATGATTTTTATTTCATTGACAAGAAAAACTTTCTTTGTTGTTAAACTATCAAATCATCATCATCATTTATTTGCGTTTGAAAGATACACCTAACACCCCTTGTGTTGCGGTCGGTACTAAATATGTCAAAAATAAATAACTACTTCATTGGTTTATGGTAGGACTTGTTCTCAGTCCGCCTGGCTTGGTACCACCAACTTATCTAAGTCTGTCGCCTTAACAATGATGTTTTCAACATCATTGTGTTCCGGCAGTTAGAGATAAGGTAGCTAGTTCCTCAGTGGTTGAGGGTTCTGGGAGAAGTGCGCTTCCACCTTTAGCCTTATCACCACTTGATATCAGGCTTGATGAAGGCAAAGTGCTACCTCGTTGTGGATAATAATAAATATGTAGTTTAAAAAACTAAACAAACACACTTTTATAGGAACAGACTAAAAAGAACAAAATAACCGTCTATTCAAGAAGTACTTGAATGCATGCTTTTTATTTTCATTTACTGAATAGACGGTTATTTTGTACTTTTTAGTCTGTTCCTATAAAAGTGTGTTTGTTTAGTTTTTTAAACTACATATTTATTTTTTACTTTTTAGTAAAAAATAAAATAAATGGCAAGCTATGGATGAATGGTAATCGATTTCACAGTCCATTCATGTGTCTGCCCACCCCGTAAACATTATAACTCAAAGGCGTGATTGTATGTATTTAGTTTTACAAATTCAAGTGGAGTCTATTAGTTACCGGATGCGCGAGCCAAACCCTTACTTCCTCCATCATTAGACCCTCACCACCAAGTGTAGCGAATATGTTTTATCAGAACGAAACAAATGAGCCCAAACTCGAGGGGTTTCCTAGTGGTCACAAAGGAGTGCCACTGAATTCCTCCCTGCTCCATCATCAGACCCTCACTACTAAGTGTAGCGAATTGGTCTCATCTGAACGAAACAAATGAGCCCAAACTCGAGGGGTTTCCTAATAATCATTAAGAGTGCCGCAGGCTTCCTCTCTGCTCCATCATTAGACCCTCACCATCAAGTGTAGCGAATAGGTCTCATCAGAACAATACAACTGAGCCCAAACTCGAGGGGTTTTCTTGTGGTCACTAAGGAGTTTCACTGGCTTCTTCCCAGCTCCATCATCAGACCCTCACCACCAAGTGTAACGAATAGGTCTTATCAAAACGAAACAAATGAGCCAGAACTCGAGGTGTTTCCTATTGGTCATTAAGGACTGCCACTGGCTTCCTCCCTGCTCCATCATCAGACCCTCACCACCAAGTGTAGCGAATAAGTCTCATCAGAACGAAACAATGGAGCCCAAACTCGAGGGGTTTCCTAGTGGTCATTAAGAAGTTCCGCAGACTTCCTCTCTGCTCCATCATTAGACCCTCACCATCAAGTGAAGCGAAATAGGTCTCATCAGAACAAAACAAATGAGCCTAAACTCGAGGTGTTTCCTAGCAGCCATTGAAGAGTTCTATTGCTTACCTCTTGACTCGATCATCAGATCAGCTCGATGATAGCAAATTATTGTATTGTCATCGGGTTCATTTAGCCTTGCAAACTTTCAAATTAATACGACGACACTTAGAAGTAGGTTAAAATTGAACTCCAAGATTTTCTAACATAGTGACTTAGTGGGAGACAAATCTTGCAAGCTTAATTTGACCCTTTTCCCAGTGTCTGGTGGAGTTGAAATTTTGTATACATATTAAAGTACAGTCAGCAAAAAATCTTGACTTAAAATTTTTTTTTTACTAAAATCTTATTTTTGCATTCACAATGCAATTTTTATTATTGAAAAATTGAAAATGAAGTTTTAGAAAAAGTCAACCCGTCTCACAACTAGCTCTGATCCATTCGCCCGAACAGGGGAAGGTCGTAGGTTCGAGTCCCATCGAAACTAGTTGTGAGACGGGTCGACTTTTTCTAATACTTCATTTTAAATTTTTCTATATCATCCTTTCTTGGTTTCTTTTTGTTTGTTACCGCAATATATCGGCCAAAATGGATGGTCAACATAACACGTGAATAGTTTATGCAGGGAACACCTTTTGGGAAATTGAATTGGTCCGGTCCTTTAGTACCTACGTGTCGTTTGAGGGTTATTGTTTTCAAGGCGTCGGGATAAATTGTGTGGTCAAAGCGACTATTGATTTGGTGGTGTAGTGTAGATCTATCTTTTAAAGGGGCAGCAAAAAATCACCATGGAATCAACGAGCTCGAAACTAAAAATCGCAAGCGAAATTCACACTTTTATCAAAAATTTAATAAAAATGTTTAATTTTTCAAAAATCTAAAACAGTCAAGAAATAGAAAAGGTGTTTGTGATTTTATAGGAATTATCATTGTAAAACATTGACGTTATGTGCGTTTATATGAAATTTTAGAGGTAACTTCAGAATTTTTTCTATCGAGTAATTTGTTTCCAATCGTGTTTTCGTAACAGTCTCCCATCACATATACGTTCTATAATATATATTGGAAATTTCAATGCGAAAATACTTCAATGTTTCAGAAGACAGCTAATAGAAAATAGGCAATTTTGGCGATTTCACTTACTAAGGGCCCTTAAGAGTACAATTGGGTATTTGACTGATTTTTTTTATTGACTTAAAATGTTCATCACAACATAGGTATTTATTTTCAAATATCTTGCATATTTTCAGCGATATAGAGCATCAAACTTACTAATTAGACAAGGAGAGCGCTATGGAAACGTGACGTCACATTTCTATAGCGCCATACTCTTGCCATAGAAAATTTCGTTTTAGAAAGAGATAGCAAGAGTCACAATTAAGTAGCTCATTATTCGCTTGTTACAATACATATTGAATTTCTTTTTTCATATTTGTTATTCCATAATGTTATATTTTCGCATGTCATAATTAAATATCTACATTTCAACAACAGTCAAACACCCAAATACACTGCACAAGTGGTTTGAAAGTGTTAATTTGTACAGCTAATAAATGAGGAAGATTTTTTTAACACAACGGTTCAAGTAGCTGGAGCTAGTAAAGATGCGGGCTACACGCGTGAGTAATATGCGCAAGCTACTTGTTCAAGTTACTTGCTTGTACTTGTACATGGTGCAAATAACTGGAGCAATTAAAGACACAGGCTACTTGCTCAAGCAGTACGCAAAAAGTTATTTGCTCATGGTCAAGAGCTACATGTGCATTCGAGCGGTAGCTTTATGAGTTGAACTTGCTTAAGTAACATGCGCGAGTGACCCGCATGCGCCGCAGAACACGCGGATTAGGTAGTTGCGCGGGTGCCTCGCTTTCGCTTTTTTCGCTAGAGTTGCTAGACCCGCACATGTTCAAGTGCAAGTGCAAGTACTAGTGCCTCAACATGCGCAAGCTACTTGCACCGTGTACAAGCACAATTTTTCATGCTATGGCGACTGGTCGAACGTTGTACTAATCGTCGAGTAAAAACCATAAAGAGAGGAAGCGCGAGATATCTCTAGCTTCCCATTATTCCTTAGCTACACTATTGCCCGAATACTCGTACGCTACTTATCTTAGGGAGCGTCTCACATATCGCCCTGTCACTTTAAATGTCAAACGTATGAAAGAGATGCCATGATGTTTGAGACGCTCCCAAAGATGATTTGCGTTCGAGAATTCGGGTTTATGTCCTACTTAATATTATAAATGTGAAAATTTCGATGTTTGGATGTTTGTTACTCAATCACGCCAAAACGGCTTAACGGATTTGGCTGAAATTTGAGACACAGATACTTTGTAGCCTGGAGAGGAACATAGGCTACTTTCTATCCCGGAAAATATCATATTTCCGCGGGATAATGTCATAAAGTCCACACGGGTGAAGCCGCGAGCGGAAATCTAGTATTTTATAATTCATAATAACTTTATTTGCAAGGAGGAATTTGGAAGGAATATCTAATCTGAAAAAACCGTGATAATGTATGTAAATGATATATAACCGTCTTGACCTGCTAACGCGTCCCCGGGTAGGGTCCATTCCGAGTTTTTGATGACACTTTGAAAAATTAAAAAGTCACGGTCCCCCTCCGCCCCCGGGGGCCTGTTACGGAGTTTGCACTTCGCCTTAATTGTGAGCTGCCCAGCTAGGGCTGACAACGTTTCAATATTTGTGTCACATTGTTGTGTGTGTGTGTGTGTGTGTGTGTGTGTGTAGACAAATAAATATTTTTTTCTTTTCTTTTATTTTCTTTTCTTTCATAACAACGATATTTTCGGCATTATTGAGTTCTGGTTGTTAGAGATGAGATCGAATCGAAATCAATCAATCATTTATGTATTTTAGGCTGATACAGCACTTGTTATTGTGAACGTCAATGAAGCTACGCTATCGGTTCGCAAATCCTACGGCGGGAGGCCTTGTAACGAGAAGAACTGGCAAGAATAACTCAGTGGTTGAAGATTCCGGGAGTAGTGTGTTTGCACCTTCAGCCTTATCTTAAACTGTCATCAGAGTGAGATGAAGGCTAAGTGCTACCTCGTTATGAATGCATTTTTCAAGTTTTTTTAACAAAATTTATTTCAGCGGTGCCCGCCAGTGATACTGTAATAAGTAGGTACGTAAAAACTTTTAGGTAAAGATGGTGGCGCCATCTATAAATTTTCTTTTAAAAAACCTTGCCATGGTAATACCAAACATAACAAAAAAGAATTATCGAATTTGGTGCAGTCGTTGAAGGTTATGCGCTCACATATATTTCGGCGATTCGTTTTTATTTAAAATGTTAATAGGGTGGCAACCCTGAGGGTCACTGAAAAAAGCAATATTGCCGTTTCAGTTAACCTTGTAGGAGCTCGTTTTAAACAATTACTGCGTCCGAAAAGTTTGGAAAAACGGTAACCTTCATTCAGAATACAGGGGATAAAGTATTTCATTCAAATGAATAAAAATGTTTCTTTTTGTATAAAAAGTATAAAATTAAAAAAAAACTTTTTTTTTCAATTTAAGTTGAGGTACGCCATCGGTTCGCCATCGCCATCCTACGGTGGAAGACCTTGCGAGAAGAACCGGCCAGAAACTCGTCAAGGGCAATCTTCTTCTTCCTGTTAAAATTCATACAGAGACGTTAAATTGAAGTCGACCTTCACACATTAGTATAGTCACTTTCTATATATACAGTAAGGGCCTTAAACTAGTCTGTGGTCTAGTGGTCACACCACCGATTTCAGACAAAGAGGTCCCGGGTTCGATTCCAAGTGGGGGTACATATTGTATTCGGTTTGGTTGGTTGTAGGACTTGTTTTTATCCCGCCTGGCTAGCTACCACTGAGCTACGGAGTCGTTCAGTGGTTAGAGCAGTCGCCCGGAAAGCAAAAGGTCGTGGGTTCGAGTCCCATCGGACTAGTTGTGAGACGGGTCGAATTTTTCAAAATACTTCATTTTCCATTTTTCTATAGTAAAAATTGCATTGTGAATGCAAAAAAGTAAATATTTAAATATACCACTGCCTTATCTAAATTTGAAGCCATAACATCGATGCTTTCAGCATTGCTGTGTTCCGTCAGTTAGAGAAAACATAGCCAGTTTCTCAGTGATTGAGGATTCCGGGAGTAGTGCGCTTCCACCTGCAGCCTTATCACCACTTAACAACAGTTGTGATGAAGGCTAAGTGCTACCCTGTTATGGATAATGAAATAAAATATACCCAGAAGGTTTTATGAAATATTTATCAATTTATTCGTAAGTCGCAGACAATATAAGTAGACTTAATTGATTATGAAAGGAAGCAAAAAGATTCAAGTGTTTTTCTAGACAATATAAGTAGACTTAATTGATAAGGAAAAAAAACAAAGAGATTTATGTGTTTTTCTTTCATTCTATCAATTAAAATCGGATTAGACTTTTTTCTAGCTACCTATTTATAGATACTAGCGTTTCGCTCGCGACTTCGTCTGCGTGGTCACTCATTTTTACCCCCTTAGAGGAGCAATTTTCAAAAATCCTCTTTTAGTGCTCCCTAAACTCCCCAAGAAACATAGGTGCATGCCAAATTTCAGCTTCTTGCGCCCAGTAGTTTCGGCTGTGCACTGTCTGTCAGTAACGCAAGAATTTATATATACAGATAGATATATAATATAGGCCTATATGCCTAGCAGTGACCGTCGTATGGCTGATGATGATGATTATGAAATTTCTAACAATTGCAGACTAAGCGCGCTTACCAATACGCCACAAGCTCAAAATCGTCACTTTAAAATGACCGAGAACCAATCCTAAGCCCGCTGTACACGTTGTCTCAGCCATTGGCCAATACATCGTACATTGACACTTTTGGAAGAACAAGTTTAAAAAGGTCCTTTCATAATGTACGATGTATTGGCCAATGGTTGGGCCAACATGTACAGCGAGCCTTAGCAAGCCCGGTTCAACCAAACTTACCAAGCGATATATTTCTTTCTACCAACAGATCTAGATTCGTAGATAACTATCAGACAAAACAAAGGAACTTCTAACAAAAGAAACAAGGGCTTTTGTTTCGTAAACAATCCAATTAGTGTTGCGAAAAGACGGCGAAGAGGAGGGGGGGGGGGGGGGGGAGGGCAATTAAAAAGGGCCATTCGTGGACAGAAGGCAAGGGACAAGAAATAGGGGACAGATTTTCTTGAGCAATCTTATGTGAGGGCAGTGTTTAGATTGATTTTATACGATTTGAAAAGATTTTTTACAGTTTGGTTCGTTTTTTAACCGACTTCAAAAATTGAAAAGGAGGAGGTTATCTATTCGTCGCGTTTTTTTTATATGTATGTGCACCGATTACTCGAAGACGGCTGAACCGATTGAAATGATTCAAACGTTATAACATCACTGTGCTTTCCCAAGTTGGTCCCGTTTTTTGAAATTTTTTAGTTTTCAGGAAATCTTGAAAATACTGTCGTTTTAACATAACAAAACAACAAAAAATTGTACATGTTTCACGCCCGACTTCAAAGTACTTACGTTATTTGGTGTGAATACAGTATAAGAGAAATAAAAAATAAAATAAAAATAAGAGGGATTATTTCTTACTTTTTTGATGTCATTTTTTTGAAGGCGGTTTTTTTTTTTATAAAAATAATGTTTAGTCAAGAAGGAACTAATAACAAATAAAAAAATTGAATTCTTCGTACGAAATGGATATAACCGGTTATCATTACTTTTAATCTTGTTTCGTTTTACTAAACTTATTTCTGTTTTCATGCTCTTCATTCTGCACAACTAGAATCTAAACTTTTATGACAAATAAATATTGGTTTAAAAGGTAGGTACTTAAAGATATATTCTTTTCAGTTGACATCCACTTTTGAAGTAGGTTTAATTTTTTAAATTACTTACCTACCTTTTTATTTCTTAATTTAAAAAATAAAAACCCATTTTCGTGGGAATTCCAGAATCAAATGAAGCTTATGTTACTCGGAATGATGGAACAGTCTACCGTAGAAAGAATTAAATAATTCCAGAATCTGTTTCCTATACATACAAACCAAAACCTCTTTTTAATATTAGTGCATAGATAATAATAATAATAAGTTAGTACTTACCCATTTTTACAAGCTTTTCATTAACTTGCCATGTTATTACAAGCTTTTTATTAACTTGCCATGTTAGTTTATTAGTTAGTGGGGGACAAATCTTGCAAGCTTAATTTTACCCACTTCCCAGTGTCCGATGGAGCTGAAATTTTGTATACAGGTTTGTTTCAGATGACAAATACAACATTAAAGTACAGTCAGCAAAAAAGCTTGTCATAAAAATGAAATTTTTACTAAAAATTATTCAAAGTATATTTTGTAATAAACTCCAAACATTATAAAGTGTTATCGTTACCGAGGCCAGGGGTTAAATTTTAAAGGTGCTCAGATTAATCGTAACGACCCTAAAGTTCGTGAAGATCCCTTTGTGTTAATTTTAAAAAGTTGTAATTTTTGTTTTTTACTGCCGTTGAATAAGTAAGTTTTAAGTGTGTTTGTTTTAATTCTGTCCATTAATACATGTTGAAATTATCGGAGTTTTTTTTTCATGTACCTACCATGAGGTAACGCTTAGCTTTATTTTTATTTTTAACCGACTTCAAAATTTGAAAAGGAGGAGGTTTCTATTCGTCGCGTTTATTTTTTTATATGTACACCGATTACTCAAAGACGGCTGAACCGATTGAAATGGTTCAAGCGTTATAACATCAGAGTTTTCCCAAGTTGGTCCCATTTTTTGAAATTTTGAAATCGGTTTATTTGAAATTTTGAAATCGGTTCAGTAGTTTTCAGGAAATCTTGAAAATACTGTCGTTTTCGTTACCACTTTATGTGAATTTATTACGTATCTTTAGGCATAACTCCTTTGTTAATAAACCGATTTCGATGATTCTTGTTTTATTGGAAAGGGGATACCTCAAGGTATTTTAACCGAGTTCAAAAAAGGAGGTTCTCAGTTTGATCACACACCTATTTACCAGAATACACGTAAATTGCCTGCATGATAAAGACTAAGAAGAGTGAAATAAAAATTATTTTTATAACAAAAAAACCGCCTTCAAAAAAATGACATCAGTAATAATTAAAACAGTAAGAATAAATCCCTCACCAAATAACGTAAGTACTTTGAAGTTGGGCGGGTTTTAACAAAAACAACAAAAAATTGTACATGTTTCACGCCATGTCTCCCATCGAGTATCCGACACTTGGATGGAGGATCAGGAAGTGGCCTGGAGAGTCCCACATAACCACCGTCCGCACACCGCACGCGGACGGGGTATGCGTAAATGCATTCCCCTCACTATAAAAAAATAATATAAAAAAAAGCACCACTAGACCACAGAAGCGGTCGTTGTTAGCGTCGCCACAGAATATACATATAATAGTACTAACGTGCATCGCCGCACACGAAGTACACGCGACTGCGATGCTGCCATTTTAAGTTAGAAGCGACTACAAAAGTAGCTGAAGCGAGCGACAGACACATGTGGCCGGTAGAAGAAACTTGCAAGCCGTGGCCGCTAAATCAAAATCGAAATCGAAATCGAAATCGAAATCGAAATCGAAATCGAAATCGAAATCGAAATCGAAATCGAAATCGAAATCGAAATCGAAATCGAAATCGAAATCGAAATCGAAATCGAAATCGAAATCGAAATCGAAATCAAAATCGAAATCGAAATCGAAATCGAACTCGAAATCGAAATCGAAGAGGCCTTGTAACGAGAAGAACCGCCAAGGGCTTTTTTTCTGCTACTTTTTCAAACCCATTTGCTTGTAGTATTTTGTGTCGGCGCTAGTGGCCGGTAGAGGGCACACGAAGCGAATGACGAAGATGTACAACGACTACAACACGATGGTATCCCGCAGGAATGTGATTTTTCTGCCCGATAAAAAGTAGCCTATGTCATTTTCCAGGTCCTTAAGTATCCTCATCAAAACCACGTCGATCCGTTACTCCATCTTGACGTGAAAGACGAACAAACAAACAAACAAATAAACCAAGGACTGATAAGGTTACCCGTTTGAGGGTTTTAATCGGTTTCATTTTTCAGGTTAGGTTACAAAACCCTGGAATAACCCGTGTAGAATACTTGGTAACACTCACCACTCACTCGAAGCACCTGTAAACACACTATTTACTATCGCAATTATAAACAAATATGTTTTCATCCCATCGATTCGAAAAGCGATGATTGTTTATCTAATAACAGGGTCCAAAACGATTCATTGTTTACCTGTTATGACAAGAGGGTATAAATGAGATTTGAATTTTGAACAGCTTCATAACAGGGTCCAAAACGATGAGATTTGAATTTAGAACATAATTAAAGAAGCATTGGTTGGAGTGTAGCAAAGGGTGTGTAGTACTTAAAAAAAATCAACTGATTTTGTATGGGGCCGGGACTTTTTTCGGGACCGAGAAATTTTCAAAAACGGAATTTTCTAAGATTGAGATTATCTCGTAAACGGTGAGTCGTAGCTAAAATCTAACAAAAATTTTAACCCCCCTACGTCATCCCCGGAGATACGTATAAGGAATCTGATGGACATATATTTTTTTTATTTAATTATTTTTTTTTTATTTCAAAACTCAAATTTTTTTTCTTGCCCGACTAGCGCTATGATGTATCCGAACGACAAAGAAAGGTAGGTAGTTTGAGATGTCTTTACTGCTTTTCTTATAGAGGGGGATGAAAAGCAGAGTGTATTACTCGGCCGCAAAATTATTTTCACCTCGGGCGGCGCATATTGAATCCCTCGCTGCGTTCAGGATTCTACTTTAGAATCCCTCGCTGCGCTCGAGATTCTACTCTAGAATCCTTCACTGCGCTCTGGATTTAAAATAGTTCCCTCGCCGTAAATATATTATTTTGCTCCCTTGTAATACAATCTACTATTTCCGAATATCTCATAATTCCCGCCCGCCATTCCTCAGTTGACAGGTAACGTCACCGACCCGATGCAAATCCACAGACTATATTCTGCAGTATACTACAACCCGTATTTGAGGTTTATGATAATTTTTCATTATATTTCATTCTATTTAATCTGCATAATTTTTATGGTTATTCCATATGGTATACTGGGTTAATCAAATAAACGGGTTACCCTTTAACCTGATTAATGGGTCCTTGAAATCAAAAACACTTTCACATTTTATAATATTAGTTTGGATTCCATTACGACGTTTATAAAGTTCCCATGTTTGTCAGTCCTCCTAAAAGAAAACAATAGATAAACAGATCAGCAGTTGCCCAAGTGAACTGAACAAACAAAGTCCGTTCCGTATCGCACCCCATATCGGACGGATTTTCTCGTGACTAATCAAGTTATAGAACTTCTGAACATTCAGATCTATACTGTTGGTAAATATATATGGATACGAAAGAATTTTGTGTAAACATTGTTTGAGAAGTAGACAAACAAAGAGTTGAGGAATATGAGGATAAAGCGATGGTAGGAAAAATGGTGTATAATTTAATAATGGTTGAGCGAAGCGATAACTGGTTCATGCGTCGTACTGGTGAACGGGTGCTGCCAGTGGGAATGGGTCTGCTCTTATCTGCTTGCCTTAAAATGTGTTTTTTATTTTGTTTTTTTTTTATCTTATTGAGACTTACATTCGAGACATGTATGGAGCAACTTGCAGTGTATAGTAGACATTTATTTTTGCTTATAACTAAATTGCTTTATGTAGAGTTCCTAAGTACTTACCTACTTAATTGAAAATTGTTTACCGCTATGATCATTAGTTCGCCTATACTGAAATGTAATTATCACAACTCATTGTGTAATTGTGATGGAAACTGACCTTAATCATACTACGTTAAGGTAATTTTTCAATTTAACGACTCTGTATTAAATAAAACAGGGAGAAAAAATTACCCTTGGAGTTTCATGCCGGTTCTTCTCCAAGGTCTCCCGCCGTAGGGTTTGCGAACCGATGGCGTAGCTTCTATGACGTTTACAAGTATTGTAAATAACAATCTAAATTGAATAAACAAATTTGACTTTTGACTTTGTCTTTAAGTGACTTTTGCAAATGAAATGGACGTATTCAATTAATTTATGTTTTAATTGATAATGCTATGTTCTACTTGTTAGTTTTAATTACTGTTGACATGATTTTTACAAACTTTTCTGGCATAATTTTTTTCATTGACAATGTGTTTGTGTGACATTTTGGTTGTCGTTACAGAAATCTATATTCTTTCTGAGTAGCATAAGCTAGATGTTATCCCGATATTCCCACAGGAACAGGTACCACGTGTGTAAAACCGCAAGGAGCCACTAGTCTATACTAATACTATAAAGAGGAAAGATTTGATTGTTTGTTTGTATCGAATAGGCTCCGAAACTACTGGACCGATTTCGAAAGTTCTTTGACCATTAGAAAGCCACGTTCTTCCCGAGTGACATAGGCTATATTTTATCACAGACAGTACTGTACGTCTGCTCATATTAAGGACTGTGTGTCATAGTAGTTAGTAACAAGATGTCCACCTGCCCATTAATTTCCCGCGACAAATTAATTTGTCAGCGACAGCGCCATGCGACATCAGCGACATACGCCGCGTCATTGGATGACGATGCTGCCAACATCGGTGACATTGCTATAATTGTATAGTGGGTATTGTTAGTTTTTAATATCATTATATTGTCATCAGCCGGCTCTGCTCTTCCTTATGGATGGATAAGGAGATTGAGATTTTATTGGGCTATGCTATAATCCACCATGCAGGCCAATGCAATAGGTAGTTGTTGGTTCTGATATCCATTAGTAGGGGGTATAAACCTTTAAAAAATCACATAAAAAAAAGAAAAAGTAAACGCTGAATTAGTTTTATTTACTTGTAAAATAACATTATTTTTGCAAATCGTTAGTAGGGTCGCTAGATTATATAGTTTAATATTATGTATTAAAATATTGGTTCAGTAATAAATTGATTTTCTGGAAATTAGACCAGAACTTTGTGATTTTTTATCGAGAAAATGTTATTATTTTATGTTTTCGCTTAGTCCAGTCCCTTTCAAGTATGTTGTAATATCTATAAACTTTTTTCCAAATAATTCATGATTTAATTTGTATTGTAAAAATCAAATCTAAGACTGGCGAGGCCCCCTCTTAAACACACTGCATTAGAGATAATACTAACTGTTAACAGGCAGTTTTAGGCCGAAAGTACAACAACCAAACTCTAATTTTTGTTCGTTTTGTTTTTTTTCCATTACTTTTTTTTATATGCCTTGTGTGTTTTATATTGTCTTGTTTGTGTCATGGACGTAGTGTGTTGCTAATAAATCCTTTTTCTTTCTTTCTAATTTTACCAATATGTATAAGTATCTGACAGACTCAAATTCAATTAACAAAAATATCGTTGTCATTGTTACCAAAAACCTATACTTTAACAATAATTTTCTCCACCAAAACGAAAACAAACTATTAATCAAGGTGTCTACACAATAACTGCACAATACCAATATTGAGCGGAGACGCGCAACATTGTTCAACAACAAACAACAAAGTTGCCCAGTTGTTGGCAACTGCTTGTTGTTTCAACAATACTTTCGGCGGTTGACTGCGCTTTTTGTCGAGCTCTATTAATGATAGTTAAGAAGTTTCTGATATGAAGCACTACCTTACCGCCCGCGGCTTCGTCCGCGTGGACTACTTACACGACGTTATCCCGCGGGAATGTGATATTTTTCCGGGATAAAAAGTAGCCTATGTTCCTCTCCAGGCTACAAAGTATCTATGCCCCAAATTTCAGCCGAATCCGTTCAGCCGTTTTGGCGTGATTGAGTAACAAACATACAAACATCCTAACATCTAAACTCTCATATTTATAATATTAAATAAGTAGGAATAATATTACACGGAGTTATTAGTTTATTTCGGTTGGTGGTGCGACTTGTTCTTAGTCCCCCTGGTTAGCTACCAACATCTTATCTAAGTCTGTCGCCATAACAATTGTATTTTCAGTATTAAATTATTGTGTTAGAGTTAGAGATAGGATAGCCAGTTCCTTAGTGATTGAGGATTCCGGGAGTAGGTGCACTTCCACTTTAGCCTTATCATCACTTAAAATCAGGTGTGATGAAGGCTAAAGTACTACCCCGTTGTGGATAAAAAATTAAGGTTACATAAAAGCAGGTGTTATTGCTAATTACAATGGAATCTCTTGATTCTAGCTTTTCAGGCGTATACACGTTAAGGCGATACTCGGAAAAAATGTGCTGAAGCGAGATAGCAATGAGAAAACGCCGCGCGCGGGAGCGAGACCGATTTTGCAGATTAGGCAAAAAAAACACAAAATCACTTCGTATTAAAAAACTACAGCGATTTAAAAAAAAATGCTTCTATACGATCCTCAATATTATTGGTGTCCACTAATTAAACCAATTTCCAATAGTGTAAGTAGCCCCATTTAAGAATAATCTTCACTTTTCGTATTTTTTAGAGGTCTTTTTGAAAATAAAAAGTGTCGAGGCAAAATCATAAAATCGTGTTTTTGAAACTATACGATTCTTGATAAAGGTATGAAGAAATATATATCTTATTACCAGATTTTTAACAACTGTAACCGTCCTATAGTTTTAAATCAAAAAGTCCATATTTTTCCGAGTAGCGCCCTAATTAAATACTCAAGAGATCAGTTAAGTAAATACTCTTGTATGCTATAAAAGCATTTATTTTTAAAACTACTCTTTCACATTATCTATCTTTAATACTTAAGTATGAGACAATCCAGTAACCCAGTCCAATATTGGCATCGTGTAAATAGAGACAGTCCAGTACATTGGATTCTCCTCAAGTGATCAATAGTAGGAAAATCTATTGTCTTAGTGTACTGGCTTAGTGGTTTGTCTCAAGTATTGCCTCCGTGTAAGGGCTGCTTTATGTTATTTAAGGCGTAATAAAGAGACGAGTCAGTGTGGTGTTTTAGTAAATAATAGCACTTATGTGAAAGCAAATATCAAATTAATCGATTAATTTATCACGCAAAGAGACATCTTGCTCAAATAATAAAAAAATTGCCGGTAGTTGTGTCAACAGTTTCTTACCGCCCAATCAAGACTTTTTTAAGTGACAAGAAGAACTGCGCAATAAACTTGCCAGCTTAGTTTACTTAGGTAATGACACCTTACTTCTTACTTCTTACTTCCTACTAATATTATAAATGTGAAAGTTTGGATGTTTGGATGTTTGGATGTTTGGATGTTTGTTACTCAATCACGCCAAAACGGCTAAACGGATTTGGCTGAAATTTGGGACACTGTTACTTTGTAGCCTGGAGAGGAACATAGGCTGCTTTTTATCCCGGAAAAATCACATTCCCGCGGGATAACGTCGTGTAGTCCAAGCGGGCGAAGCCGCGGGCGGAAAGCTAGTTTTTACAATTAAGAAAAGATATCGTTACTATTTACAACAAATTGTTTATGGTAAGCGCAAACAAATAAAGTCTGTTAATGAAAAATAAAAAAATGAAATATTTCGAAAAATTCGACCCGTCTCACAACCAGCTCCGATGGGACTCGAACCCACGACCTTTTGCTATCCGGGCGACTGCTCTAACCACTGAGCTACGGAGTCGTTACGAGTAGCGTCGACTTTATCCAATACTTTTTACGCGCTGTAAAGCCAGCGTAAGTTTCATCAATGTGAAGATATTACTACTTTCACATTCTATGTCTATTCTAATGTCTATTAACTTCGAAAAACTTTGACAAAGTTCCAAGGTTCCTCATATTGTGATGGTAAACATTTTGTGGATTTCCCTGATTTGCCTGTTCCGGTTTTCCCTGTTAGTTTTCCTTTGCAAAGCTATCGATAAAGCAGGATAAGGAAATAGGTAACTTTTAGCGGAGATCTGTCGAAAGGGGAATCAGGAAAACGACATACTTTGGTGCGACAAGCTTTTCTGTTCCGGTGATAATCTTTGGAACTAAAACAATTTTCATACGACAGTCCATTTTGACAGCTAATTTCGTATTGCAAGTGGCTCCTCTGTCACGGCTGTTACCGGAACAGACAGGAGTGTGGGACTGAATCACATGAGACACTTAACAATTTTGGATAAATGGGTCTTAATTTTTGCAAATGCAGAGCTGCGACTAACTGCTGAACATGTCTCCCGAAGCTCAGTAGGGATGACATAATTAATGTAGGGGTAGTAGGAACTGGCTTGCATATGTGAACTAACGGAACACAATAATGCTGAAAACATCATTATTATGGCGTCAGATTTAGATAAGATGATGGTAGCTAGCTGGCGGACTAAGAACAAGTCCTGCCACCAACCAAACCGAATACAATATGTACCCCCACTGGGAATCGAACCCGGGACCTCTGGGTCTTAAATAGGTGGTGTGAACCACTAGAATACGATCACTCATCCTGGTGTTACAGCCAATTTGCTCCAAAACTACTGAACTAAATAAGTTAAAATTTGGTACTCTATTACTATTTGGTACTGGAATTTTACTTGTATTTTATGTAACTAAAATTATCGAGTTTTACTCGCACCTCCAGTCTTGTCCATTATTTTCACAATGGGTAGTGACTTCCGCCAAGTTACGCCTGAATCAGTAAAAAAGCTAAATTACAAACTTCACAATGCCAGTACAGTTTCGTTTAGTACCTTTTAATTCTTTGCTCCGTTGCAGCAAAGTGCTTCGCTGCGAGTACGAGCCCTCTCGCGCGGTATTTAATAGTTGTGAACTGACAAGCATGGCTGCTGCCTCGGCGGATTCTCAGCAGAGCTAGGGCTGATACAGGGAGTTAAATAATTAATTAATTTCTAACAATTACACCAATTATCTAAGTATATGTATAATATGTTTAATTCGGGATTATCAATTCATTCTTTTACGTAGTATAATTATTGTAAAATAAAAGTAAGTAAGTGGCTCAAAAGTATGGAGAGAAATTTTTTATTTTATAAAATCTAAGATATAGGAAAAATGTGATAGTAAAAAAAAAACCCGCCTGAAAGCTACTTATAGGGCTCGTGGTTTTTTACTATCACATTTTTCCTATACTTACAAAATTGCATTGTGAATGCTTAAAAATAATATAAAATCTCAAATCTAAGATATATATTTTTTTCTATTATTATTATTTTGCCAGACACCGCTGTTAATTATCTTTATCTTTTTTCCACTTATTACTGTTAGAATTTTTCATTTTGATAGTGCGTGGCTCTTGTGAGTCTACACGCACACTTAAGATTTAGATTTTAATCAGTATTATATTCACAAGTTATTATTTATCAAAGCCTACAATATTTTCCTCTTGTGCGTGAGGCCCCTGTTGCCTGTAACACAGGTTGTCCTACTACGGGCAACAGCAGTTTACCAATTTCAATATTTTAGTGGCATTTGCTGATTGATATTGAAAAGTGTATTTGTTATTTCATATCATTGTGAAAAATAAATATATGTAGCTTTCTCCCGCAAATAATCACAAAACTTGCACCTTCACCGATCACACTACTCTACACGTGTTTCGCCCCAACCCGGGGCATCCTCAGGAGATGTTTGTCCGTATGCAATCCAGCACCGAATGACTTACATTGCATTGACTTACATGGACAAACATCTCCTGAGGATGCCCCGGGTTGGGGCGAAACACGTGTAGAGTAGTGTGATCGGTGAAGGTGCAAGTTTTGTGATTATTTGCGGGAGAAAGCTATGTATTTATTTTTCACAATGGTTAGGGACTTCCGCCAAGTGACGCCTGATTCAATCAAATACTTATTTCATGTCAATAAACATTTTTTTAAATTAAGAAACTGTGTCATGGAAAACTTGATAACGAATAAATTTTTACCTAAATACTTTTTGAATACCTATTCTATAACTAACTGTTTTAAAATTGTTTTCAGAACGGAACTGTTATCTGGATTTTTTTATATCAAAAGGAGAATGTGATCTTGAGGCATACCAATGGGCGGGCATATTAGACACACACCCAGCCCTCCCGCCAAGCCTAATAGGCTTCGCGTTAGGGCTGAGTGGTTGTCCGTCACGTGAACCGTCCATGACCACTAACCACTAAGACTCTAGCTCCCGCTTCTAGCGACTCCATAGCTCAATTTTCCGCGCAAAATTAGTTTTATTTAATTGTGCATTTTTGCGCTGCCGCGTGCCCCAGCCCTACAAGAGTCAGTAAATTAAATTTTTATCGTGCACACACCCCATAAAGCGCGCCAGCGACCGTTTTGCGTCGCTTTGTTTCACCGGTTGTTGTCGTGATACCCGCCTCTGTCACTTTATTCCCGCCACAGAATAAATTCTATCAGTAGTTGCACTCAGCCCGTAGCGTCCTTGAAACTTGATGACGTGGCAATTATCATCATCGTCATCAGCTATTATAAGTCCCCACTGCTGGGGCATAGGTCTTCCTTCATCTTTATTCCTTATGATTATGGATGGATAAGGAGAATGGGGACAATGCGGATTTGTAGGTATTAACGACTGCAAACGCAGCCGGGACCAACGGCTTAATATGCCTTTGGAAGCATGGAGGTGCTCGAGATAATTTTGGTCACCCATCTCGTGACAGACCATTGCGAAAGTTACTTTACTTTAACGACTGCTGGTCAAGAGCGTTTACCACAGCGCCACGAGCTCCTCACGGATTTGGCAAATCGGTATGCAGAAATCGCAATAGCAGGCCTGTCTCACTTCCATACAAGCGGCGCAAAATCCCCGAGATATTTACCTACTATTCTGGAAAACAACCCAATTTCAACCTTTTGCATTGCGTATAGCGTTCATAGTACAATAACTGTCTGCCGTCTCGCTTCAATCTGCTAGGGCTGTCAGAGGTACTAATTTATCTGTGAAAGTAATACACGCGAAGCGAGACAGATGGCGACACATGCGGATGCGTGCGCTGCGTGTGCGACAAGTCGAGCGAGTGCCAGCCTATTGAGACTAGTCCGGTGACCGTCGCTTGCGTTTATCATACCTAAACTCGGGAGTGAATTTCTGTACCGTAAGGTACTAATATATATTCTGTGGCAATAGGGCTGCTCGCCTAATAAACTATTAATTAATTTCATCTACCTACATGAGTTAATTTTTAGCATTCTGCTGAGTGGTAACCGTTTTGGTTTCACTGTAAATTCTCACAAATCGCTGTTTAAGAAATTTAATCATTTATCACTACGGCGCAACCATACAGAAATTGTGATCATAGCGAGCTCAAGGCGAAGAGTCTTATCTCGCGACCCGAATCATCATGTCAGCAGAACGACGCCCACTGCTGGGAAGGCCTTCCGCAAGGATCTACACAACGAGCGGTCGACGCTGCCCGCATCCAGCGGCTTCCCGCGACCTTGACTAAATCGTTGGTCCACCTTGTAGGGGGCCTGTCTACGGAACGTCGTCCGGTACGCGGTCGCCATTCGAGAACCTTTCCAACGTTCCATCGGTTCTCCGCGCTATGTGTCCCACCCACTTCCACTTCAATGATGCAATCCTTCGAGCGCCTTCTTCTTAAAGGTCGCCAGTCTGGGGTGGGGTGGTTTTATCTGTCCACTTCACGCGCTGTTGTAGGATATGCAAATACTCCATCGACCAACGTGCCCAGAAGTTTTGGGACATCTGTCTCAAAAGTTGGTATCGCGACAAACGATGGGATCCTACATCCTGAATCGGATATTCAGGCAAAGCCAAAAGGGGCTGTCCGATCAAGAAATGACCTGGGGTCAACGCTTCCAGGTCATTCGGGTCCGAAGACAACGGGCACAAGGGTCGCGAGTTGAGGACGGCCTCAATTTTACAAAATACCGTATCAAGTTCCTCAAACGTGAGAATAGTTTCTCCAATCACGCGACGCAAGTGTGTCTTGGCAGCCTTTACACAAGCTTCAAAAATTCCTCCCCAGGTCGGACAAGCTGGAGGGCTAAACTTCCAGATTATCCCACGCCGGGAGAGGGTGGTTCCAATGTCTATTTTATTATCAACAAAAAACTTAACTACTTCCTTAAGATAATTACACGTTCCCTTATAATTAGTACCACAATCGGAACGTATCAATGTCGGCAGTCCTCTACGGGAAACAAATCTGCTCAAGGCGGCGACAAAGGCTTCGGTAGACAATTCCGAGACAATTTCCAAATGGACAGCCTTGGTGGACAAACACACAAACACGCACAAGTACGCCTTATAGGTTTTAGCATTACGCAGTCTCGAAGCCTTTACAGTAAAGGGACCGGTGAAGTCGGTGACGACTCCGGCAAAAGCTCTACATTCCGTGACGCGATCAGCAGGCAAATCACCCATCTGGGGCTGCATGGTCGCGGCCTTCAATCGATAACAAGGCAGGCAACGGAAAACCACAGTGCGAATGGCTCGACGAGCAGACAAAATCCAAAATTCACGCTGCAAAATGGCCAACAAAGCATTACAGCCAGCATGTTGTGCATTCACATGGCGATCTGTTATTATCAGTTGAGTCAAATGTCCGGCTTTAGGTAACAAAAGGGGGTGACGAGCTCCATAAGGCAGGTTCGCATTTCGAAGTCTTCCGCCGACTCGCAAAAGCCCACTCTCGTCCAGGAAGGGATTCAATCGCGATACCGCGCCCTTCAACTTGCGACGGCCTAAACGCAAAATTTCAATCTCGGACTCAAAACTATCAGCTTGTACTCTCCGGACCCAAAACAAGAGCGCGTCCCTACGCTCGTCCGGAGTGAGAACCGACGAATCACGCCTCGCGCGTGGGTTTCTGCAATTGTACACCAAACGTCTGATCCAAGCGGTAACACCAAGCAGCTTCTGTAAGGAGCTGTACCGATCCAACAACAAATCCTTTTCCCCGGCGGGGTTAGTCTCCAGGACGCATGCCCGCATATCAGGAACGGCTACGTTCGACAACGCTGGAGAGGGCGGCCACTCCGACTCAGGCCGCATCAACCACGGTGGGCCCCACCAGAGGGGGTGGTTAATTAGGGTTGGGGCTACACAACCCCGAGACGCACAATCCGCGGGATTCATGGTTCCCGGCACGTGTCTCCAAATCAACTCGATGTCAGAATTACAAATCTGCGACACTCGATTGGCCACAAACACGTCCAAGGTGTGCGCCGGAGCCTTCAACCAACAAAGGACGACCTGACTGTCCGTCCAAGCATAAACCTCTTGTATCTTAATAGATCGACCTAATGTGAGCCATACGTGGTTCAACAAACGCATTAGGAGGGCAGCTCCACACAATTCCAACCTCGGGATCGTATGACGAGTCCGAAGGGGAGCGACTTTGCTTTTCGCTATCACCAGATGCACAGCAACAACTCTGTCAACAGTAACGGTGCGGAGGTACACGGCCGCAGCAAATCCACGTTCGGAGGCATCGGAAAAGCCGTGAAGAGTAACTTTACAATTTTCAGAAGGGAGGAATAGCCTCGGCAAATGCACTTCATTAATCTCGGGGAGGGATGAAACGAAGCTCGACCAATCTCGGAGTAACTCGTCCGAGAGGGGTTCATCCCACGACACACCCGAAGCCCATAACCGTTGCAAGAAACACTTGGCCATAAACAGCACGGGGCAAATCCACCCATTGGGGTCAAAGGTACGTGCGACAGTAGACAATACTAAACGCTTGGTCCAGACTTTCGGTGGTCGTAAATCCACACAATAAGTGAACGTGTCAGAGACCGGTTTGTACTGTACGCCAAGGACGGTCACCACATGGGGATTATCAACATTTTCGAATAGGTGGGGGTCCTGCTGGTGCTCTTCGGGCAAACCTACCAGTACATCAGGCGAGTTGGATATCCATTTCCTCAACTCGTAACCTCCCGACTTCAAAAGGGCGGTGAGTTCGTCTCTCAGGACAATCGCCTCTGAGACAGATGAGGCGCCCGTGCAAATGTCATCCACATAGACGTCACTGGCCAAAATGGCGGAGGCGCGAGGGTATCTCAAGCGCTCCTTCTCGGCCAACTCCAACAAAGAACGAATCGCAACAAACGGGCTCGAAGCCAAACCGTACGTATTCGTATTCAATTCATAAATCAACAAGGGGTCCCTAGGACTCTCTCTCCACAAAATCAATTGGTACCTCCTATCCTCTGGATGGATGACCGTTTGTCTGAACATCATCCGGATGTCAGTCATAAATACAATTTGGTGCCGCCGGAAGTTGGTCAAAATGTCTGAGATCTCCGTGTGCAGCTTGGGACCTACATGCAGACACTGGTTCAAGGACGCTCCAGTAGAGGTGGGAGCCGAACCGTCAAAGACCACCCGAATCTTTCCGGATTTCAAAACGGCGTGGTGCGGCAGAAAGAAGTGCTCAACGGAGCGCCAATCCAAATCGCTCACGGACATGTGCCCTAACTCCTCATACTCCCGCATGAATTCAACATACTTCTGGCGGAAGACCGGATCCTTGCTCATGCGACGCTCCATCGCCACTAGCCTACGTTCCGCTAGCGGTCGGGATTCGCCCAGAGGAGGTCGGCCGGTACGAAAGGGGAGACGGGTGATCAAACGACCAGAGCGGAGGCGACCAGTGTTATTCTGGTAATACAACTCGCATTCATCCGCTACTGGGTCGACCCGCGGGGCTGGTGGAGGTTCCTCAACCTCCCAAAACTTCTGCACCACTTCGGAGAGAGACACATTAAAAACAAGACCGCGATCCTCATCAAGGGAATCCAAAACGCGGCGAGCAGGGCCCATCACAACTGTACCGAGTGTCGTCTGCAGAGCTACCAAGCCATCTGGCTGCAAAACTCGCTTCCCCGTCAACAAAACTCGCCCCAGGACATCGGCTCCAAGGAGAGCATCAATCGGGCCTGGGCGGAAGAAATTTGGATCGGCGAGTGGGGAATCAGACACCAAAGACAACATACTCGGTCCCAAGTCAACTGAAGGTTGACGGCCAACAACTGTGTCCAACACAATCGCCGAGGTCTTAATGCCTGGCGTGGACTTATTACGTGATGTAAATGTGAAGTCAACATGCCCTAACAACCCGGGGACTTTCACATTGCCAACACCTCTCACGCCTTCCGTGTGGGGGTGCACCTTGAGGCCCAACCGCCTAACTAACCAAGATGACACAACACACCCCTGAGCACCGGAATCCAACAAGGCGCGAACTTCCACAAGGTCGCCATTCAATCCCCTGACAAGCACAGAGGCCGTGGGCAACAAAACGGTCTCTGGAGGGGTGGCTACAATCGACCGTAAACACGTTGATTGCTAGTATGTGGGGTCCCCAGACGTCCCCCCATGGTAAGGGGGTCGCTCATAGCGATCCAGTGGGTCCCATTCTCCCACATACTGCCTACGTCCAATTCGCCCGGTATCAGGCGGGTTATATCTCCCGGCCCCTTGAAGACGGGGCGGGCGCCGCTCCAAACGCGGGTATTCGGCGAGCGGCGGCGAGAATCGGTGCCTAGCATCCACCGTGTACGTCGCCCCATAGTCGCGGGGGCACGGTGACCGATTTTCAGAAGGGGGGTCCCGGGGACCCCCGGCTGTGCGAGGCTCAACACGTTGCGGGGGGCTTCTACGACCTCCCGCATCGCTCGCAAAATCGAACCCCCTAGTTGGGGACCGATTTCCCATGGGGGGGTCCGTGGGACCCCCGCCCTTGCGAGGCTCAAAACGTCGCGGGGGGCCTCTACGACCTCCGGCAACGCTCGCATAACTCATCCCCATCCTTGGGGATCGGTTTCCCATGGGGGGGTCCCTGGGACCCCCGCCCGTTTGAGGCTCCAAACGTGGCGGAGAGCGTCTGGGGCCACTCTGGTGGCCACTAGAACTGCTGCGGGATGCAAACACCGCGGGGGGTCCGAGACCCCCACCCATACGAGGTGATCCTGCAGCGACGCGCTGCGGCGCTCCGCCGCCCTCTGGGCTGTTCATGCAGAGGAGGGGATGGTGGTTGCCCTTACAAAAGCGGCATGGGTGCGCTTGGGTACATTCGCGCTGCATGTGCAGGCCCAAGCACGAGTAGCACCATGTCCGTTGTCGCGCGATCGCTCGACGGCCTTGGACGCGCTGGTCGAGGAACTTATCACAACGGGTCGTGCTGTGACCCGGTTCCCGACAGTACAAGCAGCGGGCGGTCTCCTGGACGGCGGCATAGCGGCCGGGCGCGCGAGGGGCCATACGCCCCCTACGGGGGGGTCCGGTGGGGGACCTACTCTGTGGCACAGGTCGTTCGGGTCCCATAGGACCGGCCAGAGAGGAATTATCTGCCAGTCTACTCTCTCCTTCCAGGAACGTCAAGAGGTCCGAGAAGGGTGGCAGATAAGTCGCACTATCCCCACCATACTGCTGCTCAAAACGGACCTTAACAGAGTCCGGCAACTTTCCCAGGGCAATGTGCAGTAACAAAAACGACCACTGCTCCACTGGGAGTTTTAGGTTTTTTAATGCGTTGTAGGCAACCAACAGCGGATTCAACAAAGCCACTCTCAAGTGCATCACGCTGGCAACGCGGGGTAAATTCAAAATGGCGGCAACATGGTTGTCCGCCAGACGTCGTACGTTCTGGTACCGACGGGCAATCAAATCCCTAGCAATAGGGTAGTTTTCATCCGAGGGGGCCAAATGTTGAACCGATTCAAGGGCCTCCCCTTCCAACACGGATAACAAGTAAGCCAACTTCTGGCCCTGGGTCAAATCGTCCCGGGCATGTACCAGACTATCAAAAATATTAATAAAGCCCTCCCAGTCCTGTAGACGACCAGCAAAACGCCTTAAATCTAAGGGGGCCAATCTAGCAAATAGAGGGGGCATACTCTTAGATGTGACCGGGGACGGGCTCGGATCATTCTCTCTTGCCACTTGCAAAGGTCGAGCCACCTGGGTAATTCTGTCCGCAAAATCATAACACTGGTCCACATCCAAACCGACTTCTTGTCGCATTTCCACATCGGCCTCAACAGTCCTTTCCAAAAATAAGGCATACTGTTCATCAACAACAGCCAAACGTATGGGCAGATCTACGTATCTGTTCAACAAGGCCTCCGTCCTATCCGGTCGATCCAACAATGCAACCGCAGAAGCTAACCACCGTAACTCAGAACGTATTTTGGCTTTAGCCGAGGAGGCCGTCATTGTAACGTCACAAATTTATCAACAAAAACAACAAATTCAAAATATTCACTATAACACAAAATCTCCAATATTTGGAGGTTATTAATAACCACAAAATTCCAATATTACAACAACAAAGTATTTATAATGACACAAACTCTTAAATATTTGGAGGTTATCAGAAAACAACAAAACTCAAGTATATAATTATAACTCTAACTCTCAAGAGGTTATAACTTAGACACAAACTAACTTTGACTTTATAAGTCAAACGTTATTCAGTTCAACAAATCACTGACTATTGAAATTCACTTGGATATCAACATACAACAAGCTAATTTTAATTATTCCAAAGCACAAGTTTCAATAAGTTTCAATGTGTAAATAATGTCTTAAATCATTTAAGTACCCAAGCCTTTTTAGGACAACTTTTTATTAGCTATTATTTAGCAACAACTTGTCAATATTCACAACTCAAATTTGCTAACAAAACTTAATAATAATTATTATGAACAAAGAAAGGCATCTGTTTACATTTTGGAACTTCAATACATGACAATTAATTACAAGACATGGAACCAATAACAAAGGAATGCCCTTTACTTTTCAAATGCAAGTTAATTACCATTTACAAGTACAAATTAATCCAGTCCGGACCAGATGGTCATCAAAACGGCACTGATTAATAGACAAAGGTTTGGCGTGGGCCTCTCAGGCCTTCAAACTACGCTACTGCTGCCAAGCAATGTTCAGTACACCCCTGCCTAGACCCGCGGAACCGGCATGGCGCAGTGGAAGGTTATCATGAGTATAGACTCCGGACAAAACTTGGTTTCAGCCGGGATGTAACTGAACAATTGAAACTGCGATACACAGCGACTTAATTTAAATTAAGGTGAATTCTACATACGGGTCCGTGGTGTCGAAGGTCTCCGGGGCAGATGGTATAAGGGGGCCCCCTCGGATGTTCCGTGTTCTTCTGCAGACCTTACCAATTCGTCACCTTACTCACAAAACAAATACTACACAGCGGTCCCAAGACACTGGGCGCTTCACCAATACACAACGACACACGCGGGGCTTGCTTATTAAGATATATTGTCCCGACAACAACGCGTGGTGGAAAAGTATCTTTCACAGCACCGCGACCGGCCCGATTGTCACGATGGCGTCAAAATCTTGGTCGTACAAAACGGGATCAAATCGATAATTTAAGATTCAATTCAAGCTCGATATGCCAGGCATATTCAACGCGAGCGGTTTTTAACAATTCAGCAAAATTTATCCGACATTTTTCTCTTACAAGAATTCCAATCAAGTCCGAACTGTCAACTTCAAGTGACAGCAATGTCAATTTGACGTGACATTAGAGATGCGTTCAGAAACGTCGATCTTTTCCGAACACACATTATTTATGGTATTTGGTTTGATTATGATGTCGTGTTGTTACACATCATTTATGGCATTTTAATTTAATGTCGTATTACTGCCTCTATCTATCCACATAATTTTATTAAGATAAACTGACTGACTGACAGACTACGCACAGCGGAATCAACTGGGCGCTTGAAGCTGAAATTTGGTATGTTTCTTGGGGAGTGTTGGGGAGCACTAACAGAGGATTTTTGGAAATTCTCCCTCTAAGGGGGTAAAAAAGGGGGTCTACGCAGACAAAGTCGCGAGCGCAGCACTAGTACTGTATACTTTGACTGAATAAATGATTTAAGAGCGGTTTTCATAAACTCCCTAGCGTAATCAGCTGTCGATTGTAAACGGTACAAATTATTAATCATTATTCCACCTAACGACCCGGGATGATCGGAGCCGAAGCAACCTACTGTGAATTGATTTACGCATACCTTTGTCACTTTGTGACAGCGGTGCCTCCCTTAAAGGTGAATACATTAGTTGTAGGATTGTACTTCCTGTTTAAAAACTGATAGTTTTAACCTTGCGATGTTTATAAACATCTCTGATATATAATTTTTGTTATTTTTGTTCATGTTCGAAAAGAAAAAGAGAGACACATAACGATCGTTTTTATTTTAATACTAGCTTTCCGCCCGCGGCTTCGCCCGCGTGTTCTACACGACATTATGCTGATGGAATGTAATATTTTCCGGGATAAACTATATCATTCTCTCCCAACCTACCTCCGTACCAAAAATCACATTGATCCGTTACTCCGTTTGGACATGAAAGACGGACAAACAAATAATACCTACTTATTGATTTTCCCGTGGGAATATGATACCATCCTGTGGTAAAAAGTAAAAAGCTTGCAGAATCATTTTACAATAGATCTATAAAATGTCTTTTGTTTGTGTATTTCGATTGTGTGCTGTTGCTATGAGAAAAATGTTAAAAGAATAAGAATATTTTTTTTCATACCTCTTTCAACATTTTTCTCACTATTGGTGTAAACAAGGTGTATCTTTCAATAGCAGTATGTGGTTTGATTTAATAATACAAATAACAATAGAAACAGACCGAAGAAAAGAGTCACTCTGGAAAAACTTGGAAATCTGAAGCAAAATAGTGAGTCCAAGTTTTCCGCCTGACTGACTTGGCTCAGTAGATCGCGAAAGTCACCCGGGCAGTCTCGAGATTTTGAGTCGGATGGATCCCAATAGAGGCATGGAAAGGAGGCCTTTTTATGGGCTGAGAATACTGAAGTTAATATTAGCAGTATAGGATGCCTAATTGTCTATCTCAGGAAACGATTTCAAAACTAATAAAAACGACAAAACAAACAATGTATAGGCTTTAAAACTTTAGGGAATGGTCTCAAAAAGAAAACAGTGTTGGTTTCATGGTCCATATAATAAAATAGTTTATATAAACGAATACTTTTTAGGATAACACACTTTTCTTTAAACTCAGTTGCACCTGTAATGTAAAGAGCCACGCTGGGAAAACTGGAAAAATGTAAAAATCTGAAGGAATACAGTTAAGTTAAAGTTTTCCGCCCGAGTAAACCGACTCAGTGGATCGGGAAAGTCACCCGGGCAGTCCCGGGATTTTGGGATCACGTGGCGGACGGATAGTGGCTGACGAGATTTGAGGGAGGTGTAGGCTTTTTACAAGCTTTTATTTAATTTCCAGTGTATGTATGCATATTGTATGCATGTATGTCCGTTCGGGTTAAATCTTGAAAGCTTTTGACCAACTTCCCAGTGTCCGCTTGAGATGAAACTACTATTACTGATATAAAGGGTGTCTCAAAAGTACGTATAGGATTTGAATTTCGCGCTATTTCCGAAATATTCAAGATGGCGGGTTGAAATTTGACATACGTCATCTTGAGACATGTAAAATTAATCGTGGAGCGTGTCACAATAAAACAGCGCATAGAAGTTATACAAATATTTAACGAAAATTCACGATCAATTACAAACACTCGTCGAAAGGTCGAAAAATCTCATAATTTCAAGAAGAGGTAAATGTCCACCGAGATCTTGCCATCTGATGCAACTGGATTTCTTTCTTTGGGGCTACATCAAAGAAAAAGTCTACGCCAACGATCCCCAAACATAGACAATATAGACAAAATATTCGCCGAGTTATTGGTGAAATAAGTGGCGAAATGTGTGAAATTTGCTGCGAAATGTGTGAAAGTGTCATGAAAAACTTGCACACAGCAAAAATGCCCGTAGCGGCCATTTAGCAGATATTCTATTCAGATAAAATTGTACAAGTCTCTTCTTTAAAATAAAATAAAACTACGAAGAAATTCCAATCCATTCGCGTTTTATTGAGACAAATCATCCTTTACCTACTTTTGGGACACCCGTTATATTCTGTGATGCAGGTTTGGTTTGAATGACAAAACAACACTAAAGTGCAAATACAGTCAACAAAAAAACTTGTCATAAAAACGATTTTTTTTTTCAAAAAACTTATTAACGGCTGAGAATAGTGAAGTTTTGAGATTTAAAAGCAGTTTGATTTCTTTGTCTTTGGAGATTCTAAAGGCCTCTACAGACCAAACCGGTTAAAGCTGGCGGGCCGGCGGGTTCGGTCTGTAGAGGCTATAATAAAAGTTTTCTCAAAAGTACGTATAGGATTTGAATTTCACGCTATTTCCGAAATATTCAAGATGGCGGGTTGAAATTTAACATACGTCATCTTGACACATGTAGAATTAACCGTGGAGCGTTTCAAGATAAAACAGCGCATAGAAGTTATACAAATATTTAACAAAAATTCACGATCAATTACAAACACTCGTCGAAAGGTCGAAAAATCTGGTAGTTTCAAGAAGAGGTGATGTCAAATGGCCACCGAGATCTTGCCATCTGATGCCACTGGATTTCTTTCTTTGGGGCTACGTCAAAGATAAAGTCTACGCCAACGATCCAAAAAACATAGACAATATAGACAAAATATTCGCCGAGTTATTGGTGAAATAAGTAGCGAAATATGTGAAATTAGCAGCGAAATGTGTGAAAGTGTCATGAAAAACTTGCACACAGCAAAAATGCCCTTGGCGGCTATTTAGCAGATATTCCATTTAGATAAAATTGTACAAGTCTCTTCTTTAAAATAAAATAAAACTACGAAGAAATTCCAATCCATTCGCGTTTTATCGAGACAAATCATCCTTTACCTACTTTTGGGACACCCGTTAATCAATCAATCTCTTTATTTGTCAAAAACATGGTATTATTTACATAAAGGTCTTAAAAAAAATATAATATATTACAGTGCTCATGTTTTGCGGTGCCAGACAGCATACAAATATAAATTACACAATGAAAATGGAATTTAAGGTACCTACAAACTAAATCTTGTTATATTAATAAAACTATTTCAAGTCAAAGAATTCTTTTACATTATAAAAATTCATTGTTCTCAACCATATAAAGAGTTTGTTTTTAAATTGTACTTCATTAAGTGATTTTAGTTCATTCGGAACCTTATTGTATATACGAACGCACATTACAATACCACTCTTTACAAATTTATCGGACTTAGGATTTTCACTTAATATAAGTTTATAGGGATTTCTGTGCTGCCGATTGCCACAAACATCACTGATTTTTTTAAATAAATAAAAGTGCTTGTGGACAAACATTGCAATTTCAAATATATATAAAGCAGGTAGTGGCAACAAACCAAGGCTTTGAAATAATGGTCTGCAAGATTCGTCAGACGGAATTCCACATATCGCTCTGATGCACTTTTTTTGGGCTATAAATGCCCTGTTCCAGTCTATAGCATTTCCCCACATCACCAAACCATAGCGCAGTATTGATTCGACGTAAGCGTGATACGAAAGAACGGCTGTATTCTTGTCTGTGACTTTTTTTACTTGTAGCAGTGCATAAGAGAATTTATTTATTTTTCCACATACGTTGTCAATATGAGATTTCCAATTCAAATCTCTGTCAATAACAACACCAAGAAACTTTGTACATGTTTCTTCTTTTAACTTAGGTATATTTAATTTGAAGTTATATTTATGATGTTTTGAATGATTAAATTGAATGTATAAAGATTTATTTAGATTAATTGTCAGATTATTTGCTTCCAGCCATTTTATTATTTTGTCAATAGTGTTATTTATGTCCATTTCATGATTTATTATTGAATTTTTATTATTTTTATCAGTGGTTACAATTATCGATATGTCATCAGCGTATAGTATGCATTTATGATCTGTTGCATCAACTATGTCATTAATATAAAGAATAAATAATAAGGGGCCTAAAATACTGCCCTGTGGGACACCGCATTTTTGTTCTTGATAAGAAGATAAGTAAGTTTTTTTTTCTTTATTTTCTATTCTATTTGTAGAGACACATTGCTTCCGGTTTTTTAGATATGACGAAAGCCACTGGAGTGCAATACCTCTAATGCCCATCTGTTCCAGTTTTTGTAATAGTAAATCGTGGGAAACAAAGTCAAATGCTTTACTCAAGTCAAAGAACAACCCGGTCGTTAGCTTATTTTTGTTAATATTTGTCAAAATTATTTTGACGAGATCATAGAGAGCTAGTACAGTGGATTTATTTTTTTGAAATCCAAATTGTTCATTGCATATTAAGCTATATTTTTTACTAAATTCAATTAGCCTCTTGTACAAACATTTTTCAAAGATTTTTGAGAAGATCGATATGAGTGTGATAGGTCGATAATTATCTATGATTTCTTTATCACCTTTTTTGTATTGAGGTCTGACGACAGATATTTTTAGCGCACTCGGGAACACCCCAGATGAAAATGACATATTAATTAAATATGTCAAAATGTGTATAATATCACCAATGCATGCTTTTAGGACTTTAGTGTTGATACCATCATATCCTTCAGAATTTGTGTTTTTTAGTGACATAACTTCCATTCTCACTTCATTTTCCGAAAATGGACTAATAAACATAGAGTTTGGAATTTTGTTTCTAAAACTTTCATATGATTTATTTAACATGCATGTATCAGATAGATTTATAAAATTATTATTGAGCGCATCAGCTATGTCATTCGCATTTGTTATTTGTTTGTCATCAATTTTTATAGTCGATATATTATCATTTAAATTGTTATTATGAAATTCATTATTAATAATAGTCCATGTCGCTTTACATTTATTAGAATTTGAATTAATATACTTTATATTGCAATGTTTTTTTGCCTTATAAATACATTTTTTAAATAATTCTGAGTAGGTTAAGTATTTTTGCCTATTCACTAACGTTTTATTTTTATAGTAGTAATATCGCAGTAATCTTTTAGTTTTTGCACTTTTCCTTAACCCCTTGCTTATCTACATACGATTGATTTTATTTATATTGTTTATGTAGATCTTATTATTTGGGAAACACAAATTGTATAGTAAACAAAACATATTATGAAATTTGTCAAAAGCAATATCAAAGTCATTTTCTTCGTAGACTTCTGACCAAGAAAGTGCATTCAGATATTGTTTAAATCTTTTTATGTTCTCTAAAGAGTAATCCTTGCGGTACATATAGAATGGTCCATTGTGAATCAACTTTCGCTTCAGTTTGAACGTAGCATCTTTAATTTTTTTTTTTTTTTTTTTTTTTTTTTTATGTATAATGGGCTTGCTCTTGGCTTCACACTGAACCTCAGGGTTGAGAAGAAGCCGAAGATGGAGCGAGCTTACCCAGAAGCAGCCTATTCACTCTAGCTTTAAAAATTTTAGGGTTGTAGTCATTCGGGAATATAGACGCAGGCAGGGTATTCCATTCCTTGGCGGTGCGCATCACAAAGGATGAAGAAAAGCGCTTGGTACGCATTCGCGGAATGTTAACCAAGTAAGGATGATAGCCCGCTGTGCGTCTAGATTCTCGGTGGTAGAACGGGGATGGCGGAATGAGCTCATGCAGCTCAGAAGCACACTCACCGAAGTACAGCCTGTAAAATACCGACAAGCAAGCCACTTTACGTCGATGGGCTAGACTATGGAGCTTGGCTTGAACCAGCTTATCGTCTCCGATTAGTTTCCTCGCTCTGCGTTCCACTGAGTCAAGTGCTGCTAACTGGTATTTCGCTGAACCATCCCAGAGGTGAGAGCAATACTCCATGCATGACCGGACTTGCGCTTTGTAAAGAGTTAATATTGCTAAAGATGTGGTCAATGCAGGACTGTTTGCGTGTTGGCTCGTTAATGTGAATTTTTAGATTATAATTGTTACATAGATCGGTTAAATGTTCAGTTATTCTGCCTGTTTTCAAGGTATTTATATTGATATCACCAGCTATAACAATTTTTGTCTGCGATTTATACTTTTTTGATATTTCATGTAACATCGAGTTCAATTTATCTAAGAATATTATTGGGTCAGATGTAGGGGTTCTATAAACACAGATTATAATAAGTTTTGAACCTGTAACTTCCACTTCAATACCGCATACCTCGAAAGATTTAGTTATAGCGTAATTATTTATGAAGTTTAGTTCTTTGTGGCTTAGCTCCTTTTTAATTAATATGCAAGATCCACCTCGTTTTGTGTTTCTACAAAAACTAGCGGCCAGTTTGAATCCATTTACTTTTAAGTAGCTACTGTAACCAGATTGTAGGAAGGTTTCCGTTAAACATATTACGTCCGTATCTTTCCCAACCGAACGTAGTTCTTGTAACGTAATGTCAAGTAAAGATTGTTTCGAAAGAATACTAGCTATATTCTGGTGGAGTACATTAAAATCTTTATTTTTAGTCTCGAAAAAATCGAGTCACATTCGAATGATTTTTTGGTGCCTCAGGCGTATTTGTGGGATTCATCGTATCTTTAGTACAAGTCGGTGCAAAGTAGTACGGAATTGTACCTTTTTTAAAACTTTTTTGGTTATTATTTATGTTGTATGAGTTCCTTGGTTTATTGCTCATTACATCATCGACAGCTAAACTTTGTTTCCGTGTAAAATAAAACGGTATTGTGCCTTTTTTATAATTAACACACTTTTTAACCTGGTTTGTTTTGAGATTGTTAAACATTATAATTTTTTTTAACTCCTTAATATTTAAATATTTGTTACGATAGTCAATACTGTCAATAGTGTGGTTTATAGATTTAGATAATTCAAATAAATTATTATAATTACAGTCAACAAAATAACAATTTTTAAATTCCATACATATGTCTTTGATAGCCTTGTTTAAATAAGGAACATTAATATAAGCATTTTTAAAAATTTTCAATACAATAATGTCATTATTAATACATGTTTTAAATAGTGTTCTTAATTGTGAGGTCAGTATATTGAGATCGTAGTCGTTTTCCCCAACGCATAAAACTAATTTATCCTTATCACTTAAAGAAAGCTTGTCATAATTTCTAAGTACTTCAGCGCTAGGTGCGTATGGTTTGGTTTCAGCTTCGATCGAATATTTTTCATAAGCTGTGATTTTTTGTTGTAAATCTGATATCATACAGTTTTTATTCAAATCACTATGCCCTTTAGGGAGGCTATTTAGAGAAGATTTAGGTGTAGCAAATATAGACGGTGACCCAGGATTTGGTTGAGAAGAAGCCTTTTTCCTACAGCTTCGAATGTGGTGTTTTTCAGATAATGGGGATTGTAAAAGTGTTTTCAAAATGTTGTTCTCTTCTTCTAATTTATTATTTTTCTTAAAAAGTTCATTCTTTTCCAATACCGTGTTGTCAAATTCGTTTTGTAGACTGGCCAGTTGTGTTGTCAAATTACATATAGTATCTTGTAGCTCTTGAACAGATACTATGTCAGTTTCTATAAAATCTAAACTGCGAGACAGTTGGTCTGGTGTTTTAGGTAATTCAAATGACATGTTCTGTGGGGTTAGTATGTGTGAGTCAGGGTGGGGGTTTGTATCCATATAAGTAGACGGCGGGGTTGTTTGTGGAGTCCCCTCAATGTTGATATTCATAGGATTCTTTGATTTTAAATTCTTCCGTGTAATAATATTAGTCACATAGTTATGAGAGGGACTATCTTTGCGTTTGTGATCACAATTTTTACATTTCCATTTATTTTTAGTCTCAGATTCCATTAGACGATAAAGCTTTTCGGATAGCCCTATGCAGTCGAATTCGTACGTATTTTTGCATAGTGAACATTGTATTGTACCACGTTGGTCAACTTGATGTTTACATTTGTTGCAGCATACTAAAGTCGTTGTTCTGCGGCTGGAGCCGGTGTTACCCGTGTTACTCGATGCTTTACTTGACTTGTTCGACATGTCGATAACTTTTAATGTAAACGTTTATAAATATCCAAAATGTCATGTCATGGACCCAAATGGGGTTTGAACTCGGGACCATGAGTTCGACTTGAGGCCGACCGGTAACCCGATCTACCACGGTGACATTGATTGTAACGACGAAATAAGTGATCTGTTTAAACTCTTTGCAAGTCACAGGCTGGTACGAGAGAATTTCACAAGATGGCACTGCTTTATCATTGATAATACTTGGATAATCTGTGAGATGTCGCTGGTTTCTACGGCCAAGTATTTTTCTGTGCTTCAAATTGGCTCCCTACTCCTCACTAGATGGCGGTGATTTACAATAGCTGAAGCGAGCGGGTTCAAAGTCCAAATATACGTATCACATTTATTAATTTGACGTTATACTCTTTTAAAAGATAAACACTGTTCACTATCATAAAATAAGGTTAAAACAGGAAAAGGTACGTAACACTGTGCTTAACACACATTTTGCGCGTATTTTCAGTTTTTTAATAAAGATATCCTACTAATATTATAAATGTGAAAGTTTAGATGTTTGGATGTTAGGATGTTTGGATGTTTGGATGTTTGTTACTCAATCACGCTAAAACGGCTGAACGGATTTGGCTGAAATTTGGGACACAGATACTTTGAAGCCTGGAGAGGAACATAGGCTACTTTTTATCCCGGAAAAATATCACACTCCCGCGGGATAACGTCGTGTAGTCCACGCGGGCGAAGCCGCGGGCGGAAAGCTAGTTGTTTATAATTTGTTCACTATTTACGTTTGAAATTTTTGCCACTTTTCTTGAACGAATAGTTTTGCAAACACTGTCACACACTATTTAGCTTTTATACACTTTACTTATATTGTTTTTTCTCGAGTTTTATTCGATTTACTATTTTTTGTAGCACACAAATACGGAGCTGGTGTTTACTAATTAACGCCCTCTAGCGGAAATAGACTGTGGATACCTATGTATGCGTTGGTTTGTAACTACCAATTTGTTGGTTTGTACCCTCAAAGATATTTTTGCTTCAACTGCAGCTTTTTGAGCTTCAGATGCAACTAAGGTCAAACATTCCCCTGGGAGATGTTACGAATATGCAGTAAGCTTGCACGAGGGTACTCTCAGATCATATAATACTAGCGTACTCCAAGGAAAACGAGGCGAGGCACATCCAGGAACTTCCGTGCTCGACCACCTTGCGACGAAATTCGCTTGCACTTGTTAGATTTTAAGGAGAAAGTATGGAAATATGACTATTCTGATAAAAGCTGTAAACTGTTCAATTAACTAGGAATAAAACCATAAAGCTTATATTTCAATAAGGCCAGAATCGAGTAAAACACAAATAAAAATTTAAAAGCATTTTATTATTTTGATTCGTCCTCAATTTTTTACCTACCACCCGTTAAGGACATCTTTTAGCTGATAAGAAAAACGGGCGAAAAAAAATCACCAGCGTTATCAGAAACAACCACATTTACAAAATAATTATGTCGTTTTTGGACAAACAACACATTTTATCGTAATTAACATTTACAACCACATTACTTTTCATGATAAAAGATTAAACAACATTTAGGAATAACATCAAGCATTTGCTATAAACTGTTACTTCATATTATTTCCGTACTCACATCATTTATACAAAACCACTAAGGTCAACATTAATTTAATATTATCAAGTAATAAACAAGTATATCCCTTTAACAAAAGAATAACTTCAGCAACATCTACCAGACAATACATTAGCATTGGATAGCAAAGAAAAGCAGTAACAGAGAAATATAAAATTACAGGGGGTATACTTAACTCAACAGTGCTGACGACTCGAACCACAAGACTGTTCGTTTTTCCGCCAAGCTAGCTTTTATATCTTTACTAGCTGACCCAGCGCGACTTCGTTCCCGTTCCCTACCCCCTACTCCACCCTACCCTACCCGTACTCTAACCTACCCCTACCCTACCCTACCCCTACCCTACCCCTACCCTACTCTACCCCTACCCTACCCTACCCTTTTTTTTTTTTTTTTTTATTAGAGTGAGGGCAAATACATTCTTTACGTATACCAGTGACATTCTGGCATGCTGGACTCGGTCAGCGCACAGGAAGCCGTACGTCCCGGTTATACCGGGACTCCTAGGCTGTCTCTCGCCGCCCCCAGCGCCCCCGTCGAGCCTGAGTAGTAGGCTCGGCGGGGGAGCCAGGGGGTTCTTACCTCTCCCCAGAAGGGGGGGAGGGAGAGAGCCTCCTCCCGATCCCCCCATAAGGTTACCCACTCAGGTGGGCAGACCAGATGGGGGTGATCGAGAGCAGGCACCACTACCAGCTAAACCCCTCACTACTTGCTCTCTCACCCTACCCTACCCTACCCCAACCCTACCCTACCCTACCCCTACCCCTATACCCCTACCCCTACCCCTATATCCTTCCTTGGACTTCCACGAACATTTCAAGACCAAAATTAGCCAAATCGGTCCAGCCGTTCACGCGTGATGTCGTGACCAAGGGAAATAGGGATTCATTTTTATATATATAGATTGAAAATTCCTTAAAAAACATTAACAAGGATGATACTTTTATTAAACCATTTTTAAAACCTTTTGAAACTTATGAGAATGATTCACCACTATCTATTATCAACCTATTTATCCTACCTATTTATCAATCAAGAAACACATCGTAAATTGTAAGAAATATCAGTTTTAAATTCTCATCTTATGAAGAAAACGCAGACTCCAGATAACACTCATATAATTATTGATCCAACTTACAGGTACAGGCATAGTACAGGTATAACAATATAGATACAGTCGACGTCTTAGTGAACTTATCCCCTCGAGGCTAGTTTGAAGAATGACCTCTTTGCTCGTTAATCGGGCTCAAGTCTAGCTACCCCCCACCAATTTTACCACAGATTAGCCTATTAAATTTAACAAAATGGCGGCAAGAGACGGCATTACCAGTGTTGCTATTAAAAAATAAGAAAAACCTTCTAAAATCATGACATTCGGCCATCTGATAACGTGCTGTCTCCCGACGCACATATAAAAATTATTTAGAATCAATTAATTAGGTAAGTACACAGCTAATATACTGATACACAACTATTCTCAATAGTAAAGTCTTACAACTATGTACCTATTTAGGTTAATCTTATAGTGATAAAAACCTTAAGTTAAAACTTAAAACATAATTGAAACAAATACATTATATTACACAATGCTCAACAATAAACTTTTAAAGAAGCCGATGACTTGTTTAGAATATAGATATTATCGTGAAAATATTGTTTTAGTAAATCGTTAAGTAATACATAATCAAATAAAATAAATTATCAATGACAAACTAATCTAAAACTATTTGAATCAATGTATAAATTAACATAATCATGACATTCGTTAACAAGCGACTATTATTACTTAGAAAACTTATTTTGAAACTATACTTGTTATATAATCATGTGTAAGTAAGTATATGGAATGATTAAAGTAAAGTCTGGTCATAATCTATAAGCATTAAACTATACTTGTTATATAATCATGTGTAAGTAAGTATATGGAATGATTAAAGTAAAGTCTGGTTATAATCTATAAGCATTAGTTATGGGTCATAAAAGAAAAATGGATTAGCTTGGTACTAGTTTACATCAATGCATTGTCAGGAGCTACATTCAAGAATATTAGATGGTGTCAGAAGCAAAATCCCTAAGAATGTTACATTAGGAATAGGTAGGTACAGAATTTAACTTTAACCTGATAACTAGACACCCTTATCACTTCACTCAAATAGTGGAAAAAGCAACTACGAGTCATGAAAGGATTAAAGACCTAATATTAGATGAATTTAACTATCGCTAAGTTTGACCTAGTTTAGTCCTTACAAAAACAACTGTAGGCCTCTGCACAGTTACCAATTTTTACCCAGATATGAGTAACAAACCAAGTTATAGATACGTATTTACCATAGTGCACAATTTGTATTAAATCATAATATGAATTAGGACAACTAAAGGAATTATTTAAAGGCATGTTCGTAATAGGCATTATTACCGATTAATTTAAATATTCTTATAAGGAAGTTACACTGATAATGAAGATGCCGCAGGTACAATTTGAACCGTCACAGCAACAATTTGCTTTTTCAACTTGTCAACCAGTTGTCCAAGGTTTCCAGAGCATTCTTTTCCAGCACCAAATCTTAAATGCATCTATTCTCTGCCTCTGTTAGAATAGTACAATACATGGTTCCACTCCGTACATGAAAATCAAAAGATCATATTATTATCATTTCTAATGAATAAGTTAATGATTTTAAACAAGTTCGCAATTTAATATCAAAACTTAAAAATGTCTACAAGGTATCCTCATACGAGCATGACCCGCATCCTTATCAACAAATATTCATATTACTATGAATAATATTAGTGTAAATAGATTTAATAATTATAATTGGGATATGAAGAAGTATATTACCATGGATAGAAATAGGACAAGTAAAATCATGAACAGCTTTTCGCCCAAATGAATTAACTACCTACACGATGATTTCCCGTGGGAATAAAATATCCTCCCGGGGTCAAAAGAAGCCGATATGCTATTCCACAGACAAAAGATTTCAAAGATCCGTCCAGCCGATAGCCGTGATTGGGGAACAAACATACAAGCTTTTGCAATCATAATAGTAAAATGAGATAAGATACATGACATGATAATATATACTTCAACATAAGTCAACTTCAGTATCAGCGATCTACTCGTCTCAATATCCGACTTACAACCACAGCCCACGATGATCATCATCACAACAACGATCACTCTGTGATCTGCACCTTCAGTATCATATTATCTCCTCTCATTACCACAGCACGTACACTCTGCTGCCTCCAGTTTGTATGCTGTGTTGGTTCGTACGTTCAAGGATAGCGGGATCCTCATTATTATATTAACTCGATGCTAGCTCATGATAAGTACCTACTGGATGCTACAATTGGCATCTGAAAGCAGTAAACTCACAACACACATAGTAACCAAATCAATTTTATTAATCATTCAAAAGAAATAGATGTATCTGATAATGAATCAATAGAAATAAATGTAAGTATATGAATTCTCATATTCTTTTATAAACATTAGTATGTAAGGTACTTAGTAACTTCAACCATAGTAGAAACAAATGTTCAACTGACCAGATCTAAAAAAAATATGGAAAGGATTACTACAGAATATGTGAAGGAACTTCAAAGGTCCGTGAGAATGGTAAACTGCTAAGAATTTTAGTATCACAAGCCTACCAAATGAGACGGTAAATTTGACAGATCTACTTGATTTTTGGTTTAATAAAGATATTAATGCTCATTAAAATAACAATAAATTAGATTCACATAATTTGAAATCATATTTTGTCAATACGTACACTAGGACGGTAGTATTAAAATCCTCAAAAACTAATTATAAATCATACCGCCAATAACAACAAAAACACGGCAAAACTAACTTGGTATGCTACAGCAGTGGTTACTTGTGGCTTTATTTGTTAGAACAAGTTTAAAACATGAATTAAAATGTTTGCATGAAGCTGTATAGAACATTTTAATAAATTGAGAGGTGTGATCGAGCAATAATCGTTTTACTTTATTTTGCTTAATTAGGAAAACATCAGTTACAACTTGACAGTGTAATAAACACGATCTACTTAAATGCACTATGGACTGTTTACATGTTTTTGCATTAGAAACATAATTTCATCACTATGTTAATGAAAACAACTAGAATAGATATCAGTGAATGCTTCTTGCAGTGCTGTCTAAGCAACTAAGTATTTCTGCTTTTGATTTGCATCTAAACCATTAAGAGAGATCTAGAACACTACGCAGTACGCACAAATAGCAAAATAGCTTCTAGTGATTTTGGCTGTAAAATTTTCCATCCGTCTAAACCAAAACTGAGTTGCCCGGAAGAAACCGCAGTAAGACGATAAGGCCACCATTTGGTTAACAGTTTGTTATCTTTGTATTATTATTATTATTTCGTGTGTGATTGTTCCGTTCGTAATATTGTGTACAAATAAAGAATTAATCTATGTAGGTATCTATCAAACTAGGTACTTAGATAAAGAATCTTCGACGTTCCCGGAAAAACGTAAAGAATGATGATTTCTAATCAGTCTTATGGCTTTATTGTCTAATTATGTAGAAGACTCGGAAAAGTATGTTCCTGATAAACTTTCTCTAGCACTCATCCACAATTTAGTTTGAATTTAAATTAAATTTGAGATTTAAGTTTGCCACTAAACTCAAATTTAAAAAGTCAAGCATAGTGAATTCTTTTAAATTAAGCTACATATAACAAAAATAATAGACGAAATGTCCACTTGAACAAAGTTACAAAAAATAAAATAAGTAATAGGAAATAGTAAATTTTGGATATCTTTGCATACCTACATTGCTTCCATCCCGAACTAAGTAACTCAAGCACTTGTGTTATGGCATTTGGGAACAACGACGGGGATTACCACATACAATCGGGCAGAATGTTGAAAAGTCCGCTTTAAACATTCACCCGACAGGGAATCGAACCCGGTAGGTACCTCAGAGACAGCGGCACCCCGAAAACTATGCGTACGTACACCGTATCTACAACACTGCTATGGAGGTTGTTAAGCTTATACCAGAAACTAATATTGTTTCCATAGTTAAAAGGTCTATAACAATCTAAGTGACACAGATCACAGTTTATAAAAGAATTACCCAATCGCAATCCTGGAATACTAAATTCGCGACTTTAATAGTGTGCTCTTATTCAAAAGTGAATCGTCATCATGTCCAATCTTATCAAGATCAGAAATACATCCAGTTCTGCGTAAAGGTCACCTGGGCATAGACCTAGGCATAGAAAAACAAACCTAGCTCATGGATATTGACCACTCATGAGAATCAAGATATGGTATGGATTTCGTATAAATGGAAACAAAGGTAATTATAAAAATCTTAAATAGATAAGACAATAACCCCTACTCAAATTGTGGAGCATGTGGATACTTATAATGCAAGGAAAAAGAAATGATGCAAACATAATTTAGTATATAAATATCTTGATAAGTAAGTAGGTACTATGTTGCGATAATTAGAGCGCATATTGACAATAATACTTTAAAAGTATCTACTGCTACAGCTGTGGTACCTACTAGATACTCAATGTCAAGCACGTAGGCAACTGTAGATTTAAAAAGCTTTTCATTCTTCCCTAAGAGTATTTTGATAACATCTAAATGATTCTATGAAAAGATAAGTTTTTATAGTTTTGTTTTGTTTTAGGTAGACCTTTACAAACTTTATTTAAGGGGGTGTTACAATCAATTTAGTCGGTTATGCGAGATGAAAATTAAATCTTAAATAGCTTTATTCGATATGCAAATAAATAAACATGAAACATTTTAATCAAAACAACTTCAATACTTTCCCATAAACAAAATGCTCTGCATCATCTCAAATCCTCTTTGACCAGATTCAGCTACGAAGAAAGGGTATTCCTCCTTCGCTCAAGACTCCCCTGGGTCGGCCACGTCACCCTGGAGCCGTATTCGTCCTCAGATGCTATTTACCTTGGAATGTATACATTATTCATCGGCAAAAGATCGTTCCGTGTCATTCTATAATAAAATCATTAGGTTATCAACACAATATGCCCTTCAGGAAAATTCATGATTTATACTGTTCACTAGCTACAGTAGCTACCTACATCCTTTATTATTTACAAAAACCATTTCTTTTATTAAGAGCTACTTATCTAGTGCAAAAATGTAAAATGAGTATTGTAAAAACAAGAATAAAACGTTTGAAATTATCTTTGTTCTGTTGTAGTTTCATTTAAATCTAATAATCTTAAAAGTGGCCATACGGGTAGTAAACCAGTATGAAATATAAGTAGGGACTCATTTAACCAGCCTGTGAGAAACGTACTCACTTAACATTTGAACATATTCAGACGAATGTATGCCACCAACATACATCGTTCGTACTCTAAAATCCGGCGAGTGTATGCCACAAACATATACCGCCCCCTTAATTCCGACGAGTGCATGCCACAAACATACATCGTCCCCTAATATCCGACGAGTGTATGCAACATACATACATCGCCCTCTAATATCCGACGAGTGTATGCAACATACATACATCGCCCCCTAATATCAAATTCATTTTAATGCATTTCAACAAACTAATTCAATGTATCTCTTGTAACCAGTGAGCATGCATAGCTTGCTCACTCAACCCAGTGAACACCTTATATTTGTTCGCTCATCATTAAAAATTAAAAATATTCACATTAGAGATATCCAAATTCACATAAAGACTTTCATATTTAAATATTTAAAGATACCATATTAAAATATTCGTATTTAAACTCATATTCATAGTTCAAGCAATTTATATTGCTATTCACGGTGTTCATATTAATTTAATCCACAAAATTTGTACCTATTAATTAATATATCAACAAATAGAAAGCCAGAATTCAATTGTAAGCAAGTAATACGTACCTATTAAACCAATCTTACCAGGTAACGTAGGTAACCAGTAAGCATACATGACTCACTCAACCCAGAGAACAACACGTTCGCTCAATACATTAAAAACAAAGGAAAATTAGTAATAATTAATTTTAATAATATTAAGATAAATGAAATGTGAGCAACCAATCATAAATTATTCTTACTCTGTACTACTTCTTACTAGCTTCATAACTTATAGTTTTCTTTTATTCACTGTTGGTATTAGATACCACGTTAAAACATGGATTGTATGCAAGATTTAGTAGCCATAAGTGATTTCACTCTGTGCAACAGTAAAGGCTATCAAAACTAGCTCCAATTAGTGCTAGCACTAATTACTTAAAACATTACATGTAGGTACACAGCCAAAACTGCCAGTCCTAGCTCCATGTGTAAGATTATAAACAACATAAACAGCAAGTACTCTAATAATATAATAATGCCAATCATCTCCATTAATTCTGTACAATCCACATTTAATACATCATGTAAATTAAACAACAACAATCAAGATATTATGCCAGATTCATGGTACGCTATGATCGTGCCATACGAAAATATCTACTACATACCCGCGTTTAAAATTATGTAAGTATAATCGGAGGGTAGCCCCGCCGTACACGAACACAATTAATCAATTCAAATAAAAGTGTGATCTAGTTTATGTCCGTTCCGTCGGAGAGTAGCCCCGACCATGTACGGAACACAATCCGCCACACAAATATTCCAATTTTAACGCTTTAGATTTAACTAACACGATCGGAGAGTAGCCCCGAACACGAATTAGTAAAATCTTAGTACTAAGCTACGCATAAAGACTTTTTAAATTATGTTAGTATAGTCGGAGGGTAGCCCCGACCGTATACGAACACAATCAATTAAAACACAAATGCGATTTAGTTTATGTCCGTTCCGTCGGAGAGTAGCCCCGACCATGTACAAAACACAATCCACCGCAAAGGTATTTAAAATGTCATTTAGATTAAAAAAAATACGCATTAACATGGAATCTGGAATATTTATCCTTTCTCTGCGTGAAGAGAATAAAATAACTCGTTTGGCATTACTATAGCACAGAATAAGCAAATTATTCTTATTATCAGGTTTAGAAATAAACTTACGTGGGTACTTTACCGCTTCTGAAATATGAAGAAAACGCAGACTCCAGATAACACTCATATAATTATTGATCCAACTTACAGGTACAGGCATAGTACAGGTATAACAATATAGATACAGTCGACGTCTTAGTGAACTTATCCCCTCGAGGCTAGTTTGAAGAATGACCTCTTTGCTCGTTAATCGGGCTCAAGTCTAGCTACCCCCCACCAATTTTACCACAGATTAGCCTATTAAATTTAACAAAATGGCGGCAAGAGACGGCATTACCAGTGTTGCTATTAAAAAATAAGAAAAACCTTCTAAAATCATGACAATCTTGTTTGGAAACAAGTAATGTTACAGTCCGACATAAATATTCTTAACATTTATCAACCTTTAAATATTTATCATAGCCAAATGATTTGAAAACCACTCGAAAATAGCTAACCTATTATTTTATTAATAACAAACAATACCTAATGATAAGATAAATTCTTCAAAAATAACAATAATTAGTAACAGTATCAGTTTTAATTCCACTTCCTGTTCTTAAGAAGGAACGTTTAGTTAAGCATTTACCATCTTATTGATTTTATCACAGCCAAATGCTGTAAAAATCTGTCGAAAATATCAAAGTTTGTATTTGATAGCTAATAAAATATTATCATATGGCAATTCACTCAAAAATGTCAATATTATAACTTGACTTATTCCCTAAAGTAACACACTCGATCTACAGGGTTATTTTGAACCAACTGGCCAAATTTGTAAGTTCGACTCAGAATCGGTAAGTGAACAACTTTTCCCTAGAAACATGGGTCGCAAATTAACATTTTTTTTCACTTTTCATACAAATCATACTAATCACGTGAAGGCCAAAATTTTTGGTCGTATCCCACCCATCCGACCCATGTTTCTAGGAGAAAGTTGTTCACTTACCAATTCTGAGTAACTTAAAATTTTACCAGTGGTTTAAAAAATAACCCTGTATACAAAGCGCACGTCCGTTTGGAATTGAACGCAAGGAAATACCGCTGTCACGTAGTCGACCATGTGAAGATCCCCAATGGAACGTCGAGGTTAGCAAAATGGTTGTTTTCATGTCTCTTATGGCAACGGATAATAACGAAAGATTGCTTGTTTTTGGCCAAGCGTTATTTTTTTAAATTATCCCGAATTATTCAGCTTTCAGAAAAGTACTAATTTAAAGTTTAAAGTGGAGTAGTTTTATCACAATTTATGTTTTTTTGTACCAATTCAGAAAAAATCTAAAAATTCAAAGTACCGTCACAACTTGGTAACCCATCCAGTTATGACCTCTGGTTTACTGGACTTAATTTGTTGCTAATGACCTCTAGTATAACCCCTTTCAGGGAATAGGTCGAGTTTCACTGTCATCCTGTAGAAATCGGTCATAAAGACGCAGATCCACTGCGATTTGATCTCAAAATCGAAATGTCGCAGAATTTACTTTCCACTTAAGCTTTGCCCTCTGCTTTGCTCTCAATAGGTCCTTAGCTTAACTTCATCATCATTAGACATTAGAAGTCCCCACTGCTGGGACACTGGCCTTCCTTATGGATGGATAAGGAGATTGGGTCATGACCCTCCACGCGGGCTCAATGCGAATTGGTGGGTATTAACGACTGCAAACGCAGCCGGGATCAACGGCTTAACGTGCCTTCCGAAGCACGGAGGAGCTCGAGATGAAAGTTTTTGGTCACCCATCCCGTGACCGACTATTGCGAACGCGGTAACTACCTCGGCTCTTAGCTTAACTTAAATTTTATAGACAAAACTGCAGTAATGAGACGTTGCACTTAATCCGACACACAAGTATGTACCAAGGTCAGGGGCGCGATTCTCAGGCATTCGAACTTTTTCAGCGTGGTAATTCGTATATCGAACATTTTGTTTGTGGTTTCTATTGAAAAGTTAGAATGTTTCAAATTTAAACTAAACTGTTCCACATGTCAACAAATTCATTTTGACAGCTAAGTTCGTATACGAACATCGATTGGTCTGTACCAAGAAATTTGTATGTTGTTTGGTCTGTACCACTCGTAGCGTTCGACTGCTTTTCGATCGAACTTTTTCGATTGTGAAATTCTGACAATACACAAACTGTGTTGTATTTAGAATTTCGAGCATATAAAAGTGAACTTTTCTCGATTGCCTGAGAATCGGCCCCCTGGCAAAGAATATATACCTACACTATGCCCCTGGCACGTTCCATTCCAAGTTCCGAAACGCACAGTAATACCGAAATTTTATGTCCGAAATCTAAAAATTTCGTTTCAGTTATCGACGTACATTTGAAAACCAGATTCGGAACACCGAAAACTTTCTGTCCAATCGAATTTAAACTTTATGCTAAATCGGCAAGTTTCCTTTTAGTTTGTAAAACTGCGACGCTGTGATATCTACGTGAGTTGATTTTATCGAGGTTTTTGAACAATGTTTTGAATTAATTTTATTCTACACAGTGTACTGTATTGTCTTCATTAATGATTTCACCCGCGTGGTACCTATAAAATATGGCCTACTAGCTTTCCGCCCGCGGCTTCGCCCGCGTGTACTACATGACGTTATCCCGCGGGAAGGTGATATTTTTCAGGAATAAAAAGTAGCCTATGTCCTTTCTCAGGCTCTAGACTATCTCTGTACCAAAATTCATTCAAATCGGTTTAGTAGTTTAGGTGTGATTGTGTAACACACAGACAGACAGAGACGCATTTATAATATAAGTAAGGATAAGGATGTCATTCAGAAAGAATGTATAGCTTTTTAATGGTTACAGTTATCTAAGTATGACACTATAACAATGATGTTTTCATCCCATCGATTCGAAAAGCGATGATTGTTTATCTAATAACAGGGTCCAAAACGATTCATTTTTTACCTGTTATGACAAGAGGGTATTGTAACGTTGTGTTTTTTTGTATATAGAAAGACAACGTGTCATTATCATATGTATTAAAATTCCATCTTATTTATTTATTTACAATTATAAAACACTGATGTGTTATTATAACTCATTGATTTTCCTTATTTTATATTTATTTCACACATGCGACCTCATTTCATCCATACTCCAAATTCAAACTATGAACCTTCTTGTATAAAACTCCTTGGTATCTATGTATTTTATTTTAATAACTTTTTAATTCATGTTCGACAACATTTAAAAATATTAAGTATTCCACTATCCTTTTCTTACACATAAGTTTTACATCGTTCATCCTGCTCACCATATTATTATTTTTTTGTGCCGATCATCTTCGACGCGTTTCCCGCGCTTTGTTGTGAAAATTTTCACTTTTCAAGGCGTGGAGCATATTTTTGCTCCAAATTAATATAATTTTATAACATGTTTAAAATTTTGTTGATTCCTTGTAGGAATCACTTACATTATTGTTGGGTAAGTGTTTTAAAGAGATTAAATGTTGATTTTTATAAATATTACACACAATTGATGAAATTGTTTGTTTTTAGGCTTTTCATACTTCTGGTTGTTTTCGGAAAGTTTTGTTGGCTAATAAGAGACGCTACATTGCATCATTTCCATGATAATTGGATTAATAACTAAAGGGTACGTATTTATATAATTTCATTTTAAACTATTATTTGTATTTATTTATCTATTTATATTTTTCCTTTTACTAACTCCTTTCTTCTTTTCCTTCGATTACAGGAGGGAAGCGGAGGGATATTTCCTGATTATTATTCATAAAAAGATTTCATTGTTTTTATGAATTCGATCTGCGACTGTCAACGATCTGCGAATTTCTGCAGCTCCAGTCGTGATCCTGACGTTTATCCGTGCTTTTTGTCTGCATCAAGTAAGGGCGTTCCAATTTTTATGACCTTTATTTGGGCAAGAAATACGGCAACTTTGTTGTGACGACGACGATATAAAATCGTACCCTTTATGACCACGATTTTGTACTGCAACTTCGGTGCGACGACGACGGTATAAAATCGTACCCTTTATGACACGATTTTCTACTGCAACTTCGGTGCGACGACGACGGTATAAAATCGTACCATTTATGACCACGATTTTCTACTGCAACTTCGGTGCGACGACGACGGTATAAAATCGTACCCTTTTTATCACGATTTTCTAGTAAATAACTTTACTTACTTGAACAAAATAATCTTCCGTGTTATTTATTATTTTAAGAGAGCAAAAGATTAGGTACCCACTCCACTCATTTGTTTTACATGTAGTATAAAAACTTAATCTATATATTTTTTAATTTTGTAACTGTAATTAATAATGATGCCTAATTACAGGTACATTGTATGTTTCTTTTTTTGTTATTAAAATTATACATCTAAAAACTACTTTTATTTATTAATATTAAATCTGCTCACTCTATTCCCTGCCTTTAGCCGGGCCAGGGAAAGAGGTTGACAGTATAAATGAGATTTGAATTTTGAACAGCTTCATAACAGGGTCCAAAACAATGAGATTTGAATTTAGAACATAATTAAAGAAGCATTGGTTGGAGAGTGTAGCAAAGGGTGTGCAGTACTTAAAAAAAAATTCAACTGATTTCGTATGGGGCCGGGACTTTTTCGGGACCGAGAAATTTTCAAAAACGGAATTTTATAAAATTGAGAATGTCTCATAAACGGTGAGTCGTAGCTAAAATCTAACAAAATTTTCAACCCCCCTACGGCATCCCCGGAGATACTTTTAAGAAATCTGATGGACATATATTTTTTTATTTATTTATTTTTTTATTTCAAAACTCAATTTTTTTTTCTTGCGCGACTAGCGCTATGATGTATCCGAACGACAAAGAAAGGTAGGTAGTTTGAGTTGTCTTTACTGCTTTTCTTATAGAGGGGGATGAAAAGCAGAGTGTATTACTCGGCCGCAAAATTATTTTCACCTCGGATGGCGTATATTGAATCCCTCGCTGCGTTCAGGATTCTACTTTAGAATCCCTCGCTGCGCTCGAGATTCTACTCTAGAATCCTTCACTGCGCTCTGGATTCAAAATAGCGCCCTCGCCGTAAATATATTATTTTGCTCCCTTGTAATACAATCTACTATTTCAGCATTATTGTGTTCCGGCATTTAGAGATAAGATAAGTAGAAAGTTGCTCAGTGATTGGGGATTCCGGGAATAGTGCATTTCTATTCTACCTTCAGTCGTATCACCACTGAACATCAGATGTGATGAAAGCGTTGCGTATAAAAAAAACAACGGGTTGCACTCCGGGAGTGCCGGCAGAAGTGAAAAGGGCTCCCTAGACGTTTACACAAAATAAAAAAATAAGAAAAAAAAAGGTTAAATAAATACTACTTTTCTAACCTTCTATCACAACTTTGGAAATTTGCCTTCGTATTCCAATGACATTGTAACAGTGTCTGTCTTACAAAATTTCGATCGGTCACGTGATCCTGACGCGAAACATTTTTTACCCATCACAAAAAGTGCCCAACGCCGCTTAAGAAGTTTTCACTTCATAAGCCTCAGTTTTACTAGATCTCTTTTTACTATGAAACATTGCAAGATAAGAATACGACCCCCATACTAATCTATTATGCTCCTGTAGAACAGAGTTAAGCTCTATTTTCCAAATTAACCGAATAAAATCCAACTCTATGGCTATAAAGATAAGGTCTATCTACTTTGTAAATTCCATTTTAGATTATCGCAACAATACGGAACAGTTATGCTTTAAGATATCTGGTTTAAATGGTTTTGTTTCAATGTTTTGTGTTATTTAAACAGAGATTTAGGCGAAGAACGTATTAAATTAATAATACATTATTAAAACACAGTGTGTTATGGACATCATAATCCTAACCAACGACAAATATAAAATAAATAATAAATAACTTATTACATTCACACCAATTATCTAAGCCCATGTTAATTTCATTAAGAAACTGTATCATGGATAACTTGATAACGGATAAATATATACTTAAATACTTTTTTGTTTGTAAATACATACTTACTATACATAGTTAACACCCAGACCAAGACAAATAGATATGTTCATGCACACAAATATATGTCTTGTTCGGGAATCGAACCCGAGACCACTGGCGCAGAAGGTGGGTAGCCTACCCCTGCGCCAAATCGGTATACATACATACACACTAGTGGCTTCCCGCGGTTTAAACCATGTGGTACTTACCCGTTCCCGTGGAAATCATTATCACGATCATCAAAAGAAAATTGGTCAGCCATCCCATGACCGACCATTGCGAAAGTTGCTTAACCTCAACGATCGCAGGCCGAGCGCGCTAACCACTGGGCCACGGGGTCCTTCGTTAATATTACCTTATTTAAATTTTACAAAAGCTTTCTCTATAAGTAGCGTACTGAAAGTTCATTTCATATTCTCATAAAGTTCCATCAAAAACGGCGTCTTTTTGGAATATTAACTAATAATTAACAAACTTGACTTGCAAAGTGTTGCAATGTGATTTTAGCATGTCTTTTCTGGGAGAAAATCAAATTAGAAAACTTTGTTCTATGTTATCCACAGATAATATAATACTGTACTAGTTGTTATCATGTATGACTTACGTCATGATCTACTGTAATTATTATGGAAAACCTTTTTTTTTATCTGGGTGCCTACCATCAACTCTTATTGCGGTTTTGTTTAGGACCTAAACTGATTTGCTTCGCATATTCGTACCATGAAAGCTTAATATCAATGACAGCGATTCAGTGATCATTCAATGACATTTCACAGACGCTAAGCTGTCATGAAATTTTATTTGACTTATAACCCGGTCGATTTAACATGACACCTGCAGGTTATACCCGTCCCTCTCACTCTCCGGGCATGACAGAATCAAGTGAAAGAGACGGGTAGAAGAAATAAGGACACAAATCGTTCGATCATTCAAATTTAGCAATTGATTTGCGATCCAGTTTTTAGAAGGTCATAGTACGAAAGAAAGCAATTCATTTTAGGAACCTATTCTGCATCGCGCTATTTTTGAATCGCTGTCTTAAAGTTGATGGTAGGCACCCAGGTCCTGCTATTTCGTTTATAAGACAGTTGACCATTGTCCAGTTGTATTCATGGTGTGTGCAATATCGGGAACTCGAAAATTTTGAGATAGTTATTTAGATTTTTGGATTATATCTTGCCATTTGTAGGCAAAAACCTTGTAAAAATAATCCCAACAGAAAGACTTTTGTAATGTTGCTAATATGAGCCCATATATACGCACTCGCTCCATCAAAAAGTTATCAGATCTCGTGTAGAGCCAAGTTTCTAACTCAACACGAGCACTCTTCAAGTCCTAACTTCACGAACTCTACACCTTATTCAAAATAAGGGGCTTGGCAGTTTTGCTACCGTCATACAGTGTCGCGACTCCATACAACGATTTAAAGTAAATTAAATAGTAGGAAATTATGTTATTTTAGTGTCAATTATACAAAATATACAATAAGGTAAGTAATTACCTTTAGACGCATAAACCTGTGAAACAAACTTTGACACAATTAGGTGTAAAGACAGATTAAATTTTGGAGAAGGGCATTAAGACATACATCCCTGTAGCGCGATATAGCCACAGAATATATTAACGTAGGTATATAGCCCAGATACAGCCGTATTCCAGCCGGATGCCAGACAATGCCGCGGGTGAATCGCTAATTAAAACATGCATACATTTTGATAGTTTTGAGTTTTGCAGTGAGCAGGGTTGTCAGTGCCTCAGGGGAAACCCGGTCGGTGCAACCCTTAAATAACATCCCTGCGGAGGTAAGTTTGCATGTGCTCGACCCTTATAACCCTTCCTTTGTTTTCCACCTCTTGTTAAAATCAACATAAATTAATTAATTTAAAACCTGCCATATTGTGTGTAGGTTATGTATTTTAAACGTTCTGTTATTTTTACCCGCATGTTTTTTGCAATGTAAGCCCGGTTTAACATTACGAATCTTACGGTCGACTGGTATCCTACGCCAATAATTATGTTTTATAAAAATTTACTAAATTATAAATTAGTACAAAGATTTAGGGGGTTATAAGTGTTAATCAATACGAATAATTTTTACGGAATCGCGAAATAAAATCAGCTGTTCCCATTTCAGTCCGAGTCGATGTTATACTTTTGACGACCGATTTGGCGCAGGGGTAGGCTACCCACCTTCTGCGCCAGTGGTCTCGGGTTCGATTCCCGAACAAGACAAATATTTGTGTGCATGAACATGTCTATTTGTCTTGGTCTGGGTGTTAACTATGTATAATATGTACTTATGTATTTACAAACAAAAAGTATTTAAGTATATATTTACCCGTTATCAAGTTTTCCATGATACAGTTTCTTAATGAAATTAACAGGCTTAGATAATTGGTGTGAATGTAAGAAATTATTTATTTATTTATTTATTTTTGTATGGACAGCTGATTTTTTTTTTCGCGTTTCTGTGGTTGGCCTCTTAGTAAAAATTGTTCGTATTGATTGACACTATCATCCCCTAAAACCTTTGTACTAATTAAAATTTAGTGGTGTTTTATTTCATCGCACAATTTAATTCATCCCATCATTATGCAATAACGCCTGTTTACAAGGCAGAGTAGACAAGTGGCCACAATATTCCTTTCTATCCCGATTCCAGAACAATCTAGATTATTCCGTAAGCCGGGATCTCGGTGAAATATCGCCGCCGTACGTTTTAGGTGGATTGCAATATTACTGAGTGTTTTTGCAGACTGTACCGGTTCTTAGTATTGTTGTCTTGTTGTGAAGATTGCTCACTTCGTTTTAAAATGGCTGAAAGGTAAAACAGGTACTTTGTTTTGGGGTTGTCGTTGAAATAGTGACTGCATCAAAGTGAAGTTTCTTTAATGGTTTTTTTTGTGTTTGATGCGTACTTTTCGTCGTAATAAACTAGATTATGGCTTTAAAATACTTATTGTTTTTTTAGATTTTGTGCAAGTTTTAATAGGTCTTCCAAAATGTTAGTACTAATGCAGTGGCAATGGTCAAAGATAGTGAAATTATAGTAAATTATACAAGAAATACAAAACTTAAAATATTATTAGGTACTTACAATATAACAATTATTTTCGTTCTTATGTCATTATAATGTAGTGCAATAACGCTTATTTACAAAGCAGAGTATACAAGTGGCCACAATATCCCGGTCTATCCCGATTCCAGAATAATCTAGATTATTCCGTAAGCCGGGATCTCGGTGAAATATCGCCGCCGTACGTTTTAGGTGGATTGCAATATTACTGAGTGTTTTTGCAGACTGTACCGGTTCTTAGCATTGTTGTCTTGTTGTGAAGATTGCTCACTTCGTTTTAAAATGGCTGAAAGGTGAATAGTTTGTTTTGAAATGGAGTTTGTATTTAAGGACTGTTCATCCTGCTAAAACAGTTTTTTGGATCGCAAACTTTGATCAACAATACCTCTATATTGTAGAAATTGGTGTTTTTGTGCGAAAGCATCCGGCAATGTTCGAACGTGCCAATAATAAAAAGAAACATTTGTCAAGAGATCCTTCCAAATTATATAATATAATTACAAATTTTGAACAATGAATTTGAATTAATAATTGGCATAAATATAATTATGTAGGTACTTAAAGTTAATTAATAACTGACATGAAAATAATATTTGCATGCTGTTAATGATAGCTAAATGAGCTGAACTTTATGTAATTTATTAAGATCTGCGCAGTGTACCTCATTCATAAGCAAATAAATTTTATTTCTATTTCTATTTCTCTCCCGAAAATTACTTGAAGTACTCATCAATACACACTACTTTTACTATGGGAACTACTCTGAAATCGTGAAAAAAATTAGCTGTTTCAATCGAGTTGATTTGAAAGTTAGTTTGGAACATTTGAATTTTTTTCCGCGATTTCATAGTTGTTCCCATAGTAAAAGTCATTTGTATTGATGAGTACTTCAAATAATTTGTGGGAAGTCAACAAGTAAAATTTCACGGTGTATAACCAGTTGAAGCTTCAAAAAACGGCCGAGCGAATAAAAGCACACTGGGAAGGTGCACTCTTATTTCAAATCGATTCCTGTCATTTTTTATGTAAGATCGTAACATTCGTTAGGTACCTTTGTCTCTGTTTAAAAAAGGCATTTTTTGTTCGTGAGGTGTCATTATAGTGTTGTTGGTTGCAAAGCTTAAGGTGTTGGTTGGAACCGGGCATTGGACGACAATAACTGCAAGCGTCGAAGCTCGATTTCATACAAAACAAAGAAACATCAACTAAAAACTAGTATGGCGCGACGTCATGTCGCTTGCAGTTGTTGTCCGACGCCCGTTTCGAACCGATACCTTTAGTTTATTTCTTTTATATTCTTTTCCTAGCGGCAACTTTGCGAAGGCCGAGGCTTTTTCGTCTTAAGTCTCTTCTTTAATAAAATTAGAATATTTATACTGAAAATGTTACTTTTTATAGCAAAATTAACGTATACATTTTCGTAAGTTGGAAACAATGTACGATAAAAACAATCTTCGTAATGCTTTTTACCAATTATATTTTATCAATTGGAAAACTAACTTGTCTCTCTGAAGAAGCCATTTTAATTAATCTTGTGACGGTGATAATACTAGGAATAGTTAATATAAAATATTTATTGATTCTCTTGATATTGCTAAAATAGTTATTTATTCTAAATTAAGTTATTCAATTTGATTTACATATTTATATCCTATGGTTTCTTTATGTAGGTACCTGACTGTAAAGTAAAGTAACTATTGTTGTCTCAACAAAAAAACCTAATAAGAGGCTTACGCCCGAATTCTCGAACGCAAATCATCTTTGGGAGCGTCTCAAACACCATGGCATCTCTTTCATACGTTTGACAATTAAAGTGACAGGGCGATGTTTGAGACGGTCCCAAAGATAAGTAGCGTACGAGTATTCGGGCATTAAGCAGTTAGAATCTAGGTTGCCATGCCAAAGACTCTTTTCATACTACGAGAGAGAAAGAGAATGAGAGAGAGAGGCGAGCGGCGTCGCTTGAGTCCTACTCTATTTCAACGAAGAATAAAACTAGCGGGGCTAACAAAATTTCGCTTTTCTTTGAATTACAGTAGAGTTTCTTTGCTTGCTGTATGAACAGAGTAAACGAGAGGGTGGCAACAGTGCCCTGTACTATAGTTTGACCGTTACCGTTGTGCACCTCCCCGCCTACACGCGCAAACCTATAGAGGTGCACAGCGGTAACGGTTGAACTATAGTAACTATTTAGTAATCTGTGCCTGTACCCTTGAGTTTGGCAAACTGTATTCGTAATCGAAAACTATCGCTCTATCTCTTTCATGTCCTTTGACTGCTTTACCGACATGAGCAGCTCATCCGATAGTTTTAATAAACGTTGACAGTTAAAATCAACTCACACTAAGGTCCGGTTGCTCGTACATTACAGTAAAGTTAAAGTTAAAATTTAACTGTTGTCAATTTTGACCTCGGTCAAAGAAAAATACGTTGGGTTAAAAGTGTTGTCTATACTATTTCATTATCCTTCCCTTAATTACTAATGTCAAAATTTAAACCACCCCCACCCTGTCCGTTATTTTGACCGGCCGTTAAATGTGTAATTTGACTGCTCGTTAAAGTAACCGCTTCTTCAACAACGCTTTTTAAATTTGACCGCCGGTTAATTTAACTTTAACCATAATTTAACCCTATAGTTAACGTAACCAAGCTTCGAGCAACCGGACCTAAGGGTTCATGAATCGACGTATACGAGCCGTACCTACCAGCTTTTCTGTGCGCTAATGTAGGCAAACTACTAGCATGTGTGCGTGAATTTCGGACCTCTTTTAAGGAGCTGCCGCACTGTCGTTCACTCTGGTACGAACCAAAGTATGGCAAGAGGTGAAACGTCACATTGCCCGGCTTGTTAGCTCGCCCGTCAGCTGGCTATGAGGCCTACGCTTAGCAGTACTCATTTTCTTTTGTACTTACATAAGTAATTGCTTGTGTTGATTCCCAGAATTATAAAAACTCGTTGAGAACGTACCTGTAAAGAAAAAGTTTCATTAAGACAAAATTTACAATGTAAAAAGAAATGAGGAATTCAAAGAAGAATTGTTATTACTACACAGTAGCCTGTGGCCGCCTGCTGTATAGCCCGCAAGAAATATGTTTACTGTAAGGTAAAATATATCAAAGTGGTTGTGTGGTTTAGGACTCCTACACAAACCTGCGATGCGACGTCGTATCTCAAAAATATGCGGCGTGCCATACTATAAGAGTGCTTGTACACGGTGCAAGTAGCTTGCGCATGTTGAGGCACTTGCGCGGGTTATATGCATCGTAAACTTACCGTTCAAAAACATGTGCGGGTCTAGCGACTCGGGCATGTACCAAAGCGAGCCACCCATGCAACTAATCCGAGTACTCTGCGGCGTGCGCGGGTCACTCACGCGGGTCACTCACGTATTTTACTTGAGTAGGTTCAAGTAACATGCGCGAGTGACCAACTTATTCTGGTTCAACTCATAAAGGTACCGCTCGAACAGCATGCACATATAGCTCTTGACCACGAGCAAGTAACTTGTGCGTACTACTTGCGCAAGTAGCCCGTGTCTTTACTTGTTCCAGTTATTTGCACCTGATACAAGTACAAGCGAGTAACTGCAACAAGTAGCTTGCGTATATTACTCACGCGTGTAAGCCGCATCTTTACTAGCTCCAGCTACATGCACCGTGTACAAGCACACTTAGAAACCAAGTACCGGTACTCTAAAATACATGATCAATTTACTAATTTATCAAACGGCCACCCATCTTATCTGTAGCCCAGGAAACGTTCGCTCAACATCCACGATCTCACTTCGTAATTGAATCACGGAGTTCCTCCAGACTCCTGCAAGTTCTTATTCAACGTCACGACTCGGAACTGCTCCGTAAATCTAACTGACCTATATAGGGAGGGGTGGAGGCATTGTGTCGCAATTTCATAATAGATGTTGTAGCTACTATATGTAATGCAGTGGTGGAATGTAATGTCCGTTATATCTATTAAGGTCGAACACAAGAGGTTAGGGTTCTTACACATTGCATCTTCTTGCAGCGATACAAGGTACCATCAGCTATAGTCGCAAATCGTCTACAACTACTTTTAACCGCCTCTGTGGTCTAGTGGTTCACTCCACCGATTTCAGACCCAGAGGTCCCGAGTTCGATTCCCAGTGGGGGGGGGTACATAATGTATTCGGTTTGGTTGGTGGTAGGACTTGTTCGTAGTCTGCCTAGCTAGCTACCACAATCTTATCTAAGTCTGACGCCATAACAATATTGTGTTCCAGCAGTTACTTACAGATAAGATAGCTAGTTCCTCAGTGATTGAGGATTCCGGGAGTAGTGCGCTTCCACCTTCAGCCTTGTCGCCACTTAACATAAGGTGTGATGAAGACCAATTGCTACACCGTTGTGAATTAAAAAAAAACTACTGGCCACACGAAGCTAACGTTTTACATGTAATTTATTTTATTATTAAATAGGCATGCGCTTGCCCGTTGTCGCGTTGATGCGATTTACGATGAACCGCACTTGCCTAGAAGGTACCGGTTCACTCGCGACTTGAAGGCAAAGAGTTTCATTCCCTACAGGTACGAAAATAAAATTACAAGCAAATTCTTAAGTCCTAGGAATATCTACCACGAAACGGTGTTGTTTTCTCTATTTAATATTTATCCTGTACCAACATGATAACATTTTGATTGCATTTTAAAATCCTAAATGGTACTTACGCTCAGTGGTTTGTTGATAGAAAAGTCCAAAAACGCATTTATTTGGGGTATATCTGTCATATCGTCAAAATTCCCGCCACGTCATTTGACACCGCCCGTTTTTGCTGACGGGTTCCACTTGACGCGAAATTTGAAATTGAACTGAAGAAAGGAAAAACATTACACCGATATTATTGATAGGAAGCACTTTGTCATAATCAATTAATGTGCCATCAGACGACAGTAACTATTCTCCCCCCCTCCATACATGCACCTTAATTGAAACATACTTCACAATTAATTGATTGATCGTACCGCTAAAATGTTTTAAATATGCCTTCAATTATTTGAAAGACAATAACTTTTTAAAACATTAGTTGTCATAGTGCAATAAAATACAAATTTTCTTATTATCTATTGCAATCAATTGCAGCTCCTTGTGTTCTTGTAGGTAAATAAGAAATTAAACCGACTTCAAAAGTACCTGTTAACTGAAAACTAAAAAAATATATTTTTAAAAAAGTACCTATCTTTTTGAAGTCGGTGATTTTTCTTTTTAAGACGGTTTCATTTTTTTAATTACTTTTTATTTTTCAATGTTTAGTGTAGATGTACCATAAGATACGTATATCTCAAAAACTACTGAACCGCTTTTGATGAAACTCTAACATTTCCCTAAATTGGAGTATTTTAAAGCAAGAACTTACGGGTGCATTACAATCCACAATTAAAGAACTTGTTTCTACGCATCTCAGTGAGATGGCTGAGCAAATTAAAGATATGAGAGAATCTCTTACATTTTTTTATTCTAAGTATGAAGATTTAAAGTCTATGGTCGAAGAAAAGAATTTACTTATGGATGATTTAAAGAGAGACAACATTAAATTGAACACCACCGTGTGCGATCTGTCGAATAGACTTAATCTGATTGAGCAAAACATGAGAGACAGTAACGTCGAAGTAAACGGCATCCCAGAACATAGGCAGGAAAACCTAACCAATGTAATTCAACAACTTATAACCACCGTCGCTGCTCCAGTATCTGCGGATGAGATCTTACACGTAACCCGAGTAGCCAAACTACGCAAAGACAGCAATACACCTCGTGCGGTCGTTGTAAAATTACGCTCTCCTAAACAGCGTGATGCTGTTCTCGCTGCTGTCTCAGCGTTCAATAAAAAGAATGATAAGGAGAAGTTGAGTTCTCAACATCTAGGCCTTGGAGGTGCTTCCAAACCAGTATTCGTCTCGGAACACCTATCTCCAACTAATAAGGCTTTGCACGCTGCCACACGACTCAAAGCTAAAGAATATAAATACAAGTTTACCTGGGTGCGCAACGGCAGAGTCTTCATACGAAAGGATGAATTTAGTGAGGCAATACTTATTCGTAATATGGAAGGTGTAGCAATAATAAAGTAGATCGTGGTGCCATGCTGAGTTAGTAAACAGTGGTATAGTGTACAGTTCCAAAATTCAGTATTTATTATCAAAATATTCGTGGCATCAGAACAAACACTGATATTGTCTATAAAAACATTTTGATTAATAACTATGAAGTGATAATTTTTACTGAAACGTGGTTAAATTCTAACATAGCTGATAGTGAGTTTATTGATTCGAGATATGTTGTATATCGTAGAGATAGATCAAGCGCCTCTAGTTCCAAGAAAGATGGTGGAGGTGTGTTAATAGCCGTATCTCGAGATATTGTCTCTACGCGAATGACAAACTGGGAAACGGATTGTGAAGACCTATGGGTGAATATAAAAATTAAAATCAATGGCTCTATGAAAATTATTTCTCTTTGCGCAATTTACTTACCTTCGCCACTTAAATTGGATGCACAGAGACGTTTCTTAATTAATGTTGAGAACTTAATGAACAGTATTCAAAATTATTTAAATATTTACTTTTTTGCATTCACAATGCAATTTTTATCATAGAAAAATGGAAAATAAAGTGTTTAGCTCAGTGGATAGAGCAGTCGCCCGGATAGCGAAAGGTCGTGGGTTCGAGTCCCATCGGAGCTGGTTGTGAGACGGGTCGATTTTTTCTAAATACTTTATTTTCCATTTTTCTATAGTATTCAAAATGTTATAATTATCGGTGACTTTAACCTTAATTTCATAAAGTGGAACACTAAAGATGACTGCCATCATCTGACACCTGTAGATTATAGTAATGATTTAGGATATTGTCTGGTAGAGTTCTTAGCCATGAACAGCCTCCATCAATACAATAATGTTACGAACTCAGCGGGAAGAACGCTGGATCTTGTCATAAGCAATTTGGAGCAACTGCAAGTCTCCCGACCATTAGATCTGTTAAGCAAACTGGATGTACATCATCCACATTTACTGATTACTGTCGATGCTTGTGGTATTGATTCCTTTGTTAATCTAGCTCCTAAGACACGTGAATTATTTAATTTTTACAAAGCTGATTATAAGATTCTAAATCATAAAATAGGTTGTGCCGACTGGGAGGATATTTTTAAGAACTGCAAAGATGTTAACGAATTGGTAGCTGAGTTCTACAACACACTAAAAGATATTATTGTGAATCACGTGCCTAAAAAGACAGTAAAATCATCTAAATACCCCGTATGGTTCACCAAACAACTGAAAACTTTGCTTAGCGAAAAAGACAAACACCGGAAAAAGTACATTAAGTGGAACAACCCACGAGACAAATATGAATTCAATCTTCTTCGCGAGCGCTGCCACATACTTACTGATATTTGTTATAGTAATTACATTAAGGAAATTGAAGCCAATATATGTAAGGACCCTGAAAAGTTTTGGAGTTTCATTAAAGACAAGCGTAAAGGTCTCTCTGCTTTACCGGCCCAAATGAAACTTAATGACACGTTCGTGTTTTTGGGCACAGAAATAACGAATTTATTCGCACAACACTTTTCATCGGTGTACTCTACCGACAGCAGCACTGACATCCCAGTTTCAATAACAAGGACTAATAACTACTTATCTTCGTTACAGTTAAACGAAAAAGAGATACTATCAAAAATCAAACAACTAGATTCTAAAAAAGGTCCTGGTCCCGATAACATACCACCTGTTTTCATAAAGCAATGTGGATCCACTCTTGCACTTCCATTAAAAATAATATACAATCGCTCGCTAAGGGACGGTACTTTCCCAGATGAATGGAAAAAGGCTAGAATCATCCCTATTTATAAGAAGGGTGACAGAATTGACGTGACTAACTACCGACCGATTTCTATACTACCATTTTTTTTTTTTTTTTTTTTTATCCCTCTCTCCGCTTTAGGCCATGGGGGACCAGAGTGGTACGCTCCCCTCGGACCAGCGGTTTGCCCGGCTATCCGGGCCTCTGCGCGGCCATCGATGACAAACGTTGCCATTTCTTAGACTCGTGGGGGGGGGGGGGACCGTGCGATCCGGGAGACAGCCAACAAGCCATCTCCCGCCCCGCACCGCCCCGCTAGGGTGGAATGAGGTGCGCGAATCGCCGCCTCCTCCGCCCCACTCGTCTTCGTCGGAGCCGATCCGCATGAGCCTCCTCTTCGCGGATACGCTCCGATGCCTCCTTTTGCGAGATCACGTCCTCGCAAAAGGAGACCGCCGCCTCCCAGGATCTGTCACCACCGAGCATGGCCCTGGCCATGCCAGGCAGCGAGAGATCCCTGCCTACCACAGCAACAAGATTACACCGCTGTGGGGACCAGGCAGGGCACACCTGTAGAGTGTGCTCTGCGCTGTCTTCCTCAGCGCCGCAATCGTGGCACCGAGGGGTCGCTTCACTTCCAATCCGGAACAGGTATTTCCCAAAGCATCCGTGCCCGGAAAACACCTGTGCCAGCCTGAAGGTCAGCGACCCAAAGCTCCTATTGCACCACTCTCTCAATACTGGGCGGATGGCCCCAACCGTTCGCCTGCCAGCCGGATCCGCATCCAGCAGTGCTTCCCACTGGATCATCAAGTCTTCCTCCGCACGGCGTCGGGCAGCCGTCCTCTCCGCCGGGGCTATGCTGTTCCCGCTCGCTAACATCTCTCTCCTCTGCTGGTACACCTCCATCAACACCTGGGCATCTAACTCCCAGGGAGGTGTACCTGCCAGCGCACACGCTGCATTGAAGGACATGGTCCTGTACCCCTTGGCGATTCTTATTGCAATCGCCCTCTGGGGCCGACGTAGGCATCTTCGATTCTCATCGTTGAGCTTGTCGGCCCAGACTGGCGCTCCGTACAAGGCCATGCTCCTCAACAGACCGGCGAAGAGCCTCCGGCATGTGTCCCCCGGGCCACTGGTGTTGGGCAAGAGCCGTCCCAATGCCCCAGCCGCCTTCGTCACCCTCGGGGCCAGCTGACGGAAGTGCTCGTCAAACTTCCATCGCCCATCGAGCACCAACCCCAGGTATTTTATCGACGGGCGTAGATGAATTCTCGCTCCGTCGACGCATATATTCGCCCCCGCTGGAGGGCCCCTTCGTGGGCCATGAAAGAACACCGCCTCTGTTTTCTCGATGGCCACGTTCAACCCTAATATACGAATTCTCTCCGTCACAAGGGAGGCCCCAATCCCCGCTAGCCTCCTCACGTCCTCATACGTCTTATCCCTGGCTACGACTAACGTATCATCGGCATAACAAATGACTGCCATTCGAGGCAAAAGGACGCCCCTCAGCACCCAGTCATATCCAATGTTCCACAGGAGCGGACCCAAAACCGATCCTTGTGGAACACCGCACACCATCTCCCTGGCAACAATTTCCCCATTTTCAGCCGGGTAGAGGACCTCTCTGTCTTCCAAATAGCTCTCCACGATCCTGAGCAAATACGGCGGCAGGCCGTGGAATCGCAGAGCCTCTCGAATGACCGAGAAGGGAAGCGAGTTGAACGCGTTCCTGATGTCTAACGAAACTGCGACAACCACCTCCCCTCTTTCCTTCGCCCTCTCTACCAGCTCTCTGAGCGAAAGGAGTGCATCTATCGTGGACCGTCGCTTGCGAAACCCAAACTGGTTCTCCGCCAGGTCCGGGCCCACCGTTTCCAAATGCTGGACGATACGCTCCGCTATAATCCGCTCAAGTAATTTCGCGAGCTCGTCCAGCAACACTACCGGACGGATTTCTATACTACCATGTTTCTCTAAATTATTTGAATGTCTTGTATATCCATTAATATATAATCTTATCGAAAGTACCATTTCTGACTCCCAACATGGTTTTATGCGAGGTCGCTCTGTGGAGTCAAACCTGGCATCATTCGTTTCATCCGTATCGCGCGAAGTTGATAAGGGGAAGCAAGTAGACACGATCTATACAGATTTCTCGAAAGCGTTCGATAAAGTCAACCACTAAATTTTACTCTAAACTCAATAGTATGGGTGTAAATGGTTCATTGCTGCTTTGGTTTGCGTCATATTTGTCAAAAAGACCTTTAACCGTAGTCGTGGATAGTTTTGAATCGCACACATTCTCGGCTTCATCCGGCGTACCCCAAGGCTCTCACCTAGGACCATTATTATTCGTAGTATTTTTAATGACTCTGCGACCGCATTCAAAAATAAACTGATCAATTACTTCCAACCACTCGGCACAAACTCTGTTAATGATTAATTTTATATAAGTTTCCTTTTAATTTATTTTACATTGTATGTTCAATTTATATTAAATTTAATTTTATGTTCAAGTTATATTTCATTTTATGTTCAATTTATATTTCATTTTATGTTTAATTTATATTTCATTTTATGTTCAATTTATACTTAATTTTTTTGTAATAATATTTTTTCTTTCTCAAATGTTTTAATTTTTTAGAATTTGTATGTATAAATTCACTAAAAGCAATGAATGCTGTGTGTACCTGTAATAGGCGAACATATTTATAATGAAACCATTACAAACTATTTGATAAGTATGTGTAATATGTAATGCTGTTGGTATGCCATAATAATACTAAAAATACTAAATTGGAATACACCTGTTTTAAATCAGAAAGAATAATCTTGATTTGACTTTTAGTTTTTGAGATATTTATGGACAAACATTATACGAAATTTAGCACACTAGGAAGTCTGAACAGAACGATATACTTAAATACATATTATCCAATTCCAACTATATCACATACATACAAGTCAAATTAAAAGGTTGTCAAGGTCTCTTCCATAATATGCCTGTCCTGTCAAAATCAATGCTTTTGTGTTTTGGTTTACCGTATATACTTTTTCATGTCTCATATTCTGAAAGTAACTCCTAACTTGCCTAAAATGCGGGTAGAAAGTGGTATGTGGCGGCCCTAGGGCCGTTATGAAATTTAAAAAAGGAATAGGAGGGGAATGTCAAAATCTGTAATAGCATCTACACACGTTCCGATCCGACAGCCGATTTGGTCTGCTCCCAGAACAAATCTGCGCTACACACGTTCCGATTTGGTCTGGGAGCAGACCGAATCGGATCGGAAGTCGGATAGGAACGTGTGTAGAGTCTTATCTCTTTGGACATTTATTTACCAAAGGTATACAGGCAAAGGCACAGAAGCCTATACAGCCATGTTTTGCTATTATATAAAATAATTAATATCGTAGAATTATTATTTTAATATCTAAAACATTGTTTTTTTTAAAGAATGCGTTTTTAGAAACAGATTAAACCAAATAAGTTATTTGTAACATAAAAAATCAGGCTATTAATTTCATGGAATTGCATAGAGTACGGGTCAAACACCAAACAAGACTGTATGGACTTAGTTTCCCTTGTCTTCCCTAAAACAGAGAAAATGAACAAAAAAGTTAGTCTTTCGAAAATTCCGCGCCCATAGGAAAAATAATTTTTAGATTATTTCTGTTTATTTTTACTTTCCTCATATTCGAAATGAAAAGTAGAGTGTTTACTTCGGGTGTATGGACCCATAACAGTCTCGAACTATCGGCGCCCTCACTTCGTTCGTGCGCCAAAACACTCGACTGTTATGGGTGCCATACAGCCCTTGCTAAACAATCTACTATTTATATGCATTTATTAAAAAGCTATTACTTCGACATATCATCACAAACCAACTTTGTTTGTTTGTTTCTTATTTATCTTCGACCCCAAGTTATTAAAGGCCAGGTACTAACCAAGTTTCTGGATTCAGTTATTCCTCTATTACAAGGCAGAGCCAATCCTCTGGTTTCAATTAGAGCAGCCTACCACAATTGGCCACAAATGGCTGCAAATCACTGGACTACCTGGGGACACTGCATTGTCTTTTGACAATAATATTGTACGCTAGCGTTTCGCACGTGACTTTGTCCGAGTGAAATTCAGTGATACCTTGTTTCTTAGTGAATTACACTGAATATGAACCATCGATTTGGGGTAAGATACCTGCTTTCTGCGCCAGACGTCTCGGGTTCGATTCCCGAACAAGGCAAATATTTGTGTACATGAACATGTTTATTTGTCTTGGTCTGGATGCTATGTGTATTAAGTTGGTATTTACAAAAAAATAATATAAAGTATACTTTTATACGTTACCTAGTTAAATTTCATAACACAGTTTCTTAATAAAAACTACTTATAAGCTAGATAATTGGTGTGATTTTAAGAAATTTATTTATTATTTTAATTTGTTGTTTTCGGCATAAAAATAGCCTTTAACTTTCACCGTGGTCAAATGTTACCTCTGTGCAAAAATCATCACAATTAGTTCGTTGGCTTAGGGGTAAAAATAGCAGATAAATAGTCAGATAATTTTAACATTATTAATGGTGTCAATAATTGTTTTTGGCACTAGTTACTACAAACCAGTGCAGACCAAGTTTGTCGATTTACTATCACAAAGCGCACTAATCCGACCGATCTCAGGTTTCAATTAGAGCAGCCTACCACAATTGGTCGCAAACTGCGCATTGTCAGTAGCATATCACTGACGCTGTGGACACTGGGCTGTCACTGGGAGTAGATTGTCTATTGTCATTATTTTATTACTGGCCTTTTGCCCGCGGCTACGCCCGCGTGGACTACACTACGTAATTCTGCGGGAATGTGATGTTTTTCCGGGATAAAAGTAGCACATCAATTCAACATATCACATTCAACCAGGACATGAGCGGCTGTCTCTTTTGCCCTTACGCAACCTCAACATATTACAACCACTGGACCACAAATAACTATTAATCCCGCTGCCGCTCATGACTTGCGTCCCATAAACAAGTCGTGTTGGTCGCTTGCCAGGCGGCGCGCGAACCAACGCCGCGTCTATCCGGCGAAAAACTCGATTTGCGTCAAGCATAATGGCCGAAACGAAATGTTGCTTCTCTGGCCGACTGTACCGACTATTTCTTTCGACTGGCGGGGCATAGTCAATTTAGGTTATGCAGTATCATAACTAAGATAAGCTAACACTTTATTGCGCACACACTGAACGAACATTTACATGAAACAGACAATCAACAAAAGGGATACCTACAAATAGGCGACCTCATCGCTTAACAGTGATCTCTTTCTTGCAACCTACATTTTTCAGAAACAGTAACGGCCGCACTCACAGACGTCAATTAAATTTAAATAGCAGTTGAATAATATTTTATCTTTATTTTGCACTAAATATATAAAAAGTCAGCAAGAGACTTAAATTGTTCATCAACATCAGCTCTGAGTGCGGCAGTAAGGAGCTAAGTTTATTCGTGCTAAAAAAATCGCTTGACTTAGGCAGAGTTTGTGTCGTTTGTATATTCCGATTGTTGCCGAACTAGAAAATCTTTGCAGTAATAGACACTCTTTAAAGTGGTTCAGTTGCTTTTCATGCTTAGATTTGTAAAAATCGTGGTAATTTATATTTATTATGTACACATTTGTGTTACTCAGGTAGAAAAAGAAGCTAAAAACAGACAAAGCATCCTATTTAGCATGGGCAAGAATTGGTATTTTTCCGTGATCCAGCCGTAAATCTTTTCACACGAATGTCTTTTTCTCGCTTTCTCTGCGATACTCACGGCGAGATCTGGTAACAACGCAGGTCTTTGTTCGTGCGCAGTTTCGGTCAAATGAATTTGAGTTACTGCTTGATCTTTTATAATATGTACTGTGCCAAGGGGTGAAGTATTAGTGGAAAATTTAATATGTACCAGTTTTGGCAACTGTCGGCCGTCGTTGTAGTCGTCTGTTGATATGCTTTCACAATTGCTTTGTTTATTCTGATACAAAGGAAGCAGTGGGGTGAGTTTAAAATATACAGGGTGTCCCACTACTATGCCACATGGAGGGAAAGTACCTCAAATATTGTAGATAGGAAATTTTATCGAAAGGAACCCCCCCTCTATTTTCGACTAGACACAAAACTGCTTTCAGTTTTTTTTAAGTAAAATCATCATATCCATCCATAGAGAAGTACTTACACATTGACTTGAGTCGATATTGAATCCATGACGTTTTTCGTTGTTTTTCTTTCATTTAACTTATCGTTTATCTTACAGAGATTTAATCCGTATAAGTTACTAGCGGCCGCCCGTAGTTTTACCCGCGTGCTTCCCGTTCCAGAATATCGGGATAATAATCCAAACTATCTACTATCTGTGTGCCAAATTTCAACCAAATCCGTTAAGTAATCTTTGCGTGAAAGAGTAACAAATTACCATCTAGGTATACATCCATCTATACTCAAAAACTTTCGCATTTATAATATTAGTAGGATTAAAGTTGATTTGCGGAATGAGTATTTGTTTACAATGTAAGCTTTGACTAGAAAAACATAATATCATTTGCAAAATATTTTAATCATTCCTTTAGTTTTAATAATCAAAAGTCTAAATGGGTTGATTATGGTCTAAAATTGTAGAACCCGATGGCAGTTATCCATAAACATATGAGTTACATTTTACTATCTTCCTTTTTATAAACCTCTGTAAAATAATCATGTAAAAACCTTTTTTTGGTTAACTCTTTATTGAATAAAATGTCTGTGTATTTTCAACCCATCTGCATTTGCGGATACACGACTTAAGTTGGTCGCAGTTGCTGCCAAATCCGTTAACATATTTTTTTCCTAACGAGCTGTCTAAGTTATAAGCGGAGAGCGTTTAACAATATTTTTATTCCAATGAGCTTTTGGTTTTATCGTATTTTTTGTGCAAATGGCTGAATGAAGTACTTATACGCTATAAATTTGATTTCTTAACATTCACGATGCTTTTTCAAGTATACGCTATAAATTAGATTTTTTACATTCACAATGCTTTTTCTTTACAAAATAATTTATAGTTATACTAAAAAAAACAAGTGGCTCTCAAAAGGCTACTAGTTTATATAATTTGATAGTTAAATACATAAATTTCTCTTTTTGTATTTTTATTTTATTTTATCTAGTTAAGAAAGCTTACAGTTATTTATTAAATTGTTAATTACATTAGGATACAAAAGTTGTATACTTATGAGTTTGTATGTTTTGTAAAATAAAGACTGGGATTTGGAAATGATTTTTTAATTACCGTAATCAATGAAAAATAACAAGGTTAAAACACTATTGCCCATTTTTATATAATATTGACAGTTATTTTTGGTTTTTTTTAACAAAAGATTGCAACGTAAGTGGTATTAGAAAACCAAACAAGTTCGTGGTGAATTAACTGTTATTGTGGATCTGCAATCTTTCGAAATCACACAATTGGTACCAATCCAATTTATTTTTCTGTTGCTTTATTTCTATTGCTAAAGAAATATTTATACAAACTCTTAAGAACTCTGACCAATTAGTTAGCCAGACACAAATTGAGACTTCCAATGTAGTGACAAAGTTTCTTCACGTTCAGATTCTGGCAAAATACCAAAATCGCTCCTTCGGTATTAGCAATTAAGTCATGAGCGGAAGCGGGAAAATATTATATTAACACTAAACCACTGATAGAGTTTTTGTTTTTCTTAAAGAAAAACGTTAAATTCTAAGTAGTTTTCGATGTATTCAGATTGTTATAATCTGTCAAAATTTTCATAAATTCTAATCTTAATAAATTTACAGCCAATTGAATAATGTAATCAAATCCTTCATGGTGAACAAAAAATAAATTTCTTAAATTATTATGAACTTTAAGTTAAGAGAATGTTACATTAGTGTACAATTTTTGTAATTTTGTTACGGATGAATTAAATAAATCTAAGTCCATATTTTTGCAAAAAGAGTTGAAAGGTTGGATTCCCAGTGAGGGTACTGATCTCTCTACTACGTTTTTTAACAGAGCGAACGATGTACAGTAAGTACCTAAGTAGGTAATTTTAATGTAATAATGTCGACCACAATAATTTTAAATATTTTTATGAAACGACCTAGGTGTTATTGTTGATCGAAGATGAAACGTTCAAATGTATTATATCTATGGCTACATCAAATCGCTACAAGCTTATCTCTTGTGTCGTCCTTCAGTAGGGAATTTATTATTAAGTGTTCCTAGCGGGACCTTATTTACGTTCCTAATATCTCCGAGTGACACACAGACGGTACCCACATATGATATACAGTAATGTATGTTAGTAACTTGTCCGCATATTGTGAAATGTCCACATAATATTATTATCTATTATTATTATATAAATCTCTTGCGTTACTGACTGACTGACAGACAAACGTACAGCCGAAACTACTGAGTGCAAGAAGCTGAAATTTGGCATGTATGTTCCTTGGGGAGTGTAGGGGCGCCCTAAGAGAGGATTTTTGGAAATTCCTCCTCTGAGGGGGTCAAAAAGGGGTCCACGCAGACGAAGTGTGAGCGGAGCGCTACTTTTATTGTAAGTAACATTTACTTCGCGCTCTGTACATAATTTACTTAAAACTAGCCTTTCGCCGACGTAGACTACACGCTTCGATCAGCAATCCTACTAGATAACCAGCTGGAAAGTAAAAAAAAACGGCCGGGTGAATAAGAGTGCAATTCAGAAGTGAGCTCTTATTTCTCATTGCTTCCAGACATTTTTAACAGAAGGTCGGAACATTCGTAACCTTTTACTGCTTTTGAAAAAATTCAGTCGGTCCCATATTTGCTTTTTATTTTAATACGGTATCATTGGACGAAGACTACACGACTTTATCCCGCATGATTGTTTTGTTTTACCGGGATAAGAAGTAGCCTATGTCACTCTCCAGCTCGCAAACTATCGTCATACGTAAAATCACGTTCTATTCTCAGATTTGTCGCGAAAGACGGACAAACAAACCAACACATTTTATCATTTACTAGCGCTCCACTCGTGACTTCGTCTTCGTGGACCCTCTTTTTTACCCTCTTGAGTGGGAATTTCCAAAAATCCTCTCATAACACCCTTAAATTCCCCAAGGAACTGGCTTCCAGCTTCTTGCGCCCAGTAGTTTCGGCTGTGCGTTGTCTGTCAGTCAGTCAGTAACGCAAGAATTTTATATATAGGGTGTTAGGGGCACCGTTGCAAAAACTTTAACAATGGCTTCAAGCCATCATGTTGAACAACGCACAGCAAGATTTTTGTCAGAAATGAAAAAAATATTTCGACTCTCCATACAAAATGTCCCTATACCCAACCCATAAGTTGCTAAATTTGTATGAAAAGGCTAAATTCATTTTCTACAAAAAGTTCTTGCTGTACGTTGTTCAGCATGATGGTCTGAAGCCATGGTTAAAGTTTTTGCAAGGGTGCCCCTAACACCCTATATAGAGAAGATAAATTTATATTAGTATGGATTCCTTATGTAGGTATAGTTCGAGTCAAACTAAAAGAATGCCGTGAACATCGTGTAAGATGCTGCGCAGATGACGATGGTGAAGTTGAGGGTTAAGGTCACAGCACATTACATCAACTCGGAAAGGGATCGACACCGTATCGCCTTTCGCCTCGCCGTCAACCAGGCGTCAACCTAACGCAAGCACGTAACCAAACCAGATCAGCGTCGGTACGTCAGCTTGGCTACGGCTAGGCGACGCCGCGCTTACGGCTCGCCGCACAGTGGTTCCATATTAAAAAAAAGAGAGAAAAAATAATAATAAAAAAAAACAAAAAAGGTGAAAAAAAAAAATAAAAAAAGATAAAAAAAATAATTGTGATGTTCATTTTCATTTTCAGACCATTGTGCGTAGAGCCGTAAGCTCGGGTACGGAGAGACGTGAGCGCGTGGACGACTAGCGGTAAGCGCGGGGATAGCAAGTTGAGCGACCCGCAAAGCGGTTCGTGAGCTGGTCCCGAGGCGAGGCGATTACGTTACGATTCCGATAAGTGTGCTTTGCAGTAGGGGGTTTCATACAAAGAATACTGAACCGCTCGAGTTGATACGTTTACGATCCCTTTCCGAGTTGATGTATGTGCTGTGACCTGTACTCTGCTGCGCATAGTGTCTAACTTCACGACGGTCAAAACGATTAACATGAACTGTATCTAATTTGGTTGGTTGTAGGACTTGATCTATATCAGTCTGTCTAGCTACCAACATCTTATCTAAGTCTACAAATAGGATGTGAAGAGAGGTTAATTTACATTCTTTTTGGATGACTGGCAGAAAATGCCTGAGGGCATTTAGTCAGCCATTTGTATGTTTATGTACTAGCTAGCTGTTGCCCACGACTTCGTACGCGCGGTGTAGTGACTTTTGTGTTAGTTTAGTGTGTTTGTTGCCTAGATATCAAAACGCTTTTCTTGAAGTTCTATTCTCTATTAAAAGGGTATAAAGAATATCGAATACTCAGGCTAGGCTATGAACATGGTATGTTGTTATGATATGCTGCATGAAGTTAGTTGAGCCCTCATTCATAGATCTGTCCGCCGTCTGTCACGAAACTTTTTCTCATGAATGCGTGGGAGGTATCAAGCTGAAATTTATATCAAATTAAATAGGTAAGTACTCAAGGCTGCAATCCCTTGGAGCCGAGAAAAAAAATCACACGTCTCTTCTCTTCTTTATAAATCAAATTAAAAGGGCCACTTGCAGCAATACTTTACTTCCGTAAAATCTCGAATTTATTTTAAATTCCATTTAGCTACTTGTTGTTACCGATCTCGATTTAAATTTAAACCGCTATCTAGGTCGGTTTAGGCTGTTAAATCTCGATTCACAGTAAGTTGTGATAACTTATCTATATTTTCATATTGTGTACAATAAAGAATGAATAAAACTTAATAAATAAACTCTTTTGAATCGTCAATGTTTTCTATAATGACAAGAAATACAGACGCAATAAACTTATCGGCTTTAACTGAAACAAACTCTAACATTTCCAAATAAAACACAATTTCAGACATTTGAAATTGCTATTCAGATATAATAAAAATACTATTCAAGTAATCGTTTCTTTGATCAAGTCAACTACAAATACAATTAAGAACGGTTATAGGTTTATTTTTGTTTATAGCAAATACTTACTCAAAGAAAACGTAAACAATTTCTCACGAATAACAAAAGTAAATATTTCTCGATTCGCATAAGAAGCTGTATTATTGTTTCTTAAAATTGTTAAGATGCCAGTCAATATTAAGTTTATTTACCACTGAGAATACATTTCCGATTTTTCTCTCCGATAGTTGGAACCGATAGTCTGATCAGACTAGATCAATTGGCCATTGAGAAGCAACGTCGCAATGGTTAATTTTGGCAGATATGACGATGCCAACGCTATCGGCACAAACCTCAAATAAAAGTAGAATACGTATTTACGTTGCCGTGCTGCCGCTATTGTGGCGCCATTGGTTAGTAGGATTCCGAAATGTATCAATAGCGGCTGGGTAGCCGCTATTCAACTTTTTTAACTGGAGCAGAATACCAAGAGTGTCATTTTAAGCTATTGCCATGCTGACGACGTGCAATTAAACTGCATGGCATTCAGCAGAATTGAGGCCCAGGGTTGGTTGTTTCGATAGTCCAAATCGGAACGGACGTGTATGATTATTCACCTATTACCTATGCCACGACACGAATGCCTTTGGATAGTCTTTAGCCAAAATTTTCCTGACCAGAGTGAAAAATGGAAAATGAAGTATTTGGAAAAAATCGACCCGTCTCACAACCAGCTCCGATGGGACTCGAACCCACGACCTTTCGCAGTAAAAATTTAAATAAACTGACCAGACTGTTTTTAATCGACGATTGCAATCGAATCGAATCGAAATCAAATTGCATATATCTGTTTAATTGATAATTTGTATACCAATCGATAGAATTGACTCTACAGAACGTACAAACCTGGACTGGCTACATTTCTCCTTACTATAAAGTTGCAGCTCATTGCTCTCATACTTTTATAGAACCTTTCTAATTATATGGTTTAAATCTACCAGTTTCTTGATATTATATTTTAATAGCCTTCCGCCCGCGGCTTCGCCTGCCTGCATTACACGACGTTATCCCGCGGAAATGTGATGTTTTTCCGGGATAAAAAGTAGCCTTTCAGTCTCTGTTGCAAAAAAAATATAAATACGGCATCTTAAGCAATTCCAAATTTCAAGTTGATAGCATTAGTAGTTCTAGAGATATCCAGTTGTGACAGAAAGATAAAGTCGCACCGTAAGGGTGCCTTTTCACCATTTTGGTTTGGAACCCTATTCACGTCGATCCGTTGCTCCGTTTTGACGTGAAAAACGGACAAACAAACATGCATTTTCACATTTATAATATTAGTACGGATAATGTTAATAATGTTAAGTTGCTGGGAATCGAATTCGGGGCCTCAGAAATAGCGGCACCTTGAAAACCAGTGCGTACTTCACTTAACCCATTAGAGGTCATCAAATACCTACTAACTTTTATTTCACTCTCAATGGGGTTAAAAAACGTTAGAAAATTAGCGAAAGCTCTATCTTCAATAATTCACTAGGATAACCTCGTAACTCCATTAACAGGGACAAAGTTGATTAAAAAAAATCTCTGTAATGTGCTTAAAATGCTTCAGGGCTTCAGTCTAAACCGGGCGCCATTTTAATTTGAACGAGTTGTGTAAAAATTAAATGGAAAATGCTTTCGCAAATTGCTCCCCGTGTTACGTTTTTTGTAAATCTAACCGCCTCGGAGGTTTAGTGGAAGAGAACCCCTACTGGTATAACACCCAGAGATCCCGCGTTCGATGCCCAGTGCATATTGTATTCAGTTTGGTTTGTAATAATATATTGTAGTAAGACTGTGGTGTGGTAATGGTCAGTCTTGTTTTGTTAAGTTTGACAGGTTTTGTGCCACAGACTAGGTTAGGGATATCAGTTGTTTTCTTAAATGAATTTTTGGTCAAACAGCCAAACTTTCATACTTCTTTGTTTCAGCTTTTTTTGTGTACTTTCATTGTAATGTAATTTTGTGTTTGTCATGTCCAAAGTGGTCCACCAAATAGTTCCCTCCAGAATACCAGCGTTGCAGTGACATCAGCCTCTTGTCGCTGCAACATTATACTGAGGAAGAGGCCTAGTTGGCGATACGCTGTTTTATTTTCCTTTGCTATGATTTTCCTCTTCTTCTTCATTCATGATTTTTTATTTATAACTGGTTTTTTTGGTTCGTCAATAAAATTATTTTCTTTTTTCCTTTCTAATAGGACTCGTTCAAAGTCCGCTTGGGTGGCTGCCAGCATCTTATCTAGGTCTGTCGCTAAGAAGCATTTTTGTGTTTCATTAGTTATGGATAAGATAGCCAGTTCTTATTGGACGAAAATTTCGGGAGTTCTAATTCGCGTTATCTATACTAATATTATAAAGAGGAAAGATTTGATTGATTGTTTGCATTGAATAGGCTCCAAAACTACTGGACCGATTTCGAAAATTCTATAACCATTAGATAGCTACATTCTTCCTGAGTGACATAGGCTATATTTCATCCTGATATACCCACGGAAACTTTTACCCGGGTACCATGGGCTAAAATATTCAATAATTGACTAGAATAAACTCCTCCTTGTATGAATTTTGAAGACGGTTGAAAATAAGCGTAAATGACACTCCAAATATCAGGAACGGGGTTGATTAAAAAAACTCTGTAATGTAATGCTTCAGTTTAAACCGAGCTCAATTTTAATTTGAACGAATTGTGTAAAAATTAAATGGCGAATGCTTGCGCAAATTGTTCCCGTGTCGGGTGGAGCTGAACGCATTAAAGATTCCTGCTATGTGGAAGCTAATAAGCTCCTGTTAATGGAGTTAACTTGATCTTTTTCATTTTCTAGCTATTAAATTTATGTCTTTTTTCATTTTCAAGCTATTTAATTTGGGTGTTATACATCAGCAGGTTAGCCTTACGCCTTAAAATAAATTATGACAGTTTTGCGGAATAATACGAAATATAAAAATATGTAGAAAGTATAACTATATTTTCTACTAGCGGCCGCCCGCGGTTTCACCCGCGTGGTACCCATCCCCGTGAGAATATCGGGACAAAATATAGCCTATGTCACTCTGGAAGACTGTAGCTTTCTAACGTTGAAAGAATTTTCTAAATCGGTCCAGTACTTTTTGAGTTTATTCGTTACATACAACAATACAAATCTTTCCTCTTTATAATATTACTAGCCTTCCGCCCGCGGCTTCGCCCGCGTGTACTACACGACGTTATCCCGCGGGAAGGTGATATTTTTCAGGAATAAAAAGTAGCCTATGTCCTTTCTCAGGCTCTAGACTATCTCTGTACCAAAATTCATTCAAATCGGTTCAGTAGTTTAGGTGTGATTGTGTAACACACAGACAGACAGAGACGCATTTATAATATAAGTAAGGAAGTAAGGATTAGTATAGATATATTCATCTAAAATCGACAAGGAAAATGGGCCATGACCCACCACGCGGGCCCAATGCGAGTTGGTCGATATTAGCGACTGCAAATGCAGCCGGGACCAACGGCTTAACGTGCCTTCCGAACCACGGAGGAGCTCGAGATGAAAAGTTCTTGGTGTCGACTGTCACAATAGTATATTATGATACAAGTGAGCTAAGGTTGCTCAATATACACGAGGCTGTGGGTTGCAGCCCGAGCCGCAGGCGAGGGCGTAAATCAGCCGAGTGTCTAGTGAGTAAGTTGCTCACGAGTTTCATACGCACTTTTTCAACACACTTGCGAGGAAAAACAAACATTTATTGAATACATAGCATAATTAGAATAACTTAGTATTAGCTAAGGGAAAAAGCGCGCAAGTTTTTTTTCGCACGCGCCAAATGTACCTAAGGTGATTGATTACATACAGCCATACAGCCTACTTCAAAATAGTTATAATAATAGTGATAAAATGCAAATGTTTTATAACAAATTATTGTGAATTATAAATAATTTGATAACAATACACTTAATTATGTTTTTTTGTCGTAATTAGGGACACATTTATTTATTCTAAAAACGTAAATGGATTTTCATCCGTATAAAACCTCTTCGTTGTTACAAAAAAAGAACTGTACCTATTACCCGGTGAAATTGAAAATGCTCTGTTTACTCGCATATAACTTGCAGTTAGGTACTTACTTAACTTTGTAGGGATAATTCTATTACGCAACTAGTACTGTAATATTATTATGCACGCGTGTGTAGTTCGGTTTATGGCCCTAAGATCGATGTAATAATTATGTCAAAGGCCAAAGAGAACAAAGAATTTTTTTTTTATAAAAATAGAAAAAAATTCTTTGTTCTCTTTGACCTTTGACATAATAATTATGTTTGTGACAGTCGTGGATTCGTGGCACAGATTATCATTGTTGAACTTTTATTTTATTTTTCCCTTTTTCTGTTGTCTGTGTCAGTTTTCGGTCGCGATACATGTGAATAGGCGAAGTTATTTAACTGTGCTGTTATGGATAAAGGTATTTGTGTAAATTTAATTTGACTCTCAGCCCCACCACTACGGTTTCGACAGAAGATCAGCCCTGGGCAAATCCAAGCATAATGCTGAGTCGGGTCCGTTTTGAGACAAAAGGCAATAATGTATAAGTGTCTCCTAATAGTATATTATGATACAAGTGAGCTTAGGTTGCTCATTATACACGAGGCTGTGGGTTGCAGCCCGAGCCGCAGGCGAGGGCGTAAATCAGCCGAGTGTCTAGTGAGTAAGTTGCTCACGAGTTTCATACGCACTTTTTCAACACACTTGCGAGGAAAAACAAACATTTATTGCATACAATATATTGTATTATCCTAATATTAACTAAGGGAAAAAGCGCGCAAGTTTTTTTTTTGCACGCGCCAAATGTGAGGTGATTGATTACTTACAGCCATACAGCCTACTTCAAAATAATTAAGTATAATAATAGTGATAAAATGCAAATGTTTTATAACAAATTATTGTGAATTATAAATAATTTGATGATAATATACTTAATTATGTTTTTTGTCTTAATTAGGGACACATTTATTTATTCTAAAAACGTAAATGGATTTTCAGCCGTATAAAACCTCTTTGTTGTTACAAAAAAAGAACTGTATCTATTACCCGCTGAAATTGAAAATGCTCTGTTGACTCGCATATAACTTGCAGTTAGGTACTAACTTAACTTTGTAGGGATTGATCACGCACAATTGTGATGACCACATCTACTGTGTTCCACAGTTTATTGAAACGAAGGTTTCTCATGCAAAATTAAGTAAATTAAGCTAATCCTACCTTACTAGAAAATAGTGTCCGTAATCCAGGGGGGCTGAACGTTGTCTCGCCGGCGCGCGCCGGGCAAAACGATCTCCACACAACCCCCGATGGGATACTCTTACAGCTAACACTCTTATACTACACAATGCCCTAATAGGCAGCTAAAACTTTCCCGGCGCTTTTCAAAGCGAACACACACGGGTTACAAGTCCGTACCCCGACCGGAGCCCTAGTAGGTGCAAAACGAAATCTCGGTCCCAATATGGGTAGGTAACTTGCGCGGCACGTCGCTACAGAAACACACGAACTTGTCTCACGGCTGCTTACGGCCAACTGGTCTGCACGCGGCCCGAGCGCATTGCGTGTCGCCCGTGACCTTGACAATGACAACGCACCGCTCGCAGCGCGGCGCGAACATCCCCCCGTCCCGGACAGTAGCAAACTGTCCGCCAACTCAATCTAAGGGCAGGCGAGAGAGGGTAGCGATCGCTCGCTTCAAAACAGAGTCCCCCACCAGGACCTCGGCAAACCTGGGCACACCATCCGACCCCGGATGAAGCTGAACAATGCGTCCTAAACGCCAGCGGAGGGGCGGCAGGTTTGGATCCTTTACCAACACGAGGTCTCCTGTCTTGGGTGGGGTCGTCCTATCCGACCACTTAACGCGTTGCTGCAAAATGTGCAAATACTCCAGATGCCAACGGCGCCAAAAACTCTGCGTAAGCTGCTGGAGCAATTCAAATCGCGAGAGCCGTCCGGAGGCCACTTCGGAATAAGGATATTCCGGCAAGGCGTTAAGCGGTCTGCCAATCAAAAAATGGCCCGGCGTAAGGGCCTCTAAATCATTCGCGTCCGAAGACAACGGACACAACGGACGCGAGTTGAGGACCGCCTCAACCTTACAAAATACGGTCGCGAGTTCCTCAAACGTGAGGACCGTCTCCCCAATAACGCGACGAAGGTGAGTTTTAGCGGCCTTTACAGTTGCTTCAAAAATCCCTCCCCAGTGGGGGCAGGATGGCGGGGAGTACTGCCATCGTACCCCTCTGCGAGAGAGTGTGGATCCGATCTCAAAATTATTCCTATCCAAAAATTCACAAACTTCCTTTAAATACCTATCGGTGCCCTTGAAATTGGTTCCACAATCGGACCTGATTAACGACGGCATTCCGCGGCGAGACACAAAACGATTCAACGTGGCTACAAAGGCTTCTGTGGTGAGGGCACTAACCACCTCCAGGTGGACTGCTTTAGTGGCCAAACAAACAAATACACACAAGTAAGCCTTTTCCGTTCTAGCATTACGAAGCCGCGATGTCTTAACGGTAAATGGCCCCGCAAAATCCGTTCCAACTCCTGAGAAGGGCATCGATTCGTTCACTCGATCGGCAGGCAAATCACCCATCTGGGGCTGCATCGTATCGGCGCGCAAACGATAACACGGGAGACAACGAAAAATAACGGATCGGATTATTCTCCGCGCTGACAAAATCCAGAACTCTCGTTGGAGGAGCGCGGTCAAAGCATTACAACCGGCATGAGCATTCTTTACATGTCGGTCTGTAATCAACAGTCTAACTAACGGTCCATCCTTGGGGAGCAACAAAGGGTGGCGTGATCCGTACGGCAGGTTGGCATGTCTGAGCCTACCTCCGACACGCAGCAATCCGGTACTGTCCAAGAAGGGATTCAACCGCACCAAGGGTCCCTTCAACTTGGGCTTACTTGAGCGCAGGGCTTCCAGCTCCGGTTCAAACTCTCGCTGTTGCGTCACTCGCAACCAATGCAACAGAGCGTCTTGCCGCTCTTGTGGGGCGAGGACCGGAGACAACGATTTCTCCTGAGGCTGGCGACAATTTCGCACAAAGCGCCTTATCCAAGCAGTCACGCCGAGCAACTTATCCAGAGAACTGTAGCGGTCTAACAAAAACTCCATCTGCGGAGCCGCCACCGTCTCCACGGCGTGAACACGCATGCCTAGGTCTGGGACTCTGGCCACAGCCGGGGTGGCAGGCCATGAGCGCTCAGGCCGTAACAACCATGATGGACTCCACCATAGGTGGTGGTCCACTAACTCAGGTGCCTCGCAGCCGCGGGAGGCACAATCTGCGGGGTTCAATTCGCCCGGTACGTGGCGCCAAATCAACGGGGCCTTTGAAGTCTGAATTTGTGAGACCCGGTTGGCCACAAAAACCTCAAGGGTGTGGACTGAACTCTTCAGCCAACAAAGGACGACCTGGCTGTCAGACCACGCAAATATCGACCCCAAGTCGACACCGTTTCCCAAGGTGTCGGCAACATGATTGAGTAGCCGTACTAAGAGAGTGGCGCCGGACAACTCCAACTTCGGAATGGTTAGCCTAGTCCGAAGGGGGGCGACCTTACTCTTGGCCGTAACTAAGTGTACGGCGACAACGCCTGCTGCATCCACCGTTCGGATGTAAACGGCTGCCGCGTATCCGCTTTCGGACGCGTCACAAAAGCCGTGCAGGGAGGCTTTAAACTTTCCCGAGGGCAGCATTTGCCTCGGTATACAAACCCGATTGACGTCGGGTAGGGATGACACGAACCTCACCCACTCTCGTAGGAGGCTACCAGAGAGGGGCTCATCCCATGACAATTCCGCAGCCCAGAGCTCCTGTAGGAAGCACTTCATCGAAAACACTACAGGGCTGAGCCAACCGTTCGGATCAAAGGTACGGGCTACAGTAGACAGCACCGTGCGTTTAGTCCAGACCTTTGGGTCTGGCAGTTCCAATCTATAGGTGAACAAATCCGGGACTGGTCGATACTGGACTCCCAAAACAGACAGCATGTCTGGAGTCTCCGGATTTTCAAAGAGGAGCGGCTCTTGCTGGTGGTCCTTAGGCAAATCTGCCAATAGGTCCGGTGAGTTAGACAGCCACTTCCGCAACTCATAGCCACCAGCCCTCAAGAGCGCAATCAGCTCATCACGTAAGACGAGAGCCTCATCTAAGCTCGAGGCCCCCGTGCAGATATCGTCGACAAATAAGGCCCCCCCCTCAATAAGAGCAGATGCCCGGGGATAGCGTAGCCGTTCGCGCTCTGCGAGCTCCAAAAGCGAACGGATCGCCACAAAGGGGCTCGACCGCAAACCATAAGTGTTGGTGTTCAGCTCGTAAGCCAACATCGGATCCTGGGGATCCTCACGCCAAAGGATGAGCTGGTATCGTCTATCCTCCGGGTGAATCACGGTCTGTCTGAACATCATGCGGATATCGGCCACAAAGACGACAGCGTGCCGGCGGAAGTTGGTCAAAACATCACAGACATCGTGATGCAACTTCGGCCCCGCATGCAGACACTGATTCAACGACACTCCGGTTGACGTGGGCGCTGAACCATCAAAGACCACGCGGATCTTCCCATTGGAAGTCTTCAAAACAGCGTGGTGTGGCAGGAAGTAATGTTCCACATTACGCCAGTCCAACTGCGAGATGGACATGTGCCCAAGGTCCAAATACTCCCGCATGAAGTCTATATACTTCTCCTTGAATGCGGGATCCCTGGCCATCCTACGCTCCATGGACAACAATCTCTTCTCGGCCATCGGCCGGGAGCTCCCTAAAGGAGGGCGAACCGCCAAGAAGGGCAAGCGGGTAATCAAGCGACCCGAGAGGAGGCGCCCAGTGTTGTTCTGGTAGAACAATTCGCACTCCTCGGCTAACGGATCCAACCGCTTGGCAGTGGGGGGTTCCTCCACCTCCCAAAACTTTTGGAGAACGTCGGACAAAGTAGAACCGACAATGGTCTGGCGGTCTACCGACGGGGTCTCTGGTGTCTGTGGTACCTTTCCCATCACCACATGACCCAGCGACGAGGACAAGGCGACAAGATCGGCTGTCTGCCAAACTCGCTTGCTTCCACACAGTACACGACCGAGGACATCCGCACCAATCAACAAGTGTATTGGGCCCGGTCGGTGGAAGGAAGGATCAGCCAAAGCCAGTCCAGACGTCAGCTCAATCGTGGATGGCGGCACTCGCACTTGCGGGAGTGGTCCAACCACCTTATCAAAGACTATCGCCGAAGCACCGATCTTCGGCCTTGGCGCGAAGTGGGGGGAGAAGGAGAACTCAACTCGACCAATCGGATCAGGGATCCGCGAGTCTCCCACCCCCCGTACCGCTTCGTGATGCGGCACAAGCAAAAGACCCAGCTGTCGGACAAGCCACCTGGACATTATGCACCCCTGGGCACCTGAGTCCAAAAGGGCACGCACCGTGACAACATTGCCCTTAGGTCCCCAAACATTCACGGAGGCTGTTGGCAACAGCACAAGCTCCGGAGGGGTGGTTGGGTCCGACAGGGGCGCCATTAAAAATTTTGGGGGGGTACTTGTCCCCCTCGCGCCTGAGTCGGCGCGCCAAATGTGGGACGCTCGTACCGGGCGAGCGGGTCCCAATCGGGTACATACTGGCCCCTACCAACAGCACTCCTAGGTGCAGGGTAATACCCGTGTGGGGCGTGCCTCGGTGCATAGTACCCCAATCGAGGCCTCTCCATTAGGGGGGGGGAGTAGCAAATCGGGCCCGTGCCCATCGCCACCGTGGCGTACTCTTGTGGTACCCCCCTACCCCCGCCCGTGGCGGGGGCGTCTCTCCTATAGTTCCCCCTCTCCGGGGGGGACTGAACGGGGGGGCTAAGCCCCGCCGAATCTCTAGGGGACCGGTTCCGGGCTGCCGGGCCCCCGCCCGTGCGCGAGGAATTCGAACCCCGGTCGCTCCCGGCGTCCTTGCGGTCCAAACAAAGGAGGGGGTGATGCCTCCCTCCGCAAAGACGACAATCCTCGGTCTGGGGACACGCCGACTGCATGTGTCCCCCCAAACACCTATAGCACCATTGGCGCTGTTTCGCAACGGCCCTCCGTCCCTCTGGGCGGAGGCCTCTAAATTTGGCACATTCGTGCACCACGTGCCTATCTCCCCTGCAATACCTGCACCGCTCACTCGGTGCGGGGGGAGGGGACTGCTGGAAGGCAGCATAGCGATTGGTCGGGCGACGGGGCTGTTCCCTCGCCGCCACCATACGACCAACACCTGGAACCGGGGCGGGCTCCAGGTGGTCCGTCACCCTACATTCGTCCTCCAAAAAACGAAGGAGGTCCGCGAAGGGCGGGAGATACGAGGCGCTGTCGCCTCCGTACCTCTGCTCGAAACGCCCCTTCATTTCAGCGGGCAATTTGGCGAGGACTATGTGCAGCAGTATAAAGGACCACTGATCCACCGGCAGGTCCAATCGCCTTAGGGAGTTGACCGCTGACAGTAGCGGGTTCAGCAACTCCCTCCGTAACAGGTGTACCCGCGTGATTCGCGGGAGGGCCAAAATCGTGGCCACGTGGGTGTCCGCCAGTAACCGGACATTCTGGTACCTGCTAACCAGAAGCTGGCGAGCCACCTGGTAGTTGTCGTCACTGATGAGCAGGTGCTGGATCACCGCGCTGGCCTCTCCTCGCAGGGAGGAGCGCAAATAGGCCAACTTCTCACTAGGGGATAAGTCCCGTCGTGAATCCACTAGGCTGTCAAACAGGTTAATGAAGCCCATCCAGGCTGACAGATCCCCATTAAAAGTGGGAATCTCCAATGTAGGCAATCGGCCTAGCAACGCCGTCGGGGTAGGTTTGACCTCCCCGCTCAAAACCGGCTCCCCCTTCCGAACAGCCAGGGCCCTCTCAGCCGCCTCCGTGAACTGGTCAGCCAGCTCATAGGCCTGGGCTACATCCTGCTCCAGCTGTTCCGACACGGCATCATCAGCTGGGGGGTTCTCCAAATAATGCGCGCGACACTCCATGGCGTGGCGCTCCAGGTCTTGCAGCCGAGCTGCCAGCCCGCCATACCGAGCTAGCAACGCGCCTACCCGGTCGGCTCGGTCTATTAATGTGACCGCACAAGCAAGCCAACGCAAAGCTCCTTGGATGCCAGCCCTGGATACGGCGGTCGGATTCGTAGGAGCCATTTATAATCCGTTTAATAAACAAAGCAAACAAAGAAATATAAAAGTGGCAAACATCAACAAAAAAAAAAACAATAGAAATAGGTCGCGTCACGATAATATAAAACACAATTAAAATTCGGACGACATACACGGACCCTACTATTTTCATAAATTATTAGCAACTTACCAATTTCAAGGGCTAACAATATAACGGTATAAACAAAACGTATAGGATTAACGGTATGGCATAACGGCAGGGCCAAGTCAACCTCGCAAATCAACTACTAAACCGTTATCAACAAACGAAAACAAAACTATTTTTAATAATAATACTCGTAATTTAATACTACTAATAATTAAAACTAGTTCCACTTTTTTAACTAGGCAAGCGGACTCGGAACAAACACTAGTATGTGGTACTAATAAACAACACTTTCGAACGAAACTATTCGTCAAATAAATCCGGACACACAAAAAAAAATATACACATCTAGGCGAGTAAACTCGTATCAAAACACTAGTATGTGACAACAATTATATAAGTGTCTATCTATTATCGGATCCACCAAGTGAGAAACATTCGCTTCGAGAATTTACTAGAACAATTTCTTAGTACTTCTCGTCTCGGATCGGATCGGATCGGGAATCGGATCGGATCGGGAATCGGATCGGAAATACCCTTTTTAACAAAAAAAAAATAATTTTATTTTTACTATGAAATTTTATGTACCTAGTTAATTTTAATATGAAAATTAACTAATTATATCAACTAACTACGCTCTGCTACCAAAAATATGATCACGCACAATTGTGATGACCACATCTACTGTGTTCCACAGTTTATTGAAACGAAGGTTTCTCATGCAAAATTAAGTAAATTAAGCTAATCCTACCTTACTAGAAAATAGTGTCCGTAATCCAGGGGGGCTGAACGTTGTCTCGCCGGCGCGCGCCGGGCAAAACGATCTCCACACAACCCCCGATGGGATACTCTTACAGCTAACACTCTTATACTACACAATGCCCTAATAGGCAGCTAAAACTTTCCCGGCGCTTTTCAAAGCGAACACACACGGGTTACAAGTCCGTACCCCGACCGGAGCCCTAGTAGGTGCAAAACGAAATCTCGGTCCCAATATGGGTAGGTAACTTGCGCGGCACGTCGCTACAGAAACACACGAACTTGTCTCACGGCTGCTTACGGCCAACTGGTCTGCACGCGGCCCGAGCGCATTGCGTGTCGCCCGTGACCTTGACAATGACAACGCACCGCTCGCAGCGCGGCGCGAACAGGGATACTGTATTACCCGGTTAAATTTAAAAGTCTCTGTTTACTCACATATAATGTGCAGTTAGGTACTTACTTAACTTTGTAGGGATAATTCTATTACGCAACTAGTACTATAATATTATTATGCACGCGTGGGTTATAGTTCGGTTTATGGCTCTAAGATCGATGCAATAAGGCTCACTTTATGAGCAAGTGTGTTGAAAATATTATTATGTAGTATTGTCTATACTCTCTATACTATAATAATAATAATATTAAAGAGGAAAGATTTCATTGTTTCTTTGTTTGTTTGCATCGAATAGGCTATGAAACATTTGGACCGACTTAAAAAATTCTTTGTCATTAGAAAGCTACATTCTCCCCGAGTGACATAGGCTATATTTTATTCCGATATTCCCACGGCATCGGGTACCACGCGGGTAAAACCGCGAGGATCCGCTTGTAATAATATAAGGAGGAAAGTTTTGATTGTTTATTTGTTTGCATCGAATAGGCTCCGAAACTACTGGACCGATTTATAAAATTCTTTGAACATTAGAAAGCTACCGAATGACCCGAATGACATAGGCTATATTTTATCCCGATATTCCCACTGAAACGCGCGGGTAAAACCGCTAGGAACCGCTAGTCCCAAAAAAATGTTTCTTTCTTTCTTTCTTGCTGTAACCATTGCGCCACGGGCTCCTTTTTATATTACGAATACTTAAGTCTATCTCATTGAACTGAAAAAACAAAGCAAACAACTTTGAAAACATTACCATAAAACCGCCATCATACAAAGCGCTTAAATAAACCATCCAAATAAAAACAAAAAAAGGAAAAAGAATTTATGAATCACAAAAATCAGGCAATAATATTTAAATCGCCCAATACTTCACTCAGGTCGTTATTACACACATTATGACAACCATTTGCCAAAAAAAAAGTAGGCCTTAAAGACAGAAGTGTAAAGTCCAGGTGGTTTAGTACCAGGGTTGTCAAATCGGGCAGGATAGGAAATGAATCGCGTTGAATCAACCGGAACATATTCCCGGCTTAGTGAGCTCGGAGTAAAGATAAATTACATGGCTTTGAGATGCGGTGCTCGAAAGTGAAAGTCAAAATGAACAAGAGTATTTAACCGCCTCAGTGGTCTAGTGGTTAACACCACTAGACCGCCTCAGTGGTCTAGTGGTTAACACCACTAGTTACAGACCCAGAGGTCCCGGTCCCGGTGGTAGGGCTTGTTCTTAGTCCGTCTGGCTAGCTACCACCATCTTATCTAAGTTTGACGCCATAACAATGATGTCTTCAACATTGCTGTGTTCCGGTAGTGCACTTCCACCTTCAGCCTTATCACCACTTAACATCAGGTGTATTGAAGGCTACTCTGTTGTGTATAAAAAAAGTAAAAGTTACGTGTAACTAGGTACCTAACCCGGCAATGTAACTTACAAATATATCAACCCTTCTCTCAAATCATTCTGTCTATAGATTGATGAAAACTTATTTTTAATTTTTAGTTTTTTGCATTCACATTGAGACGGGTCGATTTTTTTCTAAACACTTCATTTTCCATTTTTCAGTGATGAAAACTTCATTAAAATTCCGTTGCCTAGTTTGTAAGATCGTAGCTTACAGATGGCGGGAAAAGACTTTGTTTTATACTACACTAGTGGCTCTCCGCGGTTTTTTCCTGCATGATACTCACCCGTTCCCGTAAGAACGAAGCTTTATAATGGTAAAAGAATTTTTAAAATCGGTCTTGTAGTTAGCACTCGTTAGCATGTAAGACGGACACGTGACCAGCCCCCTGATTCAATTCAATTCAATTCAACGGAATCGGATTCGAATTCTGTGCTTTGTCTTTATCTATTCTATAGTGAGTGACAGAGATAGTGCACACATTCCGCTGTCGGAAGTGTTTCTGAAAGTTCGTGAAGCAGGGGGCTGGGGGCCGATTCTCAGGCAATCGAGAAAAGTTCACATTTATAGCTCGAAATTCAAATATAACACAGTTTTTGTATTGTCAGAAATTCACAATCGAAAAAGTTCGATCGAAAACCAGTCGAACGCTACGAATGGTAAAAACCAATAGATGTTCGTATACGAACTTAGCTGTCAAAATGAATTTGTTGACATGTGAGACAGCTTAGTTTGTTTGAAACGTTCTAACTTTTCAATAGAAACCACAAACAAAATGTTCGACATACGAATTACCACACTGAAAAAGTTCGAATGCCTGAGAATCGGGCCCCTGATCGAAAAACTCTTCGATCACGTCAGCTTTTGAACAAAACAAACCTTAAACGTTGCCACAGACAAACACACAGACACGTCAAACTTATAACATCCCTCTTTTCGAAGTCGGGGGCTAAAACAGCACACACGAACACACCATCAATCTAAACTATACATTATTACAGTTCAAAACAACGATACAACTAAGAACAAAGACGGATTAAACTGTCAATCGCACCCAGGGTCTTCCCGACCCCCGATGACAACACGTAGATAAAAACGTTATATATGGCCAGTTTTTAAGCAAAGGGTTAGCTCCGAGCAACCCTTTCGATACGGCGAAATTGGATTTTCGATAAAAATTGCCAGTTGGCCCGTCCGTCCGCGAATATTTGCTGTGTGTTGCCGTTCTAAATTAAAAGTTGGGATCGTATACCTACGGTAATTAATATAGACTTCAGTGTTGCCACGTTTTCGGTTGAAAGCTCTCGTTTACATTTGTTTAGACGAAAAGTTTTTATTACAACGAGTTCGTGAGATTCTTTTTGGTGTGATATATTCAATATTGGCTGTGCTTTGCTTAAAAAAACTTTGCAGCTTATAAACAATAAATAATAAATAAAATAAAATAAAAAACTTTATTGGTATAAAAACAAAGAGTACAATTTATACAATGTTCGCTAAAGCCCGCTATAGTATACACTGCGTCGCAGACATTAGCGCCCATATTCTTTTTTAATACCAATGCACTAGCGTATATTTAATCCGTGGACATTGTCCAAGTGTCAACCGCATTGTCGGACATTATAAGGACAAAGTGGCGAATGTGTGACGTAATAGGTGTCGCTTTTACCCCGTCACTGATTTACGGCTGCAGGAATGACCGCGCACATTCAAGGGTTAACTAATCACAAGTCAAAGTTTACCTTATTGTTTTGAAGTTAAGGTTCTTTTTTGAGTTTGTAGGCAATTGACTTGGTTATTGCAGCTTTTAAGTGAAAATAAGTGTTATGTCTTTAAGAGAGAGTATGTTTTTGTGTGTGCAGTTGCTAGTCTACTTATAGTTGGAGTGATATAACTCAGTTGGAGGTCACTTCAGTTAATACTAGAGATTTTGCTTCCGGTTTCAGATGGCATGATTTTGTTCAGGCATTACGCCTTGCTACGCGACTTTGTACCTTATGTGTTTTTAATAAGTGCTACGTTTAATTTGAGAACTAAATGTACCTAATTATGTGCTTACTGCACAAGAGCTTTGGGGGTTTTTGGGCTGTGTAAGGAATCGTAGCGTAGTCCTAACACGGTTTCGGAGTAATATCGTAGCTTAATATTGTTAACGATATGGCGTTGTATGTACTTGTACTTGTAGCTTCGTATTCTTTTTTAATACACAATGGAGCACTTAGCCTTCATCACACCTGATGTTAAATGGTAATAAGGCTTACGTAGGAAGCGCTCTACTCTCGGAATCCTAGATCACTGAGGATAGCTAGCTATCTTATCTTTAATCTCAATCGCCTCTGTGGTCTAGTGGTTCACACCACCGATTTCAGACCAAAAGGTCCCGGATTCGATTCCCAGTGGGGGTACATATTGTATTCGGTTTGGTTGGTGGTAGGACTTGTTCTTAGTCCGCCTGGCTAGCTACCACCATCTTATCTAAGTCTGACGCCATAAAAATGATGTTTTCAGCATCATTGTTCCGGCAGTTAGAGATAAGATAGCCAGTTCCACAATGATTGATGATTTCGAGAATAATGCGCTTCCACCTTCAGCCTTATCACCACTTTACATCAGGTGTGATGAAGGCTAAGTGCTACCACGTTGTGAATAAAAAATAACTGCTGGAACACAAAATGCTGAAAACATCGTTGTTATGGCGTTAGACTAAGATAAGATGGTGGTAGCCAGCCAAGCGGACAAAAAACAAGTCCTTCCACCAACTTAAGCATTATTTAGTACGTAAGTAATATCTCCAGCTTTGGATTTCAAGTGCCTTCACATTATCTCCACAGCGACATAGCGTTATCTGACCAGTGTCAGAGGTCGGACAGTGTCGGACACACCGGACGGTGTCCGGACAGCATTGTGGCTGCAACTATTGTGATCCAGCCGATTACAGGAGAGTGGGACACAGTACATAATAAGCTGCAGTAAGACAACTACAACCTTTTACGTTATCTTCAAAAAAATATTCCGAGACATAGATAATAATGGCTGCAGTAAGGTTTTTTCGTTTGCACACTTTATTTTAGTTCTATAATTACGTTACTACCATAGTATTCACTTTGTTAAAGGTATTAATACTGTAACTAGGCTTCCACCCGCGGCTTCGCGCGCGTGGACTACACGACATTATTCCACCTACTGGAATGAATCCTACTGGCTATCTTATCTCTAACTGCCGGTACACAACAATGCTTAAAACATCGTAGTTACGGCGTCAGATTTAGATAAGACTAGCTTTCCACCCGCCGCTCCGCCCGCGTGGGCTTTACGACGTTACCCCGCGGGAATATAATATTTTACCGGGATAAAAGTAGCCTTTGTTCCTCTCCAGGCTACAAAGTATCTTCGTTCCAAATTTCAGCCAAATCCGTTCAGCCGTTTTGGCGTGATTGAGTAACAAACATTCAAACACCCAAACATCTAAACATCCAAACATCTAAACATCTAACTTTCACATTTATAATATTAAGTAGGATACGGTGGTAGCTAGCCAGGCGGACTTTGAACAAGCCTTACTACCAACCAAACCGAATACAATATATACCCCCACTGGGAATTGAACCCGGGACCTCTGGGTCTGAAATCGGTTTTGTGAACCACTAGACCACAGAGGCGATTGAGATTAGAGATTAGAGATAACTATTACATATCCTTATTACATCAGCTACCTGCCAGTGAAAGTCCCGTCAAAATCGGTCCAGCCAATTCAGAGATTAGCCGGAACAAACAGACAGACAGATAGACAGATGGACAGACAAAAATGGTAAAAAATGTTATTTTTGTATATGTACCGTATATATAATCATATGCATGTAGTAATAAGCGGTTATTTTAATATTACAAACAGACACTCCAATTTTATTTATTTGTATAGATATAGATATAATAAAGAAGTTAAGATACTGCGTTTGACTAAATATGAATTCACTGTGCCTGCATTGCGATACTCTGCTATGATTAAAGTGGCCTTTGATGAGAATATTGTCTTGAATTCTATTGTTTTGGGCGTTTGAAGAGTCATCAACATCAAAGTACTGGTTAGAGTTTAAGAAGCACTTAATTAATAATATAATAGATGATTAATGATTGCTGTAGAAGAGTTTTATTAGTGTACATTTCATTGTGCATGGTGACAACGGAAGTTAAAGAACTTTGGCGGATGGCGGTTTGAATAGCTCGATGATCATTACTAAGTTGGAAATGATGCCCGTTTGTACAGTCACGGCATTAAGGGTACACAATGAATAACGACATCACACTGACCTATGTGTGTTACAAATTGCATCTAGGGCCAAATAGTACGGGAAAATGTTTTTGACTGGCTATTTTTTATACAACCATATACAACTTGCTTCCCCAATCCTAGCCATACGCACAAACTACTTCCTCCACCTCCTCGCATGGCGATTCTTTATAAACACATAAATAAATAAATAATAAAATAGAGTTCTTTACAATTTCTCTGACTCAGTATTGTACCCGTGGGGCATAATAAATGTACCGACCGGTCTAGACGTCTGCTATTGACTGGAACTCTGGAATGTATACATATTTATATCACTCGTATACCCTGTTATTTGTTGCTTGTATGTATGGTAGTAGCTAGGCGTCACCCGAGACTTTACCCGCGTAGAATTCTGTAATATCGCGCTCTAATGGGTTCACTTCTACCCGTGTTAGACAGATATATCGTTTATTTGCTAATTATTTCACACGCATGCAATTTCAGACTTATGGTAAACATAAAAAAGACAAAAAACCTCGTCTATATAGCCGAAAATAAGAAAACAGAACATTTTACGAAAAAAAAGAAATTTATGTGCAAATAGGGCAAAGCTAAATGTAATTTTTGGCTCAAGGCAAAAACACATATTGGGCTATCATGATAAAAAGTAGCCTATGAACGTAATTGATAGAGACATAGCTTCACACAGATATAAATAGAATTACAAGATCTAAATAGTTTTGACAAAATCTACTCAATGATTGGGACAGACAGATAGATAAATGATGGATGGTGTTTTGTAGAATACCGTTTTAATTCAAGTAAATAAATAAATAAAGATGTTTTAAAATGTTGAAACCAAAAGTTACTATGGCATTTCTGATATTTTTATGCATGTATATCTAATATTTCTATGAATTTGGATAAGTATAGAAATTCTAGATGTCACAGTTACAAACCGCTCAGCCCTGTCGCGAAGCCTATTAGGCTTGGCGGGAGGGCTGGGCGCGGCGAGAGACAAGCCTATGTCTGCTGACTGAGTCTAACATGCCGTTACCGGTATACGAAAAGACTGTATTTGCCCTGACTATAAACAAAAAAAAGTTTCGCAGTTTCAAATGGATTTCCTCCAACTGACGTCCGATTCCATCAAATACACTCAAGTCTTGAGAATTCCAACCAGTCGGTACATTTCCCCTATTGAATCTTTATCCAGCTGCATGATGCATAATGCAACCAGTAAAAGATTCACTTATTCCATACACTTATGATAATCTGAGCGCTCTCAGTTATTGAAGGAATAAATTTAATTCGCCAAGTGTGTATTTGCAGTCGAGGTTCTTACGAGTGGTGCAGTGCATAGTCAGGTTTCTTTTTTGAGAAATAATGCCAATAGTTTTTGATTAATCTTGTTATGTTAGTGTCGACTGCACAATAAGTGTTTCGTTTCGTTTTCGTTTTTAACCGACTTCTAAATCAAAAAGGAGGAGGTTCTCTATTCGTCTGTATGTATGTTTTTTTTTTTTTTTTTTTTTTTTTTAATGTATGTCCACCGATTACTCGAAGACGGCTGAACCGATTGAAATGGTTCAAACGGTATTACATCAGGTTGGTTTCCAAGTTGGTCCCATTTTTTGAAATTTTGAAATCGGTTCAGTAGTTTTCAGGAAATCTTGAAAATACTGTTGTTTTCGTTACCACTTTATGTGAATTTAATACGTATCTTTAGGCATAACTCCTTTGTTTATAAACCGATTTAGATGATTCTTGTTTTGTTAAAAAGGGGATACCTCAAGGTATTTTAACCGACTTCAAAAAAGGAGGTTTTCAGTTTGATCACATATCTATTTACCAGAAAACACGTAATTTGCCTGCACGATGCACTAAAAATAGTGAAATAAAAATTATTTTTATAAAAAAATAAAACCGCCTTCAAAAAAACCACATTAAAAAAGTAAGAAATAATTCCTCACCAAATAAATAACGTAAGTACTTTGAAGTCGGGCGGGTTTTAACAAGAACAACAAAAAATTGTACATGTTTCACGCCCGACTTCAAAGTACTTACGTTATTTATTTGGTGAGGAATTATTTCTTACTTTTTTAATGTGGTTTTTTTTCGTTCTGTGGTCATTACCATGTCTTCTACATAGTACACGTATCATATTTTCCACTCTCAATATATAAGAGTGTCAATGGAGCTATTAAAAATAGCTGACGATGCAAATAGTTAGTTTCTTTATAAGGACATACCAAGACTTAAGACAAGACTAGCAACACTGATAAACTAGAGTTTTTTTACACGAAAAACATGAGAAATATTTCATGCAGATCTTCACAGTTTTCGATTTCGCGAAAAAAAACATACAATCACCGTTCTACAGTCCAACAACGAAAAGTAAAAAAAATGTATTCGAATCCGCGCGCTTTTTGCCAAAATGGCGTTGACAGCGTTGTGTTTCCGATTTGGGGCGCGGTCGCACTGCGCGACTTAGACGAGACAGGTGCCACAGTTGGTTTTTGGAGCAGTAGGCGCTTCATTGTAGTGTTTGGGAATACCAGTCTTGAATGTAATTAATAATTATGTACCAATTAAATTCATGGATGGCTTGGCGGTTTTATTTTCTATTTTTTCTAATTATCAATGGGTTTGCTCTTAATCTCAACCTTCTCCGGGAAATAATAATTATGACATCTAACGATGCAGCGAGCTAACCCGGAGATTCACCACTAAGGTCCGGTTGCTCGAAGCTTGGTTACGTTAACTTTACGGTTAAATTATGGTTAAAAAAAAATTTACCGGCGGTCAAATTAAAAAAGCGTTGTTGAAGAAGCGGTTACTTTAACGAGAAGTCAAATTACTCATTAAACGGCGTTCACATTAACAGACAGGGTGGGGGTGGTTTAAATTTTGACATTAGTAATTAAGGGAAGGTTAATGAAATAGTACAGACAACACTTTTAACCCAACGTATTTTTCTTTGACCGAGGTCAAAATTGACAACAGTTAAATAACTTTTACTTTACTTTAATGTACGAGCAACCGGACCTAAGAGACTATCCGTGTAATTTTAGTTGCAATAAATGATTGATTATTGAGCTTTGGAGTTCAAGTACTGCTCCAAGATTCAAGATTCAAGATTCAAATCTGTTTATTCAATTTAGATTGTTATTTACAATACTTGTGAACGTCATAGAAGCTACGCCATCGGTTCGCAAACCCTACAGCGGGAGGCCTTGGAGAAGAACCGGCAAGAAACTCCAAGGGTTGTTTTTTTCTCCCTGTCTTATTTCATACAGAGTCGTCAAATTGAAAAATGACCTTAACATGGTATGACTAAGGTCAGTTTCCATCACAATTACACAATGGGTTATGATAAATACAGTTAAGTATAGGCGAACTAATGATCATAGCGGTGAACAATTTTCAGTTACTTAGGAACTCTACTTAAAGCTTTAATATTAGTTTAAAACAAAAGACAATTCTACTATATACTGCAAGTTGCGCCATACATGTTTCAAATGTAATTCTTAATAAAATGAATAAAAACAAAAGAAAACACATTTTAAGGCAAGCAGATAAGAGCAGACCCATTCCCACTGGCAGCACCCGTTCACGAGCATGACGCATGAACCAGCCATCGCTTCGCTCAACCATATTTTAGGGAACGTAACGACCCGCCTCACACGCCACCACCGTAGAAATGTTTTAGTGAGCTCCTTCACGTATACTGTGAACATTTGCAGCGTTTACACTGCACGAGCTGTGAACCGACACGCGATGGCCTCCGGTCTCGTCTAAAATGATTCCAAATATCGACACGAGGCTATGTCGTTGCTGCAAATAACGGCGTTCGAAATGTACATGGAAGTTGAATGACGTTTGGAAAATATGATTGCAAAAGAAATTCGCAAAGGAAAGGAATAATATAACTATTTTCAAAATTGCCATTTTCACTTTGTCGCGTACGTATAAAAGCAGTTTTCGAAGGGCATTTATTAATATGCTATCGACTGTTCATGTGTAACGTCTTAAAAGTTTTTCCAAACTTATCTCCAGACAATAATTTTAACCAAATTAATACACATAAATATGGGGTCGTGGTTCGGTTAATGAAAACACTGCTTTTATTACGCCTTATTTATTGTATAAAAATAATAAAAATATCAAATCAAACGTCACGCCATTATCTACATGACATCTTCCTTTTTTTTGCAAAAATCAAAGACAACACCTCTCCCTCACTCATTCATCCATCTCTTTCTTTTCGCTTCGTTCAACACTTCATGCTCAAACTTATGCGTCCTACATAAATCGGTCAAGTATCTAATGTTTACGTTTGAAGTACTTTTTTTTAATACAAAGATCTGTACTACGAGACGGTGTCATCAGTGCCTTGAAGGCAACTTTACAACACAAGACAACTTCGTCTAATAACTAATAAAGAAGAAAGTAGTTTTGCTCGAATTCAAATAAATATAAAAAAACATCTATATGTATTACACATCTCTACACGCTCTACCCCAACCCTAGTAAAAACACTACCTGTTACAGTAATAACGAGTACAGTGGCGACCCTGTCCGACCTTCGTCACTGGTCCTAAAGATTACGGGACGCTAATACGGAAGAAACCGCCTGTAATACTAGTATTGGGTTTTTGGAAAACTTTACCGGCTGAATGGTTGTGATTCCTTAGCGTTTGGGGACGGATTGGCGCCCTTTTAGCTGTCAATATGGTTCATGTAATTATACCTACTTCGGTTTTTGGAAATCTTCCCTGGCTGAATGATTGTGATTCGTTAGCTTTTGGGTTTTGAATACTCAAAGGCTTTTGGGGACCGTTTGGCGCGCTTTTAAGTTCCATTATACTCGAACTAGTTCATGTATTACCTAAATGATAATCATGATAATTATTTTGATGAATTTATATTCAGACTTAGGTAAGATTGTGGTAGCTAGCCAGGTATAAGAACACCAACCTACATGAATACAATTTGTACTCTTTCTGGAAATCTAATCTGGGACTTCTGGGTCTGATACCGGTGCTTTGTACCACTAGACCACAGAGGTGGCTCTTAAGCATCGACGGAAGCCACCTGGCTCCCGACACGCAACCTACGTAAATACACTATTTCTTATAAATAAGGTAGCATTTTAGTTTGGCCCTTGGCCCCATTCGGCCGGCCGGGTAATCCTAGAGGTAAACGTTACCCTGAACTGACACTAACTATTACATATATTCGGCTTTTTTCCTTTCTCAATCGTTCAGAAACCGTCTGACTTTAATCCCAAAATAACGTTGTAAAGCAACTTTGTCAAAGATTATTGCTCCATCCTCCCTTCCGTCCCAGTGTCCCTGACGTGACGACGGTCGGGTCGCGCCATTGTTGTCGCGCTGGCGTGTGACGACTGCTGTCACTCACTGAAGAAGGCGTGTTTAATTATTGTGTGTGTGGAGTGGTTGATAAAATTATTGGTAGAGTTCTAATTTAGATGATAGTAGATTGGATGCGCCATGATCGCGGAGCAACTCAACAACAACACTCATAACATGGTAAAATCCGGTCTATCTATCTTTACTCTATATCTATCTACCTATATATAAAACTCTTGACTGACTGACAGACAACGCACAGCCGAAAAGAAGCTGATTTGGCAGGTATGTTTCTTGGGGAGTGTAGGGGAGTAATAAGAGAGGAATTTGGGAAATTCCCCCTCTTAGGGGGTAAAAAGCTAGTTATAAAATTATCAAAGTATTGAAATTTGAATGCGAAACTATCTTTTTCTTTCGTTCTTTTTCATTCTTAGGCACCCCAATAAGACCGTTTGTTGTCAACCCCAAAATAACGCTGTAAAGCAACTTTGTCAAAGATTATTGCTCCATCCTCGCGTCCCGTCCCAGTGTCCCTGACGTGACGACGACGGTCGGGTCGCGCCATTGTTGGTGCTCTGGCGTGTGACGACTGCTGTCACTCACTGAAGACGGCGTGTTTAATTACAGTATGTGAGGAGTGGTTAGTAAAATTATTGGAAGTGTTCTAAATTAGATAATAGTAGGTTGAATGCGCCATGATAACGGAGCAACTCAATAACAAAACTAATGACTTAGTAAAATCTGGTCTATTCGTAATAAAATTTGTCAAAGTATTAGTATTGAAACCTGAATGCGAAAGTAGCTTTTTCTTTAGTTCTTTTTATTATTAGGCACCCCAATGAGATGTTTGACATCAATCCCAAACGTTTAAAGCAACTTTGTCAAACTTTTTTATTCTTAGGCACTCCAATAAGACCGTTTGTTGTCAATCCCAAAATAACGTTGTAAAGCAATTTTGTCAAAGATTATTGCTCCATGCTCCAGTCCCGTCCCAGTGTCCCTGACATGACGAGACGGTCTGGTCGCGCCTATGTTGGTGCGATGGCGTGTGACGACTGCTGTCACTCACTGAAGAAGGCGTGTTTAATTACTGTGTATGTGGAGTGGTTGATAAAATTATTAGTAGTGGTGTAGATATTGGTAGTGCTAGAAACATGGAGCAAAAAATCTTACAATTAGAAAAAAATCACTCGTATCTGGAGGGCTACCGTCTAAAACAATATGGATATGGATATGTTCTTCAACTGCCATTTGAATTCCTTATTTTGATAAATTTTTGCTGCTTTGTTCTGTTTAACGTTGCTAGCTAGTTATCGTTTTACCCGACGTCACAAAGCATGAAAAGGATAGTGGCATTTTTTTTTTATAAAATTGACTTAAAGTTCCAAAAAACGTATGAAGTTCATATCCATAAAGTTACGCGGTAGCCCTCCAGACCCAGAGGGTACTTATTGTATTCGGTTTGGTTGGTGGTAGGACTTGTTCTTAGTCCGCCTGGCTAGCTACCTAGCTATCTTATCTAAGTCTGACCCCATGACGACGATGTTTCCAGCGATGTTGTGTTCCGGCAGTTGGAGATAAAATAGCCAGTTCCTCAGTGGTTGAGAATTCCGGGAGTAGTGCGTTTCCACCTTCAGCCTTATCACCACTTTATGATGTGTGATGAAGGCTAAGTGCTACCCCATTGAGGGTTAAAACACGGACAAACACGCTCAGCCTCCACCATCTTATCTTTCCCTTCTTATTTAGCATAACATAATCTAATACATGCGCCTCCCGAATGTGGCAGAGCGACCAGAGCGCTAATGGTCCAATTTCCTCATTCGTCCCAAGGGCGGGTCCCGCGAGCCCGGGATTTATTTGTTTATTTTACGGGACGTTACGCGGGTTACGCTGATGACGCAATTTCCTCGCTATCAATATGATACTGGGGAGCGGGAAAATATAATTAACAGGGTGCCTACCATCGACTATAAGAAAGCGATTCAAAACTACCGCGGTCCAGAATAGGTTTTCTTAAATGAATTGCTTTATTTCGTACCATGACCTTCTAAAAACTGAATCGCAAATAAATTGCTGAATGTGAATGAACGAACGATTTGTGTACTTTTTCTTCTACCCATCCCTTTCACTTTATTCTGTCATACCGGAGAGTAAGAGGGATGGGTATAACCTGCAGGTGTCATGTTAGCTAGACACAGCCTTCTCTATAGGAGACGATAGAGAAGGCGGTGAAGCTAGACCGAGTTAAGAGTCAAATAAGAGTTCATGACAGCTAAGCGGCAGTGAAATGTCGCTGAATCGCTGGTCATTGACGCAATAGAATCTCGATCGCAATTAAGCTGTCGTGGTACGAATAAGCGAAGCAGAGGGTGCCTACCATCAACTTTAAGAAAGCGATTCAAAAATAGCGCGATGCAGAATAGGTTCCTAAAATGAATTGCTTTCTTTCGTACTATGACCTTCTTAAAACTTGATCGCAAATGAATTGCTAAATGTGAATGACCCGAACGATTTGTGCCCTTTTTCTTCTACCCGTCTCTTTCACTCGACTCTGTCATACCCGGAGAGTGAGAGGGATGGGTTCATAAATAAAAATAGTAAATAATTTTGTTTGTTTCCTGGTTAGGTGTTATGATTATGTAAACAAATTATTCCCGATGACACATTTTCCTTGTTATCAATTGCTTTGATATGAAATATGATACTGAGAAGGGAGAAATCTAATTTATTATTCGTTGGTCAAGTAGGTACTTAGGTAGTTTTCCTACCAATTGCATATAAGGATATAGATTCAATCCTGACCCGTAAAAGTAAGAAAAAATATTCGTGTTTGCTTGATGATGATTCGCCATTTACTTTTTTTAATGTTTTATGGGCATGCTATTGGCTTCACACTAAACCTTAGGGTTGAGAAGAAGCCTAAGATGGAGCGAGCTTACCTAGAAGCAGCCTTAAGCGAAGAGTTATTAATCTATAAAAGCAGCCTATTTACTCTAGCTTTAAAAATTATAGGGTTGTAGCTGTAACTTTATTCTATTATTTTCTTTTTCTCTATCAATATTTGTAAGGATATACTTATTCTAGCCTTTTTATGCACCAGTTCCCTTTCTGTCTTTTAGATTTATTTTTCTTTAACCCAAAGTTGTCTGACAGAGATTTTTATATAGCTATAAGCCCGCCTGTTGTCTGTTCTCTTTGTACTATTATTAGTGTAATTAGTTTTTTCTTTTATGTGCAATAAGATAGATAGATAAACGTTTATTGTAATAACTCCTTTTATAATTTGTAATTACTCCTTTTTTTATTGCAATAACTACTTTTTAAATTGTTAATTTAGGTATTATAATTTCAAAAATATCATGCAATTTTCCTCAAGCAGAAACACTGGCCAAGTTTTGGTGCCGGTGGGTGTGTATACTTTCCAGCTTCTCATATTTATTTATCGTTTACCTAAAATTCAAATTTCCATCAAAATAATCAACAGAACAGCGACAGAAAATAAATTTTCATAAACATTTATTAGTATCCTAAACTCGAACCGACTTATTAAATTAACAACGCCAATTTCAATAAGCATGAAATTAAAACATTGGCTGTAAACGTTGGACCTTGCGACGGAATGACACGCAATTTAACTGTAACATGGGTACATTACTGTCATTTTAATTTACTTACGTGTTATGAATTTTTTGTGATACTGGCGAGTTAGCTCGGTTTCTCTCGCCTGGCTTTAGATTTTTTTTGTCCACAACGGGGTACCGCTTAGACTTCATCACACCTGATGTTAAGTGGTGATAAGGCTGAAGGTAGAAGCGCACTACTCCCGGAATCCTCAATCACTGAGGATCTTATCTCTAACTGCAGGAACACAATAATGCTGAAAATATCATTGTTATGGCGTCAGACTTAGATAAGATGCTGATGCTGAAGTCAGGTGTCATACCACCAACCGATACGTATTCATAAAGAATTTTTTTAATGTGCGCTTTTGTGATAGGTATATTCAGTTTGCGGATAGCTTATGATTGTGCGGGTAAGTAATTTTTGTAATATCCTGATGACCAAAATTTTTTTTATTTCAAATTTGGTTATGCATTTGGACTAGTCTGCATTTGTAAACGTTATCACCTATCAATCCGCATTAGGGTCGCATGGTCCAATATTATACTCTTATATTGTTTTTAAATAGCTTTATTCAACAGCGTTGGGTACTTGGACCTGGGTGCATACCATCAACTTTAAGACAGCGATTCAAAAATAGCGCGATGCAGAATAGGTTCCTAAAATGAATTGCTTTCTTTCGTACCATGACCTTCGCAAATGAATTGCTAAATGTGAATGACCGAACGATTTGTGTCCTTATTTCTTCTACCCGTCTCTTTCACTCGATTCTGTCATGCCAGGAGAGTGAAAGAGACAGGTATAACCTGCAGGTGACATGTTAGCTTGGCCAAGTTATACGTCAAATAAGAGTTGATGACAGCTCAGCGGCTGTGAAATGTCATTGAATGATCACTGAATCGCTGTCATTGATATTAAGCTGTCGTGGTACGAATAAGCGAAGTAGATCAGTTTAGGTTCCTAAACAAAACCGCAATAAGAGTTGATGGTAGGCACCCTGTAATGTTAGAAAATAAACTGTGGGTGTAAATAAATAATAACACAGAAACGATAAACAGACAGGCAGTTCCGTCCATCTCCCTTAGCGTAGCCCGCCTCAAAGCCTCCCTACAATTTAACATTGATAGCCGCGTTTTACATAATAATTGTAACTCACAAATTCACCTAACAAAGTTCCTTCAAGTTGTAACAAGCAATAACTCCGAGTAACGCCGGGGCCGCGGGCTAGTCGCGACAAAATTGAAAATTAAACCGACCTCCGAATAAATTAATAAATTAACCCCAACCAAGATAGCAGTTAGAGATAATGATATCTACTACAATATAACTTTATTTACATAATAATGCAAGTGTTAAGGCTGTGTAGGATAACCCTCGTTCCTAATCTTGGGGTGTTAGGGTTGAATATCGCTTGGCATTGTAGGACAATGGAGATACAAATTTTGGTATGAGTCGGAGTCTAGAGTGCGGAAACTTGGCTTGAGTTATGTTTAAATCATTAGGATTCTTGTATTGTCAGATAAAGACTAAGATTTTGCTAGTCTTCTTAGAACATCGTCAATCTTTTGAAAGATGTATTTAGAAATCTGCATACCAGACTCTAGGACAGAAATCTATAGTAGGAGTTGTCTAACAATGTCTGTCAAAATATATAACCACTTACCGGAGCTATTGAAGACACTACCTCTATCCTTATTTAGACGTCGTCTACTGAAAATACTACGGGATAAGTGCTATTACTCACTTGCGGAATATTTTAAGGACAAATTGACTCATAAGGACATGGATAATTAAGCTTAAAAAATAATACTTATCACATTATCACAATTCCAATGACATTACCTAATATTAATGAACTTTGACATACTTTAAAAAAAATTACAAGCATATTCTGACATTTGACGAACAATTAAGTAATTTTGAATGTGACATTGTATTATTATTATTAATGAATGTAATCGTAGGTTAAATTTTTCATTATTTTTCATGTTTACCTACTATTAAAAGAAATTTTACTGTCAGCAAATTTAATTAATTACTTACCTATAAATAATTATTATTATACTTTAAATATTGCATGCTGTCCAACAGTTAAATATGTAAGAACTATAACTATCATAACATAACAATATCATACTGTACCATATTTTTATGCAATAAATGAATTATCTTATCCTTCCTTTTTGTCCAAATCCAACTCATGAAATTTTACATTGTTTCACACGACTTTTCTAAAAAAAGGAAAGCTTTTGACTACAGTAATGCTCTTTCCGTTACGCGATAGGTACTGTGGAGCCCTGTCGCTCCACAGCTATAATATTAGCTACAAATAACAACTCGACGTACACCTGTCACACTTTTTACTTCGATAAAATATGTTTTTCTAATACAAGTTTTTTTTTTTTTTTTTTTTTTATTTAAACAACATAAAAATACATTTTTTTTTCATCTAAGCAAACCAAAAACCACGGGGGTTTGTCCGGAATGCTAGATTTAAACTTAAACTTAACTAAAATACTTACATTATTATCTGTGATACATACAAAAGGCTAAAAAATTATAATAATGATTCATTGGTAAACAATTTACCTGCGGCGATCGTCCACAACACAACTACTCGCCGCTGTGCACAAAAACAAGTTAGGTACCTACCACACGTTTACAGGTTGTTTAAAAAATGTTCCTTTAATTTGGTCTTAATGTTACTTTGCGTGATGCTCTGTACAAAAGATGAATCCAACTTATTAAGTAAACGAGGAATGATATACGGGATGGTTCTCTCTCCGTAAGCATTAATTGCACTAGTTGTTGTTAACTTTTTATTCGTTTTTTTACGGGTCTGAATATTGTGCGATATTTCATTTTGAATACCTTTATCAAAGAAATTTTCTTTTAGAAGACAATAAATGACCTTAGTATGAATCGGAAGTACCTTACAGTATCTAAATATTTCTAATTCATTTTTACATTTTTCCCGTATTTTAGGAGTGACAACTTTTTTTAATATTCTGATTTGTAGTTTTAAGATGCAGTCTAAGTTAGTTTTAAAGGTCCTGCCATAGCTCGTCAATCCGTATGTAATAATTGAGTCCACAAAAGCGCTGTAAAGCATAAGTTTTACTTTAAATGGAATCCTATCTTTAATAATATAAAGGTTGGCGAGAAAAGCTTTGAGTGTTTCACATATCCGAGTGACTTGCGGTGACCAATTAAATCTGTTGTCAATAATTAGGCCTAGGTACGTGTGTCTGTCAACGGTTTGGATTTCAGGACACTTGCAATTGATTTTGCTATTGTGCAAGCAAAGATGTTCATGAGCCACTAGTCTTTCACCACTCAAGCGCCCGGTCTTGTTGTATGGACTGCAGATGTGGACAAGTTTAGTTTTTTGGGCGTTTAGGACCAGACCATTGTCATGACACCATTTATTAATATTGTCAAAATCGGTTTGTAGTTTCGTAAGGGCATGTCGAGCGTCTCGGTATATTATTATTTAACTCAGGATCCTGCCTCGAGGGCGGATTGCTCCAGAATGTGTCAAACTAAGCTAATGCGAACCTTTTTTCTTTTTTTAATTTTAAGGCGAGGATTCCCGACCGAAATAGGCAAGCTAACGCTTGCTCGGCCGCGCTCGATACACTTCGCGCGAACCCAGCGGCAGCCGGCAGTGAGCTGTGAACTCGCGAGCGCCCGATTTCGCGAATCGAAAATCACTTAATATTCAGTTAAAAATTAAATAATAAAAGAATTAAATTTATGACGGCCGGAATCCTTCAGCTATTCAAAGACAATTATTTTCATATGTTTTTCATTAACTAAAACCAAGTATACTGCTAGTAATATGATATTTGAATAATTATTAGACGGATGTTTGGGATTTTATTTGACACAGTAAAATATCACCAATCGAAAAAAACGGCCGGAAGCACTAGATAAATAACTGTAAAATGACATATATTTTTTCCAAATTTTAAGTAGGTACTTGTGATTTGCGAGTAATCCATAATTTAAAATACCCTATTTTGGGGAATCGGCGCCTTAAACAAATTAAAACTCTCTATTTTCTTTTTTTTTACTCTCAATGATTTCAAATATTATCAATACTATAAAGAGGTTTGCACACAAATACAGAGTAAATATATCTTATTATCTGCCCACAGACTAATAACCTTCCTTACAGTGCTTACATAGATGGTTTTTAATGAATTATATAAAATGTTCAAAATGCTGCATTTAAAACTATTGTCGTACAACATCTAAACTGTCACAAGTAAATTACTTTCAATTATTTACAAAGCTTTTACTAAAAAGCGGCGTCAAAGTTACAATTCTGATGAATTTCCATCAAAACCGACTCCATTTTGGAATATTAATAATTCCTAATTGACTTCTCAACTTGCAAAATTTCAGGATACAATTTCATCGTTTCTCTGAGAGAGAATAATCTATTGTAAGTACTTACAATTCGTTTCAGTTACAACTGAAAAGTTAGAAACAGGTGCTCTTTCTCTTTTCGTTTTTAGAACAGACTTACTTAAAGCTTGAGTTGAGAATCTTTGAAATTGTTTGCATTTAAAAGTACAATTTACTAATGATGAAATTAATTCTGTAATACTTTGTTATTTCACTATGTATTTTTAAATACCAGGGTGCTTACCATCAACTCTTATTGCGGTTTTGTTTAGGACCTAAACTGATCTCCTTCGCTTATTCGTACCACGACAGCTTAATATCAATGACAGCGATTTAGTGATCGATCAATGACATTTCACAGCCGCTAAGCTGTCAGGAACTCTTATTTGACTTATAACCCGGTCGATTTAACATGACACCTGCAGGTTATACCCGTCCCTCTCACTCTCCGGGCATGACAGAATCGAGTGAAAGAGACGGGTAGAAGAAAAAGGACACAAATCGTTCGGTCATTAACATTTAGCAATTCATTTGCGATCCAGTTTTTAGAAGGTCGTAGTACGAAAGAAAGCAATTCATTTTAGGAACCTATTCTGCATCGCGCTATTTTTGAATCGCTGTCTTAAAGTTGATGGTAGGCACCCAGATGTTGTTACTAGAAGACGGTGTGCTCATCTGAATCGCGGTTTACTTATTCTTTCTCAAATTGTATTAGTAGTCAAGTTTGATAATGTTCGTCAATCATTTGAATAGCCAGTTTCAATGGTGCTATGCTGGTGATGGAAATTCAGGGCAAGTGCTCCAGTTCAGGCACAATCGGTAGGAGATTTGGCGCATTTTGGGGCCTTCCCTTTGGTCCGCCAGTTTTATATTTTATTAGGAAATCACTATCAACACTTCTACAACTGTATTTTCATAATTTGTTGATTTGGTAAAATAAAAAAGCTTTATTATATTTATTATCATGTGACTGAAGAGAAAAAATTATGATATTTGATCCATCCTAAATGACTCTTTAGTCAAGGGGAGATTTTTTTCAAACATATTGGCTTTGGGCACTGAAATCTTTTAAGATAAACGTTGGAAACTAATTAGAAGTAAGCGGGGATCGAACGTCGGACCCTCGTCACGCGTCTCCTGTCACTGAGCCAACATGGCGATGGCTTTATTAAATTACAATTTACACAATGTACTCAAGACATCACATAAGTCTTTACACTTCGACGTGGAGCGAGTAAGCGAGCGTAGCGTTTATAATATAACTACAGTCGTCACAAATTTAGATGCCCGTTTTAACACATGGTAATGACCCTAGAAGAAGAATACATCGTACATTGACACTTTTGAACGAACAAATTTAAGAAGGTTCTTTCAAAATTGTCAATGTACGACGTATTGGCCATGGTTGAGCCAACGTGTACAAGCCGCTATAATTAGTAATGTATGTATGTACCTACTCTATGAGCATGTCTATGCTGTGAGCTGGAGTTAAAATACTTGCACTTATAAATTATACAATTTTAGTGAATTCGATTCAAGTTTCTAGACCATAAAAGGTCAATTTATACTTTAATAATATGTTTATTAAAAGTATAAGTACCTATATAGTAAGTTTTAAGCCCCCAGTACAGGATGGCCGATCATGTTGGCCGACCATGATGTGCCATCGTGTACAGGGCCGGTTTGCGTGTGATTGCCGATTGCGAGCAACCCAAACTGCCCCTGTACACGATGGCCCATCATGGTCGGCCAACATGATCGGCCAACATGATCGGCCATCCTGGGGGGCTACCGGCAAAACAATATGGATATGGGTATGGGGTTCAACTGTCATTTGAATATTTTGATAGATTTTTGCTGCTTTGTTTTGTTGAATATTGTTAGCTAGCTATCGTTATACCCGAAGTCACAAAGCAAGGAACTGATAGTGGCTATTTTTTTTACATAATTGACTCAAAGTTCCAAAAAACATATGAAGTTCATATCCATAAAGTTACGCGGTAGCCCCGGCCTGTACTGGGGGCTTAACATTTTATAATAATAACTTTAGAGTTAATCCCCATAAGTTGCAATCCTACTATAATCGATTAATTACTCAAAACCTTAATCGATTAATCGCGAAAATCGATCACAGACTCGTATGGTTACATGCCTAATCACGTCACTTTAGTATGTGTCAAAACGGGCATCTTAATTTGTGACGACTGTAGCTTTCCGCCCGGGGCTTTTCCCGCGTGGACTTCATGGCGTTATCCCTCGGGAATGTGATATTTTTCCGGGATAAAAAGTAGCCTATGATTCTTTCCAGACAAAAAGTGTCTGTCTCCCAAATTTAACCCAAATCCATTCAGCCGTTTTGGCGTGATTGATTGAGTAACAAACATCTAAACATCTAAACTTTCAAATTTATAATATTAGTAGGAAGTAGGATGCAGATACGAGTTAGGTATATTGTACAAAAGAAACTAATAAATAATCACCAAAAGTTTGTAATGCCCGAGCTTCACCTGCGTCTAATTCCATTAATTAGCGCGCTATTTGATATAATTCGCAGGTGTAGCCGGGTCTTAGCGCACTAATTTGATACAACGCGGAACGCGGCGGGACGCGTAGCCCGTGTGTGAACCGCCTAAGTCGTGGGCCACACTAGAGCGACCGCGTGGCCCGGAGGCGACCTGCGGATCCGCAAGACGCGCGAACACGTACAATTTCCTCTAACCGCCGGACGCGCCAGTGTGGCCCCTTCCCGTCCGTTTCAATATATTTGTTTTCCCGCTCGACACGGACGCAAGACGCGCCGCTCCAGTGTGGCCCACGACTAAGCGTCGCACCCGCGCTACTGAAAAACGACTAATACATTCTATATGAGCGCCGACGCCGGTAGCCGTCACTTGTTTGTTCTTCTAGCTTCAAGCTAGACGGACCGAAGAAGCGGTTCATATATTTGTATTCACCGTCTTAAGATCCGTCATCCGTTTTTTTGACGGGCTCCGGGAATTTGGCTAGATCGGATGTACCGCTACATCGGATCCGGATCCGAACAAGGTCCGAAGTGTGAGCGTAGATTCCATATTAACTGTTTCACTCACACGCACAACCTCTTAGTATGAAGTGGCTCGTTCGGGTTCGGACGCAGTGGACAAACGGATTTCCGTGTCCAACCGTCTAAGTAAAAATTATTTTTATAAAAAAATAAAACCGCCTTCAAAAAAACCACATCAAAAAAGTAAGAAATAATTCCTCACCAAATAAATAACGTAAGTACTTTGAAGTCGGGCGTGAAACATATACAATTTTTTGTTGTTTTTGTTAAAACCCGCCCGACTTCAAAGTACTTACGTTATTTATTAGGTGAGGAATTATTTCTTACTTTTTTGATGTGGTTTTTTTGAAGGCGGTTTTATTTTTTTATAAAAATAATTTTTATTTCTCTCTTTTTAGTGCATCGTGCAGGCAATTTACGTGTTTTCTGGTAAATAGGTATGTGATCAAACTGAAAACCTCCTTTTTCGAAGTCGGTTAAAATACCTTGAGGTATCCCTTTTTTACCAAAACAAGAATCATCTAAATCGGTTTATAAACAAAGGAGTTATGCCTAAAGATACGTATTAAATTCACATAAAGTGGTAACGAAAACGACAGTATTTTCAAGATTTCCTGAAAACTACTAAACCGATTTCAAAATTTCAAAAAATGGGACCAACTTGGAAATCAACCTGATGTAATAACGTTTGAACCATTTCAATCGGTTCAGCCGTCTTCGAGTAATCGGTGGACATACACAAAAAAAAAAAAAAAACATACATACAGACGAATAGAGAACCTCCTCCTTTTTGATTTAGAAGTCGGTTAAAAACACCAGCTTCCGTCGTCCGAGAAAAAATCGGACCGGATCATCCGTGGACAAACAGCCTAAATGGTTACTAAAAACTCCAAACAGACAAAGTCACAGACCACTAATAGTAACCACGCCCTCGCTATCAGATTTGGCAACAGCGTCGTCGCGCCCCGTTTGTTTTCACGACTTAACAGTGTCGTTGGCAGACGTTAATTTGAATTGCTGTTCAAATAGCTTGTGCAGTTCCGTAGATATATGGTTTTAGATGACAATAATGGGCAAAGTTTACACTCAAAGATACACATACAATATATACAAGAAAAAGTTTCATATTCAGACTTTATATTGTGCAGACAAGTGCATGAAGACCAGTGCCCCTAGCATGAAAATCTGTCGTTATGGTAATTATCGTGAATTTTGTATGAAAACCAGAGCAGCGCCTCTTTCGGTCGTATAAGAAACTAAATTTCAATACATATTTGACAGCAGCACTTTGACAGCTTTTGAAAGACGGTTTAGTTTACTATTCGGTTACCATGACGATAGTTTTTCATTCTAGAGGTACAGTGGTTTTCATGAATATCTTCTCTTTAAGTATAGAGAACCTCCGTGGCCGAGTGGTGTACGCACCGGTTTCAAGGTGCCGCTAGGGTTCGATCCCTGGTCGGGTAAATGATGAAAACGAACGTTCCGATATTTCCTCGGGTCTGGGTGTATGTGGTAATACCCGTCGTTGTTTCCAATTTCCATAATACTAGTGCTTAAGCTACATACCTTGGTATTGGAAAAATGTATGTGATGGTGTCCAATATATTAAAAAAAATATATCTTTACTGGAGCCCATGGCGAATTTACAGGAGCCCATGGCGAAGAGGTTACCGCGCTCGGCCTGCGATCGTTGAGGTTAAGCAACTTTCGCAATGGTCGGTCACGGGATGGGTGACCAAAACCTTTTGATCTCGAGCTCCTCCGTGCTTCGAAAGGCACGTTAAGCAGTTATTCCTGGCTGCATTTGCAGTCGTTAATACCTACCAATCCTCATTGGGCCCGCGTGGTTGGTCAGGGCCCATTCTCGTTATCCATCCATAAGGAAGGCCAGTGCCCCAGCAGTGGGGACATTAAATGGCTAATGATGATGATGGTTTTAGTTGATAAAAGTTATGACTTGCGTCTAATGTTTATTCGATAAAAAAAATATAGGTACATCTAATAATAAAACCAACCAAGAAACAAGATTCTCGTTTTATTTTCTTCGAATAAAAGCCCATATTCTTATTTATAACTTAAAATCGAATAACTCTCAAGTTCCCTCGGGTAAGTATTCCTTAATTATACCACTAATTGGTTCTAAACAGGAGCTCTTGATTGCTAATTATTGCTTTATGTGTTGTTTATTGACTTCAGCCCCGACTTATTTCATTACGAGGGTCTTTGTGATTCAATAAAGTTGAAACAAGAATGGTTTTCTTGGTAATGATGGTTGTTAAATGTTTCTAAGCCTTTTTTGTGGCGGTTGGGTGTGAAGGTAAGAATCACGGTTTATATTTTGGACTTTGTTTAATGGCGTTTATAACTTTTGCTACTATTACTTTGGCTGAAATCGGTGTTTTGCTGAGTGGAAAATTTACACACCGAGCCTTGACCCTTTTTGCTGCTGCACACATGTGGATACTCCTGTATTTTCTCTGTGTCATGTGCTCATAGCTTTAAGTTAATTGTAAATTTTGTATGTCTGTTCTTTCTTTTTTTTCTATTTGGTTTCCGTTGTAATGTCATGTGTGTGTTGTGGCGAATAAACTTTTTATCTATCATATCTATTATCACCACTTTATATTTTTTTATCCACAACTTGGTAGCACTTAGCCTTCATCACACCTGACATTAAGTGGTGATAAGGCTGAAGCAAACTACTCCCGGTATCCACAATACTGAGGACAGGATCTTATCTCTAACTGCCGGAACACAATAATGCTAAAAACATCATTGTTATGGCGTCAGACTTAGATAAGATGATGGTAGTTAGCCAGGCGAACTTAGAACAAGCCTTACCACCAACCAAACTGATTACTATGTGTACCCCCACTGGGAATTAAACCTGGTACCTCTGGGTCTGAAATTGATGGCGAGAACCACTAGACACTAGACCACGATTAAGACCGCGGTTAAGGTTTTTAATATTTATCCGACTAGAAATCGAACCCGGGACCTCAGAGATATCACAGTTTATACACCACTTTGCCCACGGTGTTTGTCAAATCTTTCATCCAATTCTACATCTCTTGCTTTTAACAAAACGAGAGACATTGAAAATGAAATATTAAAAAATAAACCGGTCAAGAGCGAGTTGGACTCGCGCACCGAGGGTTCCGTACAATCATAAAATAAATAAATAAAACGTGGAAATGTTATTGAAATATAAATAATGTTCTAGAGCAGTCACCCGGGCAGCGGATGGTCGTGGGTTCGAGGTTCATCTAAAACTATTCCAAATTTTAAGTTGATAGCATTAGTAGTTCTCGAGATACCCACTTGTGACAGACAAAGTCGCACCTTATGTAAGGGTTCCTTTTCACCATTTTGGTTCGGTACCCTAAAGACGACCCATCCTTCAAGAAACTACTAGGTACTACTACTACTACTACTTGGAGGATTGTTCGTTTTTAAGGTAAAAAAAGGGTAAAAAAGACTTCACTGTCCGTTTGTCTGTCTGTCACCAGGCTGTATTTCATGAACCGTGATAGCTATGTTGAAATTTTGACAGATGATGTATTTCTGATGCAGCTTTATTAACAAATACTAAAAACAGAATAAAATAAATATTTAAGGGGGGCTCCCAAACAACAAACATGTTTTTTGCCGTTTTTTTCTCGAACTTAAATACACCGTAATGTTTTTATCACCTCGGATAATTTTAGGGATTATTCTACTTATAAAAACCAACAACTTTTACTAGGGGACCAAAACTGAAATTGTGGAAAAAACAATTTCCTTACAAAAGTGCAAAAATATTTAATCAAAATGTATGGAACAGCTGTTTTTTTTGCGATTTCAGTTTTGGTTCCACAATAAAATCGTTTGTTTTCATGAGTAGAATAATCCTTAAAATTATCCGGGTTGATAAAAAAATTACCGTGTATAGTGTCTAATGTTGTATAGATAATGGTACGGAACCCTTCGTGCACGAGTCCGACTCGCACTTGGCCGGTTTTTTTCTAATATTTTATTTTTAATAATAAATATTGCACTGTGAATGAAAAACAGTAAAACGAAGTAATTTAGAACGAGACATTTCGTAAACTCTCGTCAATAATACACACAGTACAGGGTGCCTACCATCAACTCTTATTGCGGTTTTGTTTAGGACCTAAACTGATCTGCTTCGCTTATTCATACCACGACAGCTTAATATCAATGACAGTTATTCAGTGATCATTCAATGACATTTCACAGCCGCTGAGCTGTCATCAACTCTTATTTGACTTATAACTCGGCCAAGCTAACATGACACCTGCAGGTTATACCCGTCCCTTTCACTCTCCGGGCATGACAGAATCTAGTGAAAGAGACGGGTAGAAGAAATAAGGAGACAAATCGTTCGGTCATTCACATTTAGCAATTCATTTGCGATCCAGTTTTTAGAAGGTCAGAGTACGAAAGAAAGCAATTCATTTTAGGAACCTATACTGCATCGCGCTATTTTTGAATCGCTGTCTTAAAGTTGATGGTAGGCACCCAGTACACCCTGAAATAAATCGGTCCACCCACTGGGCCAGTGAATACCTCTTATATTTTTTTATATAAATGGACTACCCACTGACGCCCTTTTCCGCCTCCGTTTGCTGTCATTTACAAACGGTTTGATTTGTCAAATTATATTTTGTGTTTGCAATTTCCGTATCCTTTCAGTTTTGAAAGCGCTGATGTATAATAAAAATAATAAAATAAAAATATGTTTATTACAGTTCCTCAATCAATATTATACAAAATTTATTGGACACTCCTTTTGAGTGTTTTAAAACACTTGTATCAGGAGTTTCCGCTCTTCCTGTAACTTATTACAAACAAGCGATTGAGTTTATAATTCTAACGGGTACCTACTACTAAAAGCTATAATTAGGTTACTAAAACTAATAATATGCATGTTCGTGTGTGTGTGTGCGTGTGTGCGTGTGTGTGTGTCTGTGTGTGTGTGTGTGTGTGTGAAAGCGTGTCTGAAGCAAGTGTTTAATTCATATCTTTTTTTTTACATGTAATTTATCTAGATAAGTATATCTATATATATAAAATTCAAAGTCCTGACTGACTGACTGACTGACTGACTGAGATATCAACGCACAGCCCAAACCGCTGAACCTAGAGACTTCAAATTTTGCACATAGATACGTTATACAGTGTAGGCATCCACTAAGAAAGAATTTTTGGAAATTCCACCCCTAAGGGGGTGAAATAGAGGATGAAAGTTTGTATGAAAGTCCGTCAGTTTTGAAGTTAGGATCTTTAAACAATGTATTTAGGCTGGCAATTGAAAATTAAGATTTACCTGGGTCAGCGTTTTTGACAATTCCACCCCAGAAGGGGTGAAAAGGGGGATGAAATGTTGTATCTGGAAAGTCCTTCATTAAATTTATTATTTAGGCTTATGGTCGGAAAGTAAAATAAATAAGCAAAAACATGTTTCGTATTTTTTCGAAAATCAACCCCTTAGAGGTTAAATGGGATAAATAAACCAAAAAATCGATATGGATGTCGTTATTGAGGTTTTGTGGGATGACGATTGCAAAAATGGCATTTATTTTGATGTTTAACACCCTGAACATGATTCAACCTCTAAAAGGTTGAAATAGGGGTGAAATTTTGAATGAAAAATCAGGGGTAAAATAGACATTTCAACTTGAAACTTTGTAGGCTTACTCTTTAAACAAATAGGCAACCCATTTCGTAGTTTTTGGAAAATCAAACCCAGGGGGTAAATATAGGGTAGGTATAGAAACCTAAATCATCTTAAGTACCTACCCTAAAAGTTCTTGGTACCTAAGCTACTCAGTACTAACTTTTTGATTGTGAAACAGACATTTACTATTTACTAGCTTCCGCCCGCGACTTCGTCCGCGTGGACATTCGAGAAAATACTTAGGGGACCAATAACCAGGATAAAAAGTAAGTATTGTATGTTTTAATTTCATAAAAATCCGATCAGCCGTTTTTAGTTTTTAGCGCGAGGCTGCTCGCTTGGTGTTGGAGGACCCGCCTAATCACGTAAAAACGGCTGATCGGATTTTTATGAAATTAAAACATACAATACTTTTTATCCTGGTTATTGGTCCCCTAAGTATTTTCTCGAATGTCCACGCGGACGAAGTCGCGGGCGGAAGCTAGTAATTATATAAATTTTAAATTTTCAGTCACCCGGAAGCAATTTTTACAATTCTAGCGTGCCATTTTGACAAGGTCATTTAAATTATCAAAATTATAGCTGGGAACTATGTGAGATGTGCTCATTGATTTCTGAATTAACTAGTATTCGCACTTGACTTTGTCGAAATGGACTTTTATAAATATACCTACTTACATACTCAAAGCACACCCTCTTCAGAAGTCATATCTAAATCTATCAAAGCTTTAGTTGTTATAACGTGGCGGTGGCGCTAAAAGTTATGTTTTTTTTATATTGACTCTTTGCAACTATCATTACTAATCACAGAATAATCCAATAGTTGTACACTTTATAAGCATGATGTGGACATTACATTTTGCATGCAATATTTTTAAGATTGTATGTTAAGTAATGTAATTTATCTCTGTTAGTCTATACAAAGAAATAAAATTGGAGTGTCTGTTTGTAACATTAAAATAACCGCTTTTTACTACATGCATATGATTATATATACGGTACATACACCAAAATGACATGTTATACAATTTTTGTCTGTCTGGCTGTACTTTTGTTCCGGCTAATCTCTGAAACGGCTGGACCGATTTTGACGGGACTTTCACTGGCAGGTATAGCTTATGTAATAAGGGGTAACTTAGGCTACTTTTTATCCCGGAAAAATATCACATTACCTCGGGATAACGTCGTGTAGTCCACGCGGGCGAAGCCGCGGCTGGAAAGCTATGTGTATATATAATTAAAAGTGTATATTATTTGTTTCTTATTTATTTATAATATATTAAATTTAAATGTTAACTCATTTTAATTATAAACTATTTACGATACAATTTCCAAAAGGGATTCAGTTCCTTTATAGGTTAATTGTTTTAGCCAGTCCTGGTCCATATTTTTACAATCGTAAAACGTCAGTGGGTAGATCTTTAGTTTTTCATTGATAATATTGTATAACCGAGATGATTGTCTAACATACTGTCGACTAGCAAAAACTGTGTGTGTGGGTATCAATGATATAACATTTTTTCTCCTTTTTTTATTTCATGTGGGGTCAAATTCGATCGACTTGTGAACCTTTAATATTGCATTTAATATAATTAAATAAAAGAAGGAGAAAAAATGTTCAATTTGCAGAGTTACTTTCAGTCCGAAAACTATATATTATATAGTTTCGGACTGAAAGTAACTCTGCAAATTGGTATAACTCTTCAGTCGAGAAACGGAGAGTATGTTTTTTTTATTATTCATACCTACTAATAATTATTAAATATGTGAAAGTGTGTTTGTTTGTCTGTCCGTCTTTCACGTCAAAAGGGAGCAACGGATCGACGTGATTATTCATTAAACAGATGGGTGAAGGGCGATCCTTATTCAAATCTTAGACTATAGCATACGTAGTAGTTTTTTTTTACCCTGTGCTATAGCAGGAATAAAAAGCACTTAGTATCGCAAAATAAACACAACAGAGAGCAAAAGATATAAAGTGATCCGGGATTATATCGAACAGTACATTATGGGAGAGGATTGAGCTTACTGGTGGCACAGTAAATATGCCTGCAGTATCTCAACAGGTTTAACAATTCAACATTAACTTGTAAACTTCTTAAAATGTTTTTACATTTTTGTATTTACATTGCAAATTGTATTATTGAAAATGAAGTATTAGTAGAAGAAGCTAGCTAAACAGCGCGTAAGAGGTATTGAATAAATTTCACGCTTCTCCTAACGACTCCGTAGCGCAGTGGCTAGAGCAATCGCCCGGACAGTAAAAGGTTGTAGGTTCGGTACTCATCGGAGCTAGTTGAGCGACGGATCGATGTTTTATTGTTAACTTTTTGATAAATTTCACCAGAGGACACACGAAAGAGATTAAAAGGAGCATGTCACAGTATCTACATCATTTTGTACTTAATGAATCGTTCTTATCGAAATCTAATAGTTGCCACGACAACTTGAGAAATTTAAAACCGTACTAAGAAGAAAGAAAAAAAAATACATTAATTTTGGCAGCTTACAACAAATACACCTACACTACTAAGGACTAGGTAATAAATTTGAGGTTTTGACCAAAAGCTGTTTCAATGCTTGCCCAGCCCAGTTTCTGGCCTGGGCCTATTATTACTAAACGCATCACGTGGCTCGTCTGCTCGTTTGCCCCATTTTAATATAAAAATATGAGTTTTTGCGGCATAAACGCCCATATCTTTTTTTTTACGTTAACTCGGAAGTTTGATTTATTTACAGCAGGGACCGTAGACCTTAGTATATGGTTTTAACTAACTAAAACGCTTATTGATCTAACGGTAGAACACATTTTTTTGTCTTTTGTTCAATAGAAATCGATAGGTACGTTGACAAAATTCATTGCGGGACCGAACGAAACCCGACAACTTTATGGGAACGTAAATGTGTTCTACAGTAAGATCACTCAGCGCCCGGGGTACGAAAATTATTTGATCTACCGTTGCATCAAGAAGCGCTGCACGGGTTAATTTCAACTTGACAGACAGACGGACGGACAGACAGACAGCAACAGACAACAAAGTGATCCTATAAGGGTTCCGTTTTTTTCCTTTTGAGGTACGGGACTCTAAAAAACGCCTTTTTTGTGTAAGGAACGTGTAAGCCATGTAACACGAGCTTTATGCAAAAGTGATGTTACTGCTTGATCTCTTATTTACTGTGTATGGAAGTATTATTTTGATTGTATATTATTGCCTCAGGCTGGGGGAGAGAATCACATTCAAACCCATTAACACTGAAACGAAATTAAGAGGCGGTGTGATTTTTATTAAAATATTATTTAAAACTCGGTTAAAAATTAGTGTGAAACTTTTAAATAATTATCATCATCAGCCGAAGTCCGAACAACGCCCACTGCTGGGCCTATACCCAGCTGTGGGCGTATGCCTTCCCGCAGGGTCTCCACAACGATCGGTCCTGCGCTGCCCGCATCCAGCGCTTCCCGCGACCTTGACTAAATCTTCGGTCGACCTTGAAAGAGGACGCCCATGGAGCGTGATCGCGATCCGAGAACCTTTCCGCCCTAACGGCCATCGGTTCTCCGCGCTATGTGTCCAGCCTACCGCCGGTCGGTTCGGTCTTCTGTATAACTTGCCGCAGAGCGCATGAATGTGATGATTTTATCGACTACTCTACACGAATTATGAACTCCCACGCAACATCCGCAAACACTAACTTTTCAACACAAAGTTCTTACTAAGTCCTACCCATACACTCGCTCTATTCAGCACCAAAATCATGTTCCATAAAACAGATTTAATTTAAAACGAATTTCGTTTCAAACGTAAGCAGTCTTTCTAAAACAAACAATTGTTTATTCGTTATTGTTTGTGCTGAATAATTAATTCACCTAAGCACGAACTATTTGCTCAAAGCTACGGGGAACGGGCGACACGAAATAAACAATGATCCCATTCAAAATTAAGAACAATAAATGTATGGAGGCAAACATTTATTCGAGACTCGAGTCGTTTTGACATTGTTGACGAAAAGCTTAGGAAATGTCTTTGGAGGGTAGCTGCTATTGTCTCTAGAGAAGTTAGGTAGACTATTTAAGTTATTCTTAGGTAAACCCAGTAAAAGGGGTTTTTTAGGTTTCCGTAGCCGAATGGCAAAAAACGGAACCCTTATAGATTCGTCATGTCTGTCTGTCTGTCCGTCCGTCCGTCCGTATGTCACAGCCACTTTATTCCAAAACTATAAAACTACACAGTTGAATGATAGGTAGGTGTATTCTGTGAACCGCATTACGATTTTAAAATGAAAATAAAAAACTGGTGTTCCCCCCCCCCCCCCCCCCCATCTAACTTTTGTAATAAAAAAGAGAAAAATCTAGAAAAAATACATAATGTAGATCCTAATAAAAACTGTCAACGAAAATTGGTTTGAACGAGATATAAATAGCACTTTTTGAGATATAACACATTTTCAAAAACCGCAAATGTAACTTTGTCATTCATACAAACATTATGAAAAACAAAGTTATATTTTGCTGACGAAAAATTATAGTGGAATGTTGGATAGGTATAGGCAATCGGTACGTTTATGTGGGTACGGAACCCTTCATGGGCGAGTTCAACTCGCACTTGGCCGATTTTTTCACAAGGGTGCAGCACTTAGTCTTCATCACACCTGATGTTACGTGGTGATAAGGCTGAAGGTGGAAGCGCCGTACTCCCGGAATCCTCAATCACTGAAAAACTGGCTATCTCATCTCTAACTGCCAGAACACAATAATGCTGAAAACATCATTGTTATGGCGTCAGACTTAGATAAGATGGTGGTAGCTAACCAGGCGGACTAATAACAAGCCCTACCACAAACCAAACTGTATACAATATGTACCCCCACCGGGAATCGAACCTGGGACCTCTGAGTCTGATAGCGGTAGTGTCTACCACAAGACCATAGGGGCGGTAGTTTAAAAGATCTTAACGTACAGACGGCTGGAAGGTTCTTCTTTTGTTTGGAATCGTTTCCCTATTTCGTATGAATATGGGAATAAAAAGCCTACCTTATTTTTTCAGATTTTAATATATTTCTATGCACAGTTTTATCATGACCGTTCTGGTAGTAACTATAATATTAGTAGGATTATTTAATGATATCTGTTAACCTGAAGGTGCGATTTCGAACCGGTCCCTACTCAGCAGGAACAGACGATGTGTGGTCGCTTCACTACTGATTTCTACTTACTTGTATGAAATACCTTCCGAAGCGAGCGACAGTGTCGTGCGTCACTGTTTACAAATACATAGTAACCTGTAGAGTGCGACTACAGGGTGCCTACCATCAACTTTAAGACAGCGATTCAAAAATAGCGCGATACAGAATAGGTTCCTAAAATGAATTGCTTTCTTTCGTACTATGACCTTCTAAAAACTGGATCGCAAATGAGTTGCTAAATGTGAATGACCGAACGATTTGTCTCCTTATTTCTTCTACCCGTCTCTTTCACTCGATTCTGTCATGCCCGGAGAGTGAGAGGGACGGGTATAACCTGCAGGTGTCATGTTAGCTTGGCCGAGTTATAAGACAAATAAGAGTTCTTGACAGCTTAGCGTCTGTGAAATGTCATTGAATGATCACTGAATCGCTGTCATTGATATTAAGTTGTCGTGGTACGAATAAGCAAAGCAGATCAGTTTAGGTCCTAAACAAAACCGCAATAAGACGTGATGGTAGGCACCCTGGTAGTAATTATAATACAAGTAGGATTATTTAATGACATCTGTTAACCTGAAGGTGCGATTTCGAACCGGACCCTACGCAGCAGGAACAGACGATGTGTGGTCGCTTCACTACTGATTTCTACTTACTTGTATGAAATACCTTCCGAAGCGAGCGACAGTGTCGTGCGTCACTGTTTACAAATACATAGTAACCTGTAGAGTGCGACTACAGGGTGCCTACCATCAACTTTAAGACAGCGATTCAAAAATAGCGCGATGCAGAATAGGTTCCTAAAATGAATTGCTTTCTTTCGTACTATGACCTTCTAAAATCTGGATCGCAAATGAGTTGCTAAATGTGAATGACCGAACGATTTGTCTCCTTATTTCTTCTACCCGTCTCTTTCACTCGATTCTGTCATGCCCGGAGAGAGATAGGGACGGGTATAACCTGGTGTGGTATCATGTTAAATCGACCGGGTTATAAGTCAAATAAGAGTTCCTGATAGCTTAGCGGCTGTGAAATGTCATTGAATGACCACTGAATCGCTGTCATTGATATTAAGCTGTCGTGGTACGAATAAGCGAAGCAGATCAGTTTAGGTCCTAAACAAAATCGCAATAAGAGTTGATGGTAGGCACTCATGACTGACGTATGCTGCTGCCGCGTGCAGTCCAGCTCAAACTCGAACCTTTACTATTACATCATTCCACATTCATCCCTATCTCAACAAGATATTGCACAATCGATATTGTACGATTTGGTGCAGGGGTAGGATACCTGCCTTCTACGCCAGAGATCTCGGGTTTGATTCCCGAAGAAGACAAATATTTGTGTGCATTAACATATCAATTTGTCTTGGTCTGCGTGTTATCTATGTATATGTCGCAGGGATTTTGTCAAAGTCGTGATATTATAGTTCCACTAGTGAAATTATAATTTTGCGTGATATTATGAATAGATATTACGAGACAGTTTGCACACGGCTGCGAGCCTCGGAAGTCATATAGAACACGTGATAGGTTAGAAATTTAAGGCGATCGCGAAGCGCAGCGAAGCGATTGCCTTACAGTTCGTGGTTATTTTTTTTGTATCAATACAACTTATGGACTGTTTCATTGTCTATTCATAATTTAACTAGTGGAATTATAATATCAAGCGAAATTATAATTTCACTAGTGGAATTATAATATCGCGACTTTGACAAAATATATTAAGTATGTATTTACTAAAAAAGTGTATAAGCATATTTGTCTGTTATCTAGTTTCCATAAAACAGTTTCTTAATGAAACTACTTATGAGCTAGATAATTGGTGTGATTGTAAGAAACAAATATTATTATGTTCTGTCTAAGTAGTTTAAAAATAAGTGAATAAAATTCTAATATCAAAAAACTATGCATTGCAAAATAATTTTCCTTTCAACAAACTCCTAATTAACTGGAGCTTACAATACATTTAATAAACATCTCCAATAACAACACAACCATCTGTAAATAAAAACATATCTAAAAGTAATTCGTACCAACCTCAAGGGAATAAAGATGTTCAGTTAAAAAAACCGCTCAAGCGTGATTATTTCAGCGAGCAGCTATCGAAACACATAAGCGTATTACTCGTTCGGCGACTTGGCGACAAATGACAAGCGACAGGTAATATCGGCTCCCCCACCACTCGTTTTCCCCCACCACTCGGTAATATATAAGGAGAGTTTATTACATTTCGTCCTCCGATAAATGTGTTTCTGTCTTCGATGTTTTGGCGTTTGACTTTTATTTGTTACTTGCATTGGGGAACTTTTTTGCGTATTACTTGGAGTTTAGGCGCTGATTTTAATTGAGTTTGAAAAAAATAACTGCATAAATAAGTATGTATCTGAATGACGCGTTTAAAGTTGTGTGTAAACTTCTCAAAATCGTTGTTTTTTAAATTAGTTTTCTTTATTTTACCCTAAGATCAAAACGATGGCAAAACCGCATGTCATCGTGACAAGATGTAATGTTTGTGTAACTTTTGTACTTTTAAATAAATAAATAAATAAATAAATAAAAGATATTATACTAGACAAAACAAAAGTGCTTGACTTAAAAAGCAGCAGAATATTTTCAAGATTTCAGCCCTTTAATATAAGTTATTTTTATTGGTCAACAATTTGGTACTTACCCGAATAATTATACTAAAATATTAGGTCGCTGTATGGCTGTATATCCATCTCTTCCACGCTAACGATACTTAAAAAAAAAATTTTTTATAAAAAAATAAAACCGCCTTCAAAAAAACCACATTAAAAAAGTAAGAAATAATTTCTCACCAAATAAATAACGTAAGTACTTTGAAGTCGGGCGTGAAACATGTACAATTTTTTGTTGTTTTTGTTAAAACCCGCCCGACTTCAAAGTACTTACGTTATTTATTTGGTGAGAAATTATTTCTTACTTTTTTAATGTGGTTTTTTTGTAGGCGGTTTTATTTTTTTATAAAAATAATTTTTATTTCACTCTTTTTAGTGCATCGTGCAGGCAATTTACGTGTTTTCTGGTAAATAGATATGTGATCAAATTGAAAACCTCCTTTTTTGAAGTCGGTTAAAATACCTTGAGGTATCCCCTTTTTAACAAAACAAGAATCATCTAAATCGGTTTATAAACAAAGGAGTTATGCCTAAAGATACGTATTAAATTCACATAAAGTGGTAACGAAAACAACAGTATTTTTAAGATTTCCTGAAAACTACTGAACCGATTCCAAAATTTCAAAAAATGGGACCAACTTGGAAACCAACCTGATGTAATACAGTTTGAACCATTTCAATCGGTTCAACCGTCTTCGAGTAATCGGTGGACATACACAAACAAAAAAAAAAAAAAACATACATACAGACGAATAGAGAACCTCCTCCTTTTTGATTTAGAAGTCGGTTAATAATTGTAGTTAAGAGGCCATACCTAAAATAATTGCGCTCTGCCGTACAAGCGTATGCGCTCCCGTACCTATATAAATGAGAATTTCGGAGACCTTTTAATTATTTTTTTATTTTCATAACAGTTTTTATGAGATTTTTTCTCCACAACTACTTAGCACTTAGCCTTCACCACACCTGATGGTAAGTGATGATAGGGCTGAAGGTGGAAGCGCACTATCCCGGAATTCCCCAACTACTGAGGAACTGGTTACCTTATCCCTAACTGCCGAAACACAACAATGCTAAAAACATCGTTTTTATGACGTCAGGTCAGACTTAGATAAGATGGTGGTAGCTAGCCAGGCGGACTAAGAACAAGTCCTATCACCAACCAAATATTCTATATTAGTTATCTAAACTTTGATTATTTCTTCATATTATTTACAAGACGTGCACGACTGTACTTTTTCAGTTTTTGACCTCAAAAATAATATAATATGTGCCAATTAACTACTACATATTTTTAAGGGTGTCAATTCGCACGCTTTTAAATTAATTTCGTGCGAATCACCTACAGTGATTTTTTTAAAACAGTCGATTCGCACATTACAAGTCTACAAGTAAAAACTACTTCAATACGATGTTTTTAGCATTTTCAGCTACGTAAGTCACGTACTTCAATACGATCAGTCACGTAACTTTTACTTATTTCGACTAAAATGTTTGTTGGGTATCTTTAATTCTTATTAACCGACTTCTAAATCAAAAAGGAGGAGGTTCTCTATTCGTCTGTATGTATGTTTTTTTTGTGTATGTCCACCGAGTACTCGAAGACGGATGGACCGATTGAAATGATTGAAACGTTATTACATCAGGTTGCTTTCAAGATGGTCCCATTTTTTGAAATTTTGAAATCGGTTCAGTAGTTTTCAGGAAATCTTGAAAATACTGTCGTTTTCGTTACCACTTTATGTGAATTTAATACGTATCTTTAGGCATAACTCCTTTGTTTATAAACCGATTTAGATGATTCTTGTTTTGTTAAAAAGGGGATACCTCAAATTATTTTAACCGACTTCAAAAAAGGAGGTTTTCAATTTGATTACATACCTATTTACCAGAATACAAGTAAATTGCCTGCACGATGCACTAAAAAGAGTGAAATAAAAATTATTTTTATAAAAAAATTAAACCGCCTTCAAAAAAATCACGTCAAAAAAGTAAGAAATAATTCCTCACCAAATAAATAACGTAAGTACTTTGAAGTCGGGCGGGTTTTAACAAAAACAACAAAAAATCGTACATGTTTCACGCCCGACTTCAAAGTACTTACGTTATTTATTTGGTGAGGAATTATTACTTACTTTTTTTATGTGGTTTTTTTGAAGGCGGTTTTTGTCAGTTATGGACTTACGCCAGATGACTCCTCTTCCTATCACGACGAAACTAAACAAACAGATTCATTGGTAAAATACCAAAAACCCAATGTCTTGACGACATTTACAAATCCCCCAACCGGATCCCTCCAGATCCCTGCGCGAATAAACAAATTACATCGCCGTCAAACATCTTGTTAAAACACCGAATTTGTCCAAAGGGTCGGTCAAACAAGTCGAGGCCTGTTTTGGAAAATGAATTTGCCTCTTGAGAGAAGCAAACAGTTGGGGGCTTTAGGAAATAATGGGTGGAAATCCGAGGTGGAAGGAAGAGACCCTACCAACTAGGTCACAGGGTCGATGTCCAAAAAAGAACAAACTTAAGGGAAGGGAAACATAAAGAAAAGATCAATCACATGTATTTTTTTGGAAGACCTAGCAATGATACTTTGTCAGACAGTCCTCTATGTAGAGGATGCCTGAACGCAGAGGAAACAGCCGGTTTGGCCGCACAACGAACAGAAATCCTCACAGAGGTGAGGTCGCTCCTAGAAGCCTGTGAACGCCCCAGGAGGTTTCTGCGTACAGTTCTTTTTTTGTAACAACAAAGAGGTTTATTACGGTTGAAAATCCATTTACGTTTTTGGAATAAATAAATATGTCCCTAATTAAGTCAAAAAAACATAATATATTATTATCAAATTATTTATAATTCACAATAATTTGTAATTTAAACATTTGCGTTTTATCACTATTATTATAATTATTTTGAAGTAGGCTGTATGGCTGTATGTAATCAATGACCTTACATTTGGCGCGTGCAAAAAAAAACTTGCGCGCTTTTTCCCTTAGCTAATTAGGTTAATTAATTTATGAATGAATGCAATAAATGTTTGTTTTTCCTCGCAAGTGTGTTGAAAAAGTGCGTATAAAAACTCGTGAGCAACTTACTCACTAGACACTCGGCTGATTTACGGCCTCGCCTGCGGCTCGGGCTACAACCCACAGCCTCGTGTATAATGAGCAACGTTAGCTCACTTGTATCATAATATACTAATTGTCACCTGAACCAAACCTGTATTAGTATATTATGATACAAGTGAGCTAAGGTTGCTCATTATACACGAGGCTGTGGGTTGCAGCCCGAGCCGCAGGCGAGGTCGTAAATCAGCCGAGTGTCTAGTGAGTAAGTTGCTCACGAGTTTCATACGCACTTTTTCAACACATTTGCGAGGAAAAACAAACATTTATTGCGCATAACTACATATTGTATTAACCTAATATTAGCTAAGGGTTTTTTTTTGCACGCGCCAAATGTAAGGTGATTGGTTACATACAGCCATACAGCCTACTTTAAAATAATTATAATAACAGTGATAAAATGCAAATGTTTTATAAAAAAAAATTGTGAATTATAAATAATTTGATAATAATATACTTAATTATGTTTTTTTGTCTTAATTAAGGGACACATTTATTTATTCTAAAAACGTAAATGGATTTTCAGCCGTATAAAACCTCTTTGTTGTTACAAAAAAAGAACTGTATCTATTACCCGGTGAAATCGAAAATGCTCTGTTGACTCGCATATAACTTGCAGTTAGGTACTAACTTAACTTTGTAGGGATACTGTATTACCCGGTTAAATTGAAAAGTCTCTGTTTACTCGCATATAATTTGCAGTTAGGTACTTACTTAACTTTGTAGGGATAATTCTATTACGCATCTAGTACTATAATATTATTATGCACGCGTGTGTTATAGTTCGGTTTATGGCCCTAAGATCGATGTAATAAGGCTCACTTTATGAGCAAGTGTGTTGAAAACAAAATTTCAGTTCCATCGGACACTGGGAAGTGGGTCAAATTAAGCTTGCAAGATTTGTCCCCCACTAACTAGCTAACTAACTAACTAACATGGCAAGTTAATAAAAAGCTTGTAAAAAGAAGTAACTCATGGATAAGTGAAGGTTTAATTTTACAAGGAATTACGTTATTGCGAATTACCTCGTCACATTCGTATACAATTTTCAAGATCTTCTAGATTCCAAGCTTTTCTACCTTTCTATTTATATAAAATAAAAACCTGAAACCCATTCAAATTCATGAGCCCTCCACTTGAAGGCGGCTCTCCATCCGACCTACCGGTATGTTGACATTTGAGTAGGTATTTTTTGTTCTTGACGGTCTGAAGAGTGCTTCAAAAGGCTGTTACGATCTTGCGGAGGTAAACTTTGACGAGATTTGACGTAGTACGCATCATACTCTAATAGGTACTCTTATATTATAAATGTGTTACCTCAGAACTTTTTAGTGAACCGATTTGGATAATTATTTTTCACTTCTCATGCTCGTAAAGTTCGTGTTTATGTTGGGTATAGGCTGCATAAAATCGCTTTTTATGCTCTAGTGCATAAAGTAAAATCTTCGTCTAAGTCTCAGACTTTAAGACAAAGATCGTCAGGTAAACAGTCACACACGCAATCAAACTTCGTAAAATAAACTTATTATTTCATTCTGTTTCTTCAATTTTGTACATAATCCATGTTAAATTACTAAATTAATAAAACTAGGCCAAATTAATGAGTTTTGTAAGAAATAAGTATTTCAAGAGCATTATGGATTACGATCTAATGCTAAAGTCACTGTGCTACCAATGCCACGTATAAAAAAAAAGAAAAAGAAAGTCTTCCCGCCAATATGGCGAAGTCTTTATTTTTTCTTTTTTGCAATATTGGTATTTATTTTCCTCACACTCTAAGTGAAAAGCAGAGTGTATAACTTGTACATAAAACCCATTTTACCCTCGAATTGACTATCCACCTACATATATACATCTCGGGTAAAATAGTACGTTTTATGCACTTGTTGTACAATCTACTATTTTATTTGGAAGGTGACTCTTCTCGTGGCACCAACTAAACACAGATTAGTAAGTACCTACACCAAGATAATATCTTATAATATAGTCAATTCGAGGGTAAAATGGGTTTTATGTACAAGTTATACACTCTGCTTTTCACAGTGTGAGGAAAATAAATACCAATATTGCAAAAAAGAAAAAATAAAGACTTCGCCATATTGGCGGGAAGACTTTATGTGAGGAAAAGACACGCATTTTCATCCTTTGGATTAAAAATTCATATTATTTTTATGGCCTTTAGGAAAAGAGATTTTGTTAGAAGATATTTTTGAAGGTGGTTAAATTTTTTTAATCGTTTTTTTTTTGCTTTGATCAATTATTATTAAAAAAGACAATCAACAGAATCGCATTGTTTTTATCTACAATGAATCACTTTACTCTATGTAAACTCAATTTTCCCGCTGTCAAACCGTGTTACCGATTATGTATTAAACTGGATTTATCACGAGAAAAACCGGCAATGTCTGTAATGAAACAAATCTTTCAGAGATTTTCAGCCGCTTTTGATAAATGGTCGCGCGAAAGAAATATCGCCAGAGGCGCGGGCGGTTCAGAAATGTTTACATTAGTATTAATTGAAAAAATTGAAGATTTAGCGTTGTAAGGGAAAAATAAACAATAACGTGATATTATTAAATCCTACTAATCCTTACTTCCTTACTTATGTGTCTCTGTCTGTCTGTGTGTTACGCAATCACACCTAAACTACTAAACCGATTTGAATAAATTTTGGTACAGAGAAAGTCTCGAGCCTGAGAAAGGACACTTTTTATTCCTGAAAAATATCACCTTCCCGCGGGATAACGTCATGTAGTACACGCGGGTGAAGCCGCGGGCGGAAGGCTAGTAATATTATAAATGTGAAAGTTTAGATGTTTGGATATTTGTATGTTTGTTACTCAATCACGCCAAAACGGCTGAACGGATTTGGCTGAAATTTGGGACATAGATACTTTGTAGCCTGGAGAGGAACATAGGCTACTTTTTATCCCGGAAAAATATCACATTCCCGCGGGATAACGTCGTGAAGTCCACGCAGGTGAAGCCGCGGGCGGAAAGCTAGTGTATAAATAAAGCTGAAAAGTTTTTCTGATGCTAAATTCCTTTTTAAAATAAACAGTAACAATCTTATGTTTACACACATCTATACTTACCTTCATAATTATTCTTATTGTGTATCTGGGTGTGTACTACCTATTGTCAAGATTCTAGTAGATTTTTCATAATTCAATGGCAACATTGTCACTCGGTGGCGCGGTTTTGCTGTGCTGTGATTGGTCAACGTATTATTGCGTGGACCAATCACAGGACATGCTTTTCCCGCCAACAGGCGACATTGGGAGGGAGGCTTGCTTGGTTGAGGCGCCGGAAGAGAGCGCAGTCTTGTCTTGGCGGTTAAGTGCGATAGTTATCAATAATAGATAGATAACAAGTAATTGTGTATTCTCTTAAGCAAAAGTGTTTGTATTCTATTCTTTTATGAAAAATATACATACAATCCTTATCGAAGCATTATCTTTCATTCATCTGCAGCAGACCTACTGATCACGCACAATTGTGATGACCACATCTACTGTGTTCCACAGTTTATTGAAACGAAGGTTTCTCATGCAAAATTTAGTAAATTAAAACTAGTCCTACCTTACTAGAAAATAGTGTCCGTAATCCAGGGGGGCTGAACGTTGTCTCGCCGGCGCGCGCCGGGCAAAACGATCTCCACACAACCCCCGATGGGATACTCTTACAGCTAACACTCTTATACTACACAATGCCCTAATAGGCAGCTAAAACTTTCCCGGCGCTTTTCAAAGCGAACACACACGGGTTACAAGTCCGTACCCCGACCGGAGCCCTAGTAGGTGCAAAACGAAATCTCGGTCCCAATATGGGTAGGTAACTTGCGCGGCACGTCGCTACAGAAACACACGAACTTGTCTCACGGCTGCTTACGGCCAACTGGCGATCCTACACCGGCCGGCCGAGCGCATTGTCTCGTGACCTTGACAATGACAACGCACCGCTCGCAGCGCGGCGCGAACATCCCCCCGTCCCGGACAGTAGCAAACTGTCCGCCAACTCAATCTAAGGGCAGGCGAGAGAGGGTAGCGATCGCTCGCTTCAAAACAGAGTCCCCCACCAGGACCTCGGCAAACCTGGGCACACCATCCGACCCCGGATGAAGCTGAACAATGCGTCCTAAACGCCAGCGGAGGGGCGGCAGGTTTGGATCCTTTACCAACACGAGGTCTCCGGTCTTGGGTGGGGTCGTCCTATCCGACCACTTAACGCGTTGCTGCAAAATGTGCAAATACTCCAGATGCCAACGGCGCCAAAAACTCTGCGTAAGCTGCTGGAGCAATTCAAATCGTGAGAGCCGTCCGGAGGGCACTTCGGAATAAGGATATTCCGGCAAGGCGTTAAGCGGTCTGCCAATCAAAAAATGGCCCGGCGTAAGGGCCTCTAAATCATTCGCGTCCGAAGACAACGGACATAACGGACGCGAGTTGAGGACCGCCTCAACCTTACAAAATACGGTCGCGAGTTCCTCAAACGTGAGGACCGTCTCCCCAATAACGCGACGAAGGTGAGTTTTAGCGGCCTTTACAGTTGCTTCAAAAATCCCTCCCCAGTGGGGGCAGGATGGCGGGGAGTACTGCCATCGTACCCCTCTGCGAGAGAGTGTGGATCCGATCTCAAAATTATTCCTATCCAAAAATTCACAAACTTCCTTTAAATACCTATCGGTGCCCTTGAAATTGGTTCCACAATCGGACCTGATTAACGACGGCATTCCGCGGCGAGACACAAAACGATTCAACGTGGCTACAAAGGCTTCTGTGGTGAGGGCACTAACCACCTCCAGGTGGACCGCTTTAGTGGCCAAACAAACAAATACACACAAGTAAGCCTTTTCCGTTCTAGCATTACGAAGCCGCGATGTCTTAACGGTAAATGGCCCCGCAAAATCCGTTCCAACTCCTGAGAAGGGCATCGATTCGTTCACTCGATCGGCAGGCAAATCACCCATCTGGGGCTGCATCGTATCGGCGCGCAAACGATAACACGGGAGACAACGAAAAATAACGGATCGGATTATTCTCCGCGCTGACAAAATCCAGAACTCTCGTTGGAGGAGCGCGGTCAAAGCATTACAACCGGCATGAGCATTCTTTACATGTCGGTCTGTAATCAACAGTCTAACTAACGGTCCATCCTTGGGGAGCAACAAAGGGTGGCGTGATCCGTACGGCAGGTTGGCATGTCTGAGCCTACCTCCGACACGCAGCAATCCGGTACTGTCCAAGAAGGGATTCAACCGCACCAAGGGTCCCTTCAACTTGGGCTTACTTGAGCGCAGGGCTTTCAGCTCCGGTTCAAACTCTCGCTGTTGCGTCACTCGCAACCAATGCAACAGAGCGTCTTGCCGCTCTTGTGGGGCGAGGACCGGAGACAACAATTTCTCCTGAGGCTGGCGACAATTTCGCACAAAGCGCCTCATCCAAGCAGTCACGCCGAGCAACTTATCCAAAGAACTGTAGCGGTCTAACAAAAACTCCATCTGCGGAGCCGCCACCGTCTCCACGGCGTGAACACGCATGCCTAGGTCTGGGACTCTGGCCACAGCCGGGGTGGCAGGCCATGAGCGCTCAGGCCGTAACAACCATGATGGACTCCACCATAGGTGGTGGTCCACTAACTCAGGCGCCTCGCAGCCGCGGGAGGCACAATCTGCGGGGTTCAGTTCGCCCGGTACGTGGCGCCAAATCAACGGGGCCTTTGAAGTCTGAATTTGTGAGACCCGGTTGGCCACAAAAACCTCAAGGGTGTGGACTGAACTCTTCAGCCAACAAAGGACGACCTGGCTGTCAGACCACGCAAATATCGACTCCAAGTCGACACCGTTTCCCAAGGTGTCGGCAACATGATTGAGTAGCCGTACTAAGAGAGTGGCGCCGGACAACTCCAACTTCGGAATGGTTAGCCTAGTCCGAAGGGGGGCGACCTTACTCTTGGCCGTAACTAAGTGTACGGCGACAACGCCTGCTGCATCCACCGTTCGGATGTAAACGGCTGCCGCGTATCCGCTTTCGGACGCGTCACAAAAGCCGTGCAGGGAGGCTTTAAACTTTCCCGAAGGCAGCATTTGCCTCGGTATACAAACCCGATTAACGTCGGGTAGGGATGACACGAACCTCACCCACTCTCGTAGGAGGCTACCAGAGAGGGGCTCATCCCATGACAATTCCGCAGCCCAGAGCTCCTGTAGGAAGCACTTCATCGAAAACACTACAGGGCTGAGCCAGCCGTTCGGATCAAAGGTACGGGCTACAGTAGACAGCACCGTGCGTTTAGTCCAGACCTTTGGGTCTGGCAGTTCCAATCTATATGTGAACAAATCCGGGACTGGTCGATACTGGACTCCCAAAACAGACAGCATGTCTGGAGTCTCCGGATTTTCAAAGAGGAGCGGCTCTTGCTGGTGGTCCTTAGGCAAATCTGCCAAGAGGTCCGGTGAGTTAGACAGCCACTTCCGCAACTCATAGCCACCAGCCCTCAAGAGCGCAATCAGCTCATCACGTAAGACGAGAGCCTCATCTAAGCTCGAGGCCCCCGTGCAGATATCGTCGACAAATAAGGCCCCCCCCTCAATAAGAGCAGATGCCCGGGGATAGCGTAGCCGTTCGCGCTCTGCGAGCTCCAAAAGCGAACGGATCGCCACAAAGGGGCTCGACCGCAAACCATAAGTGTTGGTGTTCAGCTCGTAAGCCAACATCGGATCCTGGGGATCCTCACGCCAAAGGATGAGCTGGTATCGTCTATCCTCCGGGTGAATCACGGTCTGTCTGAACATCATGCGGATATCGGCCACAAAGACGACAGCGTGCCGGCGGAAGTTGGTCAAAACATCACAGACATCGTGATGCAACTTCGGCCCCGCATGCAGACACTGATTCAACGACACTCCGGTTGACGTGGGCGCTGAACCATCAAAGACCACGCGGATCTTCCCATTGGAAGTCTTCAAAACAGCGTGGTGTGGCAGGAAGTAATGTTCCACATTACGCCAGTCCAACTGCGAGATGGACATGTGCCCAAGGTCCAAATACTCCCGCATGAAGTCTATATACTTCTCCTTGAATGCGGGATCCCTGGCCATCCTACGCTCCATGGACAACAATCTCTTCTCGGCCATCGGTCGGGAGCTCCCTAAAGGAGGGCGAACCGCCAAGAAGGGCAAGCGGGTAATCAAGCGACCCGAGAGGAGGCGCCCAGTGTTGTTCTGGTAGAACAATTCGCACTCCTCGGCTAACGGATCCAACCGCTTGGCAGTGGGGGGTTCCTCCACCTCCCAAAACTTTTGGAGAACGTCGGACAAAGTAGAACCGACAATGGTCTGGCGGTCTACCGACGGGGTCTCTGGTGTTTGTGGTACCTTTCCCATCACCACATGACCCAGCGACGAGGACAAGGCGACAAGATCGGCTGTCTGCAAAACTCGCTTGCTTCCACACAGTACACGACCGAGGACATCCGCACCAATCAACAAGTGTATTGGGCCCGGTCGGTGGAAGGAAGGATCAGCCAAAGCCAGTCCAGACGTCAGCTCAATCGTGGATGGCGGCACTCGCACTTGCGGGAGTGGTCCAACCACCTTATCAAATACTATCGCCGAAGCACCGATCTTCGGCCTTGGCGTGAAATGGGGGGAGAAGGAGAACTCAACTCGACCAATCGGATCAGGGATCCGCGAGTCTCCCACCCCCCGTACCGCTTCGTGATGCGGCACAAGCAAAAGACCCAGCTGTCGGACAAGCCACCTGGACATTATGCACCCCTGGGCACCTGAGTCCAAAAGGGCACGCACCGTTACAACATTGCCCTTAGGTCCCCAAACATTCACGGAGGCTGTTGGCAACAGCACAAGCTCCGGAGGGGTGGTTGGGTCCGACAGGGGCGCCATTAAAAATTTTGGGGGGGTACTTGTCCCCCTCGCGCCTGAGTCGGCGCGCCAAATGTGGGACGCTCGTACCGGGCGAGCGGGTCGGGTACATACTGGCCCCGACCAACAGCACTCCTAGGTGCAGGGTAATACCCGTGTGGGGCGTGCCTCGGTACATAGTACCCCAATCGAGGCCTCTCCATTAGGGGGGGGGAGTAGCAAATAGGGCCCGTGCCCATCGCCACCGTGGCGTACTCTTGGGGTACCCCCCTACCCCCGCCCGTGGCGGGGGCGTCTCTCCTATAGTTCCCCCTCTCCGGGGGGGACTGAACGGGGGGGCTAAGCCCCGCCGAATCTCTAGGGGACCGGTTCCGGGCTGCCGGGCCCCCGCCCGTGCGCGAGGAATTCGAACCCCGGTCGCTCCCGGCGTCCTTGCGGTCCAAACAAAGGAGGGGGTGATGCCTCCCTCCGCAAAGACGACAATCCTCGGTCTGGGGACACGCCGACTGCATGTGTCCCCCCAAACACCTATAGCACCATTGGCGCTGTCTAGCAACGGCCCTCCGTCCCTCTGGGCGGAGGCCTCTAAATTTGGCACATTCGTGCACCATGTGCCTATCTCCCCTGCAATACCTGCACCGCTCACTCGGTGCGGGGGGAGGGGACTGCTGGAAGGCAGCATAGCGATTGGTCGGGCGACGGGGCTGTTCCCTCGCCGCCACCATACGACCAACACCTGGAACCGGGGCAGGCTCCAGGTGGTCCGTCACCCTACATTCGTCCTCCAAAAAACGAAGGAGGTCCGCGAAGGGCGGGAGATACGAGGCGCTGTCGCCTCCGTACCTCTGCTCGAAACGCCCCTTCATTTCAGCGGGCAATTTGGCGAGGACTATGTGCAGCAGTACAAAGGACCACTGATCCACCGGCAGGTCCAATCGCCTTAGGGAGTTGACCGCTGACAGTAGCGGGTTCAGCAACTCCCTCCGTAACAGGTGTACCCGCGTGATTCGCGGGAGGGCCAAAATCGTGGCCACGTGGGTGTCCGCCAGTAACCGGACATTCTGGTACCTGCTAACCAGAAGCTGGCGAGCCACCTGGTAGTTGTCGTCACTGATGAGCAGGTGCTGGATCACCGCGCTGGCCTCTCCTCGCAGGGAGGAGCGCAAATAGGCCAACTTCTCACTAGGGGATAAGTCCCGTCGTGAATCCACTAGGCTGTCAAACAGGTTAATGAAGCCCATCCAGGCTGACAGATCCCCATTAAAAGTGGGAATCTCCAATGTAGGCAATCGGCCTAGCAACGCCGTCGGGGTAGGTTTGACCTCCCCGCTCAAAACCGGCTCCCCCTTCCGAACAGCCAGGGCCCTCTCAGCCGCCTCCGTGAACTGGTCAGCCAGCTCATAGGCCTGGGCTACATCCTGCTCCAGCTGGTCCGACACGGCATCATCAGCTGGGGGGTTCTCCAAATAATGCGCGCGACACTCCATGGCGTGGCGCTCCAGGTCTTGCAGCCGAGCTGCCAGCCCGCCATACCGAGCTAGCAACGCGCCTACCCGGTCGGCTCGGTCTATTAATGTGACCGCACAAGCAAGCCAACGCAAAACTCCTTGGATGCCGGCCCTGGATACGGCGAGCGGATTCGTAGGAGCCATTTATAATCCGTTTTATAAACAAAGCAAACAAAGAAATATAAAAGTGGTAAACATCAACAAAAAAAACAATAGAAATAGGTCGCGTCACGATAATATAAAACACAATTAAAATTCGGACGACATACACGGACCCTACTATTTTCATAAATTATTAACAACTTACCAATTTCAAGGGCTAACAATATAACGGTATAAACAAAACGTATAGGATTAACGGTATGGCATACCTCGCAAATCAACTACTAAACCGTTATCAACAAACGAAAACAAAACTATTTTTAATAATAATACTCGTAATTTAATACTACTAATAATTAAAACTAGTTCCACTTTTTTAACTAGGCAAGCGGACTCGGAACAAACACTAGTATGTGGTACTAATAAACAACACTTTCGAACGAAACTATTCGTCAAATAAATCCGGACACACAAAAAAAAATATACACATCTAGGCGAGTAAACTCGTATCAAATCACTAGTATGTGGTACTAATAAACACACTTTCGAACGAAACTATTCGTCAAATAAATCCGGACACACAAAAAAATATACACATCTAGGCGAGTAAACTCGTATCAAAACACTAGTATGTGACAACAATTATATAAGTGTCTATCTATTATCGGATCCACCAAGTGAGAAACATTCGCTTCGAGAATTTACTAGAACAATTTCTTAGTACTTCTCGTCTCGGATCGGATCGGATCGGGAATCGGATCGGATCGGGAATCGGATCGGAAATACCCTTTTTAACAAAAAAAAATAATTTTATTTTTACTATGAAATTTTATGTACCTAGTTAATTTTAATATGAAAATTAACTAATTATATCAACTAGGTACGCTCTGCTACCAAAAATATGATCACGCACAATTGTGATGACCACATCTACTGTGTTCCACAGTTTATTGAAACGAAGGTTTCTCATGCAAAATTTAGTAAATTAAAACTAGTCCTACCTTACTAGAAAATAGTGTCCGTAATCCAGGGGGGCTGAACGTTGTCTCGCCGGCGCGCGCCGGGCAAAACGATCTCCACACAACCCCCGATGGGATACTCTTACAGCTAACACTCTTATACTACACAATGCCCTAATAGGCAGCTAAAACTTTCCCGGCGCTTTTCAAAGCGAACACACACGGGTTACAAGTCCGTACCCCGACCGGAGCCCTAGTAGGTGCAAAACGAAATCTCGGTCCCAATATGGGTAGGTAACTTGCGCGGCACGTCGCTACAGAAACACACGAACTTGTCTCACGGCTGCTTACGGCCAACTGGCGATCCTACACCGGCCGGCCGAGCGCATTGTCTCGTGACCTTGACAATGACAACGCACCGCTCGCAGCGCGGCGCGAACACCTACCATCCTGAAGAGTAGTCTTAATACTATATTGTACCTATTGCAAGGGAATTTTATTAAGGAAAGATTCGTCTGCTCCAAAGGCCTTCACCCGCATTAAGGCTAGGATTCCCGACTGCAGAACATCGCATATCAATAGGACTCCCGCGCGTCTCAGTATAGGTACATAGCAAAATAGGTAATTTTGATAATGAAGATTGCCTTTTTAAAATTAAATTTAGACAATTATATTCGTATATTTTTCATTAACTAAAACCAATAATGCAAGTAAATAAATTTCAAACATCCGTCTAATCGTAATTTAAATATCCTATATATAGGGTGTCTCAGAAGTACGTACGTATAGGATTTGAATTTTGCGCTATTTCCGAAATATTCAAGATGGCGGGTTGAATTTAGACATATGTCATCTTGACACATGTAAAATTAATCGTGGAGCGTTTCACAATAAAACAGCACATAGAAGTTTTACAAATATTTAACGAAAATTCACGATCATTTACAAACACTCGTCGAAAGGGCGAAAAATCTCGTAATTTCAAGAGGAGGTGATGTCAAATGGCCGATCGAGATCTTGCCATCTGATGCCACTGGATTTCTTTCTTTGGGGCTACGTCAAAGATAAAGTCTACGACAACGATCCACAAAAACATAGACAATATAGACAAAATATTCGCCATTTAGCAGATATTCTATTCAGATAAAATTGTACAAGTCTCTTCTTTAAAATAAAATAAAACTACGAAGAAATTCAAATCCATTCGCGTTTTATTGAGACAAATCATCCTATACCAGGTACTAATATATAAGGAGGTGTTTTATTGTACCGGAGAACGAGAAGGTAGTGATTAGGTCAAGTGTATAGAACATGAAAAAAATGGAAAAAAAATTCCCGGATTTTTTATATTTTTTGTTTTGAAATTTTTCTATCGTCCAAATATTAAAAGTTGAATATTGGATTATAAAGTCAATATTTAACATAAACAATACTTAACGTAAAAATAAGATAATCTTAAGAATCCATAAAAAAGTTAATTTTACGCGCGCCTTGGGTGAATGGCCTCAATGCACTATCAGCTGACTGGGCGGGCGGGGGCGGGGGCGTGCGCCTCGCGATACTACAGGTTCATTTTAGTCAAACTAAAATGATTTGTAATCGCAAACCAAATAAAGTGATTTACCTATCTTTCCGTCACATTAATTCACCTATGTAAAGCTTTAGAAATTTTCATAAAAATAAAGTTATTTACCTATCTTTCGGTCACATTAATTCACTCATGTAAAGCTTTGGAAATTTGTGTAATAAATAATAATTCATAATCTAAATACCTAGTGTGACGCCTGCGCGCGACCCACATGCCCACAGTTAGTTTTATGTACCTACCTTAGTTGATGCGACAACGACCGCTCGTCATTATGCGACCGCGCAGCCGTTCGTACTCTCGGCCGCGCTCGGAACGCGCGCGGCGCCCGCCGCCCAGCCTGCCAGCCGGCCGCCGAACGTCGTCAAGGACGGTCACGTATTTATTTATCTCGCGCCTCGCACTTCCGCGACCCACGTTTTTACTCGACATCAATAATTGTGTACTATAATTATTAGAATAAGTCTGATTGTAAAGTTTTTATGAATAAAGGTGTTTGACAACTTTATACTGGCTGCCCAACTCAAGGCCGAACATTATAACGAACTGCAGTTCACGTCGCGACTCGCGAGTGAGATAAGTACCTATGTAACGGAGTGTTAGTGCGCGTTGTTTTGTGCCTGCCTATATCTACTTTTGGGACACCCGTTATTTGAACTAGCTTCCGCCCGCGGCTTCGTCCGCGTGGACATTCGAGAAAATACTTAGGGGACCAATAACCCGGATAAAAAGTATTCTTTGTTTTAATTACATACAAATCCGATCAGCCGTTTTTACGTGATTAGGCGGGTCCTCCCTCACCAAGCGAGCAGCCTCGCGCGAGGCAGAACGTGCCACTAGCTAGATTACGTAGCAGTCCAATAATAATAATAATAATAAAAGACTTTATTGCACATAAAAAGGACAAAATACAGAGAAATTACAAACAAAAGTAAACACACAAAAGGCGGCCTTATTGCTATACTTATAGCAATCTCTACCAGGCAACCTTGGGTGAAAGAGAAAAATAAAATAAAAAATATAAAAGGGGAATTGGTGCAAAAAGAAAAGAATAAGGAGTAAGTACATAAGATATATGAATACAGATAGAAAGAGAACAAAAATAAATAAATATGATAACTATAAATTCGGAGATACAGAAAGGAAATGACTTTTAACCTGAACGTCAAAGGATCTAAGAGTTTTAGCCTTTCTGATACCTTCCGGTAGCGCATTCCACAATCGAACAGCATATTATTAGCAATATTAAAAGTCAGTAAACACTCGTTTAACCAATTAAGTATTTAAAATTAACCACTAACATTATAAACGTTAAGTGAAAGTCTCATTTAAGTTCAAAATTTCAGCTTAATCGCTAAGTGGTCACTCAGAGCTTAGCACTTAACAAAATTTGTACTTTATCTTTGAGATTTGAGAACCGCACACACTAAAGTGTTTAAGTTTAACTTGGAGGACGAGGGTCAGTCAGGGATGCTCAAAGTTTTGATATAATTGAGTTCAGCTGCCTATTAAGAGTTCACTTAGTAGCTGTTGTGAGTACCTTGGGCAGAATGCGGTTCCCAAACTGTTATAAAGGGAATTTCGTAGTTCTGAGTGTTTGATGGTCGGTTTAATCATATTTATGGATGCTAAGTTTTGGGGAAGTATGATGAATTTCAGGACTGTGTTAATTGATATTAATAAATTGTAAGTATATTTTAGACATCTTCATATTTGTCATGATTAGAAATAAGTAGCTCTATATACAGGATGACTTTTCAGGCTCCAATGTCATCATGTATACTAAAATAACCCGACCTCCCGATATGAGTTGTTGACTTTTGGCGGTGGGCTAGTCGGCGACTTCACATTGAAAATTGGAAATTGAAATCATTTTTTCATTTTAGGCTGATACAGCACTTGTGATCGTCGATAAAGCTACGCCAACGGTTTGCAAATCCTACGGCGGGAGGCCTTGTAATTATAACGAGAAGAACCGACAAGAAACTCGCCAAGGGCTGTTTTTTTCTCCCTGTCTTATATCATACAGAGTCTTCAAAGTGAAAAGTGACTCTAACATCATCTAAGCAATTTTACTTTCAATCACTTAATCTTAAATATAAATCCAAAATATTTGGAAAGTCCAAAAGTGCACGCCTTGTAACGCTCATTAAAGAAAAATAAAAAAATAATCCCTCACCAAATAACGTAAGTACTTTGAAGTCGGGCGTGAAACATGTACTTAAAATTTTTTGTTGTTTTTGTTAAGACCCGCCCGACTTCAAAGTACTTACGTTACTTGGTGAGGGATTATTTCTAATTTTGTTGATGTCATTTTTTTGAAGGCGGTTTTATTTTATAATAAAAATAATTTTTATTTCACTCTTGTTAGTGCATCATGCAGGCAATTTACGTGTATTCTGGTAAATATATGTATGTGATCAAACTGAGAACCTCGTTTTTTGAAGTCAGTTAAAATACCTTGAGGTATCCCCTTTCCAACAAAACAAGAATCATCTAAATCGGTTTATAAACAAAGGAGTTATGCCTAAAGATACGTAATAAATTCACATAAAGTGGTAACAAAACGACAGTATTTTCAAGATTTCCTGAAAACTACTAAACCGATTTCAAAATTTCAAAAAATGGGACCACCCAAGTAGCATTCGGGGTTCTATATAAGACGTCTAGTCGTTCACATGTACTCCACAAGCTGTGTAAGTCAGCTGTATAAGAGCTGTACAGCTTGCTATAATGCTCTTGTAGAACCAGTTTGGGCACAAATTAGACAGCCTTAAGTTCACTATAGCTGTACATTAGCAGTATAATAGCATTATAATAGCAGTTTAAGTAGTAACATCGGACTTAAGGCTGACTTACGGCACTATATGGGACGCAGTGTGAACCATACAACGTACATGAGTGTAATAAAGAGTAACAAGTGGCTAAATACACAGCCATCACAGTTATAAAATCCGACAAAAGTACTCCAGTGCTACCTAAAATTCACGTGTGTCCTAAATTATTTATTTATTTTACTAATGTTTGGTTTTGTGTGTGCCGTCAGAACACATCAACTCCGGCGGATATCATTTGGATAAAAATGTATGATAAGTAGCTGTTTTAAGTACTTAATAATGTTAATGCCATGGGAATGCAACTTTATCGTGAAATGTATACATATTTACAGTTAAAATATTCACGCGCCTCTGTAAAAATGCGATATTCATTTTAAAATATTTAAAACTGGCTGAGAGGAAATCTACAATTTTCAGTTTTTGATATTATATTAGCATTATAATTATACTACGGTAATAATATAACATGAAACCAAAACTCAATCGCTCTATCTGCGTATTTTGTGATTAATCTGCATGATAATTTTGGAGATTTATTTGGTAAATATTTTAGGTTACGTAGAAAAAAATGGTGGAGATGAAATACGGCTATGTGAACTGTTATAACTCCAATTTAATGCGGTGAGCGTATAATAGGTTCACATGTGTTCTGTTAAAATGCTGTTATCTATATGAAGTCCCACATTTGTACCACTACAGAGCCAATGTCTATAAATTTGTTCTAATGTGAACTTATGTTCAGCTTTAAGCTGTAGTTCAGGTCAATTGTGTATCATCGTTTTTTCTTTCAATATACTGAAATTCACACATTTTTGCACGCAACGTAATAAACACACAGTTTGTGGGATAAGTGTAATAGAATATCACATTCACATTCATGTTCAGCTTACAGCAAATAAGAGTAGTACTTGTGGACAAATAAACTGCTATTGATGTTAATGGACAAGACATGTAGTCTTTTTAACAGCCTATAGTGCACATGCGAACCATTTAAACACTTCTGTACAGATAGTAAAAAAGGGTTATTTTAATGATCACAAACAAGTCCTACTACAGCTACTAGCTGTATAACAGTCTAAAACAAGTAAACATAACAGCCTTTGGCTTTATAAATGACCACGTGTGTTCTATTAAAATGCTATTTCTATAACATCGTACAAGTAGGCCGTTAAACAGCGGTTGCCGTATCTCTACCCTACTATAATGCTCTTAGGCAGACGGCTGACTAAAGGATAGTTGTTAGAGTATTATAACACCAATAATCGTAAAAAAGTATAACTCTACACTCCTATAAGTCCCTTAGACAGGTATAGGTGTTATTAATCGCAATAATGCAGCTTATACATCACGATTGAACTGTAATAATGCTTCAAGTACACCTGGGAACTAAATGTGTACTCTTAAATGGAGTAAAATGCTACTTGGGCAACTTATGAAAAATCCTAATGTTATAACGTTTGAATCACTTCAATCGGTTCGTAATCGGTGTACATACATATAAAAATAGAAGCGACAAATAGAAAACTTCCTCCTTTTCAATTTTTGAAGTCGGTTAAAAAAACAAAATTTACTTGAAATAAAATAAAAGCCTGCGCTGCAGGCTGCAGGATGCGGGCAGCGCAGGACCGATCGTTGTGGAGATCCTTGGGGGAGGCCTATGCCCAGCAGTGGGCGTCGTTCGGCTGACATGATGATGATGATGATGATGAAAATAAAAGCCTATCACAAATTAACAATACATTATGTTAACAATTCATAAACGCCCCCAGCGATATTCTTTCCCACGACCATTTATCAGAAGCAGCTGAAAATCTCTGAAATATTCATTACAGACATTGTCGGTTTTTCTTGTGTTCAATTCAATTTATTAAATAATCAGTTACACGGTTTCACAGCGCGAACAAATTCTATATAAAGAGACAATAGATCAAAATCAAAATATTCTTACAGTCAAACATATTTTTGCTAAAAACTAAAGCAAGATAAAAAATGTGTTAGATAATTGTTTGATTGTAAAAGGCTGACTAATATAATGATAATAATATAATAATAATAATTTACTTCCGAAAAGCCTAAAAAAGTAATATGATTATTGTATTTTCATCTAAATGTTGGGCTGTTGTGTATGAAATAAATGTTTGAATGTACGAGTATGTGATGGTGTCTAAAATTTATTTATTTATTATTATTAAGTGCAGCCGAGTTGCCGAGCCGAGTACGAATCGTCTCGCTCGCAGGTTCGACGACTCCCAACCTCCCGAACAAGCCGGGTTCCGAAAAGGTTATAGTACCATAGACCACATTCTTACGCTGCGGCAAGTTATACAGAAGACCGAAGAGTATAACTTGCCACTATGCTTGGCGTTCGTGGACTATGAGAAAGCCTTTGATTCGACCGAGACCTGGGCAGTGCTGCTGTCTCTCCAGACGTGCCAAATAGACTACAGGTACATCGACGTGCTGAGGTACTTATACCAAAACGCCACCATGTCGGTCCGATTACAGAACCAGAGCTCTAATCCTATCCAACTACATCGAGGTGTGAGTCACCTCTCCGAAACTATTCACAGCTGCGTTGGAGGATATTTTTAAGCTACTGGACTGGAATGGATTTGGCATTAACATCAATGGCGAGTATCTAACACACCTGCGGTTTGCCGATGATGTAGTTCTCATGGCTGAGACCTTGGAAGACCTGAACACAATGCTCGAAGATCTCAGCAATGCTTCCCAAAGAGTGGGTCTGAAGATGAACATGGATAAGACGAAAATCATGTCCAATGCCCATGTTGCATCCGCTCCAGTTAATGTTGGGAACATTACACTCGAAGTTGTTGACCACTATGTCTACCTAGGACAGACAATCCAATTAGGTAAGTCGAACTTCGAGAAAGAGATCTCTCGTCGAATCCAGCTCGGATGGGCAGCGTTTGGGAAGCTCCGGCATATATTTGCGTCCAAAATTCCTCAATGTCTCAAGACTAAGGTCTTTGACCAGTGTGTGTTGCCAGTTATGACTTATGGAAGCGAGACGTGGTCTTTTACTATGGGTCTCATAAGAAGGCTCAAGGTCACCCAGCGAGCAATGGAGAGAGCGATGCTTGGTATTTCCCTGCTCGATCGAATCAGAAATGATGAGATCCGCAGGAGAACTAAAACGACCGACATCGCTCGAAGGATTGCTCAGTGGAAGTGGCAGTACAGTAGGCGGGACACATAGCGCGGAGAACCGATGGCCGTTGGGGCGGAAAAGTTCTCGAATAGCGACCGCGAACCGGACGACGTTCCGTGGGCAGGCCCCCTACAAGGTGGACCGACGATCTGGTCAAGGTCGCGGGAAGCCGCTGGATGCGGGCAGCGCAGGACCGATCGTTGTGGAGATCCTTGGGGGAGGCCTATGCCCAGCAGTGGGCGTCGTACGGCTGAAATGATGAAGTGCAGCCGGGACCAACGGTTTAACGTGCCTTCCAAATCACCCATCCCGTGACCGACCATTGCAAAAGTTGCTTGACCTCAACGATCGCAGGCCGAGCGCGGTAACTATTGTGCCAGGGGTTTACAATAATCTAAAATTTTACTCATAATTTCTCCGGCTCGAGACGTAGAGTTAGCAAAATATTACATTTAATCTCTGAAACCTTATTGCGAGTTCCCCGTATAGTAGGCTGCTTGCGGATTTGCCCGAAACCTTACACTGCGAGGCATTGGATTTCCCACGCTTTGCATCATCTTTTGGTTTCTTTGGATGCCATTCCGTGAAGGATGGAACTTAATAATGAAGCACATGCATATTCCAGCGACTTCTCGTGACCTTGACTAGATCGTCGGTCCACCTTGTAGGGGGCCTATACCCACGGAACGTCGTCCGGTACGCTGTCGCGATTCGAAAACCTTTCCGCCCAAACGGCCATCGATTCTCCGCGCTATGTCTCCCGCTCACTGTCACTTCAACGATGCCATCCTTCGAGCACTGTCGGTTATTTTAGTTCTCCTGTGGATCACCTCATTTCTGATCATCTTAAATTATGTGTCGATGACGTCATGTCGTCTTATTTTCTTTTAGATGATAAATATTAGAAAAAACAAGACCTTCGACGAATTCATAGACAGAATAATCCTAAAAATAATCTACAATTTCCTGGTCAAGGATATCTCTGTAGAAAAAAAAAACATTTATTCCCTGAAACCGTCCGACCACCATCTTATCTAAATCTGCTGTCATAACAACGATGTTTACAGCATTGTTGTGTTCCGGCAGCTAGAGATAAGATAGCCAGATCCTCAGTGGTTGAGGATTCCAGGAGTAGTACGCTTCCATCTTCAGCCTTATCACCACTTAACATCAGGTGTAATAAAAGCTAAGTGCTACTAAAATACTACTACTAAAATATTGACGATTCATAAGTACATATTTATTATGTCTAAGTGAATAAAGAATACGTACGTACGGTTGAAATGATGATGATGATGATGAATAAAGAATATTTTTATCTTTATCTTATCTACACTACACCTTTGTAAATAAAAAAAATCGCATAAGAAAATTTTTATGGATAATCTCAAACAGATATAATAATATGCATAGTCCCCAACCTTACATATCAAGTGTCATCACTTTATTACAACTATATGTACTTTCGAGATGTCTCTCTCGATATTTTTTCAATATTCCCCCTTGCCATAAAGTTTCAGATTTTATTTTCAATCCTTCCTTCTTATTCCGTGCCCCAACTTTATCGGAACAATCGTGGACCGCTCGAGTTATGGTAAGAACTTTGGGCGCGCTATAAATGTATTTTGATCGGATTCACGCTTTCCTGGAACATTTGTTGAGTGATAAAAGTGATGGAGGAAGGTTGTGGGTTCTATACTCACTTGGAACCTGTTTGTGTGATTAAAATTTGTATTTGTTCTGTGTCAGGGTAATATATTATTGTTGATACTACTTTCTATTAATATTAAAAATGCGAAATTTATTTGACACATACCAAAACAGCTGACAATTTTTTAGTAAGTTTCGTATCTTAATAAAAATTTGTTACCGAGTTGGATTTTATCTGAATACAACACCATAGAATACAATTTTTCCCAATTTCAACCTTTGTTGGAAACAAATTGAAAATGAAATTCTGTACAAAACACACATTACAGAAATATGCAATGCGGACTTAATACTAAAACTATTCTTTGTCAGTCAACTTTTATGAAACAGAGAACAACTAATGCGGCACAAAACATAATAATACCTATACTCTACAATATACAAATATCATTAAATGAATTTACTGGTTGGTTCTGATTTTCAGAGTTCTGAAGCTATTTTTTTCTAAACTTAACTTATATTTGAATTATGTTACACACTATTCAAAAAGTCATAATGGCTAATTGAAGTGCAATTTCATGTTTTCGATCAATTGACTTACAGATAACAGCAAATCACTTTCAAGACGTTGTATTGTACTATTTATACTGATATAATATGTGTGCAAGGGTGTTTGTTTGTTCACCTTTCACGTTATAATGGAACAAAACGGATCGTCGTGATTTTTGGTATGAGGATTTTTGTAAGCTGGAGACTGACAATAGGATACTTTTTATCCCGGAAAAATATCACATTCCCGCGGGATAATGTCGTGTAGTCCACGCGGGTGAAGCCGCGGGCGGAAGATACTTATTTATAAACTACTCATCAGTTACGATTGAAAATATAATTTATTTTCCTCTTAAAGTCTACCTACTCAACAACTATACCACCCAATCTGAATGTTCCACTTAAAACAATTTCAATAAAACTCAAAAGCAATAAAAGTTACCGTATCAAGGCACACTAATAGCAATATTAATTAAATTCCGGACATTCCCGCGAGTGTCGGATTAATTCGGTAGCCATCGGAACTTCAACCCATTAAACTTGACTCGCGATCTCTAACGCTGTGATAACAACTAAAGGCTTGAGCACACCAAACGCAGGTCAGAAGCAGCGCTGTTTGAATGCAGGCCCGGACTACAAACCAGCGGCGGCGGCGCGGGAGCGGGGACGAAGCAGCGCAGGCGCAGCGCAGAGCAGTTTAAGCGCGGGCCCGCGCTGTTTTATAACTATGGCGGCCATGTTAGCATGACATACCGCTGCAGGGCGTTCGCAGTGCAGCGCATCGAAAACAGTTGACGAGTGTTGTATTATGCCTACTGCCTGCGTGCCCGTCACACTGAACGTGGTTTGAACGCGGGCCCGCGTTGCAACTGCTTTGAAACTGCTGCTGCGTTCAGTGTGCCGACTACTGCCGATTCCCGCGCTGCTACTGACCTGCTCTGCTTCTGACCCGCGTTTGGTGTGCTCAAGCTTAAGCAGCGCGGGAGTTGGCGGGAGTCGGCACACTGAACGCAGCAGCATTTTCAAAATATTTGCAACGTGGGCCTGAGTTCAAACCGCGTTCAGTGTGACGGGTTGGGCAGACAGTAGGCATAATATAACTCTCGTTAACTGCTTTCGACGCGCTGCGCTGCACTGCGAACGCCCTGCCTCGGTGTGTCATGCTAACATGGCCGCCATAGATATATAACAGCGCGGGCCCGCGTTGTTAAACTGCTCTGCGCCGCGCCTGCGCTGCTTCTGCCCCGCTTCCGCACAGCCGCCGCTGGTTTGTAGTCCGGCAGTTGCAGTGCGGGCGGCGCGGCGCGGCGCAGAGCAGTTAATTTTGTGTGACGTAGTTCATAATTTCTTGTATTCAAACAGCGATGGTTCTGACCTGCGCTTGGTGTGCTCAAGCCTTAAGTAATCTTAGAGCGGTATCCTACACCAGTCTCGGAGACGAGACCTTTGTATTGCGTGACATGTCCATTATCCTACTAATATTATAAATGCGAAAGTTTGTGAGTATAAATGTCTAGAGGTATGGATTGTTTGTCCCTCTTTCACGCAAAAACTACTAAACGGAAATGGATGAAATTTGCAACAGAGATAGATGTGGGCTTGTAAAAGTTTGTAAGTATGGATGTATGGATGTCTGGAGGTATGGATGTTTGTTACTCTTTCACGCAAAAACTATTGAACGGATCTGGATGTTTGCAACAGAGATATATTATAGGCTTGCAAAAGTTTGTGAGTATGGATGTATGGATGTCTGGAGGTATAGATGTTTGTTACTCTCTCACGCAAAAACTACTGAACGGATCTGGATGAAATTTGCAACAAAGCTAGGTTAGGTTAGGAAAGGCTGGAATAACACAAATGATACTTTTTATTTCGATATTCCCACGGGAACGGGAACTACGCGGGTGAAACGGCGGGCGGCCGCTAGTGTCAACATATTTGTGTACCGGCTGTTGGAGATAAAATAGCCAGTACCTCAGTGATTGAGGATTCCGGGAGTAGTATTACACCTTCAGCCTTATCACCACTTAACATCAGTCGTGATGAAGGCTAAGTGCTACCCCGTTGTTGATAAGAATAAAATACACAGCTTTTGATATAAACTTTATGAATAATGTAAAATATAAGCCTCTTATAACTTTAGATACAAACCATATCATTATGATATTACCTACTAAACTAAACTGTCATCGACCGTGTGCGACCGCCCTTAACTTTATGACCCCCACAGGGTACCCAACGATACCCCGGGATCTAAAAGACCCCTATCTCCGCATTCAATTCGTCGCCTTTTCAGCCGTTACAGTTATTGTAGGGGATATGAAGTGACGAGCGAATGGACTGTATATTTTAGGGTTAAAAAGTGTCTGATATATTTAATACAGTAGCAGCCCGAGATTTTTACAAAGAGTACCTACATGGAAAAATTCAGTAAATACTATTGACAAAATGTCGTAAATGATAAATCTTCTGAAATATTTCAGTTCGAAAATGTAAAATAATTTTATCTACACTCATGTTATAATATTCGAATTATGAACTCATGCCTGCACGTATACTGATACACTTTACGCCATAGTCAACTTTAAAAAATAAAGCTTCTGTATCCGGGTGTTTCATAATGACCATTATGCAACACCCGGATACAGCTGTCACTCATTATAAAACACTTATATTTCTTAAATTTACAGTCTCCATGGCAACCGTAGGATTTACCGGCCCTGACTTCCAACTTTTTCAAGCTCTTCGTTAGCCGGCAACAATCAGAAACGTTTTTAAAATTAGAGTTTTGAATTTAGAAGGAATATAGACCGTATAGACACTCCAATTCACATTTTATAATTAATATTGATTTGCTTTATTTTTGAAATCCATACTAGTACATACTAATATTATAATTGTGAAAGTGTGTTTGTTTGTTTGTTTATTTGTTTGTTTGTTTGTTTGTTTGTTTGTTTGTCCGTCTTTCACGTCAAAACGGAGCAACGGATCGTCGAGATTTTCGGTAAGGAGATAATTTGAGAGCTGGAGAGTAACATAAGCTACTTTTTATCCAGGAAAATTATAAAATAAAAATGGTAATTTTGTATAGAAAACCGTTAAACTGTCATAATTCACACAACTGTCATTTCTTAGCCGCTTCCAAAGAGAAGGTATGTCAAAGAGTATGTAATCACTGACATTTTTGCCACTTAGGATTTCTTTTTTTTTATAAGTGGCATTGTGTCAGGCAGGTGATACGAAGTTCGTCTCTAATAAAATTTCTATGGCAAGACAACGTTTGCCGGGTCAGCTAGTATATAATAAATGTAATGAGTGTAGATAAAGTAGTGTATGAGACTGCACATAACTCGGTATTAAAACACTCGTGGAATACTATTAAAAAACTCGCCAAGGCTCGTTTTTTAAACTCCCACTCGTGTTTTAATACCCCTCATTATGCGACAGTCACATAAACTACTATTATTTTACACATTCAAAGTGAAATATTTCAAAAAGTAGGTATATCATTTACGACATTTTGTCAGTAGTATTTGTCGTTTGTAATTATTTTCTAACTGGTGCATGTTTTATACAGGATACATTTTTGACCAGTGCACAAATTTTTAGGATCGACTCAGAATCGGTAAGTGAACAACTTTCTCCTAGAAAGAAACATGGGTCGAAATACGACAAAATTTTTTGGACTTCCTATACTAAATCGATTACGTCGTGATGAGACCGATTTGTATGAAGAGTCAAAAATTTTTTGTCATATTTCGACCCATGTTTCTAGGAGAAAGTTATTCACTTACCGATTCTGAGTCGATCCTATGCCGATGCCTTTTAAAATCGCTTCCTCTCTCATCGTACCCTCTCCCGCAGGCCCGCCACTCAGATTATAGAGTCGTAACGAGTGCGTCCCTCAAATCCCTCCCCTTGCCTCCCGCAATGTGATCGCAGTTTAACACTCATGTGCCGACCGGTTTAAACAAATCTAGCGGGGTCAATGACATCTTGGGTTTACTGTTGCGAATAGTTTTGTTTGTTTGTAGTGATAAATGTATGACTTCTAAGTTAAAGAATTATAAAATTTCATTTGTAACTCAATTGTACTAACTTATAAAATAAATAACTTTTTACATTCACACCAATTATCTAAGCCTATGTTAATTCATTAAGAAACTGTATCATGGAAAACTTGATAACGGATAAAAATACTTTTTGTTTGTAAATACATACTTAATATACATAGTTAACACCTAGACCAAGACAAATAGACATGTTCATGCGCACAAATATTTGTCTTGTCCGGGAATCGAACCCGAGACCACTGGCGCAGAAGGTGGGTAGCCTACCCCTGCGCCAAATCGGTCGTCACTTATAGGTACATTAACTTACGGTTACTTACAACCTTATACCTGGAAAATCACTTTTAGCCATCGAATTCGATGATTACCCTGCTTAATCATTCATGTTTATATTTAAACTTATGGAGAATTCTGTTTGCGCCGGGCCTGGATATCAATTAAACATCTTAATCGAAAATTGTATAATTTAACATTATAGACACAAGATTTAGCCAGAAAAACATGTGCAATCTATCGATCTAGACATTATCTAGCATCTATTCTTCTTTAGAATTAAATAACAATGACGAATGACGGTATTTCTACCGTGTATTCCTTCTCATATCTTAGTCCAGGGGACTTATTTTAGAATTTCGCCACTTACGTCGAGAGCTAGCTTAGTACTCATTTCAATATGAATACTAATCAAGCGCTCGACACGAGTGACGAAATTCAAAAATAGACCCCCATGAAGATATTCGATTTACACAATCAAGGGGCAAATTATGAAAAACAATTGATTTCATTTGTTAGCGTGGACAAAATATGACTGCACGTCCCGAGCTTACAGGGTTTAGGGCCTGTTTCACAATAGGAAGTTGATTAGCTGTTACTTGACAGAAAGGCCATACAAAACTGTCAAGTAAACTGGAAAGTATCTCCTAATCGGACATTGTGAAACAGGCACAAAAGGTGAAGTAAATTTATTCGTCACTAGCTGTTGCTTTACCTAGTATTATATCCCGTGGGAATAAGATTTACTGTAAAATGTTATTATAAACTATTACCATTATCCTCCTCTTTGTAAAATTATATCCAGATCCGTTCAGCTGTTTCGTCGTGATTGAGTAAGAAACATCGAAACTTTGTTCTTAATAATAATAAGCAAGATAAATAATTTGACGGCTGAAATTAAGAATGCAGGAAAGATACTGAATTAAAAGATAGAAAGATAGATATTAAAAGTTTCTTGCGGCTACCATGATATTTTATTTGACCGTTAATTCAGTGATCGGATAATCGGATGCATATTTACCTAAAGTTAATTTTTGGCTAACTAACTATGGAAGCGGCTTCTCAAAATATGTTTTTTAAATATAAATCACGGGATTCCAGTATATTCGGGAATGCAAAACTAGTCGGTAACATGGTGTAAAAACGAAGCCTTTAGCATGTGGTATTTATTTAAAAAAAAACCGGGATTCCGTGTTTACTTACACAACTATTCATACGTATGCACTTGAAGTTTAGTTAAGTTCCCAATGCGATTTATGAGTATGTAGAGTGTTAGAGGAAGAGTAGTGAGGGTTAGTTTAAATAAAACAATAAGCACCTACTTACAATAATACTTTATTGGACATAATTACAAGATACCAAACATAAATATACTTTTAATAAATTAAGTACTTTAAATATCCTTCATTGAAATGTACAAAGGTGAGCTTATGATATCCTGATTTGGCGTAAATATTACCTCAGTTACTATAACTTTAATCACTATCTATCACTATGGTTTGGTCACTGAAATCTGACGTTGACGACTTGACTGAAATCCCCAGATTTGGCCATATTTGTATCGCAAAACGGTTTTGGTAAAATTACAGAACGATGTTCAAAATTTTATATAAAAATATTGTAAATTGTCTATTTTAGCCCGTACGAACTATAAGATGCAGAGCAGTGAAAAATTTCCGTCAGTGTAATGTAAAACTTTACATTTTCCAAATATATATCGATACATTCAAATTTCTTTGTAAAAATAAACAATCCTTACCTTGTGGTTACCTATGGTTAAATTATTATTGTAAATTGTTCACACGTTTCAGAATATTTTCGCCAGTAAAATTTAATAACCGTGAGTTCAAAGATGGAATAAAAAATATAGATCATTTTATAAAATTATAGCACATTTAATTCACTCCATTGCATTATTCATAAATAGTAAAATTTATTTCACTTCAGCCATTTTGTTTAATTTATGTTCTTTGTACAACCTTGCTTGACGATCTCGCTCGATGACGTACTCTCGCGAAGTACGCGGGAATCTCGATTCTTGGAGCGCGTCCGCAAAATACGTTTCTTCTTGCAGCGGTTCTGCAGTGGTTTTTGTAGGCTAATATAGCGTAGGTATTTTAGCATTTATATAGATAGAGGGATTTATCTGTTACGTAGTTTCTAATCTTACGCCGGGTACACCTGTATTCGTCTACTGTGCAGCACTCCGCGTGAACTTCAGAGCCGCCAAGTTATTTTGCGCGTACTGTACAAGCCGAGCTATGGAGATCTAGCAACGTTGCGCGTGAATTGTCCATTTCTATTAAAACGCCAATGATAATACAACAAATTTAAAGCAAGAGAAAGCTTACAATACTTACCAATACCTGACAGCCACTAAATAGATTTCAACTTTTTTATATGGAGCCTGGCATACCTAAAGTTCCAAGTACCTACCTAAAAATGCCAAGTTTTAATATACTAAGTTTTATATACACATTCAAAGTGAAATATTTCAAAAAGTACATCATTTACGACTTTTTGTCAAAGATTATTTGTTGTTTAAAAATGTTTTCTCTGACGATTGGTGTATGTTTCATAGGTGTACACCAAAATATGACGTTTAGGTACGTACGTTAGGTAAGTACGCAACTTTAAGTATGCATACGTACGTTTGTGGTAGAAGGCAGTGAAGTTACATAGATACTGTGTATCCTAAACATTTAACTAACTTAGTCCTTTAATACGATAGGTAGGTGCTGGTACTACTGTTAGTTGAGCGCGGGATTTTGTTGATGATGTTGTTTTACTTTAATAAGGAAGAACTTGAATGTTTTTTTTTATAATTTCTTATTTAGTATTCGTTTGAGATATGTTTCGAAACTTGGAAAAGTATGTTAAGAAATGTAAAATTATAAAGGAGTTATTATTTTTAGATATATTTTGATACAAAAGTGCATTCCATTTTAGCCAACATCTGAATATAAGTAAATAGGTACCTACCAGATTTGATTCTATATAACCAAAACACTATATTTGTCCATTCCGAAATCCCGGGATTTTTCGATACAAAAGTGCATTCCATAACAGCCAACACCTCAACTTTAGGTAAATATACATCCGATTATCCGACCTCTATCTATAACAGACAGTATACCTAAGGGCTCCCACACATCGCATCGCAAAAATCTGCTACGCGTGTCAAGTAGTTGACAGGCAATAATCGCATCGTAGTTATGTGTGGGAGCCCTAAACTCGAACAATATTGATGTTCAATGTCTTTCCTAACACACAATATCCGTATAACACCTGCAATTAATATCACCAAAAGTTGTAATACAGTAATTACAAATTTTATTGCCCCGGCGATTGTTGTCAAAGTGTAATTAATTTGAGACTTTCTTGTCTCAACCCCTAATTGGTATGCGTGACGTCACGTCCCCCCTCCAGTTTAAGGTGGATGTCGTCATCACAATAACTCATCCGACCTTACTCTGTGGTTACAATGAATTGAGCATTTGTTTATTTGCTACCACAGATAATAAAATACTTTACTTTTGCAACGAACTTTCCGCTTACGGCTTCGCCCGCGGGACTTCACGACGTTATCCCACGGGAACGTGATATTTTTCCGGGATAAAAATTAGCCCAAGACACTCTACAGCTCCTAAACTATTCCCATACCAAAAAATCACATCGACAAGTTTCTCCGTTTTGACGTGGATGACGAACAAACAAACAAAAATACAAAATTTTAATGCAACCCTTTTTTGAGTGATCTTAGGAAACCGAAAGCTAAATTTACATGGCATCTTGATTGTCCAAAGTTGCAATTACACTTACACTAGTTAGGCCCCTAATAATAAGAAATAATATAATAGTTATAATAAAATAAATAAATAAAAATTATATTTTCGGACCAGACAGCTATAAGTGGTAATAAACCTAGAGTTAGTCTATACTAATATTATAAGGAGGAAAGATTTGATTGTTTGTTTGTTTGCATCGAATAGGCTCTGAAACTACTGGACCGATTTGGAAAATTCTTTGACCATTAGAAAGCTAAGGTAAATGTTCCAGTGAATGACACTTTAAGGAGGAAACTTGCACATTTTTAGGAAAAACTACTTAACTATTTAACAGACTGTTAACACTCGTTTGCAGATATAACACCCTGTAGACACAATTATCCCCTAAAATCTTGGTGTACAAGGCTCTACATGTTGCATTGACTACGGGTGCTCTGTGTCCAATGAAGCCGCGCCGCTGCAGGCAAGTGGCAGTGGGTGGCCAAATTATTAGGGACAGTGCTCATATTTATGTAATTTATAGTTTGTAATATTAGTTTCTGTAAAATATATTGTTTTTTAAAGTTTATTTTGTTCGATATTGCTACTGGTATCTTTATAATTGTTTTTGGTTGGTGGCAATACAGGATATGCGATTCATCTGTCGATAATGTGACACTTCTCCTTAAACAGATAATTTTTCAAAAAAGCGCGGTTTTGTAGTGTTTTTGTTTTGGTAGATTTTTTATTAGTTTTAACCGACTTTCATGTCCTAAATAATCATAAGGTAAGTAATTGTTTATAAAACAAGATTCTTGCTGTTTTGTCTATGAATTTACATTGTATTAATGTCTCGACGCGATCACTTTAATTTTCTAGTTTTTTAGAAAGGGAAAGGCTTCAGGCTTGTCTCCAAGAAAATGTAGAGAGGTACAAACGTTGTCACAGCATTCTACACATTCCCAAAGAGACATAGCAGCTATAACTGGGGTTTTAAAGTCTGCCGTTAATATAATAAAAGCTAAAATTTACAACAGCAAACCTCTAGAGGCAAATCGTGATAGCAAATGTGGCAGGAAAAGGATCACCACTCTTCGTACTGATAGAAAAATCAGAGACATCTGCCTCAAAAATCGTAAAAAGAGCGTTGCACGTTTGACCATGATGATGAACGACGATGGTGTAACTGATCTTTTGATTTCGGAAAGGGCAATACGGAGGCGGTTGGTCGAACAGAATCTGATGGGTCGGCGACCTACCAAAAAACCACGCCTAACAGATGTTATGAAAAAGAAACGACTGCAATGGGCTAGACAACATCAAAATATAACTGTTGCAGATTGGAGTCGAGTATTTAAACTTTTTTGAGTAGTATAAATAGGTCTTTAACGATTTTCTTCTATAAATTCTGTAATTTTACAGGTGTGTTTTTCCGACGAGTCAACATTTCAAGTTCAATTGACAAAAGTTCTTTTGTAAGACGACGCCCTGGGAAAAAATTCCACGCAGATAGGCCTAGTGGAGAGGGTTAAACACCCGGTTAGTGTCATGGTGTGGTCTGGCATCTCGGCCAAAGGCATGGGGCGCCTATTCATTGCTGAAAGGACCATGAACCAAGACCAGTACAAGCAACTCATAGAAACTAACCTACTGCCGTAGGTTTTTTAATAGTTACCTAATAACTACTACATCTTTATGCATAACTCTACTACATCGTGCCATAAAGCCAGAAGTGTGACTTCATTCTTGGATAATAGAAATGTCTCTGTTTTGCCTCGGCCTGGGAAATTGCCAGATATAAACCCCATAGAGAACATGTGGGAACTCACCAAACGGGTGATGGCGAAAAAACTAATTTACACCAATCGGCAATTGATAAAAACTCTCATCCAAGAATGAAATAACAACCCCACACTGCAGGAAAATGCAAAAGCGTGCATTAAGAGCATGCATTGCAGCAAAAGGTGGCATTACAAAATACATATTAAAACTTACTTTTGTTACGTCTATCAGTATATATACTTAAACGAAGAAGCTAAAACAGTTTTTTTTTTATTTTTAGTTTTTATGATCTCGATAGAATACAAAATCATTTAAAAAATACATAAGAGACCTACAACCAATCATTTGTTACAGATATTCAATTGAACTGTAAAAATAAGAAATCTCAGTACTGTCCCTAATAATTTGGCCACCTATGGTATAAACCGGTTCCTCTTTTATGCTAGAGAAACCATATATTATAAAATAATTATCATCATCATCACCATCATCATCATGTCAGCCGAACGACGCCCACTGCTGGGCATAGGCCTCCCCCAAGGATCTCCACAACGATCGGTCCTGCGCTGCCCGCATCCAGCGGCTTCCCGCGACCTTGACCAGATCGTCGGTCCACCTTGTAGGGGGCCTGCCCACGGAACGTCGTCCGGCACGCGGTCGCCATTCAAGAACCTTTCCGCCCCAATGGCCATCGGTTCTCCGCGCTATGTGTCCCGCCCACTGCCACTTCAATGATGCAATCCTTCGACCGATGTCGGTTGTTTTAGTTCTCCTGCGGATTTCATCATTTCTGATTCGATCGAGCAGGGAAATTCCAAGCATCGCTCTCTCCATTGCTCGCTGGGTGACTTTGAGCCTTCTTATGAGACCCATAGTAAAAGACTACGTCTCACTTCCATAGGTCATTACTGGCAACACACACTGGTCAAAGACTTTCGTCTTGAGACATTGAGGTATTTCGGACGCGAATATATGTCGGAGCTTCCCAAACGCTGCCCATCCGAGCTGGATTCGACGAGAGATCTCTTTCTCAAAGTTGGACTTACCTAACTGGACCGTCTGTCCTAGGTAAACATAGTGGTCAACAACTTCGAGTGTAATGTTCCCAACATTAACTGGAGCGGGTGCAACATGGGCATTGGACATGATTTTCGTCTTGTCCATGTTCATCTTAAGACCCACTCTTTGCGAAGCATTACCGAGATCTTCGAGCATTGTGTTCAGGTCTTCCAAGGTCTCAGCCATAAGAACTACATCATCGGCAAACCGTAGATGTGTTAGGTACTCGCCATTGATGTTGATGCCGCATCCTTTCCAGTCCAGCAGCTTAAAAATATCCTCCAACGCAGCTGTGAACAGTTTGGGAGAGATGACATCTCCCTGTCTCACACCTCGCTGTAGTTGGATAGGATTAGAGCTCTGGTTCTGTAATCGGACCGACATGGTGGCGTTTTGGTATAGGTACCTCAGCACCTCGATATACCTGTAGTCTATTTGGCACCTCTGGAGAGACTGCACCACGGCCCAGGTCTCGATCGAATCAAAGGCTTTCTCATAGTCCACGAACGCCAAGCAAAGTGGCAAGTTATACTCTTCGGTCTTCTGTATAACTTGCCGCAGCGTATGAATGTGGTCTATGGTACTGTAGCCTTTCCGGAACAAGGCTTGTTCGGGAGGTTGGAAGTCGTCGAACCTGCGAGCGAGACGATTCGTAATGACTCTCGAAAACAACTTATAGATATGGCTCAGAAGCGAGATGGGTCTATAATTCTTCAAGAGAGTTTTATCACCCTTCTTGAAAAACAGCATCACATCGCTTCTGCCCCATGCCTTTGGCGTGTTGCCCTCGAGGATGACAGAGTTGAAGAGCTTCTGGAGGACCTTAAGTATCGGCTTACCGCACGCTCTTAGAAGTTCTGTTGTGATTCCGTCATCACCCGCCGCCTTGTTGTTTTTGAGCTGCTTGAGAGCCATTCTAATCTCGTACAGGCTGACGTCCGGGATATCTTCGGTATAGTGTCGGGTAAGCTTGGCTCTAGGGTCTTAAGCCTTGCTTTCAACAGGTGTTTGCGTGGAATATAGCTGTCCATAGAAACTCTCAATCTCCCCCAGGATTTCAGGTGTTGACGAAACGATGCTACCTTCCCCAGTTTTCAGCCTCGTCAATTGACTTTGCCCGATAGACAGATCTCTCGCGAACACTTTGGAGCCTTTGTTCCGCTCAATGGCTTCTTTAATACGCTCGGTATTAAATTGGCGAAGGTCGCGCGTCAAGGACTTAGATATCTGTCTATTGAGCTGCCGATAACGATGGACATCCGCTGAGTTCTGCAGCTTCATTTCGTGTCTCTGATCCATGAGTAAAAGAGTCTGACTGGAGAGTTTCTTCAATTTGGGACGGCGGGTTTTATAGTACTTAGACCCTACCGTGCGGACAGTATCCACCACCATGTTGTATAGATCGTCCACGTCTATGCTGTTCTCAAGGGCTTCGAAGCGGTTTTGAAGCTCGAGCTGAAAGCACTCGAGGTTTTGAATTTGAGCTGGTATTGGTCGGAGCGTGGATTTTATCAGTCGCGATCTTTCGAGCTTGCCATCGATATTCAATGTGCCTCTTACCATACGGTGATCGCTTCCTGTCTTAACAGCGTTGATCACACTGACATCATTGAATATGTGCTTCTTCGTCGACATGATAAAATCGATCTCGTTTTTGACTTTACCGTCCGGACTGATCCAGGTCCATTTGCGGCTTACGAGCTTCCTAAAGAAGGAGTTCATCATATAGAGGTTCTCCCTCTCCATAAAGTCTGCCAGCATCTGGCCTCTATCGTTCCGTTGCCCAAATCCAAATTGCCCCACTCTCAGCTCATCACCGCAACGTTGCCCCAACTTTGCATTGAAATCCCCCATCACAACCGTGTAGTGGGTTCTAAAGCTATGCATGGCTTTAGAGATCTCCTCATACATAGCCTCCACTTCGTCATCGTCGTGTGTCGAGGTCGGAGCGTAGACCTGGATAACATTCAGCGAATATCGTTTCGATAATCTGAGTATCAGGTACGCTACCCTGCTCGACACACTTCCGATGGTGATCACGTTGTTGACAAGGGATTTATGGACGATGAACCCGACACCACCAATGGACTTTTGGTCGCCCTCCCGGTGGTAAAGTAAGTTACCGGATTGCAGGGTTATCGAGTCCTCCCCCTCTCTTCGGACTTCAGATAACCCAATGATATCCCAATGTAACTTACTTATTGCCTCTTCCAACTCTACGAGCTTCGCGTCGAGCCTCAATGTGCGCGTGTTGTAGGTTGCCAGGTCGAGTCGTCGGTGTTGGTAGCCGGAGCCTACCCGGAGATTCTTAGCACCCCCTGCCCCGCCGTTACCATAGCCGCTACCGTAGCTAGGAATAGCGGGGCCGCCGGGGACTGGGGGCCGATTTGTTGGTTGTGTTGTCATTTTAAGGGGGGGTTGTGCCATAATCGCCACGCTTGGCAGGCGGGTTGGCGATCGCAGTATTGGCCTTTTGTAACTGGAGACGCTGCTGCCCATCTCCTGATGGCAGTTTTCCCTTAGTCGCCTCTTACGACACCCACGGGAAGAGAGGGGGTAGTGCTATTCTATTTATGTGCCGGCAATACACGGCACTAATAAAAAAAATTATACCATTATTTAATTATTCCAGTTTTCCGCAACCTCTGAAATTGTACCAGTGGATGACAAGCAAAATCTCAAATGTCCTATTGTATGACTATGAAAAAAGTAGGTGACCCAATGTATGACATGACCTTTAACTCAAATACTTAAAGTAAGTAATGAAGATAGTCATAAAATGAAACAAGTAAATAAAATCAAATATTTATTATCACTGGAAAAAACAAATATTTTGTTTAAAAATGTTTTTTCACTCCTTTTATCTTGTTTTTCAGTAGCTTGGGGAGGGAAGACTAGTTCCGGCTGCAGTGTCGCTGTTTGAATAAAACCGACTTTGACTGACACTACTAATGAATGACCTATCAAAATGAATCTGTTATTTATTCGTACTCCATAGTAAAACAGTCTCTGACACCCATGTCAGACATTACTCAAACTACCGATAGAAACTTGTAATTTACAAAACCATTAAAATATAATATGTTCTACTTTCTTTCAATAAACTCCAAATTAATTTTGCAAAAATATTTATTTGTACGAGTGGCAAGGATGTCATCCACTACTAAACGTTAAAATTTTGTTCCAGTGTATGACATACCTCCAAAATCCTAACATAATCAAAATAATAAATTTAAAATATGCAATATCAATGGTTTGTTTAAATATGTAACAGTTTTAATGTTCACTTTCCAAAAAAACGAAAAATCCTCGCTATTATATCCACTTATACAACGCAAAGTCTTAACCGATTCAGTAAGCACACTGACGCTCGGTCGACTCGGAGCACCTCTTCGTAAAAACTGACTCCCAAACTAAAAACTATTAAACGAATCGATGGAAGTTCCTAGATAACACTAGTAGTCGAATGAACCCTGTTTTTGGGGTATATGAATATCCGTTTTCTTATTTTTTTCAAATAAACTGCGAAAAAGTCATACATTGGGTCAATGTCATCAACTCGGACTTTAACCTTACTTTCTTCCTGCGTGACATAGGCTATATTTTATCCCGATATTCCCACGGGAACGGGTACCACGCGGGTGAAACCGCGAGGATCCGCTAGTAAACTATAAAAGTACAGGGGAGAAACCATATTCGTATCATTATAAGGCTACAACAGATGGGGTCGTCTACATCTACACACGACACAATTAAGCATACATTGCTTACTATGAGCTCTTTTTTAAATAAATAATAATAAATTCATTTATTCATCGAGTAATATACAACTCATTTTGTTAGTAACAATATTGCTTAAAACTATGTTAGTATTAAACCTCTTAAATCTAGACACAATATTTTATGTTTTTGCCATGCCACTTGAAATGGCACAGCAACGATTGACAAATGGGCAGTCAAGTCTGCTTGCAATCATGTCCAGGATGCTGTTGGAGCTCCCCCGCACCCTGCGCACCAGGGAAGCACATCTTTTGCGCATAGTTGCATAAAAGCAACTAACGCTAGCCTCAGCGAACATCCCGGATGCGCTACAGGAGCGACGCAGCCCCAAAAGCATCCTGAACGCATTATTATACTGCACTCGAAGGGCGTGGTAAGCCTTTTGAGTTTAATTACACCACAGGCTGCATGTGTAGAAGGAAGTGCAAAAAGCACGAAACAGGGTGATTTTAACTTCACGTGAGCAGCGTGCAAACCTGCGGAGCAACATGTTTGCTCTGACTGACAACGCCCTTCGCTCTCTTTCTATATCGTTGTCATCTTTGAGGTCAGGTGTTAACAAATGTCCCAGGTATTTAAAGCTGTACGTTCTCTTAAGTTCGCATTTATTTAGGTAAACCGGTGGTATTTTGTCGACCCGTCGACTCCTCGACTGAAAGACCATATGTTGGCTCTTATTTACATTATAGGCCAGACCATGCGACGCCGCGTAAGCCTCACAAATAGTGAGTAGCTTCCTTAGGCCACAGATAGACGCGCTCAGCAGCACCATGTCGTCGGCGTAGCTGATGTTGTTTAAGCTTACCCCGTCTATGTAACAGCCGACCCTGGTACTGCTGAGCTCACCTACCAGCTCATCCATATATAGATTGAAAAGGGTGGGCGAGCTCAATCCCCCCTGTCTCACCCCACACTCCAATCCATACGGCCTTGAGAGGATACCATCCCATCTCACATTATTGACCTGGTTTCCATACCAATATTTAAAGATGTTAATGAGTTCTGTTGGTAGACCCACTTTAGTAAGTTTATTCCATAACAAGTCATAGGAAACCAGGTCAAACGCCTTGGAGAGGTCTAGGAAGCATGCATGTACAGGCGTTTTGCGCTTTGTATAATATTCTATAGCATGCTTAACACACAGTATAGCGCTCTCAGTCGACAAACCTGATCTGAAACCAAATTGGTTGTCATGTGGTGTTATATATCTGTTCAACTGTGTATTAAGCAGGCTATCAAACACCTTTGAAAACACTGTAGCCAATGATATAGGCCTATAGTTGTTCCTATCCGACAAATCACCAGTTTTATTTTTAGCTATAGGTACAACCACTGTACGCATCATATCTAATGGCATATAATTGTGTCCTAAACAGAAGTTGAACAACATGTACAATACACGAGGTAGATGTGTACCAGCGAACCTAAGATGCTCGATGCTGAGCCCGTCGTGGCCAGGGGATTTACCTCTAGACATGGACTTAATGATATTATCTACGTCTCTAACTGTAAAGAATACTTCCCTTGCCACGCCGGGCTCAACGTCCAGCGTCGACAGCGAGGGCCCAAGAGGTGACTTAAAGACAAAGTGGTCGACAAATAGATTAGCTACTTTCTCAGGGTCGCTCACACCACCAACGCTCACAGGAAGACTAGGCTTGCACTGCAAATTATTCGTATGTTTCCAAAAGGAACGAAAGTCATTTTTGGAATGGTTAGAAGCTAATATATCCATTTTAAGTTGATCTTCGTGGTTCTGGCACCACTTTAATCGCGACTTGAAAATTTTTCTAGTTTCACACATTTCATTATATATATTACCAACAGTAGGTTTACCGTACCACATCCAGCAATAAAACTTATGCCTTGCCTCCCTATGCGCCTCGGCTACATGTTTATTCCAACCAATTACCGTTTTTCTTTTTGGTTTGACAATCTTGCGTCCAACTTTAGAAGATGCCGAAAGGGCATTCACAATATCTTTATAAAACCTATCAATAACAATTTTGTGGTTGCTGTTATTACACATTTTATCGCTACAGCTGTGAAATTGGCTCGGAAAGTCAATTAATCTTAGCCGTTCTCGACATTCCTTGCGATAAATGTTAATTTGTTCGGGTGATCTTTCCCCCCAAATAACCTCAGTTTTACAAATATTTTTAGGTAACTTTTTAGCAAGTGACGCAATCAAAACAAGCAATACACTCTGAACTATTTTCCTAACTTAACTAGGGTAAGTGTAATTACAACTTATATCTATCCAGATCGCTTTTATTTAAGTCTGAAAGATGTTGGACAACCATTTGCAGTTGCTTTGCTGCAGACGCATTTATACCATTTATGTTTTAACTAGCCGTCAACAATAAGGGACTGCCGTAAAACTGAAAGAGATTGCGATTAATGTTGAGTCCGACAAATAGCATCCCTTGTTTCGCGAATATAAATTTGCTTGTAAAAAGCAAGTATTGATATTTTATTTATTTACAACGGGGTAACACTTAGCCTTCATCATACCTGATGTCAAGTTAACCGAATTCAAAAAAGAAGAAGGTTATAATACCTCTAATACCTATTTAATATGTTTACTGATTAATGGAAAATTAATTGACAAACTTTCAAAGTTAATTTTTATTGGAATTAGAGGTACCTAATCCCATTTTATCAACAAATCGCAGAAAACAAAGATGGTCTCTCAAAGAAATCGAGAGAAACCCTTTAATTTTATAGGCACGTAGATATTATGTGTTTTTAACAGATATCAGACGGTTAGACAAAAAAATGGTTCCTTTTTACATTGTGATATAAATAAAATCTATAAACCTACCCAACACTTATGTTCGTAACAAAGAGAGACTTAGGAACACATTTCAAAGATATTCCTCTCATGAATAGATTTTCGTTAAGTGATGAAAACAGTATAATACCTTTTTTAACAAAAAATAAGAAAATGTGTTCTGTTTTTTTCTGAACTGATAATAAATGGACTGTCTCTGTGACATTCGTATGTTGAGCTATAAAAAAATATCAGACTTCTTTTCTGCCTTTTGTTTTACTTTTAATGGGTTTGCTCTTGATCCCAATCAAGCCCATGGACTAAAACAAGATCTACGATGGAGCGAGCTAACCCAGAAGGTGCCTATTCACTCTTGCTTTGAAGGTGGTCGGGTTATAAGTCTAAACTTATAATCAAGTTAAGGAGCCTGTGGTTATCGCACTCGGCCGATAAGTAAGGTTAAGCAACTTGCGCAATGGTCGGTCTCGGGATGGGTGACCAAAAACTTTTCATCTCGAGCTCGTGCGGGCTTCGGAAGGCACGTTAAGCCGTTGTTCCCGGCTGCGTTTGCAGTCGTTAATACCCACCAACCCGCATTGGGCCCGCGTGGTGGGTTATGCCCCATTCTTCTTATCCATCCATAAGGAAGGCCACTGGCCCATTAGTGGGGACATTAAGTAGCTGATGATGATGATGAATAATCAAAATTAAAAGTATTTTCTTAATAGATAGTTAATTAAATATAGTGTCTCCCCGTGGTTTTACTCGCGTGGTTCCCGTTCCCGTAGGAATATTGGGGTTAAAAATAGCATGTATCACTGGGGAATAATGTATCTTTCTACTGGTAAAAGAATTTAAAAAATCGGTTCAGTTATTTTTAAATTTATTTTTCACAAACAAACATACAAAGAAAGCCAAATTATTGCTTTTTATTGTAATAATAAAGAAATAGAAATAGAAAACCATTTATTTTGACAACAAATAACACTTACACAATTACAAAAAATAAATTAAAATGATAAAGAAAAACACAAAAGATAGTGCAGGTGTAATGTAATGTCAAAACCGGCCTCAGCTCAGTGTACGCAACAGATAAGATCTGTTGCACTGGTATTCTCCTGAGTACCACACGGTAAAAAACAAATAAAAAATAATAAACTAAATACATAACGATTACTATACACTACATGCACAATTATGTAACTAAACCACACAAGTGTAAAACAAAATAGCAAACAACAGGGTGCCTACCATAAACTTTAAGACAGCGATTAAAAAATAGCGCGATGCAGAATAGGTTCCTAAAATGAATTGCTTTCTTTCGTACTATGACCTTCTAAAAACTGGATCGCAAATAAATTGCTAAATGTGAATGACCGAACGATTTGTGTCCTTTTTTCTTCTACCCGTCTCTTTCACTCGATTCTGTCATGCCCGGAGAGTGAGAGGGACGGGTATAACCTGCAGGTGTCATGTTAGCTTGGCCGAGTCTTAAGTCAAATAAGAGTTCTTGACAGCTTAGCGGCTGTGAAATGTCATTGAATGATCACTGAATCGCTGTCATTGTTACTAAGCTGTCGTGGTACGAATAAGCGAAGCAGGTCAGTTTAGGTCCTAAACAAAACCGCAATAAGAGTAGATGGTAGGCACCCAGATCACATTAAAACACAAGTATAAAACATTGAAAGAAGATGTTTAGAGAGTACCTACTTAGCACCTTTTATTAATCATAGGGTAGTAAGGACTAAAAACCGCCTTCAAAAAAACCACATTAAAAAAGTAAGAAATAATTCCTCACCAAATAAATAACGTAAGTACTTTGAAGTCGGGCGTGAAACATGTACAATTTTTTGTTGTTTTTGTTAAAACCCGCCCGACTTCAAAGTACTTACGTTATTTATTTGGTGAGGAATTATTTCTTACTTTTTTGATGTGGTTTTTTAGAAGGCGGTTTTATTTTTTTATAAAAATAATTTTTATTTCACTCTTTTTAGTGCATCGTGCAGGCAATTTGCGTGTTTTCTGGTAAATAGGTGTGTGATCAAACTCAAAACCTCCTTTTTCGAAGTCGGTTAAAATACCTTGAGGTATCCCCTTTTTAACAAAATAAGAATCATCTAAATCGGTTTATAAACAAAGGAGTTATGCCTTAAAAGATACGTATTAAATTCACATAAAGTGGTAACGACAGTATTTTCAAGATTTCCTGAAAACTACTGAACCGATTTCAAAATTTCAAAAAATGGGACCAACATGGAAACCAACCTGATGTATAGAATAACGTTTGAACCATTTTAATCGGTTCAGCCATCTTCGAGTAATCGGTGGACATACACAAAAAAAAAAACATACATACAGACGAATAGAGAACCTCCTCCTTTTTGATTTAGAAGTCGGTTAAATATAACTAGATTCTCCTAAAAGTACATTAATTAAAATGAGTAGTAACAGATGCGAATGATTTATTCCACAGAAATGTTGAATATTTTCTAAATATTATTCAAAACTTGAGCAAGCAACTTCGCTAAACTCCAGAGTAAAGAATATAATAAAAACAAAAGTTTTATTCAAGTACCTTTTTTAATGTTTCCAAGAGTCACTTGTATGAATAAACAATGTTGAACTTTGATGGTAACAAATAACAAACGAATAACAAAAAAAGCCAACGACCACTTAGCCGATTTTATAATGAGATTAAAAAGTTTTGCAGAGAACGGTATTAAGTGAAACAGTAGGTATTTTTTAAACTCTAATTCCCTTATTCCAAAACGTGGGCTAAAATAGTCCTGGGTGCCTACCATCAACTTTAAGACAGCGATTCAAAAATAGCGCGATGCAGAATAGGTTCCTAAAATGAATTGCTTTCTTTCGTACTATGACCTCCTAAAAACTGGATCGCAAATGAATTGCTAAATGTGAATGACCGAACGATTTGTGTCCTTATTTCTTCTACCCGTCTCTTTCACTCGATTCTGTCATGCCCGGAGAGTGAGAGGGACGGGTATAAACTGCAGGTGACATGTTAAATCGACCGGGTTATAAGTCAAATAAGAGTTCCTGACAGCTTAGCGGCTGTGAAATGTCATTGATCGATCACTGAATCGCTGTCATTGATATTAAGCTGTCTTGGTACGAATAAGCGAAGCAGATCAGTTTAGGTCCTAAACAAAACCGCAATAAGAGTTCATGGTAAGCACCCTGGTTTAAAACTGGTACTTACTAAATTGGTGCTGTCATTTTCATTTTCCTAATGAAAAACAGAATAAGCATCAGTTTTAAACCAGGTCTAACTTTAGTTATCGTTTTGGAATAAGGTTGTGAAGGTTAAGAACCGATGTTTAGAATTTCAACCATACTAATATTATAAATAGGAAAGATTTGATTTGTTGTTTGTTTGTTAATAACGAATAAACTGAAAAACGACTGGAATGGTTTTTAAAATTCATTCACTAATATAAAGCTACATTCTTCCCGAGTAACAGGAGCTATATAAATTTATTCTTTCAGCATTAGAAAGCTACATTCTTCCGAGTGTCATCGGCTATATTTTAACCCGATATTCCCGTGGGAATGTGTACCACGAAGGGAAAATAGTGCGGAGCAGCTTGTATAGAATAAAAAGATCAGATTCTAAGTTAAGACGATACTCGGAAAAATTATGCTAAAGCGAGATAGCAATGAGAAAACGACGCGCGCGGGAGTGAGACCGATTTTGCCGATTACGCGAAAAAAACACAAAATCACTTCGTATTCAAAAACTATAGCGAGTTTAAAAAAATGCTTCTATACGATCCTAAATATTATTGGTGTCCACTAATTAAACCAATTTTCAATAGTATATGTGTCCCCATTTCAGAATAATCTTGATATTTCTTATTTTTTAGAGGTATTTTCGAAAATAAAAAGTGTCGAGCCAAAGTCATAAAATCGTGTTTCTGAAACTATACGATTCTAGATAAAGGTATAAAGAAATATATATCTTATTACCAGATTTGTAACAACTGTAACCGTCCTATAGTTTTAAATCAAAAAGTCCGTACTTTTCCGAGTAGCGCCTTAAGTAGCTTAAGGGCAGGATCTTGATGTTTTCAGCATTATTGTGTTCCGACAGTTAGAGACAAGTTAGCCAGTTCCTCAGTGCTTGAGAATTCCGGGAGTAGTGCGCTTCTACCTTCAGCTTTATCACCACTTAACATCAGGTGTGATGAAGGCTAAGTTAGCACTCAGCCTTTTTTAATACACTACGGGGGAAAATACTCATGGAAATTCAGGCTAGTGTTCTCCCTCACCACTAAGCTACAAACAACTTTAAATTGACTACGAAAAGTAACTTACATACTGCTCCAAAATCTAATCTTAAACTATGACAAAATTCATCAAAATTGGTTTACAGGCGTGAAAAGTTAACAAGCAAAAGGAGCAACTTTCGCATTTATAATACACTAGCGGCCGCCCGCGGTTTCACCCGCGTGGTTCCCGTTCCCGTGGGAATATCGGGTTAAAAAGTACATATAAACCTTCCTCTTGAATCACTCTATCTATTAAAAAAAAACGCATCAAAATCCGTTGCGTAGTTTCAAAGATTTAAGCATACAAAGGGACATAGGGACAGAGAAAGCGACTTTGTTTTATTCTATGTAGTGAAGTATAGATAGAAAATCCCGAGATTTTTCTAGCAAAATCCTATTTTGATTGATGGTATATACTTTCAACTTTTCACGAACCCTAGCTGACGAGATTGATGACTTGAGGGTTATTTTCGAAGTATCGACGCATTTGTGATCCTATCACAGAACCGATACTGTATTATTAAAGTTTTAACCTTTTTAATACATTAAAAAATCATAAGCAATCACGTATTGGTATTGAAACATTTTTTGATTATAAAGTAATTATTGGGTATTTGACTGAAATTTTTTTATTGACTTAAAACACAACACAATAGGCATTTATTTTCAAATATCTTGCATATTTTCAGCGATATAGAGCATCAAACTTACTAATCAGACAAGGAGAGCGGTATAGAAACGTGACGTCACGTTTCTATAGCGCCATACTCTCGCCATAGAAAATTTCGTTTTAGAAAGAGATAGCTAGAGTCACAATTAAGTAGCTCATAATTCGCTTGTTATAATACATATTGAATTTCTTTTTTCATATTTGTTATTCAATAATGTTATATTTTCGCATGTCATAATTAAATATCTACATTTCAACAACAGTCAAACACCCAATTAGAATGATTCCGTGTTACAATAGAAGTAGCACGAAATATTGCCGTCATGATTACCATGACGGCAATATTTCGTTCACTAAACTATACTATCCGTCAAAAGCTCCTAAAGTTTAGTCTTTAGTTCCTTATACGACTGAAACAGGCGGTGTTCTGATTTTCATCTTTACCTACTAATAAAAAAAAAACAATTTTGACGACCGATTTAGTGTAAGCTACCTGCTTTCTGCGTCAGAGGTCTCGGGTTCGATTCCCGAACAAGACAAATATTTGTGTGTTGAACATGTCTATTTGTCTTGGTCTGGGTGTTTTCTATGTATATTAAGTTTGTATTTACAAACAAAAAAGTATTTAAGTACCTACATATTTTTCCGTTCTCAGGTTCACGTAGACACAGTTTCCTAGGAAATTTACTATGGGCTTAGATAATGGGTGTGATTGTAAGAACATATATTTATTTATTAAAAAGAGGAAAGATATGATTGTTTGTTTAAATTGTATTGGCTCCGAAACTACAAGACAGATTTAGAAAATTCTCTGACCATTAGAAAGGTACATTCTTCCCGAGTGACATAGGCTGTATTTTATCCTGATATTCCTACGGGAACGGGTACAAAATAATACAAAATAATACGCTATAACAGTTACCATAATTATGATTTTTCGTGCTACGGGTATCGTTCATCCCTAGCACTGAAAACAGCCACTCGTTACCCGTGACACTACTGCGTGGCACTACCAGTAGTGTCATGTAGTGTTATTATTGTTTCCCGTGACCCAACTTCTCTCATTAGCTGATTAGACTCATATATCAAAATTTCCCGTGGATTAACTCATTGCCCATAAATTACTCATTACAGCACTTTTACAGCTTTTTAAGCACATTTTAGATTTTTGCGCAAACTGTTTACAAATATAAATACAATATTATGTGGATAAATTATTAATGTCGGCAAAAACACATAATTAATGTACATTACGTACATAAATGTTGGACTAACGATTAAACCCAAGATTCGTTTTTTTTATTCTATAGCATGGCCAATACCAAGCACGAAAAACTATCGTTGTGGTAATGGTTATCGTGATCGTACCTAATTATTTTTTATGAAAACCGGGGCAGCGTATAGGATACTAAAATTCAATAGACATTTGGCAGATAGTACTTTGACAACTTTGGGCGGATGATATAGTTTACCATAAGATTACCATAACGTATAAAGAAAAATATTTTCTTATTTTATTTAATTTTAATCACGGCAGTTTTCCGTGCTCGTTACTGTTGTGCCAAATAGACCAAACGCTTATTTGAAATGACAAATAGGCATAACGCGACTAGGCACACTGCTTTATAGGTATACAGAAAGCAAAGGCTAACAAAGAAACAAAACAAGAGAGGAAGAGAAAACAGTCTCAGACTTTTATGAAAAAAATGCGTAGATGAAGTCACGAGACACCCGTAGTAACAGACATTTTAACCAACATCGGAAAGCCAATAATTAAGGCTCGGGTATTTGACCAGCACGTGACCCATTTAATTTAAACCAATTAGTTTGGAACGTCATAGCTTTTAATACCCGAAGACATGCATATGACATCCGAGACGTCTAACGGGTTATAGGAGTAGTTAATGATTTTAAAGGGGTAGTAATTAACCGATTGACAAAAATACTTTTTTACCGACAAAAATACTAGGTGAGCGACTTAGGTTTCGGTCGGTTTATTATATTCCATTTTAAAGTCATGACATTTTTGCTAACAAGAATTGCATAATTAAAAACATTTTACTGATAAAGAATAACTTCTTCACTACTTGAAAACTTTGCGTTTGCAAACTTAGGTACTCTTCACTTATTAAGTTAAGTAGTTCCCCTATTTTTATTTCTTTTCGGCACTAAATAATTTGCGAACATGTCACGGCGGCATTTAAGAATTATTCTCAACATTTATAATGATACTAGCGGGTCCTCGCGGTTTCACCCGCGTGGTACCCGTTCCCGTGGGAATATCGGGATAAAATATAGCCTTTGTCGCTCGGGAAAAATGTAGTTTTCTAATGGTCAAAGATTTTTTGAAATCGGTCCAGTAGTTTCGGAGCCTATTCGATGCAAACAAACAAACAAACATACAAACAAACAAACAATCAAGTCTTTCCTCTTTATATTATAAGTAAAGATTATTATGAGCTCTGTTTGAAATAATGTAAAAAGTAAATAATTTTATTACCATTCTTCTTCTTAATCATAAGGCCGTATATAAAATAAGGTAAGCTATCCAGTGTCCTCCCCTCCCGTCACAATTATTTTCTCAGCGACAAACAGCCGACAAACGTACCCTGATTTACTTTTTCCTTAAGCATTTTCCCCGTTCCGTTTCGAGGATAATTTTTATTCACTTTTCCGAGTAAAAAGATTAAGCAATGTATGTTTTGGGTGCCGAAAAGAGGGCTGTTCTGGTAATTTGGTGAAGATAAAAAATGTTTTGTATATTATTTTCATATATATATACTTACAGTATCTTTATCCCAAAGTTATTTGCTTCATCATGTCTGCAGAACGACGCCCACTGCTGGGAATATTAATTATTTGCTTAATGAATAATAATGATTGACACATTTAAATCAACGTAATAACAGTACTGTTTGAATTTAAATTAACTCAGTCAACAGATATTTACATAGAAATTCGGTTTTACCTTTCATTAAAACCATAACTGTAAACTTCTGAGAAACGGTTAATTAACATTTTGTGTTATGTAATTGTAATTTTCATGTATTTTCATATTTATTTTATTAATGCGAAATTAACTCTTAAGTATCTGTGAACATTTCATGCCTGAACAATGAACCGATTTTAATGAAATTCAATACAGAAATAAATCTGAAAGATTTTTTTTCTATATTGAATAAATAAAGTAAGTAACTAAGAATAGGCATGCTTCTTTTTGAATAGATTAAAGTGGCAAAAATTTTGTTGGATGGAACTGTCTTAAGGCGGGCATTCCCCAAAATAGGGTATTTTAAATTATGGATTACTCGCAAATCACAAATACTTAAAATTAGAAAAAATATATGTTATTTTACAGTTATTTATCTAGTGCTTCCGGCCGGTTTTTTTTCGATTGGTGATATTTTACTGTGTCAAATAAAATCCCAAACATCCGTCTAATCGTAATCCAAATATCGTATTACTTGCAGTATACTTGGTTTTAGTTAATGAAAAATATACGAAAATAATTGTCTTCGATTAGCCGAGGGATTCCAGCCGTCATAAGTGTAAAATTGTTATTATTTAATTTAGCGTTAGCGTGCCTATTTCGGTCGGGATTCATCGCCTTAAAGCCTGTACCTACACATTTGGTCGGCGGCGTTACGTTTAGCGAGCGTTGATAGCGTACAATCACGAGCAATAATATATGAACAACATAGGACTGTGTCATATTACAATATTGAAAGACTTCAGGGGCTATATTATAGTTTTATTTCGAAACGCTTCAATTTGACAAAGTTCTTTGTTGTATACATATTATTGCTCATGACTGTACTGTGTGTGTGATTGCTCTCAGGTCTCAGGCTGTCCACAAGGTTTGTTATGTAGTTTCCTTTACACTTAAATTAAAGCTAAATAACTGCTCTATAACTTAATATCCGCTGGATGCGGGCAGCGCAGGACCGATCGTTGTGGAGATCCTTGGGGGAGGCCTATGCCCAGCAGTGGGCGTCGTTCGGCTGACATGATGATGATGATGAACTTAATATCTAAGAAATTTCTTCGTAGAATGAGTATTTTATTTTGACATTATTTTCCACAAAAGTCTAGCCAACTACAAATTTAGAACTAAAAAAATACCATTTTTGAAGTGTTATATCTCGAGATTTGTTAGACGGATCTGCAATTATTTGCGACTTAGAATGATTTAGATGACTGGCATATAGAGACAACCGACTTTTAAACCGCATTAGTGACGTATGCACACGCAGCGTGGCTAGAAGCTACGGAGTAATAATGTGGGGAAATAGCACCGACGCTTCCTTTTTATTTACACCATAAAAAAGGTTGATTAGAATATTAGTAAATATAGAAAATACATAGGTACTCTTTCCAACCATTTTTAGACGTACTCTTTCCAACTATTTTTTAAGAAACATGAAAAACAACTTAAATTGTCTGTGTCATGGTGGCATACATTTTTCTACTTGTTGTAGAGTGTTTGGGGTATAAATACATATAGGTTAAGACTATGATAAATAAAAAAAAGTTAATGGGAACCTTTGAAAATTTAGAACCAAATCTACAACACCTTTATTACTACACAGCCCATACATTTTTTCTTAGCTACTTTGGTACTTAGTGATTACCAAAGTAGATAGGTAACTAAGAGTAAGTATAAAATTTTTACCAAACAAACTAATTAGTAAAATAAAATCTCTGCTTTATCTAATTTCCCGTATTAAGAACATAAAAAAAACGAAAACGTTTTCCTCGCAACCTGAAATTCCGATTAAAACGCTTTCCAGTAATGAATATTACAAAATCCTTTTATTAAACCCTTTTTAATCCGGAATATGAGCCAAAGCCAATTTATAAACCTTATACAGGAAATAGACACAAAGAAATTTATGAAACATCGTTTTTTTATAAATAATTTGTTAAAAAATTGATGATATTTATTACTGTGAATTTGTGAGAGATTTAGAATGGAATGTTCAAGGTATTTGACGTAAAACTTTATTCAATTTTGTAAACTTGCTGTGATAATTAATCGACGAACGTTTAAAAAAAACGTTACATCAACGGTATGTGGAAATGGAAAAGTAGATTTTAGGTAATTTTGTAAAATCATTGATAAATAGCGCATGTTTTAAAAAAACACTAAGATACCCACTTCCAATTTATAAACGATTCAGTACTGAGTTCTCTGAATGATTGTAATAACGAAGAAAATGTGTATATATATGAAAAGTTTTAATAATAAAAACTTTAAACGCCTGTATGTCTTTTAAATTCAATTAGATAGACCACCTTCTTATATTGATACAATTTATTTTGAACTAAAATATACTTAAAGTGCAATAAAGAGTGTAATAATAATACTGTTTTTTTTTACTTACCGTCAAGCAAAAACAGCAGCCTGAAGATGAGATGACAAATCCGTTTCATCTTGATCATTTGCTCCAATTCACTTAACAAACTAACAACCATTAAACATCTACCACTACGAGGTAATCGGGATCACAATAATTTGACACAATAATTTTATAACAATTATTAGCAACAATAAAAATTATTTACTAAATCTAACACTTAATTTTAATAATTGAATCGCGTCGGGATCAGCCGCTCATCGTAGCGAGAGCGCGTGTCCGTAGCAATGGTTCGCTACTGACTGACGCTACGAGCTACGCCGTAGCGGTTTGAGACGAACGCAGACGATTTGTAGATGCTTGCTACTTAATAATGAATTGAGTTATCTATTTATTGGACAAAGGCGTTGAAATATATGTGGGTCAGCTTTTCGTGCTTCTGTCTAGTAGACAATGCGTTGTATTTTGAGCAGTTCGTGGTGATATGATTTTGTTAACACTAGAGGATACGCGTCCTGATTTTCTAATGTTTTACACGCGTGGGGTGAATGTTAAGACTATTTTAAAAAGTATGTTCAGATAATGTTATTTATTTATTGGTAAGTTTAATATTATAGCACTTTAATATTTTGATTAAATTAAAACGCATTTTATGAATTTTCACAGAAGTTTCCAAATTTTTTTGATCTTATCGTTATTTTGCCCTTTTTTGATGTATCGTAGCACTTTTTTTCCGGGATTTTTTTTTACATTTTCGCCCGCGTAGTGTGCCGGTGAAGAACTGATCTTGAACCTTGTTTACCTTACTATAGGAATGTACTAAGTGACACTATACGGATAGTGTTAAAAAATCCGGTAATAAAAAAAAATGGATGAAAACATTGGTCTGAGGCGTTTATTCACTCCGCGCGTGTGCGTTTGTTTTTACCGACTGCAAAAAAGGAGGTTATGAGTTTGACTTGTTTGTATGTGGTTGGAATTGTATAATATTTAAATATAGGGTTCTATTTTGGCTTCCATGCACGTGTGCTAAATTTCGTAAGTGAATATATGTTTATCCACGAATTTCTCGAAAGCTAAAAGATTATTCTTTTTGATTTAAGTCAGGTGTATGCCAACTTAGGGAACAGTCAAAGCTTCATCAAAATTGGTTCAGTAGTTTTTGAGATATAGTTATTTTAGAGTACAATTTACAGTATAAATTATTAAATAATAAAAGTTATTTAAAAACATAAACCAACACCAAAAAGTACCTGTCAACTGAAAATGAAAAAATAATATCCAGAGCCTACTTTTTTGAGGTCGGTGCCATACCAGGAGCAAGAAAAAGACAGAAAAAAGCACCGATCTCAAAAAGGCAGGCACTATGAAGATATAATTTTTTCTTTTCGGTTTACAGGTACTTTTTGAAGTCGGTTTAAAATTTTAAATTAGTTTTTGTCGTGTGGTCTTTGTAACTTCGTTCGCTACGCTATCAAAAGTTTAACATACCTATCAGTTTTAGAAGCGACATAATTATCGTTTATAAATATATTGGGTAATGTCAATAGTCCATCCAATATCAATCTCAAATAACATTCTGATAACAATACTTATAACAAACATAAGGGTCGAACTGATAACCTGCCTTTATCTCTCTTTTAAGTTTTCCACTGGCGATGCCGCGCCGGGGCAAATACCGACTACATTATCAGCCATTTCAGATCCAGGATTGGAGGGCGGTAGCACACGAAAGACCGAAGTGGCGGCTCTTATTATCGGAGGCCAAGACCCACTTTGGGTCGCTGCGCCCTCATAGTAAGTAAGTAAGTATCAGCCATTGCTCGAAAAGTTGACATAAGTTGCTTGCCAGATCAGGTACACGCCACGTATTTTAGAGAAAATTATTATTATGTCTATAGTTGTCATTGTTACACTAGGTTTTAGTTTTTTTTCTGTGTTGTCCACAGCCGCGGCCTTTTCAATATATTTCTTCCACTCGCAGCCACAGACAACTAACTATACTATGCTCGAAGCCCTACCACTGTGGTTCCGACTGAAGACCAGCGCTTGGTATACTAACCTAGCATCATGCTGATTCGGGACCGTTTTGGGACATTTTATAATGTAAAATGTATTTAGCTCCATATACCGGTAGACTAAGGGTTACTTTTGGAAAAAATGGGCCTACTTTGATAATTTATTGAAAACAATCATGATAAAAACATCATTGATAAGGCGTCAGATTTAGACAAAATGTTTGTAGCTAGCCAGGCGGACTCAGAACAAGTCCTACCACCAACCAAACCGAATACAATATGTACCCCCACTGGGAATCGAACCTGGTACTCCTCTGGATCTGTAAACAGTGGTGTGAATCACTAGACCACAGAGGTAGTTAAATTTGATTTGATGGCATTTGTAATAACGCGTGAACAGCTAAACGAATGCAGATTCAGATGTTACTTGCTAAATAAATGATTTGATTTGATTTGATGAAATACGAGTATTGTGTACCAATATACATAAACTGGAATAGGACTGGTTTATTCTGATATTCCTACGGGAATATAGTTGATTAGCCGTGTTTTCTCCCCGAGATGTGGACGGACGTCCTAAGGCGCCTTGGTAAACTAATATAGTGTTGTAAGCCATCTTGATGAAGATTTGTACAGTGTACAATGGCTTATAAGATAATGCCTAGGCTTTTGGGAAATTTGCTTGTAAGGTATAGGACAGCAGTCTTTGAAATAATGATACTTAACAATGTAGTCCTTAAGGTGTATCGATGAGCTCAGTGGCGCCGCCAATGGAAATAAATCAATTGCATTTTATTAAAGGCTTCTAATGAAAGTTTCGGTTATTTCGCGCAGGTGAAAGAGTGGAATGCATTTTATAAATATACTTTTGAAAACTCAAACTTACGCAATAAGTCGTGAATCTCAATAGTGCCAAAAGTGGCCACATTTGGCAATATCGAGATCCATAACTTAATGCTCATATTTGAGGCCATGAAAAAACAATTAAAAATTGCATTTTGCTCTTCTATTTGAGCGAAATAACCGAAACTTTTAATCCAAGCCTTTAATGAAATGCAATTGATTTATTTACATTGGCGGCGCCACTGAGCTCATCGATACACCTTAAGAGCTAATTCAAGGACTCAGAATACAGCTTATTTTACAGGCTATTATTTAACTTAGGGCTGATTTTTCAATCCTCAGATAAAAGTTATCAGTCAATTAAATTATTAACCAACCAAAGTAAATGTCAATCTAAAAACAAGAGATATTTGGGTATTTGACTGTTGTTGAAATGTAGATATTTAATGATGACATTCAGAAATATAACGTTATTGAATAACAATGTGAAAAAAGAAATTAAATCTGTATTATAACAAGCGAAATATGAGCTACTTAATTCTGACTCTAGCTATCTCTTTCTAAAACGAAATTTTCTATGGCGAGAGTATGGCGCTATAGAAATGTGACGTCACGTTTCTATAGCGCCCTCCTTGTCTAATTAGAAAGTTTGATGCTCTCTATTGCTGAAAATATGCAAGATATTTGAAAATAAATACCTATGTTGTGTAGCTACTAATTCAAGGAACATTTTAAGTCGATAAAAAATTTTTTGTCAAATACCCTATTGCTTTTCAATTTGGAGATAATTAAGCGATATTAGACGAATAATTTTTATCCAGGCATTGAAAAATCGGCCCTTAGAGTGTATGTTGTAACCGCCTCTGTGGTCTTTTTTACTACCAGTATGAACCAGAATTCCCGAGACCTCTTGGTCTCACCAAGAGGTCTCGGGTTCGATACCCAGTGCGGGTACATAATACTGTATTCGGTTAGGTTGGTGGTAGGACTTGTCCGCCTGGCCAGCTACCATCACCTTTTCTAAGTCTAACGCTATAAAAACGATGTTTTTAGCATTGTTGTGTTCCGGAATTAAGATAGCCTGTTCTTCAGTGTTGAGGATTTGGGAATAGTGTGCTTCCATCGTCAGCCTTATCTTCATTATAAACGTTAAAGCTTTTCTTGTGTCATTTCTGTTTTGTTTTATATTTCATGTAGAAAAGTTTGTTAACAATCTTTAAACTTTGGTCTGTATTTTAAATTAAACATTTAATTTCATGTTACGTGATAATATGGTCAGTAAATATTTTTTATCTTTTCCCCCTTTTTATCCATACTAATATAAAATAGAGAAAAAATATTTCTATTTTTGTTTGCAACGAATAAACTCAAAAACTACTGGACTGATTTTAAAACTCCTTTCACTTTTTTATTCTTGAGTGACATAGACTATAATTTATCCTGATATTCCCACGAGAACGGATACCAGCGAGTAAAACCGCAGCGAGCAACTAAACATTGTCAGTTTGGATTTCCTTTCCAGTTATCACGGCTTTGAGTGAGGATTTAACAAATAAACATTATAGTAAAATTGAATAGCATTATTTAAGGAGGAAGTCCGCTGTTAAGAAAACAGGCTTTTTGGAAAGCTTTTCACAAGCTTAGCAAGTAATCCTTATTTAAAATATATATCTTTCTATACATTTTATCATTTATTCTTTCTTATTGCCGTTTATCAAAACAATTAGCGACAGAACTGTGTATACAATCTTATATTGTTCTTGTTAAGTAATATTTAATGTAAATCCCTTTTAACTGAGCTAAAAACGGTTTTTGCGTAGCAACGGGGTTAGGTTAAAAATGATTATGATTTAATGGCGCTTGTTAATCTCTAGTTTCATGAGGAGCTTAAATATCAGAAATGAAAATAAAAGGCTATGGACAGTTGGATTTGAATATTAAAAGAAAACTGATTATTATGCTACACGTAGATATTCAAATTACAGTGTATGTACATAAATGCTGGAATTGCACTTGCCAACGCTAAGGAAATTGAAAACAATGCCATCTATGAACGTCTCCAAAAACACTCATCCAATAGAAATCGCCCTTGATTAAACTTACTTATACATTCCTAGAGTTTATTTAATTTGATCATAAACTTAGATATTAATTTATTACCTATAGGTCATCATAGGGAATTTTCGTAATTTCTATTCAAGCGGCTTAGTTGATACTTATAAAATAAATTGATACATATAAAAAACGCATTCAAAAAAACCACATCAAAAAAGTAAGAAATAATTCCTCACCAAATAAATAACGTAAGTACTTTGAAGTCGGGCGTGAAACATGTACAATTTTTTGTTGTTTTTGTTAAAACCCGCCCGACTTCAAAGTACTTACGTTATTTATTTGGTGAGGAATTATTTCTTACTTTTTTGATGTGTTTATTTTGAAGGCGGTTTTATTTTTTTATAAAAATAATTTTTATTTCACTCTTTTTAGTGCATCGCAAATTCACGTAAAGTGGTAACGAAAACGACAGTATTTTTCAAGATTTCCTGAAAACTACTGAACCGATTTCAAAATTTCAAAAAATGGGACCAACTTGGAAACCAACCTGATGTAATAACGTTTGAACCATTTCAATCGGTTCAGCCGTCTTCGAGTAATCGGTGGACATACACAAAAAAAAAAAGAGAAAAAAAACATACATACAGATGAATAGAGAACCTCCTCCTTTTTAATTTAGAAGTCGGTTGAAAATAGCATAATAATATAGTGTTATATGAGAATTAATCGTAGCGCCATCTATCAGATTCCCCCGGCAACGCCGATACAAATCAGTTTTGATTACATCCCGCGATATTGCCGTTTAGTTCCCGGGGGGACCGTTGTTTGATCACGTGTATTCACAATATTTTCCCGCCGGGACGAGCGCGGAAAAAGGCACACTTTGCCGGGATAACGCTCACTTTAGGTTAAACGTATGACGTAGTTTACTTGGTTTGGGGAACTTTACATTTTTTTTTGTTTATAATAATAATAGGTGCTCCCCGCGGTTTCTCACCTAAAAACATCATTATTTGGCCTATATGTGTTGCTGCTAGCAACTTAGATGCTAATTATAAAGAAAAATGATAATCATCATCATCATTATCAGCCATTTAATGTCCCCACTGCTGGTGCACTGGCCTTTCTTACTGATGGATTAGGAGAATGGGACATGGGGGGATTAATGAGTATTAACGACTGCAAATGCAGCTGGGACCAATGACTTAACATGCCTTTCGAAGCATGGAGGAGCTCGATATGAAAAGTTTTTGGTCACGTGACCGACCATTGCGAAAGTTGCTTAACCTAAACGATCGCAGGCCGAACGCGCTAACCACTGCGTCACGGTCCCCTCATAAATTTGTTATATGAAAATTAATAGTGGCGCCATCTATCATCTTCCCCGGACAACGCCGATACAAATCAGTTTTGATCGCATCCCGCGATATTGCCGGGGTCTGTTCCCAAGGGACCTGTTGTTTGATCACGTGTATTCACAATATTTCGCCGCCGGGACGAAGGCGGAATAAGGCATACTTTGCTGGGATAACACTCCCTTTAGGTTAAACGTATGATGTAACTTAGTTGGGGAAAAACTTTAGTTTTTTTTTTCAGTTAATATTATACTTGTGGCTTTTAGTGACTGTCCTACAATTATGTCTATGAGTATGGATCTATGGATGTATGGATGTTTGTTACTCTTTCACGCAAAAACTACTGAACGGATCTGGATGAAATTGAAACAAAGATAGATTAAAAGCTGGAATAACACATAGGATATTTTTCATCCCGATATTCCCACGGGAACGTAAACCACACGGGTTAAACCGCGAGCGGCCGCTAGTATAACATAATATTGAAGTTGGCTCTCATTTCTCATTTATGTTTTGAAAGTAAAGTAAAGTAAGTACATATTTATTCAGTGTTTCATGCATTTGAGTTTTTGATGGTACATTTAACAGTACCACCTCGTATCATCATTTAAGAGTTGCCATACTATAAGCGTTGATTTTCTGAAGTTAAGGTGTTTAGTGTTACAAGCTTGTTTTTCTTTTTTTGCACTGCACGGCCGGCACATACTAGACTAGACATTTTTTTATGTTAAGTTATGATAATGGCCTTTTTCATGTGTGGCAAGGGAATAGTTGGCTATTCTGTTCCACGTCTGTTATTAAGTGTTGTAAATAATTGAATGTTTGTGTTGAGTGTTTTTATGCCGTTTAATTTTAGTTTATACTTCTTTTTTTATTTGCTTTTTAACGTCACTGATTATACTGCGTTTAAAATAATATCAGTGCAGCAAGCCCCAGCTTGCTCATACTGAGTTTGGCGCAATTTTGACATCTCAGGCGTCACAGTTTTCTTTTTCTTTTTTTTATCTGTGTTAATTTTTAGTTTTTGCATTTTTTGTCTGGTTTTATATTAAGCAATGGTTGTTGTTTTTGTCGTGTGATGTCAAAATAAATGGTTTTTTGGCTATAGATGAGTTCTGATAACTTTTTAGCAGTGCGAGCCATAATGGTCTCGTCTTGGCAACATTTTACATGAAAATGTTTTCGCTGGGATTATCATTCACCAGTACCACACCTCGAATCATCATTTAGGAGTTGTCTGGCATACAATAAGAGCTTGTACACATTGGGCGCTCGGCGAGCGTTTGGCTAGCGTACGGGAGACATTTTGTATGAGAATATATAGTTCTGCTACTACTCACTAGCCTCTTCCGGACCTATGGCGGCTTATGCCGCGGATCTGAAGAAAAAAAAGAGTAGGGGACTCTTTTTTTTCTAACTATTGCAGTTTTTTGATTTTTTGAATGCGGTTTTCGATGTTCAAAAGAGAGATAAACTCATCGTACTGTAAAAATAAACTATAATATGTGATCCGGAAAAAAAAAAATAAATAAAAAATTTTGAATTTTGAGTTTTTTCAAAACGGAAGTACTTAATTAAATTTTTGGAAATTTCGAAAAAAAAACAAAAACATTGTTTATCCTTTTATTATATTCTTATTCGATAGGTTTTTTATGTAGATTCTAAATATATATACTTTTTATATGTTATTTCATCGATAACTATGTGAAAAAAATTGATTTCGAATGTACCGCACTATTGTCATTTGTTTACACAAAGGTAGAGTTTGAGCGGCGATTATAAAAACAAAACATGTCGTAAAACTGTCCATTAGCTTAACTTTATTGCTTTTGCTAATCAGCTACTCATAAATGTAACCAAAGACCTCGTAAGTATAACCAGATGTTCGGGAGTGCGATAGCGCGCTCTTAAGTGCTTTGTTTACATAAAAAAATGGGCCATATAAAAAAACCCAGGTCCTCCCAAGGCTAGAGGCGCTGTAAAGATTTGGTTAAAGCGGGTGTGTAGAATTGATGACCTCTGTGGCCGAGTGGTGTACGCGCCGGTTTTCAAGATGCCGTTATCTCTAGAGGTTCCGGGTCCGATCCCCGGTCGGGTAAATATTGAAAACGAACTTTTCTATATTTTCTCGGGTCTGGGGTATCGTCGTTGTTTCCAATTTTCATAATACTAGTGCTTAAGCTACTATACTTTGGTATTAGAACAATGTAACCGATTACTGTTAATGGACTACCCATCGAAGTTGTTCAAGAATACACCTACCTCGGGCAAATTTTGCAAATGGGTAAAAACAACTTTGAGAGGGAGACCAATCGAAGAATTCAGTTGGGATGGGCAGCATTCGGCAAACTTCGCGAAATCTTTACGTCGTCGATACCACAAAGCCTGAAGACGAAAGTTTTTAACCAGTGCGTCCTACCCGTAATGACTTACGGAGCCGAAACATGGACACTAACGGTGGGACTAGTCCACAAGTTCAAAGTCGCCCAGCGAGCTATGGAGAGGGCTATGCTCGGCGTTTCTCTAAAGGATAAGATAAGAAATGAAGTTATTCGACAGATAACCAAGGTCACCGACATAGCCCGAAGAATAAGCAAGCTGAAGTGGCAATGGGCAGGTCACATCGCGCGAAGAACCGACGGCCGTTGGGGTAAACGAGTTCTGGAGTGGAGACCGCGCTTAGGCAAGCGTAGCGTAGGGCGCCCTGGTGCCAGGTGGAGTGACGACCTACGAAAGATGGCAGGTGGGGGCTGGATGCGAGGAGCTGAAAACCGTGCTCAGTGGCGTGAACTAGGAGAGGCCTATGTCCAGCAGTGGACGGATACGGGCTGATGATGATGAGAACAATGTATGTGATGGCGTCCAACATTTGTTTATTTAATTAGAAGCTTGGCTCTACTCGTAAGTGAGATCCGACAAATTTTCGGCTGTGCGAGCCATAATGGTCTCGTCTTGGCAACATTTGACATGAAAATGTTTTTGCTGTGATTATACATACATTCAACAGTACCACCTCGAATCATCATTTATTAGTTGTCAAACCATAAGATCCATCGATGCTTACAACCCAACTTCGTCAACAAGTCCGCCATTTTGCTTTCAAAGTTTGACGCATGTAGTTTCAGGAGTTTCAGCACTGTATTGTTCACACAAAACGTTAGCTTATTGCTGGAAGTCATACGTTTCTCGGAATTAGTTGCGTTTAACTTGAAGACATGAAATTTACTTTAACTGGCGTTATGGCGGTATTACACGGTTCACTTCTAGCTTTCAATTTGGATAAAGCAACCAAATTGAACAATGTAATAGTAAAAGTGAATCATTCAATGGCAAAGTTCCACCACATTTAATTGCGTTGAAAGAATTGAGCTTGCTCAATATTTTCACTTATACGTTCAAAGTTCAATGCAATTGAACGGAAGTTGAACGTGTAAACATAAGAATTAAATGATTCACTAGATGTTCATTCTCGATATGCTACGTGATTGGTTGACACTTTCAAGCAATGCGGATTGAATGGTTATTTTTTTTAAGATACGTGTAATCAACAGTGTCTTTCACTTCTGCGCCTTTCAACCAAAGTGAATCAATTTGGTTGAACCGTGTAATATCGGCATTATAGTCAAACGATGTCCTTGGACGAGTGACTGATGCACCGGTTGTTCATCATCATCAGCCATTACAAGTCCCCACTGCTGGGGAATAGGGCTTCCCTATGGATGGATAAGGAGAATGGGCCATGGCCCACCACGCGGGAGGTGATACTCGAAAAAACTACGCTTAAGCGAGATAGCAATGAGAAAACGACGCGCACGGGAGCGAAACCAATTTTGCAGATTAAGCAAAAAAAAAACACAAAATCAATTCGTATTAAAAAACTACAGCGATTTAAAAAAAATGCTTCTACACGATCCTAAATACTATTGGTGTCCAATAATTAAACTTATTTCCAATAGTGTAAGTAACCCCATTTAAGAATAACCTTGAATTTTCGTATTTTTTAGAGATCTTTTCGAAAAGAAAAAGTGTCGAGGCAAAATCATAAAATCGTGTTTTTGAAACTAATACGAATCTAGATAAAGGTATGATGAAATATATCTTATTACCAGATTTGTAACAACTGTAACCGTCCTATAGTTTTAAATCAAAAAGTCCAAACTTTTTCCGAGTAGCACCATAACGGCCGCGAACGCAGCCGGGACCAACCGCTTAACGTGCCTTCCAAAGCACGTAGGAGCTTGAGATAATAAATTTTTGGTCACCCATCCCATGAACGACCATTGCGTAAGTTGCTTAACAACAACGATCGCAGGCCGAGCGTACTAACCACTGCGCTAAGGACTCCTCGGTTCCTCTTCCTTCTCCACCGATTTTTAAGGCGCCGGCGCCGCTATATCCGAGGTCCTGGGTTCGATTTCCGGTCGGAAAACCAACTTTTCTCTATTTTTCGTGTCTTAGTGTATGTGAGGAGCATTCCCTCGTCTGTCCCGAGGCCTTAATAAGGCGTTTTTCAAAATGGCCGCATCTGTCAAAGCCTTATAAGGCTTCGGGGCGATGGAACATTTTGGTACGTTTGTACTCTATTCTGCTACTCCTATCTGTGTTTTACTTGTTTATTGTCTGTGGGATTTGACACCGAAGCGATAAAACGTCACAGTATTAACCAATCACCATTCTTTGCGCCTTTTCTTAACGTCAAGTTGACCATGACAGAGGTTCCTAAACTAGGCTATGCCTGGATCTTGGCGAACCAACATTTATTTTGAAGTTAAAAAGGTTTACAACATTGCATTACAAGCATAATATTATTATGTAAATTTATTACTAGTAGGTATATCCCCATTCGACTTCGCCGTGATATGCACATCCTTTCCACCCTTTTCAAAATCCTTAAAAACCCGAACTCTCCCGAATACCTTGTTTCCCGTTTCCAGTTGCTTCCTCCTCCTTCTCGCTCTAGGCGGCCATGTGTCACTAAGATGCTTGAGCTGCCTAAAAGCAACACCAACTTCCTTCTCAATTCTTTCACTGTAAGAGCTGCTCAGCTCTGGAACAAACTTCCTCTGGACATCCAGGATAGTCGGAATGTCCAGTTATTTAAAAAGAAACTCAAAGCGCACTTTCTTGCACAATTGTCCCACTGAATCATCTTAAATTGAAATTACGCACCCCTCATGTTATATAATATATTATAATTTATGTATTGTATGTATTTCAATATGTATTTTATATTTATTTCAAAATATATGTATAATATATTTGCGTTAGGTATTTATTTATATTTTATGTATAAGTATGTCTTGTATTTATTTTTATAGATTGTTCTGCACTTTACTTCCCCTGCTTATTTATCCATCTCTTACTCGTTCTGGGTTGACTGGAAGAGATCTCTTTTAGAGATAAGTCCACCTTGCTCACATGTTACAATTATATTTGTATTCAATGTATGTTTAATGTGCAATAAAGAGTATAATAATAATATAGATCAAAAGAAATGGATTTTAGAAAGAATATAAAACATCAACCTAAGATTTCCTCCGTAGAGTTATAGTCTTTATGTGATAGTAGCCATTTTTGTCTCAGAAACAGGACAAGATAATAAAATAACAAAATTTAGTAAATTAGTAAATTGTTACACGTCACATCGTATACATAGGGCAGGCGTACCGGTTTTGGCCACTGTACCGGTAGCCATATTTGATAAAGGCAATTAAAATAAGGCATTGTAAGGTAATAATAACAACCGTTAGAATTCCTTATGTCATAAGATTTTTTTTTCAATAAATTCCATTTTCTGTTTAAAAAAATGTTTTGTATGAAAATTTTAAGAATTTTGTTTTGGATGAAATACTTTATAAACCTTTGTGTTTTACAATTAAATTTTTGTTCTGCAATTGACTGGTTTCTAGCGCATTCTAATGCGCTAGAAACCTTCTACTACTAACCTAGAGATATTGATTTTACCTGGGTTTGGTTTTGATTTTTCGCAATACTTACAAAAGTTTAACTATCAGTAAGTGGCCAAAACCGGTACATTTGGCACCTCTCACACATTGTGTGTAATATAAAAAAAACTATTTTACTTTTAAAAATTTGAAAAATGTACCTTTAAAGGTAGATAAATTATCTTAAATTTAAGATATAATTTGTGTCTTAAATACCTAAGACCATTTAGTACTTAGTGATGAAAAGTCAAAAAATCCTTAAAGTGGCCACAAAGGGTACCTCTGCCCTACTTATCATTCAGTTCCCGGCAGGGGATAGGACCCGTCACGTCACCGTGTTAGCATGAGTCGATATAATTTTGTTTCAACAATATCCTACTAATATAATAAATGCGAAAGTTTGTGAGTATGGATGGATGTATGGATGTTTGTTACGCATTCACGCAAAAAGTAGTGAACGGATCTGAATGAAATTTGCAACAGAGATAGATTATAGGCTGGAATAACACGTAGGATACTTTTTGTCCCAATATTCACACGGGAACGGGAACCACGCGGGTGAAACAGCGGGCGGTCCTTAGTAGGTACATTATAATATGTTAGTGCACGAAAAAACATCACATTTCATGCCCACACTCCATATATTGCACCAAACACACGTAACCCAACACCTCAACATAAAAATGAACAAAATCTGCATTTAAATTCCCAATTTGTTCGCCGTATACATTCTTTAATATCGTATCGCCGTGAATAAGGCCGAGTACAAATAAATGTTTACCCGTTTGATTGTTCTCGTGTACGCGAGCCTTTATCATAATGAGCTGTTTATAAAAACCTTTACTTAGCAATGAAGGTAGCTCCGCGATGGAAAATAATTTAGCGTACATTGGTGGTTTTGTTAACGGAGTGTAATTTGCAGTTGCGTTTGAGCTGTAATGTATGTGAAATTAAATGGCTGTGTCGTATTTTGGTATGAAATGGAAGTTTATTTGTAGGAGCACTGAAATGAAACTTAGTTATGTGAAAGCACGTAGTCGTTGTAAAAAAAAGTCTGTCGCTGTTTGCTCAGAGCTGATGTACGAATATGTATAATATAGTAATAAAAATAGAGTGCCTTTTCGCTAATATGGTGTTTTAGCTCTTTTAAATATATTTGGGACGAAGTGTAGTGAGTAAATCTATACTGTCAACTATTTATAAAGAGGAATAACTTGATTTTTTATTTGCTTGTCTATATGTTTGTAACAGATAAACTTCTTTCACCATTAGAAAGCTACAATACTACAAAAAACGTGTGATGCAAATTTTGGTCCAACAAGATCTAAAGCCGAATGATCGACACGCTCAGAAGAAGAATACTTATTTTCATCAATAATATAAAAGATTGCATTGTGAATGCAAAAATGTAAAAATAATTTGACATACAAATCTCATAAATATCAATTGTAATTGTAACAGAGTTTTGTGTTTTAAACATATTCTTGTAGCTTTGTACCTTTTCTTTCTAATGGGACTTTCTAACTTAGATAAATAAATGAATATTTGACACCACCACGTTTTGCTGCAATCCTTTAAGTAGCTCAAGCAATTGTGTTATCTTTATATTGATAAAAATAAATAAAATTGGAGTGTCTGTTTGTAAAGTAACCGCTTTTTACTACATGCATTATGATTATTTATACGGTACATATTATACCAAAACAATATTTTTTTCAATTTTTATCTGTCTGTCTGTCTGTCTGTTTGTTCCGGCTAATCTCTGAAACGGTGCACCGATTTTGACGGGACTTTCGCTGGCAGATAGCTGATGTAATAAGTAGTAAATTAGGCTTTACTTTTTATCTCGACATTCCCACGGGAACGAGAACCACGCGGGTAAAACCGCGGGCGACCACTAGTTAGTAAGTTATTGGAAACAACGACAGGTAGGTATTACCACATACACCCATCAACATCATCATCATCATCATCATCAGCCATTTAATGTTCCCACTGCTGGTGCACATGCCTTCCTTACGGATGGACTCTTATGCATATTGTAATCTGTTTAAGTGACTATTGAAGAAAGTAAAAAGAACATAGCTACCCACAAGCATCTAGTGTAAACCGCGACTATAATATGAGCTCGAAAAACAAGCAAAAATGTATACTAAACATTTTATATTAACATCGTTTACAAAACACGATACGTTTCACATTTTCCAGAAATATTAAATAAATAATTCGCAAAATATTCGGCATATTTCCACCTGCGTTAAACAAAGAGTCATAAATTAAAGTATTTCGGACCACACGGCTGCTTAAATATTAACCGAACGTTTTGTCCTGTTGTTTTTGTAAACCTTGTGTTTTAAGGCGCTACTCGGAAAAATATGGACTTTTTGATTTAAAACTATAGGACGGTTACAGTTGTTACAAATCTGATAATAAGATATATATTTCTTCATACCTTTATCTAGAATCGTATAGTTTCAAAAACACGATTTTATGATTTTGCCTCGATACTTTTTCTTTTCGAAAAGACCTCTAAAAAATACGAAAAGTGAAGATTATTCTTAAATGAGGTTACTTACACTATTGGAAATTGGTTTAATTAGTGGACACCAATAATATTGAGAATCGTATAGAAGCATTTTTTTTAAATCGCTGTAGTTTTTTAATACGAAGTGATTTTGTGTTTTTTTTGCCTAATCTGCAAAATCAGTCTCGCTCCCGCCCGTGTCGTTTTCTCATTGCTATCTCGCTTCAGCACATTTTTTCCGAGTATCGCCTTAAGCTTGTTTGTTTACTTTTTTAAATTCGGGTAATCTTTTGTGAGAAGCCAGAGGTGCAGTGGTTAGCGTGCTTACCCTGTGATCGTAAGTGTTGAGCAACCTTCACAATGGTCGGTCACGAGATAGGTGATCTTATCTTATCTTACATCTTAACTTGCATACAAATAAATAAAATTGGAGTGTCTGTTTGTAACATTAAAATAACCGCTTTACACTACATGCATATGATTATATATACGGTACACATACCAAAATGACATTTTTTTTCAATTTTTGTCTGTCTGTCTGTCTGTCTGTTTGTTCCGGCTAATCTCTGAAACGGCTGGACCGATTTTGACGGGACTTTCACTGGCAGGTAGCTGATGTAATAAGGTGTAACTTAGGCTACTTTTTATCCCGACATTCCCACGGGAACGAGAACCACGCGGGTGAAACCGCGGGCGGCCGCTAGTATAATAATAAATTGACTATCACGAGCTCTTCCGTGCTACGGCAGGCAAGTTAAGCCGTTATTCCCGACAGCGTATGCAGTTGTTGCTACTCACCAATCCGCATTGGGTCTGCATAGTGGACCAGGGTCCAGTCTCCTCCCACCTGCATTTAATAAATTAAATAATGTGGGACCACACGGCTGCTTAAATATTAACCGAACGTTTTGTTCTGTTGTTTTTGTAAATCTGTAACGATGTCGTTTCGTTCGGTAGTATAGGGGTCAGTATCCCCGCCTGTCACGCGGGAGACTGGGGTTCGATTCCCCGCCGGAGAGCCAATGCGACTAGATTTAGTATCCTCCGATTCTTTTCGCATTGGCTCTCCGGCGAACGAAAAGAATCGAAGGATACTAATGTCGTCGCAAAACTTATTTATTTACTTTTCTTAGTTCTGGTAATCTTTTGCTTTTGTAAGCGCGCTTCGTTCTTGTTAAGAATATTTGTAATGGTCTATCACGAGATAGGTGACCAAAAATAATTCGCGAGCTCTTCCGTACTTCGAAAGGCACGTTAAGCCATTGGTCTTGGTTTCATTACCAGTTGTTAATACCCTTCAATCCACATTGGGCCCGCGTAGTGGACCATGGTCCATTGTCCTCCCACCTGCGTTTAACAAAGGGTCATAATTTAAAGTATTTGGGACCACACTGCTGCTTAAATATTAACCCGAACGTTTTGGTCTGCTGTTTTTGTAAATCTTGTTTGTGTTTTTTTTAATTAGGGTCATCTTTAGTGACAAGCGGCGGCGCCTTCCCTTGACTAAATATAATATGTGAACAGAGAATTGCATTTACCAGTTATACATTTATAAATGTACGAGCGCTCCACTTGCGACTTCGTTTGCGCGGACCCCCTTTGATACCCCCTTAGAATGACAAAAATTGCATTGTGAATGCAAAAATAAAATGAAAATATTATAACAAAGTTGCTTATTTATTTTATTTTTTATTTTATTTTATCAATCAAATGCGATAAGCCACCGTTTCAACCATAACAACGATGTTTCCAGCATCATTGTGTTCCGGCAGTTAGAGATAAGATAGCCAGTTCCTCAGTACCTTCAGCCTTATCACCACTTAAGATCAGGTGTGATGAAGGCTAAAAATACAACGGGTTGCACCCCGGGAGTGCCCTTCCCTAGACTTTTTCACAAAAACATAAAAAAATACGGACTGGATTTGAACCCCAGGTCTTTGGCTTCAATGCCGCCCGTTTTTTTTACCTGAGCTATTGCAACTTTGGAAACGGTGTCGAAATTTGCCTTCGTATTCTTATGACTTGACATTGTAACAGTTTTTCGTTCTGACGGTTACGTGTCCCTGACGCGAGTTTAACATTTTTTACCCATTACAAAAAGTGCACAACGTCGCTAAACAAGTTTTTACTCAATTCAGTGCCCGTAGTGTAAGTTTTTATGTCAAAAAACGCAAACTATTTCGATTCCGTATTTATGTCAATTTGTATGAAAACAGTGCCCGTAGTGTAAGTTTTTATGTCAAAAAACGCAAACTATTTCGATTCCGTATTTATGTCAATTTGTATGAAAACTGTATTAGCGCCTCTAGCGGCGAGTAGCGCGCTTATATAGTTTTCATACAAATTGACATAAATACGGAATCGAAATAGTTTGCGTTTGCTTGACATAAAAACTTACACTAGGGGTACATACTATTATGAGTTTCAATACTATACCAAAAAAGCAAGTTTACAGCATTTATTTTTATTTCAGCCTTTTTAGTTGTACGATATGACTGGCCTATAATGGTTGTTGCGACAGTCGCTTAGGCATAAGCTGAGAATTGCACTTGTGTGAGTGACCACCAAAAGTAATGGTTAGAGTAAAAATTTTACGGTAAAAAAACAATTTTCGGCCCCGCCTGAGCTGAAAATGCTTAACAATCACATAAAACGCGATAAGCCCCTTCTCCTCAACCTTTATACATTAAAAAGAACAAATGCTTATAAATGTAGCCATAACATTACCATAAGGAAACCATTTAATTCAATCACGTACTAATCAGATTCAAGTCAAACCAGGATAAGAATGAATGGCTATTTTGTTTTAAGTCTTTTTGAGAGCAATGTTCTATAGTTTTAAGAAAAATCTCGAGTTTTTCTATAATTATAAACTTAAACTTATATTATAAAAAAGTAAAATTTGGTTTTCTGTTTGTTTGTTTGTAATGGAAAAAGTTAAAAAACACTAATCCGATTTTGAAAATTCTTTCACCAGTAGAAAACTTCATGATTCTTGAGTGACGTAGGCTATATTTTACCCCAATATTCCCACGAGAACGGGAACCGCGCGGGCGGGCAAAATCAATTGCCCCCCTTGACACTCATTTTTACCTACATTATTTTAACCCCCGAACGCTAAAAGAGGGGTGTTATAAGTTTGACGTGTCTGTGGAAAATATCACATTATGGCGGGATAACGTCGTGTATTCCACGCGGGCGAAGCCGCGGGCAGAAAGCTAGGTAGTGATTAGATTTTCCACCGCTGTGGCGTTGCTCACTTAAATACAATGTGCTCTGTATATTTCTAGATAATGTATGTGTGTTTTATTTATCTTTTTTATGTTGTTCAATGTATCTTTATCCTGCTCGTGTTTTTGATTGTAATGTGTTACAGTGTGTGGAATAAATAATTTTCTATTCTATTCTAAAATTCCACCCTCTAACATCATCATCATCAGCCATTATAAGGTTCCACAGCTGGGGAATAGACCTTCCTTATAAATAAATAATTATAGCGGGATAATAAAACGTGACAATGTGGATTGGTGGGTATTAACGACTGAAAACGCAGCCAGGCATAACGGTTCAATGCCTTCCGAAGCATGGAGCTCGAGATAGGTAAAGAATGGTCACCCATCCCTTTACCGACCATTGCGAAGGTTGCTTAACTTCAACGATTGCAGGCGGAGCGCGTTTACCACTGCGCCACGGGCTTTACCTTGTAAACTATTATTACTATATAATTTATTTTGAACTAGCTTTCCGCCCGCGGCTTCGCCCGCGTGGACTACACGACGTTATCCCGCGGGATTGTGATATTTTTCCGAGATAAAAAGTAGCCTAAGTTACTCCTTATTACATCAGCTACCTGCCAGTGAAAGTCCCGTCAAAATCGGTCCAGCCGTTTCAGAGATTACCCGGAACAAACAGACAGACAGACAAAAATTGTAAAAAATATTATTTTGGTATGTGTACGTATATATAATCATATGCATGTAGTAAAAAGCGGTTATTTTAATATTACAAACAGACACTCCAATTTTATTTATTTTTATAGAAAATACAGTCCATAGGGTTAGTATTTTTTTATCTACAACGGTTTAGCACTATCACACCTGATGGTAAGTGGTGATAAAGCTGATGGTGGAAGCGCACTACTCCCGGAATCCTCAGTCACTGAAGAGCTGGCTATCTTATCTCTAACAGCCGGAACACAATAATGCTGGAAACATCATTGTTATGGCGTCAGACTTAGATAAGATGGTGGTAGCTAGCCAAGCGGACTATATAAGAACAAGTCTTACCACCAACCAAACCGAATACAATATGTTGGGAATCGAACCCGGGACCTCTTGACTTGGTCTGAAATCGGTGGTAAGAACCACTGGACCACAGAGGCGGTTAAAACAGTTAGTTAGTTAGTAACAGTAATCTTAAGGCGATACTCGGAAAAAATGTGCTGAAGCGAGATAGCAATGAGAAAACGACGCGCGCGGGAGCGAGACCGATTTTGCAGATTAGGCAAAAAAAAACACAAAATCACTTCGTATTAAAAAACTACAGCGATTTTTAAAAAAATGCTTCTATACGATGCTCAATATTATTGGTAAACTGATTTCCAATAGTGTAAGTAACCCCATATAAGAATAATCTTGACTTTTCGTATTTTTAAGAGGTCTTTTCGAAAAGAAAAAGTGTCGAGGCAAAATCATAAAATCGTGATTTTGAAACTATACGAATCTAGATAAAGGTATGAAGAAATATATATCTTAGTACCAGATTTGTAACAACTGTAACCGTCCTATAGTTTTAAATCAAAAAGTCCATATTTTTCCGATTAGCGCCTTAAAGCTATGTTAGTTAGTAACATAAACTATTACTTTATGTTGTCGTCTGATTGCGATGTGACGCCACACTAAGCAAGCCGGCCGCTAAATTGCAAACTACAGTCAGAATCTCCAATTCAAAATGCGGAATTCCCATTTTGCCCCATGTCTGAATGTCTAGCAAACTGCATCGACACTTGTAACAGTTGTCAATACTCTACGTTTAGAGACGAGGAAATGTCGATGGTTTGTTTTATCGATACATAAATACTTCGAATTGAGAAGCGTGAGAACGAGAGAGTGCATCTTTGTCTGCACAAAAGCTAAATACATTTTAATATATCGTGTACAGTTCACATATGAATATGGGCCATCAGTACAAAACTTATATTTTTATTTTGGCGGTAATACTAAAATCTTTTTTAGAGTAGATTTGCAGCGAATGCTTTGGCGTTTTGTCTGCCTTCTATTACTTGTCTTGTGTGCGTATAAAACTAACTAAAACGGTTTGTTATGAATTAGAGTACAAACAAATTATTGGTTTTAAAATAAAAATGTTTACAATTTAGTTCCTAAATAAAGCACCACCCACAAATGTACATAAAAGCGCGCTCTTAATTTAACCGGCTTTGTTACCTTGTAGTACACACGACAAGTATCAGAACAAAGGGTACATAATTATTGTAATCATTTGATTAGTAGTTAGGCTTATTCTAAGCCTGCCTGGCTAGTTATCATCATCTTATTTAAGTATGTCGTTTTGAATAATTATTTGTTTAGGCAGTTACAAATAAGATAGTCAGTTCCTCAATGGTTGAGGTTTCTTGGAGTAGCTTCCATCTTTAGCCTTCTTCATCATCATCATCATGTCAGCCGAACGACGCCCACTGCTGGGCAAAGGCCTCCCCCAAGGATCTCGACAACGATCGCTCCTTTAGCCTTATTTAAGTGTTATGAAGACTGCTACCCCGTTGTGGATAAAATATATTTATTTCCTTCTTTGATTGGCAAACTATCGATAATTCGTGTCGACACTGCACGTCACGGCACTAGCCACACCGCGTGTGGACATGTCGATGGCTGCTGATTGCGGTCTGGAACTAGTTGCCACTTGTTGGTTGTCTCGCGCCAATGGCACGGCTGTGATTAGGAAACTGAACGAACGAATGTGGTATGAATTTATAAACATGCAAGAGAATAATTATGATTAAAATATGTGAGCTTAGGCCCGATATCACCAATGATATTTAAACGCGATTAACGCTAAACGTGTTTAAAACGTATTTCTGTCTCTGTCACATTCAAACAGCTGACAGGGACAGAACTATGTTTTAAACACGTTTAGCGTTAATCACGTTTAAATATCAGTGGTGAAAAGTGATGCTTATAATTAAAGAGATGCTTATAATGACGCTGTCCACAGTACACAAGAAAGTAGTAAATTTTAACCGCCTCTGTGGTTTAGTGGTACACACCACCGTTAGACCCAGACGTCCTAGATTCGATTTCCAGTGGGGGTACATATTGTATTTGGTTTGGTTGGTGGTAGGGCTTGTTCAAGGTCCGCCTGGCTAGCTACCAACATCTTATCTAAGTCTGATGCCATAACAACGATGTTTTCAGCGTTGCTGTGTTCCGGCAGTTAGAGGTAAGATAGCCAGTTTCTTAATGATTGAAGATCCGGGAGTAGTACGCTTCCACCTTCAGTCTTATCATCACTTAACATCAGGTTCTGATGAAGGCTAAGTGCTACCTCGTTGCGGATAAAAAAAAGTGCATGGGCCAAGCGTCGAAATTGTTTGCTTACAATTTACCTGTATGAACTGGTAGTTCTAAAACCGCCTTCAAAAAATCACATCAAAAAAGTAAGAAATAATTCCTCACCAAATAAATAACGTAAGTACTTTGAAGTCGGGCGTGAAACATGTACGATTTTTTGTTGTTTTTGTTAAAACCCGCCCGACTTCAAAGTACTTACGTTATTTATTTGGTGAGGAATTATTTCTTACTTTTTGGATGTGATTTTTTTGAAGGCGGTTTAATTTTTTTATAAATATAATTTTTATTTCACTCTTTTTAGTGCATCGTGCAGGCAATTTACTTGTATTCTGGTAAATAGGTATGTGATCAAACTGAAAACCTCCTTTTTTGAAGTCGGTTAAAATACCTTGAGGTATCCCCTTTTTAACAAAACAAGAATCATCTAAATCGGTTTATTAACAAAGGAGTTATGCCTAAAGATACGTATTAAAATCACATAAAGTGGTAACGAAAACGACAGTATTTTCAAGATTTTCTGAAAACTACTGAACCGATTTCAAAAAATGGGACCAACTTGGAAACCAACCTGGGGGGCAATTGCGTACGGTAATCGTATTAATTTGACAGTTCATATCGTATTCAATCGGCTGCAATTTGTATGGAATGACATTTATTATGATACGATATGAACTGTCAAATGAATACGATACTTTACGCAATTCCATAGCTGATGTAATAACGTTTCAATCATTTCAATCGGTCCATCCGTCTTCGAGTAATCGGTGGACATACACAAAAAAAAACATACATACAGACGAATAGAGAACCTCCTCCTTTTTGATTTAGAAGTCGGTTAAAAAGGTTCCTCACCGTAAGGTCTTTTTTCCTTTGCTCAATCTACTTAGCATTAGGACTGCTTTACCGATTTTGTATGACATAGTGTTGCAATGTCATCCTACTATATCCTACTAATCCTTACTTCCTTACTTATATTATTAATGCGTCTCTGTCTGTCTGTGTGTTACACAATCACACCTAAACTATTGAACCGATTTGAATGAATTTTGGTACAGAGATAGTCTAGAGCCTGAGAAAGGACATAGGCTACTTTTTATTCCTGAAAAATATCATCTTCCCGCGGGATAACGTCATGTAGTACACGCGGGCGAAGCCGCGGGCGGAAGGCTAGTATTATATATGTGAAAGTTTGGATGTTTGGATGTTTAGATGTTTTGATGTTTGTTACTCAATCACGCCAAAACGGCTGAACGGATTTGGCTGAAATTTGGGACACATATTCTTTGTAGCCTGGAGAGGAACATAGGCTACTTTTTATCCCAGAAAAATATCACATTCCCGCGGGATAACGTCGTGTAGTCCACGCGGGCGAAGCCGCGGGCGGAAAGCTAGTAATATTATAAATGTGAAAGTTTGGATGTTTGTTACTCAATCACGCCAAAATGGCTGAACGGATTTGGCTGAAATTTGGGACACAGATACTTTATAGCCTGGAGAGGAACATAGGCTACTTTTTATCCCGGAAAAATATCACATTCCCGCGGGATAACGTCGTGTCGTTCACGCGGGCGAAGCCGCGGGCGGAAAGCTATTCATTAATAAGAGTTTTCCTTTACGCAACACACAAAGTGCGTGTCAGATAACTCTGCGCGTGTCTGGGGTGTTTTTGGCGCTAGTTTCAGTACATTTTTTTGTTCTAAGGTTATAGGAAAGATTAGTATTCAATTTTTAGCGCCTGCAGACTTTGTCTGGCGAGCACTTTAAGACCTTCAGTCTATGATGATTGGCCCTGAATCGGTCGCACCCATTCCGGCGAGCTGGTTTGCTGGTAAGATCCGGGAGCACACTATCCTTACGCACCAACATGAATGGAGCTCACTGGAAACATGCAGGCAGGCGAAAATGGCACTACCGCGCCTGAACGCCCGTTTGTCCAGAGCTCTCATTAAGCTAAGTAGATCACAGTTACGCCTGATGACGGGTGCTATAACAGGACATGGAAATTTCAACAGACACCTTTTCAACTTAGGTATCACCGACAGCCCCCTATGCAGGGGTTGCATGAGGGCCGAAGGAACAGCTGCTCACGTCCTGGTTGAATGTGACGGAGTGGCCCTCTACCGGGCGAGGTACCTCAGCTCGCCGGGAAGCGTCCACGAAGCGGTCTCCGACGTGAGGGCGCTGGGTGCTTTCCTGGCAGAGCTGGGTTGGCAGGAGTAATCCGGCTGCACACCCTCCATACGCAAAATAGGCGCAATAAGACGTCGAGTTGCGGAAAACGCCCGTACCGATTGAAGAAGAAGAAGAAGAGATCTTCAGTCTATCAACAAATTGTAACATAAAACATCTGTTGCCATAAACAGACACTTCTCTTTTAATAAAGTTATTTAAAGTGAACTTCGTTACCTCAAAATAGCAAGTTCAGTACAAAATGCGTGATAATATTTTATTTATACTCCTTTTATCTTTTTCTTGTGATCTCTGTCATTGCTCCAATTTGTCCACGAATTATTATGATTCATGACCTTGACATTACGTGAGCAATATACTTAATCATTATGGGTCACACGTGCTTCTGACGGCGAGATCAAAGCAGTTTTAAAGATAAGTTGTTATTTCCATAAACTTATCAAGGGCTGTCTTGGAACGTGTAAGGACAGTGATTGTCAAAGTAGGTAATAACGCCCCCTTGTAGGCGATATGTGGGTCGTAATATGAAGGCTAAAGATTTGTTAAAAGCTTTTATAGAACGCTTTGGCTTATAAGATTGTCATAAGCCCCGAATGTCATTAGCTTGTTCAAAGAACACTGCCATTGGTTTTTCTTTAAAACTTCGAATTGGTTTGAATTGACAAGTTTTAAACAAACACATTTAAGCTTAACGAAATGAAATTAAAAAAAAAGCAACAACAGTTGATTTGTAAACTTTGTAATTTTGTATGTCATAATATACCATAATTAATCTTAAATCATTTGAATTTCAAACGAACTATTTTATCAATTAACATTTTAGGTTAAATTTATAAATTCACAATGCAATTCTGTAAAGTGTCGTAAAAATGTGAAAGAAACAAAAACCAAGAGCCCTTCAAGTATCCCGCCCTTAAGCCTCCTTGCAGGGCTGGTGGTAGTTTTTCTATCACATTTTTTACTACTTTTCGATCCATTTTTATTTTACTTTTCTTTACGTTGACGACCTCCGTGGCCGAGAGGTGTATGCATCGGGTTTTCAAGGTGCCGCTATCTCTAGAGGTCCCGGGTTTGATTCCCGGTCGGGTAAATATTGAAAACAAACTTGTCAATACTTACTCGGGCTCGGGTGTATGTGGTACATTCATTGTGGTTCATTCATTCACATCATCATTCATTTCAGTCGAACATTGTGGTTCGTTGTTTCCAATTTCTAAAATACTAGTGCTATTTTGGTTTTAGAACAATTAGTACATAGGTGATGGTGTTCAACATTTATGATTAAGTATTACAAGTTACTACTCCTAACTGATTCTAAGTAAACTTAAAAGTGGGCACTTAACAACATAATGTTTGAGAACCTCTACCTATATCAGACTACAAATAATGGAACACATTAAATTTTTGTTCGTATTTCGGTCCAGTATTATTGACTACCTACCTCGACTACCTATTTAATATTCTAAATCCACACCATAATTTATTATTTTTCGGAATTAATGAAACATACCTACCTAAGATTAATATTGCGTTTTATAATGGGAGTTAATATATACCTTTATGGTAATTGCTTTAAACACACTTTAATCATTCGAATGTAATTAACACGTTAATTATCGAAATTTTTGTGTCAATGTTTTCACACACGTTTATGAATGCTAATTTATAATTCGGTAATTTTCCTTGAAAAATCCTTTAATAATTGTCTTAATACCTTAATACAGATTACGTAAAATGTAACAGTTAAAATTATGTAATTGCCGGTAGGTACTTGGTCCAATTTAAGTTCGGCTAAACGGATTGATCTTTGCACAGGTAGTATTATATGATCTGAGGGACATACTACATGTACTACATAAATTATTATTATTGTGAAAAACGAAATATATGTAGCTTACTTCCGCAAAAAACACAATATGCAAGATGCACCGCCCGCCCGCCCGCAAAAAATTGCACATGCGAACCACGAAAACACCAGTGCACAATACCTGCATCTAGCAAGACAGCAATACACCTTGCACCGTCACCGATTAGACTACTCTACACGTGTTTCGCCCCAACCCGGGGCATCCTCAGGAGATAGTTCGTGCTAGTTCGTGCTAGTTCGTGCGAAAAACCAAAACCAAATGTTGGTTTTTCGCACGAAACACGTGTTAGGTTAGGGACTTCCGCCAAGTGACGACTGATTCAATCAAATTCTTAAATTATTATTGTTTGAGGTTGCAGCAAAATAAGTGTAATTTTATTGCAATGTTTTACAATGTTTCAGCTTTGTGGTTTCCTGATAGTAACCGCCTCTATGGTCTAGTGGTACACACCACTGGTATCAAACACAGAGGTCTCAGGTTCGATACCCAGCGGGAGTACATATTGTATTCGGTTTGGTTGGTGGTAGGGCTTGTCCAAAGTCCGTCTGGCTAGCTACCACCATCTTATCTAAGTCTGACGCCATAACGACGATGTTTTCAGCATTGTTGTGTTCCGGCAGTTAAAGATAGTATAGCCAAATCCTCAGTTAGTTGAGGATTCTGGAAATAGCGCGTTTCCATTTTTCAGCCTTATCATCACTAATTATCACGTGTGATGAACACTAAGCCTTACCCCGTTGTGGACAAAAAATTAAAGCTTTTCTTGAGTTTTGTTTTCGTTCCTTGTGACACGGTACGCTCTAACTAACGTATCAGAGGAGCACTAAGAAAGAGATGGATGGCAGAGCGGAAAAGGTCTTATTCCCAAAAATTGTGAATTGTGGTGTAATACCCGCTGTTCTTGCAATTTCATTGTTCTTTAAATGAAATCGTAGTTGCATTTTTCCAATTTTCATATCCCTCAAAAAACGGAAATAGCGGAAATGCCTTTTTTTCGTATGTGATTACAGGATTTGATGATATTGCTTGTATCACCGGTGAACAAACAATCCCTGAGCAGTTTTAGCTACTATACTTTGGTATTGGAACAATGTATGTGATGGTGTAGAAATTTCTTTTCCAAATCTCTTCCTTCCAAAAGACTTCTCTGTACAATCCACTCATAATGCACGCGTTATGTGTGTACATAATGCCCGTTAGACAATAGCCGCGGGTGTTAATACATAATATATGCAATAGTTTTGGGATCCGGTTGCACATTGCACAATTATGCGCGCGAGACGCGGCGCCAAGCCAAGCACAAGCAGGGGGCACACTGAGCGCCGAGAATGGTTTACTTTATTTTTTATTTTATTGACACAATAACAGAATAGGTAATGATAAAAGCCCGTGGTCATCACTTTATCCACCCTTAGGAATGCAGTGGACAAGCTCAAATAGTAATAGTAATATTTATTTTGACGACCGATTTGGCGCAGAGGTAGGCTACCCACCTTCTGCGCCAGTGGTCTCGGGTTCAATTCCCGAACAAGACAAATATTTGTGTGCATGAACATGTCTATTTGTCTTGGTCTGGGTGTTTACTATGTATATTAAGTATGTATTTACAAACAAAAAGTATTTAAGTATATATTTATCCGTTATCAAGTTTTCCATAATACAGTTTCGTAATGAAATTAAAATGGGCTTAGATAATTGGTGTGAATGTAAGAAGTTATTTATTTATTTATTTTATTTATTTATTTATTTGCATTAAACACGGTACATTTCAGGGGCCCGATTCTCAGGCATTCGAACTTTTTCAGTGTGGTAATTCGTATGTAGAACATTTTGTTTGTGTTTCTATTGAAAAGTTAGAACGTTTCAAACAAACTCATCTGTCCCACATGTCAACAAATTCATTTTGACAGCTAAGTTTGTATACGAACATCTATTGGTCTGTACCACTCGTATCGTTCGACTGGTTTTCGATCGAACTTTTTCGATTGTGAAATTCTGACATACACAAACTGTGTTATATTTGAATTTCGAGCTTATAAAAGTGAACTTTTCTCGATTGCCTGAGAATCGGCCCCCAGTTCTTCAATTATTCTAGTACGTACGTACTAGAATAATTGAAGAATACATGCGTGTTTTACAGACATATCGATAAGCAAACTTACAATCTCGTCATGCTAAACTATAATTTAACATTTCTCCATCATCATCATCATCATTTCAGCCGTACGACGCCCACTGCTGGGCATAGGCCTCCCCCAAGGATCTCCACAACGATCGGTCCTGCGCTGCCCGCATCCAGCGGCTTCCCGCGACCTTGACCAGATCGTCGGTCCACCTTGTAGGGGGCCTGCCCACGGAACGTCGTCCGGTTCGCGGTCGCCATTCGAGAACCTTTCCGCCCCAACGGCCATCGGTTCTCCGCGCTATGTGTCCCGCCCACTGCCACTTCAACTGAGCAATCCTTCGAGCGATGTCGGTCGTTTTAGTTCTCCTGCGGATCTCATCATTTCTGATTCGATCGAGCAGGGAAATACCAAGCATCGCTCTCTCCATTGCTCGCTCGGTGACCTTGAGCCTTCTTATGAGACCCATAGTAAAAGACCACGTCTCGCTTCCATAAGTCATAACTGGCAACACACACTGGTCAAAGACCTTAGTCTTGAGACATTGAGGAATTTTGGACGCAAATATATGCCGGAGCTTCCCAAACGCTGCCCATCCGAGCTGGATTCGACGAGAGATCTCTTTCTCAAAGTTGGACTTACCTAATTGGATTGTCTGTCCCAGGTAGACATAGTGGTCAACAACTTCGAGTGTAATGTTCCCAACATTAACTGGAGCGGATGCAACATGGGCATTGGACATGATTTTCGTCTTATCCATGTTCATCTTCAGACCCACTCTTTGGGAAGCATTGCTGAGATCTTCGAGCATTGTGTTCAGGTCTTCCAAGGTCTCAGCCATGAGAACTACGTCATCGGCAAACCGCAGGTGTGTTAGGTACTCGCCATTGATGTTAATGCCGAATCCTTTCCAGTCCAGTAGCTTAAAAATATCCTCCAACGCAGCTGTGAACAGTTTCGGAGAAATGACGTCTCCCTGTCTCACACCTCGCTGTAGTTGGATAGGATTAGAGCTCTGGTTCTGTAATCGGACCGACATGGTGGCGTTTTGGTATAAGTACCTCAGCACCTCGATGTACCTGTAGTCTATTTGGCACCTCTGGAGGGACTGCAGCACTGCCCAGGTCTCGATCGAATCAAAGGCTTTCTCATAGTCCACGAACGCCAAGCATAGTGGCAAGTTATACTCTTCGGTCTTCTGTATAACTTGTCGCAGCGTATGAATGTGGTCTATGGTACTATAACCTTTTCGGAACCCGGCTTGTTCGGGAGGTTGGAAGTCGTCAAACCTGCGAGCGAGACGATTCGTAATGACTCTCGAAAACAACTTGTAGATATGGCTCAGAAGCGAGATGGGTCGGTAGTTTTTCAAGAGAGTCTTATCACCCTTCTTGAAGAACAGCATCACATCGCTTCTGCCCCATGCCTTTGGTGTTTTGCCCTCGAGGATGACAGAGTTGAAGAGCTTCTGGAGGACCTTAAGTATCGGCTTACCGCCCGCTCTCAGAAGTTCTGTTGTGATTCCGTCATCACCCGCCGCCTTGTTGTTTTTGAGCTGCTTGAGAGCCATTCTAATCTCGTACAGGCTGACGTCCGGGATATCTTCGGTATAGTGTCGGGTAAGCTTGGCTCTAGGTTCTGTAGCCTTACTTTCAACAGGTGTTTGCGTGGAGTACAACTGTCCATAGAAACTCTCGATCTCCCTCAGGTGTTGATGAAATGATACTACCGTCTTCAGCTTGCAGCCTCGTCAGTTGACTTTGCCCTATAGCCAGATCTCTAGCGAACACTTTGGAGCCTTTGTTCCGCTCGATGGCCTCTTTAATACGCTCGGTATTAAATTGGCGAAGGTCGCTTGTCAAGGACTTGGAGATCTGCCTATTTAGCTGTCGATAACGAAGGGCATCCGCTGAGTTCTGTAGTTTCATTTCGTTTCTCTGATCCATGAGTCGGATAGTGTGGCTGGAGAGTTTCTTTAATTTAGGACGGTGGGTTTTGTAGTGCTTGGACCCTACCGCGCGGACAGTATCCACCACCATGTTGTATAGATCGTCCACATCGATGCTGTTCTCAAGGGCTTCGAAGCGGTTTTGGAGCTCGAGCTGAAAGCACTCGGGGTTTTGAATTTGAGCCGGTATTGGTCGGAGCGTAGATTTTATTAGTCGAGATCTTTCCAGCTTGACGTTGATATTCAATGTGCCTCTAAGCATGCGGTGATCGCTTCCCGTCTTTACGGCGTTGATCACAACGACATCATTGAATATTTGCTTTCTCGTTGACATAATAAAATCTATCTCGTTTTTGACTTTACCGTCCGGACTAATCCAGGTCCATTTGCGGCTTACGGGCTTCTTAAAGAAGGAGTTCATCATGTAGAGGTTCTCTCTCTCCATGAAGTCTGCCAGCATCTGGCCCCTTTCGTTCCGTTGCCCAAATCCAAATTGCCCCACTCTCAACTCATCACCGCAACGTTGCCCCAACTTAGCATTAAAATCCCCCATCACAACCGTGTAGTGGGTTTTATAGCTATGCATGGCTTTAGAGATCTCCTCATACATAGCCTCCACTTCGACATCGTCGTGTTTCGAGGTCGGAGCGTAGACCTGGATAACATTCAGCGAATATCGTTCCGATATTCTGAGTATCAGGTACGCTACCCTGCTCGAAACACTTCCGATGGTGATCACGTTGTTGACAAGGGATTTATGGACGATGAACCCGACACCACCTTGGGACTGTTGGTCGCCCTCCCGGTGGTATAGTAAGTTACCGGATTGAAGGGTAATCGAGTCCTCCCCCTCTCTTCGGACTTCAGATAACCCAATGATATCCCAATGTAACTTACTAATTGCCTCTTCCAACTCTATAAGCTTCTCGTCGAGCCTCAACGTGCGCGTGTTGTAGGTTGCCAGGTCAAGTCGTCGGTGTTGGTAGCCGGAGCCTACCCGGGGATTCTTAGCACCCCCTGCCCCGCCGTTACCATAGCCGCTACCGTAGCTAGGAATAGCGGGGCCGCCGGGGACTGGGGGCCGATTTTTTGTTTGTGTTACCATTTAGGGGGGGTTTTGCCATAATCGCCACGCTTGGCAGGCGGGTTGGCGATCGCAGTATGGCCTGCTGTTAAATGGAGACGCTGCTGCCCATCTCCTTTGGCAGTTTTCCCTCTGTCGGCTCTTACGACACCCACGGGAAGAGAGGGGGTAGTGCTATTCTTTTCATGTGCCGGCACTACACGGCATATCATTTCTCCATACATTAAATCAATTTGTCAACAAAAAATTATTTTTATAAAAAAATAAAACCGCCTTCAAAAAAGCCACATCAAAAAAGTAAGAAATAATTCCTCACCAAATAAATAACGTAAGTACTTTGAAGTCGGGCGTGAAACATGTACAGTTTTTTGTTGTTTTTGTTAAAACCCGCCCGACTTCAAAGTACTTACGTTATTTATTTGGTGAGGAATTATTTCTTACTTTTTTGATGTGGTTTTTTTGAAGGCGGTTTTATTTTTTTATAAAAATAATTTTTATTTCACTCTTTTTAGTGCATCGTGCAGGCAATTTAAGTGTTTTCTGGTAAATAGGTATGTGATCAATTCCTCACCAAATAAATAACGTAAGAACAAATACAAATAATTTATTTGCAGTAAATAGGGTTGTTACAATGAAGTTGGTCGTCATTAGTTTAGTGCTTAAACCTATATAGCCATATGATATAGCATGCAAATTTATAAAAATACAAAAATTTCACATAATATTAATTAAATTCGATAAAAATTTGTTACTCAATGTCAATAATTTATGTCATAATTATTCAATGTCAATGTTTTCTTTTTTTTTTATTTAATGTAAAAGTTTGGCAATGCAGTTTGTTCAGTACACCCCTGCCTAGACCGCGGAATGGCTAGCGCAGTGGAAGCTGGTATTACTAGTATAGACTCCGGACAAAAAACTAGGTTTCAGCCGGGATGTAACTGAACAATTGGACTGCGATACACAGTGGAGAGAATGTTAAGTAAGGTGATTTCACATACGGTTCTGTGGTGTCGAAAATCTCCTCGGCTGCGGAGAGACGGGGCGCGCGCCCCAGGTACCTTCTTCTTCTGCAGACCTTACCAATTAGTGACCTCACTCACAACACAAATAACAGCGTTCACAAGACACTGGGCGTTTCAACAATAGATACACAAAGACACACACGTGGGAGCTTTTTTTATTACGATATAGTCCCGACAACAAGCGCGTGTGGTAGAAAAGGTTATCTTTCAAAGCATCCGCGACCGGCCACTCCAGAGATGGCATCAAAACCTTGGTCGTACAAAACGGGATCACATAGATAATTTAAGATGTATTCAAACTCGATATGCCAGGCACATTCAACGCGAGCGATTTTTAACAAATTCAGCAAAATTAATCCGACATTTTATTCTTACAAGAATTTCAATCAAGTGTCACTGTCAACTTCAAGTGACAGCTAATGTCAATTTGACGTGACATTAGAGTTGCGTTCAGAAACGTCGATCTTTTCCGAACATCCCCCCGCCCCGGACCGTTAAGAACGGTACGTCAATCTACGGGTAATCGGGAGAGCCCACTAACTGCTCTCTTCAAAACCGAATCTCGAACCAAAACCTCAGCAAAACGAGGAACTCCGTCAGTTCCGGGGTAGAGTTTAACAATGCGCCCCCTTCGCCAACATAGGGGCGGCAAGTTAGCATCCTTAATCAACACGAGGTCGCCAGTCTGGGGTGGGGTGGTTTTATCTGTCCACTTCACGCGCTGTTGTAGGATATGCAAATACTCCATCGACCAACGTGCCCAGAAGTTTTGGGACATCTGTTTCAAAAGTTGGTATCGCGACAAACGATGGGATCCTACATCCTGAATCGGATATTCAGGCAACGCCAAAAGGGGCTGTCCGATCAAGAAATGACCTGGCGTCAACGCTTCCAGGTCATTCGGGTCCGAAGACAACGGGCACAAGGGTCGCGAGTTGAGGACGGCCTCAATTTTACAAAATACCGTATCAAGTTCCTCAAACGTGAGAATAGTTTCTCCAATCACGCGACGCAAGTGTGTCTTGGCAGCCTTTACACAAGCTTCAAAAATTCCTCCCCAGGTCGGACAAGCTGGAGGGCTAAACTTCCAGATTATCCCACGCCGGGAGAGGGTGGTTCCAATGTCTATTTTATTATCAACAAAAAACTTAACTACTTCCTTAAGATAATTACACGTTCCCTTATAATTAGTACCACAATCGGAACGTATCAATGACGGCAGTCCTCTACGGGAAACAAATCTGCTCAAGGCGGCGACAAAGGCTTCGGTAGACAATTCCGAGACAATTTCCAAATGGACAGCCTTGGTGGACAAACACACAAACACGCACAAGTACGCCTTATAGGTTTTAGCATTACGCAGTCTCGAAGCCTTTACAGTAAAGGGACCGGCGAAGTCGGTGGCGACTCCGGCAAAAGCTCTACATTCCGTGACGCGATCAGCAGGCAAATCACCCATCTGGGGCTGCATGGTCGCGGCCTTCAATCGATAACAAGGCAGGCAACGGAAAACCACAGTGCGAATGGCTCGACGAGCAGACAAAATCCAAAATTCACGCTGCAAAATGGCCAACAAAGCATTACAGCCAGCATGTTGTGCATTCACATGGCGATCTGTTATTATCAGTTGAGTCAAATGTCCGGCTTTAGGTAACAAAAGGGGGTGACGAGCTCCATACGGCAGGTTCGCATTTCGAAGTCTTCCGCCGACTCGCAAAAGCCCACTCTCGTCCAGGAAGGGATTCAATCGCGATACCGCGCCCTTCAACTTGCGACGGCCTAAACGCAAAATTTCAATCTCGGACTCAAAACTATCAGCTTGTACTCTCTGGACCCAAAACAAGAGCGCGTCCCTACGCTCGTCCGGAGTGAGAACCGACGAATCACGCCTCGCGCGTGGGTTTCTGCAATTGTACGCAAAACGTCTGATCCAAGCGGTAACACCAAGCAGCTTCTGTAAGGAGCTGTACCGATCCAACAACAAATCCTTTTTCCCGGCGGGGTTAGTCTCCAGGACGCATGCCCGCATATCAGGAACGGCTACGTTCGACAACGCTGGAGAGGGCGGCCACTCCGACTCAGGCCGCATCAACCACTGTGGGCCCCACCAGAGGGGGTGGTTAATTAGGGTTGGGGCTACACAACCCCGAGACGCACAATCCGCGGGATTCATGGTTCCCGGCACGTGTCTCCAAATCAACTCGATGTCGGAATTACAAATCTGCGACACTCGATTGGCCACAAACACGTCCAAGGTGTGCGCCGGAGCCTTCAACCAACAAAGGACGACCTGACTGTCCGTCCAAGCATAAACCTCTTGTATCTTAATAGATCGACCTAATGTGAGCCATACGTGGTTCAACAAACGCATTAGGAGGGCAGCTCCACACAATTCCAACCTCGGGATCGTATGACGAGTCCGAAGGGGAGCGACTTTGCTTTTCGCTATCACCAGATGCACAGCAACAACTCCGTCAACAGTAACGGTGCGGAGGTACACGGCCGCAGCAAATCCACGTTCGGAGGCATCGGAAAAGCCGTGAAGAGTAACTTTACAATTTTCAGAAGGGAGGAATAGCCTCGGCAAATGCACTTCATTAATCTCGGGGAGGGATGAAACGAAGCTCGACCAATCTCGGAGCAACTCGTCCGAGAGGGGTTCATCCCACGACACACCCGAAGCCCATAACCGTTGCAAGAAACACTTGGCCATAAACAGCACGGGGCAAATCCACCCATTGGGGTCAAAGGTACGTGCGACAGTAGACAATACTAAACGCTTGGTCCAGACTTTCGGTGGTCGTAAATCCACACAATAAGTGAACGTGTCAGAGACCGGTTTGTACTGTACGCCAAGGACGGTCACCACATGGGGATTATCAACATTTTCGAATAGGTGGGGGTCCTGCTGGTGCTCTTCGGGCAAACCTACCAGTACATCAGGCGAGTTGGATATCCATTTCCTCAACTCGTAACCTCCCGACTTCAAAAGGGCGGTGAGTTCGTCTCTCAGGACAATCGCCTCTGAGACAGATGAGGCGCCCGTGCAAATGTCATCCACATAGACGTCACTGGCCAAAATGGCGGAGGCGCGAGGGTATCTCAAGCGCTCCTTCTCGGCCAACTCCAACAAAGAACGAATCGCAACAAACGGGCTCGAAGCCAAACCGTACGTATTCGTATTCAATTCATAAATCAACAAGGGGTCCCTAGGACTCTCTCTCCACAAAATCAATTGGTACCTCCTATCCTCTGGATGGATGACCGTTTGTCTGAACATCATCCGGATGTCAGTCATAAATACAATTTGGTGCCGCCGGAAGTTGGTCAAAATGTCTGAGATCTCCGTGTGCAGCTTGGGACCTACATGCAGACACTGGTTCAAGGACGCTCCAGTAGAGGTGGGAGCCGAACCGTCAAAGACCACCCGAATCTTTCCGGATTTCAAAACGGCGTGGTGCGGCAGAAAGAAGTGCTCAACGGAGCGCCAATCCAAATCGCTCACGGACATGTGCCCTAACTCCTCATACTCCCGCATGAATTCAACATACTTCTGGCGGAAGACCGGATCCTTGCTCATGCGACGCTCCATCGCCACTAGCCTACGTTCCGCTAGCGGTCGGGATTCGCCCAGAGGAGGTCGGCCGGCACGAAAGGGGAGACGGGTGATCAAACGACCAGAGCGGAGGCGACCAGTGTTATTCTGGTAATACAACTCGCATTCATCCGCTACTGGGTCTACCCGCGGGGCTGGTGGAGGTTCCTCAACCTCCCAAAACTTCTGCACCACTTCGGAGAGAGACACATTAACAACAAGACCGCGATCCTCATCAAGGGAATCCAAAACGCGGCGAGCAGGGCCCATCACAACTGTACCGAGTGTCGTCTGCAGAGCTACCAAGCCATCTGGCTGCAAAACTCGCTTCCCCGTCAACAAAACTCGCCCCAGGACATCGGCTCCAAGGAGAGCATCAATCGGGCCTGGGCGGAAGAAATTTGGATCGGCGAGTGGGGAATCAGACACCAAAGACAACATACTCGGTCCCAAATCAACTGAAGGTTGACGGCCAACAACTGTGTCCAACACAATCGCCGAGGTCTTAATGCCTGGCGTGGACTTATTACGTGATGTAAATGTGAAGTCAACATGCCCTAACAACCCGGGGACTTTCACATCGCCAACACCTCTCACGCCTTCCGTGTGGGGGTGCACCTTGAGGCCCAACCGCCTAACTAACCAAGATGACACAACACACCCCTGAGCACCGGAATCCAACAAGGCGCGAACTTCCACAAGGTCGCCATTCAATCCCCTGACAAGTACAGAGGCCGTGGGCAACAAAACGGTCTCTGGAGGGGTGGCTACAATCGACCGTAAACACGTTGATTGCTAGTATGTGGGGTCCCCAGACGTCCCCCCATGGTAAGGGGGTCGCTCATAGCGATCCAGTGGGTCCCAATCTCCCACATACTGCCTACGTCCAATTCGCCCGGCATCAGGCGGGTTATATCTCCCGGCCCCTTGAAGACGGGGCGGGCGCCGCTCCAAACGCGGGTATTCGGCGAGCGGCGGCGAGAATCGGTGCCTATCATCCACCGTGTACGTCGCCCCATAGTCGCGGGGGCACGGTGACCGATTTTCAGAGGGGGGGTCCCGGGGACCCCCGGCTGTGCGAGGCTCAACACGTTGCGGGGGGCTTCTACGACCTCCCGCATCGCTCGCAAAATCGAACCCCCTAGTTGGGGACCGATTTCCCATGAGGGGGTCCGTGGGACCCCCGCCCGTGCGAGGCTCAAAACGTCGCGGGGGGCCTCTACGACCTCCGGCAACGCTCGCATTACTCATCCCCATCCTTGGGGATCGGTTTCCCATGGGGGGGTCCGTGGGACCCCCGCCCGTGCGAGGCTCAAAACGTCGCGGGGGGCCTCTACGACCTCCGGCAACGCTCGCGTAACTCATCCCCATCCTTGGGGATCGGTTTCCCATGGGGGGGTCCCTGGGACCCCCGCCCGTTTGAGGGTCCAAACGTGGCGGAGAGCGTCTGGGGCCACTCTGGTGGCCACTAGAACTGCTGCGGGATGCAAACACCGCGGGGGGTCCGAGCCCCCCACCCATACGAGGTGATCCTGCAGCGACGCGCTGCGGCGCTCCGCCGCCCTCTGGGCTGTTCATGCAGAGGAGGGGATGGTGGTTGCCCTTACAAAAGCGGCATGGGTGCGCTTGGGTACATTCGCGCTGCATGTGCAGGCCCAAGCACGAGTAGCACCATGTCCGTTGTCGCGCGATCGCTCGACGGCCTTGGACGCGCTGGTCGAGGAACTTATCACAACGGGTCGTGCTGTGACCCGGTTCCCGACAGTACAAGCAGCGTGTGGTCTCCTGGACGGCGGCATAGCGGCCGGGCGCGCGAGGGGCCATACGCCCCCTACGGGGGGGTCCGGTGGGGGATCTACTCTGTGGCACAGGTCGTTCGGGTCCCATAGGACCGGCCAGAGAGGAATTATCTGCCAGTCTACTTTCTCCTTCCAGGAACGTCAAGAGGTCCGAGAAGGGTGGCAGATAAGTCGCACTATCCCCACCATACTGCTGCTCAAAACGGACCTTAACAGAGTCCGGCAACTTTCCCAGGACAATGTGCAGTAACAAAAACGACCACTGCTCCACTGGGAGTTTTAAGTTTTTTAATGCGTTGTATGCAACCAACAGCGGATTCAACAAAGCCACTCTCAAGTGCATCACGCTGGCAACGCGGGGTAAATTCAAAATGGCGGCAACATGGTTGTCCGCCAGACGTCGTACGTTCTGGTACCGACGGGCAATCAAATCCCTAGCAATAGGGTAGTTTTCATCCGAGGGGGCCAAATGTTGCACCGATTCAAGGGCCTCCCCCTCCAAGACGGATAACAAATAAGCCAACTTTTGGCCCTGGGTCAAATCATCCCGGGCATGTACCAGACTATCAAAAATATTAATAAAGCCCTCCCAGTCCTCTAGACGACCAGCAAAACGCCTTAAGTCTAAGGGGGCCAATCTAGCAAAGAGAGGGGGCATACTCTTAGATGTGACCGGGGACGGGCTCGGTTCATTCTCTCTTGCCACTTGCAAAGGTCGAGCCACCTGGATAATTCTGTCCGCAAAATCATAACACTGGTCCACATCCAAACCGACTTCTTGTCGCATTTCCACCTCGGCCTCAACAGTCCTTTCCAAAAATAAGGCATACTGCTCATCAACAACAGCCAAACGTATGGGCAGATCTACGTATCTGTTCAACAAGGCCTCCGTTCTATCCGGTCGATCCAACAACGCGACCGCAGAAGCCAACCACCGTAACTCAGAACGTATTTTGGCTTTAGCAGAGGAGGCCGTCATTGTAACGTCACAAATTTATCAACAAAAACAACAAATTCAAAATATTCACTATAACACAAAATCTCCAATATTTGGAGGTTATTACTAACCACAAAATTCCAATATTACAACAACAAAGTATTTATAATGACACAAACTCTTAAATATCTGGAGGTTATCAGAAAACAACAAAACTCACTGACTATTGAAATTCACTTGGATATCAACACAACATACTGTTACACAACAACAAGTTAATTTTAATTATTTCAAAGCACAAGTTTCAATGAGTTTCAATGTGTAAACAATGTCCCAAATCATTTAAGTTTCACTAAGTATTGAGTGCAAACTTATTAGCTAACCTTTTATTAGCTATTATTTTAGCAACAAACTTGTCAATATTCACAACTCAAATTTGCTAACAAAACTGAATAATAATTATTATGAGCAAAGAAAGGCATCTGTTTACAATTTGGAACTTCAATACATGACTTCAATACATTAATTACAAGACATGGAACCAATAACAAAGGAATGCCCTTTACTTTTCAAATGCAAGTTAATTACCATTTACAAGTACAAATTAATCTAGTCCGGACCAGATGGTCATCAAACGGCACTGATTAATAGACAAACTTTTGGCGTGGGCCTCTCAGGCCTTCAAACTACGCTCTTGCTACCAAGAAATGTTCAGTACACCCCTGCCTAGACCGCGGAATGGCTAGCGCAGTGGAAGCTGGTATTACTAGTATAGACTCCGGACAAAAAACTAGGTTTCAGCCGGGATGTAACTGAACAATTGGACTGCGATACACAGTGGAGAGAATGTTAAGTAAGGTGATTTCACATACGGTTCTGTGGTGTCGAAAATCTCCTCGGCTGCGGAGAGACGGGGCGCGCGCCCCAGGTACCTTCTTCTTCTGCAGACCTTACCAATTAGTGACCTCACTCACAACACAAATAACAGCGTTCACAAGACACTGGGCGTTTCAACAATAGATACACAAAGACACACACGTGGGAGCTTTTTTTATTACGATATAGTCCCGACAACAAGCGCGTGTGGTAGAAAAGGTTATCTTTCAAAGCATCCGCGACCGGCCACTCCAGAGATGGCATCAAAACCTTGGTCGTACAAAACGGGATCACATAGATAATTTAAGATGTATTCAAACTCGATATGCCAGGCACATTCAACGCGAGCGATTTTTAACAAATTCAGCAAAATTAATCCGACATTTTTTTCTTACAAGAATTTCAATCAAGTGTCACTGTCAACTTCAAGTGACAGCTAATGTCAATTTGACGTGACATTAGAGTTGCGTTCAGAAACGTCGATCTTTTCCGAACACAGTTATTATTAAACTAAGCCGTGCATAGAACACAACAACAAACAAGTACTTTAAAGTCGGGCGTGAAACATGTACAATTTTTTGTTGTTTTTGTTAAAACCCGCCCGACTTCAAAGTACTTACGTTATTTATTTGGTGAGGAGTTATTTCTTACTTTTTGATGTGGCTTTTTTGAAGGCGGTTTTTTTTTTTTTTTTAATAATTTTTATTTCACTCTTTTTAGTGCATCGTGCAGGCAATTTACGTGTTTTCTGGTATATAGGTATGTGATCAAACTGAAAACCTCCTTTTTCGAAGTCGGTTAAAATACCTTGAGGTATACCCTTGTCAACAAAACAAGAATCATCTAAATCGGTTTTTAAACAAAGAAGTTATGATAAAGATACGTAAGATACTAAAGATACTAAAGATACGTATTAAATTCACATAAAGTGGTAACGAAAACGACAGTATTTTCAAGATTTCCTGAAAACTACTGAACCGATTTCAAAATTTCAAAAAATGGGACCAACTTGGAGGCCAACCTGATGTAATAAAAAAAAACATACATACAGACGAATAGAGAACCTCCTCCTTTTTCATTTAGAAGTCGGTTAAAAATACTAGCTACTACAGGTCAATATTTAAATATCAATTACTACATCAAAGAAAACAACACATAAACTTTCACCATGTCAATAAACACGACTTTGCAGTATGATGTCAATAATATATGCCAAGTTAGATTAGGAGCGAGGACATGGGCAAGAACAGACTCGGAAAAATCGGAAGTGTTCGCGCGACACTTATCTAAAGTTTTCATTCCAAACGAACAGTTATCCGACGAGTCAGATATAGACGAAATTTTAAATAGAGATTTGCAATTGTGTCTTCCTATTAAGCCATTCTCACCCAGAGAAATTGCACGCGAAATCAGGACCCTCGACCGTAAAAAGGCGCCTGGGTTTGACCTGATCACTCCAACAATTTTAAAACATTTGCCCAGGAAGGCTATCACTTTTCTTACCTGTCTGTGCAATGCCATTCTCAGGTTGTCCTATTTTCCTACGCTCTGGAAAATATCACAAGTGGTTATGATACTGAAACCGGGAAAATCCGAACATGACGCCTCATCATACCGACCTATTAGTTTGACTCCAGTGCTATCAAAACTTTGGGAAAGAATATTCCTTACCAGGTTACTAGCAGCTATGAGCGAGTGCAGTATTACGCCAGATCACCAATTCGGTTTCCGAAAGGCACACTCGACTATTGAACAAGTTCACCGAGTTTATCACACAGTACGTCAGTGCTTCGAAAACAAGCAATATTGTTCTGCGGCTTTCCTTGATGTACAGCAAGCTTTTGATCGAGTCTGGCACAATGGACTGTTAGCCAAAGTTAAAACTAATTTGCCACACTCCATGTTCCTCCTTATTAAGTCATATCTCACCGGTCGCTCCTTTCAGATTAAGCAAGGTGAAGCCCGATCTAGTTTTTACAATATAGAAGCTGGAGTTCCTCAAGGTTCTGTTCTGGGTCCAGTATTGTACTCTGTTTTCACCCACGACCTACCCGTAATGGACGACATCAATGTCGCCACTTATGCTGATGATACAGCCTTTTTAGCAACAGATTTAGCCCAAGATATAGCAAGCAGTAAACTACAGAAACAGCTCGATGAAACTCATAAATGGCTTTGCAAATGGCGTATTCGTGCAAGTGCCTCAAAATCTCAACATATCACCTTCTCGCTGAAGAAAGGTAATTGCAACCCAGTCAAACTTGGCAACGAGGTCCTTCCACACACTGACAATGTCAAATATCTTGGATTTCACCTTGACCGACGTCTCACGTGGCAGACGCACATCAAGAAAAAACGAGACGAGATCAACATAAAATATCGAAATTTATACTGGCTTATAGGAAGAAACTCAGTTCTGTCTGTTGACAATAAACTTCTAATATACAAGTCAGTTCTGAAACCGATTTGGACATATGGCATCCAGTTATGGGGTATTGCAAGCAAATCAAATATTCTCTGCCTGCAACGTGTACAAAATAGCATTCTGAGAGCAATAATTAATGCTCCATGGTTTACACGGAATGATGAGATCCATGAATACCTAGAGGTACCAACTGTAGCTGCTGAAATCCAGCAGCATCAGAAGCGACACAAAGATCGCCTTCTGAATCATCCTAATCGGCTTGTTGCTGAACTGTTGGACACGACAAATGTGGTGAACAGACTAAAAAGAAACCACATACTTAATTAGGAGGGCCGGTAATGACCGTCCCACTATTTTCAACTCATTTCGCTCCACAAATTCGCTTATGGTCTGGCGACCGATCGCAAATTAAAAAGTAAAAAAAAAAAAAAAAAAAAGTTAGATTGCGTCTATCACAATGCCAAGAAAAGTAGCAGATGTAATTTCTGTAAAAAGCCCCTGACCAGGCGTCTGTTTTATTTATTTTATTTGTTTGGGAAATTTACAGACATATTTTAATTAGATATGCAGTACTATGAATAGTCTCAGTCTATAACAAAAATTTCTACACTTAGAAAACAAAATCTGTTACTCGATGTTACTTGCAGCTACTCTCGCCAGCACCGCCGCCGTACTAACACTGGTTATTTTATTCTGTGCCCTCCTTACTAGCATTACCAGAAAAATCTGCACCCACTGCACACACAACCTTCACCCAGCGTGCGGTGTAAAAATACGTCGTCGCCGACAAAGAGTTGCGTGTTGCCTGCAACAGCCACATTTGGCAAGCGACATCCCACCCCCCCTCCCTGTAACCCCATCTACCCCCCACGGCTTACAGCTTTAGTTTTAATCCGATTGGGAGCAGATTTTTTGCTGCTCTGATGGTTATTGTAGGAGAATACGTTTTGTTTGTTGAATTTACGGTTTGTGTCTTTAAGGGCAGGATCTTCCAAAAACTCCGTCTTTGTCTTTTTCTTTATGTGTGAAGAGTAATGAAAATAACCTCAGTTTTTTATTCTTACAATGTTTTAGTTGTTATTTTGAGCATAAATTCACTTTTTGGAAAAGTAGCCTTAGAATAATCTTTATTAAATTACCTATTTTTCTTAATATTATTCGTGAATTAGAGATTAATAATCTAAGTATATTATCCAAAAAATATATAAATTATGTTTTTTTTTATTGTCGAGTGTAGATACGAATATCGTGTTTTAACAACAAAATAATCAAGATCGTGTATCAAACTTCAACATATATAATTTTTATCTATAGTAAAGAATATTTGGCCGTTGTGGCGTATAGGTTCTCGAATGGCGACCGCGAACCGGACGACGTTCCGTGGGCAGGCTCCCTACAAGGTGGACCGACGATCTGGTCAAGGTCGCGGTGCGCCGCTGGATGCGGGCAGAGCAGGACCGATCGTTGTGGAGATCCTTGGGGCTAGGCCTATGCCCAGCAGTGGGCGTCGTACGGCTGAAATGATGATGATGATGAAAGAATATTTGATTGTTTAGTTTTGAATCAAAAATAGGTTAATTTCGATAATTTCGAGAATCCTGCTCTTAAAATCGGAAATGAAGTGTGCTGTTTGTATTTTTAACCGTTATCTGGTATAATTATAATTTCTAGTGAAACTTACAGAGGGCTAGATAATTGGAGTACCTACGTACCTAGTTGAAAGGAAGGAGAATAGCCGTTACTAATGCTTTTGAGTTACATTGTTAGTTGTAACCTTTTGAGTTACATTGTTAGTTGTAACCTTTTGAGTTACATTGTTAGTTGTAACCTTTTGAGTTACATTGTTTGTTGTAACCTTTTGGGTACAATAACCTATAGAAAACGCAATTGCGTAATGTTCAGCTTTAAACTGAAAATGTTTGATAAGTCAAGTCTTATCTTATCTTATCTTATCTATCTGTCAATCAGTGTTTTTATGTGTAATTTGACTGTAGGTATTGTTTTCTGGAAACTAATTGGAAAACATGATCTATATCGCATTCATATAATTCGATCACTGAATTCCGTGTTTATTAAAGCTTGACTTTTGTTATGTATTTGACATGTGCCCCTAGTGTAAGTTTTTATGTCAAGCAAACGCAAACTATCGCGATTCCGTATTTATGTCAATTTGTTTAAAAATTGTATCAGCGCCTCTAGCGGCGAGTAGCGCGCTTATACAGTTTTCATACAAATTGACATAAATATTACGGAATCGCGAAAGTTTGCGTTTGCTTGACATAAAAACTTACACTAGGGGCAATGTTTGAATGCGTAGTGGAGGTGAAATGATGGCGGAATTTTATTACAGAATCACTCCCTAAACTATTTATTTTTGGTTTTACTCATAAGTTTTATTCTACTATCTTTATTTAGTATGAAAAAACGTTATGAAACAACTATGAATTAAATATACATCTTCGATCGAATATAAAATCTGTAAGAAGTGGCTGCTGGTTAGAGGCTTCAACGGAAAAGTTGCTAACCTCGCCGCTAAGCCATTTAAATTCAACTACATTGCTCCCTGAATTAAGTTACCCTCAACTTTAACTACATCTGTAACTGTCAAGTACAATTTTTATCGCTTCTTTCACACAGTGAGACTTACGGCTTCCTGAAGCGATATTTCGCGAGAAATCACAAAATCTTTTCATAAATCAACAGTTAAGTTCCCGTTTCTTGGCACCCGTCGTCCGTCATAGTCGCTGAATAATTGTCCCACGCGTGGGACACTGCAAGTTGGGACATGTCCAAATGTGCGAGTCTTATTCGAATTTGAGGCGGTAGAATGAAGAATGGCGCAGAATGGCGTTTTGATAGTTTAATATGTCGCGTTTTCAGTATTACTGTTGACTGCAATTTGTCGTGTATGATGAATGATACGTTTTAGAGAGTTCAATACTTTTACGGATACAAAAGCCGTGATTATTCTGTACCTTGATAAATAAAGGTACGTGTTTAAGTTTCACAAAGAGTTAAGAATAAAAACAAAAAAAGAAATGTCATGGCTCCTGTCAGTCGTATAGAGAATGCAGAAGAAGTTACAGGCATTCACTTGTTTATAAACTTCAAATTCAATTAAGTACACAACAACAACAACTTTCAAAACTAAAGTGACATTATGAGCCAATAACAATAAGGGCGTTTGTGCACTACACTGAATTTTACCGATTCGGAAAAAAACGGATGCTTGTATTTTAATAATTTAATCATTTATAATAGTAAGAATTTATTTATTTCGTGTAATTTCAATGTTTCGAACCCTAAACTACACGAAATAAATAAATTCTATTATTTATAATAATTAATTATTAAAATACAAGCATCCGTTTTTTTCCGGATCGGTAAAATTCAGTGTAGTGCACAAACGCCTTTAGACAAACATAATTTACAGAAAGACACTTTTCTTCTAGACAAGACTTAATAAAAGTCAGTTTATTAGGATCACATCTCAAATAGCCAACCCTTTATACCTCCAGGCTGTTTGCAATCATATAAAACAGACAGGGATTATTAAAATCGAATCGATGGAAGTTTTTTGTGAATCGAGAGATTATGCGATCTACTCTCATTCAATATCGGACCTGCAGGCTATTTACTTGTCGCAGAGTATGGTGTGGTGACAATCATTCGTTTTATTGGAAATACGAGTACCTACTTACTGAATGTCAATTTTATATTTGGTACTTTGATCATGATTCTCCTGGCCGTATCCCATTCATAAACAAAGCCAAATTCAAGAAGCTGACGGCCAACCTTCAGTAATGAAGCGGCACTTTAAGAAGAAGAAGATTGCATTTATTTTTGGTCGGCGCAATATGACTACTTCTTTCATTCATTTTTAGCAGCCGTTACTTTTGCAGCCACCCCTAGCTTGCACAACCATCCTTCATGCAATTCATCCAACTTATCTTTGTCCTTCCTCCCCTACAAACTTGGTACTTTATTTTTTTTTTTCATTTCCGGACTCATGTTTCTGGGGAAAGTTGTTCAGTTTCATGGTCTGAACAATATATTCAAGTTTGCGTACTGACTAAAAAAACCTTGTATAAAATAAATGATACCAAGAAATTTAAAAGATTAGAGGTAAAACAGGACAGGCAGGACGCCATTTAGGACAAACATCCTAAAAGCCCGACTCTGAGGACGCCTGACAAGAATAACACCAACCGGTTCATCTTGTGTTGACCAGTTAATTATCGGAAAGAACGTTAATATGAGCACTGGTGTTCACCACAACCAGTTGTCTGATCACAGTACCCTCATTGGCCAGATGACCCTTGACAAAAATTTAAATAAAAATATTACAAAACAGAAAATAAGAGCTAAAAGATGTTTTAGCAGGAAACATAATTATGGACGATTTCAAAACCTCTTTAAATACAGTAAAATGGGAACATACTTTATTTACAAATAATAAAATAGATAAAAATTACGAATTATTTCAATCGAAAATTCAAATGCTTTTAGACCAATGCATACCTAAAAAAGATATTATATTAAAAAACAAAAGTAAAACAGGGTGGGTAACAAAAGGTTTAAAAAAATGTTTTTATCACAAACTCAAACTCAAACTCAAAACGTTTATTTGCTTAACATCGTGTAGTACATTGGGGTGGTCAACAATGATATTAAGACGAACAACAATGTTCTACCCTAATTATGTGGGCATGCAAATGTCAATTATATATTATGGGAATGTAATTATAATATCTCAATATAAATTAACAAAAATTAAAAATAATTAAAAATGTCTGATAAACCATTATGAGTCCTAATGTCAGTGGCTAATAAAAATTACAAAATGTCAAAATATGGTCAATACCTACATTAATTATTATAGAATGTCATTTTCTCTCCAAGTACTCATTAATGGAGTAGAAGTTATGCTGTAGGAGCCATTGTACCAATTTCTTTTTAAATATATTTTTATCAAGTGGCTGATCAGTAATGTCCAGCGGTAGCTTATTATATATTTTGATAGCCATATAACAATAACAATTTCTTTGAAATAGGCTTAAATTACATTTAGGTATAGCTAATTTATTTTTCCTAGAATTTCTTAAGTTCGTTTTTAATAGGTTACATTTTGTAAAGAACTCTGGGTGCTTTTTTACTAACATACATAATTCTAATATGTAGATACATGGCAGAGGGAGTATTTTGTGTTTTTCAAACAGGGGTTTACAAGATTCCCTTTGTCTTATCCCGCATAAGGCGCGAATACAGTTCTTTTGGGCTCTAAAAGCTCTTTCAAAGTCTACGCTGTTACCCCATATAACTATGCCGTAACGCAGCAAAGAAGAGACATATCCGTGGTACGCTTGTAAAGCAATTTGAAAAGACGCAATGTTTTTGATTCTATTAAGTGCAAATACAAATTTGTTTAATTTAGTGCAAACAGTATCTACCTGATTTTTCCAACTGCAGTATTCATCTAATTTTATACCTAAGAATACTGTGCTGTATACGATGTCAATTTTATTATTGTTGTAGTGTATGTCAATATTAATTTTTTTTGTTTTATACGTGTGAAACTGAATAGCTTTAGTTTTAGATATGTTAATTTTAAGGTCATTTTTATTCATCCAATTAATTATGTCATAAAGTGTATTATTAATGTCAAGTTCAAGTTCGCCAATATTTTTATTTTTAAATAGAAGTGTGCAGTCATCTGCAAATAAAAAGCAATCATTCTTAGTAACATCTGGAAGATCATTGATGTAAAGAATGAATAGTAATGGCCCCAAAATACTGCCTTGAGGGACTCCATTAGTAATTTTGCGATATTTTGATCTTGCCTTTACTTGCGTTTGATTTTCTATCCGTGTTGTTTCGGTACATTGTTGTCTATTACACAAATAGCTGGCGAACCATTTATGTGCTATTCCTCTTATACCGTAGTCATGTAATTTCTGTAGCAGTATTTCATGATTCACGTGATCAAACGCTTTTGACATGTCAAGAAATACTGCTACTGTTGGTGTCTTATCATTTATTCCTTCTGCAATTTTTTTAATTAAAGAGAAACAAGCTAGAGAGGTCGATTTATCCTCCTGAAAACCATATTGTTGTTGATTTATAATGTTATGCTTGGTAATAAAAGAGTAAAGACGTGTTGCCATCACTTTTTCAAATATTTTAGATATCACCGGTATAAGTGTAATGGGCCTGTAGTTACCCATATCACTATCGTTGCCTTTTTTTAATAAAGGCTTAACTACCGATAATTTAAGTTTGTCTGGAAAGATGCCCTTTTCCAGGCATAAATTTATTATGTATGATAATGGAGTACATATTTTTGGCGCGCACATTTTAAGAACATCGGTACTAATTTTATCGTAACCCACTGATCTTGTAGTTTTTAATCCCATAATGATTTTTTGTACCTCAGTTTCAGTTGTAGGGTACAAGAATATACTGTTATTTAGTCTATTTTTATTCGTATTTACTAATTTACTACCAGTATTTTGTGCAATGTCAATAAAATAGTCATTAAATAATTCAGATATGTCATTTATATTATTCGTAATGTCATTGTTGTGTTTAATTGATTTTATTTCATTTTGATTAGGATTTTTGTTTATGTTATTATTTATTATTTTCCAAGACGCTATGCATTTGTTTTTCGCATTAAGTATATATTTAGAATTATTAATTCTCTGTGCAGCGTTCATACATTTATGTAGTAGTTTAGTATAGTGTTGATATTGCCTTTTATTTCCCTCTTTATTGTTTTTATTTGAATATATATAATTATGGTATAATTTACGTTTTCTTACACAGCACTTTCTAAGTCCTTTTGTAACCCATTTTAATTTTTTAGGATTAAGATCTTTTTTTATTCTAGTAACAGGAAAACAAAGATAGTAAAAAAGAGAAAAAATATCATGAAATTCGTTAAATGCTTCATTAGGATCATTTTGTTCAAATACATTGTTAAATGTCAACGAATTTATATGTGTTAAAAATTGATTTTTGTTTTCATGACTTAAATCTCTTTGTAGTTCAAACCACTGTAGTTTTTTACTGTAGTTTGCTAAATGAGCTGACAGAATTTGACATTTGGTATGGTCTGACAGTGTAAGTTCCTTAGTATAGCCTGTAGCTCCTTTCAAATTGCTAGCCATTAAATCTAGACAGGCGTTTTTTCTAGTGGGTGTATTGATATGTATGAGTAGGTTATGATTTTGCATGATACTCATTAATGTCTGAGTATTTTTGTTATTCTTTAAGATATCAATGTTCCAATCCCCACAGATTATTATATTTTTTTGTCTCTTATTTATTTTGTACAATAATTTGTCCAATTTATCAAAAAATATAGATATGTCTGATGTAGGGGTCCTATACACACAAATTACAATTAAATTAATATTTTTTATAATTACACCGCAGCACTCAAAGTTGTATTTTTCCGACAGAGATTCTGCTATTTGCAATTTTGTACAAGTTATATGATTTGCAACTAAGATACACGAACCCCCTCTTTTTTCATGGTCACGTGACCATATAGAACCCATTTTATAATTATTTAATTTTAAGTTTTGTTCGTGTCCTCTTTTTATAAAAGTTTCTGAAAGACAGACTATGTCTATTGCTTTTTTACTCGCTTTAAATTCGTTGAGAGCAACTTCAAGTTCATCTTTTTTTTTTTAGTGCACTACATATATTTTGATGAAAACAATATAGATTAGGATTTTGGCATGTCTCGAAAAAGAGTGTTTTTGTTTGCATCTGCGGGAGGTTGTTTATTTTGAAAATAGTATGGAATCGTTCCCTTTTTTTGTTTTTGTGAGACTGAGTTAGTTTGTAAAACTTGTTGTTCTATAGAACTGGGTGGTTTTTGTTCCAGTTTTTTAAAATAGTACGGAATAGTCCCTTTTATTTGACTTAATAAATCCATTTTATTTTTTTGTGAATTCTTTTTTGAAATATTTTGTTTTATCATAAGTAATGCTTTTTTGTAGTAGTCAGTAGTGTCAATTTCTAATTTAATTTTATTGCAAACTTCTTGTAATGTCAATCTGTGTTCATTTTCTGTCAGAGATATAAATTTACAATTGTTATAGTTTTGGCTTATCAGTTTAAGTTGATTATTTATCAAGTTCGTATTTAAATTTATATTATTTAATGTTTGAATAAGCAATATTTGTGTATTTTGGCATTGCGCTAAGAATACAGATAATTCACAAAATATCTTAGTAGGTATTTTGTCATTTGCACCAATTAATAGTATCAAAAAGTCGTCCCTGCTCAAAGTCTTATATAATTGAGTGTTAAGAACTTCACGAGTGTTTGCATTTGGCTTAGTAAATGAGGTAATCATGATACTTTCGTTGTTACATTTCTTACTTAAAAGCTTTGAAAGATTATGAGCTTGTTGATCACCTAAAATTAGTACCCTGTTTTGTTTTTTACTAGCATTTGAACAAGTGTGATATTTATCAAGTGGTGTAATTTTAATTAAATTGCTTTCTTGCGCCGGTTCTTGAGTAGCGCCATCTAGTGGTGATGCGGCGGGACACTTAACATATTCACGTTGAGGTTCTGCTTTTTTCGCCTTAGCGCTGCTTTCGTTGAGAGATGGATCTTGAGACTTGTCTACGGTCCGAGTATGTGTGGTATTTGCTACTAAGCAGTTTTGTAGCTCCAATCTTAGATTATTATTGAGCATTTTCAATTTTTCAATTTCTTTATACGCTGAGCAAAGTTGTGTTTTTAAATCTTCTACTTGTCCCTTTAAATCAGTTGTAACACTATCGTCCAAAGATGAATCATTCGAGATGCTCTTCATAGTTGCGTCAAAAATATTAGTTTCATTTAAATTATTGTCTATGTTAGAATTAAGGAATCTTGATCTGTCTATCGAGTGAGATCTCTGTACTCGGCGTCTTTGGGTAATGTTGTCCTGTAATAAGTCTTCCGGATTGTTCATTTTTATTTAGTGGTAACTCCGGTATAAATAAACAAAAACAAGTTTATTACTTAACTCCTGGGATTTGAACCCGAGCGTCTTGCCTCTTGAGTGTCGTTTGGTACCGTTGCGCTGTAATGGCGATTATGAGAGTGACCAATTTGAGCAATGGTTGACGCTAATTTGATGTCGGGCTAAGTCGGCGATGATCGTATGTGGTCGTTTCGTCCGTCAAAAAAGTCAGCTGAGTCACAGCTGTTTCAACATCACGTGACTGTCACTTAACGATCACTGTGTGCACAATATTATCAGCTTTATATCATCGACTTGAGGGCCTTAATTGCGTACACTGGTTCACTTTTAAATAAGATTAACCGCTCGTTTTCTAATAATTTTAAGTAAAAAGCACTTAAACCACTTATTACTATGTAGTTTTTTGTTTCACTGGTGGGGAGATTGTTTTTCTTATATTAAGTATTGTTAGTTCTTAGGTTTTATAATTTGTTTACGTTATTTTTCACAATCACTACTTCACTTATTTTTCACTGTTATTTGAGTGTTTTTCCCGGAGATAACGTTTGTGCGTGATATTTATGAAGCACTTTTTGCATTTAGCTTAAGCTTTAGACTTAAAACGATAATTTACTATTTATTATGAACAAGAGAATAATACAAGAGAATACTACGTTATCTTTCAACTAAATTCAAAAATGATTCCCTAACTCAATATGAAAAGTCTTACAGTAAATTACTAAAAAAAAATTGTTCTCAGTGAAAAACGAAAATCTTTATACATAGACTTACAATATCCAAAAACAAATATAAGACTATGTGGACTGTAATAAACGAAAAAACAAAACCTTTGAACCAAAAAACACCGCAAACCATAACAATGAGATCATCACATGCCCAAAAACTTTAGCAAATCTGTTTAATAATTATTACATTAATATGGGGAAAAATGATAATATTCACACTCTTAATGTACAAAATCAAAATTCAATTGTGAACTCATTTTACCTAGACACGGTCACCGAAGCAGAGGTAAGAAAGACAATTTTGAATTTAAAGAGAAATAACACATGTGGCTAGGATGATATACCGGCCACATTACTAGCACCTTGCGTCGATGAATTTGTGTCCCCTTTGACATTCCTAATAAATCAATCATTCGAACAAGGCGCTTTTCCACAATGTTTAAAAAAAGCTATAATCAAACCTATTTTCAAGAAAGGTGTAAAGTCCAAAATGGAAAATTATCGTCCGATAGCCATACTATCAGTTATATCTAAAATTTTCGAAAAAATAATATGCAAACGAATTTACCGCTTTTTTGAAAAATATAGTGTGCTAAACAAAAACCAACATGGTTTTAGAAAGAAACACTCTACGACATCAGCTGTGCTTGACTGTAGCTTTGAGATCCTGAAAGCGCTCAACGAAAATAAGTGTGCTGTCGCGATATTCATGGATATTTCCAAGGCGTATGACCGTGTGCTGCATGAAATACTTTTAAAAAAATTAGAAAATTTTGGAATTCGTGGGAATACAATTCAGTGGCTCACGTCTTACTTAAAAGACAGAAAGCAATCTGTACAAATTGCACACACAAGTGGAGGTATTTTGGAAAATGTTATTTCCGAAATTGATATAGTCCCCGGATCAATACCACAAGGGAGCGTGCTCGGATGTTTGCTGTTTTTAGCTTATATAAATGATCTGCCTCACGCCACACCAAACAAAATTGTACAATTTGCTGATGACGCTACTCTCATTATATCTGGCAACTACAGAAACATAAATAAATTACATGATGAAATCACATCTTCTATAAATAATATAGCAAAACATCTCGGTGAAATAGGGCTGGTATTAAATTTAGAAAAACCAAAATAATTCAATTTAGACCCCACCAAAGATCAGTACTGCCACTTAATATAATTTTTGAACAAAACAAAATAGAAGTAGTCGATACATTTACATTGCTCGGAATCACCATGGATTCTACTCTCTCTTGGAAACCTCATGTAAGTGCAGTTGTGAGTAAACTTAGCAGTTTTACGTACGCCCTATATGAGTTGCGAAAAATCACAAATCCACAGTGTGCGTTGACTGCATACCATGCACACGCTGCGGCCTGGATCAGGTTTGGGATTGTATTTTGGGGAAACTCGACTGATGTGCATACAGTATTCGTTTTACAAAAACGCTGCCTCAGAGTAATCGCCAAATTGTCGCCCGAAGAGTCATGTAGGCCGTGGTTTGTAAGCTTGAAGATACTCACGGTCAGCTGTCTGTACATTTACGAGCTTTGCAGGTTAGTTCGCACCAGTCCACATTATTTCCATAAAATAACTGACCTTCCTAGACGCTATGTTTCTCGCCGGGCTAATAACATAAGTCAGCTAACACCACAACTTGAACTATTTAAGAAAGGGCCTTTCTATATGGCAGTCAAGCTATATAATCACTTGCCTAACTCCTTAAAAGCGCTCCAGGGATGTAAATTTGATAAAAATTTAAAACAACTACTTCTTGCAAAGGCTTACTATTCTATAAAGGAATATTTAGATGATAAATTAGAAAATTAAAGCTATAAGTAAAATGAATGTACCTACCTATATTGTAAATTATTGTTTAATTTTAAGATGGTATTTTAATAATTTGTGTTACACTCCTATTGCAATATAAAATTGTGTCAATAAGTATTATAGTTACTTATGTATTTTGCCGTGCCCTTACAGGGCTCTTGTTTGTGACCTTAAAATGTATGTACACCTTTTTATGCAACAAGATGCAAATAAACGAATATGAATATGAATATGAATATTTGCGTAGCGTCAACCGGCGTCCTAAACATTATATCGACATATTACTCTGATTAGGTACACACGTGTGCCTCAGCCAACCACTCGAAAAATGACGTTACAATGTAATTTTTTAACGCTCGCAGATGTGTCAAGTTGTTGATGCAACTTGACACATCTCCGAGCGTACAGGTTTAATATTCTTTTTAGGGTTCCGTACCCAAAGGGTAAAAACTGGACCCTATTAACTGAGACTTCGCTGTCCGTCTGTCTGTCTGTTACCAGGCTGTATCTCATGAACCGTAATAGCTATAGAGTTGAAATTTCAAAAATATTGTATTTCTGTTGCCGCTTCAACAACAAATACTAAAAACAGAATAAAATAAATATTTAAGGGGGCTCCCATACAACAAACGTGATTTTTTTGCAGTTTTTTTCTCAATATTTATAACGCCAACAGGTAGACGCTTCAAATGTTCACAGAATATGAAATGTAGTTGTATATTCAATAATATATAATAATAATAATTAAATTATTATAAAATAAATATATATGGGGGTTCCCATACAACAAACGTGACTTTTTGCCGTTTTTTTCTCGATCTTAAATATAGTGTCTAATGTTGTACAGATTAACTAGCTATCCGCCCGCGGCTTCGCCCGCGTGGACTACACGACGTTATCCCGCGGGAGTGTGATATTTTTCCGGGATAAAAAGTAAACTATGTTCCTCTCCAGGCTTCAAAGTATCTGTGTCCCTAATTTCAGCCGAATCCGTTCAGCCGTTTTAGCGTGATTGAGTAACAAACATCCAAACATCTAAACTTTCACATTTATTATATTAATATTATAGTAGGATATTGTACGTTATAAATAGTGTCTAATGTTGTAGTGTAGATAATGGTACGGAACCCTTCCTGCGCGAGTCCTACTCGCACTTGGCCGATTTTTTTATCTATTGATGTCCCGTCTTACCTGCTTCAGTATGGTCACTGCCATTATGACGCACATACATCGTGCAGTGTGATATACCCCGAATATACCGGTATTACAGATATGTGAATTGGAGGTGACAATTCGATAATCTTGCCGGATTCACAACATAATTGAAATGGGAGCCGCCATCATAGCTGTATGCTAATAGAATAATAACGTACCTCTTTGTGAAGTGAATAAATTTTAATTTTATTTGCTCTAGAGAATTATGATTTCATTGTGTTAAAAAGTTTTTACGTGTCGCGAATAAAAATGATTTCAAATAAAATATTATATTTATTTTTTATTATATTTAGTTATATTTATTTGCAGTAATCGTGGTTACAAATATGGTAAATTACCTAGTTCAGTCCGCACAATTAGCCGATTCCGGCATGCAAAATTAAACAATTGTAGACAGAACCTATAAGGAATCCGTTTTTTGCCATTCGGTTACGGAACCCTAAAAACTAACAATATTCTAAACTTGTACAACCACTGAAACGATGGACCACCGGCCGGTTTCCGAAACGCCAATTAAAATTAAATTACCTAATTCCCAATTAATCTCCAATTAATTATTGTAGTTTGGGTTTCTGAAAGAAAAATGTAACAGACATTTTGTCAACAGTCAGTTAACAGTCTGTCAGTGCCGGGGCGTTCTTGGCGCTAGTTACAGTTCATGCTTATGGAAAAGATTAGTATTCGATTTTGACCGCGCGCAGACTTATCGATATAATTTTTCGTTTCAGAAACCCAAGGTGCTTTTAATTGGGAATTAATTGTGACAGTCTGTTAGCTAATTTTAATTTTGATTGGCGTTTTAGAAACCGGCGGAACACCCTCGTGAAATAAATTTCCCACCCCGTCAAAAAAAACTACTGATTTTATACACTAATCAACTGCTTTAATAGGTGCTAACCAAGTTCAAATTCAGTCCATATTCGAACAACAACTTAAATATTAACCCCAATTAAGTCTAGGTGACAGACATGGGCTAAGCCCGGCCCTAAAACTTGCGAACAGTGCTTAAATCCTAATTCGGCTTAAAGCAGTTGTTCCACCGCAACAAGCTTTACTAGCTGCTTTCTGCTCTCGGCTTTCCCTGGTGAGCCTAACGATGTTTTCCTGTGGGAACGAGATATTTTCATGGGGCAAAAGGTAGCTTTTATGCTAATCTTAATCTCTGTGCCAAATTCCATCAAAAACCATTTAGGCGTTTCGCCGTGATAGAGTTACAAACATCCAAACTTTCGCACTTATAATATTAGTAAGACTAGCTCAGCGTGCCCTTCATCTTGCACACGCGTGGATCTCTATAACGCCACTGAAAACCTTATAGACGCAATTTTGGTCTAACAAGATCTAAAGCCAAGCGATCGACACGCTAAGAAGAAGAAGAAGAAGTGAGATTCGCGCTTCACCTGGCAGTTCGAGCGCACGTTGGTTTTGATTGATTGTAGGGCTTGTTTCAGTTGGTGGTAGGGCTTATTTAAAGTTTGCCTGGCTAACTACCATTGGTGAGGCTTCACTGGGAATGGAGTGCAATGAAGAGACCGAGTTAATTTGACTGATGTAGTTTACTAAGTTCTATAAAATACGTATAAAATTTTCAGAGACGTTATAACGTGACACTGACTTATGCGTCCGGTTACGATGCTCTAGTTCTATAAAATAGGTATACAATTTTCAGAGACGTTATAACGTGACACTGACTTATGCGTCAGGTTACGATACTCTCGCAGACAAAATGGCCGAGCCCAGCGAATGGATCTTCTTTAGTAGTGAAGCGGTGAGCGGCGACCGAAATGACCGACGAATGAACGACGTGATGCTTCAACAACCATCATAACTAAGGGCTCGTGCAGCGTGCAGGCGATGTCGCGCGGTTTCAGTCGCGCCGACTAGCATATGGTCTATTGAGCACTGGAGTCGCGGGCACGCTGCACGAGCGCTAAAGGTCATAGCCCACTTAGACCGCACCGCTCCCACCCAACCAAAGTGTGAACAGCCAAATATGGACTTAATGTCGTTCATTGTAGATGCATTTTACAGTAACAATATAAAATAGCGGACAGCGCGCGGTCCGCGAGCTTACCGCCGTCAGACTGCTCGGTAGTTGACGCCTCGCTGACGCCGCGCGGTCCGCGCGCTGACTGCTGGCGGTCGCCGCGCACCTATAGAGAGAATAGCAGTCGACGCGTGGACACCTGGGAGTCTGCTAGCTGTCGCCGCGTGGACTGCTGGGTGCCTGCTAGTTGTCGCCTTCGTTTAGGGCGGTGTTGAGTTGGAGCGGTGTTGGAGCGGTGCAGTATAAGTGAGCTATGACCTTAAGTCTGACGCCATTACAAACGTCTTCAGCATCGTTGTGTTCCGGCAGTTAGAGATAAGATAGCCAGTTCCACCAACCAGCCTCTGGGTCTGATACCAATCATACGTACCACTAGTTTATAACTTTACTCGCATCGCATCGCTAGCAGTGAGCCACTTGCCTTATCACGACTAAATTCAGCTTAAAACGGAGTTAAACTAGCTGTTGTTCTGAACACAACAGTTATTAGCAGGACAACTTTATTCAGGTCAGTTTTAATTCAAAGTTCATTTGTTACAGAGCAAGCTACAGCGTGCGAATTTGCGTTTGCGGAGCTCTAGACTAAAATTATCTTTGAAATAAAACAACTAAGCTTTGGCATAGACTATGGGTATATCTTTATACAATGTGGAAATGACATTGCTACAATAACCGGTAGCCGGTGGAACTATTACATACATAACTGGTGTCCCAAAAGTAGGTATAGGATGATATGTCTCAATAAAATACGAATGGATTGGAATTTCTTCGTAGTTTTATTTTATTTTAAAGAAGAGACTTGTACAATTTTATCTGAATAGAATATCTGCCATTTTTGCTGTGTGCAAGTTTTTCATGACACTTTCACACATTTCGCTGTTAATTTCAGCTTTTTCGCTTTTCGCTACTTATTTCACCAATAACTCGGCGAATATTTTGTCTATATTGTCTATGTTTTGTGGATAGTTGACGAAGACTTTATCTTTCACGTAGCCCCAAAGAAAGAAATCCAGTGGCATCAGATGGCAAGATCTCGGTGGCCATTTGATATCACCTTTTCTTGAAATTACGAGATTTTTCGACCTTTCGACGAGTGTTTGTAATTGATCGTGAATTTTCGTTAAATATTTGTATAACTTCTATGCGCTGTTTTATTGTGAAACGCTCCACGATTAATTTTACATGTGTCAAGATGACGTATGTCATATTTCAACTCGCTATCTTGAATATTTCGGATATAGCGCGAAATTCAAATCCTATACCTACTTTTGAGACACCCTTTAGAAGTATTATGAAACTTTCCTTGAACAAAAAACATGCCATATTATTTTCAATCACACTAAATAGTACCAAAATGGATACAAATGACAACAACTTTGTTGTACCATACAACGACAGATAAACGAGACATTATCAAGGAGACGCGATACAACGGCGATGACATAAATTGTTGGCGCCAAGGTAAGCAATTAATTAGCTTAGTACTCAACACATCATGAAGAAAAAGATACAAATGATAATTATTTACTGTGACTAAATTCAAATATTCAAATTCTAAAATATTTATTAGTGTCTAAAAATATAGCTAAGTATAATAATTATGTTATTTATAGACTGTTGCAGTTATTAGCGCCCATTTCGAAGTGTATTATAACTAAAACTTAACATAAACGCAATAACAAATAATTTGCAAAAAGAATTAGAAATACATAACAAAAAGTGAAAGAATGGTGTGTGTTTGTTTGTCTGTGCGTGTGTGGAGTGCGTGGGTGCTGTGTGCGTGGGTGCTGTGTGTGTGTCGACTCTCCATACAAAATGTCCCGATTAGTTGCTAAATTTGTATGAAAAGTCGTTTTTTTTTCATTTCCGACAAAAAATATTGCTGTAGGTTGTTCAGCATGATGGTCTGAAGCCCTGGTTAAAGTTTTCGCAAAGGTGCCCCTAACACCCTGTATACAAATCAATTATGTAAAGGAAAGAACTTAACAAAACAAAAACGCAAAAAAACTGTTTTATTTTAATAAGTCTATTTATAAACTATTATTGATTTATTTGATTTTATTTATTTTAAAAGAAAGGCTACCGATAATAACTGACACTTCAAATATTGTCAAGAAATAACCCAAGTTAGCTTTTCGCTGTTCAGTTTCAGCCTGTTTTCTATAGCGATGCTGAAGGCTTTGCAAAGTCGACTGGCGATGATTAATTACTTGCAGTTTTTATATTGGAGGTATTAAGTCCGCAATCGCTTGTTATTTATAGCTTCAGGGGATTTGCGATGAAACGGCGGGAGACAATGTAATCTTATTAGACAAATGGATTAGAAAGAGTTGGCTTTCAGCTTAGAAGAAAACAGCTTGTCAATATTGACCGCGTGCCCTTCGTGTCTTAGGTCGTCAGTGTAAATTTAATAAGAGATTGTACGAGTATTTATATCCATTTATACAACGTGTTAATGCAATAACCGAAAGGCCCATACACCCCAAATAATTTAATGAATTCCATTGAAAAAAGTTATTTTTTTAAGATATTTCCAAGATATTCGTGATCATAGGTCTCCGTGACTTTCTGACAGAGTTTAAGCCCAACTATGACGTTAGAGAGCACGTGACAGGTCGCGCGCGTATTAAATGAATAGGCAGTAGACATAAACATTTTTAGAAGCGGCAAAAAATGAAAACAAAAAATTTAACCCCTATCAAAAGTGTGTGGAATCGATTCTACTCTCGATTCTGAATAGACTACTTTCACAGTTTCGCTAAAAGTATTAACACGTTGTATAAAACATACTCTGTCTGTGTGTCATTGCAAACAGGTCTAAGCTAAAACTCAAATAAAGCCTGGGTGCCTACCATCAACTCTTATTGCGGCTTATTAACTGATCTGCTTCGCTTATTCGCACCACGACAGCTTAATATCAATGCCAGCGACTCAGTGATCATTCAATGACATTTTACAGCCGCTGAGCTGTCATGTACTCTTATTTGACTTCTAACTCGGCCAAGCTAACATGACACCTGCATGTTATACCCGTCCCTCTCACTCTCCGGGCATGATAGAATCGAGTGAAAGAGACGGGTAGAAGAAATAAGGGCACAAATCGTTCGGTCATTCACATTTAGCAATTCATTTGCGATCCAGTTTTAGAAGGTCATTGTACGAAAGAAAGCAATTCATTTTAGGAACTTAAACACTCAGGCTTTATTTGAGTTTTAGCTTAGACCTGGGTGCCTACCATCAACTTTAAGACAGCGATTCATAAATAGCGCGATGCAGAATAGGTTCCTAAAATGAATTGCTTTCTTTCGTACCACAACCTTCTGAAAACTGGATTGCAAATGAATTGCTAAATGTGAATGACCGAACGATTTGTGTCCTTATTTCTTCTACCCGTCTCTTTCACTCGATTCTGTCATGCCCGGAGAGTGAGAGGGACGGGTATAACCTCAGGTGTCATGTCAGCTTGGCCGAGTTATAAGTCAAGTAAGAGATCTGACAGCTTAGCGGCTGTGAAATGTCATTGAATGATCACTGAATCGCTGTCATTGATATTAAGCTGTCGTGGTACGAATAAGCGAAGCAGATCAGTTTAGGTCCTAAACAAAACCGCAATAAGAGTTGATGGTAGGCACCCTGATATCCAAATAAGGCAATTACAAATCAGTACTTATATCAATCAGGGATAAGACCTTGAACAAAGGTTGTGTCTCTACGCAAATAAAAAAATAAAACCGCTTTCAAAAAAACCACATCAAAAAAGTAAGAAATAATTCCTCACCAAATAAATAACGAAACGAAAAAAAAAAAAACATACATACAGACGAATAGAGAACCTCCTCCTTTTTGATTTAGAAGTCGGTTAAAAATTGGAGTCCTCCGTAGCGTGATATAATCAAAACCAATGTGGAAAAATACGCGGGAGAGACGAAATCTCATAAATGAATTCATAGTTTTGTATTATGCTTTATTTTCTCTTTATTTTGTTAAGGGACTTTTATACAACAGTACATGTCAGCCCCATCGTAACTATAAATAAATAGTAAAAGTGGTTATGTATCTTGCCTAAGCTTAATACTATGTTAGCGAATTCGAAGGTCCATAAAGCTGATTGTGATGTGGGGTCTGACAATACTTCTACTACTTCTTCTTCTTCTACTTTCACTCCGGTATCTAGCTGGTTGATTTTCAATTTCCCAGCTTAGTCCTCTCACAGAGTTCGATTCCTGACACACTCCACCAACAAGTGCTGGACATTTTCCATTTTTCCGCATACGGAGCAAATAAACGAGTCAACTTTTTTCATAAGATGTCCAAACTTGTTTATATTATGCTTAAAACAGCAAAATTTCAACAATAAACCACATACAATTTTCATCTTGCACACCACTCTTTGAGACCCAAATCGATTTTCCCTTAAACACTTCAGAATTCCGTAATAAACTTATGAAATTCATACAATAATAAAAAAAGCATAAAACGCCCGGTCATAAAGAATCGTATTATTATATCGAGGGGTTTGAGCGGGGGCACCTGTGACCACTCGCGTGAAATAAACAGATTTCGACATAAAACCCTTTTTGGGTTTTTAACTTCTGACAGGGGTAATAGCCTTGCCTTTTCTTTCTGATGAGGTTTGAAGAGGAAAATGTGTTTTGAGGTCCCAAGTTTGAAACTCCGGAACATGTTTAAACTTGCAAGATCTTTCTTGTTATTTCTTAAAAACATAATAATTATACACGTCTTTTAAATGTTTATTTATCCACAACGGGGTAGCATTTAGCCTTCATCACTGTTAAGTATGATGATTCTTGATGATCTCCACTAGTGGGTGATTATGAAATACCCTATAGGGTAGGAAAATATCTCACTCCCTCGGGAAATCGTCGTAAAACTCACGAAGAAACTAGAACCTACATGTTAACAATACTTGACGACCGATTTGGCGGAGAAGTAGGATCTGCCTGCCTTCTGCGCTAGAGTTTTTAGGTTCGATTCCCGAACAAGACAAATATTTGTGTGCATGAACATGTAAAAGTATTTGTTTTGGACTCGGTGTTTTTTATGTATATTAAGGTAAGTATTTACAAAAAAGTATATAATAATACATTTCTCCGTTATCTAGTTTCCATAACACAGTTTCTTAAAACTGCTTATGAGCTAGATAATTGCTGTAGTTGTAAGAAATTATTCAATTATATTATTGAAGAAATATAACATCTAGTCGCGGTACACCCAAGTGTTTGAGCCGAATGTTTCAAACTCACATTAACTTTTTAAAGGTTAGGCTATGATGAGGCTGTCATACCTAAAACAGGTAAAAGCCTCTAAATAAATATAGATAAAAAAAAACATTAACTTTTTTTCTTCAATTATTATTATTCTGCAAGAATCTTCCGGAAATCTCGTAAAACCTTCGGCCATACATCATATTCATGCTTTAGGGTTTATTCATAATGTGCTCGCTGTTGGTCCCCATCAATATTGGCGGGATCTCCCAAATCCCGGCCTATTGAAAGCGCGGGATATTCAATATCTGATCCCCGCACTAAGGTCTCGGCGTAAACAAGCGTAGTTTTTTTATTTAATATATCGTCTTCGCGTCTATGAAATACACATAGACCTGCTTTTGCTCGCGGTTTCCCTCGCGTTAACTTCAGGGTGACGAATTAACAAACATTGGGGCTTCAACGTTTCATTCCCATAGAGGGCGAATTTTGAAAACTATTTCTTACCGTAGGATTATGCTACGTTATAAGCGCGAATACCAGCGCTGTTATAGTGAGCATTCTGCACGCTGTAGCAGCATTAGCTGAGAAGGGTCCTGATTGGCCCATTTTATTAGTTTTTTGTGTATTTTTTTCTTTATAATTGTATTTTATTTTTTTGTGTCATAAAATTGTAATATCCTTTTTATAATAGAAAAATGGAAAATGAAGTATTTAGAAAAAATCGACCCGTCTCACAACTAGCTCCGATGGGACTCGAACCCACGACCTTTCGCTTTCCGGGCGACTGCTCTAACCACTGAGCTACGGAGTCGTTACGAGAAGCGTCGAATTTATCCAATACTTCTTACTCGCTGTATAGTCAGCGTTAATATATAGAAGTAAGTAAGTAAGAAGTATTGGATAAATTCGACGCTTCTCGTAACGACTCCGTAGCTCAGTGGTTAGAGCAGTCGCCCGGAAAGCGAAAGGTCGTGGGTTCGAGTCCCATCGGAGCTAGTTGTGAGACGGGTCGATTTTTTCTAAATACTTCATTTTCCATTTTTCTATTATAAAAATTGCATTGTGAATGCAAAAAACTAAAAATTAAAATAATATCCTTTTTTTTTTATATGTGCCAATAAATTACTTACTTACTTACTTACTTACTTATAATAAATTATAACTAGCGCTTGACTTCGTCTGTGTAAATCCCCTTTTTGCTATATTTGCTAAATTTCAGCTTCTTGCGCCTAGTAGTTTTGGCTGAGCGATGTCTGTCAGTCAGACAGCAACGCTACAGTTCTATACAGGATAGTTTTTTTATCAGTGCACACATTTTTAGGATCGACTCAGAATCGGTAAGTGAACAACATTCTCCTAGAAACATGGGTCGAAATACGACAAAAATTTTTGGACTTCCATACTATATCGGTCACGTGATCAGTCCGATTTGTATGAAGAGTCAAAAAAAATTTGACATATTTCGACCTATGTTTCTAGGAGAAAGTTGTTCATCTGCATCCCAAATTTCAGCATAATCGGTTCAGTGGTTTGAGCTGCGTGTTGGTAGACTAGTGAATAACGGTTGCCTTTGTATAGACATCATCATCATACCCGTACGATGCCTACTGCTGGGCATAGGTCTGCTCCAAGTTTCTCCACAGCGATCGGTCCTGCGCTTCCCGCATCCAGCGGATTCCCGCGATCATCATCAGATCGTCGGTCCACCTTGTAAGGGGGCCAACCACGGAACTCGTCCGGTACGCGGTCGCCATTAGAGAAATTTGTCCCACCCACATTGTATAGACAGATAAAGATTTATTTGTTGATACGTTTTTATTGCACACAAATGCATAAAAATAATTTAGAATCTTAACGTGTCAAAAATATATTTTTTCTGCAAACAGGCAATCAGATTTAATAAATGTTATCACGAGCACCGGATTGGGTGGCGTAAGGCCCGGTCTCAGCCGAGCTCTAAAAATTCTTCACTGCCACACATTAATAATGAAATTATTCCGTCAAATAAGACAGAATGCAAATATGAGGCAGGGCTGCCAAAAGAAGGTTAGGGAATTTAAAGGCTTTTTCAACTATTTCGAAAAAAGAAAAAATGTCGACCCATCCTTCATGTGGCTTCACCGGGAATTGAATCTAGGATCTCTCACTGTCCGGAAAATGCTCTGACCGGCGAATGTCTGAGCTACGGAGCCGTTAAAAGATACGTCGAAATGCTTTAATACTTCTTACGCGCTGTGAGCCAGTGGTTAAGTATTTGACCAATCAATAGAAGATATTTCTACCATCGACACGTTTTTGTATCCACAACTCCAAGCAACTGGCTTTATTTCTAACTGCCGGAATACACCAATGCTGAAAACATCTTTGTAAAGGCGTCAGACTTAGATAAGATGGTGGTAGCCAGCCAGGGGAAAGTTTGTACAAGCCCTACCACCAACCAGATGTTAACCATTTAATGTTAATTTTAATGATGGTTAGAAACATATCACCAAGCCTTTTAATCATTTTAGTGACACGCCCGCCGTCGCACGGGTGCAATGTAGATAAATAATATGCATGTAATCATCATCATTATCAGCCATTTAATTTCCCCACTGCCAAGGTAAAGGCCTTCCTTATAGATGGATAAGGAGAATGGGCTCTGACCCACCATGCGGGCCCAAAGCGGATTGGCGGGTTACGGGTACCTACTTTGTTTCATACTTTGTTAAGATAAAATATTATGCTTCCAAGCCCTTTCCTAGCTTTTTGTTTAGCCTTCACTACAGGGTAGTACATAGTTTGTGGTGGAAAAGCGTGCCAGGTGCCACCGGCACGCTACACCAAAGGAGACGAGGAGAGAGCGTCGAGAGGACGCAGGCACGGGGTGGAGAGGCGGTGACTATCACCCAGAACTTGTAATCTCCGCCCCATGTGCTGAGGAGGCACCCTGGGGGTTTTAGTGGGTCCAAGCCTCACATAACCCCCTCGTCTCCCCGGGCGGGGGGTATGCGAAGGCATTTCCCCGGGAAAAAAGGGGTAGTACATAGCCTTCATCACACCTGATGTTAGGTGAAGATAAGGCTTGAAGGTGAGAGTGCCTGCTCCCGGAATCCTCAACCACTGAGAAACTGGCTCTTTTATCATTAACTATTGGAACACAACAATACTGATAAAATTGTTGTTTTGGCGTCAGACTTAAATAAGCTAGCAGTAGCTAGCCAGGTGAACTAAGAAAGTAACATGTCATTAATGAGGTTAGTTATCAAGCTGGTTGTTTCACAGGGATTATAAATGTCCCCATGGCACAACTGGTTGTGCTTTGGGGAACTTTTATTTCCCCAAGACATAACTGGCATCTCTGGTTGCTAGACTGGAAATGTAAATATCCCCTTGACACAACTGGTTGTGCTGAAGAGAATCGCAGTTCTCCAAGGCACAACCAGTTGTGCCACGCGGTTGTGCCACGGGTAAGAAACGTATATTGATGGCATAAGTAATTTGGTGATATTTTATCCACTCAATGGTTCCTTGCCTCCCAGAGGCAAGTATTTTTACCCGCCCCAATGGTTCCTTGCCTCTCGGAGGCAAGCTGACAGCTAATTAAAATACTTTATTTAATTATGTCCAATCACTCTCTGTTCCTATCCAACTTATACCAATCTTAATCTAGACACCTTATTTTAATCGTAGAACAAGAAATTGGTCCAATTTAATAAAAATTTGGCGGATTTTATTCGATTGAAGTTCGCCGACTTGCTTGCCTCCAGGAGGCAAGGAACCATTGCGTGATTTAGGCAATGTTAGCTAAGTATGGAAAAATAAAATATAAAAATATAATTAAACATATTGTACTAAATATGTTGTGATACATTAATATATACTTATTACGCCCTCAATACCCATAAAAAGTATATATTTAAAATTTATGTACTTACAAAAAGAAGTCGATACGAAATCGATCCATACTTTTGTAGCCCGTAAGGGTGATTCATTACTTACATTTTTATATCTTTAATTATACAATATTTTTCTAAAAGAGAGTTATCTTTTTTTACTTTTATCTAATAACAACATTGTAAACTATTATTTAAACATAAATTGGTCTGTAATAATTGTTTATTTATTAGTATTTATTGCAAGTTTTAAAAAGAAATCGGTAAAACATTTCCTTTTCTGCAACTTCAACTCGCTGTTTCTAATTAAATCGTGATAAAATCCATCTACAAATCATACAATCTTATTGCAAATTTAACTAGCATTATGAATCAATAATTAGTTTTTATTAAATCCTTCTAGTTTTTGAGTAAAACTTAATTTAAAGCCGAGCGAGCGAAGCGGAGCGGAGCGGAGCTGTGCTGAGGAACCATTGCCCCGTAAGCATGTTTAAGCGCGCGTAACCATTGAGTGGTTAAATAAAGATTGTTTACTAAACACAGAAACGTTGAAGCGTAGCGCGTTATATATGTCTATCTTCCTCACACTCGTAGGAACTCGCTAGCGCTGTCTCATGAATGAGCTCGCATAGGGAACTTTGTGGTAATCCGTTTACAAAACTATCACCAAATTACTTATATCACCAATATACCTTTCTTTACCCTACGTTCTTTAAAAGTGCTAAACCAAATCTTTTTAAATTCAAAACCCCATTTTCTCTTCGCAGCCAACCCTGTCTCGTGTTTTACTTGTACAAACATTCAGCAAAAGCGATTTGCGCGAAAAATTACTCGAGACGACGGCCAGCCATTAATAATACATACCGGGATCTCCTCCTGATGGTCGTATGAATATATTAGCGGGACCTGGCGAATTAAGACGAAAAAAAATAAAGGGAAAAAATTATCGCGATACGAATTTTCCGTGAAATTTTGAGGAGACAAGAAATATTCCAAGTAGCAGTGAAATCAATTTTAAGTTTTAACCTTATGCAACCACAAATTAGCAGTTCAAACTAAATACATTACCATCATCATCATCATTTTCAGCCGGTATTAATGTCTCCACTGCTATAGGGCGCCCTTTCTTATAGATAAATAAGGAGAATGAGCCATGACCCACCTTGCGGGCCAAATGCGTATTTGTGGATATCCTACTTAATATTATACCTAAATGTGAAAGTTTAGATGTTTGGATGTTTAGATGTTTGGATGTTTCTTACTCAATCACGCCAAAACGGCTGAACTGACAATACGAGTGAGGCAGGTCGTTACGTTCCTTAAAATATGGTTGAGCGAAGCGATGGCTGGTTCATGCGTCATGCTCGTGAACGGGTGCCACCAGTGGGATGGGTCTGCTCCTGGCTCCTTGTCTCAAAATATGCAGATTTTTTATGTTTTATTGTTATTAGTTTGAAGTATGATTGCAACATATTACACAAACAAGATGTTTGCATTATCGCGCATTTACAGAAAATTGGAACACACGCGTAGCATTCTCAGCAATCTAGAATAAGATCGCTTACTAAGATAATGTATCTTTAATTGTACTCAATATTATTATCTCAATATACATCTTGACACCGAACAAGTCACATCTCTTTTATTACCTTAGCCTCGGTAAAGCGTCATACCTCTTCATGGCGACCCTTTGCCAACCGAACTTATAAATTTTTGCGGGAAAATCATTACTACATGGAGCAGCAAAGCAAAATTTTCAACACCATACTAGCAGCAGTCTTCGTTGCGGTGCTATTTGGCTCTACACTTCTGTTCATCGCATTACTTGGGAAGACAAAACAATAATATGGGAGCACCACAAAGTAAAGAAGAAGTTATCATCGCACAAACCGCCAGCGGCGATGCCCAAGCAACGCAGAAAACTTCAAGCCAGCTCACTACAACAGAAATTTTACTATCCGCCATACTGCTTCTCATCGTTATACTCATCATTTACGCCTGCATCCGGAAAATTTGGGACCGAATTGTCAACCGACTCCGTAGAGAATTCAACAGCGCAGTTCTAAGAAACACAATATCTTCCGTGGAACTGGCAACGACGTCGACTCAACCATCAACGTAGACCAGGAGGTGTCCAGGGTAGAAACCCGGCCCATTGTACGAGGGGCAAGGGAAATCCCAGCCCGATCTTCAGTTAGCTGTTTCAAGCGGTCCAGGAACCCATCTTAGAAGTCTGAAGATCCTACACACTCAAGGAGCATGAGAAAACCCCCAGCCCGCAGCCCCAGCCCCCACACGCCACGCCGGTCACCACATACCTACTCATCGTGCAGAGACGTAATTATTTTATTCGCGCGCTATAATGCCACCGTAAGTCGTAAGTTATTTTATACCTAAACGTTTTAAATAATATGTAGGATTACATTTTTTTTCTTATTAGATAATGTCATTTATTATTTCCGATTTAAATGAATTGCATAAGAAACTATTGTATATTAAAGATAATTTAGTAAAACTAGGACCAGATAGACGTCAAAAAGAGTTAGGTTTTACGAAATTTAATGAAGCGAAACTTGAATACGCGAAATTAGAGTATATTTTAGCTCAAGTACATAATTTAGTTGAAAAATCGGAGGTATCAACTAAAGATATAACTTTAATTAATAAAATAGCAAATGACATTCAGATCATTTATGACAAAATTATTTCTTTAGAGACTTTAAGTGTTAGTAGTATTTCAAAAATGGCAGAAAAAGATAAATTTGACTTGAAGACAGCCATTGCACTTTTACCAACGATGACAGGTCAAGAACACGTCACTAAATCTCTAATTGATGGTATACAATTATATAGTTCAATGATTAGCGATGCTACTCATGGGTTACTTATTGATTTTGTGATTAAAACTAGGCTCTCTCCTAGCGCAAAATTACGTTTAAAAAGTAGTTATCCAACTATTAAAGATTTAATTAGAGATATGAATACGCATTTGATTCAGAAAAAATCTGCTGTTGCTATCCAACACAAATTACAAAACTGTCGTCAAGGTCATAGGTCGATCGAGTCATTCGGCTCGGAACTAGAACAACTTTTTGTGAATTTAACCATAGCACAAGCGGATGACGACGCTACTAAGTTTGAAGTATTGCGTCCCATTAATGAAAAGGTTGCAATCAAGCGCTTTTCAGATGGATTAGTGAATCAAAAGCTTAGTACTATCATAGCATCACGTCACTTTGATTCTTTACCAGAGGCTATAAGAACTGCCCTAGACGAGCAGTCAATGTCTACCAGACACGAGGAAGTTATGAACATTAAAAAGTTTCATACTCGTAATTTCTCACGCACACCTACTAATTATCCGCGTCAGCCAAGTAATTATTCTAATAAATATAGTTACTATAATAGATTTAGCGCAAACAATAGGTACGCTGCCGGAAACACGAGACCACAACAAGGTAAGTACATGTCGCGAGACTCCCGCGCCGCGCAAGGAACACAATCACGTTCACGTGACCGCGGTCGGCCGAGCCCGCGCCCGCCGCGCTCAGCTGTGCCTTTTCAACGTGTGCAGTACGCTAGCCACGAGCAATCGACCAATAGTGAGTCACAAGCGCGTTCTGAGCCCCAGAACGATAATAATTTAGATTTTTTTCGTTCCTACTGAAAATTATGTTTTAAACTACAATAATAGTAGTACCGTAACTTTTAACGTAAGTAATAGCAATATCGATCTTTTAGTCGATAGCGGAGCAAGCCTTTGTGTTTTAAAATACGAATGGTTATGCGATTATCCGAAGTTATTGAATTTAATTACATTTGAGAAGTTAGTTATAAAAGGTGTTAGCGGTAAACTAGTATCTGAAGGATATATTTACTTAGATTTGTCTTATAATGGGTTAGTTTTTAGAGAAAAAATGTATGTGTTTAAAAATATGTCTTGTTCTGCAAATGGTATTTTAGGTGATAATTTTTTGAAACGCTATCAAGCTATAATTAACTATAAAGAAAATACTTTGCTTTTAACTAAAGATAGTAATTATGTGTCTATACCTATATTGAGTCACTATAGACATTTGATACCGCCACGATGTGAGGTAATAAAATATATACCTACATCGTTAGGCGACGATTGTGTTTGTTTATCTAAAGAGATACAGAAAGGAGTTTTTATAGGAAGTATAATAGCGAAACCTTGTAATGGTCGCATGCCAGTAAGGATATTAAACACCACTGAGAAAGAAGTTGATCTAGATCTTACCGATTTAGAGACTTTTTCATTGAATGATTTTGAAGTCTGTAATTTTGAAAAAGAGGAGGTTTCTGTCGATCGTGTAAAAACATTATTAGGATTATTAAATTTACCTGAACTGAATTTAGAAGAAAAACGAAGTATTGAAAGTATTTGCGCTAAGTACGCAGATGTTTTTCATCTGCCAGGCGACAAACTCTCTTGTACAAACCTAATGACCCATAATATAACTTTAAAACCTAATGTCTCGCCAGTTTATGTCAAGCCACATAGATTACCGTTCGCACTAAGGAAGGAAGTTCAGAAACAGATAGATATTATGCTCGAAAATGATATTATAGAAGAGGCTACGTCAGAGTGGTCTAGTCCCGTCTTGCTTGTACCGAAAAAAACAGATAGGTCAAACGAGAAACAATGGCGATTAGTTATAGATTACAGGCAGTTAAATAATCGTATTGAGGACGACAAATTCCCTTTGCCTAATATAACTGATATCTTAGATTCGCTTGCAAATAACATTTATTTTTCAAAATTAGACCTTTCGCAAAGCTATTATCAGTTATCTTTAAGCGAAGATTCACGAAAGTACACGGCTTTCACTGCTGGTGATAAAATTTTTCAGATGAAACGCTGTCCCATGGGTCTCCGGACATCTGCGAGTGTATTTTCACGTCTTATGACTATTGCAATGTCAGGCTTAAATTATAAAAAGGCTTTTATTTATTTAGATGATTGCGTAATTTTCGGGAAATCTATAGAAAACCACAATAAAAACTTAATTAGTATACTAGAGAGATTTAGAAAAGTTAACTTAAAATTAAATCCTATGAAGTGTGAATTTTTGCGAAACGAAATAATATATCTAGGACACAAAATAACTTCTGATGGAATTTTACCAGATGAAAGTAAAATTGCAACCATGCAAAACTATCCAGTGCCGATGAACTGCGACGATGTCAATCGTTTTGTCGCGTTTGCAAATTACTACAGACGATTCATACCGAACTTTGCAAACATTGTTTATCCTTTAAATCAATTAAGAAAAAAGAATGTACAGTTTCTATGGTCATCAGAGTGTCAAACGGCATTTGAAAAATTAAAATCAGCATTAATTCAACCCCCTATTTTATCTTATCCAGATTTTTCAGAAAGTAACATCTTTCGGCTACAAACAGATGCTTGTAAGACAGGTTTAGGATCTGTTTTATCTAACATGAACGGTCAAGTAGTCGCGTATGCGAGTAGAAACCTGAAACCCGCCGAGACGAGATATCCCATCATAGAATTAGAACTTTTAGCAATTGTTTGGTCTGTGAGACATTTTCGCCCTTATTTATATGGACGTAAATTTAAAATTATAACAGACCACAAACCGTTAATTTATTTATTTAACTTGAAAGACCCAACAAGCAGACTTACTAAATTCCGATTATTCCTAGAGGAGTATGATTTTGAAATAGAGTATGTTCCAGGACGAAACAATGCAGCTGCAGACGCATTGAGTCGCATACCTATTACATCTTCTACTTTAAAATCATTACATCAAAACACAGTATCAGTTTTAACTAGAGCACAAAGTAAAAAATTAAAAACCCCCACTGATTCTTCTTCAGAGAGCTCCACCAGCACTAGGCCTGATCAACCTATTGCGGTAGAACTTCTCAAGAAACCCGATGACGTAACTGAATTAAGTTTTAATCAATTAAAGTTTGACAATTATTCAAAGTCTAAAGATAGCATTATTTCTAATGCAAGTTGTTACGTTTACGTACCTTCGCAATCAGCGATATATCTGAGTACCCGATCGTCATCTACCCCAGAGGTGTTAGCGAGGGACTTAGAGTCATTATGTCAAAAAATAGGCATACATGAGGTACTTATTATTAAAGAAAAATGTAACGAGAGTAAAATCAAAAGTCTTGTACAAGCAACAAAAAGAATTAACTCTGTTACCCCGCGCTTTCTCATAACAAAAAATATATTAAGAATATATGATAGTGAACAAAAAAGAGTAATACTAAATGATTTCCATCTATTACCTACCAGCGGACACGCAGGAGTTAATAGAATGATGAACAACATTAAGCAATATTATTTTTGGCCAGGTTTGAGTAATGATGTAAAACTTTTTGTTAAAAATTGCCATCAATGTCAATATCATAAGCATAGTAATAAACATATTAAGCAGCCCTTAACCATAACATCAACAGCCCACTCATCATTCGAAAGAATTAGTTTGGATATAATGGGTCCACTCGATGTTGATGACTATAATAATAAATATGTATTGACATTACAATGCGATTTAACCAAATTCGTTGAAGCGTATCCATTACCTAGTAAAGACTCGGTCACAGTTGCTCAATCTTTTACCAATAATTTCATTTTACGTTATGGTATTCCTAGAGAAATATTGACTGACCAGGGAACCGAATTCATGTCATCAGTGATGTCCGAAACATGTTCTCTATTACATATTAAAAAATTAAATTCTACGGCGTACCATCACGAAACTGTAGGCGCTTTAGAAAATACTCATAAAACCCTAGGAGCTTTTCTGAGAATCCAGTGTAATAATTATAAACATAACTGGAGCACCTGGATTCCATATTGGTGTTTTTCTTTTAATACCACAGTGCATAGTGAAACTAAATATACGCCTTTCGAATTAGTTTTTGGAAAAATTTGTAACCTTCCAAATAATTTACAATCAGAAATCGACCCCTTATATAACTATGACAGTTATCCCCGAGAACTTAAGTATCGTTTACAACAAGCGCAATCCGACGCACGACGTAACTTGATACAATCTAAAGAGAAAAGAAAATTATTGTATGATAAAACTAGCAATAATGTTACCTATCAGTTAGGCGATTTGTTATTATTAAAGAACCAAGTAGGAAATAAATTAGATAGTATTTACAATGGCCCTTATAAAGTTTTAAGAGATATGACGTCTAATGTAGAAATTTTAAAAGAAAATAAAGCTATAATTGTGCATAAGAATAATACCAAACCATTCAATAAATAACTATTTTATTTGATACGTAATTATAAGTATAGGTACTTAATTACATACCATGTTACTTAACACTTTGTTATTGTTATGATTAAGTGTAAAATGTGAAGCTTCCGTTTTAATTCAATACCATTTCAATTCGATACCATTTTAATTAGATACAATTTTAATTAGGTATATTGTTTATATTGTAAAACGTTTTTGTATTAGTACGATTTAATAAATGAAATAGTTTTAACTTTGCTATGTTGATAATGTTTAAATTTTGTTTACTTATTTTACTTAAGTAATTAAATTTTGGTTAAGTTCGTTAAAGTCAATGTTACGAGTCTGTTCCTTTTTGCAGGGAGGGGATGATCCTTCCACTTTTTCAGGGGAGATGAAGTATGATTGCAACATATTACACAAACAAGATGTTTGCATTATCGCGCATTTACAGAAAATTGGAACACACGCGTAGCATTCTCAGCAATCTAGAATAAGATCGCTTACTAAGATAATGTATCTTTAATTGTACTCAATATTATTATCTCAATATACATCTTGACACCGAACAAGTCACATCTCTTTTATTACCTTAGCCTCGGTAAAGCGTCATACCTCTTCAAGTTTTATTTTGTCGTGGCTTGTATGGCACTGTTTATTATTGACTCTCATGTTCTTAAACTATTCAAAGTTTTATTATCCTTGTTTGTCATTTATCTTTATTATTTTAATTCGCTACGTTTTTGGTTGGTGTGTATTTTAAAGAAACTACCTTTTGGATGTCTATTTCTTAGTTATTGAAAATTATTTACTGCTAAATCACCGGGTTTTTTATTTTGTTTTTAAATTTAAGATGAATTTGTGATGGAAGGTGACTTTACCTACATATTATATCAGTTAAAGTCCCTTTTTAATTTGACGACTCTGTATGAAATATGACAGGAAAAAAAAATAGCCCTTGGCGAGTTTCTTGCCGGTTCTTCTCGTAACAAGGCCTCCCGCCGTAGGATTTGCGAACCGATAGCGTAGCTTCATTGACGTTCACAAGTGCTGTATCAGCCTAAAATGAATAAACGATTTTGATTTGATTTGATTTGATCCCCCTCTAAAGGGATAAAAAAAGGGTCCACGCAGATGAAGTCGCAAGCAAATCGCTAGTTTTCCATAAGGTTAACGTAATAAAATACGTAACTACATAAAATCAAACAAGTGAACCGACTGCATAGCTAAAATGCGTTTTTACTGAAATGAACGTCTCATCCACCACCGACCGGGTGCAGTGATAAACGTTCCCGGCGTTTAATAAAACGAGAATGTTCACGGGACTGCATATTCGTTCCACAGACTTGCATTTTTATGCACTTTATTGCAGTATGAGCTTTCTTCAAGTAGTGTGTCATAAGGGTTATTATAGCTTATGAAATGGTTAGGTTTCTTACTAGATATTGGAAGATGTGAACATTGATTAAATTTCATTTTGAGACTATATTTTTATTTTTTTATTTATTCACAACGGGGTAGCACTTAGCCTTCATCACACCTGATGATAAGTGGTGATAAGGCTGAAGGTGGAAGCGCACTACTCCCGGAATCCTCAATAACTGAAGAACTGGCTATCTTATCTCTAACTGTCGGAACACAATAATGCTGAAAACATCATTGTTATGGCGTCAGACTTAGATAAGATGGTGGTAGCTAGCCAGGCGGACTAAGAACAAGTCCTACCACCAACCAAACCGAATACAATATGTACCCTCACTGGGAATCGAACCCGGGACCTCTGGGTCTGAAATCGGTGGTATGAACCGATAGACCACAGAGGCGGTTAAAGTTTACTCTGATTCATAAGTAAGTGATTTGAGAATTTTATTTCAATACCTTGCAATGGTTAATTGAATAGAACCATTGAATGCCACTTACTAGATAACATAATAATATCTCATTAACCCTCCACAACCCACCCTTTATCAGATAGCACCTGATTAACCCTACATAGGTCTGCTAATTAATGTACCGCGAGCAAATACAATGGACTATCGTTCTTGGCGTGACGTAACTACTCACGTGTGTCGCCGCTATAATAGGCCTATGATCCGATGAGCACAAGCGGAGAATGGAGCAATAGATAGTTTTTGTCTATTGAATACCCGTAATAAGCTCAATCAACTGATGTACAGTGCCACAATCTTTTCTGTTCCGGTGGCCAAAATGTGAAACTAACGTGTTTTTTTTTAATATCATTTTCTGTCAAGTTGATGTCCAACAATAGCGCTGCTGACGGCTGAAGTTCTTAGAAGTCAGGGCCGGTTAAATTGCTACAAAAAAAAAGAAAAACGTACGTAGCGCCGCTGTCACCGGAACAGAATAGGTTGTGGCACTGTACAAACCAAATCTGACGGCGTCTTTTAAAGATAATCTCTATGTAGGCAACGGGTTTTCTAAAGTGTCGGTAGTTCAGTTGAACAGTATTTAATTGTTCTGGGTGCCTACCATCAACTTTACGACAGCGATTCAAAAATAGCGCGATGCAGAATAGGTTTCTAAAATGAATTGCTTTCTTTCGTACTCTGACCTTCTAAAAACTGGATTGCAAATGAATTGCTAAATGTGAATGACCGAACAATTTGTGTCCTTATTTCTTCTACCCGTCTCTTTCACTTGATTCTGTCATGCTCGGAGAGTGAAAGGGACGGGTATAACCTGCAGGTGTCATGTTTGCTTGGCCGAGTTGTAAGTCAAATAAGAGTTTATGACAGCTCAGCGGCTGTGAAATGCCATTGAATGATCACTGAATCGCTGTCATTGATATTAAGCTGTCGTGGTACGAATAAGCGATGCAGATCAGTTTAGGTCCTAAACAAAACCGCAATAAGAGTTGATGGTAGGCACCCTGGACAGGCAAGGGGTACGACACAGAACACGGAACGATTTTTTTCTCTTTCCATGTTCTGTGGGGTACGATTTGAAACGGCGTGGAAGAAAAGAAGTTTTAGTAGAGTTGTTTTTTGTTGTAGGATAGTTTAAATTTGGATAATTACCATTGATTGCTTTGCCTTACCTATTATAAATGTATAAGATAACGTAATAATATCGCATTAGCCATTCATTAAGCTGTTGAATAATGTGGTTTGAACAAATACAATGGACTCATTCGTGGAGTGACGCGCCTACTCACGTGTGTTGCCGCTATAATAGGCATACGATCCGATGAACAAGCGTACAAATAGCAATATATAGTATTTGTTTTGCTAATTTGATGCCTATTCATAATGATAAGTAGGTATTTGGTTTTTAGTAGAACTTGTTCTTCGTCCACTTGGCTAGCTACCACCATCTTACCCCTTTATACCTAGATCATAAAAATGTTCATTGCGATGTTTGGCTCTATGCTTGGCTCTGTTCGTTGTTCAGTTCGACAATTTAAAAAACGGCGAATACTCGATGTTCTGTTACAAGTGAATGCTCAAGTTTATCTGCACCTTAAGAGATATATTCTTTCAGAAAGATAAACATTTGTTGTATCAAATATTATGTGATACATAATGTTTAGCGTAATCAGACAGTATTTATCCTGTAATCTGTTAGTCTTGGCCAATTTATCTTTCAATGAACTACCGTCACAGAGGAAAAAAAAAATAGTCCTCTGTGCTACCGTGGCATAAAATAAAAGTCGATTTTATAAGATACTTACTCCTTATTTACAATTTGTTTGACAACAATAGGAAAATTAATGTACGTAATTTTACGATAACATACGTTTCAGAAACCAAGTGAAGGCCCTTAAGCTATAAATTGAGAATAGCAGCAAACATCCAATTTCACAGACATAAAGGTGAAACCAGTCAGCAATGTCATCCGGTCTGCCTATCATCCATCAGATGCATTGCATTATCATGCAGATCAATGCTGGCCTATCGGTTTGGTTGAGTCGATTAAGATTTGCACACAGACTAAGGCAAGCACAGTAACGACTCCGTAGCTCGGTGGTAAGAGCAGTCACCCGGATAGCGAAAAGTCGTGGGTTCGAGTCCCAAAGGAGCTAGTTGTGAGACGGGTCGATTTTTTCTAAATACTTCGTTTTCAATTATTCAATAATAAAAATTGCAATGTGAATGCAAAAAAAAACTCTCATGCACAGTAGGTACTTGAGATTAAGGAAATTGAATGGTCTTTGTGAGAAAAGAAAAATATTATGTAGCTTACTTCCGCAAAAACACGACCGACGTGCATAAGCTAAATTAAATGAACGAAATTTAATTGAATATTGTAGCCTCGAAGATTCGGATTTCGATTCGTAGCGACGTATATTTATAGCTAAATTTGTTTTTTTGTAGCCGAGTGTCTTGGATAGCGGTTTTCATCGATGAGGAATGAACTGAGTCCTGATGAAAATATTTACCTATTCTTATGTCTGGATGTTCTTAGTACTACTGCTTACGTTAGGATCAGCGCAGCGTGTGCCATAATATTATTATGCTATCGTGGAGTGCTAAAAAATGTAACTTATCGTCTTAACTATGTCCTTCAGTTTCTAGTCTGGGTACTATTCCAAGTGCGTGCAGGTATTTTTAACCGACTTCTAAATCAAAAAGGAGGAGGTTCTCTATTCGTCTGTATGTTTTTTTTTTTTTTTTTTTTTTTTTGTATGTCCACCGATTACTCGAAGACGGCTGAACCGATTGAAATGGTTCAAACGTTATTACATCAGGTTGGTTTCCAAGTTGGTCCCATTTTTTGAAATTTTGAAATCGGTTCAGTAGTTTTCAGGAAATCTTGAAAAGACTGTCGTTTTCGTTACCACTTTATGTGAATTTAATACTTATCTTTAGGCATAACTCCTTTGTTTATAAACCGATTTAGATGATTCTTGTTTTGTTAAAAAGGGGATACCTCAAGGTATTTTAACCGACTTCGAAAAAGGAGGTTTTGAGTTTGATCACATACCTAATTACCAGAAAACACGCAAATTGCCTGCAAGATGCACTAAAAAGAGTGAAATAAAAATTATTTTTATAAAAAAATAAAACCGCCTTCTAAAAAACCACATCAAAAAAGTAAGAAATAATTCCTCACCAAATAAATAACGTAAGTACTTTGAAGTCGGGCGGGTTTTAACAAAAACAACAAAAAATTGTACATGTTTCACGCCCGACTTCAAAGTACTTACGTTATTTATTTGGTGAGGAATTATTTCTTACTTTTTTGATGTGGTTTTTAATATGTGCGGTGGATGGTGCGTGTGATTGCGTCGCATTGTGCCGGGACAGTCAGCGCAGTCGCCGGGCTTATGCAGTTTAAGGGGGTTATTAGTAGCTTGTATGCTCGAAGATTCGGACTTCAGTTCGTAGCAACGTAGTTTTATTGGTATAGGTACTTATCCATGGCCAAATGTCTTGCTCATCGGTTACCTCAGGTCTATAACGAGTGAGTATTCTACTATATATTAATATATATTTAATATTATAAATGTGAAAGTTTAGATGTTTCGATGTTTGAATTTTTGTTACTCAATCACGACAAACAGCTGAACGGATTTCTGAAATTTGGGAAGCTAGTAATGTATAAAGATTTGACTTTCTTAAAACGATCAAGACAAGCATAATCGCAAAAAAAGTGCAACTTGACTCGGGTAAGACTCAAGCAACTCACATTAACCCCTAAAATAAGAACCGTTTAAAAAAAATATGTCAATAAAGCGGCTATTACACTACACGGTATTCAGGGCTAGTTAGAACCCTAATTCAGAATACATTACTTTCTTTGAGCTCCTTTTTAACAAGTGATGGAATTAAAACAAGCAATGTTTTCTGAATTACAAATACAAATAACTTTATTCAGACTCACAATATGAACATTACAAAAACAATTGCATAAAAGTTGTACAGTGAAACAAAAACGGATAGGTCAGCATAATGTTGCAGCATGGGCATCACCTGCAATGCTGGTAATAAGTGGAACCTTTTATTATTTTTAAAGTGTGTGCGTGTACATTCTGTGATTAAAGCAATTTTTTATTTTTTTTATATTAACAAGTTAAGAAAGGCAATCAATTTAGTATTAGGGCCCTAAGTAACCCTGAATACCGTGTAGTGTAATAGCCGCTTAAAGGAAATACGCTAAACTGTAATTACGGAGTTCGCAGTGTCGGTAATAGCCCCCCGGAACCGGATCACGGATCACCAAACGATCGGGCGAGTGTTAACGCTGTGTTGCTGTGATGTGATACGATACGGATGTACTATGTAATTAATTATATTAGTGGGAAAGTTCTATATAATTATAATAATAATATGGTATTTAGATTCGGATTATAAAGAATATTATGTACTATAGCGGCCTCCCGCAGTCTCACCCGCGTGATTCCTGTTTCCGTTTAGGAATATCGAGATAAAAAGTATCGTGTTATTCCAGTCTATAATCTATCTCTGTTGCAAATTTTATCCAGATCCGTTCAGTCATTTTTGCGTTAAAGAGTAACAAACATTCACACATCCATCGATACTCACAAACTTTCGCATTTATAATATTAGTAGGATGACATGGGCCAGATAATTATTATTTTAATCAGAAAAGAGGACAAAACCTCACAAATATTCAACCAATTAAATTTTCAATATAACATTCACAACAAAACCTTCTACTATAACGCGCGCATTACGTTATATCTCTAAACTCTGTGCCACAGAGCACAAAGACACTGCACTAGCTGTTAGCCACAGAGTAGATAACGCAGCTTCCGGCACCTTGCATAAATCCGTCACGTCAGCCATAAATCAATTTATTAGAGCGCACGATGACGCGGCGGGGGTGAGACAACTGCGCCACAGAGCAGAATCAACGAACACAGACGAAGATATATCTTATTTAAATCTACAATCTAGAGTGCTCGTCAGATAAGTCTGCGCGCGGTAAAAATCGAATACTAATCTTTTCTATAACATTAGAACAAAAAAATGTACTGTAACTAGCGCCAAAAACGCGCCAGGCACGTGCAGAGTTATCTGACACACACTCTATGTCCCATCTCCTACGTTGCCCGGAGTATCCGATTAAAGGTCGCAGCAGATATATCAACTCGGAAAGGGATCGACACCGTATCCCCTTTCGCCTCGCCGTCAACCAGGCGTCAACCTAGCAAGCACGTAACCAAACCGGATCAGCGTCGGTACGTCCGTCGGCTCGGCTACGGCTAGGCGACGCCGGCCGCACTTACGCCTCGCCGCACAGTGGTTCCATATCAAAAAAAGGTGGACATGGGATCAAATCTCGGAATTTCAGTCTGATTTTTTGAAATGTGGTTAGTTCATTTTCATTTCTAGACCACTGTGCGTAGAGCCGTAAGCTCGGGTACGGAGAGACGTGAGCGCGTGGACGACTAGCGGTAAGCGCGGGGATAGCAAGTTGAGCGACCCGCAAAGCGGTTCGTGAGCTGGTCCCGAGGCGAGGCGATTACGTTACGATTCCGATTAGTGTGCGTTGCAGTAGGGGGTTTCATAAAAAAAATACTGAACCGCTCGAGTTGATACGTTTACGATCCGTTTACGAGTTGATATGTCTGCTGTGACCTTTACTCGATGACCTGTGGTCCGCTACTGAGCCTGCGGTTCGATTCTGGGCGGGGAAGATTTAATTTTAAGAAGAAGGTTTAAATCTACATACTACTGCCTGAACACAGCAATGCTGAACACATCGGCGTCAGAATTACATAAGATGGTGGTGGCTAGCCAGGCGGACTTAGAACAAGTCTTAACACCAACTAAGCCGAATAAAATATATACTTACCCCTACTAGGAATCGAACTTAGGCAGGACCTCTTGGCCCGATACCACTGGTGACCTCAGAGGCAGTTGAAATAGTAGTAAAAACACTTCAAAACGAACAATTCAAAATAAAAATTACAAAAAAATTTAACGCGAAAACCAGCGGATTTACTGCGAAAATTTTAATGGCAATAAATTTGCAAATCAATCAACGTCAAATCTGTCACGCTCCCGGATCGCTTGAGCGGCTAACTAAATATTTATAAATTAACAATATTAATTTAAACATAGTACCTTTATTATTAGTAAACTAGCGGCCGCCCGCGGTTTCACCCGCGTGGTTCCCGTTCCCGTGGGAATATCGGGATAAAAAGTACATATAAACCTTCCTCTTGAATCACTCTATCTATTTAAAAAAAAACGCATCAAAATCCGTTGCGTAGTTTCAAAGATTTAAGCATACAAAGGGACATAGGGACAGAGAAAGCGACTTTGTTTTATACTATGTAGTGATATACATGATGCACTATAGACTAACACTCCCTTAGTTTAACGAAAGGTTTGTACTCCAGCAGTAGAGATATGCACTTATATTGGTTGATTACGATTTACGATGGTGTGGCGACATCTAGACGATGCGCACATAACTACTTAGCACGCCGCTGAATAGTATGAAGAAACTAGATCGCGCTTACGAAGTTCATTAAACACGTTCGCATATACGAATTGCGACTAACATCAACTGGCCAGCTGTCCCCGGGCTAACAACACCTAGCCCGGAAGGAAGACATAACATCAGTCTTCCTTTACCCAGTTGCATCATCTTCCCACATTGGTGGCCCCGACGGAGCACAGGAAGCACCTTCTCCATCAGCGCCAGGATCGTCTTCACCAGCGCCAGCATCGTCTTCACCAGCGCCAGCATCGTCTCCACCAGCGCAGCCTTCACTCCTCCCGACCCTCATCCAGCAAACCTTCAGCAGTCACACAGCAAAGCCAGCACAAGCCGCCTCAAGGTTCCATCGCAGCATCGTACGACGCAACCTGGACCTTCGGCAGCACCCGACGGCATCATCCCGACTTGGCATCCACGCAGCCCACGTCTCTGGAGCATCACTGGGCCCTTACTCCAGCGTGATAGTTCTGCGTGCTAGCAACTCGGACCCACCGTCACAACACACACTCCATCCCAACTCACCGTGGAAGGTTCCGACTCACCGTGGACAGGAGCAGCGACCAGCAGCCACCCCGCACCGACTCGACTCACTGCAGACGAAGTATCGACTCACCGCAGACTGGGGCATTCTGCACTTGCAAGCTCTCACGCACTGACTGCTGAGCTACCAATGGATCGACCTCCGGTCTAGGAGGGGAGTGATGTGGCGACATCTAGACGATGCGCACATAACTACTTAGCACGCCGCTGAATAGTTTGAAGAAACTAGATCGCGCTTATTAACACGTTCGCATAATATATACGAATTGTGACTAACATCAACTGGACAGGTGTCCCCGGGCTAACAACACCTAGCCCGGAAGGAAGAGATAACATCAGTCTTCCTTTACCCAGTTGCATCATCTCCACAATGGAACCTAATAAAACATCATACATTATTTTGAATTATAATTGACTCTTGATTTCTTGCCACACATGCACACATACACGTATTATTAGGGCTCTGCAGAATTATCAGCGTTGCAGGTGATGTACATGCTGAAACTTGTGCTGAGCAGTGTCCTTTTTGGTTTCACATTCTTTTAGTTTCATGTTAATTTGAAATATTGTTTTTGTATATTTGTGGAACTGAATTAATATCTTTGAATTTGAATTTGACTCTGTCCCATTACATAACCCTGTGTCAGCGTCGTATGTAAATATCGCGAACAAAGAACGGCATTGTAAGACGTTGGGTCGTTTGACTGATCGCCGGGGTTATTTCACGTTATTAGAGCCACGATGACGCGGCTTTGATACAGATATTAAGTGATTCTGTGACGGAATAATGTATTGTGACGCGGGGTTTATTGGGAAAATGTTACGTAAGATGTTTTATAGTTTGATGTTATTTCTATTACAGAAACAACATTAAAATATACGTCAGTTTTTTTTCCCATAACGTGATCGCATTATTTTGTATGGCTCGTGTCGTGTGTGGTCAGGTTTACTGATAATACATAATTCAAATCATTTATTCATATAGGAAAAATGTTATAGGTAGTAAAAAACCATCACATTTTTCCTACACTTCACAAACTGGTGGTTTTTTACTGTCATATTTTCTTGTACTTACAGAATTGCATTGTAAATGCATAAAAATAATTTAAAATCTGATTTATTCATTTTAGGCTAATACAGCACTTGTGAACGTCAATGAAGCTACGGCATCGGTTCGCAAATCCTACTGCGGGAGGCCTTGTAATTTTAACGAGAAGAACCGGCTAGAAACTCGCCAATGGCAATTGTTTTTCACTGTCATATTTCATACAGAGCCGTCAAATTGAAAAGTGACTATAATATTATACCTATGCAAGGCCACTTTCCATCACAAATTGATCTTAAATATAAAAATTAAAACCTAAATGGCACTAGAAGTCGTTTATTGATCAAATGCAATATCGACAATGTTTCTAGTATAGTATTTCCAGAAATATTTACGTTTAAACAAACTTTTCAGCGTTATTGTAAAAGCAAAGGTAATTACATAAATCAGGTAACAGTTTCTTATCTTGTGGAAGCACTGCGAACGCCACGTAACTACTATAAAGGCAGATACAGTTTTATTAATATAGCTCTTGTTGGCAATACCGGAACGGCTATGGGCTTGGTTATCGGAACAATGTGGAGTAACATTAAGGTTCTAAGATGCTTTGCTTTTATCTCATAATCGCTGCTATGTTCTAGTGGTACAAGGTGCCTACCATCAACTCTTATTGCGGTTTTGTTTAGGACCTAAACTTATCTGCTTCGCTTATACGTACCACGACAGCTTAAATTGCGATCGAGATTTTAGGGTGAAAATCATTTAAAATGACCATTGTGACAAAAATGAAACAAAAATGATATTGTAACAAAAATGAAACCTGTAACAAAAAATAACAAAGCTGAAATATTAGGGTCTTTTCACAAGTCACATTAAAATGATTAATTTTTCCAGGAACAATAAAAAGCATTATTATTATAATTCTTTTATTTAAAAAATCACTTAAAATAAAAAAAAAAACTTTCATTAACGCAAATTGTAGCTGGTTGGTAAAATCAATGTCAATGACACTTAAACTCTGTACAGTCACGATCAATAATATGTAAACAAAAAACATTTATGGGCATTCTGTTCTTTCAGCCTCTGTCTACAAGGACGCTGTCGTTCGGCTGCTGACATCGGCATTCTAAAAAGAAAAATATTGAAAAATTGCATTGTGAATGCAAAAAAGTAAAAATTTATATAAGAAAAATATTGTTAGTAAAAAACAAAATGGACAAATAACCACACTATAACATAAGTGCACAATAACATGGATACTACGCAATTAAAGTCTAAAAATACATAAAAACACAGATTAAACACATAACCCTCATTTTGGACATCACCGTGGTTGGGTAAAAAAAACAGTCTTGTGAATGCGGCTTTTGTTCATTTTTGTTATATCCTTTTTGTTACGTGAGAAAAAACGTGCCGACCCATAACAAAAATGAACAAACTTACTACTTAGAATAGAATTGAAAATATTTTAAGCAAAACAAGACCGTCATGAGTAAAAGCTGTTTGCATTTCAATCAAGTTCGAAAACAAATCGTCTATATGAATCGATTAAATATATAAGTATTTTCATACCTGCATAGTTTGGTAGGCAACAAAAGTGATGAATCAAAATTGTAATTGTCGCTCGGAGACAGAAAACCACGCGTTCACTCACTTTGACATGCGATGACAAAATGACCGACACATAATCGCTTCTGGCATCTGATTGGCTCCTTTGAGAGCAAGTGTTGCCCTTAGTAAACAATAAATAATACTAAATTAGATCGTTAGAAAAATGAATAACAAAAATGATCACAATAATGGACATTTATTTGAGGACAAAAATTTATTTAAAGAAATAAGAAAATAAAATAGTTTAACCCGATATCAGTGACAAATCATGTGTTTTAAATTAAAAAAAAAACATTTGTTTGAATACTGTTTTTTATTATATTTATTTAGATGTACTTTGTAACGCGAGTCACGAAGAGGACAAATTATTTTGTATGGAGAAAATCCGGGTTCGGCGCGATTAAAGGAGTATATTTATTAAATACTGATAGGGTGCATTGAAATTTATATATATTTATTGAGGTAATGTTCCATTCTACTAACGTGAGTAGTCATTGCTTTATTTAAAAGAATATTTTGTGAAATATCGCGCGTGGACAATTTTGATGTCAAAATGGTCATTTTAAATGATTTTCACCCTTTATTGCGTCAATGACAAGCGATTCAGCGACATGTTACAGCCGCTTAGCTGTCCTGCAGGGCTAACATGACGGCAACGAAATATTTTGTCGCGTTACTTTCGACCAATCAGATCGCTCGTAGATAGCAAACGAACGTGCTGATTGGTGTGAGAGCGCGCGACAAACTATGTCGTGCCATGTTAGCCCTAATGAACTCTTATTCGACTGATAACTCGGTCGAGCTAACGTGACACCTTCAGGTTATACCCGTCCCACTCACTCTCCGCATGACAGAATCGAGTGAAAGCGGCGGGCAGAAGATATAAGAACACAAATCGATCGTTCATTGACATACAGCAATTCAGTTTCGATTCAATTTTGAGAATGTCATGTTACGAAATAAAGCAATTCATTTAAGGAACTTATTCTGGAATGCACCAGTTTTGAATCGCTTTCTTAAAGTTGATGATTAGGCACTCTGATCACCGTTATCAGACACAAAGGTCCGGGTTCGATTCCGAGTGAGGTAAATATTGTATTCGGTTTAGTTGGTTATTGGACTTGTTCTAAGTCCACCTAGCTAGCAACAAACATTTTATAAAGAAAGAAAGAAAAAAAGAAAAACATTTATTTGGGACAAAACCACATAATAAAAAGAAACAATACATTTTACCCTTTTGTCCCAAAACGGCCCCGACTTAGCATAATGTTTGGCTTGTGACCAGCGCTGATCTTCCGTCGGGACCGAAGTGGTGGGGCTGGGAGACAATTAACAGGTTTAAAAATAAAGTTCTTAAAACTAATTTATCTAAAGTTTGAATTTTGACATACATACATGACCTACATTTACATAATATGGTTTGCTTAATATGGTTTACATAATATAAAGGTCAAAAAGAACAAACGAAAAAAGTTAATAAAAATGAATAAAAATAAAAAGAACGTCCTTAATTTCACTCTATGGTCTGGCAACACTATTTTATCTAAGTCTGACCTTAATAACAATATTGTTTCATTATTGTGTTTCGGCAGGTAGAGATAAGATAGCCAGTTCTTCAGTAGTTGAGTATTCCGGTAGAAGTGCGTTTCAATCTTTAACCTTGTTTTCACTTGACATCAAGTGTAATGAAGGTCTATCTTGCTAATTTTAAAATGATAAAATCGTGTCTTATGGTCCAAGGACATATCAGAGCAGCCACACCTTATTTAAATTCTCACTAGTGGCTTCTCGAGGTTTTACCTTCGTGGCACCCGTTCCCGTGAAATTATCGGGATAAAATATAGCCTATGCCACCTGGAAAGAATGTAACTTTCTACTGGTGAAAGAATTTTCAAAATCAGTCCAGTAGTTTTTGAGTTTATTCGTTACAAACAAAAAAAAACAAAAATTCAAATATTAGACACCATCACACACATTGTTCCAATACCAAACTTTTGTATTTGACATTATTAATTTTACTGTTTTTGACATACTATTGCTTTTATTTGTAGGCTATTGACATTATTTATTTGACATTCATAATTTACTGTTTTAACCTGGTTTTAACACAATATTTCTTTTTTGGGTCATTCATTACCGATAAGTTTACTGTTTTGACATATTGTTTTCTTTTTAGCGTCATTGGCAATTATTGATAATACCTACTGAAACTGTTTTTATTTAATGTTTTCGTTTTATAATTTTGTACACCGTTTACGGTAAAACATGTTTGCGACTTATTTTTATACGAACATCTTTTAACAACACATGTTTTGAACAAATAATTCTTTTTTATCTTTATCTTTATCTTTATCTTTATCAAATTGTAGTAGCTTGAGCACTAGTGTTATGGAAATTGGAAACAACGACGGGTGTACCACATACACCCAGACCCGAGGAAATATTGAAAAGTTCGTTTTCAATATTTACATGACTGGGGATCGAACCCGGGACCTCTAGAGATAGTGGCACCTTGAAAACCGGTGCGTACACCACTCGGCCACGGAGGTCGTCAAATCTCTTAAAAGTCGTCTCTTTATAATAGGGTGTTTTACTGTTGTTGAAATGTAGATATTTAATGATGACGTTAAAAAATATTGCAATTAAGAATACCAAATGTGAAAATATAATTTGAATCTGTTTTATAATAAAAGAATTATAGTCTGTTTGATTTTGACTATAGCTGTCTCTTTCTAAAACGAAATCTTCGTGACTATGACGCTACTAACGCACTGACGTCACAAAGATAGCGTCCTGTCCTTGTCTAATTATAAAGTTTGAAGTCCTATATCTTTGAAAATATTCAAGATAATTCAAAATAAAAACTTGTTTTGTGTAGCTAATATTTCGAAAAACGTTTTAAAGAAATAAAAAAAAATCTGTAAAATACCGTATTATTAGTATGGATTGCTAAAAGGTTTGGTATTAGGTTGCACTGACTGATAGTGTTTAGGCGTTTTTTAAGAGCTAGCATACTCTCAACATACTTTCAACCGCCTCTGTGGTCTAGTGGTTCACACCACCGATTCAAGAGGTCCCGGGTTGGATTCCCAGTGAAGGTACATATTGTATTCGGTTTGGTGGTAGGATTGTTCTTAGTCCGCCTTGCTAGCTACCACCGTCTTATCTAAGTCTGACGCCATAACAATGATGCTTTCAGCATTATTGTGTTCCGGCAGTTACTTATAGATAAGATAGCCAGTTCCTCAGTGATTGAGGATTCCGGGAGTAGTGCGCTTCTACCTTCAGCCTTATCACCACTTAACATCAAGTGTGATGAAGGCTAAGTACTACACCGTTTTGGTTAAAAATAAACGATCTCGAGCGTGTTATTTAAATAGTTTTATAACATGACTGTAATTTAAAACATAAGTTATTAATAATGGTCTTACAGTATTTTGTAAGTAATATTTACTACCCTATGTACAATAACAAGGAAAACAAACTTGAAATTTCCGGCACCTAAAAAAGTAACGAATTTTCGTGAATTTTCGATCAAGGTTGGTCCTGTAAAATTGGAAACGGTTTTAGTCGTTTTTAGTCAAGGTGTGTGCAATATTGTCACGCCGGCGCCGCCTGTCCGGACATAGTCTTTCTTTTTTGAGGACTTTGATCCAGGAAGCTCATGAAAATCAATGAAAATCTGGTCTGGACCGCTTGTAGCCATACATTAAAAGTTTTGGAATAAAAGTCACTTAATTCTACTGTTTTATTTGTTGTTACTAGTGCCAAGATTGTAACTATTGTATGCAACCAGTATTTCTGTTTCTTTTTGTTGTATTTTGTAGGTATTCTGTGTGTTCTTATAAAATGTTTTTACATTCTTCGAACCAAATTTAATCTCTCTAATCTAACCTATAAATATTTTGCGTGTGGTTGAGACAACAGTAATATACAGGGTGATTTTGAAGTGATATAAAATGTTTTTACTTTCTTCGAACCAAATTTAATCTCTCTAATCTAACCTATAAATATTTTGCGTGTGGTTGAGACAACAGTAATATACAGGGTGATTTTGAAGTGATATAGTAAGGGTGGTGCTCGGCGTGTTTCGGTGAATGTCGGGAGGGCAATGTTGAAGTATAGGTAAATGATTGTAAGATATTTGAATATTTTTTATTAAATTCCTACTTTATTTTTTTTTATACAAAATGCATTTTTTATTATTAAAAATGAAGTATTAGAAAAAAACGACCCGTCTCACAATTAGCTCCGATGGGACTCGAACCCACGACCTTTCACTGTCCGGGCGATATATATACGCTGGCTTTACAGCTCAGTGGTTAGAGCAGTCGCCCGGAAAGTGAAAGGTCGTGGGTTCGAGTCCCATCGGAGCTAGTTGTAAGACGGGTCGTTTTTTTTTCTAATATTTCAATTACAATAATCAATGTTTTTTTTATTTAATTGTTATTTTTTTTATTGAGTATTTAGTGATTTTTCAGGGATTAAAAAAATAATAATTTCAAGTCTTAGATTTGCCTCATATTTTGGGGAAAGGGCTCGTTGTCATGAGTATGTCCTTATTATAAAAGGATGCTAACGACTTCAAAGTCATCCTGTAGATATTTTATTTGTATACCGCTCTTTAATTAATGTGCTCTTTACGCAAAAACTATAACGCTCATTTATTATCTGACGAATATATAAGCGGATTGGAATACTCTGAATTTTTCCAAAGATAAAGTATTCCTATGGGAAAACTTATCTAAAAGTAACTCAGGGAATTTATCATCTGACATTTTTAAACAAACTATTTTTCCCACAGAACACGGAAAGATTTTTTTCATTTTTCCTTTAAAAATAAGCTTATTTCTCTGTCGTATTTTTAAGGCAATTCTCGAAACCGTCAATAGCTGATGTCGGGCGGTAGAAAATGGCAGAGATTTTTTTAAATACAAAAAAATTCACGACGAAGCTGATCAACAAGACCTGACAGGTGTCGGTTCAACATGCACACTACCAATCACATTGAAAAATAGGGTTAAATATAGCTAGGGTTAAATTTTGAGTGAAAATTATATGAGGCTCGATTTTGATGAAAGCCATTCCGATTGGAAGTAGAGGGTTAATAATAATTAGGCTCTAAAATAAATTGATTGTAATTTTAGTACTGATGACTTAATATTCGTGTTATGATTTATTTTCTAATACAGTTGCATAATAATTATCTGTACATAATTCAATTTCAATTTAATTTAACTCTACTTTTAATTTTATTTCAATCAATTTTTTATTATTTTATTGTTACTGACCCATTTTAATGTTTTTATTATCTTTTATTTATTAATTTAATCCAATGTTATTTTTTTTTTATTTAGATTTTGATATGTAATTCACTTTAATTAAATTTAATCTCATTAAATTTTTTAATATATTTTATTTATATAAATTACCGATATCAATGTTTTTATTATCTTTGTTCACGATTCTAGTTATTTAACCTAAGTTAGTATACATATTTAATTTAACTGTGTGCATTGCTTTGGATTGCATCCCAGTTCAAAACTTTTATATTTTTATCTTACTTTATAATTGGATGTTATCTGTTTATGTGCCTATTAAATAAAATAAAATAAAATAAAAAAGTTCTTTACGATAATTTAAATTTTTGCTTTTTTGCATTCAGAGTGCACTTTTTATTATTAAGATTGAAGTAACTTATTTTAATTTTTAGTCTTTTGCATTTTTTGCATTTGGAAAATGAAGTATTTAGAAAAATTTACCCGTCTCACAACCATCCCATCCCATCCCATCCCGTCTGGTTGTGAGATGGGTCGATTTTTTCTAAATACTTCGTTTTAAATTTTTCAGTTCTAGTTACTTTTACAGCAAATATCTGAAATCCGATAGTGAAAGTAAAATAAAATATAGTACAAGTTATTTCTAACAAATAAACTAATAAATATAAACAATTGAACAAAAACATACAAACATCAGCTTTCACGACCCTGCAACTACGGATGAAGTCCTAAAAATTTGTAACCAATTAGATTTCATACCGATTCTTGCCATTTATGACGTACCTAAGATCGTAACATTTGTAACCTGTTTCTTCATTGTAAATGCATAAAAATAATATAAAACCTTTTTCTTCATTTAAAAACATTTGCGTTGTTTTAGTTCTTGAGGGTGTCACGGTTCCAACGCTCATAGAAATCGATTCGATGGATCTATCGATTATAATAATTAAAGTATATACATAATTAAGGATTTTTTTAAAAATAAATCCAAGAAACATTTTCCAACTTTCAGAATGATACTAAACGCGTTATTTTCTCATTCGACTGAGAGCCGACATTGACGAATTGTATCGAACGTTCGTAGGTGGCTGGAGCGGTCAGTGTTTCCACAGTAAACACGTATATTAGTGAAACCAGTATCTCTTTTATTCCTTTCGACTTGTAAATGATATTGAAACAAGCGATGACGGTTTAAAAGTAACTGTGATTTTTTGAGTTTTTTAATTATTTTTATGCATTCACAATGCAATTTTGTAATTAAAGGAAAAATTGGATAGTAAAAAACCACGAGCCCTATAAGTAGCTCGCCCGTAAGCTGTACTGGGTGCGTAATGAATGATATAATTTCATTTGGTATAATTTCATTTCAATAACGTTCATATGACATAATAAACGTTTGTCATAACAACACTTCAACTAATTTCATTTTACATAATGTTTATTTCATATAATCATCATTTTATATAATATCATTTAACATAACGCTAATTTTATATAAAAATATTTTATATAAAACTTATTTGCTATAACGATCATTTGATATAATTTTATTTCATATAATCATCATATGTAATAATTTCATTTGATATAATTTTGTTTTATATAATCATCAATTTAGTCAATTAAATGTATAGTGTAGGCAAATGTGCAGGGGGCACGGGGGCTACAGTGCGCTTGAAAGGGGGGCTCGGGGGGCGAAGCACCCCGCCATAAAAAGCCACAACCGTGACAAAACAATTTATAATAGGTTAGGTTAGGTTAGAACTGTGAACAAAACAAAGCGCGAGCCGAGCGAGCGAAGCGAGCGTGCTGCGGCAGCGGCCGGTGAAGCGCCAGAAATAGTTATTCGTTGATTATACTAAATGAACGTTATATGAAATGATGTTATGTTATATAACCATTATGTGTTTTAAATATTATACAATGTAAGTGTTATAGTAAATGTTTATTATATGAAACGTTTTTATATCAAATGTTCATTATACGGTTTAAAATTATATATTTTGAATTTATATCATTCGTTGATTATACAAAATGAACGTTATATGAAATGATTTTATGTAATGTGTTGTTATATTTTGTGAGTATTATACGAAATGTTGTTATATCATATATTACACACCCAGCTGTACTTATAGGGCTGTGGTGTGGTTTTTTACTATCACATTTTTCCTATGATTTTATTTATTTAAATAAAATAATTTTATCGGTTGCAGTGAGTAAGTTCTTTTTTAACCAGTATTGGTATAAATAAAAGTGTGATCCTAGCATTACATGCAAGCATCAAGTGCGAGCAAGCTAGCCGCCAATTAACGAGCTAGCTAGCGAGCTAGTGGGTAAAGCGAGACGAGTTGGCGGGAGAGGAGAAACGAGAGGTGAAGCGAGGCTAGTTTAGCTCGCTCACCCACTTTGCTAGCTCGTTGTCGAATGGCTGTGAATGAGGCGTGTTGCTTAATAAATTCATCACTGTTTTTAAGTTTAATTTAATTATCAAATTATTGATTTTCTCGACCAATGATGTTTTATTAGAGCATGCTTATATGCCGCTGGTGATAGCGGTGACATTTTTGGGAGTAAAGCCCCACGTACGAACTTGCGATACTGCCCTGGCCTATGTACTGTGGTCTGTACTGTTATAGTTTTGTTTGGTTGTCAGCGCGACGTCCGTAAATTCATTTTATCTACATTGGGATTTCTCCGCCTCGAAAAAGTGTTGAAAATAAAAAGCTGCTTCCAATTTTGACGAATTTCTATGAAGGGACAGTATAGAGCTTTAAGAAGCACTTAAATGGCCCTTTGCTCTAGGCAACTTATTCTGAGAATGACTAAAATGGATAATTAAGAGTTCGAAAAGGGCTTCTGCGAACGAATCACTAGAAAAAATGAGAATGTAGGTAGGTAGCTAGCTCTAACAGGTTAATTTTTTGTACAGATTTGAAATAAAAACGGTGTTCAAACTAAATGTCTATTTTACTAAACATTTGTGTAAAAACGTGAAACCAAATAAAAATATTTCTCTAAACAACGAAAAGGCTACAGTAAATATTAAAATAGCTGAAAAATATTCTAGTAGCAATATTTCTAGAGCTGATCCTTTGAAAAATTGCTTCTGTAGTGGTTCCGTGCGGTTTTGAATGAAACATGCCGCTCGCTGCATACTGCATAATGCCATCCGCGGCCAGCTCGCGATAATGTCATTTACATTAAATTCCATACAAATAACGTAAGCTAGCGGATGCATGTGACTTCGTCGATAAGGATTTAAAGGTTTTAGCGCAATTAGAATCAGGTGGAATCTAAGAAGATTATTTGGAATAAAGTCTGAGAAATGGGCGCGTTAAAATAAATATAAAAATAATAACAACAACAAAATAAGTTTAAACAGATATCTTTCAAAAGACATTTAGGCTATATTTTGTTAATTTCTTATACGAGTACCTACTTGAGATGTAAATAAAATTCACACAACAATTTAAATTATTCACGCTGCTGCATACGGCATAACGCGATCTGTGGTGAGTTTAACATGAGATTCCGCCATGGCCCCTGCCATCGTGAGGGTTTTAGGCTCAGCCCATCGTGAGGGCTTTAGTCTCAGCGATTATTGTGAGGGCTTTAGGCTCAGCCCATCGCGAGGGCCCTTAGACTCAGCCCATCGTGAGAGCTTTAGGCTCAGCACATCGTGAGGGCTTTAGGCTCAGCCCATCGTGAAGGCTTTAGGCTCAACCCTCATATTGTGAGGGCTTTAGGCTCAGCCCATCGTGAAAGCTTTAGGCTCAACCCTCATATCGTGAGAGCTTTAGTCTCAGCCCTTATCGTGAGGGGCTTAGGTTCAGCCCATCGTGAGAGCTTTCGGCTCAGCACATCGTGAGGGCTTTAGGATCAACCCATCGTGAGGGCTTTTGGCTCAGCTCATAGTGAGGGCTTTAGACTCAGCCCCCATATCGTGAGGGCTTTAGTCTCAGCCCTTATCGTGAGGGGCTTATTAGGCTCAGCCCATCGTGAGAGCTTTAGGCTCAGCACACCGTGAGGGCTTTAGGATTAACCCATCGTGAGGGCTTTAGGCTCAGCCCATCGTGAGGGCTGTAGGCTCTACCCATCGTGAGGGCTGTAGGCTCAGCCCATCGTGAGGGCTCTAGGCTCAGCCCATCGGTGAGGGCTGTAGGCTCTACCCATCGTGAGGGCTGTAGGCTCAGCCCATCGTGAGGGCTCTAGGCTCAGCCCATCGTGTGAGCTTATGACAGGGTAATTGAAATTGTTTGTAATAAAATAAATAATAAATATTGGACACTATCATAGACATTGCTGTTATCCTAAACTACTTAAGTATTTGTGCTATAGTTATATAAAACAACGACGGGTTAACATACACCCAGATACGAAAAAATGTAGAAAAATTAGTTCTCCGAATTTATTCGGCTTTTCTGAGTTTTCCAATCAAACTCGGGACTGAGGAACGGCACCTTGAAAATCGGTGCATACCTACGCTACCCAATCACCCACGGAGATTGTGAAAAAACGATTTAAGTTAACCTTCATAACCTTCATCACACCTGCCGGCCTAGCATGAGCGGCCTTGCTTACCCCACTTAAGTGTAAGCAAGACAGCATGGCGTGCTATATCATATCGCGTGATATAATGACGGTCATGCTAGGCAGGCTGACGTTAAATGAAGATAAGGCTGAAGGTGGAAGCGCACTACTCCCGGAATCCTCAACCAGTGAGGAACTGGCTATCTTAACTGCCGGAACACAACAATGCTCAAATTATCGGTGTTATGGCGTCAGACTTAGATAAGATGGTAGTATCTAGCCAGGTGGACTTGGAACAAGTCCTTCCACCAACCAAACCAAATAAAATATATACCCCCACTAGAAATTGAATCCGGGACCTCTGGGACTCATACCGGTGGTGATTACCACGAGACCACAGTGGCGGTCAAAAGCGTGTAGAGCCACCTACATCTACACTAAAATCACTGTTCCAACAAGCGATGCTTTCATTAGCTGTGTTTAACTTCAAGCGAAACTTTATGTGCGAACGAAAATTATTATCATATCTTCAAAGTTACCATCTATTTTAACAGCACATTTTAACTCGTGAAATAACAATTTTCAACTTTTACGACCAAAGTTACGTTGAAGAATATTTGCTTCTTTTTTTAATTTTGCCTACTGTATAAGAAAATACCTCAATATGAATACTGCTTCAACGGGCCCGTCAGTCTTACTAAATTAATAATAATTATTTTAATTTTTAAACGTTATATTTTTAGTGTTATACATTGTAAAAATTTAATGTTTAGAAATATAATTATGTAAGTATTTTAAATGTAATAAAGGGAATAATAATAATAATAAAACACTTTATTGCAATAACAAAACACATAACAAAAAGAAGACAATATAAATTAAGCACACAAAAGGCGGCATTATAATATTGCTAAGTAGCAATTTCTTCCGGGCAAATTTAATTAAATTATTACTACTTTCCTTATTCACAAAGCACATTCATCGTGTTACAGTGAGAATGTTTACGGTGTACCACAGGGTAGCGTGCTGGGTCCTATTTTGTTTTTACTGTATATTAATGACATTGTTGACATTACAAATCAAAGATGTATTGCTTTTGCGGATGACATTTCCATTGTGGTAAGATCTAATAAGACTATAGCTGACCATGAATATGACATAAATAGTAATATTGAAAAACTAATTAAATGGCTTGACAAACATAATCTGAGAGTAAATTTGACTAAAACTAATTATATACAATTTAATAAACGCAAAAATTTTAATCTTGACATTCACTATGGAGACATCAAAGTTGACGAAGTTAAGCACGCAAAATTCCTAGGACTTGCAATCGATCAGGAGCTGAGTTGGAAAGCACATATCGATAATCTTTGTGGTAGAATCAATAAGTTTGTTTAAGCACTAAAACAAGTCAGATCTGTGACAGATATAAAAACTGCGATAACCACTTATCATGCGTATGTAGGTTCTATATTGCGTTACGGGTTATTGATATGGGGAAATAGTTCACATGCTAACAGAGCGAAAATTGCTCAAAAGAAATGCATTAGAGCAATATGCGGAATTCCTCCACAAACATCATGTCGTCCTCTGTTTCCACGACTTCAGTTATTAACGTTGACATCGCATCTTTGAAATATGTTTACTGTTAAACAAAATATGCTATTGTTCACAAGAGCAGGCGATATTTATCCGAGAAATACTAGGAACGGCTCTAGATTAGTACCGCAAGAAGTACCGAATACGGACCAGTTTAGAAAAAGCTGTTTATGTATGTGCGTAAATATATACAATAACATACCGAACGAAATAAGGGAACTGAACATAAGTCGATTCAAAACACATCTGCATAAATGGCTTCTAACGCACACTTTTTATGACATAAAAGAATTTTTTAATACTAAGAATTAATCTTTTTTATTTTAATATCAATGTTATATATATCTTTCCTCAAAGTGTAATAATAATAATAATTTTGTCCATGTATTAGTTTATAAAAAATATTTTTGCATGTCATATTATTGGCTAAACATGTTTGGCTACTTACCTTATTTAAACTACCATAATTCTATACCATGTTTACAAGCAAATAAAGCTTTTGTATTTGTATTTGTATTTGTATTACTTAATAAGTTAAATACTTTAAGTAACTCATCAACCGGACATACCATGCATCGTAGACATTCCACCTGTCCTTGTTAGAGCTTTGTTAGATTAGTTTTAGTGCGAGCTGCTAAAGATTGGAATGCGTTGCCTGTGAATGTGTTCCTCAATCATTATAACCTCGGCCTTTCGTAAGTAAGTGTGAATGGGCACCTCCACACCCTAGACTGCATCCTGTCTGCTAAACTGGATGATGGTGAAATGCATACACAGTACATTAAAAAAAATCCGATGTCACTTCACATTCAGTTCGCATTTGAACACGAATCTTTATTGATAAATAGAAAATGAAGTATTTTAGAAAAAATCGACCCGTCTCACACTTCGATCGACCTAGAGTGGGTGTCAGATAACTCTGCACTTGCCTGGCGCGTTTTTGGCGCTAGTTACAATGCATTTTTTTGTTCTTATGTTATAGAAAAGATTAGTATTAGATTTTTACCGCGCGCAGACTTATCTGACGAGCACTCTAGGTGTTATTGTTCGGCAGTTAGTGTTGATTGAAGGTCTCACAACTAGTGGTTAAATCGCATTATGAATGCAAAAAAGTAAAAATTTAAATATCGAATCTTTATGTCTAATTAATAACAAACAAGTGAAAGTTGATATGATTTGAAAAAAATAAATTTTGATTCGGCTGACATGATGATGATGATGATGAAGTGGAAGTAAACAGATACTTATACCTTTGCGAAATGATGATCAAATTTTAGAAAATCGACCTACAGAACGAGTATCTACACTCCGCAGTTCTAGTCTTAGAACAAGTCCTACCACCAACCAAACCGAATACGATGTTTACCCCCACTAGAAATACCGTGGTGTGTACCACTAGACCACAGAGGCGGTTAAAAAGGTACAAGCTTTTACTTGTACTTTTTACTTTTTAGCTTACAAACATCTTTCTTGTATAAGATCTATTCGTTGTTTCTGATATCCGTAACATAAGTGCAAGCTACATACGTTGAACCAACTGTTGAACTAAGAACACCGTTCATGATATTGAACTAGCAAAATGTTATACGCGACAAAAAATAAATGACAAAAACCAAACTTTATTAAAATAAAATGTAAAAGCCAGCCAAATGAAGTAACCTTTAATTATGAACAGGCGGCTGACCTACATCATCTCCCCCCTCATGTCCGAATGTCGGAAATCAAAGTTCGGTTTGCTTCCGGAATGCTCGTACAGGCGTCGAGTGTCCTTTTGGATACTTCCTCTAAACTTCATTGAGATTAAGCTTTTTGACCTAGTAAATGAAAAAAAATGAAAAAACAGGGTGCCAGCTTAGTTATTTTTGACACTGAATTAGATTGTAATTTTTAATAGGAAGCAATCCCGTGACGTGATGAAGCTTTTTAAAAAAATGGTACAAATACATTAAGTATTTCGATCGTAATAGTGGTACATACGTCCATACATACAGACATCCGGACATCAACGAACAACTTTTTTAAATCTCTTTTATATCTTACGATTGACAAATACTTTCTAAAAGTATTAAATGTGTTTTAAAAGGGTTGATCTTCATATATCTGTACTTAGAAGGGGTGTTTTTTTAAGAGCCTCCTTTTAAAAGTTGAATAAAACAGCAAAAAATGCATTATGTATACAAAATCATTATTGGAATCTATAAACTGGTTATTTATTATCGCCATTTACTTTTTAAAGATTACTTCATGCAAATGTTGACCACGGCTACGTTTCAAATAGTCCATACGTAAGGTCCAATTTTGCATTGCGTTTTAGCATTTCGGCCTGAATTCCGCCAATAACACGTGTTATGTTGTCTTTTAAGGCTTCAATAGTGTTGGGCTTGTCCATATAAACCAACGATTTCACGTAGGTAGCCCCACAAAAAATAGTCCAGAGGCGTCAAGTCGCATGATCTTGGTGGCCAATTTACAGGTCCAAAACGAGAGATAAAATACTCACCAAATTCATTTCCTAAAATGTCTATTGTTTCACGTGATGTGTGGCATGTGGCGCCGCCTTGTTGAAACCACATGTCAACTAAGTTCAGATCTTCCAATTTGAGCAATAAAAGTTACGGATCATGGAACATGTAAAAACTTGTCTTTCTTCTGTGTCTCAGCGTCGTTTATGTATAAAATAATAATATTTTTGTAATACCTCCATTGCTTCTGATATCCTTATACAAATACTTAAGCTACTTAACTCAGAAACAAACGAATGTGTGTTGTTGTCTGATATTGATTTATAGTTTAGATAGTATAGTCGTTGGCAACATCTAGCCAACAATATTCTAAAAGCAACCGGCTACGTAAAATTCCCTTTCGAACGGACATTACCGATAAAAAGATAATCTATAAAACACCGCCCAGCCGTACCGTACGGAGAATATCGTTTATTTTTCATACGCAAAAAGCTACCCGACATATTTTTTATCCGCTTACAGCGAAATCCGTAAACACAGTTACATAAGCCCTCGGAAGAACATAAAAGAGCCTAAAGCATATCGGGCCTTGCCTTAATCTGCCATAAACAATCGGAACGAACAAAACCTCCCAATAGTAAATTTTAGGAAAAGTCATCGGAAGAAGTAATGGCGAAATTTTCTGATCGCACTTTTGCAACAGACGATAATGTGTCTACAGTCGAAATTCATAAAGTACATATCCGAATGTACATAGATCTGGTATCACTGTAGATTTTGGTAAGGCTTTGGACTGAATACGACCTTATTGCTTTTGCGTTAGGGGATAAAATTACCTGTGTTATGATGGTGAGTTGCGACTGTAGGCTTAATCTGGTGTCGTTATTTTTCCGGGTATACATCAAACCGGCGACTTTCTACGGCGAATTGTATCAAAGTCGCTGATGTATGGGGCCAGTGCGTGCCACCAGGCAGTATGCTGGCATCGGTAGAGTTTCTTCGACATGTCAAAATTATAATTGGATATGCATAGTTTAATTTCGTGAAAGCTTGTCATCTTGTCAGAGCACAGCTACCAATGTGTAAAGAAATCATTCAATTAAGTAGGTGTTGCCACAAAATTTAATTCTATGTGTGATTGATGATTGCGTGATTGCTTCAAATTTTTTTATTACTTACTGAAGTATTTTTTAAACTAGGTATATAATATGAAGACGGTTAATTTTGATTTTTATGTCAGTATTTTTTTAACATACTAGATTGGATGAATAGTAAAGGTATTAAAAACCAGGTGTGACTACTACAATTCGGTAACCGCTTGTGGCCATTGATTATATTGCCTTTACATTTGTAATGCTATTTATATATCACAATTTATTAAAAAAAACTACAAATGCTGATTTATCTCCCAACTAGCTACCATAAAAAAGTAGTAGTAGTATTAAATAAAAAAATACAATGTCCATTTTTTCGAAGTGCTTTTTGAGAACAATAATTGTGTGAAATCTTTCTCTTGATCAAACCGGCGACGATCGCAGCTGATCGTAAATCATAGTTTGCGTATTTGTCAGTGGTAAGTGTATCGGCCATCTCCAGAATATTTGTGACGCCTTGTGTGAGCGAAATTAAAAATAAAACGTAATGCTTGATATTATGACCTTGTGTCCTTCCAAGTTCCTTAAAAGTGTTTTTGTACTCGATAATTTAATTTTGTGCAAGAACTTTCTCTCGATGCCTCGCTCGCAACCGGCGACGATCGCGGCCGATCATATATCATAGTTTGCGTATTTATCAGCGGATTGGTATCGACCATCTCCGGGATATATTTTGCGACGCCTTGGTTGGGCGAGATTAAAAATAAAACGGTGGAACCAGAGATATAAATTTACATTATCTATGTATTACGCAAGTATCACGATCTGTATTGAAACTAAGCGTGCCGACTTTTTAACAGCTAATGTGACGTCACAGCTGAAATTTTATACAGCGGAAATCCAAACCGAAACCATTTTGGACTATTCCAGTTGATTATCACGCAACGAGGATTTTTTTTTTGTGTTAGCGGCCATCCGGCTGTAGCAATAGACGCGCGCAGAAGGAAAGTTAGCACAGCGGCCAACCTTGACGTTTGGTCGGGGTTCGGACACGCGAAGTACATGCATTTGCGTTATCTAGTAAATTCTATATCTGTGGGTGGAAACAAATCTTGTTCGTACTGGTGTGGAAGGAAATTGAGTTGTTGCATAGCAACTGCTTCTTTGGTAAACGACAATTATGAATCTGATACTGACCAACAATTGGTATATTGATAAATTTTCGGGATATTAGCTAAGCCACTTATCAACACTCTTAATTTAGCCGAGCAATGCAAAATTGGGCGTACTTCGGGCGGTTGGTTTATGATATTATACACGTTTGCATTACATGACTAGATAAATATGTTGAATTACATAATGTAAGTAATTTTACGTTATTCTTTCGTTGATTCTGATGTACCATCGCAAACCGTGATTATTGAGCCACTCTACGAAGACACAGGAAAACCAAATAATATTGGAAACTTACCACCCTTGTTGTAATGGTTCACTCTTGTTTGGCAGAACAACGTTTGATCGAATTTCACTAATTCGAACAACGTTTGAGAAAATAATCACTTTGTATAATATCGATTGACATAATTTTCATTTCATCGAATATTCATTTGCGATAACAACGTTTGCGCTAATGATCGTAAAATAGAATGTTCATTTCATCGAATATTCATTTGTGATAACAACATTTGCGCTAATGATCATAAAATAGAATGTTCATTTGATATAATAATCGTTTGGTAAATAAACGTTTGGAAGAAAAGCCCTGTACTCCTCGGAAGTCCTGTAGAACACGTGATAGGTTAGAAATTTAAGGCGATCGCGAAGCGCAGCGAAGCGATCGCCTTAAATTTCGTGGTTATTTTTTTTTTGTGAAACAATCCATAACTTGTATTGATACAAAAAAAAAAAATAACCACGAAATTTAAGGCGATCGCTTCGCTGCGCTTCGCGATCGCCTTAAATTTCTAACCTATCACGTGTTCTACAGGACTTCCGAGCCACTCAAATATTAACGATCTTTCGACTAAATCATTATTAGTCTAGTTAAACATTCGTTTAAATAAAATTAGCGCAATTGAAAATTCGGTAAAATGACATTCGTCCAAACAAATAATTATACGAAATAAAATTATGACAAATTAGCATTCGATCACATGAATAATTCTGTGAAATGACTTTATTGTAACTAAAATTAGTCGAACCGATTTTCGACGAAACGTTGTTCTACCAAACAAGGGTGAACCTGTTGCAATAGGTATGAGCATCAATCTATCAATTTATTGACATATTTCAGTAACTTAGATACCTAACATTAATTTTAATTTACCTCGATTTTAAAGTTGCGTGAAGAACTGAAGATCGATTTAAAAAAAGAGTTTATTACAGAAACGTCTTCTAAATGTGGTGGACCATCAAACCATTCCAATACTACATACACAGAACACGGAAATATTTTTTTACTACAGTTAACGCTCAAACCCAATCGTGTGAATGACCAATTTGTCAACTCCAATATGATATGACTGACAAATGACACCCGAACGTGACAAATGACTGGGAAATAAATTATACTCCAATACGTATCGAACAAATCTCGTCGCTTCACCTTTTATTGATCGAGTTGTTGGTGTTCAATCTCACTGTTTTAATGAAATAAACATTTCAGAAGAAAATATACAGTTTCAGCACTTGTGCTACGAATGTCAGAAGCAACGAAGATATTAAAAATTCGCTTTCAGTAGGAAAATCATGGTTAAATTAACTGACATCGGTTAATTTGGGAAAAATATTGCTTTCAACTGCTGATTTTCTTTTTCGAAGTTGGTCCAGAAGTTTCTGAGATTACTTCAAACACCCAAACACACTACCTTTTCAGTTTCGTGTAGATTATGGGACACATTGGTTCCACAAATGAAGGATGCGAATGTGGTGCTTTGTCTCAAACCTTAGCACACCTTATGTGTTATCCAGCATGTTCTTCATCTTGCATATCCGAGGATCTATAAAGCGCCACTAAAAACACAATACGGGTGACGCAATTCGGGTCTGACAAGATCTAAAGCCGACGAATCCACACGTTAGGAAAAAGAAAAGCATCTGTGTTCAATGATGGTTCAAATAGTGGAACCAGCAAACTAAAATGGATAACAACAACTACACTCAGAACGAATAACATTCTTTATTATTTTAATATTTGTCCCTACTAGCAATCAAAACTCGTGTAGTAATTAACAATTTAATTAAAGCATGAATTAAAAATCAGTGATAAACCAGATCCCTTCGATCAACAGAACTAGGTGTTATTGTTGATCGAAGCCAGATTCACGATATGATTGACAATTAATGACTACCGAACGTGACAAATTACAGCGAAAAAAATAATATTCATCTTTCATATTTTTCATTTGAAATAACATTAAAAGAGCTCGAAAATAACATAGGAAAAATTGATATTGTATGTCTAATGTCTATTGTATGTCTGAGACATTTATGAAAGAGTGCTCACAACCTAATCTAAAAATTAGTGACTATAAAATAGCGTCTTCGTTTTGTAGAAAAGAAAGGCGTGGTGGTTCATGCATATTATTAAATAAAAATATGGAATCAAAGGTGCTTGAGGTCACAGAATCTATACCTTTTGCATTTGAATGCTGTGCCGTTGAAATTTTAGAATACAACTTAATAATAATATGCATATATAGAACACCATCGTCTAAAGTTGAAATATTTTTTGACCGACTGGAATCTTTGTTAAATAGACTATCTCGTAAAAATAATAAAAGTATGATACTGTGTGGTGATTGGAATCTGGACGTGTTACAAACAAATAAATATACGAACGATTTGAATAGTTTACTAAATAATTATAATTTAAATAATCACATTAACCAACCAACAAGAAAAAAGTCATGCTTGGACTTAATTGTAAGCAACGTTCCGGGCAATGTTAGTGCAAAAATACATTGTTTGTGTCTATCGGACCATGAAACTGGGCAAAGTATTACGTTTGATGTAAAAACTAAAATTTATCCAACTAAGACTAGGAAAAATTGGTTTGAAAAAAGACGAGACATGAGTGTAGATAACGTGAACAAATTTTTAGAGTGCATTTCCTCCTTATCTTTTGATGAAGTTCTGAAAGAAACTGACACTGAAAAAGCTTTTAACTGTTTTCATGAATTACTACTGTTATTTTTTAATTTGTGTTTTCCTATTATAACAGTCAAGAAAGTAAATAAGCCAATAAAAAATATATGGCTATCTAGAGGAATAAAAAGATGTGCCGTCAATAAAAGAAAACTGTATCTTCAAAATCGCCTAGATCCTGCAAATAAAAAAAACCGGAAACATCGTTACCTGTCTTATGCGAAAATACTAAAAAAGTGTATTTTTCAAGCACAAAAGAACATTAACACCCGTTATATAGCCAAGGCAAAAAATATTTGCAAAACTACATGGGATCTTATTAAAGACAACACAAATAGTACAGAATTAAAATCAAACATTGACAAAATAAAAGTTTGCGAAAAGGATATTACTGTCCCGGCAGCAATATGTGACGAATTCAATAAATACTTTATTAATATTACAAATAACTCGAATTATGATAGCTCCACTAAGCACTTTGAAATTTTGAGTCAAATGGCTTATCACCCACAAAGTATGTACATAAGCCCAGTTGATGAAAATGATATTTTCAAAATTATCAAGCAATTAAATAACACAAACACAACAGGCTACGACGGTATAAATACCTACTTAATAAAAAAAATTGCAAGTTTTATTGTGACTCCACTAGCACACATAATTAATTTGTCCTTTACTCAAGGCTATTTTCCATCAAACTTAAAAATCTCCTTAGTAAAGCCTTTGCACAAAAAAGGATCTTATCACGAATTAGTTAATTTTAGGCCAATTACACTCAATGCAATATTATCAAAACTATTTGAAAAGATATAAATTGTATTCATTCATCTCTATGCAAGGATTATTACAGAACGAACAATATGCTTTTAGGAAAAACTGTTCGACGACCTTAGCATGTTTTAATCTTATCAAACAAGTAACTGAACTCCTTGATAAGGGACTAAATGTTATGACCATATTTCTAGATATGAGTAAAGCATTTGACTGCGTATCACACACTTTCCTTCTCAACAAATTGGAGAAGTATGGTGTCAGAGGAATAGCTCTGGAATGGTTCAAAAGCTACTTATCTGGACGGAAAAAGTTTGTTGAAATTACAAGGATCCAAAATAATACAAAGAAAACTTTTACCTCTTCTTACCTTGATATTAAATGCGGTGTCCCTCAGGGCAGTATATTGGGACCTTTATTATTTTTGTTGTATATCAATGACCTACCGAAAGCCACTAATCAAAATTGTATTTTGTATGCAGACCATACCACACTGATTATAGAGGGTAGGGATGAAATAGAACAAACTGCAAAAGTTGAGCTTCTAAAAATAGCAAAATGGTTAGAATACAACAATCTTAATATTAACGTAAATAAAACAGTATTTATAAAATACCAAACAAAAAACTCGGACATAAAATTAACTGACATGTGTATTAACAATAATAAAATAGAGGAGAAAGCGTCTACAAAATTTTTAGGTATTACGATTGACAGATTTTTGAATTGGAAAACGCACATTGAAACCATTGTATCAAGACTTGATCGATTTGTGTTTGCACTTAATAGATTACGCCAAATTGCTTCGAAAGAAGTAGCTTTATTAGCCTACCATGGTTATGTGTCATCAGTTTTGCGATATGGGATAATTTTATGGGGCAATTCTGTGGATGCAATAAGAGCTTTTAAAATTCAAAAAAAGTGTATACGATCTGTCTGTGGTGCGGGCTATTTAGATAGCTGCAAACCTTTATTTGCCTCCTTAAAGATATTGCCAATGGCAATATCTAAGATTTGCCGCAAATTGCCATTGCCATGTCTGTATATATTTGAAATGGGAATATTTGTTAAAAGGCATGGTCATCTGTTCAAAAAGAAAAAGGATTTTAATTACAGAGGTCGAAAAGGAGAAGATCTTTGTATTCCATCCCAAAGACTCAATTTAAATTCCAAATGCTTTCTGTATGGCAATACGTATATTTAATAAATTACCGGATAACATGAAATTATTGACATTCTTTGATTTTAAACGAAAACTATTTGAACTCCTAATATTGAAGTTGTATTATACTGTTAATGATTATTTATCAGATAATTTATTGTAACTTATTGTAATCTTGACCTCTATTCGTGACATACCTATTTATGTATAATAATGATAAGTAGTAATGTGTTTTTTTTGACATGTTTTTTAACTGAATGGGACATTTATTAATATGTTATTTATGTTAAATTAATTAATGTTAAAGTTAAAAGTAGTTAAAAAATAAAAATTTAATTAAACTGTTTTTGACATGCAGACATTAAAAATTTGAATAGAATTTAAAATCAATAATTTAATAAAATGGAATGTAAAAAATTTGCAACTCGATAGAATATGTTGGATTCGTTTAAATTGTAAGACCTGATATTGTTACCATATTCTAGCAAATAAATGATTTTGATTTGATTTGATTCATTGAAAACTGCAGTGCTTATGTTGCAGATATCAGAAGTAACAAAATCATAAATCATCAATCATCAATCATTTATTCATATACTTACATAATGTTAAGACATACATTTGATTCATCAATACACACTAAAATAAATAAACAACAGAGAACGAAAAAATATATAGTAACAAGAATATTTTGTTTGGCGTTACAGAAATAATTTACCGATTTCTTGGATGAGACTAATAGCACCCATACAAAATATTCCCCACGGAATATTGTCTCAAGCGGGATCTGAACTAATAATCCCTTAGCTCAGTAAGCAAAACATCTTGTCATCATCATTAGTCATTTCTTTAATTAATTTTATCATCAGTTAATATCCCCACTACTGGGGAACCGGTCTTCCTTATGGATGATGGCAGAACGCGCCATGACCCACCCCACGGGCCTAGGTAGACTGGTGGGTATTAACGACTGAGAATGCAGCCAGGAACGGCTTAACGTGCCTCCAGGTACGGAGGAACTCAGGATAATATATTTTGGTCATCCATTCCATGGAGTTGCCGTCGCCCGGTACTGGGACGGGCAGATATAGATATAAATATTTGAACTATTGACCCGAAGAAGAAGGTCATCCATCCCGTAACCGACCATTGCGAAAGTTGCAACTGCAACTGGATGTCTACAACGCGAGCCCAATGCGGATTGGTAGTCAGCTAACCGAAAAATTACTAACAATAGATCCTTAGATCCTAATATTATAAATGTAAAAGTTTAGATGTTTGGATGTTTAGATGTTTGGATGTTTGTATGTTTGTTACTCAATCACGCCAAAACGGCTGAACAGATTTGGCTGAAATTTGGGACATAGATACTTTGTAGCCTGGAGAAGAACATAGGCTATTTTTTTATCCCGGAAAGTTTTTATATTCCCGCGGGATAACGTCGTGAAATCCACGCGGACGGAAAGCTAGTTTAAAATAAAACACCATTATATCTAAATTGAAACCATAAAATTTAAAAAGCTTAATTTCCAAGCTTTCAAATCTTGCATTTCTTGGGCCCGTCACGGCAATCGTCCGGGACGATCCGTAGTGGGAATGGTCCATAACGGGAATCGGACAGCTCATAATTGCGGCGGACACGTCCTGAAGGACCATTGTTTATAAGACGTTTGAGGAAAATGGCGCTTTTGGGAATGTCTTGCGGTAGGGTTGCCAGCATCTTGATTTGAACAATGTTGAGGAAAATTATTGTCATTGAACGTGTGATTTATTATTGAAAATGAAATATTAGAAAAAAACGACCCATCCTCGAAGGGTTGAGGGTAGTTATATCTTCACATTGATGGAATTAATGCTGGCTCACAGCGCGTAAGAATTATTAGAAAGATTCGACGCTTCCTCTAACGACACCGTAGCTCAGCGGTCAGAGCGTTCGCCCGGACAGTGAAAGGTCCCGGGTTTGACTCCCGGCGGAACTACTTGGTCAGAGCAGTCGCCCAGACAGTGAAAGGTCCCGGGTTCGATTTCCGGCGGAGCTACTGGGAGGATGGGTCGTTTTTTTCTAATATTTCATTTTCAATAATAAAAATTGCATTGTGAATGCAAAAAAGTAGAAGTAATTTGGAATGATTTTTGATACTGTAAAGGTTTTAAGCGTAGGTACTTTAAATTTTTGTCTTAAAATATTAATTGAGTATACTGTGTATCTAGTACCTTTATATCTTACCTAGTATCTTTATCTAGTACCTATTCATCTGAGAAGCTACTTTTTTTACTACTTTGGCTTAACAATACTTTATCTCGTGCTTCAAATTAATTAATGGATCTTACTAACATTATACTCGTAAAATAATATATGCGAAAGCTAGGACGTTTGTTAATTCAGTCACCGCGAAATGGCTGAACGGATCTGGATGTAGTTTTTCACAGATATAGATTGTGGTCTAGATTTGCATTTAGAATATTTTTTACCCCGGGAAAATTTATATCATTCCGACAGGAAAACACCAAGCGGGCTAAGCCGCGAGCGGAAAACTAGAGAAAGCGTAGCATCAGTCACGATCCAGGTTGGCAAATTTTTTAGTCTAGTTGTTGAGTTGAACGTGGTCAAAACAAAAGCCGTGTATTTAAATTTTAATAAAAATGAAAGGGAAGAAAGAAAGAAAATGTATTTATTTCGTCACAGACCCGAGTCGGTACGTAACAGAAATGCAGCTTAAAAATAACACAAGAAAAAAAAGGAAATACAAAAGAAGTTACAATAAATAATATTAAGTGTCTCACGGCTGCAAATGCGCTAAGCCCGGTGGGCCATTATTTGTCATTTTGTCAGGTATACGGTATACCTGACGCTGGTTTTCAAGTTTTCTATGTCTGTCAAGAAGCATAGGTACTCATGATTAAATTAAAATAAATGGATAAAATATTGATATATTTTTTTATACTTTATTATTAATGTTATGTTTACCAGCCCTAGAACTGACATCGTGCGCTTATTTGAAAAGGCTTAGTTTAATACGGTTTAATGGTGCCTTTTTAAATTTGATTACGGCTGGAACACACTGACTGGAAGATATTATGTGAATAGAGATCTCCTAATTAAAGTGTTCCAACTTCGAGCATCTTAAATTTAGGATTTATACTAAATTTAATTTAACCGCCTCTGTTATCTGATACCGGTGGAGTGTACCTCCCAGGTTCGATTCCCAGTGGGGGTACTAATTGTATTATTATTATTTTCTATTCACAACGGGATAGCACTTAGCATTCATCACATCTGATGTTAAGTGGTGATAAGGCTGAAGGTGGAAGCGCACTACTCCCGGAATCCTCAATTACTGAAGAACTGGCTATCTTATCTTTAACTGCCGGAACACAATAATGCTGAAAACATCATTGTTTTTGGCGTCAGACTTAGATAAGATGGTGGTAACTAGCCAGGCGGACTAAGAACAAGTCCTACCACCAACCAAACCGAATACAATATGTACCCCAACTGGGAATCGAACCCGGGACCTCTGGGTCGGAAATCGGTGGTGTGAACCACTAGACCACAGAGGCGGTGTATTTGGTTTGGTTGATGGTAGAACTTGTTCTCCTAGTCTTCTGGTACAGCAGGTGTGATGAAGGCTGTCACAAAATGTTAGATTGGCAGGTCCAAATTGTCTATGCCAGAGTTTGTTTTAAAATGCTTTTCATTTGAAATTTAACCCTGGCACCGAAGGCAGATTTGCCTACTATGCCAGGGGTCCCAGGACAAATGAATTGGATTCACATTTCTACACTTCTTTCTAGGTCTTTCTCTGATCTCTGACAAAAATAACGTTAACGTTAAGCAAAATAAACTTAAGGGCAGGATCTTCCAAAAACTCTGTCTTTGTCTTTTTCCTTACTTGTGAAGAGTAATGAAAATAACCTCACTTTTTCATTTTTTCTATGTTTTTGTTGTTATTTTGAACATAAACTCACTTTTTGAAAAAGTAGCCTGAGAATAGTCATTACCTATTTTTCTATATATTATTCGTGAATTAGAGATTAATAATCTAAGTATAAAACCAAAAAAATATAAAAATAACTAGCTTTCCGCCCGCGGCTTCGCCCGCGTGATCTACACGCCGTTATCCCGCGGAAATGTGATATTTTTCCGGGATTAAAATTAGCCTATGTTCCTCTCCAGGCTACAAAGTATCTGTGTTCCAAATTTCAGCCAAATCCGTTTGGCCGTGTTGGCGTGATTGAGTAACAAAGATCCAAACATCTAAATATCCAAACATCTAAACTTTCACATTTATAATATTAGTAGGATGAACATTTTCTTTGTTTTTGATTTTTTTTATTGTCGAGTTACGATACGAATATCGTATTTCTAGCCACAAAATAATCGAGAACGTTTATGAAACTTCAACATTATATTTTTATCTGCTCATAATAGAGAATATTTGATTGTTTACTTTTGAATAAAAAATAGGTTGATTTCGTTAATTTGGAAGTACGTGCCTTTAAGAAAAGTATAACCGATACCAAATCAAACGACCGCAAAGGAGAAAGGGTAAATGGGAGCCACATGAAAAACTTCACATATTGGCTTTATTATTCAGTCTTTATTTAAGAAAACTTTTAATAATCATCTAGTAGTATATTGACTTTACAGTGAAATGATATTCTTTTGATAAATAACCAGAAAGTAATTTTGTCTTTGATTACCCTTTAATTCAATCACTACATGACATGCAAACAGAACCTGTTAATCGACAGAATTAAAAAAAAAAATTGGCGAATTCTTAAGTTTTTCATACCTTTGTTATAATGTGCGGCTACATTAGCGGACGATATTTGTCGACTATCTCTTTCCATACGCCACTACCGGTTAGTTAGAAAGAGAAAGATATAGCGATACTTCGCCGTAGCCCGCTTATGTAGCCGCAGCATAAGAAAAACCTAATGCATCAGCACTGCATTGAAAACGTTTGGATTTCTTTAGTTTGGAGAGAGAGAGAGAGAGCGAAAGACATAATTTTTTATTTACACAAAAGACCACACATTAAACATAGGTATAGGTATTATACGAGGATATTAAAAAGACAACATAATATTACAATTAAAGACATTGCTTAGAGAACAGACATAAAACAGAAGAAAATGAGTATGGCCTTTGGGTTAATAAGGTCCCTGCCTCAGCATGAGTTGCCACGATGGAACCCACGAACATTCGGTCCAGTATGCAGGATCACTTGTATCACTCACTACTCTTAGTTGTCAGTGTCTATTCCGCAACAACAAAAGATTACTTATAGCTTTTTCCCATTGGTGGCGAGCGGCGCGTAAGCCGTTTACGCGCGCGAGCGCACCCGTATATCATCGTTATGTATGACTCTGTTTTGCGACCGCTTCACGAATGTCACACGCAGATTGGAGACTGAGACAAAGAATTAAATATGAAAATTAGACGACATCAATCTGACCTGCCCCCTGACGTACAAACCGTCGGAAACGCTGACAGCACACATGTGTGCACTGTGTCTGTCAAACACTATAGAACTGAAAAAGGTAAAGCACAGAATATTAATCCAATTCCATTTTTAACGGTGTCTGAATTGGGGGACTGATTACAAAATAAGCTAATTTTGCAAAACTGAGTGTAATTGAAATCAAAACCTGAGATGTTCAAAGTCAAAGACATATCATTTATTGCCACATGTAACACCCAGACGCAGAACAAACACAAATTTCCATCACAAGTTTGTTTGTAACAGTTTAAGATCGAATCTATGACCCTTAACTTAGCAGACCGCATCACTAGCATAACTGAGCCAGAAGTCTGTCTATTCTGCAATAACAAAAGAATATAAGTAGTTTATTTCCCGTTGGCCGCGAGTGGCGCGTAAGCCGTTTACGCGCGCGAGCGCACCCGTATATCATCGTAATGTCTCTGTTTTGCGACCGCTTCACGAATGTCGAAACGTAGAGGAGAGATGGGGGACAGAGGCAAAATCTTTAGTTAACGCTATTATTACAAGGTGTCTTCAATACTGTAAATAACTGATAAATCTCCGATTTACAGAGTTTCTGTAAGTGGCAGACAAGTTTGTTCTTGAATCTTTTAGCATAGCCTTAGCCGCACAAGGGCCACTGACCACAAAACGCCGCCACTCTCTTCTTGTGGCCCGCTCCGGAGCATAACGCCGACTCAAAATACTGCAAGAAAATTGAGTTAAGGGCAGGATCTTCCAAAAACTCTGTCTCTGTCTTTTTCTTTATGTGTAAAGAGTAATGAAAATAACCTCACTTTTTAATTTTTTCAATGTTTTTGTTGTTATTTTGAGCATAAATTAAATTTTTTAAAAATTAGCCTGAGAATAATCTACTATATGTCATTTACCTATTTTTCTATATATTATTTGTGAATCAGAGATTAAAAATCTAAGTATAAAACCAAAAAAATATAAAAATAATTTTTTTTTAACAATTTTTATTGTCATGATAAGATACGACTATCGTGTTTCTAGCCACAAAATAATCAAGATCTTTAATGAAACTTCAACATATATTTTTATCTGCTCAAAATAAAGAATATTTGATTGTTTACAAAAGTAAATCAAAAATAGGTTGATTTCGAAATTCGAATACCCTTAAGAAAAAGTAGCGCCTACCGACCGCAAAAAGTGTGTACTACCAGCCACAAGTGTCTGTCGCGCGCTTCAGCTACCTTTGTAGCCGCTTCTAGCTTCAAGTGTGCGCCTAGGCATTTCGTGGAAAAGACACAATTAAATCTGCTAAACAGACTAACAGAAAAATTAAAGCTTTGGTCTATCAGATAAAAAAAGAATTATCGGAATCGGTTCACAATAGGGTATTTTACTGTTGTTGAAATGTAGATATTTAATGATGACGTTAAAAAATATTGCAAGTATATAATATCAAATACATAATACCAAATGTGAAAAAATAATTTGAATCTGATTTATAATAAAAGAATTATAGTCTGTTTGATTTTGACTATAGCTGTCTCTTTCCAAAACGAAATCTTCTATGGCGTGACTATGACGCTACTAACCCACTGACGTCACTAAGATAGCGTCCTGTCCTTGTCTAATTATAAAGTTTGAAGTCCTATATCTTTGAAAACATTCAAGATAATTCAAAATGAAAACTTGTTTTGTGTAGCTAATATTTCGAAAAACATTTTAAAGAAATAAAAAAAAATCAGTAAAATACCGTATTGGCTGAGATATCGTGGAACATACATAAAAATAAAACAAAAAACATTCAGACGACTTGAGAACCTCCTCCTTTTTTGAAGACGGTTAAAAAAGCAGTTTGGTTGGTTGAAAAAAGTGTGATGTTTGGTTGGACGCGACTATCTCTGAAACTATTATTTGTAAGTATAAGTAGGTAAAACTTAGCAATATTTTGCATTATATTTTAAATTTATTTGCACTGTTACATGTTCTTCTATTCTAAGCTGTCGACTCCCTTGTCGTCATTTCTAACCGTCGAATTATATTAATAAAATTATGTTTTATCGAGAATCATACAAAATATCTCTGTTCTTCTATTCAACTTTGCCCATTTCTCCCCACCCTTCTCCCAGGCAATTATTTTAATTGTATTACTGTTTGTCGCTTCGGAACAACATGCCATCCTTTATATTAATATCAATACTCTTCATATGTTCCCGATTGCTGCATTACTCAGAGGAGCTTACAATATTAACTATATCACTTATAAGTACAATTTACATTAGCTAGAAATCTCTATATTTACTTAGTCGAAAATGTTGTCTTTCTGATATAGGTAGGTATTGAGGAATATTCAATACGGTATTTTACTGATTTTTTTTTATTTCTTTAAAATGTTTTTCGAAATATTAGCTACACAAAACAAGTTTTCATTTTGAATTATCTTGAATATTTACAAAGATATAGGACTACAAACTTTATAATTAGACAAGGACAGGACGCTATCTTAGTGACGTCAGTGGGTTAGTAGCGTCATAGTCACGCCATAGAAGATTTCGTTTTAGAAAGAGACAGCTATAGTCAAAATCAAACAGACTATAATTCTTTAATTATAAAACAGATTCAAATTATTTTTTCACATTTGGTATTCTTAATTGCAATATTTTTTAACGTCATCATTAAATATCTACATTTCAACAACAGTAAAATACCCTATTGGACAAGTTAAATTGTAATTTATGAAACTCCTATACTATACTTTTACTTTCATCCATATTTGCATTATAAATGCATATAATGAATTTGATCTAAGTGTTCCTTTCTAATACCAAAAAATAATACCCATGGTGTTTGTTAAACTAATTATAATACTACACTAATACCATTTGTACAAGTGTGTATTAGAAAGGATAACGGCTGTATCGATTGCTAAACATTTGTACTCGTAAAATCGTTTCGAATGCGAGAATGTTCATCTCAATGATGAAGCAACGCTAGCATTCAGAGTTAAAGTACCAAAAAAATATATATCAACGAGTTTCCTTAACCTTTGGCAAAGAACAGAGGACTGGATTTTACAAGCGTTCGAATCCCGACCGTGTTTTTTCTGTTATAATTTTACATATACACAACATACAAAAATTGTTAGAGACTAACTGCCGCACTAAGTTACGCCAGCTAAATTTAATTGGAAATAAACTAATTATCTTTCTTAATTTATTCGATACTGGCCATAAAAAAGGCTAAATATTTGGTCCTAAACATGATGCTGATGGAAGTTGGAGGATCTTAAAAAACGCTGAAGTAGAACATCTCCTGGCTGGGCCTAATATCATTGGAGAAACGAAGGCACACAGACTCCGATGGCTTGGTCACGTCGAAAGAATGGGATTGGAGAGGAGCGCCAAAAGAGCCTATCTCGGTCAAGCAACTGGCCGACGCCCGGTCGGACGCCCCCGCTACCGATGGAGAGACGTGGTGGAGGCCGATCTACGTGAGCTCGATGCTGGAGACTGGCGCGAAACTGCAAAAGATCGAGATAGATGGCGAGCTCTAGTATCGGAGGCCAAGACACACTTTGGGTCGCTGAGCCACCGGAGTAAGTAAGTAAGTAAGTAAGGCCATAAAAAAGAGACAGAAAGAGATTTAATTGTCAATTAAAGTGGCGTCTAACTGGCGTCTCTGTGTGCGGCAGTTAGAATTTGTTGGCCTTTTTAATAATATTTAAAGCTTAGGTAATCTTATGTAAAAAAAAACTTGTTCTGACTTATATAAATTACGTAATCCGGAGAAAACTGAAAATTCTCGAGATTGACTCCCAAGACACGAGTATGTTTCATTAGTACGACTCAAGTATGGCTTCTTCCAATCAAAGTGTCGAGACTGGAATCAAATTCAATTTGCAGTAAGTCTTCATTTCATAAGCCATTTAAAGTAGTAAAATATCTGATTCGGTTGGGATCATTTGAGACATAAGACCATGAACGTTTCTGGTAACCAAATTTGTTAAAAAATAATATCCACTACTGGGTAGCACAGCCTTCATCACACCTGATGTTAAGTGGTGATAAGGCTGAAGGTGGAAGCGCACTACTCCCGGAATCCACAATCACTGGGGAACTGGCTATCTTATCTTTACCTGCCGGAACACAATAATGCTGAAAACATCATTGTTATGGCGTCAGACTTAGATAAGATGGTGGTAGCTAGTCAGGCGGACTAAGAACAAGTCCTACCACCAACCAAAATTAATACAATATGTACCCCCACTGGGAATTGAACCCGGGACCTCTTGGTCTGAAATCTGTGGTGTGAACCACTAGATCACAGAGGCAATTCAAGATCATTAGCAATTTTAACCCGGCAGCGGCGAAGCCCAAAGAAAGGGTTATGTATTTGTCCTGAATGTATGTGTGTGTGTCTGTTTCCTGTGTTCCCTAGTAACTACGATGATACATTCGTTAGATTCGTGACACTGGTTACATAAAAAAAAAATAAGAAGACGGCGGATATTTGAAGGCATATTTCAATATAATAAAAAAAAATGATTTTTACATATCCCATCGAGTGGGGTATCAAAATGAAGAATGTTCAATATAGAATAATTTTGCAGAACTCTCTCTGCATTAATTTATGCAAAACTCTCTCTGCATTAATTTATGCAAAAAAGAAAAGAACTTACTAAAAATTTGTGTGTTTTTACAAAAGGTGATTTTTTAATTATTGAACTTAAAAGTCTACAATAAAACATATTTAAAAAGAAAAACAAAAAAACCCGACTGCAAAAAATTAAACCCAAAAAAGGCTCTTTATTGTCTCATCGCAGTGAGGGGGCCTTTTAAATTATAAAGTGTTTAATTAAACGGTTCCCGACTGCAATGAGAAATTAAAGAGCTTATTTTTCTCTTTTGAGTGGTTAACTTTTTTGCAGTCGGATTTTGTACTTTTTTTCTGTATTTTTATGTATTTGTTAACTTGTAGGTACGTTATAACGGTTGAAAGAGATTTGGGTTGGAGCCAGTGCCATTATAAACTTATCCTAGAGGTAGTTAGATTCGTTTCACACAGTTATTAAACAGAAAATCAGGTCATTTTATTCTTATGTAAGTGAACTATTACAAAGGTAGTAAAAAATATCTGAACACATATTTATCTTCAAACCACATAATGACCAGCACCCTCATAAGCTCGTAAAGGCTAAACTAACATCAGCGTTTGTGGGGCAAATAATCCTTTTATTCCAGAAAGTGCCCTCCAACTTGTTTCAAAGGATACAGTAGTCCTGGAAAAACATAAAGGCACTACGGTCCCTAAGAACAAAGGACCCTTTGAAGTAAGGTCTTTTACCATAATCCAGTATTTGAGGTGAAGAATTTTTTTATAAAACAATGATGGTGAAATCGACTTCCTTCATAAAAAGTACTATATGTATTGACAAATTTGGTAAAACAACAGAAATTGACGGCCGTCTTTTTTAATTTTTGTTCATTTTCATTTGTATATAATTTGTATAGAATTTTAATTTGTATAATAATAAAAATAAATAATAAAATGTTTGTTTATTTTCCCATCCCAAATACCCAAATAAAGGACTTAAGTGGTAGGTAATTAAAAGCTATACCTGAAAGTTACTAAATTTGTGAGGGACTGGTGCCCGATGTAGGTTTCAGAAAAGAAACCTGTGACACAGGTCGCCAGGCCCACCCACAGACAATAGTTTTTTAGTATAGAAGATAAGCAACTTACAAAATGTTATTTAAAATTTTCTTTTTTTTGCGTTTACAATGCAAATTTTTATAATTGAACCCACGACCTTTCACTGTCATTCATCCGTGCTGGAAAGCATTATCCCGGACAGTGAATTATCGTGGGTTCGATTATCATCGGAGCTAGTTGTGAGACGGGTCGTATTTTTCTAATACTTCATTATCATTTTCATCCATTTCATTAATTTTAATTTGACGACCGATTTGGCGCAGGGGTAGGATACCTGCCTTATGCGCCAAAGGTTATGGTTAGGTTAGGTTCGATCCCAGAACAAGACAAATATTTGTGTGCATGAACTTGTCTATTTGTCTTGGTGTGGGTGTGTTCTATGTATATTAAGTATGTATTTACAAAAAAAAGTATATAAGTATATATTTATCCGTTATCTAGTTTCCTTAACACAGTTTCCTAATGATAACTACATATGAGCTAGATATTTGGTGTGATTGTGAGAAGTTATTTATTTAATTTATTTACTACTATTATGTTCTGTGGCAGAAACAATATTGTCCCTGATAACCTCCTATTATACAGCCAGTTATGAAAGTAAAAACCGTAAAATAAAATGCAAAACCTCATCAAACTACACCCTAATGAACCTTCCACTGGAAAAACTGAATTAAAACCTAAATGGATAGGTATCTTTCAAAGTGCCTTATTAAATTTATATAAAACCGTGTGCAAACACTGGAATTCAATTAAATGACGTCGGTGGAATGCAGCGGCTAGGGAGGAGCCTTACGGGAGGGAGGGGAAAAAGAGGTAAAAAGTACGTGGAGTGGAGTGACGCGCTGCACTGGACGATGCGATCGCCCGATGGGAGACGATGGAGGCAAGTATTGATGAGGAGAAGGTAAATATTTTAATTTTTTTATTAGCACACTAGAACTATTATTACCATGTAATAATAATTATTATTACCATGTAATAATAATTCGTTTTGTTTAGGACCTAAACTGATCTGCTTCGCTTATTCGTACCACGACAGCTTAATATCAATGACAGCGATTCAGTGATCATTCAATGACATTTCACAGCCGCTAAGCTGTCATCAACTCTTATTTGACTTATAACTCGGCCAAGCTAACATGACACCTGGGCCCCAAGTCTGCTAATTTACAAATGGTTCAATTGAATCTTAATTGGATCTCAATAGCGGTTTTTGACATTTTTGGTATTCTGCTACTAACTTAAGACCAATGGTATACGACTGAACTGCCATTGAACTGCCATCGGAATATTTGCTAGTCTGCTCTTCAATCGTATTACAATCGTATTCTACTCTCATTTGACATTTGTTTGACAGTACTCTCAATGGGGTATGTATCATAATAACTAAGGTCATTACGACTATGGTCGAAATAACTACGATCGATTCACATATTTTCGTAATGACTATTGAACGACTCAACTACTGTTCATTTCACCTACGGTTGATTGAACTACAGTTGATTCAACTAACGGACGGTTGGCCTAATGTTCATTTCATCTACTGGTTGTTTCGACTATGAACGACTCGCCAACAACAAGCTTATGAATTGGAAAGTTTATTAAATGGATTTGGGCGCGTTGGATTGTTTTTTTGGTTAGGGTGTCGCAAACATAAAATTTTTGACTGTTTTAGTATGAAGCGGGGACAAGAATGAATTTTATAAAAATGCAAATATCTCGAAAACGGTGCGTCATAGCTGAAATCTAACAAAATTTTCGATCCCCTACGGTACGCCGGAGATACCTAGGAGGCATCCGATGGACATCCTGAGCCCCATTGGCCCCATTGGTGTCAGGGGTCGAAGCCCCCTGCCACCCAACAAAATGTAACAGACGTTTTAGGTTAGGTTAGGTTAGAACAGTGACCAAAACGCCGCGCGAGCCGAGCGAGCGAAGCGAGCGTGCCGCGGCAGCGGCCGGCGAAGCGCCATAATCGACTTTATACACCCCCCCTACCCCCTACTTCAGTTTAATAGGAAATGGGAATATGTATATAGTCGTTTCTGGCGCTTTGCCGGCCGCTACCGCGGCACGCTCGCTTCGCTCGCTCGGCTCGCGCGGTATGTTCATGTAAACCTAACATGCTCGTCGCTTCGCTCCTCGCACCTAACAGCAATACAGTCACGACCAATAATATGTATAAAACATAGGACTATATCATATTACAATATTGAATGACTTCTGTGATACTGATCGTTTTCTTTTGGAACGCTACAGTGTGACAAAGTTCTATGTTGTATTGTATACATAATATTATTGCTCGTGTCTGTACATGAGTCACTATTTTTAAACTTAATAAACCGTGTAGGTGAGTTGACCGTAGGTGAAATGACCGTAGGTGAAATGACTAGTAGTTCAATCAACCGTAGGTGAAATAACCGTAGGTGAGTTGTTCGTAGGTGAGATGACCAGTAGTGATTTTGTACATTAGTTATTTTAACAAAATTTTTCAAAAAAATTAAACCGCCTTCAAAACAAAACTGCAAACAAAAACTCATTTCCCAAAAACACCTAAAAGTGAAAAATAAATTGAATCATTCAATTCAAAGTACGAAAGTGCGGGACTTTTTCTAATTAATCTTGAACTTACTGATCTGATTGAAGTCGGTGTCAAGCCAAATAGATATTAATATTAATATGTATTTGATAGGTTACAATTTACACCACTCTGCGCATGAGATATTGTTTATTATTGTTTCACTATTTTGAAATGAAATGAAATGAAAATGAATTTTGAAGTTGAATTTTAAGTATTCGTTCTTGTTACTTTCGGCTTGACACCGACTTCAATCAGATCAGTAAGTTCAAGATTAATTAGAATAAAATTTTTTATAAAAAAATAAACCGCCTTCAAAAAAACTGTAACAAATTTCGCTTCCCAAAAACACGTAAAAATGAAAAATAAATTAAATCATTCAATTCAAAGGACGAAAGTCCGGGATTTTTTTTAATTAATCTTGGAACTTACTGATCTGATTGAAGTCGGTGCCAAGCCATGTAATATTATGTATTTGATAGGTTACAATTCAGACCACTCCGCGCATGAGTAGGTTTTGTGTGTTATTCTTTCACTTAGTATTTATTCTTGTTACTTTGGGCTTGTCACCGACTTCAATCAGACCAGTAAGTTCCAAGATTAATTAAAAAAAATCCCGGACTTTCGTCCTTTGAATTGAATGATTTAATTTATTTTTCATTTTTACGTGTTTTTGGGAAGCGAAATTTGTTTATAGTTTTTTTGAAGGCGGTTTATTTTTTTATAAAAAAATTTATTTTTCCATTTTTAGTATAAGAACGCTACCAAAAGAAACCGCAAAATGAGCAAGCGTAGCGCAATGAGCAGCTACTAAAACCCATATCTCGGACAAGAATCACCACAGAACACGGAAACATTTTCTCCCTACTAGGTATGTTCTGTGAGAATCACCATCTCTAACTCTGTTATAACCAAGGAATTTATAACGTAGTACTTATAAATTCCTTGGTTATAACTGTTATGCACACAGAACACAAAATTACTTTTTCTTTTAATGTCAGAGCATTTGGTGCATAACAAACAACAGATTGTTTGTTATGCACCATCCACCATCAGCTAACCTAAAAAACTTGAAAGAATACAACTTAAGGTCTCGGTGGTACGTAACCAAACATGCTTTAACTCCTAAGGAGTTTTACCTTCCATCATCAGCTCACCTAAATAACCTGAAAGATTACAACTATATTTTTTTACGTATCAACAATAATTCAAGAATTATCCTCCAACTCCTAACCATTGAGGAGTTGTATCTTCCATCACCAGCTCATGATGATGAGCTGATGGCTATCAGATGCATATGCTTGAAAATTTTTAGAAAATACATAAAACACCTAATCTATCTTCGGGTTTACCTCGTTCCCCTGGATTCTACCATCAGATCCTGACTTGGTTATAATGAGACCAAAACAGGAGTATACTCTTTTAAATAAAAAAAATATTGAGATCGGTAAATAGTATAGATAGTAATTTTTCATTGAATCCTACGACCAGCCCTTGCAAACGTTGCTTAACCGCAACGATCGCAAAACGCGGTGATAACCCACATCACCAATCGAGGTCCTGGAAGTGAAACCCATTATACTATGACATAATTAGTATATAATTAGTTTCCGCGTGTGACTTTATTGACGCTATTTTGAAGAACAAACTATTCAGCCCGAACAAAAACCTAACGTTTACTTACATGGATGACATTATACTTTCTGCTAATAATTCATGACTCCCATGACATCAGGCCCCATATCTCCGAAGATTGTTATCGGATCTAAATGAAACTTATATGGGACCAAATCGAAAGTATACCCAATCGAACAAAAAAACAACTATTAAAATCGGATCACTAACGCCAGAGTAATCGGTATACATACATCAAACAAAAAAAAAAATAAAAAAAATACGGGTTGAATTGAGTACCTCCCTCCTTTTTTGGAAGTCGGTAAAAAGTCCCGCACTTTCGTACTTTGAATTGAATGATTCAATTTATTTTTCACTTATTACGTGTTTTTGGGAAATGAGTTTTTGTTTGCAGTTTTGTTTTGAAGGCGGTTTAATTTTTTTGAAAAATTTTGTTTATTTTTCCTTTTTTAGTGTAAGAAATCTACTATAAGAAACCGCATAATGAGCAAGGGTAGCTCAATGTGCAACGACTATAGCCCATATCTAAATTAGAACACTCAGACAAGCACCACCCTCCAACTCTTAACTGTTATGCAGTTTCCTTCCACCATCAGCTAACCTAAATTACTTGAAAGAATACAACCTAAAGTTCTATTTGCGCTTGTAGTACTTAAAAACATACTTTAACTCCTAAGCGTTAAAGAGTTTTACCTTCCATCATCAGCTTAACTAAATAACCTGAAAGGTAACAACTACAAATATTTACGTATCAACGATATTTAAAGAATTATCCTCCAACTCCTAACTATTGAGGAGTTGTACCTTCCATCACCAGCTCATCATCGTGAGATGATGACTACCAGTCGCAAATACTTGAAAATTACTTATAAACCTTAAATGGCCATATGTGGTCTTCATTATCAGTTATTCTTCACCAAATGGTGCTTACCGAAAGCAAATGCACGAGTTACTTAAGAAAATACCAAAATCGTTATAGGTGTGCCTATAATATTTGAAGAGTTCCCTTGATTTCTCCAGGATGCCATCATCAGATCCTGACCGTATAACAATGGGACCAATTTGTAACTATATGCTTTCAAACCAAAGAAGAATTTCTAAAATCGGTTTATAATTGACAAAGTTATGAGGTAAATAACATTAAAAAAAAAAATCAACCGAACTGAGAACCTCCTCCTTTTTTTTTGAAATCGGTTAAAAATAGGTGTAACACACAATAGTTATTTTGAACAGTAGGTCTTTTGACCGTAGTTATTTCGACCATAGTCGAAACGACCGTAGTTATTATGATACATACCCGAAGGTAACTATCCAACTGAGACTCCATTACGATTCAATTACGATTCAATTGCGATTCTATTGAGCTGACGTACAAGTTTTACAGAATACCCAATTTGTTTTAATCGTAATGGAATCGTAATTGAGTCTCAATTGAATATCAATAGAATCTTATTTAAATTAAAATTAGCAGACTTGGGGCCCTGCAGGTTATACCCGTCCCTCTCACTCTCCGGGCATGACAGAATCGAGTGAAAGAGATGGGTAGAAAAAATAAGGACACAAATCGTTCGGTCATTCACATTTAGCAATTCATTTGCGTTCCAGTTTTTAGAAGGTCATAGTACGAAAGAAAGCAATTCATTTTAGGAACCTATTCTGCATCGAGCTTTTTTTGAATCGCTGTCTTAAAGTTGATGGAAGGCACCCTGAGCAGCGCCTCTTTAGCGTCGGTCGTATAAGGAACAGAAATTATATATATAGATAGATAATTATTTGACAGCGGCACTTTGACAGCTTTGAAGTACGTAATCTAATAGTTTACTATAAGTTACCATAAAAACTATTTTTTACGACAATGTAAAAATTAAATTAAAAAATGCCACATCCACACTTTTGTTCAACCGTATATGAAACATAATGAAAATAGACCTTTAAAAGCTTTCGCGCCAAAACTGTGGGGTCAGTTTGTAACGGCGGCGTCTACCCCAGCGGTGAGCAGTGCTAGGGTTGCCTGCATTGTTAAATGTATGAAGTTCTCGACTTTTATTATTACACGAAAAAGGGGGAAGAAATTCCCATCAATACCTACGTATGTTTGAAAAATGTTACGTGAAACATTTGAAATATTAATAGAAATCGTTTATTTGGTGCATAAATGAAACAACACTGGGATTTTTAAACTAAAAAAAAAAAACAATTTATATACAATAAGTACAATAAATACTGCCAAAATGGTTGCACTCAGCATAATATCTATGACAGCGAACCTTGACGCTGATTTTCATTGGAAACCAGTGAGAGAGATCATATCATGCTCTAGTTATGTCATTTAGTTTTGTTGGCAGTTGTAAACACAGACCTAAGTCCTAACTAAGCAAAGGGCACCCGGAGTGAGTTATGGTTCATCCTTATAAATCCGTAAGAAAGGCTCGTGATACAGTAGCGGACACCAAAACATGATTGACTTTGAAGTATTTTAAAATACATTGCCTACTTAAATTCATGGATAAATGCTTTTCACGGGGCAGTATAATCCAATGGCAGTGAAAGAAAAATTAAGGGTAATTATCTTTGATACGGATTCTATCCTCCGTGTTGGCAACCCTAATGTTGTGTGGAGAGGCTACACTGCTAACCTAGTGTTGACACTCTGGTGGACGCACTAATGGCTGCCCTTAAGTAGGCGACGAATATTCCTCGCAATAACTTGGGGTGAAGTGCGGAGCAGATTCGCTCCATGCTGCTTGTATTGCTTTTTGAAACAGTTCTTAATACTGAACTCTCGTATAATGTAAATAATTTACGATTTCCTGCTTCGGTTTTGTTCATGCATTCACGTTTATTGGTTACCTTTTGCAGAATCCAGGCCTATAAGGTCTAGACAAAATGTATTCGATTAAATAAAACGGCTTTGCCGGCTGCTAAATGACGTTCTGGGAACTCAAGTTTTAATGCTTACTTTTCCAAAATAAGTGAAAAAATAACTAACTAAGATCTACATCTAATTGCGGACAATGGCTAGTCTATACTACTATTATAAAGAGGAAAGATTTGATTGTCTGTTTGTTTGCATCGAATAGGCTCCGGAACTACTTACTGAATCGATTTAAAAAAATCTTTGACCATTAGAAAGCTACATTCTTCGCGAGTGACATAGGCTATATTTTATCCCGATATTCCCACGGCAACGAGTTTATAATAAACTACATATATATGCAAACAATCAAACAAACAAAGAATCAAATCTTTCCTTTTTATAATACTAGTATTTAATATATTAAAAAGCTTGTAATAAATGCAAAATAAGCAAAGTTATAAAAGTTTTCTATTTTGCTGAAATAAATAAACACCTCTTTCATTTCCAGTCTAATCTTAAATTCCTATTTATCTCTTCATTCAGGCGAAAGTTGTCAAAAGAAATAGTTTATTATTTTAGTTTGGACGACTCTAGCCTCACAATAGGAGAGTGCAGCCGTTAGATAAACGATTCAAAACTAACGCTTTGTACTTTGTACGTCTAAATTCCATTCAGATGAAAATTTCTGAAATTCATTTGAAAACCTGTGCAATGTTTTCAGTAAAGTTTCAAAGAAAAATAAGATATTTATCCATTATGTTATTTGTGTATTTCAAAAATTAAAATAAATTAAACCATCTATGAAATATTAAATGAAAATGCTTTGTTTTATGGACAGAATAAAGACACTAATGGTCTAAATTTTAATAGAAAAAAAATACTAGCTAACTGTTTTCTGTTTGTATTTTTACGTAAGTACGTTCAGATTTTAAGTTCTGTGTCAAGATAATTTACTGCGATGGTAATATAAGTTTACCTACCTTAACTTTAATTCTAATAAATATAAATATTGTATTAGAAACAATCGACCTATCTCACTACCAGCTCCGATGGGACTCGAACCCACGACCTTTCACTGTCCGGGCGAATGCTCTGCACCTCATTCGAAATCGAAATTACGATACGATGCGATGCTTAGTCGTGGGCCACACTGTCGTGGCCTGCGGATCCGCAGGACGCGCGAACACGTAAAAATTCCCTCCGCCGGCGCCGGTCGCGGCAACCGCCGGACGCGTCAGTGTGGCCCCTCCCGTCCGTCTCAATATATTTGTTTTTCCCGCTCCAAGCGGACGCAAGACGCGCCGCTCCAGTGTGGCCCAAGACTTTGTCCAACCACAGCTGCTGCTACGCAACAAATAATAAAGGCTACGGTCCTGGAAAAACAGGCCTCGCGAAATGATAAGATCCTTCTTTATATGCAGAAATAAAACGTAGGTATGGGTATTCACTTAGAATTGGAAAAGATTGAAAATCAAGCGATAAAGAAGAACAAAATCCCATGCGAGTTGGTTTTCAAGTTTTAGAAAATTTACCTACAGTCACGGATAACCGCCAACTACTACAGGTGCTCTGTGCCTACAGTACCCTAAAACTAATGACAAACATTGGAAAAAATTAAAACTCAAGCGATGAATAACAACAAAGTCATAATAATGTGCGAGTTGGTGTTCGAGTTTTAGAATATCGAACCCTAAAAATGACAAACAATGTCCATTTTTTATATGTATTAGAAAAAAACCGCTCCACAAGCTATAAATCTGATTAAGTTTTCCCTGACATGACCATGAATGATAGACGATTCGCGCCGATACAAATAACAGTCGCTAGGGACGAAAATTCGGGACAAAAAGTCCTTTCCAGGGATTACGGGACACTCGTGGACGACGACGGGACGACTGACTTTTCTGTCAGTTTTTATGTAACCGGCAGGAGGTTTTTTCAAGGACATACTACTTCCACCGTTAGCTGTGAGATTAAACCATACTAATCTTTATTATGTGTCGCAGGGACATGAGGATATCAGAGATTTCACGAAATCCCTATAGGGATACCACGAAATTACGGTAGATGTTGAATATTTTTATTTACAACGTCTATTTCCTAAAAAATGTTAGTGATATGAGAAAATACTAGTCAAAAATCAGTGATATATTTTATTGATGAGGCGTAGGCGGTACGAAGTTCGTCGGATCAGCTAGTAATATTATGAAAATATGAGAAAGTGTGTTTGTTTGTTTGTTCGTCTTTAAGGCGATGATTCCCGACCGAAATAGGCACGCTAAGGGCGTTTGTACACTACACTGAATTTTACCGATCCGGAAAAAACGGATGCTTATATTTCGGCCGCGCGCGATCACGCGGACGCACCGGCAGCCGGCAGCACAGAACACAATTACTCCAAGGAGAAGAATGTCAACTTCATAGAAAAAAATGTAGAACAAAATTAGTTTGGAGGTGCTGCCATCTTATTTTTTCCCAAGCAAACTTGCGTGAGGCGGGAAATTTGAATCACCTACTATTCACTTGGATTTTGAATTTATTGATAGGCACACCCAGACCGGGAGAGTAGCCTCGTAAGTACCTTCGAGACTACTCACCCCGGTCTGGATGCGCCATAATGGCGACTGAAATGAATCTAGCACTTCGTGTTGGATAAATACTTATAAATAATTTAAGTCACAAAGATGATAGACTCATTTCCAGTCCCTTTATCTTTGAGAAACCAGGGATTGGAAATAAAAATAAAGTTTTCATCATCATATTAATTTGATGTTATTATCGTAATAAACAATCAAAATTTTAGGCATAATTATAAAATTTTACTCGTATGAATGATTTATGATAAAAAAAGAATATCCAAGTGATATTTGCCTAACTTTTTAAATAACTTTTTATTTAAATCATACCTATTTATAAACTGAACCAGTCAAAAGTCTATTTGCACATTAACATAAAACTTACATGATTGATTGTTTATGTAATAAACACTAACACTATTTCACAATGCGATGACTGTCTTTCTGCGGCTTATCTATCTAGAAAGTAATTTGACATGGATTGGCTATACACATTACTCGATGCGAAGGGCCAGGTAAAGGTTCATTCAGGTTGATGTTCACTTCAGCTTTCACCTAAAACAAAATGAGGATTTAATTATAAATGCTCACCAATGTAGATACATAATTTGATGCTTGCAATATACTTTTTAACTTACATAGCTGATGGAACAGCTGTCTAAGTAGTTTTGTCTTAGAGCCATCATCTGGCACAACATTCTGTGGTCATCTAATTTGTATGTGAAACAATAGAGCTGTACTTTCTCTCTGGGAATATATATTATTGCACCCATAGTCCACACCTGAAATACATTATACAAAAACATTATTATCTACAAAAACAATAACAATAACAAAATTGGCCGACCGGCTTGTAATACATACCGAAGGTTTCTTACGGCTGGTTTCGGAAACAGGAACAATTTGATATTGTCCTGGGCAAACGAGCGACCGCACATAATAAACTTTCTCCTGTTTTCAGCCATATAGAACTGGGGAACACTTCCAAGGGTCAAATATCTCACAAGGTGTATGTACCACAAAGTAGAATTAGAGTCAATGCGAAACAAAATTCACTGTACTTTGTAAAACATGAACGGAGGAACCGAAACTCTTGTCAAAGTTAAGTGAAATCACAAATAACACAATGAAATTACGAATTCGCAACAAAACATCGAACGAAGTGGAAATCAAATAAAACGCCATATTATTGTCTGCGGGTCACGTGATTTAACAGTATTGCTATATCTAAAAAAAAATATTTATTTGAAGTAGCAACATCGACAGAAATCTGCCCTTGTAGGTATAAAAAATTCTCCCTAGAGAGTTGACACCCCCTGGCCGGCAGCGAACAGGGCCCCAAGTCTGCTAATTTACAAATGGTTCAATTGAATCTTAATTGGATCTCAATAGCGGTTTTTGACATTTTTGGTATTCTGCTACTAACTTAAGACCAATGGTATACGACTGAACTGCCATTGAACTGCCATCGGAATATTTGCTAGTCTGCTCTTCAATCGTATTACAATCGTATTCTACTCTCATTTGACATTTGTTTGACAGTACTCTCAATGGGGTATGTATCATAATAACTAAGGTCATTACGACTATGGTCGAATACTACGATCGATTCACATATTTTCGTAATGACTATTGAACGACTCAACTACTGTTAATTTCACCTACGGTTGATTGAACTACAGTTGATTCAACTAACGGACGATTGGCCTAATGTTCATTTCATCTACTAGTTGTTTCGACTATGAACGACTCGCCTACAACAAGCTTATGAATTGGAAAGTTTATTAAATGGATTTGGGCGCGTTGGATTGTTTTTTTGGTTAGGGTGTCGCAAACATAAAATTTTTGACTGTTTTAGTATGAAGCGGGGACTTGCAAAATTTTCAAGAATGAATTTTATAAAAATGCAAATATCTCGAAAACGGTGCGTCATAGCTGAAATCTAACAAAATTTTCGATCCCCTACGGTACCCCGGAGATACCTAGGAGGCATCCGATGGACGTATAAATTTTTTTTTTTAATTTTTTTGCTCAAATGGGAAAAACAAAAGGGGAGACAGGGGGCGAAGCCCCCCGCCAAGGGGGCTCGGGGGTCGAAGCCCCCTGCCACCCAAAAAAATGTAACAGACGTTTTAGGTTAGGTTAGGTTAGAACAGTGACCAAAACGCCGCGCGAGCCGAGCGAGCGAAGCGAGCGTGCCGCGGCAGCGGCCGGCGAAGCGGCCGGCGAAGCGCCAGAATCGACTTTATACACCCCCCCTACCCCCTACTTCAGTTTAATAGGAAATGGGAATATGTATATATAGTCGTTTCTGGCGCTTTGCCGGCCGCTGCCGCGGCACGCTCGCTTCGCTCGCTCGGCTCGCGCGGTATGTTCATGTAAACCTAACATGCTCGTCGCTTCGTTTCTCGCACCTAACAGCAATACAGTCACAACCAATAATATGTATACAACATAGGACTATATCATATTACAATATTGAATGACTTCTGTGACACTGATCGTTTTCTTTTGGAACGCTACAGTGTGACAAAGTTCTATGTTGTATTGTATACATAATATTATTGCTCGTGTCTGTACATGAGTCACTATTTTTAAACTTAATAAACCGTTATTTTAAAAATTAGTTATTTTAAAATAGGTGTAACGACCAATAGTTACTTTGAACAGTAGGTCTTTTGACCGTAGTTATTTCGACCATAGTCGAAACGACCGTAGTTATTATGATACATACCCGAAGGTAACTATCCAACTGAGACTCCATTACGATTCAATTACGATTCAATTGCGATTCTATTGAGCTGACGTACAAGTTTTTATAGAATACCCAATTTGTTTTAATCGTAATGGAATCGTAATTGAGTCTCAATTGAATATCAATAGAATCTTATTTAAATTAAAATTAGCAGACTTGGGGCCCTGTGAACTCGCGAGCGCCCCGCGAATCAAAAATCACTTAAAATTCAAATAAAAATAAATTTTTACTTTTGACGGCTGGAATCCCTCGTCAGGGGGGTGTCACTCCGCAGTTTAGGTACGTTCGGCCGGCGCGCCTGCCGGGCAGGCGTATGGCAGAAGGATGCCGCTCGGCTCGTACGCTCCACGTTCGCGCGTAAAACGATCGATCATTTCTGTGATTTTTGTGCACCGAACAATGACGTCTAAACGTTCTTATAATCCGTATATAAGATACTGTTGTGTTTACGAGTGTCTAAATAAAAGAAACAACAAAAGAAACAACAAAACCGAACTCGCAAGTCGCTCGCAACCCTAACCAGCGAGCGAGCTGTTTGAGACATTCATAGAAATAGAAACGCTCGCGCGTAGCTATTGGGTACAGTTTTGCTTGCATGCGCGAACTCTAGGTTATTATAACAGTAGGCAAGCGATGACAAAGCAACCGAAATTGGACTTTACTTCCACGCAGAAAGATTTATTTTTATTTGAATGAGCTTGCAGAGTGAGTCTTCTGTGCCTTTGCACTATTATTTATTCTGTGCCCTCGTCTATTCAAAGACAACTATTTTCGTATATTTTTCATTAACTAAAACGAAGTATACTGCAAGTAAATAGGATATTTGGATTACGATTAGACGGATGTTTGGGATTTTATTTGGCACAGCTAATTATCACCAATCGAAAAAATACGGCCGGAAGCACAAGATAAATAACTGTAAAATAACATATATTTTTTCCAAATTTTGAGTACTTGTGGTTTGCGAGTAATCCATAATTTTAAATACCCTATTTCGGGAATCGGCGCCTTAACGTAAAAACGGTGCAATGGCAAAGAATATATACACTTACGCAATGGATCGACGTGGTTTTTGGTGTGGGAATAGTTTGGGGGCTGGAGAGTAACATAGGCTGGGTACTTTTTATTTCAGAAAAATATCCAATGATCAATGGCATCTGGGCATAGGCCTCCCCCAAGGGTCTCGACAGCGATTGGTCCTGCCCTGTCCGCATCCAGCCAGCGGCATCCCGCGACCTTGAACAGCGTTAGGTCCACCTTGTAGGGCGCCTGCCCACGGAATATCGTACGGTTCGCGGTCGCTATTCGAGAATCTTTCCGTCCCACGTCGGTTCTCCGCGCTATGTGTCCTGCCCACTGCCACTTCAACTGAGCAATCCTGCGAGCGATGGCGGTTGTCTTAGTTCATAATAAGGTATATTGCACCCGAACGGAGCCGTTACTATAGTTAATGAAAAATAACATCGCCGGACATTTTTGGACAGTCCATATAAAATATATTTACATTATATTACATAACGCCAATTGAAACATTGTCCAGCGAACGCCGAGTCGGCACGCACGTGCGACTGGACAAATCGCGCGCAAATGAAGACGACATGCGCTCACTATATTAACGACATAGTGCAAGCGAGATCAGTGCGGAAACTATTTAGTTTAACTCGCAAAACACACAACAAAGAGGCTAGAAAAAGCATGTCAAAAGCATGCCATGGCATTGAGTATTGATTGAAGCGTGGAATTTAAAAATGACTTGCTATTAATATAAAATACTTTGTTCATGGATAACATCATGCGGTTTTATTTAAACATATCTTTAAAACCCAAAAGTCTATAAAAACACAAGTCTAAATATCGCTGTATTTAAATAAAACTGCGTGATAAATAATCCGCAAAACGTGTTTAATTTCAATACACGGGTGGTAGGAAAATATTGACGATTCATAAGTACATGCTTATTATGTCTATGTGAATAAATAAGTATTTGATTGATTGATTGATTGAATACTAACTTTCCGCCCGGGGCTTCGCCCGCGTAAACTACACGAGACGTCTCTCTGTACGACGTATTTTGCGGAAGTGTGATATTTTTCCGGGATAAAAAGTAGTCTATGTTTCTCTCTAAGCAACAAAGTATCTGTGTCCTAAATTTCAGCCAAATCCGTTCAGCCGTTTTGGCGTAATTGAGTAACAACCATCCAAACACTACCCAAAAATCTAAGATGTGCTTATTTAATTGCTATAACTATCTGATTAAATGAAAAAGCGTACAAATTTAATAATATGTAACCTGAATGTATTATTTTTTTCATAAAACCAACTTTACGAGTCGCAGAGACACACTAATAACACTTGTAGGGGTTTGCTCAGGAGAGAGATCGAGTTGGAGAAAGTGATACAGTGCCATCTTGTATGCGTGTGGCGCATTATTGACATCTGACGTGTTGTGGCGCATTATTGACATCTAACGTGTTGTGGCCGCTACACACTTCTTTTCAAAATTACACATTGCAGCTTCTTAGAACTAAATACCTGTGCTAGCATCGCACAGTGTGTTATGGGACCCTTTTTTGTTGCATGCCGTTTTTATTTGTGAAATGGCTAGTTTAGATCATCCTAAGCATTACTCTTCAATCCCCGCTTCGATACGACATCTAGATCAGAAGAAAAACAGTTCCAAAGTTTTCGGATATCCGACACTTAAAAAGTGAAAAAAAATGTTTTCTCAAAATGTACGCAACTTATTGCTGCTATACTTAGTGGCAATAAACACCCTCTAATTAACATACCACGTCACCAATTCGTGCTACTTTACTCGTAATAGATAGCCAAATATCAACGATTTTCATATTTTTGGTTTTAATTTTTTTTTATCTTGTTAACAACGTATTATGCTACGATATTTAACCAGACGCAAGTATATACCTTCATTTATGCACAGTATTAAAATCACAACATAATTCTTTGTTAAACAGAAGTTATGATCAATTATGTTATATCCGAAACATTCAGGCCTTAGGGTTGTCACTGTGGAAAAAAACATTTAATAGTAATATAAATAAAACACTTTCACGGATTTTTTCACGCAATTTATTTAACAACTTGGTTAGATTTTAGTTGTTTTTAGAGGTTTTTTGGTTTATCCGACGTTTCGGCACCTTTCCAGGGGCCGTGGTCACGGAAAACTACCCACTATTTTTTTATTTTAATATAAAAAAATAAACCTATTTTAATTGACATTGTTTTTCGTTCGGAAACAGGATACGGTTAGGTATTGATTATTTTAACTTTATATTTAACTAGCGGCCGCCCGCGGTTTCACCCGCGTGGTTCCAGTTCCCGTGGGAATATCGGGATAAAAAATATCCTAAGTTACTCCTTATTACAGTGAAAGTCCCGTCAAAATCGGTCCAGCCGTTTCAGAGATAAGCCGGAACAAACAGACAGACAGACAGACAAAAATGGCAAAAATGTTATTTTGGTATATGTACCGTATATATAATCATATGCATGTAGTAAAAAGCGGTTATTTTATTATTACAAACAAACACTCCAATTTTATTTAATTGTATGAATATATGTATAGATTATAACAAAAATGTTTTATTAATTTAATATTTTGATTTGTTTAAGTAATTTGGATAATAATTATTTATAGCAAAGCAAAAAGTTACTGACTCGACCACCAGTTCACAAAAGTTGGAGCCCTTCGGTCGGAGAAAGAACTGGCAAGAAAACTACACGAAGGGGGACGATCTCCGTTTATTAAAATTATTTGCAAAAAGAACTAACCGTATCTTTAGTTCTTGCAGTGTGTGGTTTGGGTTGAGACTTTACTTGATGGATTATAGGGTCCCAAGTTGGTGGTATCTTCCAACCATCTTCTCTATTGAAATTTGGGTATTTGCTAATTTCAATAGCCTCGCGCATCAATCTGGGAAAGTATCTTGGTTCTCTAGCGAGGATCTGCGGTTTGTCAAACCTTATATAATGGTTGGTTCCCTCAAATGAATGTTCACACACTGCAGACTTATTATCGCGCCTATGATTGATGTCAGCTACATGTTCTTTAACGCGCGTCCCTATGCTTCTCCTTGTTTGCCCTATGTAGGAGAGCCCACAGTCACAATCTAGTTTGTGAACGCAGTAACGGGGGCGAAAGGGGATTTTACACTTGACTGGTGGTAAGAATTGGTTAAACTTCTTCGGCGGCCTGAAGTAAGTATGGATCGAAGCACGCTTCTGAATCCTCCCAATCTTGTCAGTGACACCTGTCACATATGGTAGCTAAATTATAGCAGTAAAACATGAATAGTAATTCATGTTTTACTGCTGTAATAAATTAACAACTAACCGAAAATTAAATAACTGCTCAAATAACTGAGCTATTGAGTCAGTGGTTAGAGCAGTCGCCCGGAAAGCGAAAGGTCGTGGGTTCGAGTCCCATCGGAGCTAGTTGTGAGACGGGTCGATTTTTTCTAAATACTTCATTTTCCATTTTTCAGTAATAAAAATTGCATTGTGAATGCATAAAACTAAAAATTTAAATAAACAGACCATATGTTTGAATAACAGTTGGAAAAATTATTTCCCCATTTAATTTACCAGTTGGTATGTATTCCGAACAGGCAGCAGAATCACACGAGAAAAATATCCCGTTAAGCAACAATGTCTGGGGCCCGATTCCCAGGCATTCTAACTTTTTCAGTGTGGTAATTCGTATGCCGAACATTTTGTTTGTGGTTTCTATTGAAAACTTAAAACGTTTCAAATAAACTAAACTGTCCCACATGTCAACAAATTCATTTTGACAGCTAAGTTCGTATACGAACATCGATTGGTCCGTACCACTCGTTACGTTCGACTGGTTTTCGATCGAACTTTTTCGATTGTGAAATTCTGACAATACACAAACTGTGTTATATTTGAATTTCGAGCTTATAAAAGTGAACTTTTCTCGATTGCCTGAGAATCGGCCCCCAGATCTCTTTCACAAAGCTTTTCTTTTGTCTCCTCTGATCCGATTGTATCGGAAATTAACATGAAAGAGAATAAATAAAGCAAAAAAGATTCCTCTACCGGCAGCAGCATTTCTTTTGTTGTAATCTGTTTGCAATGAAAACTCGTTAATTCATGATTATTCCAATATTGAAAATATTTTAATTGATAACGAGAAACATAATTAACAAAACTCATAATCACTGTCACTTGTTAAGTATGTTACTAAAAAACTATTAATCGTTTTATTTTCGGATAAATGATTCGGATATAAGAAATTGACAACCCTGAAGAAACTTAAAAAATTGTGATAACTTCTGTTTAACAAAGAATTATGTTGTGATTTTAATACTGTGCATTAATGAAGGTATATACGTGCCTCTGGTTAAATATCGTAGCATAATACGGTGTAATTAAGCTAAAAAAAAATTAAAACCAAAAATATGAAAACCGTTGATATTTGGCTATCTATTACGAGTCAAGTGGCACAAATTAGTGACGTGGTATGTTAATTAGAGGGTGTTTATTGCCACTAAGTATAACAGCAATAAGTTTCGTACTTAATGAGAAAATATTTTTTTTTCACTTTTGAAGTTTCGGATATCCGTGAACTTTGGAACTGTTTTTCTTCGAATCTAGAAGTCGTATCGAAGCCGGGATTGAAGAGCAATGTTTAGGATGATGTAAATTAGCCATTTCACAAATAAAAACGGCATGCAACAAAAAAGGGTTCCATAACACACTGTGCATCGTATAGACTGACGAATATGGCGAAACTTTGAAACTTCTATTAGACAGACGGTCATGCAATCGTCAATAGTTCCATCAATCATTATACTATAACTACCCAGGTAGCACAAGGTAGTCATAATGACGTCAATTTCAGGTCATTTTAGGACGCGGACGTCAAGTGACCAAAATCAGACGTCCATGAGCCGTTCTTGAACTGACCCTGTGCTACCTGGGTACACATCAGGCAGCATTATGGTCGTTTCATTTTGATTGGTTACATTAGTCATGACTGATGGCATGACCGTCTAACTAAAGCATGCCTTTTTTTTAAACTAAAAAATAATATTACCTATTTCCCTACTGCTACAACATGAACTGTGTGGACACCGCGTGCGACCTTCCTCGCGCGAGCGCTTCGGCAAGCTCCGACACACAAAAGACTCCATAACGCTCTGACTCTTATGAAAATTGTTAGGAGCACTATTGTCAGTCACTACATTTTCTATAGGTATGTAGATATAGTATGTAATAATATGTTTTACTATTTATGCGCAATTGCGCAATGCTACGGGATTATGCTGGGATAGTGAGACAGCCCTGTGAAAATCACACTCTCAACTCTTACTCAATTTTTAGAAGCACTCGAGTGCTTCTAAGAATTGAGTACTTCATGTCATATAGGTGATTAGAAGATGATGAAGTAGGGCAGAAGCCCCGGTTTTGGCCACTGTACCGGTTTTGGCCACTTTTTGCTCTAAAAGTTTTCTAAACAAATTTTCGCCATTTTTGCTAAAGGCAATTAAAATAAGGTATTTTAAGCTAATGATAACAACCGTTAGAATTTTTTATGTCATACAATTTTTTTTTATTAATTCCATTTTCTGTTTTAAAACATGTTTTGTATGAAAATTTTAAGAAACTTGTTTTGGATGAAATACTTTATAAACCTTTGTTATTTATAACTAAATTGTTGTTTTGCAATTGATTGGTTTCTAGCGCATTAGAATAATTAAATTGATTTAACCTGGGTTTGGTTTTGATTTTTCGCTATACTTACAAAAGTTTAACTATCAATAAGTGGCAAAAACCGGTACATTTGGCACATCTCACACATTTTGTGTTATATACAAAAAACAATTTCACTTTTTTAAATTTGAATTATTTACCTTTAAAGGTAGATAAATTACCTATAATTTAAGATATAAAGACCATTTAGTACTTAGTGCTTAAAAGTCAAAAATTCCTTAAAGTGGCCACAAAGGGTACCTCTGCCCTACTTAATGTAGGTGAATGTATGAAGATTATTGGGATTGCCAGATTTCTTGTGCCAATTCTCAGCAATATTACCACTACACCTAAGGGCTCTTAGTAAGTGAAAACGCCAAAATTGCCTATTTTTTATTAGCTGTCACTTTGAAACATTGAAGATTGTTTGCAATGAAATTTCCAATACGTATTATAGATTAGTTTCGAGCTCGTTGATTCCATAGTGATTTTTCGCTGACCGCCTCCCCCCTTAGTGTAATGTAGATGAATTTATCTTCGTTCAGGATCTTAAGTACATGTTGGAATTATAAAAGACTCTAAAATATTTTGTGTGTAAGTTTTTGGAAATATTTTGTTAGGTACCTTATAACTATACGCGGCGAACATACGATGTCCTTCGAGTACAATACAACAACGCGTTCAGGGTGCTGTTGGGGCTGAGACGTTTTTGTAGCGCTTCCAGCATGTTTGCTGAGGCTGCAACCAACGACTTTAAAGGACACAGCACATTACATCAACTCGGAAAGGGATCGACACCGTATCGCCTTTCGCCTCGCCGTCAACCAGGCGTCAACCTAACGCAAGCACGTAACCAAACCGGATCAGCGTCGGTACGTCGGCTCGGCTACAGCTAGGCGACGCCGCGCTTACGGCTAGGCGACGCCGCGCTTACGGCTCGCCGCACAGTGGTTCCATATTAAAAAAAAAGAATGAGAGAAAAAAATGATAAAACAAATATTTAAAAAAATATAAAAAAAGACAAAAAAATGAAAAAAAAAGTCAAAAAATAAGAAAAAAAAAATATGTTTATTTTCATTTTCAGACCACTGTGCGTAGAGCCGTAAGCTCGGGTACGGAGAGACGTGAGCGCGTGGACGACTAGCGGTAAGCGCGGGGATAGCAAGTTGAGCGACCCGCAAAGCGGTTCGTGAGCTGTACTTACCCGTAGTGTAAGTTTTTATGTCAAAAAATGCAAACTATTTCGATTCCGTATTTATGTCAATTTGTATGAAAACTGTATTAGCGCCTCTAGCGGCGAGTAGCGCGCTTATATAGTTTTCATACAAATTGACATTAATACGGAATCGAAATAGTTTGCGTTTGCTTGACATAAAAACTTACACTAGGGGTGTCCCGAGGCGAGGCGATTACGTTACGAATCCGATAAGTGTGCTTTGCAGTAGGGGGTTTCACACAAAGAATACTGAACCGCTCGAGTTGATACGGTGTCGATCCCTTTCCGAGTTGATGTATGTGCTGTGACCTTTATGCTATTATACGCAAGGTTATTAGGACGAGTTCGTTCCAGCACCAACAGCTTGCTGATTGCGTTGGCAGATAAGTGCTGGGACTCCCCTTTTCTGCGACATTGGGTAAGTCTGCATCAAAAATTTTAGTGTTGATGTAGACAACCACATCTGTTGTAGTAGCCCTATAATTGATTTCTTACAAATACGAATAATGTTTCTCCCCTGTAGTTTTATAGTTTACTAACACTAGGTTAAATACCACTTTGTTACTAACACTATGGATGTCTGATCTGAAAATAAAATTTTATTTATTTATTTATATGTACAGAAAGGTCTCGGAATGCTTAATCCAGAATCATAATATTTTTGTACAGACGAATTGTTGATTTCCAAGATATTCTGGGCTAAAGTACTTACAGAGAGTTTTTGTTGGATGAACTTGGAATACAATAGTCTCAAAATATTATCTAGTGATAGAAATATTTCGATCGGAAATATAATACGCAGTCCCGTGCGCGCACGTATAGCGAGCGGTCACCGTGCAAAAATGTCCGTAAATATGATTAAGTGTGCGAGTTGCAATGTTGTGATCTCGGAAATCCTTGCATTTATGCGAAGTAGACACGATGTCATGGATAGTGAAAGTCTAATTAGATTATGTGTATCGGCATTCTCCGAAGAAGAGATCGATGAAGCAAAAAAGTTATTGTTTACAACGACGAAGACCGGTCAGAAGATGGTATCCAGGCGTAAAGACAAAAAACAAAAGGATTTGGAAGATATGTTAACCGTGTTTAAAGTAATAGATCCGGATCAATTGCCTGTTTTTGTGGCTTATAACTTACATAAGTTACCCCCCGTAAGCTTTGATCATATCGACGTTACTAAATTGTTAAAAGATATTTTGGTATTGCGGGCCGAAATTATGGAGATAAAAAACGAATATGTAACTAAAGAATTCCTGAAAACATCCATGGAAAAGGTATCAAATGATTTTTGTAATCCGGTATTTAACCCAAACGTAAATAAAATTAGAGGAGGAGGGTATCATATGGACAGCGGGCCGTTTGGTTTGCAACCGTTAACGCCTGAGGCACAGTGCACGCCTGAGGAAGCAGCACAGAGCGACACAGTGTTAGATAGTGATGTTGACACTGCACCGAAATATCCTTCTCTCGCTCGCACACACACTCACAGTATTACCGCTGGGCGAGATAAACACATCTCGCCTTCCCAGGCGGTTAACACAACATCTGTGATGAAAAACGCTAGTTCAACCAACAGCGTGACAGATACACAATATGTAAAACCATCGATAGCGACTGTGCTTAAACAGGGCGAGTGGCAAAATAATAAACAAGATAATGAGTGGGAAACGGTTCAACGTAAAAGATACAAGAATCGTGTTGATGGGAAAACCGGAACGGCAATCACTGCGGGGACCGGTAATTTTAAAGCAGCTGATACCAAAATTCCTCTGTTTATCTCGAATGTGTGTAAGGAGACCACGGAGAATGATATCAGTGAATACATCCGGGAAAAGACGAATGAAACAGTGCAGTTGGAAAAAATTAACATGAAGTCCGAGCGGCCCTATAACGCATTTAAACTTTTTGTTACCAAACATAAAACAAATATGTTTTTAGACGACAAACTATGGCCTGAAGGGATAAGGTTCAGGCGTTTTATCTATTTTAAAAATAACAAAAACAGAGATAATTCTGTGCTTGAAGAAAATAAACAAACAACCTAATCTATAATGGAAAGTGACAAAAATATAAAACTTTTAACATTTAACTGTAAAAATGTCATAAGCTCGACTGGCTGCGTAAGAAAGTTATGTGCAATGGCTGATGTCATAGCACTTCAGGAGACCTGGCTCCTGCCGCACGACGTGTCCTACCTGGGAAGCATTGACAAGGACTTTTCTTATGTGGGAAAATCAGCGGTGGATACATCTACTGGCATTTTAAAAGGAAGACCCTACGGTGGAGTAGCTTTGCTGTGGAATAAATTAGTGTTTCCGTCAGTTACTGTTATACCGTGCCGGAGCGATAGATTAGTGTGCATCAAAATTGAACTAAACAATCGGCCATTATTAGTCTTTTCGATATATATGCCAACTGATAGTGCTGAAAATCTCGTAGAATTTACTGAGTGTCAATGTGAAATTATTTCGATAATTGAGAGCAGTGATGTGGAAAGTGTAATCATGCTGGGAGACTACAATGCCCATCCGGGTACCAGATTCTCAAGTGAGTTGTTTACTATTTGTGCTGAACAATTGTGGTCTTGCGTTGACATTGAGCTTTTGCCACCTGATACATACACATTCACGAGTTCAGCTAATGGTTCGCTTCGATGGCTGGACCACTGTGTTGTGACTAGTGCTGCTAGGCCCTTAGTGGTTGATGCCTCTGTATTATACGGTGTTTACATGTCTGATCATATACCGGTATTAATTGAGTGTGATATTAAATTAATTAGACCCAAAATTATAACAGCGTCTGTCAGTTGTAGTAGAGTGACTTGGGTGAACGGGATAAAGATCAAATCAAACAGTACCACGACTATTGTAACAGTAAATTACGCCTGATTGATTTCCCTATGGAATGTTGTAAATGTGCTAACAACTTATGTGATAATGCGGGTCATTTGGTACTTTTGGACAAAATGTATAGCGAATTAATATGTATTCTTATGGAGGGTGCTGAACTTTCATATGTGTCTAAGTCGAATTGTCATAAATACAAAAAAGGCTTATTAGGTTGGAACAGGCACGTCCGCCAGGCTCATTGTGTGGCTCGATTACACTTTAAGAATTGGTTACTGTATGGAAAACCCAAAGCAGGTTACCTGTACGAAAAAATGTGTACTACTAGGAAAATATTTAAAAATAAATTAAAATTTGTTCAGTGTAATCAACAGCAAATTAAAATGGATATGTTAGCTCAATGTCATTCTAACAAGCAGTTTGGTAGGTTCTGGAAATCTACCAATAAGTTGAACCATAGGGTGGGCCTCCCAGTGAGTGTGGCGGGTGTGCATGAGCCAACTAAAATAGCCAATGCATTTAGCAGGCTCTTTCGGGTTACACCACCTACGGTTAACGTGGCTCGAATGTGTAGCGCGGAAGCCAGCAGTAATCCTATCACCTTTTCAGCTAAAGCCATTGCAACTTTAATACAACGGATGACTAGGGGTAAATCCCCTGGGCATGATGGATTAAGCGTTGAGCATCTGAAGTACGCGGGTGGGCATTTGTCGAGAGTGCTTGCAATGTTTTTCAGTTTGTGTGCGAGTCATGGTTATTTACCATCAGAACTTACTAGGACAATTGTAATACCAGTAATTAAGAATAAAACAGGGGATGCATCTGACATCTGTAATTATAGGCCTATTTCTCTGGCGGCTGTTGTGGCGAAAGTATTGGACAGTCTACTGGACAAAATTTTAGCTGATCACATACCAGTTCATGATAACCAGTTTGGCTTTAGACAGGGTTTATCGACAGAGAGTGCTATTTTGGCCTTAAAACAGACTGTCCATTACTATACTGCCAGAAAAACGCCTATTTGGGCTTGTTTTTTGGATCTATCTAAGGCTTTCGACCTTGTTAATTACGACCTATTATGGAGCAAACTTTCTTCGGAAACAGATGTACCTAAGGAAATTATTGACCTGTTTAAATTTTGGTATGGTAGTCAGCGAAACTCTGTAAAATGGGCAGGATGTAACTCTGACATATACTTTCAAAAATGTGGTGTAAGGCAGGGAGGGTTGAGCTCTCCTCGCTTATTCAATTTGTATGTGAACCAGTTGATAGGCGGGCTTAATGGTTCCAGCGTTGGCTGTCATGTAGACGGTGTATGCATGAATAACTTTAGTTACGCGGACGATATGGTTCTATTGAGCCCGTCTGTTAACGGGTTGAGGAGGCTCCTTTCTATATGCGAAAAATATGCGGCGGCCCATGGACTTACGTATAATACCAGCAAAAGTCAATGGATACTCTTTAAGTCACCAGGGTCGGATACATACAGTAACCTACCGACTATTTCTGATCACGCACAATTGTGATGACCACATCTACTGTGTTCCACAGTTTATTGAAACGAAGGTTTCTCATGCAAAATTAAGTAAATTAAGCTAATCCTACCTTGCTAGAAAATAGTGTCCGTAATCCAGGGGGGCTGAACGTTGTCTCGCCGGCGCGCGCGCGCCTGACAAAACGATCTCCACACAACCCCCGATGGGATACTCTTACAGCTAACACTCTTATACTACACAATGCCCTAATAGGCAACTAAAACTTTCCCGGCGCTTTTCAAAGCGAACACACACGGGTTCCAAGTCCGTACCCCGACCGGAGCCCTAGTAGGTGCAAAACGAAATCTCGGTCCCAATATGGGTAGGTAACTTGCGCGGCACGTCGCTACAGAAACACACGAACTTGTCTCACGGCTGCTTACGGCCCACTGGTGTTGCGCGGACGGCGCTTGGCGCCGAACCCACGAATCAACGTGAATGAATGAATCACGCGCGGCGTGAACATCCCCCCGTCCCGGACAGTAGCAAACTGTCCGCCAACTCAATCTAAGGGCAGGCGAGAGAGGGTAGCGATCGCTCGCTTCAAAACAGAGTCCCCCACCAGGACCTCGGCAAACCTGGGCACACCATCCGACCCCGGATGAAGCTGAACAATGCGTCCTAAACGCCAGCGGAGGGGCGGCAGGTTTGGATCCTTTACCAACACGAGGTCTCCGGCCTTGGGTGGGGTCGTCCTATCCGACCACTTAACGCGTTGCTGCAAAATGTGCAAATACTCCAGATGCCAACGGCGCCAAAAACTCTGCGTAAGCTGCTGGAGCAATTCAAATCGCGAGAGCCGTCCGGAGGGCACTTCGGAATAAGGATATTCCGGCAAGGCGTTAAGCGGTCTGCCAATCAAAAAATGGCCCGGCGTAAGGGCCTCTAAATCATTCGCGTCCGAAGACAACGGACACAACGGACGCGAGTTGAGGACCGCCTCAACCTTACAAAATACGGTCGCGAGTTCCTCAAACGTGAGGACCGTCTCCCCAATAACGCGACGAAGGTGAGTTTTAGCGGCCTTTACAGTTGCTTCAAAAATCCCTCCCCAGTGGGGGCAGGATGGCGGGGAGTACTGCCATCGTACCCCTCTGCGAGAGAGTGTGGATCCGATCTCAAAATTATTCCTATCCAAAAATTCACAAACTTCCTTTAAATACCTATCGGTGCCCTTGAAATTGGTTCCACAATCGGACCTGATTAACGACGGCATTCCGCGGCGAGACACAAAACGATTCAACGTGGCTACAAAGGCTTCTGTGGTGAGGGCACTAACCACCTCCAGGTGGACCGCTTTAGTGGCCAAACAAACAAATACACACAAGTAAGCCTTTTCCGTTCTAGCATTACGAAGCCGCGATGTCTTAACGGTAAATGGCCCCGCAAAATCCGTTCCAACTCCTGAGAAGGGCATCGATTCGTTCACTCGATCGGCAGGCAAATCACCCATCTGGGGCTGCATCGTATCGGCGCGCAAACGATAACACGGGAGACAACGAAAAATAACGGATCGGATTATTCTCCGCGCTGACAAAATCCAGAACTCTCGTTGGAGGAGCGCGGTCAAAGCATTACAACCGGCATGAGCATTCTTTACATGGCGGTCTGTAATCAACAGTCTAACTAACGGTCCATCCTTGGGGAGCAACAAAGGGTGGCGTGATCCGTACGGCAGGTTGGCATGTCTGAGCCTACCTCCGACACGCAGCAATCCGGTACTGTCCAAGAAGGGATTCAACCGCACCAAGGGTCCCTTCAACTTGGACTTACTTGAGCGCAGGGCTTTCAGCTCCGGTTCAAACTCTCGCTGTTGCGTCACTCGCAACCAATGCAACAGAGCGTCTTGCCGCTCTTGTGGGGCGAGGACCGGAGACAACGATTTCTCCTGAGGCTGGCGACAATTTCGCACAAAGCGCCTAATCCAAGCAGTCACGCCGAGCAACTTATCAAGAGAACTGTAGCGGTCTAACAAAAACTCCATCTGCGGAGCCGCCACCGTCTCCACGGCGTGAACACGCATGCCTAGGTCTGGGACTCTGGCCACAGCCGGGGTGGCAGGCCATGAGCGCTCAGGCCGTAACAACCATGATGGACTCCACCATAGGTGGTGGTCCACTAACTCAGGCGCCTCGCAGCCGCGGGAGGCACAATCTGCGGGGTTCAATTCGCCCGGTACGTGGCGCCAAATCAACGGGGCCTTTGAAGTCTGAATTTGCGAGACCCGGTTGGCCACAAAAACCTCAAGGGTGTGGACTGAACTCTTCAGCCAACAAAGGACGACCTGGCTGTCAGACCACGCAAATATCGACCCCAAGTCGACACCGTTTCCCAAGGTGTCGGCAACATGATTGAGTAGCCGTACTAAGAGAGTGGCGCCGGACAACTCCAACTTCGGAATGGTTAGCCTAGTCCGAAGGGGGGCGACCTTACTCTTGGCCGTAACTAAGTGTACGGCGACAACGCCTGCTGCATCCACCGTTCGGATGTAAACGGCTGCCGCGTATCCGCTTTCGGACGCGTCACAAAAGCCGTGCAGGGAGGCTTTAAACTTTCCCGAAGGCAGCATTTGCCTCGGTATACAAACCCGATTGACGTCGGGTAGGGATGACACGAACCTCACCCACTCTCGTAGGAGGCTACCAGAGAGGGGCTCATCCCATGACAATTCCGCAGCCCAGAGCTCCTGTAGGAAGCACTTCATCGAAAACACTACAGGGCTGAGCCAACCGTTCGGATCAAAGGTACGGGCTACAGTAGACAGCACCGTGCGTTTAGTCCAGACCTTTGGGTCTGGCAGTTCCAATCTATATGTGAACAAATCCGGGACTGGTCGATACTGGACTCCCAAAACAGACAGCATGTCTGGAGTCTCCGGATTTTCAAAGAGGAGCGGCTCTTGCTGGTGGTCCTTAGGCAAATCTGCCAATAGGTCCGGTGAGTTAGACAGCCACTTCCGCAACTCATAGCCACCAGCCCTCAAGAGCGCAATCAGCTCATCACGTAAGACGAGAGCCTCATCTAAGCTCGAGGCCCCCGTGCAGATATCGTCGACAAATAAGGCCCCCCCCTCAATAAGAGCAGATGCCCGGGGATAGCGTAGCTGTTCGCGCTCTGCGAGCTCCAAAAGCGAACGGATCGCCACAAAGGGGCTCGACCGCAAACCATAAGTGTTGGTGTTCAACTCGTAAGCCAACATCGGATCCTGGGGATCCTCACGCCAAAGGATGAGCTGGTATCGTCTATCCTCCGGGTGAATCACGGTCTGTCTGAACATCATGCGGATATCGGCCACAAAGACGACAGCGTGCCGGCGGAAGTTGGTCAAAACATCACAGACATCGTGATGCAACTTCGGCCCCGCATGCAGACACTGATTCAACGACACTCCGGTTGACGTGGGCGCTGAACCATCAAAGACCACGCGGATCTTCCCATTGGAAGTCTTCAAAACAGCGTGGTGTGGCAGGAAGTAATGTTCCACATTATGCCAGTCCAACTGCGAGATGGACATGTGCCCAAGGTCCAAATACTCCCGCATGAAGTCTATATACTTCTCCTTGAATGCGGGATCCCTGGCCATCCTACGCTCCATGGACAACAATCTCTTCTCGGCCATCGGCCGGGAGCTCCCTAAAGGAGGGCGAACCGCCAAGAAGGGCAAGCGGGTAATCAAGCGACCCGAGAGGAGGCGCCCAGTGTTGTTCTGGTAGAACAATTCGCACTCCTCCGCTAACGGATCCAACCGCTTGGCAGTGGGGGGTTCCTCCACCTCCCAAAACTTTTGGAGAACGTCGGACAAAGTAGAACCGACAATGGTCTGGCGGTCTACCGACGGGGTCTCTGGTGTCTGTGGTACCTTTCCCATCACCACATGACCCAGCGACGAGGACAAGGCGACAAGATCGGCTGTCTGCAAAACTCGCTTGCTTCCATACAATACACGACCGAGGACATCCGCACCAATCAACAAGTGTATTGGGCCCGGTCGGTGGAAGGAAGGATCAGCCAAAGCCAGTCCAGACGTCAGCTCAATCGTGGATGGCGGCACTCGCACTTGCGGGAGTGGTCCAACCACCTTATCAAATACTATCGCCGAAGCACCGATCTTCGGCCTTGGCGTGAAGTGGGGGGAGAAGGAGAACTCAACTCGACCAATCGGATCAGGGATCCGCGAGTCTCCCACCCCCCGTACCGCTTCGTGATGCGGCACAAGCAAAAGACCCAGCTGTCGGACAAGCCACCTGGACATTATGCACCCCTGGGCACCTGAGTCCAAAAGGGCACGCACCGTGACAACATTGCCCTTAGGTCCCCAAACATTCACGGAGGCTGTTGGCAACAGCACAAGCTCCGGAGGGGTGGTTGGGTCCGACAGGGGCGCCATTAAAAATTTTGGGGGGGTACTTGTCCCCCTCGCGCCTGAGTCGGCGTGCCAAATGTGGGACGCTCGTACCGGGCGAGCGGGTCCCAATCGGGTACATACTGGCCCCGACCAACAGCACTCCTAGGTGCAGGGTAATACCCGTGTGGGGCGTGCCTCGGTACATAGTACCCCAAACGAGGCCTCTCCATTAGGGGGGGGGAGTAGCAGATAGGGCCCGTGCCCATCGCCACCGTGGCGTACTCTTGTGGTACCCCCCTACCCCCGCCCGTGGCGGGGGCGTCTCTCCTATAGTTCCCCCTCTCCGGGGGGGACTGAACGGGGGGGCTAAGCCCCGCCGAATCTCTAGGGGACCGGTTCCGGGCTGCCGGGCCCCCGCCCGTGCGCGAGGAATTCGAACCCCGGTCGCTCCCGGCGTCCTTGCGGTCCAAACAAAGGAGGGGGTGATGCCTCCCTCCGCAAAGACGACAATCCTCGGTCTGGGGACACGCCGACTGCATGTGTCCCCCCAAACACCTGTAGCACCATTGGCGCTGTCTAGCAACGGCCCTCCGTCCCTCTGGGCGGAGGCCTCTAAATTTGGCACATTCGTGCACCACGTGCCTATCTCCCCTGCAATACCTGCACCGCTCACTCGGTGCGGGGGGAGGGGACTGCTGGAAGGCAGCATAGCGATTGGTCGGGCGACGGGGCTGTTCCCTCGCCGCCACCATACGACCAACACCTGGAACCGGGGCGGGCTCCAGGTGGTCCGTCACCCTACATTCGTCCTCCAAAAAACGAAGGAGGTCCGCGAAGGGCGGGAGATACGAGGCGCTGTCGCCTCCGTACCTCTGCTCGAAACGCCCCTTCATTTCAGCGGGCAATTTGGCGAGGACTATGTGCAGCAGTACAAAGGACCACTGATCCACCGGCAGGTCCAATCGCCTTAGGGAGTTGACCGCTGACAGTAGCGGGTTCAGCAACTCCCTCCGTAACAGGTGTACCCGCGTGATTCGCGGGAGGGCCAAAATCGTGGCCACGTGGGTGTCCGCCAGTAACCGGACATTCTGGTACCTGCTAACCAGAAGCTGGCGAGCCACCTGGTAGTTGTCGTCGCTGATGAGCAGGTGCTGGATTACCGAGCTGGCCTCTCCTCGCAGGGAGGAGCGCAAATAGGCCAACTTCTCACTAGGGGATAAGTCCCGTCGTGAATCCACCAAACTGTCAAACAAATTAATGAAGCCCATCCAGGCTGACAGATCCCCATTAAAAGTGGGAATCTCCAAGGTAGGCAATCGGCCTAGCAACGCCGTCGGGGTAGGTTTGACCTCCCCGCTCAAAACCGGCTCCCCCTTCCGAACAGCCAGGGCCCTCTCAGCCGCCTCCGTGAACTGGTCAGCCAGCTCATAGGCCTGGGCTACATCCTGCTCCAGCTGTTCCGACACGGCATCATCAGCTGGGGGGTTCTCTAAATAATACGCGCGACACTCCATGGCGTGGCGCTCCAGGTCTTGCAGCCGAGCTGCCAGCCCGCCATACCGAGCTAGCAACGCGCCTACCCGGTCGGCTCGGTCTATTAATGTGACCGCACAAGCAAGCCAATGCAAAGCTCCTTGGATGCCAGCCCTGGATACGGCGGTCGGATTCGTAGGAGCCATTTATATTCCGTTTAATAAACAAGCAAACAAAGAAATATAAAGGTGGTAAACATCAACAAAAAAAAAAAACAATAGAAATAGGTCGCGTCACGATAATATAAAACACAATTAAAATTCGGACGACATACACGGACCCTACTATTTTCATAAATTATTAGCAACTTACCAATTTCAAGGGCTAACAATATAACGGTATAAACAAAACGTATAGGATTAACGATATGGCATACACGGCACGGCCAAGTCAACCTCGCAAATCAACTACTAAACCGTTATCAACAAACAAAAACAAAACTATTTTTAATAATAATACTCGTAATTTAATACTACTAATAATTAAAACCACTTTCCTCTTTTTTAACTAGGCAAGCGGACTCGGAACAAACACTAGTATGTGGTACTAATAAACAACACTTTCGAACGAAACTATTCGTCAAATAAATCCGGACACACAAAAAAAAATATACACATCTAGGCGAGTAAACTCGTATCAAATCACTAGTATGTGGTACTAATAAACACACTTTCGAACGAACTATTCGTCAAATAAATCCGGACACACAAAAAAAAATATACACATCTAGGCGAGTAAACTCGTATCAAAACACTAGTATGTGACAACAATTATATAAGTGTCTATCTATTATCGGATCCACCAAGTGAGAAACATTCGCTTCGAGAATTTACTAGAACAATTTCTTAGTACTTCAATCGTCTCGGCATACCCTCGAGATTTCAACAAAAAAAAAAATAATTTTTAGGTACGCTTTTTAGGTACGCTTTTTATTTTTACTATGAAATTTTATGTACCTAGTTAATTTTAATATGAAAATTAACTAATTATATCAACTAGGTACGCTCTGCTACCAAAAATATGATCACGCACAATTGTGATGACCACATCTACTGTGTTCCACAGTTTATTGAAACGAAGGTTTCTCATGCAAAATTAAGTAAATTAAGCTAATCCTACCTTGCTAGAAAATAGTGTCCGTAATCCAGGGGGGCTGAACGTTGTCTCGCCGGCGCGCGCGCGCCTGACAAAACGATCTCCACACAACCCCCGATGGGATACTCTTACAGCTAACACTCTTATACTACACAATGCCCTAATAGGCAACTAAAACTTTCCCGGCGCTTTTCAAAGCGAACACACACGGGTTCCAAGTCCGTACCCCGACCGGAGCCCTAGTAGGTGCAAAACGAAATCTCGGTCCCAATATGGGTAGGTAACTTGCGCGGCACGTCGCTACAGAAACACACGAACTTGTCTCACGGCTGCTTACGGCCCACTGGTGTTGCGCGGACGGCGCTTGGCGCCGAACCCACGAATCAACGTGAATGAATGAATCACGCGCGGCGTGAACAATTTCCATATGTGGAAAGCCGCTGCAAAGAGTCCAGTCCTTTAAGTACTTGGGTCACTGGGTTACCGAAGACATGAAGGACAATGATGATATTGAGAGGGAACGTAGGTCATTGGCTGTTCGCTGCAATATGCTGGCTCGTAGGTTTGCACGCTGTACTCCATCAGTCAAAGTTACTCTATTCAAAGCGTATTGCCAGTCTTTTTACACGTGCAGCCTATGGGTTAACTACACGCGGCGGGCATACAGTGACCTACGTGTCCAATATAACAATGCCCTAAGGGTGCTACTGGGGCTGCCGTGGAGGTGCAGTGCTTCCAACATGTTTGCGGAAGCTAGAGTGGATGGCTTTACTGCTATTATGCGGAAACGGTGTGCATCTGCGCTGTCACGCCTACGCAGCAGCTCTAGTGGTATCCTCGGGGTATTCATTGATAGATGGGAATTACCTCTTCTACAGGGTTGGGTGCAGAAACACACAACCTGATTATCGTGATTTTTAAGTTTATTTCTGTGTAAGTAGTTGTACTTTACTAACCCTATTTTAAGGTTATTTTTACTAACAAATTTTATGGGCTCTGCCTGAAATAAATTGATTGATTGATTGATTGATTGAATACTTTCTCGTGGTATGTGAGTCATATGCGAGGAGCCTGTGGCGCATTGCTAACCACGCTTGGCCTACGATCGTTGAGGCTAAGCAACTTTCGCAATGGTCGGTCACAGGATAGGTGATCAATACTTTTCATCTCGAGCTCCTCCGTGCTTCCGAAGGCACGTTAAGCCGTTGGTCCCGGCTGCATTTGCAGTCGTTAATACAAAACAATCCGCATGCCTGCGTGTTGGGTCATGGCCCATTCTCTTTATTCATCCATTAGGAAAAACTTCAACCCATGACTTATTTGATTGAATCAAGCGTCACCTGGTGGAAGTCCCTAACCATTGTGAAAAATACATATAAGTATGTAGCTTTTTTCCGCAAATAATCTCAAAATTTGCTCACCGATTACACTACTCTACACCTGTTTCGCCCCAAATCATCGTCAGGACATGTTTGACCGTGTGAAATCCAGTAGGTACCGAATGACATTCGGACATTTTGTGATTATTTACGGAAGAAAGCTTCATATATTTATTTTTCACAACGTACCCAGGATCTCGAGAGTAGCAAATACCTTGAAAACCGTTTCACAATCCACTCTTCCAAAGCTCGTCTACCGCGTCAATTTGACAAAACAACTTCATAATTTACAGTCCCAATACTCCTACAAACACATGTTTCCCGGCATGAAAGCAAATTACATACGCCATATATTATTAATACGGCCCCAGTCTCATTCCATAAATTATTATTTGTATTCTGGCAAAATGGCGTCCCGCCTTTTCTTGATTGACAATAAAATAAATTGCGGTCTGGCGACGTAACACGAGGATGAGCGACCGAGTGAACCGAGAAATGTGCAGAACAAACAGGGAACCTTGATAGCGATGAGAAAAATGGTGGTCACCCATCACGGTACAGGCCTTTCCGAAAGGTGCTTAGCTTTGAAATAAAATGACGTTTAATGATAACCACCCCGTGTTTTAACCCCCGATGCAAAAAAGGGGGGGTTACAATTTTGAGTGTGTATATTCTGTCTGTCTGATGCAACGTAGCTCCTAAGCGACTAGGCCGATTTTGATGCGGTTTGTTTTTAATTGAAAGCTAAATGAATCGAGATGGTTGATGGATTTGTACCTAAAGTTTGCCCAGGGCGTATATTATTTTAGTCAAAACACCACCTCTGTATCTTTTACCGTTTCGGCAGGCAGTTGACCATCTCTATAAATGGCCGGATGGATTTTCAACAAACGTAGCTGAGAACCATATTTTTTTATTAATTTAGCATTAAAATCGGCCCAGTCGTTTAGGAGCTACGTCGCTCAGACAGACAGACAGACAGATACACACACACGTAAAACTTATAACACCCCTCTTTTTGGTCGGGGGTTAAAAGAGCCTTATGAAATGAAATATGTATGAAAACCAGAGCAGCGCCTCTTTCGATCGTTTATAGAACTAAAATTAAATGTCATATTGGACAGCAGGGTGCCTACCATCAACTCTTATTGTGGTTTTGTTTAGGACCTAAACTGATCTGCTTCGCTTATTCGTACCACGACAGCTTAATATCAATGACAGCGATTGAGTGATCATTCAATGACATTTCACAGCCGCTAAGCTATCATGTAGTCTTATTTGACTTATAACTCGGTCAAGCTAACATGACACCTGCAGGTTATACCCGTCCCTCTCACTCTCCGGGCATGACAGAATCGAGTGAAAGAGACGGGTAGTAGAAATAAAGACACAAATCGTTCGGTCATTCACATTTAGCAATTCATTTGCGATCCAGTTTTTAGAAGGTCATAGTACGAAAGAAAGCAATTCATTTTAGGAACCCATTCTGCATCGCGCTATTTTTGAATCGCTGTATAAAAGTTGATGGTAGGCACCCAGGTACTTTGACAGCTTGTGAAGGACAGTATAGTTTACATACTATTCGATTACCGATAGTTTTTTTATGCTAGAGGTACTGGCCATAGCCAAAGACGTACTTTACTGTAAATGCAGTCGGGACTAAAACGATTCAAAGTAAGTACTTAGTGAAGTAAAAGGTATATTCAGCCAGCTCAGATAAAACAAAAAAAAAAGTTTTAAAGACCAAACTTTCATGAAAGAAAGTACTTAAATTGTTAAGAAAATGAAATGAGAAGACGTTATCACGCCACAAGTGTCGGCAAGTGTCACGTGGTCCCGACACCTGACACCGACACAACTTTTAATTAAAGAGACGCCATTTTGAAATTTTTAAGCTTTTAGTTTTTGATGGGAGATTCAAGTAGGATTATGCTGAAGCCGATATCTTCAGACTGAATCAAAGTGGCTTACGTCTATTGTAAATGAAGCTAGTCTGATAGCTTATAAACACAATATGTTCTGTCTCCACCCGAGTCACATACTTACTTACTTATTTACTTACTCATTTGAAAGAAAGCGCCGCCTCTGTGGCCTAATAGTGGGTCATACCACCGATTTCAGACCCAGAGGTTCCGAGTTCGATTCCAAGTGGGGGTACATTATTGTATTCGATTTGGTTGGTGGTAGTTGTTCTTAGTCCGCCTGGCTAGCTACCACCATCATATCTAAGTCGGACGCCATAACAATGATGCTTTCAGCATTATTGTGTTCCGGCAGTTAGAGATAAGATAGCCAATTTTTCAGTGATTGAGAATTCCGGGAGTAGTGCGCTTCCACCTTCAGCCTTATCACCACTTATCATCAGGTGTGATGAACTGAACGCGTGTACTATGAAAAACAGATGTCAGTTTTCATCGTTCACACACTTATTTTTCACTGTCAGTTGAAACTGTTCAGTAAAAACTGAAATGATCGTGTGTAGCGCCTATTTCACAACGGACTTTAGCATTCTTTATATGAAATCCTATGAAACCGCGCACACCTGTCGGCCTCGAATAATCAGAAAAGTGTCAATGTTCACTTCGAACAAGTGTATGTGTTTTTCTTTTACTAGCTTTCCGCCCGCGGCTTCGCGCGCGTGGACTACACGACGTTATCCCGTGGGAATGTGATATTTTTGCTTGGTAAAAAGTAGACTATTTTCTTCTTTTTAGCCTGGAGAGGAAAACTGTCTCCCAAGTTTCAGCCAAATCCGTTCAGCCGTTTTGGCGTGCGTGATTGAGTAACAAACATCCAAACATCTAAACATTAGTATGATTAGTAAGATAGTATGATGAGATTTCTCGTAAGCACTCACTGATCTTGTTTAAAATCGTAAAAACAAGAGCTAATCTATGCCGGTCAAATTTAGGAATCTAGTTCGGGGCAGTGGTGATGCCCATGATAAAGGAATTAGGCTGATTCCTGGCAGCTCGCCAGCCACAGAGCAGCGACCCAAACAATGCAGGCAAAGCGGACAGAGGATTAGTTCCGAATTCCTGAAATCAAATATAATAGCTACCTCAGTTTCTCTAGCATGACCAACGAAACGCGATATAATATAGCGCTTTATCCTGTTTAACTGTCAAAAGACAATGGGTTTTGACGTTTGAATGTCAATAAATCGCTTTAACATGCGATATATATCACGTTTTGGGCGGTAATGTTAGGTTTACTTGTCTGAGGAGCCCGTGGTGCAGGAGTTAGAGCGGCCTAGCCCTGCGGTAGTTGAGGTTAAGCAACTTTCGCAATGGTCGGTCACGGGATGGGTGACCAAAAACTTTCATCTCAAGCTCCTCCGTACTTCGAAAGGCACGTTAAGCCGTTGGTTCTGGCTGCATCTGCAGTGGTTAATACCCACCAATCCGCAGTGAGCCCAGGTCATTGCCCAATCTCCTTATCCATCCAAAAGTTAGGCCAGTGCTCCAGCAGTAAGGATTTAAAATGGCTGATGATGATGATGAGTAACAAACTTCCCAACATCCAAACTTTCACATCTCTTGTTACTAATATTATAAATGCAAACGCGCCGAACAAAACGGATTTTAGAATTCTTTTGTATGAAATCATAGGAAACCACGCACACCTGCCGTCGAATATTCTGAATTGTTTCAATGTTCACCTCGAACCTTTCCCGTAACCAGCCACAGTAGTTTAACCACTGATCTTGTTTAAAATAGTAAAAACAAGAGCTAATCTATGCCGGTCCAATTTAGGAATCTAGTTCGGGGCAGTGGTGATGCCCATGATAAAGGAATTAGGCTGATTCCTGTCAGCTCGCCAGCCACAGAGCAGCGACCCAAACAATGCAGGCAAAGCGGACAGAGGATTAGTTCCGAATTACTGAACTCAATATAATACTCAGGGTCCTGTTTAACGAAACTTACAAGTTATTGAATTTTTTACTATTGAAAAATGGAAAATGAAATATTTAGAAAAGATCGACCCATCTCACAACCAGCTCTGATTGTTTTTAAATACTTCATTTTCAATTTTTCGAAACTTACAAGTCTACAACTACTTTCCTCTGCCCGATTTTACTCCCCTGTGACACAAGTTAGCAGCTCGTTGGGACCGCGGGGCGTCAGCCCTAACTCATCCCGCTTAATTATTATTATCTAACGAGCTGATATGAAATTGCGTTGTTATGTTCCATATAAATGGCGCCTTAAAATCGTGTGTAAAACATTATTTGGCCCACTATTCTATTCAGTAATTATATTTAGACACACTTTCTTTTGCTTTCATTGTTATTAAATACTCATATCGGGCTCGAAGGGCCAAACTACAGTTTCTCTATCTTTTTTCGGTAATGCTCGTCATTTAGCAACGGCTAGTGGCTCCTCGTGGTTTTACTCGCGTGGTACCCAATCTTGCGAGAATAGAGGGATAAAATATAGCTTACATCACTCGGGAAGAATGTAGCTTTCTACTAGTGAAATAATTTTCAAAATCTATAGTTTTAAATTTATTCGTTAAAAACAAAAATACAAAATAATCTTTTCTCTTTATAATATTAGCATGGATAATGACTCTTAAAATGTATAAAGGTGTTTCTTTCCTGTCAATTTTAAACCATTGTTTTTAGTAATTTGGACCCATTTTCCTACCACCCTCTGCCCGATTAGCTAACGAGCTAATATGGAATTTGCGTTGCTGTGTTCCGTATAAATTGCGCTTAAAATCGTGTATATAAAAGATTATTTGGGCCATTGTTCTAGTCAGAAATTATAATTTAGACATACTTTTAGAGCTAAGCTAGGTCAATTTCTTCTTTTGCTTTCATTGTTATTATAATATATAGTCATATCCGGCTCAAAGGACCAAACTACAGCTGTCTATCTTTTTTGCGGAAATGCTTTTAATTGATCAACGCCGATGTACCTTAGAATGTTCGTTCTGTGATGGGTGGTATTTTTCTAATAATTATGAACCATTGTTTTAAGTCATTTAGACTCACTTTCCTATTACCCTCTGCCCGATTTCACTCATCTGTGACACAAGTTAGCAGCTCGTTGGGACCGCGGGGCGTCAGCCCTAACTCATCCCGCTTAATTATTATTAGCTAACGAGCTAATATGGAATTGCGTTGCTGTGTTCCGTATGAATTGCGCTTTAAAATCGTGTATAAAAATATTTGGCCCATTGTTCTACTTAAAAATTATATTTAGACACACATTTAGAGTTTAAGTATATTTCTTCTTTTGCTTTCATTGTTATTAAATAGTCAAATCCAGCTCGAAGGACCAAACTACTGTTGTCTATTTTTTTGCGGAAATGCTCTTAATTTATCAACGATGATGTCCCTTAGAATGTTCGTTCTGTGATGGGTGGTATTTTTCTAATAATTATGAACCATTGTTTTTAGTAATTTAGACCCATTTTCCTAGAACTCTCTGCCCGATTTCACTCCCCTGTGATACAAGTTAGCAGCTCGTTGGGACCGCGGGGCGTCAGCCCTAACTCATCCCGCTTAATTATTATTAGCTAACGAGCTAATATGGAATTGCGTTGTGGTTCCGCATAAATTTGGCCGAATTTTACAATAGCCAGTCGCTTCGCTTTAAAATCGTGTGTAAAAGACTGTTGGGGACGATGTTCTAGTTAGTAATGGTGTAAATGTATATTTTCAGCTTTACAAATCATAAGTTGATGCTCCCCGTTAATTATGTCTGACGACCGATTTGAAACTACCTGCCTTCTGCGCCAGAGGTCTCGGGTTTGATTCCCGAACTTGTCTTGGTCTGGATGTTTTCTATGTATATTAAGTATGTATTTACAAAACAAAAAGTATATAAGTATATATTTATCCGTTATCAAGTTCACGTAGACACAGTTTCTTAAGAAATTAACTACGGGCTTAGATAATTGGTGTGATTGCAAGAAAATATTTATTTATTTATTTATATATGTCACACTCCTTAAAAATTATAAACAAAATTTCGGGATAAATTAACGGCAACCTAATACTATGTTTTTCTGCAAGATATGATCTAAAGCTACGCCAAATTTCACAAAGATCGGTTCAGTTATCTAGGAGTGGAAAGGATACTTACGGAAAAACAGAGCTAATTTCGCATTAGTAATATTGGTACGAATGATGTTTCGTGTAGCTTGTTTAAGTTATTTGTAATTAAGAAATAAGATGGAGATTGAAGGAGCAAACTATAGCTTTATATCTAAACGGTTAATAAAAAACTTTTGGTGGAAACTGTTGACTGGCAGAAACTGCCTAAGTTCATTAAGTCCGCTATTTGCATGTTTTTCATAAAATAAATAAATGAAAAAATCTTTGGCAACAGAAAGAGAAAAGCATCTTTATATAAAAAATGAATAAACTAACTAAATAAAAAACACTGAAGTAGCGTACCCTTTGACGATAAAACAGAGCAAATTGTAAATTAATCAACATAATACTAACTTTGAAAGAAGCACAAGAGGCAATTCAGTCTATCCCCTTTTAGCATAACGTCATTACTAAGGCTTGATATTAAAAAGCGCCGCCTATAACGATATAACTCTTGCGATATTCCCTTCTAAGCGGAAACAATTGAGTTCTGGCATCCCTAACCGAGCATAAAGGTAAATGTCCTTTTTAAGGCGCTTAATGTCTACAAAAACCCACGTGCGTCAGACAAATGACCGACAAGAAAAAATATATTACGAGTTACTGCCGTTTACCTGCTCACTCGCTATATTAAAGGGGATAGAAAAACTGTAGCACCGCAATATACCATACACACTGCTACCTTTCTTCTGACGTCTTATTTAAAGGACGTATCAAGACAGCTATGTATAGCAACCAATTGGTTTTGGAGTTCTCGGCTTCAGCGAGTAGCTCTAAAATAACTTCGATTTCAAATATATTTACTTAGGAAGACGTAAAATGAATTTCCATTGAACGGGGGACTTTATTTCTACTTCTCTGGATGAAGATTTGGTTAAGTGTACCAAGTCGGAGTGCGTTAACTGCCGCCTTGTTTTTATAGAGCAGCTTCCCGTAATGACGGCCATTTCTAAGATATTTTATATTATTTGAGCGGTTTGGCCGAAGCACTTTGGACGAATGCCGAAAAACGTCGGTGAAACGTTGAGGGGTAGTAATTTTTATATTTGTAATTTGGAGGTTTAGGGGGATGAAGAGCGGAGTGTTTGGAGTGAGATGGATAACGTAAAAATACGCAATTATACGAAAATGTATAGTGCTCTAACGAGAAGCCCATTGCGTCATGCTTTCCGCGCTTGTCCAGTGATTGTGGTAGTAATAAAATTAGTGTTACCAGCTCAGTAAGGTACGATATGGGCGCCTATCCATCGAAGTACAAAGAAGCGGAGCAGAGCTGTGTTTTCACACATTTGACAGTAGACCTAATCTACGCCTGTGGTGTCGAATGTATGAAAAACACAGTTCCACTCCACTCCTTCTGTTCGGAAAAGATCGACGTTTCTGAACGCATCTTTAATGTCACGTCAAATTGACATTTAGCTGTCACTTGAAGTTGACAGTGACACTTGATTGAAATTCTTGTACAAGATGTCGGATTAATTTTGCTGAATTTGTTAAAAATCGCTCGCGTTGAATGTGCCTGGCATATCGAGTTTGAATAAAATCTTAAATTATCTATGTGATCCCGTTTTGTACGACCAAGGTTTTGACGCCATCCATCGGGCTGGTCGCGGAGTTTTGAGTGAAAGATAACCTTTTCTACCACACGCGTTGTTGTTGGGACAATATATCTTGATAAGCAAGCCCCGCGTGTGTCATCGTGTAGTGCTGAAGCGCCCAGTGTCTTGGGACCGTTGTGTTGTGTTGGTTTTGTGAGTAAGGTGACTAATTGGTAAGGTCTGCAGAAGAAGAAGATTTACCAGGGGGCGCGCCCTCTGTCTCCACTGCCCAGGACCACAGACAGTATGTAAAATTCACCTTACTTCACATTCTCTCCGCTGTGTATCGCAGTTCAATTGTTCAGTTACATCCCGGCTGAAACCTAGTTCTTGTCCGGAGTCTACTCATGATAAATCTTCCACTGCGCTAAGTGATTCCGCGGTATAGGCAGGGGTGTACTGAACATTTCTTGGTAGCCAAGAGCGTAGCTTGAAGGCCTGAGAGGCCCACGCCAAAACTTTGTATTAATCAGTGCCGTTTTGATGACCCAGTCTGGTCCGGACTAGATTAATTTGTACTTGTAAATGGTAATTGGCTTGCATTTGAAAAGTAAAGGGCATTCCTTTGTTATTGGTTCCATGTCTTGTAATTAATTGTCATGTATTGAAGTTCCAAAGTGTAAACAGATGCCTTTCTTTGCTCATAATAATTATTATTTAGTTTGTTAGCAAATTTGAGTTGTGAATATTGACAAGTTTGTTGCTAAAATAATAGCTAATAAAAGGTTAGCTAATAAGTTTGCACTCAATACTTAGTGAAACTTAAATGATTTGGGACATTGTTTACACATTGAAACTCATTGAAACTTGTGCTTTGAAATAATTAAAATTAACTTGTTGTTGTGTAACAGTATGTTGTGTTGATATCCAAGTGAATTTCAATAGTCAGTGATTTTGAGTGAATTTCAATAGTCAGTGAGTTTTGTTGTTTTCTGATAACCTCCAGATATTTAAGAGTTTGTGTCATTATAAATACTTTGTTGTTGTAATATTGGAATTTTGTGGTTATTAGTAACCTCCAAATATTGGAGATTTTGTGTTATAGTGAATATTTTGAATTTGTTGTTTTTGTTGATAAATTTGTGACGTTACAATGACGGCCTCCTCTGCTAAAGCCAAAATACGTTCTGAGTTACGGTAGTTAGCTTCTGCGGTTGCGTTGTTGGATCGACCGGATAGAACGGAGGCCTTGTTGAACAGATACGTAGATCTGCCCATACGTTTGGCTGTTGTTGATGAGCAGTATGCCTTATTTTTGGAAAGGACTGTTGAGGCCGAGGTGGAAATGCGACAAGAAGTCGGTTTGGATGTGGACCAGTGTTATGATTTTGCGGACAGAATTACACAGGTGGCTCGACCTTTGCAAGTGGCAAGAGAGAATGATCCGAGCCCGTCCCCGGTCACATCTAAGAGTGTGCCCCCTCTCTTTGCTAGATTGGCCCCCTTAGACTTAAGGCGTTTTGCTGGTCGTCTAGAGGACTGGGAGGGCTTTATTAATATTTTTGATAGTCTTGTACATGCCCGGGATGATTTGACCCAGGGCCAGAAGTTAGCTTATTTGTTATCCGTGTTGGAAGTGGAGGCCCTTGAATCGGTTCAACATTTGGCCCCCTCGGATGAAAACTACCCTATTGCTAGGGATTTGATTGCCCGTCGGTACCAGAACGTACGACGTCTGGCGGACAACCATGTTGCCGCCGTTTTGAATTTACCCCGCGTTGCCAGCGTGATGCACTTGAGAGTGGCTTTGTTGAATCCGCTGTTGGTTGCATACAACGCATTAAAAAACTTAAAACTCCCAGTGGAGCAGTGGTCGTTTTTGTTACTGCACATTGTCCTGGGAAAGTTGCCGGACTCTGTTAAGGTCCGTTTTGAGCAGCAGTATGGTGGGGATAGTGCGACTTATCTGCCACCCTTCTCGGACCTCTTGACGTTCCTGGAAGGAGAAAGTAGACTGGCAGATAATTCCTCTCTGGCCGGTCCTATGGGACCCGAACGACCTGTGCCACAGAGTAGATCCCCCACCGGACCCCCCCGTAGGGGGCGGATGGCCCCTCGCGCGCCCGGCCGCTATGCCGCCGTCCAGGCGACCGCCCGCTGCTTGTACTGTCGGGAACCGGGTCACAGCACGACCCGTTGTGATAAGTTCCTCGACCAGCGCGTCCAAGGCCGTCGAGCGATCGCGCGACAACGGACATGGTGCTACTCGTGCTTGGGCCTGCACATGCAGCGCGAATGTACCCAAGCGCACCCATGCCGCTTTTGTAAGGGCAACCACCATCCCCTCCTCTGCATGAACAGCCCAGAGGGCGGCGGAGCGCCGCAGCGCGTCGCTGCAGGATCACCGCGTATGGGTGGGGGTCTCGGACCCCCCGCGGTGTTTGCATCCCGCAGCAGTTCTAGTGGCCACCAGAGTGGCCCCAGACGCTCTCCGCCACGTTTGGACCCTCAAACGGGCGGGGGTCCCAGGGACCCCCCCATGGGAAACCGATCCCCAAGGATGGGGATGAGTTATGCGGGCGTTGCCGGAGGTCGTAGAGGCCCCCCGCGACGTTTTGAGCCTCGCACGGGCGGGGGTCCCACGGACCCCCCCATGGGAAATCGGTCCCCAACTAGGGGGTTCGATTTTGCGAGCGTTGCGGGAGGTCGTAGAAGCCCCCCGCAACGTGTTGAGCCTCGCACAGCCGGGGGTCCCCGGGACCCCCCCTCTGAAAATCGGTCACCGTGCCCCCGCGACTATGGGGCGACGTACACGGTGGATGATAGGCACCGATTCTCGCCGCCGCTCGCCGAATACCCGCGTTTGGAGCGGCGCCCGCCCCGTCTTCAAGGGGCCGGGAGATATAACCCGCCTGATACCGGGCGATTTGGACGTAGGCAGTATGTGGGAGACTGGGACCCACTGGATCGCTATGAGCGACCCCCTTACCATGGGGGGACGTCTGGGGACCCCACATACTAGCAATCAACGTGTTTACGGTCGATTGTAGCCACCCCTCCAGAGACCGTTTTGTTGCCCACGGCCTCTGTGCTTGTCAGGGGATTGAATGGCGACCTTGTGGAAGTTCGCGCCTTGTTGGATTCCGGTGCTCAGGGGTGTGTTGTGTCATCTTGGTTAGTTAGGCGGTTGGGCCTCAAGGTGCACCCCCACACGGAAGGCGTGAGAGGTGTTGGCGATGTGAAAGTCCCCGGGTTGTTAGGGCATGTTGACTTCACATTTACATCACGTAATAAGTCCACGCCAGGCATTAAGACCTCGGCGATTGTGTTGGACAAAGTGGTTGGCCGTCAACCTTCAGTTGACTTGGGACCGAGTATGTTGTCTTTGGTGTCTGATACCCCACTCGCCGATCCAAATTTCTTCCGCCCAGGCCCGATTGATGCTCTCCTTGGAGCCGATGTCCTGGGGCGAGTTTTGTTGACGGGGAAGCGAGTTTTGCAGCCAGTGACTTGGTAGCTCTGCAGACGACACTCGGTACAGTTGTGATGGGCCCTGCTCGCCGCGTTTTGGATTCCCTTGATGAGGATCGCGGTCTTGTTTTTAATGTGTCTCTCTCCGAAGTGGTGCAGAAGTTTTGGGAGGTTGAGGAACCTCCACCAGCCCCGCGGGTCGACCCAGTAGCGGATGAATGCGAGTTGTATTACCAGAATAACACTGGTCGCCTCCGCTCTGGCCGTTTGATCACCCGTCTCCCCTTTCGTGCCGGCCGACCTCCTCTGGGCGAATCCCGACCGCTAGCGGAACGTAGGCTAGTGGCGATGGAGCGTCGCATGAGCAAGGATCCGGTCTTCCGCCAGAAGTATGTTGAATTCATGCGGGAGTATGAGGAGTTTGGGCACATGTCCGTGAGCGCTTTGGATTGGCGCTCCGTTGAGCACTTCTTTTTGCCGCACCACGCCGTTTTGAAATCCGGGAAGATTCGGGTGGTCTTTGACGGTTCGGCTCCCACCTCTACTGAAGCGTCCTTGAACCAGTGTCTGCATGTAGGTCCCAAGCTGCACACGGAGATCTCAGACATTTTGACCAACTTCCGGCGGCACCAAATTGTATTTATGACTGACATCCGGATGATGTTCAGACAAACGGTCATCCATCCAGAGGATAGGAGGTACCAATTGATTTTGTGGAGAGAGAGTCCTAGGGACCCCTTGTTGATTTATGAATTGAATACGAATACGTACGGTTTGGCTTCGAGCCCGTTTGTTGCGATTCGTTCTTTGTTGGAGTTGGCCGAGAAGGAGCGCTTGAGATACCCTCGCGCCTCCGCCATTTTGGCCAGTGACGTCTATGTGGATGACATTTGCACGGGCGCCTCATCTGTCTCAGAGGCGATTGTCCTGAGAGACGAACTCACCGCCCTTTTGAAGTCGGGAGGTTACGAGTTGAGGAAATGGATATCCAACTCGCCTGATGTACTGGTAGGTTTGCCCGAAGAGCACCAGCAGGACCCCCACCTATTCGAAAATGTGGATAATCCCCATGTGGTGACCGTCCTTGGCGTACAGTACAAACCGGTCTCTGACACTTTCACTTATTGTGTGGATTTACGACCACCGAAAGTCTGGACCAAGCGTTCAGTATTGTCTACTGTCGCACGTACCTTTGACCCCAATGGGTGGATTTGCCCCGTGCTGTTTATGGCCAAGTGTTTCTTGCAACGGTTATGGGCTTCGGGTGTGTCGTGGGATGAACCCCTCTCGGACGAGTTACTCCGAGATTGGTCGAGCTTCGTTTCATCCCTCCCCGAGATTAATGAAGTGCATTTGCCGAGGCTATTCCTCCCTTCTGAAAATTGTAAAGTTACTCTTCACGGCTTTTCCGATGCCTCCGAACGTGGATTTGCTGCGGCCGTGTACCTCCGCACCGTTACTGTTGACGGAGTTGTTGCTGTGCATCTGGTGATAGCGAAAAGCAAAGTCGCTCCCCTTCGGACTCGTCATACGATCCCGAGGTTGGAATTGTGTGGAGCTGCCCTCCTAATGCGTTTGTTGAACCACGTATGGCTCACATTAGGTCGATCTATTACGATACAAGAGGTTTATGCTTGGACGGACAGTCAGGTCGTCCTTTGTTGGTTGAAGGCTCCGGCGCACACCTTGGACGTGTTTGTGGCCAATCGAGTGTCGCAGATTTGTAATTCCGACATCGAGTTGATTTGGAGACACGTGCCGGGAACCATGAATCCCGCGGATTGTGCGTCTCGGGGTTGTGTAGCCCCAACCCTAATTAACCACCCCCTCTGGTGGGGCCCACAGTGGTTGATGCGGCCTGAGTCGGAGTGGCCGCCCTCTCCAGCGTTGTCGAACGTAGCCGTTCCTGATATGCGGGCGTGCGTCCTGGAGACTAACCCCGCCGGGGAAAAGGATTTGTTGTTGGATCGGTACAGCTCCTTACAGAAGCTGCTTGGTGTTACCGCTTGGATCAGACGTTTTGTGTACAATTGCAGAAACCCACGCGCGAGGCGTGATTCGTCGGTTCTCACTCCGGACGAGCGTAGGGACGCGCTCTTGTTTTGGGTCCGGAGAGTACAAGCTGATAGTTTTGAGTCCGAGATTGAAATTTTGCGTTTAGGCCGTCGCAAGTTGAAGGGCGCGGTATCGCGATTGAATCCCTTCCTGGACGAGAGTGGGCTTTTGCGAGTCGGCGGAAGACTTCGAAATGCGAACCTGCCGTATGGAGCTCGTCACCCCCTTTTGTTACCTAAAGCCGGACATTTGACTCAACTGATAATAACAGATCGCCATGTGAATGCACAACATGCTGGCTGTAATGCTTTGTTGGCCATTTTGCAGCGTGAATTTTGGATTTTGTCTGCTCGTCGAGCCATTCGCACTGTGGTTTTCCGTTGCCTGCCTTGTTATCGATTGAAGGCCGCGACCATGCAGCCCCAGATGGGTGATTTGCCTGCTGATCGCGTCACGGAATGTAGAGCTTTTGCCGGAGTCGCCACCGACTTCGCCGGTCCCTTTACTGTAAAGGCTTCGAGACTGCGTAATGCTAAAACCTATAAGGCGTACTTGTGCGTGTTTGTGTGTTTGTCCACCAAGGCTGTCCATTTGGAAATTGTCTCGGAATTGTCTACCGAAGCCTTTGTCGCCGCCTTGAGCAGATTTGTTTCCCGTAGAGGACTGCCGACATTGATACGTTCCGATTGTGGTACTAATTATAAGGGAACGTGTAATTATCTTAAGGAAGTAGTTAAGTTCTTTGTTGATAATAAAATAGACATTGGAACCACCCTCTCCCGGCGTGGGATAATCTGGAAGTTTAGCCCTCCAGCTTGTCCGACCTGGGGAGGGATTTTTGAAGCTTGTGTAAAGGCTGCCAAGACACACTTGCGTCGCGTGATTGGAGAAACTATTCTCACGTTTGAGGAACTTGATACGGTATTTTGTAAAATTGAGGCCGTCCTCAACCCCCGACCCTTGTGCCCGTTGTCTTCGGACCCGAATGACCTGAAAGCGTTGACCCCAGGTCATTTCTTGATCGGACAGCCCCTTTTGGCGTTGCCTGAATATCCGATTCAGGATGTAGGATCCCATCGTTTGTCGCGATACCAACTTTTGAGACAGATGTCCCAAAACTTCTGGGCACGTTGGTCGATGGAGTATTTGCATATCCTACAACAGCGCGTGAAGTGGACGGATAAAACCACCCCACCCCAGACTGGCGACCTCGTGTTGATTAAGGATGCTAACCTGCCGCCCCTATGTTGGCGAAGGGGGCGCATTGTTAAACTCTACCCCGGAACTGACGGAGTTCCTCGTTTTGCTGAGGTTTTGGTTCGAGATTCGGTTTTGAAGAGAGCCGTTAGTGGGCTCTCCCGATTACCCGTAGATTGACGTACCGTTCTTAACGGTCCGGGGCGGGGGGATGTTCGGAAAAGATCGACGTTTCTGAACGCATCTTTAATGTCACGTCAAATTGACATTTAGCTGTCACTTGAAGTTGACAGTGACACTTGATTGAAATTCTTGTACAAGATGTCGGATTAATTTTGCTGAATTTGTTAAAAATCGCTCGCGTTGAATGTGCCTGGCATATCGAGTTTGAATAAAATCTTAAATTATCTATGTGATCCCGTTTTGTACGACCAAGGTTTTGACGCCATCCATCGGGCTGGTCGCGGAGTTTTGAGTGAAAGATAACCTTTTCTACCACACGCGTTGTTGTTGGGACAATATATCTTGATAAGCAAGCCCCGCGTGTGTCATCGTGTAGTGCTGAAACGCCCAGTGTCTTGGGACCGTTGTGTTGTGTTGGTTTTGTGAGTAAGGTGACTAATTGGTAAGGTCTGCAGAAGAAGAAGATTTACCAGGGGGCGCGCCCTCTGTCTCCACTGCCCAGGACCACAGACAGTATGTAAAATTCACCTTACTTCACATTCTCTCCGCTGTGTATCGCAGTTCAATTGTTCAGTTACATCCCGGCTGAAACCTAGTTCTTGTCCGGAGTCTACTCATGATAAATCTTCCACTGCGCTAAGTGATTCCGCGGTATAGGCAGGGGTGTACTGAACACCTTCCCTGCTTCAGGGGACAGAAAGCCTAAAGGCCATAGCCCACTTATACCGCACCGCTCCGACCCAACCAAAGTATGAGCAGCCAAATATGGACTTAATATCGTTCAATGTAGATGCACTTTACAGTAACAATAAACAATAGCAGACAGCGCGCGGTAAGCGAGCCTGCCGCAAGCTAAAGTGCGTCTACAGAGCATGACATTAAGTCCATATTTGACTGCTCATACATTGGTTGGGTGGGAGCGGTGCGGTATAAGTGAGCTATGACTTTAAGCCGTAGGTCCCGGCTGTATTAGCAGTCGTTTTGGTTGGAGGTAGGACTGGTTCTAAGTCCACCTGGCTAGCTACCACCATCATATCTAAGTCTGTGGCAATATCAACAGTGTTTTTCAGCATTGTTGTGTTTCGGCAATTTGTGATAAAAAAGCCAATTCCTCAGTGGTTGAGGATTCCACAAATAGGTGCGCGTTCTCCTTCAGCTTTATCTTCACTTATCATCAGGTGTGATGGAGACTAAGTGCTAACCCGTTGTGTATAACCTTTTATGCCAGATTATTAGCAAAATGCCAGATTTGCAGAATACCAGATTAGCAAAATGCCAGATTCTCAGAATGTCAGATTAAAGGTCACAGCACATACATCAACTCGGAAAGGGATCGTAAACGTATCAACTCGAGCGGTTCAGTATTCTTTGTATGAAACCCCCTACTGCAAAGCACACTAATCGGAATCGTAACGTAATCGCCTCGCCTCTCATTTTTTGTCTTTTTTTTTTAATTATTTTTTTTTATCAGTTTTTTCTCTCATTATTTTTTTTTTATATGGAACCACTGTGCGGCGAGCCGTTAGCGCGGCGTCGCCAAGCCGTAAGCGCGCTAGCCGTAGCCGAGCCGACGACGTACCGACGCTGATCCGGTTTGGTTACGTGCTTGCGTTAGGTTGACGCCTGGTTGACGGCGAGGCGAAAGGCGATACGGTGTCGATCCCTTTCCGAGTTGATGTAATGTGCTGTGTCCTTAAACCCACCAGTCCGTATTTTGCAAGCGTGGTGGGTTATGGTCCATACAATTTATCTTACTTTGCTATTCGATTACAATAACGAAATTTTTTTTTATGCTAGGGGTACTGAAAAGAATTCCATTCCACGGGAAAACATCGTGTAGTTTTCCGCAAAGCAGCGGGGGAAAACCTAGCACACAAAAGTAATTGACGTCGACCTCCATGCCCGAGTGGTGTACGCGCCGGTTTTCAAGGTGCCACTATCTTTAGAGGCCCCGGGTTCTCGATCCCCGGTCGGGTAAATATTAAATAAATAAAATAAATAAATAAATAACCTTTTTATATTCACACCAATTATCTAAGTCCATGTTAATTTCATTAAGAAACTGTATCATGGAACACTTGATAACGGATAAATACATACTTAAATACTTTTTTTTTGTAAATACATACTTAATATACATAGTTAACACCCAGACCAAGACAAATAGACATGTTCATGCACACAAATATTTGTCTTGTCCGGGAATCGAACCCGAGACCACTGGCGCAGAAGGTGGGTAGCCTACCCCTGCGCCAAATCGGTCAACGCGGTCAATCGGTCGCCAAAACGAACTTTTCAATATTTCCTCATGTCTGGGTGTATGTGGTCCCCGTTGTTGTTTTAAATTAGGTACCATAATACTAGTGCTTAAGCTACTATAATTTGGTATTGGAACAATGTAGGTGATGGTGTCAGCTGATGGCAGATGGTCACAGCTGTTAATCTGTATTGATTAACGGTTAATTAAAACGTACCCATTTGGCTTAATTAAGAATTGGTTGACCATTTGTTTTGTGTCCATAAAGACATTTCGTTTTCAGAAAATAACTGTCTATTTTAGATATGATTTAAAGTCTATCTATCAATACACTAGGCACTATTGTCCTCCAAACTAAGTAGTTAATAATATTGTATTTTTTAATATATAAGATGGTTTGAAACAAACTGCAAAACGAGCAGGGGGTGGTCAGGTTAAGTGTTTAGAACGTAAATAAAATAGAAAAAAAAACCTTTTTTTTTTTTTTATTTAATTTTACAAAAAAATCTTCTATTATCTATGGATATCAATTCAATATTTAACATAATACCAAACGTAAAAACAAAATTACTTATTTAACCACGAGACGGTAAACGATAATCCGGAAGCTATTGGGTGCATACAATAGCGCGGTAGGAGTATCGCTATAGCGGCTGGCCGATCAGCTGTTGGACCGCCGGGGTTGATGACCGCGGCGCCCAGCCCGCGTGCGCTCTAAAATTACTTGTTTTCATCGTAAAATGAAATAGTTTTATTAAAACGTTTGGTATTGTACATATTGAATTGATATCAAAAAATAATATTAGAATTTTTTGTAAAATTAAATAATATAAAAAAAATTGGGATATTTTTTTCTATTTTTTTTTTATGTTCTATTCACTCGACCTGAACACCTCCTGATCTATTTGCAGTTTGTTTTACACCATCTTATATAACGGGGTAGCACTTAGCTTTTATCACACGTGATGTTAAGTCTTAGTGGTGATAAGGCTGAAGGTGGAAGCGCACTAGTCCCGGAATCCTTAAGGCGATACTCGGAAAAAATGTGCTGAAGCGAGATAGCAATGAGAAAACGACGCGCGCGGGAGCGAGACCGATTTTGCAGATTAGGCAAAAAAAACACAAAACCACTTCGTATTAAAAAACTACAGCGATTTAAAAAAAATGCTTCTATACGATCCTCAATATTATTGGCGTCTACTAATTAAACCAATTTCCAAGTAACCCCATTTAAGAATAATCTTCACTTTTTGTATTTTTTAGAGGTCTTTTCGAAAAGAAAAAGTGTCGAGGCAAAATCATAAATTCGTGTTTTTGAAACTATACGATTCTAGATAAAGGTATGAAGAAATATATATCTTTTTACCAGATTTTTAACAACTGTAACCGTCCTATAGTTTTAAATCAAAAAGTCCATATTTTTCCGAGTAGCGCCTTAATCACTTAGAAACTGGCTATCTGTTTCTAATAATGCTAAAACTACTTTTTATGGCGTCAGACTTAGATAAGATTGGTGCAGCTAGCCAAGCGGACTAAGAACAAGTCCTACCACCAACTAAACCGTATACAACATGTACCCCCACTTTGAATCGAACCCGGGACCTCTGGGTCTGTAACCGGTTGTGTGAACCACTAGACCACAGAGGCGGTTAGAATTATGCTCAAAGCAATTTTTACACGAACAAACCAAAAGAGGGTGCTTACCATCAACTCTTATTGCGGTTTTGTTCAGGACCTAAACTGATCTGCAGCTTAATATCAATGACAGCGATTTAGTGATCATTCAATGACATTTCACAGCCGCTAAGCTGTCAGGAACTCTTATTTGACTTATAACCCGGTCGATTAAACATGACACCTGCAGGTTATACTCGTCCCTCTCACTCTCCGGGCATGACAGAATCGAGTGAAAGAGACGGGTAGAAGAAAAAGGACACAAGTCGTTCGGTCAGTCACATTTAGCAGTTCATTTGCGATCCAGTTTTTAGAAGGTCATAGTACGAAAGAAAGCAATTCATTTTAGGAACCTATTCTGCATCGCGCTATTTTTGAATCGCTGTCTTAAAGTTGATGGTAGGCACCCAGGTAACTAAACTAACATGATTACCTTATTACGGACCCTTGAAACGCGTAAAATATTCAAAGTAACCGAGCGTAATCTTGCAAAGATTTAAATGCGCAAAGTTTCGCCGTAAAAATATTCAGTAGTTGGCGGCAGAAGTGCGCGGTTGGCTATTCAAAATGGCTGGAGTTTGGTCAATTATGCATGTTGCTGCAGTCGGGTGAGAGGGCCATGACATCAGCGGATGAGAAAAATGATTCAAAATATTTATTTGTTTCATCATCGTCATCGACTGCGAACTTAGGTCGGGCGCTGCAAGTATAATATGGCAAGATGGGGCTTCATTGACAACACGCAGACGCACGTCGGGTTTTACCCGTGGCCCCACCACTATGACCCACTGGTGGGTCCATAGGTAATTTGTATTCCCCGTAGACTCACTGTTTTACAGTAGGACTACGGGGAATTGAAACAAGACTGACTTTAACCGTGGTCCTGTTGTCATGTTTGGAAAAGTATGAATAATAATAATAATAATTTTTATAAAAGTATAATTTAATATGTATTTATATAATATTTTACTTACAAACTTATACTAATTAATTATTTAGACTTTTCTTTTCTTTGGGGTATAAATAAAGGAGAACCTATATTTTTGTTTTTATTTAATTTTTTGTTAAGTGGGGCACTGCGGTGAAACTACAGTAACAGTACTTACATAAAAGCAAAAAAAATGAATATTTGGCATATGCTTAGTGTAGTGGGTGTACGGGGAAAGAAATTACCTGATGCAATTACCCGTGTACCCACGGAAACTGACACATTGAAATGCATAATATTAAACTCTATTGCAGTGGTTCTACGGGGAAAAAAATTAACTGGAGACCCACCAGTGGGGCTAAATGGTGGGGCCACGGTTAATGCGTGCTTTTTTTTGTCCTGGGGGAAACGCCTTCGCGTGTCCCGCCCATTGCCACTTCAATGAAGCGATCCTTCAAGCGAGGTTATTATATTAACTTTAATTTATTTACGACATAGTAATGATTATTAACACATTCCTGAAGTAGATTTACTTTAATTATTTAATAACTAGCGGCCGCCCGCGGTTTCACCCGCGTGATTTCCGTTCCCGATGGAATATTGGGATAAAAGTATTCTATGTATTATTTCAGCCTATAATCTAACTCTGTTGCAAATTTCACCCAAATTCGTTCACTAGTTTTTGCATGAAAGAGTAATTTCTAGTCTTTATCTTATCATACTTATATACATACGGAGTTATTATGGACTCTGAATTGACCTTCATACCCCACATTGATTCCATTATTAGCAAGTCATACAGACAGCTTGGCTTCTTATTACGCATTGGTAAACCTTTTAAGAACGCTCTGACATATAAAATACTATATAATAGCTTTGTAAGAAGCCGCCTTGAATTTGCCTCTGCGGTCTGGAAACCACTTTACGATGTACATATTAATAGGATTGAAAAGGTTCAAAAAAAATTTGTTAAGGCACTAAATTACCGTACCGGGAGTGGTCCCAGATTTAATTCTGACAATTATGACGATTTGTTGAAGCAATCAAATGCAACATCTTCAGAATAGACGCGACTGCATTGATTCGGTTTTGTTGTATAAAATTATACACAGTTTGTTCGATGTCCCCTCACTGCTTGGTAGGATTAACTTCAGGGTGCCGCGCGCGCGTATGCGCAATTGTCGTAATAAAGACTTATTTCACATTACACCAAGTAGAACTAACTATGTTGCTAATATGTTTACAAAACGTGCCTGTAAACTTTATAACAAATGTGAACTATTAAAGGACGTGGATATATTTTGTTGTACAGTTAGATCTCTGAAAAAAACATTTAGGTAAATAGAACTTAGAATGAACCATTTATTTGGCATTTGTTGTTACCAGTCATATTTCATTACGTAATTTCTTTGTAACTTTATTTTTTATTATTACGTTATGTGTGGCTAGTAGCACAGAACTAAAAAAAAAGAAATTTGAAAATTGTTTTTTTGAACCCTATTGTGTTTACATTATAGTTGATTATTGTCTGAAACTAATTACCCTGTTGTGGTGGCTTAGCGTGCCGTTGTCCGTACCATTAACACTATTTCTTCGGAAGTTTTGTTTTTAAACAAACATTATAACATGCCTATAATGTTGTTAACGTGTTAATTTCCTACCTAATATTAACACATTTATTATATGTTTTATATTTATAACACACCTTAAGTGTGATTTGCATCTCCATGGATTGCTTATTGTTGAAATCTGCTTAATCCATAAAAGCCTAATTATAATTTTAATTCTGTTTTAGCTATAAGACCGTTGAAATAATGTTTATTATTTATCTTTAACATTTGTCAAGAGAGTAAAAGAAACAAAACACTTTATAAACCTCCATTTGTGTTTATCAATAACACTTCTAACATATAGCACTTAAGTACTATTTCTTTTGTTTGCTCTGAAATATCTTTTAGATTGCCAAAAAAAAAATTTTTGTTAAGTACTACTTTTTTTGTATACTTTAATGGAACTATAGGTCTTTTTTAGATTCATTTAACATTGTACAATGTATTATGTATGACTGTTTGTTTCCTTAATAAATAATAAATAAATAAAATAAAATCATACATCCATACGTCTTACAAACTTTCGCATTTATAATATTAGTAGGATTTACGAGAGTAGTGATTTTAAGCACAACTTTGAGATTATTTAAAAGTTATAATTTAGTAATCCGCTGTTTCTATGGCCCCACATTTATCCACTGGAAATTCTTAAAAAGTCCCAATATGTCCTCGCGAAACACTGCTAACAGAGTGTCGCGTCGGTTGACAAAAAAAACTGCTGTATAAAAAAGAATAATAAAGAAAAAATCTGTATATTACAGCTGTTTACCAAGTGACTTGCATTCGGTCCAAACTCTTACACAACACGTCGACTACGCTTTTAAAAACATCACCATCATCATCATCAGCCGTACACGCCCACTGCTAGGCATAGGCCTCCCCAAGGGATCTCAACGATCGGTCCTGCGCTGCCCGCATCCAGCGGCTTCCCGCAACCACCACCAGATCGTCGGTAGTTACCATAGCCTCTACCGTAGTTAGAAATAGCGGGGTCGCTGGGGACTGGGGGGCGATTCTTTTGGTGTAAAGCCATTTTGCGGGAGGGTTTGCCATAATCGCCACGCTTGGCAGACGGGTTTGCGATCGCAGTATTGCCTGCTGTTATATGGAGACGCTGCTGCCCATCTCCTGATGCCAGTATTCCCTCTGTCGCCTTTTACGACACCCATGGGAAGAGAGGGGGTAGTGCTATTCTTTTTATGTTCCGGCACTACACCGCGGAAGTGTGATGTTTATTTCGGGATAAAAAGTAGCCCATGTCATTCTCCAGCTCCTAAACTATCCTCATACTAAAAATCACGTCGATCCGTTGCTCCATTTTAACGTGAAAAACGGACAAACAAACAAACAAATACGCTTTCACATTTATAGTATTAAGTATGTATTTATAATGTACTAGCTGACCCGGCAAACTTTGTTTTATGGTTTTGCCATAATAATTATGGTGGATAGATAGATAGACGGATGAAAATATATAATCGCGAAGAAGTTTTATACACTGCCTGCCACAAATGTCACTTATTAAAAAGTAGGTAATCCAAAGCGGCCAAAACGTCAGTGATTACAATACTCTGACATACCTCTTTGGAAGCGGCTATGGAAGAAATGACAGTTTTGTATAACTATTCGTACTAGTACGACAGTTTATCGATTTTGTATACAAAATAATCATTTTTATTTTATAATTTTCCGGAATTTTCCGTAATAAAAAGTAGCCTATGCTATTCTCCAGCTCCCAAACTAACCCCATACCAAAAATCGAGTCGATTCGTTGCTCCGTTTTGACGTGAAAGACGGACAAACAAACAAACACACTTTCACATTTATAATATTAGTATGGATTTATATTCAACCAAATTGAAAATCTCATAACTATACATCTTGAACTTAAACATACTTAACTAAAGTACCAATTAGTATTACAATAACTTATGGTTTATATAAAAACATCTGCAGTGGCGAACGTTAAAATATACCCTTGAAATAATAAGGCTTCATTAGTGACGTCATTTAATTAATTAATTCATTACCAGAAGAGCCTCGTAAAATATTATTTTCTCCGTTTTATTGTTCCTTTTGAAATATTGTTGAGTTCCGTCCTTGGTGTCAGTAAATCATCTTAAAAGGTAGGAATGTTTGAGAGAGTATTTTTTTTTGAGAAACGACACATTATTTTAAGGGAAATATTAAAATAACGACAGAAAATCATCTAAAATACTAAAACGTACTTACACAAAATGTTCTTGAATGGGTGATAGGAAAATGTGTGTGTGATATATTTACTTTAGTATTATGTGCTTTAGATACCTGCGCCCCACCTGGCCCCACCGGAACGCCAGGCATGAGTGAAAAGTTAAAAAAAATAAGTTTTTGTTCTGCGATGTAATAATCAACTGAGCATTACATACTTGCCTTAATAAATAAATAAATAACTTCTTACATTCACACCAATTATCTAAGCCCATTTTAATTTCAGTAAGAAACTGTATCATGGAAAACTTGATAACGGATAAATATAAACTTAAATACTTTTTGTTTGTAAATACATACTTAACATACATAGTAAACACCCAAACCAAGACAAATAGACATGTTCATGCACACAAATATTTGTCTTGTTCGGGAATCGAACCCGAGTACACTGGCGCAGAAGGTGGGTAGCCTACCCCTGCGCCAAATCGGTCGTCGTGCCTTAATCCTTTGACAATGGTCTGCAGCTGCTAGATATAAGTTCATAAAAAGTCCGGGAAAAAATCACTAAGTATCACAATCATATAGTACAAAGCCTCGAAATGTAATCCTAGGGGGGAGGGAGGGTGGACAGCCCCCAACATAAAACTACTTATATCATATTACAATATTGAATAACTTTTGTGGCACAGATAGTTTTGTTTCAGACGCTTCAATGTGACAAAGGTCTATGTTGTTCACATATTATTGCTCGTCGGTACAGCTGGCATAAATGCTATAGTTATTCATTCTATTTCACGGTTTTTGAGCAGTTTAAAAGTCTTATTAGTCTGTACTGATGGATTGACGTCACAATCTTTCAGAAGTCGTATTTATAACTTCAGAGCGAGTTGGATTACTTCTTGAAACCGAAATAGAATGTTATTTTGGTTATATTTAAATTGTGAGATTAAATACTCACAATTGAATCACTTCGAGAAATTTAGTAAGCAATTGTATTGTTAGATTTTAAGAAGTCTTTGAATAAAATTGTTAGAGATGGTGAATAAGTTTTGAAAAAGTTATATTTACATCTAATATTTTTGTTGGTTACTACGCATTTAATTTCTTGTTAAAAAATCCGTTTGCCTACCTGTTAACCTTATCAAAATAGAAGAAGCAGTTAGGAGATAATAAATTTGTAGCAAGTAAAAATGCCAACTGTGTTTGAGAAAGGCGTGGTAACGTGCGTGTGTAAAAACCCCCCTTATTTTAAGTAAAACGTTCATTAATTTAAGTAAAATATAATTCATGAGCTCACAAACAATATTTACGACGACTCGCGGCTTTTCAAATTAAATGTACCTACATTTCTTTCTTCAGTTTCCGGAGAGGCCCCTGACAAATGTCCCTGCCATTTCTTTGTCATTTTAGAGGGACTTAATTCGGGAATCCGACGCAAAATCTTATGGCTGCGCTTAATTCAGTTTTTAAGATCCTTTGGGCTCTAAAAAGGACAGATGTGAAGGCTGTCAAACGAGGAAAGTAGTACTTAATGTGGTTTTTTAAAAAATACGGCTAACGGCTAATAAAGCCCGGGCCAGATAGACATGATAGAGGAGCCCGTGTGGTGCAGTGGTTAGTAAGCTTGGCTGCGATCGTTGAAGTTAAGCAACTTTCGCAATGGTCGGTCACGGGATGGGTGACCAAAAATTTATTTTCTCGAGCTCCTCCGTGCTTCGGAAGGCACGTCAAGCCGTTGGTCTCGGCTGCGTCTGCAGTCATCAATACCCACCAATCCGCATTGGGCCCGCGTGGTGGGTCATGATCCTTTCTCCTTATCCATCTATAAGGAAAGCCTGTGCTCCAGCAGTAGGGACGCATTAAAGACGGTGATGAGATAGACGCAACTATGCATTTGCGAAGAGGAAGCGACGCGAGAATTTCAGTCACATTAGGTACTTATCTGCCCAAAATGTTGGACATCGCTGGTTTTACACAATATTACTTCAATTAATGACGTAGTAAGTAATAAATGCATAATTATATAATAATATTTCATGAGCTCACAAATATTATTGTAATAATTTTGAGTTCTATTCAAATAAAAAAATGTCCTAATAATATATTTCACAGGGCCTGTTTCACAACGTCGAAGAAAGTTGTCAGTAGCTGTTACTTGACAGATAGTCTATACAAAACTGTCTATTAAAGTGAAAAGTATCTCCTAATCGAACCTTAAGTGCCTGTTTCACAATGTCTAAGTAAGTTCTCATTAGCTAATTTGACCTAATTCTAAAAGTAACACTCGCAACACGACTGCTATTGCTGACGAATAACAACAAACAGAATAATGCCCGAATACTCGTACGCTACTTGTCTTTGGAAGCGTCTCAAACATCGCTCTGTCACTTTAAATGTCAAACGTATGAAAGAGATGCCGTGCCGTGATGTTTGAGACGCTCCAAAAGATTATTTGCGTTTGAGAATTCGGGCGTAAAACGCCAACGTGTGAACACTGTGCCAATAAGCGCGCCAATATCCTTTGATTGGTGCACGAAATACCGACAATAGTCGGTTGGCCAGCTATCTTTGGCGCCAACTACCAACATACCACCAAGTAGGCCTTTACACGTGTTGGCCCAATATAATGGCCCAGCCCAATGTGTAGGTACAGCGGCCCTTATAAGAAAATAGATAGAATTATGATACAGGTGACACCTAATAACTCCAATGCTAAGAACCGCATCATACATTTAATTACAAACCTCATTTTTCATGCCAAAACATGGCATGAAAGAATACCCCAAAAAAAAGTAAATGAACACCCGACATTGATGAATTCACATAGTTCTCCCAAGTTTTCTTCAAATATTCATTCGCGCCGAGACCACTTTGTTTATTAAAGAAGGGAAAGTCTTAGTTCAATTATTTCTGTTTTGAGGGACTTCACTCCTGAGACTTGTTTGGGTTCCTGAACAAGACTCACTTATTCAGGAGGTACGCTTTTGAAAAATAAGGAGAATAAATATTAATAATACACGTTATGTGCCATGATGGAACAGATGGATACTACCTTTAAGGCGATATTCGGAAAAAATGTGCTGAAGCGAGATAGCAATGAGAAAACGATGCGCGCGGGAGCGAGACCGATTTTGCAGATTAGGCAAAAAAACACAAAATCACATCGTATTAAAAAACTGCAGCGATTTAAAAAAAAATGCTTCTATACGATCCTCAATATTATTGGTGTCCACTAACTAAACCGATTTCCAATAGTGTAAACAACCCCATTTAAGAATAATCTTCACTTTTCGTATTTTTAGAGGTCTTTTCGAAAAGAAAAAGTGTCGAGGCAAAATCATAAAATCGTGTTTTTGAAACTATACGATTCTAGATAAAGGTATGAAGAAATATATATCTTATTACCAGATTTGTAACAACTGTAACCGTCCTAAAGTTTAGAAACAAAAAGTCCATATTTTTCCGAGTAGCGCCTTAAATTGAAAATCTTTTAGCGTGGGTGGCAATGAAAGTGAAAGTGAAAGTCATGCGGAACTTCGAACGAATGAACGAACACATGCGAAATTGATGACCGAATTTTTAAAATCTGTTCCACACATTGTTTACTCAAGAAGCATTTCGTAGAAAAATGTTTGTGATACTAACACAAAATGTAATGTTTTTTCGTTTTCTTAGTGACGATAATTTATTGCTAAATATTTTTTTTTTTCTTAATGCACTGGTTAAGCTGTTATTGCTTCATCATAATCAACTTTAGGCATTAAAAACTATCATCCTCTAGTGGCCGCACGCGGTTTTACCCGCGTGGTTCCCGTTCCCGTGGGAATATCGGGGTAAAAAGTATTCTATGTCTTAATCCAGCTTAGTATGTATCTGTGTGCCAAATTTCAAACAAATCTGTTTAGTAGTTTTTGCGTGAAAGAGTAACAAACATCTATACATGCATTCTCACAAAATTTTTCATTTATAATATTACTAGATTTCCGCCCGCGGCTTCGCCCGCGTGGACTACACGATGTTATCCCGCGGGAATGTGATATTTTCTGGGATAAAAAGTAGCCTAAGTTACTCCTTATTACATCAGCTACCTGCCAGTGAAAGTCCCGTCAAAATCGGTCCGGCCGTTTCAGAGATTAGCCGGAACAAACAGACAAACAAAAAGCCTTCTTATGAGACCCATAGTAAAAGACCACGTCTCACTTCCATAGGTCATTACTGGCAACACACACTGGTAAAAGACTTTCTCGAAGTTGGACTTACCTAACTGGAGCGGGTGCAACATGTGCATTATACATGATTTTCGTCTTATAGTGGCCTTATGAAGGAGGCAAGGAGGCAGTTACGAAGTTTACCCAAAAACAAATTATTAAGCTACGAGTTTCGTATAAACCTAAGACGTAGAATTCATTTCTGATATGTTTTCATAGTGATTTTACAAGAAAAACGTAAAAAGGTGAAAATTTTGGTAGGCGATTTTTGCTTTGAGAGCTAATAACTTTTGTAAAATATTATCATACAAAAATACTGAAAGTTCAATTCAAACGGTGAGAAACCTACATAATAGTTTACCGGGTCCACAGTAATCGAAACAGTCTCAATTTTTATCCAACTTCTCCAAAACGGCTTTGCCGATTTTAATGTTTTTTTTCTTGTTTATATTTGGTAGGTTTGAGGATCGGTCGTAGGGTATTTTGAATACCGAAATTTTACGGGAGCGAAGCCCCAGGGCGCAGATTGTATCCAGATTTTAGTATCCATCAATAGTCGATTCGATGTTGTACTTTTGTATGGAACAGCTGATTTTTTTTCGCGGATCCGTAGTAAAAATTGATCGTGTCCATTAGGACACTATTATTCACTAAAACCTTTGTACGAATTAAAATTTAGAGGCGTATTAGGTACCTATATTTTACACCGTCTCATTAATAAAAGTAATATTAATTTATTTTTACGCCTTAGTTACAGTTTTCACCTTGTCTTATAGGTTTTATAAAATAAAACATTCTCAATAATAATAAAGTATTATATTTTTTTTAATTTTCTGTTTATCTACGTGTTGTTCAAAAGCTGTTTACAACTAGTGAGATACTGCCATATCGTAAACGGAATCGTTTTACAGTTAAATTCACAAACCCAGACATACACATTACACTTTTATTAAGGAAATAAACACAAAAACAATAAATTTATCCAATCCAATTCCTTCGTGATTACTTTGCAATAGAAACTAACGGTTTGGTCGTAAAAACGTCGTTTCCGACTTTCGGCAGCCGCTGAGTGCAGCTCAAATAAAACGCAGCAACAAATTGCACCGCCCACCACATGCCGATGTTACTATGTTCAAGCTAAGCCAGGAGCTGTGAAACACATTTAACCGCTTCCACACAAGAGCGACAAACGCCGCCATTTGAAGTTGAATCAAGTAAAACCAGAAAGTTCCACAGCCATATGTTCAACATCAACGCTCAAAGTGTACCTAGCCACTTCAATGAATTGCTCGACGTGTTCGCTGGTAGGAATATACATGCTGTTCTTATCTCCGAATCCTGGTTTAAGCCTAATCTTTCATCTTCAGCATATTCCCTCCCAGGTTTCAATCTAATTAGGAATGACCGCGTTGCTGGGCGTGGGGGTGGCGTTGCTATTTATCTCCTCAGCTCATTGAACTACAGAATAGTAGCTTCCTCCAGCCCTGGCTGTTCTGCTGAGTATCTCTTTCTTGAGGTTGGAACAGGGCGCAGTAAGGTTATCGTTGGTGTGGTATACTGTCCCCCTTCTCTTGACTATTTCACTGATCTTGAATCGGTTTTAGAATCATTAGGTTCTGAGTATGCACACCACATCATGATGGGTGATTTCAATACCGATCTCCTAGTACCCAACTCCCATCGGTCCCAAAAACTCCTGGATACAATTAAGTCGGCCAGTCTCCATGCCCTGCCTCTACAAGCCACTCACCATAACCTTAATGGTGAGGACACACTGCTCGACTTAATTCTTACATCCAACCCTTCCCTCATCCCATCACATGGTCAACATATAGCTCCTGGATTTTCCCGTCATGACCTAATTTTCCTGTCCTATATCCTGAAACCCCCCAAACCTATCCCTAAGGTCTTGCACAGGCGTTGTTTTGCACGAATCGACGTCGCCAAATTGGAGGAAGATGCTTTAGAGATTAACTGGGACCCTTTAATCAAAGCGACTTCTGTTGATGATAAAGTCCAGATATTCAACGACACGGTTTTAGCAATTTACAATGTCCATGCGCCCATCAGAAAGATCTGACTTAAGCGGCCACCAGCGCCTTGGATGACCACTGGCATTCGAATGGCGATGAGGCGTCGGGACAAGGCTTTTCGTAATTTTAGAAGAAATCGTATAGATGACAATTGGAATATTTTCAAAGCCGCAAGAAATAGGTGTAATCAGATGATACGCAATGCTAAACGCCGCCATATTCATAACAACATCTCGTCCTCCTCTTCTGCCGATATCTGGAAATTCCTTGGAACTCTGGGTATAGGCAAATCGCGACATTTAGACTTGCCTAACTCTATTGGTCTTAACGATCTCAATCACCACTTCACCACTAATTCATCTAAACTTGATCATACAGCATCCTCTCGTACTGTTGCTTCTATAGGCAGTCTAACGCGTCCCAATATAACCCCGTTTCGTTTTTCTCCAGTGACCGATGAAGAGATCAAAAAGATTATCCTCTCCATAAAGTCCAATGCTGTGGGTTGTGATGGCATAAGTCGCCGTATGATACTTACATTATTGGAACACCTTCTACCCGCTGTCACCCACATCATTAACTTTTCCCTTGATTCCGGTGTTTTCCCTAAACTTTGGCAAAGAGCCTTTGTCCGCCCTCTCCCCAAAGTCCCTAATCCAACTCATCCCAACCAATTTCGTCCAATTTCCATCCTTCCCTTTATGTCCAAAGTGCTTGAGGCCTGCGTTCACAAGCAATTCTCCCATTTTGTCAATCAAAATTCCCTCCTTAATCCTTTGCAGTCCGGTTACAGACCTGGACACAGAACCACTACTGCTCTCCTTAAGGTGACTGGTGATATTAGGGCAGCTGTTGAGGACGGCCAAGTAACTGGTTTGGTTCTTATAGACTTCTCCAATGCCTTTAATACTGTCAGTCACGACATCCTTCTTTCCATATTGTCCCATCTTATGGTCTCTGATGAGGCACTGGAATGGTTCTCTACTTATCTTCGGGAACGCCAGCAAGCTGTACAGTTCGATGAGTCAAACTCATCGTGGCTACATTTAGATACTGGTGTTCCCCAAAGCGGCATACTTTCTCCTCTTCTTTTTTCAATTTTTATTAATTTCATCACACTCAAACTTCAGTGTTCGTATCATCTATATGCTGACGACCTACAGATACATGCCCAGACACGTGTTGATGACATTAATAATGCCATCGATGCGCTAAACAGAGATCTACACCATATTAAATGTTGGTCCGACAATTACGGTGTTGCCGTTAATCCTGCCAAATGCCAAGCTATGCTGGTGGGTAGTCCCCGTATGATATCCAGGGTGGACCTTACTAATCTGCGTCCGATTGTTTTCGACGGCACTCCCATCCCTCTCAGCTCTAGCGTAAAAGATCTTGGTTTGTGTGTCGATTGCAGGTTAAACTGGCAAGCTCAAGTATCTAGTGTTAGTCGGAAGGTTACTGGAGTATTGCGATACCTTTACCGCCTCAAAAACTTTTTACCGACGAATATCAAAGCAATGCTTGTGCAAACCTTAATATTTCCTATAATCGACTATGGTGATGTGTGCTACCTCGACCTGAATGCAGATCTACTCAATAAGCTCGACCGTCTTCTGAATAACTGCATTCGATTCGTCTACAATCTCCGTAAGTATGATCACGTGTCCGCGCATCGATCCCTTCTTAAATGGTTGCCCATTAGACAGCGCAGAAGTATGCGGGCATTGACCACTCTTTATTCTCTCTTAAACTCTCCTAATGCTCCCCTTTATCTAACTTCACATTTCCAGTACTTGTGTACTACTCATGATAAAAGCCTTCGTTCTTCGTCTAATCTGTTACTTAGCTGTCCCTCTCATCAATCTGATATTATTCATTCTTCTTTCTTCATTTACCCAATTCTTCTGTGGAATGCGCTTCCTTTAGACATCAGAAGGTCCACCAGTCGGTTTTCGTTTAAAACTAAGTTACGAAAATTTCTCACTGAGCAAGCAGCTAACTCTTAAATCTTGATCGTCGTTATCTTTTATTTGTACCTATATATATTTATATATGTATGTATATTGTATGTAGTATAATTTATTATATATTATATATTTATTATAATTATATAAATATGTGTAATATATATAATATTTATTATACTTTTATTATAAGCTATATAAGTTTATTTATTTATTACGTTGTATATATTAATATTTCTCTCGCCTTTTTTTAAGTTTAATGCTGGTTGTGCACCCTACCACTTTACTATCTCCATATCACCCTAAGGTTGACTGGTAGAGAATGCCTGAGGCATTAAGTCCGCCTATGTACATTGTGCATGAAGAATTAATAAATAAAAAAAAAATAAAAAAAAACATGTCTATTTGTCTTGGTCTATGTGTTTACTATGTATATTAAGTATGTATTTACAAACAAAAAGTATTTATCCGTTATCAAGTTTTCCATGATACAGTTTCTTAATGAAATTACCATGGGCTTAGATAATTGGTGTGATTGTAAGAAGTAATTTATTTATTTATTTATTACTAGCTGACCCGGCAAACGTTGTTTTGCCATATAAATTTTATTGGACACGAACTTCGTATCACCGGCCTGACACAATGTCACTTATTAAAAAAAAAATCCTAAGCGGCAAAAATGTCAGTGATTAGATTACATACTCTTTGACATACCTTCTCTTTGGAAGCGGGAAGCGGCTAAGAAATGACAGTTGTGTGAAGTATGACAGTTTAACGGTTTTCTATACAAAATTACCATTTTTATTTTATAATTTTCATGGATAAAAAGTAGCCTATGTTACTCCCCAGCTCTTAAATTATCTCCATACCGAAAATCTTGTCGATCCGTTGCTCCGTTTTGACGTGAAAGACGGACAAACAAACAAACAAACAAACAAATAAACAAACAAACAAACACACTTTCACATTTATAATATTAGTATGGATTATCTATATAGGGTGTTTTTCTGTAAGCGCAAAACCTTTTAGGTGGTGATTGTGCTCATGAATATGAACAACTTTTACAATGGGGCCAACTCTGCAACTTTACAAAAAAAACAGCTGTTCCATACATTCTGGTCGAGTAGGTATTGACAATTTGTATGAAACAGCTGGGCAGCGTTTGGGAAGCTCCGGCATATATTTGCGTCCAAAATTCCTCAATGTCTCAAGACTAAGGTCTTTGACCAGTCAAGTGTGAGTTGCCAGTTATGACTTATGGAAGTGAGACGTGGTCTTTTACTATGGGTCTCATAAGAAGGCTCTAGGTTACCCAGCGAGCAATGGAGAGAGCGATGCTTGGTATTTCCCTGCTCGATCGAATCAGAAATGATGAGATCCGCAGGAGAACTAAAACGACCGACATCGCTCGAAGGATTGCTCAGTTTAAGTGGCAGTGGGCGGGTCACATAGCGCGGAGAACCGATGGCCGTTGGGGCGGAAAGGTTCTCGAATGGTGACCGCGAACCGGACGACGTTCTGTGGGCAGGCCCCCTACAAGGTGGACCGACGATCTGGTCAAGGTCGCGGGAAGCCGCTGGATGCGGGCAGCGCAGTATTGATCGTTGTGGAGATCCTTGGGGGAGGCCTATGCCCAGCAGTGGGCGGCGTACGGTTAAAATGATGATGATGAGCTGATTTTTACCACCTAAGAGGTTTTACTTACTTACTTACTTCGCTGGCTCAGCGACCCGAAGTGGATCTTGGCCTCCGACAACAAAGTGCGCCATTCTTTCCTGTTTTGTGCCAGGTTGGACCATTTCGGCACATCAAGCTCTTTTAGATCTTTGGCGACTTCGTCTTTCCAGCGATACCTCGGGCGACCCACCGGGCGACGATGTTCAGTTGGTTGCCCAAGATATGCTCTTCTTGCAGCACGATCCTGACGATGATGTTTTCTCTTCTATCTACAGGTTGTGTCTTTGCCTCCACTCCCCGTCCTCTCCTCTTGTTGGTTCCAAAATCCTTCGTAGAATCTTTCGCTCTGCTACTAAGAGCTTATTCTCTTCCTTTAACGTCAGGTTAAAGGAAGAGAATAAGTCAATATGTTTAACGCTTATAGAAAAATACCCTGCATACAGGGTTACTGTTAGTTTGGTCAGTTGCAAGCCCGAACCCACAGCTTGTACTCATAAAATTAAACAACTTTCCCCAAGAAACATGGGTCGAAATCTGAAAAAAAAAGTTGGTCCTTCATACAAAATCGATCTCCTAACTGTGCATTTTGTATGGGAACCAAAAAAATTTTTTTTCATATTTCGACCCGTGTTCTTGGGGAAAGTTGTTCAATATTATGAGTATAAGCCGTGGTTTTGGGCTCGCAACTGACCAAAATAACACCCTGTATATAAAAATGAACCGTTGTTCGTTGAGGTCGCTAAAACTCGAGAACAGCTGAACCGATTTGGCTTGATCTTGAAATGTTCGTGGAAGTCCAGGGAAGGTTGAAAAGGTGAGAAAATAGGGGAATGAGGGTAAGTAGGGGTAGGGTAGGGGCATCTGGTTAGCCCACCTCAAATGGATAACCTTATGCGAAATCGGGAGGAGGCTCTCTCCCTTTCCTTCCCCCTTCTGGGGAGAGGTTAGAACCCTCCAGCTTCCCCGCCGAGCCTACTATTCAGGGACCGTACTCTGAAATGCTATTGCGAAACATCGGTTAGGCCCGCCCCTTCTATTTGTCCCGACTAGATAGTGAGAGGGACGGGTATACCGAAGTTTCGGGTTTTGCGTTTCAGAGTAGGCCCTCAGTTTTGACAGGGACGCTGGGGGCGGCGAGAGACAGCCCAGGGTGCCTACCATCAACTCTTATTGCGGTTTTGTTTAGGACCTAATCTGATCTGCTTCGCTTATTCGTACCACGACAGCTTAAATCAATGACAGCGATTCAGTGATCATTCAATGACATTTCACAGCCGCTAAGCTGTCATGTAGTCGTATTTGACTTATAACTCGACCAAGCTAACTTGATATCTGCAGGTTATACCCGTCCCTCTCACTCTCCGGGCATGACAGAATCGAGTGAAAGAGACGGGTAGAAGTAATAAGGACACAAATCGTTTGGTCATTCACATTTAGCAATTCATTTGCGATCTAGTTTTTAGAAGGTCATAGTACGAAAGAAAGCAATTCATTTTAGGAACCTATTCTGCATCGCGCTATTTTTGAATCGCTGGGTTAAAGTTGATGGTAGGCACCCAGGAGGCCCGGTATAACCGGGACGTACGGCTTCCTGTGCGCTGACTGAGTCTAGCATGCCAGATACACTGGTATACATAATGCCGGCTGTACCCGTTGGCCCAACCATTGGCCAATACATCGTACATTGACACTTTTGTTCGAACAAGTTTAATAAGGTTCTTTCAAAAGTTTCAATGTACGATGCTTGGCCCAATGTGTACAGCGGCCTTAAAGATTGTATTCGCCCTCACTCTACGTACTTATTACTTTGACTTTCCGTTGTAATAACAACCTAGTTTTAATATTTTTCCTGATTTTTTTTATCCACAATGTGTTAGCTTTAGCCTTCATCACTCCTGATGTTAAGTGGTGATAAGGCTGAAGGTCGAAGCGCACTACTCCCGGAATCCTCAGTCACTGAGGAACTTACTATCTTATCTCTAACTGCCGGAACACAATAATGCTCAAAACATCATCATGCATCAGACTAGATAAGATGGTGGTAGCTAGCCAGGCGGACTAAGAACAAGTCCTACTACCAACCAAACCGAATACAATATGTACCCCCACTGGGAATCGAACCTGGGACCTCTGGGTCTGAAATCGGTGGTATGACCCACTAGACCACAGAGGCGGTTAAAACAGTGTACTAAAATAGTGACTTCCTCAAGGTCACATTCCAGTTACGGCTTTGTGTATATTCCGCCGCAGATTGATCGTGTTTTATCGTATCGTTTTTAACCACACGCCTCCGATTACTCCTAGATATAGTTTAGGAGACCTTAGCTATTGTATATTCAAAAAGGAGTTTTGGAATAAATATTACGAGTACATAATGTTCGCAGAAATAAACAAGTACTCAGGTAATAACGCGCTTTAATTAGGTTATTTCAGTTCAATATTATATTTATTTAACACACAGAGCCCAAACTATATTATTAACAGGTGGTCTTTTTATCTTTACGGTTTTTTCAAATAAAATATTATGCAGTTCATTTAGATGACCTCTGTTAAGCATAGGATGCACGAATTTGAGCAAAATTTACTTAATTTAGCTAACCAACTTTTTTATATCCGCCTGTGTTTGGATGTATATTATGGTAATACCCATCATTTTACCTATTACCTTAACACAAGTGCTCAAGCTATTATATTGGGTAACGACCAGATACATTAGGTACTTCAAATGTACCTGGGAGCCAAGTCTGCTAACGTTAAGTTTCAATTGTAGTTCAGTTGTAGTGCTCTTTAAAACACTAGTTGCAAGAATTATGACAGTATGATGTGATGTGAATGTAGTGTGTGGTGTGACTATCAGTAGTATTGTGAAAAAAGTATGCATTTCTTGTAACTAGTGTGTATAAAAGCACTACAACTGAACTACAATTGAAACACGATTGATATACGATTGTGACTTAACGTTAGCAGACTTGGCCCCCTGATTTTGTCAAATATTTATTTAATAATGTCAGAATGTAGCCCTACTCCCCTTTTTTGAATTTTATTTATTTCTTTCCGCCTAATGTTGTCCGAACGAGATTGCTGTTAAACAATAAGGCCGCTATATTTCTATGTTGTGGTTGTGTTTTCTTTGTGCAAAAAAACCGCCTGCATTACTCCACAAAGTCTGAAGACATTGTGGAGTACATGAGACTAAAAACCAAATTTACTCTGAGGGTCGAGCGGTTGGAATCCCACCACAATGTGGTCAACTCATTTGTTGTGAGGGTGCCGACTGATCATCTGTCGACCTTCATGAATGAAGATTTTTGGCCGAAGGGTGTCCTGTTCCGCCGGTTTCGAGGCCGGCTACCGGACACTTTATTGCGCATCACGTCGGCGGCTCACCGCCGAATAAATAGTGTTATTTAAGTAGTTACTATAGTATAGGAAATCAGTTGGGAAAACACTTAAAAAAAAATAACAATCTTTATTAACCTAAAGATTACAATTAAAATAAAAGATAACGAAATTAACACGATTCAAAATCAAATATAATACTCGAAAATAATGGCAAGTAAAACTAGGAAATATCACCACGAAGAGTCGCAGCACGTCCGACCGGTCTGATGTTCAGTAGCAAAGTGAGTGCAAGCCGTTTTTTTTTTTTTTTTTTTTTTTTGCTTCGAACGACCGACCGTTTCCTATTGAAACAATCGCTCATCCGGCAACCTTCCGGACTACGGGGGAAGGAGGCAGTGAATCCTCATGGATACCATTACAGCCGGCTGTAATGGTTATGTCGGACTCTTACCGACTAAACACTGCCTGAAAACAGCTGTTACCTGGATGGGTATTTCAGCTTATCGAAGGCGACCACGCCCCTAGGAGGGGCGTGGCGCAGGGCGTCACTCACCTAAGTGAAGTGCGCACTGAAAATGACCGACATCCTGAAGGGCTGACCGGCCATATATGAATTTAATACGACTGACGCCCAAAGTGGGCGTGGCCGGGAATGAAGTGAAATTAATTCGACTGATTCCCGGAAGGGGTAATCGCCGACTGAGAGCAAGCCGGCGCGCGTCCTGCTTTTATACAGAAGTGCGGGTATTACCCACTCCTATTTTCTATGATTCCTAACACGGCTTCTCCTGACATCCTGACGTCCTCGTCAGGTATCAGCTTACAGGTTACTGTCGGTGTCGCTTAGGTCCAGCTCGGGAAGGCCACGCTGTGTTGAAGGTCCAGGTTGAGGTGACTCTGGTGTATCCAAAGTAGGCATGTCCAACGCGGCAGCTGGACCCGGCTCGTCGTGTATGGGAAGTTCTTGCCCTGGTGCTTCGAGAGTATCATCATCTCGTTCGCTTGCTGTGAAAGCAAAGTACAGGGGCAAAAGTTAGCAATAGTAACGTCTCTCAATATTATACCAGTTAGATGTTAGTTATTGTTAGATCAGTTAACCCATAACCACAATGTTGCGACCAAAGAGCAAGTTTAGTTACAGGCCCCTAGTCACAACATTGAAATAAAGTAACAAGACATACACACTTAGTTATAGTCATGCGAGGGACACGAGGCGATGGAAAACCGATTTCTTTAGAATCAAAAGCATCCATCCCCCGTGGCCAGAGAGGGCCACAGGTGGTTGCCATAAGGCAACCCACCCTTCAGTGACCAGAACAGAGGCACCGTGGTGCGAACTGACTCCCAAGGAGACCAATCCCACCACAGCACAAAGAGGATTGAGGCAGCCCGCAGGCTCGCACACTCAATCAGAAACCAGAGAGTGATACAGATCACTGATGAGGGCTATAGCATAGCCAGACGCAGCACCACGCTCACCCTCAAAGAAGGCAGTGCAAGCCTCGGGGGTCCACTCGCCCCTCCATGGCACCATAAACTGGGCAGCGGCATACGTTGTCTTCCCATACGCGCCGGCCACCAATCGCAGCTCATACCGTCCATTAGGCATGGCTCGAACGACACGATATGGGCCGCGCATGCCGTGGTCCAGCTTCCCGCGTGAATGAGCGTACTTGATAACATACACCAGGTCACCTTCCTGAAACACACGAGGAGGGCTCCTGCCCTCATTAACATAAGCGTCTTGGTCAGATTGGTTTTTCGACAGCCGCTCGGCCGTCCTTTGCCTTACCATCTCTCTACGACCCTCGCGGTTAGTAGCCGTAGGGTGCATTGCGACATCTCGCACTAGTACCCGAATAGCTGGAGTGGCACTCTCGTGACCAATAAGTAAGTTCAAAGCCGAAGTCTGAGTAGTTCGCTGCTTCGTAAGATTAAGAATCAGCTGTAACTGCCACAACTCGTCAGCCCACTCGCGCTTTCTGTGGTTCGTCTCAATTCGAAGCATATTGAGAACAGTCCGAATGTAACGTTCCACTTGTCCATTTGCGTGGTGCATTTCTGGCGTTATATGGTGAACTTCGATCCCTAATACTTGCATCCATGAAGTGAAACCGATCGACTCAAACATTCGGCCTCTATCAGAAACAATCATACGAGGAGTACCAAACAAAGAGAAAACAGTTTGAAAAACGCGATTCAGCTCTTCTAGATCTTGTCGAGTGATAGGTGTTAACAAACAAAACTTAGTATATGCATCTACTACTACCATGACATACTTATAGCTCTTGGACTCCGGAAGAGGACCCAGTACATCAGTATGTAAAGTGTCAAAAGGTATATCTAGTTTAGGCCAAGAAGTTATAGGCTGAAGCGGTGCACGAGGCACCCTCTTATGAGCAACACAAGTTAAACAGTGAGCAATATATTTCTTAACAAAAGCCCTTAGGCCGGGGAACCAAAAATGCCTTAAAATTAAATCAACTGTCTTATCGGTACAGATATGTCCATGCTCATCATGGAAAATTCTAAGAAGGCTCAAGCGATAGCCTTTCGGTATGTAACAGAGGAGCCTAGGTTCCTCACCCGTACAACTGTGCCGATAATACAGGATGTCGTTAAGCTTAACATAACGTGATGCGTCCAGCTCGCCCTGGTCAAGAGCATTTAGCAAATTACGAGTCTCTTCATCTCCGGACTGAGCGATCTGGACCCAATTACGCGGCCTTTCGATAGTATTTACCGTGTTACATGGATTTCGGCTAAGGTAGTCCGCGTGCGGCAACATAGCGCCCTCCCGATACAGAATATTGAAATTAAAGTGTTGAAGGTAGACCCACCATCTCGCCACACGCGGTAACAAATCTCGCTTATTCTATGTTAATAACTCGACACTAACATTAAACATTCGACTCCACAGCAGATACAACCTTGGGGGTCGAAACGCGCACGATACGTTGCAAATGCTTTGTACGTATAAAGGTAATACCGTCCCTATTTAGAACATCAGTCCCAATGATAACAGGTGCATTCATGCATTCACTCGGTACTACTAACAAATCCACTTCAAGGGACAAACCATCTAATTCAATGTTTAAAGTGACATAAGAATTAATTTTAATAATCGACTCGCCTACACCCTTAATTTGTGATTCAGTTGGTTTATATTTACAAGCAAAATGTTTTACTATTTCTGAAGATATGAGTGAGACACCAATAGCGCCAGTATCTATCAGTATATCTACCGGGATACCCTGAACAACCCCAACTACAACATCATTGCGCTCTTAGGTGGCAGCTGTACAAAAGTTAACGTTATTTTTACTTTTTTTGTTGATCGACTCGCTGCTTCGCAAAACAAGAAGAAATATCGTGACCAAGTTTCTTACAATACGCGCAAGAGGTCGTACTTTTGTCGTTCTTAGTTTCCTTTTTGTTGACACTATTATCGGTATGCTCAGGTTTAGATTTCTTAGGACATTCATTTTGTTTATGGTTAAGGTCGCCGCAAATAAAACACCTCGGGCCGGTAGGCCGTGCATGTGTTTTAAAACTAGTAAACCGGTCGTTATTTTTATTGGTCACTAATGGGCGGTTAGGGCGAGAATCATTGTTGGACGACTTAACTGGTTTTGTAAATGTAGACAAGAAATTAACTAAATCGTTAGGTTTTAAATTGGCGTTTGTGGCGGTTGCCTTAACATGCGGGTCGTTAATACCTCTTAACGCAATTTCAGTTATTAAATCATCACTAAGTCCTCTAACAATGCGCAAACGTAATAAGGACTTTCTAGCATAGTCAGCATAAGTATTAAATTTATCAGAATTTGTACACAAAACCTCGTACAAAATACCCGCCGAGTCAATACGTTTGATACACAATGGCTTAAAATCGTTCTTAAAATTAGACCAAGATCGGTCATCGGTCACCCATTCGTTCAGCCAAGACTTTGCGTCTCCCTTGAGGCAATTACCGATGCGTGACAAACACTCAGAATCATCCCATCGATTCAAAACCTTGGCCCTATCAACCTCGGCACACCAGACATCAACGTCGTGTATGCTCGGGTCAAAATTAGAGACGTAATAATGCTGAGAACTCACGGTTTTCAACGACTGGATCGCCTCTACGATTTGATCTGTACCTCGGCTAACAGGTGACTCTGGGTCGCGAGAGCGCCCCTCCAATGCCTTCAGACGCGATAAGATGGCTTCAAGTGGCTCGGAGTCACGGGAGTGCGCCGGTGTCCGACGATCTGCACTGGAGTCCCGGCGTACCCGTACGTAGCTGCGACTGCGGCTCCGTCGTCTCCTTGGCGTCGCCGGTGTCCGTGAATGACTGCGGGCACAACGGCCACGAGAGCGCCGGTTGCCCGAACGCCGCCGCTCACGAGAACGCCGGTCGCGAGAGCGCCGATCACGAGAGCACCGATCGCGAGAAAGCCGCCGCCGGTCGCGAGAACGCTGGCTACGCGAGCCACGTATTTCAGAGCGACTGGACCTGTCCATTGGCACACAAACAACAACAAAAACGAACAGGCACAAAGATTAAAAACACCGTTTTAATGAAAATTCTAAACGCAGGTAGTTTAATATTTTTCAGCAAACCACAATAACGAAAGTTTTACTTAGTAAAAGAACTGAATTGAAAATTAAACGAATGTGGGAGTGAATTTACTAATCCCTAACTACTAATTTTTTTTTTTTTTCTCAATGAACTTTTTTATATTTGTTTGTACTTTATCTTTAGTCCGAAACAAATAGTTGTCAGAAATTAACACGAACGCTTTCTCAAGTTTTCAATAGTTTTTTTTATATTTTATAAATTGCTTTTGTTCATAATCTGAACTATAAAGAATGGCACCATCTAATAACTGTGCTGGTTGTCGTCAAGTTATAACAAGAAAAAATGAGTGTTTAGTTTGTTGTGTCTGCAAATTAAAGTACGACGTTGATTGCGCAAATGTGGGACTTAAGCGTTTTTTGATAATGGAGACTACTCATAAAAATAATTGGAGGTGCCCGGAATGTCACAGCAAAACCCCTAAAATTGACAATACAAACTCTCCTATTCGACCATCAATGGTTTCAATGGATCAACCTGTGACTTCAGATAGCTCGAACCATACGAATGTCACTTTGCGCCGGAAGTCACCGACTAACAAATCCGTAGCAGCTACGGTAGATTTCTGCATGTCGGAGGAGAACCTTCGTAAAATTATCACCCAAGAGATATCCGCAGCCTTAAAATGTGCGATTAAGGAACAAGTTACCGATGAGCTTAAACTGTTATCGGGGCAAATTACTGGTTTTGGTGAATCTCTGACGTTTTTTAACAAACAGTTCGAAGAAATGCGTTCTTCTTTAGATAAGAAGAGCGCTTTAATAATGGAGCTTAAATCTGAAAATCAAGAACTAAAATCGTCAGTTACCGAGTTATCTCACCGCTTAAATACTGTTGAACTGCACATGCGAGAATGCAATTTAGAGATTAATGGGATACCCGAGCACAGATCTGAAAATTTAATTAACACCGTTATTCAGCTCTCTAAGGTAGTGGAAAACCCGATACAGTCTGATGATATACATCATGTGACCAGAGTGGCCAAACTATCGAGAGAGGACAAAAGACCTAGAGCAGTTATTGTGAAGCTGCGCAGTGCTCGGAACCGCGACGCGATGTTAGCCGCAGTGGTTAAATTTAATAAAAAGAACTCTGACGATAAGCTGGCTAGTCATCATCTTGGCATTGGAGGAACGAGCGCAGCTGTTTTTGTGGCAGAACATCTTACGCCTGGAAATAAAGCATTGCATGCCGCAGCTCGCAAAAAGGCGAAGGAGCTTTCGTATAAGTTCGTCTGGGTTCGTAATGGTCGCGTTTATGTCCGGAAGGATGAGAACAGCCAAGCATTGGTAATGAAGTCTGTGGACAGTCTGAAGATGATAAAGTAGACTTAATTGTTTGTGTGGTTAGTGTTACATTATTTAAATATCTGTAATAATGTCTTCTCAAAATTATGTAAATGAATTTAATATTTATTATCAGAACGTTCAGGGATTAAGAACTAAAACTGATGATGTTTTTAAATGTGTCTCTAACTCTAACTATAATATTATTGCGTTTACCGAGACTTGGCTGAATAAAAACGTTGCCTCCTGTGAATTGTTTGATGAACGTTATAAAGTATATCGTAGAGATCGTCTGTGTACAAAAAATACTAAGCAGGATGGTGGTGGAGTATTACTAGCGGTCTCACATAAAATACCATCTGTTCAAATTTCCCAATGGGATAGTGACATAGAATGTGTTTGGGTTCAGATACAACTTGCTGTTAACAATATTGCTAAAAAGATTTTAATTTGTGTTGTGTATTTGCCACCCCCTGTCAAGTTAAATGTTTTGTGTAATTTTTTGCGAACTGTGGAAAATGCTTTGAATCATACTGATGATATAATCATTCTTGGCGATTTTAACCTTGGATTTATTAACTGGACTTCGGTTGAGGGGCGTGCCATTATGACCCCATCTAACTTTGATACAAAGCTGGGATTTACTTTAGTAGATTTTATGTTTGCCAATAACCTACAACAGTTTAATTGTATAGCAAATAGTAAAAGTAGATATCTAGATCTAATTATAAGTAACGTACCTAATTCCTCCATTACAGAACCACTTCAGCTTTTAAGTAAATGCTATCCTGTTCACCCTAGTCTATTGTTAACTATCATGGTTGATAATATGCATTATTTGAAACCTAAGAATTGTTATGCTTTTAATTTTTTTAAGGCTGATTATACAAACATAGTTAAGGAACTGTCACATATTGAATGGAAAGACTTGTTTCAAAAATGTAATAATGTTAATGATATGGTTACTGAGCTTTATAAGGTCTTGGATCAGGTTAAAGACAAATTCGTACCAAGTCGTGTGGTTGGAAGAACTCGTCGTCCTCCGTGGTTTAGTCGAAATCTTGTGAGGCTCTTGGCTGAGAAAGATAAATTGCGTAAGCGTTTTCGTAAATACAGCAATCCTCGAGATGAACTTGAATTTCAGTTATTACGCAGCAGATGCCATAAATTGTTTGATGTGTGCTATGGTAAGTTTGTTGAATCGGTAGAGGCGAATATTTGTAGAAATCCTAAAGCGTTCTGGTCATTTGTTAAGAGTAAACGCAAAAGTCCTTCATATATTCCTTCTCAAATGTACTTAGACGGTGTGGAAATAAATGCAGGACAAGAAATCACAAATTCTTTTGCCCATCATTTTTCTTCTGTTTATTCCACAAGTAACATCCAATCAGAAGAACATGGTAATATTGAATATACTGATAGTGTTAATAGTAACTTTTTGACGACAGTTGCGTTTGAAGAGTCTGAAGTACAAAGAGTAATTAAGAAGCTGGATATTTCTAAGGGTGCTGGCCCAGATACTTTTCCACCAATATTCGTCAAGAATTGTGTGGAAGTCATCACAAAGCCTTTAACGCTAATTTTTAATCGTTCTCTCAAAGATGGTACTTTTCCCGATGTATGGAAAAAATGCCGAATTGTTCCAGTACATAAGAAGGGTAACATAAATTCTATTAAAAATTATCGGCCTATTTCGATTCTTTCGTGTTTTGCCAAGCTTTTTGAATGCCTCATTTACCCGGCGATTACCAAACTACTCTATAGCCAGCTTTGCGAGTTTCAACATGGATTTTTATCGGACCGTTCTGCACAAACTAATTTAGTATCATTTATTTCGGACGTATCACGGGAGGTCGACAGAGGTAACCAAGTAGATGCTGTCTATACCGATTTCAGTAGCGCATTTGATAAAGTTAACCACTCGGCTCTTTTAAGGAAATTAAGTGTTTTCGGTATAGGTGGCCCGTTGTTGAAATGGTTTGAGTCTTATCTCATAAACCGTCCGCAAACTGTGGTTGTTAATGGCTTTGCATCAGACACCTATATCGCCAGCTCAGGAGTACCACAGGGATCGCATCTGGGACCTTTGTTGTTTCTAGTTTTTATAAACGACATAGCTAAAGAAATAAAACACTGTAAATTTCTATTATATGCTGATGATCTAAAATTATATAAAACCATCAATTCGGTTGAAGATGAACACGCTCTGCAGCAGGATATAAATGCCATTATTGGCTGGTGCAATTCAAACAGCATGGCCCTCAATGCGAGTAAGTGTTACCACATAAAATATTCAAAAAAAAAGACGCCCCTAGTAACTAGTTATCGTATTGCTGATGATGTACTTGAGGAGGTCAAGGAAATTCGTGACCTTGGAGTCCTATTAGATAGCTCTCTCACATTTAAACCACACATTAACTCTGTTGTGACCAAAGCTGCTGGTATGCTGGGATTCATCAAAAGGAATACTAAGGGGTTTAAAAATATTAGAAGCAAGATACTCCTATACAATGCTTTGGTGCGTAGCCACCTTGAGTATGCATCCTGTGCTTGGAACCCCTTCTATACTGTGCATTCACAAAGAATTGAGAGCATCCAGAGAGCTTTCAGCAGACATCTTGCCTTTAGTATAAGTGGTTTTTCACACAGGCAACCGTACGATCAGCGACTTAGTAAATTTGAAATGGTTAGCCTTCAAGCACGCCGAAGGACTTCAGACTTACTTTTTCTTTATAAAATTATTAATGGTGGTATTTGCTGTAGTCATTTATTATCTAGCATCTCATTGCAGGTTCCTGGTAGGTATCCTAGACAACGCATACGCAAGTTATTTGCCCTACCGTTTTCGAGAACTAATCTTGGTCTCCAATCTCCCGTGGTGCGAATTTGTCAGGAATATAATAATTTGTGTAATCAAATTGAGGATCTAGACATCTTTAATGACAGTTTTAATGTATTTAAGAATAAGTTGTTGAAATATTTTAGTCAATAGGTAGTTTTGCGTAATTAAAGTTTGAACTGTTTTCGTTTGCGATTATATGTTATAACTTATAAGAGCTATGCACGCTAATAATTGTGATGCATATCAGATATTTTTGTGAATTAAGTTGTTTTTGTTAAATATTGTAATATGTATCATGTAGCAGTGCTTTACTATAAAATAAATAAATAAATAAATAAATCCCACGCCTGATATAGGAAATCAGTTGGGAAAACACTTAAAAAAAAATAACAATCTTTATTAACCTAAAGATTACAATTAAAATAAAAGATAACGAAATTAACACGATTCAAAATCAAATATAATACTCGAAAATAATGGCAAGTAAAACTAGGAAATATCACCACGAAGAGTCGCAGCACGTCCGACCGGTCTGATGTTCAGCAGCAAAGTGAGTGCAAGCCGGCGCGCGTCCTGCTTTTATACAGAAGTGCGGGTATTACCCACTCCTATTTTCTATGATTCCTAACAATAGTATAATAATATGTATGTTAGGGCGTTTGTGCACTACCACTGAATTTTACCGATCCGGAAAAAAACGGATGCTTGTATTTAATTAATTACTAATATAAATGATTAATTATTAAAATACAAGCATCCGATTTTTTCCGGATCGGTAAAATTCAGTGGTAGTGCACAAACGCCCTTAGTCTGTAAGGAATTTATTATGGGCCAAATATTGTAACAATAATATTGTGGTTGCCTGAAATAAATGTATAAATAAATAAATAAAATAAAGCGTATTTAATTTTGATGTTTAATGTAGTAACAATGCTATAGGTACTGTGGTATTATATTGTGAGAATATGATACCTCCTTGCGTTGTCTATGGTTGATTTATGTTTTTTATAGTATTCAAAATATCGAATGCATTGTCATTACGCGAGTAGTTTGTTACGCGTTGTCCAGAACGATTCCACGCTTGCGTGTTGTAGTAGATAGATTATATCGGCCGTAGCGCCGCAGTAAAGATTTGTCTCTCTATAATTCCATTTTTGTATTAATTGATTCCCATACGTGGGCTTCTCAGTACCCTATCCCCAAGACTATATATCTCGCCACCGACCGATCCCATGTGAGTGGTTCATAAATATTTGACGACATATGTACGCGTCGGCGAACGCCGATACATTCGCTTTGCGTTTTTTATTCACTATGCACGTATCTTGTATATCAAGCAACCACAGAGCAGGGAACTTCAGGGAACAAAAAATGAGATTCCAACAGCATCTAAGTAGTTTTAAGGGGATTTTTTATACTGTGGAGTTGAGTTATGATTAGGTTCATTACGTGTAAGGGAATATTGATTGAAGAACATTCATCTTCAGTCAATATGAGAGTAGTTCGATTTAAAGGAGCGCTTTTTCTTCCGCGAGGCTTCATATTTGTCAATGTCTGGCGTCGTTCTCAAGGCATTTGTCGGGAATTTGGCCCGAATACTCGAATACTGTATTCGCCGATATACTTCGGGAGTATATCAACACTGCTGAAGGAATAGCTGATTTTGTGAGGGAATTTTGTCGATGTTATCGGAACGCGAATATGGGGTTGTATGGGAGGCTGGCTTTATTAATATGGGGATACTGATTTTGGGGATAATACAAAGGTTCTGTGTATTGCTTTTTTGGAAGAAAAAATCTTTTCTTTGTATGTTTGTTACGTTATGATCATTTTGATCATAACGTAACAAACAAACGTTTTTTGACGACCGATTTGGCGCAGGGGTAGGCTACGCGCCAGTGGTCTCGGGTACGATTCCCGAACAAGACAAATATTTGTGTGCATGAACATGTCTATTTGTTTTGGTCTGGGTGTTTTCTATGTGTATTAAGTATGTATTTACAAACAAAAAGTATTTTAGTATATATTTATCCGTTATCAAGTTTTCCATGATACAGTTTCTTAATGAAATTAAAATGGGCTTAGTTAATTGGTGTGAATGTAAGAAGTTATTTATTTATTATTTGATCTCCAAAATAGTACTGCACTGTAAAAGAAAATTATGTATAATACATTCTTATCTGTTAGGTTTAGGAAAAACTGTGATGGAAAAACCACCAGCCCTGTAAGAAGCTTTCATGCGGGATGATTTTAATAAATTTTTTTTCCTATTTATTTATTTATTTTATTTTATTTTATTTTCAAAGACACAGTAACAAACAACAGAATAAAACACATACAAAACAACTTAAAAATAAATAACACACATATTCTGATGTTCGATTATAACTATGTTCATCATTTAAATAAACAATTAATCACTAATAAATCAAATTACAAAAAAAAAGGAAAATAAAGGGAAACACTAAGCACAATAAATAAACAAATACATAACTTCAACCGTCCACATGACAATTTTTCAACAATACATTTCTGAAAGTGGTGGTCTCATTGTTAAAAACATCAAACTCAGCACATATGTTATTGTAAGATCTACACATTCTGTGCAGTGGGTTGTTCATTGACACATTATTTTTACATAGAGGTATACTAAATAGCTGTGGATTACGAGTTGATCGGGTAGGCACTTTGAAATGTAGCATTTGTAGTAATTTAGAGTCATAGATTAATAACTCTTCGCTTCGCTTACGCTAGATCGATAGTCTTCATACTAAAGCTTTGTCAAAAGTGAAGCAAAAAATCAGATTTATGTGTGTGCGAGCATTACGTGCCTACGTGCGCCGACAAGCCCCGACACTCACACAAACAAAACTTTGATGTTAACAAAACGGGACGTTCGTGTAAAGTCGGGGGCCGACTGAGCCAAATTGGCTCAGTTTGAATTGCTTCATTTTCTTAGGCCTACTCGGTTTCTAGGCGTTATTATTCTAAGTTTAGAGTCATACTCCCCGTTAACAATACGGTGAAGTAAGGCCAGGTCGGTTATCCATCAACGTTTTTCCAAGCTCAGCATATTGAGATACCCTAATCGGTCATTATAATGTGGGAATTTACGTCTTATGCCAAACCTAGTGCACAGAGCTCTTAGAAATCTACGTTGGATTGCTTCAATTCTATTGATGTGAGAAGAATACAAAGGAGACCATACAGAGGAACAGTATTCGAGTATGCTACGGACCAGGACTACATACAATATTATCCAAGTCTTTACATTTCGAAATGGCTTTGCTTGACGCAACACAAAAGAGAGCGTAGGGGTAGCCCTACCACATAATAATATGTTATACTTGCAAAACTGCATTGTGATTGCATAATTTTAAATCTTTATTGTTTTACATACTATTTTATATTATTATTAGCTGAACTTTAGTCTGAGCAGGATGATAGTAACAGACATACATACAAACAAACAACCTCTAACCCCAAACGCATATACCGCCTCCGTTCCGTTCTGTCCGTGTCGTGGGTAAAAAGCTATTCAAAGGAACATTCCAGAGACTGCTACTTATAGTGTGCAATAAACTGAATAGAATTGATGAACATAATAAAAAAACAAACTCCTCACATCCATTTTTATTGATATAATAAAAAATAAATAAAATAATAGTTCTATAGGTAGCCCATAGTAAATTTCTTAAGAAACTGTGTCTACCTGAACTTGATAACGGATAAATATATACTTAAATACTTTTGGTTTGTAAATACAAACTTATTATACATAGAAAACACCCAGACCAAGACATATAGATTGGCATAAAGTAATATTTATAAGTAGGTAGGTATTTTATTGAAACAGGCGTCTTACTTCCGCAAAAAAACACAACATGCAAAATGCAACGCCCGCCCGCCGGCTCGCAAAAAAATGCACATGCACACCACCCTCAGTGCACAGCTGCAGATCTATATCAAGTGGTGCAAGAGGGCGCTGCTCTCTTGCAAGCACGATAACACCATGGCGGGAGCTGTGGTAATGGAAAGATACTCATCCCTTTACGAGTTTTTCCTTTTTTTATAAAAACTGGTTAAGCATTTGACCGCCATCCTGCTAAACAGACAGGATGCAGTCTAGGGTGTAGCATGCTTACCCAGTAGGTGCCCATTCACTCTTGCCTTGAAAAGGCCAAGGTTGTAATGATTGGGGAATACATGCGCAGGCAGCGTATTCCAATCTTTAGCAGCTCGCATTAAGAAAGAATTAGCAAAGCGCTTCGTACGGACGGGTGGAATGTCTACTATGTAGGGATGGTAAGCTAACCTGCGTCTTGTACTCCGATGGTGGAAAGGGGCAGGAGGAACAAGATCATGGAGTTCCTGTGCGCACTCTCCAAAGTGTATCCTATAGAACACAGATAAGCTAGCAACTCTACGGCGGTGATTGAGACTTTGTAGTTTATCTTTATCTAAAGTTGTGTCTCCAATGAGCTTCTTTGCACGGTTATTATATTATTATTAAGTTTATCCATAAATACTTGATTATATGGGCGTTTGTGCACTACACTGAATTTTACCGATCCGGAAAAAAACAGATGCTTGTATTTTAATAATTAAACATTTATAATAGTAAGAATTTATTTATTTCGTGTAGTTTCAATGTTTCAAACCCTAAACTACACGAAATAAATAAATTCTTACTATTATAAATGATTAATTATTAAAATACAAGCATCCGTTTTTTTCCGCATCGGTAAAATTCAGTGTAGTGCACAAACTCTGAGTAATACCAATCACTATTCAATTAATAAAAGATCCCGTTTCCTTAACGAATGGTAAAAGGCCGGTTACACAATTAAACGACTGGTTTGCTTATACGATAACATTTCTCAATTTAAATCAACTGAGGTATTTTATTTTCATCAATAACTGCAATGTTTTAATATTCCCACGATGGGAGAACCTTAACTTTATGTTAATATACCTATGTATGTATATTAACTTTATGGGGAGAACCGACCCACAGTAGGTAAAAGTAACGAGTATCGACCAAAACGCAGAACCAATATGGACTTTGAGTGTTCATCATTTCACCCGTACGATGCCCAATGCTGGGCATAGGCCTCCCCCAAGGATCTCCACAACGATCGGTCCCGCGCTGCCCGCATCCAGCGGCTTCCCGCGACCTTGACCAGATCGTCGGTCCACCATATAGGGGGCCTGCCCACGGAACGTCGGCGTCGTCCGGTTCGCGGTCGGCATTCGAGAACCTTTCCGCCCCAACGGCCATCGGTTATCCGCGCTATGTGCCCGCCCACTGCCTCTTCAAGTGAGCAATCCTTCGAGCGATGTCGGTCGTTTTAGTTCTCCTGCGGATCTCATCGTTTCTGATTCGATCGAGCAGGGAAATACCAAGCATAGCTCTCTCCATTGCTCGCTGGGTGACCTTGAGCCTTCTTATGAGACCCATAGTAAAAGACCGCGTCTCGCTTCCATAAGTCAAGACCTTAGTCTTGAGACATTGAGGAATTTTGCTGCAAATGCAAGCCGGTAACTAACTTTAGCACGTAGTAGCTCCAGATAGTATTTGTGGGTTACCCATCCCTCTGCAAGTTTTAACAGCCTTTGTGGTCTAGTAGTACTCACTACCGGTATCAGACCCAGAGGTCCCGGATTCGATTCCCAGATGGGGTACATACTTTATTCGGTTTGGTTGGTGGAGGGCTTGTGCGCCTGGCTAGCTACCACCATCTTATCTAAAGGCATAATCAGACGAGGGACTTTTGTCCTCGGCGGACAAAAAGTCCCTGTACGCCTAAAAAATGTCCTCCGAGTACTTTTACCGGACTCAACGCATACGGTGTGCGGTCATTTGTTGCCCGGAAACGTACAACTTCACTATCGAGCGCTCAAGTTTGCGCGCCAGTTTGGAGGATTCTGGGGTAGTGCGCTTCCACCTTCAGCCTTATTATCACTTAACATCAGGTGTGATGAAGGCTAAGTGCTACCCCGTTGTGGATAAAAAGTGGTTTTCAAATGCGAAGCTCAGCAGGCATAACATTGTAATCATCATCATCATCCAATATAAGTCCACCCACTGCTGGGCCACAGGCCAGGATAAGGAGAATAGAATAAGATTGGTGGGTATTAATGACTGCAAACGCAACCGGGACCAATAGCTTAACGTGCCTTCCGAAGCACAGAAGAGCTGAGGATAACAAATTTTTGGTCACCCATCCCGTGAATGACCACTGCGAAAGTTGCTTAACCTCAACGATCTCAGGCCGAGTTCTAACCACTGTGCAACAGGCTCCTTAGTGCAATGCGCCATTGTAACAGTCCCAAAAAGAATGTAAATACTTTCCAAAATATTAATTTAACTAATAACTAGACGTTAAATGTTGGACTCGGCCATAATCACATTTACAAATTGTCTAAACGATTACGAGAGCCGTTAGTAGTCACCGGCCATATATATAGAGATATTTTAATTGTTTTCCTTCTATTTTTTATTAAAATGAAGTTCTTGGTAAGTAATATTTAATCACATTCTCACGGGATAACGTCGTGTAGTCCACGCAGGTGAAGCCGATGGCGGAAAGCTAGTTTCAATATAAAAGAGCCAGTTCCTCAGTGATTGAGAATAGGGAGTAGCACGATTGCACCTACAACCTTATCTTTGCTTAACATCATGTGATAAAGGCTACACCGTTGAGGTTCAAAAAACTTCAAAAATACTTAATCCTCGTGATATTGTTACAGATCGTACTGGCCGTTACCGCAGTCATTGCCTTACCCATTTTAGATGCTAATTTAAAAACAAAAACCCCTGAAGTGCTCGATGCCATTGATGGAAAACCGGAAATAAAGGCCGACGTATCTATCCCTACTTTAGGTGAAGAGACAAAAGACGGTGTAGCAGTAGAAGTGAATGCAGATATTAAAGAAGATAAAAAGGAGGTGGTAGAAGTAAAAGAAGATGCAAAGGAGCCAGCAAAAGAGGTTGAAACTGAACCTTTTGATGAAGAATTGTTAGCGGCTTTTGCTGACCCTAAGACGGAGGAAATGCCAGAAACAATGCCAGGAGCCATGCCAGAAGCTATGCCAGAAGCCATGCCAGAAGCAATTCCAGAAGCCATGCTAGAAGCCGTGCCAGAAGCCATACCAGAACCCGTGTCAGAAGCCATGCCAGAACCCATTCCAGAAGCCATGCTAGAAGCCGTGCCAGAAGCCATGCCAGAACCCGTGTCAGAAGCCATGCCAGAAGCCATGCCAGAAGCCATTCCAGAAGCCATGCTAGAAGCCGTGCCAGAAGCCATGCCAGAACCCGTGTCAGAAGCCATGCCAGAAGCCGTGTCAGAACCCGTGCCTGAAGAAAGCTTCTGGCAAAGTCTCTGGCGCGGCTTCTGGCATGCTTAGCTTAGTGTAGAATATTTAAGCTGTGAAGTAATGATTACCTTTGTAAAAAGAAAAAAAAATTACAATAAAAAAGAGAAAAGTAGAAAATGAAGTATTTAGAAAAAATCGACCCGTCTCACAATTTCTCACGAGAAAGTTAATAAATTGAATTGGCCAGGACAATTTGTTCTTTATTTAGTCTGTGGTTTAGCCATTATTGACCATATTCTTAACTGTGATTCTAAATGAACTCAATGTGGCCAATGGTAAATACAAAAGCTTTTGCTAAGCAAGTAGCTAAAAGAACCACGAGCTCTAGAAGTAGGTATGTAGCTTTCAGAACCCGCGCCTCCGGGGATCCGGGCCGATGCTCTGACCAACTAAGCTAGCAAAGGCTTACACGACTCGTCGAATTTTGCTATCACTTGTTACGCTGTAGGCCACCGTTGCTTCATTAACACGTTCGCTGCGGAGCCATTTTTCATGGGCTTTCAGCCAGTGCGTATGAGGTCTTTTCGAGGCAAGGTTGAACTTCTTTGCGGTGCGTATGAGACCTTTTCGACCTCACGAAACGGTGTTTCTAAAAAACACCCTAAATATAGGCCAAATGTGACAATAATTGCTTGAAACGCTACCATATTAAACTTAAATAGTTGTAAAAGTTGAATCCAGCTTCGCCGACAGTTATGACATTTCAGTATTGAATAAAAATAAAAAAAAATATTTGACATCTGTTCTGCCTCACACCGCACTAAAAGAAAGTTCGATTTTTGTCTCGACTAGGGATGGGAATAAAAGAGAGTTGCAGTTACGATAATATTATAATATTTATTCAATGAAATCAATCAAAATGTTTTCAAATCAAAAAAGGGCAAGCAGAAGAATTTATCACACTGAACACCAAAATATATTTTTTTTGTTTTTTTTTTTGCTGCCTAAGTGCTATTTAACGTAAGCCTTAATTTGACGTGTATGTACTTTTACTTATTGACTATAACAGCTCTGACCATTGCATAATTGAAAGAGAATTCGCTAAAAGCGAAGACAGACTTCATACTGGGTGAAAAAGGTTACCCTGCAACAACGCTGGTATTCTTGCAGGGCCTGTGTGAGCAACATCGCCATCGAAAAGACATAATAATTTAGCACAAACACTGACAATCAACAAAATAATAATAAAAAAAATATATAGTACACAATGGGTTTGGGAAAGGTATTTTTATTTATTTATTTTTTAAATATATACATTCTAACTTAAAATACGTCATTGAAATTTTTTCCGTAGCCCTTCAAAATACTTCACAAGAAATTTTTAAAGATTCGTTAAAACGACCACGTGCTATTGTTTTCGTGACAGCCACAACGCGCCCGGAAGCCGCGGGTGTGACGTCGTCGTACAGCTCGCTTCTCTCGCTAGTCTCATACAATATTGTATTATTCGGGAAAATTATCAACATGTTCTCACAGGTAGGTATATAAATATTGTATTGTGCCTCTGTGTACGAATACTTCGATCAAAACACTAAATAAAATCTTTTTTCGTAAAAAATCTAAATTTCGATGAAAAGTGACTCCAGAAACTCCATAACTAGTAGAAATAAAAAATTAACTATAAAACAAGACTTCAATTCAATGTCTGCTCTGAACCAGTGCAGCTGTGCGAGTAGGTAAGTATGAACGCCCGGTGCGGTATAGGGGTGGTCAGGCTGAATGACGTCACACGGCAATAAGCCGATTGCCAGCGAACAAAGTCTTTTAAGCAAATTCAGTTTTACAATAACTTTGTAGATACTAATCGTATCGAAGTGAAATAAAACCATTGGTTTTGGAATAACGGCTTCTATACTGGTAAAGGATAAAAATGAACTTTTTTTATTTTTCCCATGTCCATTTACTGTCTCAGCGATATGAAAGGCCAAGAGGCTAACAAGGCTGGTATTCACATTTAAAAAAATATACAGGGTAATTTTTTTATCAGTGCACAAATTTTTAGGATCGACTCAGAATCGATAAGTGAACAATTTTCTCCTAGAAACATGTCGAAATACGACAAAAATTTTTGGACTTCCCATACTAATTTGATCACGTGATCAGTCCGATTTGTATGAAAGGTCAAAAAAAATTTGTCATATTTCGACCTATGTTTCTAGGAGAAAGTTGTTCACTTACCGATTCTGAGTCGATCCTAAAAATTTGTGCACTGATAAAAAATTATCCTGTATAATAATAAAAACGTATTAACATTTTGCAATTCACAAGTCAAAAAACTAAGATTATTGGCATTTGCCATAAGGCTCATCGTCTTTGCTTGTCATACAAAAGGATGAATTTTTTTCACTACTGTGATGTGATGTAACTACTAAACAGAACTATAGACTTCTGTAAACGGGTAGGAGTAAACGGTGGAGTAGAGCGGTAGAGGTAGCTTTCCCGCGGTGCTAGCTACTCTACTCTACCAAATTTCAGTGCCTACTCTACTCTACCAAAGATGTTTACATTACAGAAAAATGGAAAATGAAGTATTTAGAAAAAATCGACCCGTCTCACAACTAGCTCCGATGGGACTCGAACCCACGACCTTTCGCTTTCCGGGCGACTGCTCTAACCACTGAGCTACGGAGTCGTTACGAGAAGCGACGAATTTATCGCCTGCACGATGCACTAAAAAGAGTGAAATAAAAATTATTTTTATAAAAAAATAAAACCGCCTTCAAAAAAACCACATCAAAAAAGTAAGAAATAATTCCTCACCAAATAAATAACGTAAGTACTTTGAAGTCGGGCGTGAAACATGTACATTTTTTTGTTGTTTTTGTTAAAACCCGCCCGACTTCAAAGTACTTACGTTATTTATTTGGTGAGGAATTATTTCTTACTTTTTTGATGTGGTTTTTTTGAAGGCGGTTTTATTTTTTTATAAAAATAATTTTTATTTCACTCTTTTTAGTGCATCGTGCAGGCAATTTACGTGTTTTCTGGTAAATAGGTATGTGATCAAACTGAAAACCTCCTTTTTCAAAGTCGGTTAAAATACCTTGAGGTATCCCCTTTTTAACAAAACAAGAATCATCTAAATCGGTTTATAAACAAAGGAGTTATGCCTAAAGATACGTATTAAATTCACATAAAGTGGTAACGAAAACGACAGTATTTTCAAGATTTCCTGGAAACTACTGAACGGATTTCAAAATTTCAAAAAATGGAACCAACTTGGAAACCAACCTGATGTAATAACGTTTGAACCATTTCAATCGGTTCAGCCGTCTTCGAGTAATCGGTGGACATACACAAAAAAAAAAAAAAAACATACATACAGACGAATAGAGAACCTCCTCCTTTTTGATTTAGAAGTCGGTTAAAAATGTCGACGTCCGATAGCATTGCTCAGCACGTGGCTAAAGTAGAAAGCTTGGTAAAACAACTTAAAGAGAGTGGAGAGATCGTTAGTGATATGTCAATTATTACTAAAATATTGAGTACTTTACCTCCCAAGTACAGATCCGTACGCCAGGCTTGGATGTCGCTTGATCCCAAGAACCAAACCATAGTAAACTTAACAGCTCGCTTGTTGGATGAAGAAGCAAGCTTGAGTGTAGAAGAAGAGAATGAAACTGCTTTATTAGTGGCAAAACAAAGTACAAAGAAGAAAATTATTCCTTTAGTAAAGACAAACAAAGAATTTAATGAAAAGTCTCATCGCTTTACTTGTTATAATTGTGGTAAACGTGGTCACTTCGCAAGGGATTGTCGTGCTCCTAAACAAAAACATAAACAACAAAGTGAAAGAAATATGTTAGCTTTCAATATATCAAATACAGATTGGAAAAGCAATGATGAAGGCTTCCGTTGGATATTAGACAGCGGGGCCTCGGCTCACATGTCTTTTAAACGGGAAAACTTTGTTGAATTGTATGAGTATACTGGAGCTCCACTAAAACTAGGAAACCAAGAAGCTGTTGAAGTGATTGGTCAAGGAAACATTATGATAGACAAGTGTGTCAATGGACAGTGGGAGACAAGTATTTTGAAAAATGTGCTGTATGTTCCAAAACTTAGAAGAAACCTATTTTCTGAAGGAGTAGTGACAAGACAAGGTTATAATATTGTTAAGAAACATACTGAAGCTTTGATTTACAACAAAGTAGTATTGTGTGCTTCCTTGCAAAGTAACAATTTATATGAATTGAACATGAGAACAATACAAAATCCAGTATGTAATGTAGTCCAGAAATTAGACCTTAAAACATGGCATGAACGCTTGGGCCACTTGAATGTGAAAGAAATACAAAATATGTGCAAGAACAATGTATAACTGGTGTGGACTTATCAGATTGCGACAAGTTTGTTTGCGAGGGTGGTGCTTATGGCAAGCATGCTCGTAAACCATTCAAGAAATCAAGCAGAGAACCACAACAACCAGGTGATGTTGTGTACAGCGATGTCTGTGGACCATTCAGTGTGCCTTCCGTACAAGGTATGAGATATTTTGTTATTTTCAAAGACGCTGCAACAAGTTTCAGATATGTATATTTTTTAAAAAACAAATGCGATGTCTTGAGCTGTTTCAAAAAGTTTAATCTGGTGGTTAAAAATAAGTTTGCACATAGTGTAAGAATTTTACACACTGATAATGGTGGAGAATATACCAGCAAAGACTTTAAAGAATACCTTGACAGTGAGGGGATTTCTCATGAGCTCACTGCCCCCTACACGCCTGAACAAAATGGCCGGGCAGAAAGAGAAATTAGAACAATAGTTGAAAGTGCTAGATCCATGCTTTATGCTCGTAGTGTACCACTTAATCTATGGGCAGAAGCAGCAATTGTGCTGTTTATTTATTAAATCGCACATCTTCAAGTCAGACACCAAATGTTACACCTATTGAGTTGTGGAATGGTGTTAAACCTAGTTTGGATCATGTCAGAGTGTTTGGATGTGAAGGCTATGTTCATGTGCCCGACCAATTGAGAAAGAAGCTTGATTCTAAAAGTCATAAGATGATGTTAGTTGGTTACGATAATACTAACTATAAAATGTATGATTCAACAACAAGAAGAATTACAATATCAAGAAATGTTATTTTTAATGAACAGAAAAGTCCAGAACTTAAACGGAATGAAGCTCAAATTTTTATATGTGATGATATTGAAGAGAATGCACAAGAGTCTGTGGATAACATAGATCAGAACTGTGAAAGATTACAAAACAGTGATGGTGACATCTTACATAGCACTCAGACATATATGAGTGACCAGAATTGTGAAAGTGATGATAGCGCACATACTGCTATTGATGAAAATGATGACTCTTATGAACCTTCACGTGAAATTGATCTCGGCAACATAGATCAGTCAAACATTACTTTAAGACCAAGACCTCAAAGAAGCAATTTTTACGAGGCAAACCTAATGGAATTGGATATACCTACTACATATGTACAAGCTATGAACTGTGAGAATAGTAACCAATGGAAGGAAGCTATAAGAGAAGAATTACAGTCACTAGAAGAAAATAAAACATGGAAGTTAATAGATAAGAAAAATGAGAAGACAGTGACCTCAAAATGGGTATTTTGTATAAAGAGGAACTCTGAAGGAAATATAAAAAGATACAAAGCCCGTCTCTGTGCACGTGGCTTCACACAAGAAAAGGGTGTTGATTATAAGGAAACCTTCTCACCGACAACAAGATATGACTCTATACGAGTCATACTTTCTCTTTCAGCTCAAGACAATCATGAAATCAAACAATTTGATGTCAAAACAGCATTTTTATATGGTGAGTTGTTAGAGGATGTCTACATGGAGGTACCTAAGGGGGTTCAAGCCAAGCCAGGAAAGATATGTAAGTTATTAAAATCTGTATATGGTTTGAAGCAGTCGTCACGCTGCTGGAATAGAAAATTTTCTTTATTCTTAACTTCATATGGCTTTGAAATCTGTCCCTCAGACAATTGTATTTTTGTCGGTCATTTTAATAATTATAAAGTTATTTTAATTTTGTATGTGGACGATGCCTTATTAATATCTAAAAGTAATGATACATTGTTGCAAATCATTAATCATTTAAAACAAAATTTTAAAATAAAAGAAATGAATTTAAATATGTTTGTTGGCATTGAGATTACTAAAATGAATGGAGCAATTGTTTTAAGTCAAAGACAGTATATAGAGCAATTAATAAATAGATTTAACATGTCAGAAGCCAATCCTTGTAGTACCCCTGCTGATAATAATGTTGTCTTAAAGAAAAATGTTGGTGAAAGTACTATTGATTTTCCATATAGGGAAGCAGTGGGAGCCCTGATGTTTTTGTCAACCGTATCTAGGCCTGACATTTCTTATGCATTAAATGTAGTTAGTAGACATTTGAATAATCCCAGTGGGGATCATGTAAATGCTGTTAAAAGAATTATTCGATATTTGTTAAAGACAAAAGACCTTTGTATTACTTATAATCGTAATAGTGAATTAATAGGCTATTCTGATGCTGATTTTGCCTCAGACATTGATTCCAGAAAATCCAATACTGGATATGTCTTCATGATGAATGGTGGACCTGTTACTTGGGCTAGTAGAAAGCAAAGTACTGTGGCATTATCAACGACAGAATCTGAATATATGGCTGCAAGTGAAGCTGCCAAAGAAATTTTATGGCTCAGACAATTGTTAATTGATATTGATGAACCTCAATTGATAGTGAATCTATGTATCGATAATCAGAGTGCTATTAAACTCATTAAAAATCCTATCTATCATAGAAGGTCGAAACACATAGATATAAGGTATAATTTCATACGAGAAAAAGTTGAACAAAATATTATTATTATAAAGTATGTAGAAAGCTTAAACCAACTTGCCGATTTTCTAACAAAGGCTTTGCCTTCTGGTAAATTTACTCGTAATAGGGATCTAGTATTTAATATAAACTAAGGATATACATATGATATATTTAAAATAATAATTAAAAGTTACATAGTTATTTTTGTTAAGTTTTCTTGTTAAAGTATTTAAAGTAGATAGTTGAATTTAAGCTATAGAGAGTAATTATTATAAAATGTAAGTGGGAGCGTTAATAAATAAATCTTACTGAAGTTGAGTAAGTAATTTTATGTTCGTGTTACTTATATAAAATTAGTGGGAGTGTTAAAAGTAATTTTATATTACACTATATGGCTGTATAAAATAAATCCTTTGCGTTTTCTAATGATACAATAAGTTGTCTGTGGTGTTGCTCTCTCTCTCTGAATGGCGGCGTTGTGTGCTTTACATGTATGTACAATTTATTTTTATGAAATAAAACTAAAAGTGAAATCAGAAGTCTTGTTTATTGAAACTAACCAGATTCTAATACGTACAAGCTGAATTCTACTTTATTGCGTTATAGTAAGAGATACTATGTATTTAAATGACTTAGCGGAGTGAACTATCTGTTCCATAGAAACGATTTAGTGTCTGTATTACTACCTACTAAGTAGTTCTGGAGGATTTGGAGTCCCTTTTCATCGCACTACACTAACCGCCGGTTTCTGAAACGCCAATCAAAATTAAAATTAGCTAACAGACTGTTAACAGACTGTCACAATTAGTTCCAGATTAAAAGCACCTTGGGTTTCTGAAACGAAAATTATCTTACAATTAGGTTTAGATTTGTATGGGCACTGACAGACTGTTAACAGACTGTTGACAGTCTGTCACATTTTTCTTCCAGAAACCCAAACTACAAATAATTGGAGATTAATTGGGAATTAGGTAATTTAATTTTAATTGGCGTTTCGGAAACCAGCGGTAAATTTTTCGATTTTTTCACCTCATCGTGTCAGCCGAACGACGCCCACTGCTGGGCATAGGCCTCCCCCAAGGATCTCCACAACGATCGGTCCTGTGCTGCCCGCATCCAGCGGCGCACCGCGACCGCCACCAGATCGTCGGTCCATTCTGGTAGCAGCCTTCGTACAGGCTGGAGATCCCTAATAGCGATGCATGGGAAAACAACAAGAATAAATAGTGATTATAGTGTTTTAGTTACTTCCACCGTAGTAACCCTGAAGCTTAGAAGTAGGTACTACACTGGTAAACTTAATACATTAACATTTAACATTTTTTTACCTCGTGGCACACGAATAAAGATTTTATTCGGTGTTTTCATAGAAGTATTCGTACACTGAGGCACAATACAGTATTTATATACAGTACTTTACAATATTGTATGCGCGAGTCGCGCCACGCGTAGGTACTTTCCGAACGAGACTAGCGAGAGAATTGAGCTGTATGACGTCACGCCCGCGGCTTCCGGGCACATTGTGACTGACACGAAAACAATAGCACGAGATGTGTCATGTCAAATCAAAATATATGGGAACTATATTTTCAACAATAAATAAATAATAAATAAAAGTAAAAAATATTTATTTCAAGCAAAGTGGCCCATTAATAATGCTATGTTATTAATTTTACTACATAGCCTTAAAAAAATATTCCGAGTACAAAAGTTTGGTCAAAAATTGCAAGTACTTTACTCATAAAAGAGGAAACTAAAATGAAAAAGAGGCAACTTTGGATATTTTTTATATAGAAAACTTTGCTGAAGGAAGTCAGACCTCTAATTAGATCCTCAACTAAAATAATATACTTACTTATAGATTTTTTGAGACATTTACGACAACTCAGTATTGTTTAATCAGATTTAAAAAAATAATTTAACTAATTACCAGCCGTTAAATGTTGGACTCGGCCTTAATCACATTAACAAATTGTCCAAACGATTACGAGACCCGTTAGTGGTCACCGGCCTTATTATATAAAGAGGTATTTTATTGTTTTCCTTCTATTCCTTCAAAATGAAGTTCTTGGTAAGTAGTATTTTAGTTATTATTTAATAAATAAAAAAATAACTTCTTACAATCACACCAATTATCTAAGCCCATATTAATTTCATTAAGAAACTGTATCATGGAAAACTTGATAACGGATAAATATATACTTAAATACTTTTTTGTTTATAAATACATACTTAATATACATAGTAAACACCCAGACCAAGACAAATAGACATGTTCATGCACACAAATATTTGTCTTGTTCGGGAATCGAACCCGAGACCTCTGGCGCAGAAGGTGGGTAGCCTACCCATGCGCCAAATCGGTCGTCAAATAAAGTCGTAATAGAATCACTAAATGTATTCTAAAGGCTTTTAATTTCTCAATTCTAAAAATAAAACATTAGTAAGTACCTATCTAAGGTTTATAAAAAGCTTTTACGTAAAAATAAGTGTTCAATGTGTATTAAGAAAATAGATGACAATGAAAAAAATACTCGCTAAGTACCTATCTAGAAAAATAAACATATTTATTTAAACTCGACTACAAAAATACTTTTTAGACGTCATTTAACTGACAAGAAGCTGTTCGTTATCATGTAAGTATTTAGAGAGTTATGATTTAAAAGCGCTGTTACTTAAGCGCCTCTTAGGTCTAGTGGTATTCAATTCACCAACGGAACCATTCCCAGAGGTCCCAGATTCAAATCCCGGGGGAAAATAATGTATTCGGTTTGGTTGTTAGTAAGACTTGTTTTTATCCGCAATGCTGGCTACTACCATATGATTTAAATTTGACGCCTGTTTTCATTATATTTGTGTTTCGACATTTAAATATAAGTAAGCCAGTTCTTCAGTTATTGAGGATACTGGCACGATTTCACCTTCAGCTTCATCATTACTTAATATCAGATGTAATAAAGGGTACCTCTTAAAAATAATCCTCGAAATATTGTTACAGATCGTATTATCACTGGCCGTCACCGCAGTCGTTGCATTGCCCATTTTAGATGTTAATTTAACCCCAAAAATCCCTGAAGTACTCGATGCCATTGATGGCAAACCAGAAATAAAGGCCGACGTAGCTATCCCTTCTTTAGGAGAAGAGACAAAAGACGGTGTTGCAGTAGAAGCAAATGCAGATATCAAAGAAGATAAAAAGGAGGCGGTAGAAGTAAAAGAAGATGCGAAGGAGCCAGCAAAAGAGGTTGAAACTGAACCTATTGATGAAGAGTTGTTTATGTTATTAGCGGTTTTTGCTGACCCTAAGCCAGAGACCATGCCAGAAACAATGTCAGGAGCCGTGCCAGAAGCCAATGCAGAAGCCGTACCAGAAGCCATGCTACAAGCTACGCGGTAAATTAAAATAATTTTTAATATGTGTTACCTATTTAGAACTCTTTGCGCTCCTGTAAGAGTAAAAACCTCATTGGAGGAATGACTTCAAAATAAAAACTAAGTGTCAGTGAAACTGTATTAAAAAAAATAAAATATAAAAATATAATATTAATAATTACTTAATTAGAACCAGCACCGTTGTTTAAATACATACATTAACAGACGTGTAAATTATCGTTAGTTGTACCAATATTGTTTTTATAGGTATACTAGCTTTCCGCCCGCGGCTTCGCCCGCGTGTTCTACACGACATTATCCTAATGGAATGTAATATTTTCCGGGATAAACTATGTCATTCTCTCCCAATCTACCCCCGTACCAAAAATCACATTGATCCGTTACTCCGTGTGGACATGAAAGACGGACAAACAAATAATACCTACTTATTGATTTTCCCGTGGTAATATGATACTATCCTGTGGTAAAAAGTAAAAGTAGCCTATTATAATCCTTGCCAGGGTCTCAAATTATTTACTTAAATACCAATTTCCGCCCCCAAATTAGCCTGCGCTTAAAGTGATTTTTCCATACAATGAGATTTCCCGCGGTAAAAAGTAAAATATATCCTTTCCAGGGCCTTAAACTGTCTCTATTCTAAATATCATCCTTCCCATGAACTCAAACTATCGCCTTAAATACCAATTCCATTCTACAGCTTTGCCCAAGCTAAAACTTATTTTACTATGGGAATGAACCTTATTCCCGCGGTTACAATTTGCCTATGTCCTTCCTAGCATCAGGACATGGGTGTCCCAGTACTCCTATCAGTAGGAGTAATTAGTAGGAGCACCCGGAAGCACTGTCTCAAACTATCTCTATTCTAAATTTCATCAAAATTGGTTCAGCCCGTTCGACGTGAGCATATACAATTTCGCATTTATAATAATAGTGGGGATAGTAGAAATAGGAATATGAATGGCCGGCCGCGACTACGTCCGCGAGTTAGTAGGTACTCGCGGACGCATCCCAAAATTTTGTGTCAAAAAGTAGGTAGATAGGCATTCTCTACGGTCTCATCAGCACCATCATCAATCTATTTTAATGTCCCCGCTGCTGGGGAACATGCCTTCATATTAAGGAGAATAGGCCATGACCTTCCACACGGTTCCATTGAAGTTATGGTGTACTAACCAATCCAAATGCAGCCAGAAACCCTAGCTTATCGTGTCTTCCGAAGCACGATATATATTTTTAACAGCAATCCCATGATAGACCATTGCAAAAGTCACATAACCTCATCGATCGTAGACGCTACATCGAGCACGCTATCCGTGGTTTTGGCATAAGAAGGTACGATACCTAGACAAACAGGAGCTACTATACTATCGTATGAATAATATTCGGATATTCTCTTCAACTACCAAAATGCAAAAAATCAAGTCAATACTTTGCAAAAAATATGTAATACTGATTTTCTTGAGTTTATTTTAATGCATAAAGAATTTTTTGCTTTGCACGAAAATGAGCTGTCATGGGACCCATGCTTTATTATAAAAAACTGAACAAAAAATAACTGTATCCCACGGGAACTGTACTTTTCCCGAGTTAAAAAAACCGTATGAAATATTCCCGGCCAGACTTCAATTATCCCGATCGATTTAGCCGTTTAGTTTTGATTGAGCCATAAACATCCAAACTCCGAATCTGTAATACCCCCACCCACCCTATATAAACATTAGCCCCCCTTTCTACCCTATTAGGGTTTTTTATTTTGCCTATGCAGATCATTTTTAATCATGACCTTGTATCCTTCACACCAATTTCCATACTCCCAAGTCCAGAAATGAGGAAGTTTTCATATAAGCCTTAATCCCCCCTTTCTACCCTATTATGGGTTTTTTTTATAACTTCGCATACGCAGATCATTTTCAATCGTGACCAGTATCCAACATATCAGTTTTCATACTTCTATGTATAGAAATGAGGAAGTTCCATATAAGCTTAATCCGCCCGTTTTACCCCATTATCGGGGAGTTTTTTTAATTTTGCTTACGGAGATAATTTTCAATCGTGATCAGTATTCAACATACCAATTTTCGTACTTCTAAGTTCAGAAATGAAGAAGTTCCATATAAACTTTATCTCCCCATTTTACCCTATTAAGGGGGAGTTTTTTTTACTTTGCTTACTCAGATCATTTTAGGTCGTAACCAATATCCAAAGTACCAATTTTCATGCTTCTAAATCCATAAATGAGGAAGTTCCATATAACCTTAACCCTTTCGACCCAGCGCCTATCGCATAATATGAACGAACGCACCGCCGGCGCTACTAGGTAAAAATAAATCGCTAATCGAAAAAAATAGCCGTGTTTTACGAAAAACCTGATAACTTAGGAATTAGGCTATATTTTTTCATTATGTAAAGTGTGTTTGGCTTATGAATGTTTTATCTATTTTCAGGTACTAAATTATACTATATTACTATAGTAATATATTAGTTCTACATGGTATAAGTGCAGCAATAAGCTATTTGACTGAATTCTTTGAAGAATTTTTTTGAATTTTTTTGACATTTTTTTAGATGATTTGATTCCTATAACTTCCTCTGTAAAACACTAAAATAACACTTTTTATAACAGTAAAACACAATTTACCTTGCTTTTTGCTTCGAAATAATAAGATTACACATATTATAAAATATTATAAACATTTGCAGAGGCAGAGCGAAAAAAATGAGACTTTTTTTTTTCTATATCAATTCGAACGAAACATGCAGAGGGATATGAATTTTACAGCCTATAGACAATGTATGCAGCTTCCATATAAAATCAAGTGTCCCATACACGCATAGACTCCTTCATGGAGTAAAAAAATGTAATCTGTGCCAAGTCTGTGGCGGACCTTAAGGTCCTTACGGGGTTTGACGGAACGGCAATATGAATTTGTATGGAGGACCTTAAGGTCCTCCACGGTTTATTATGTTTTACCCCTTTAGGGGGGGAGTTTCCTAAAATCCGTTCTTAGCGGACGTCTCCTAGGCATAATCTACCTTCCTGCCAAATTACATCTTCGTTGGTCCAGTAGTTTTCGAGATTTCGTGATGAGTGAGTTATGTCCCCTCGATTTTATATATTTAGATTGTTGTTTAAAATAATCTTAACATTGGCTCTACATTTTTCGTCATTTATTAGGTTTTGAATTGAGGTTTTGTTTTATGTCAACTCACTTCTATATTATAATACTAGCGGATCCTCGCGGTTTTACCCGCGTGGTACCCGTTCCCGTTGGAATATCGGGATAAAATATAGCATATGTTACTCGGGAAGACTGTAGCTTTCTAACGGTAGAAGAATTTTCGAAATCGGTCCAGTAGATTTTGAGTTTATTCGTTACATTCAAAAATACTAATCTTTCCTCTTTATAATATTATAAGTATAGCTGAAGAGTTTGTTTGTTTGTTTAAACGCGCTAATCTCAGAAAATACTGGACTGAATTGAAATAATATTTTTGTGTTGGATAGTCCATTATTATCAAGAAAGCGGAACATTAATAAAAAATGTTGGAAAACCGGGAAAAAATATTATTTTTAGTAGGTTTTTCCTTTTCCCTCAAATTAACTCAGGCGAAACTGCGGAGCACAGCTAGTAAATAAATTGTAAAGTTTTTTGTTGTGTTTTCTTTCGTAACCTTGAACAATGAACAGCTTAATCAACATTAGTTAATAATAGTTTAACTTACTGGGTGCCTACCATCAACTCTTATTGCGGTTTTGTTTAGGAACCTAAACTGATCTGCTTCGCTTATTCGTACCACGACAGCTTAATATCAATGACAGCGATTCAGTGATCATTCAATGACATTTCACAGCCGCTGAGCTGTCATCAACTCTTATTTGACTTATAACTCGGCCAAGTTAACATGTCACCTGCAGGTTATACCCGTCCCTTTCACTCTCCGGGCATGACAGAATCGAGTGAAAGAGACGGGTAGAAGAAATAAGGACACAAATCGTTCGGTCATTCACATTTAGCAATTCATTTGCGATCCAGTTTTTAGAAGGTCAGAGTACGAAAGAAAGCAATTCATTTTAGGAACCTATTCTGCATCGCGCTATTTTTGAATCGCTGTCTTAAAGTTGATGGTAGGCACCCTGTTCATTTAAATATAGCATTTACATTGGTACATACATTTATTTTAATACTAGAAATAAGAGTATAATAATATAATAAAAAGTAATAGAGAATTTAGCTTCAGTTGAACAATAATAGACCTAACAGTCTTTGTTTGTAAAGTTCGAACCCTATTTCTGCAAGTACACATTACGTCATACTTATTTTTATCCAGTATAAAAGGTAGGTATGTAATAAAAATAGTAACACATTGACTTTACCAAGTAAGAACCACCTTAAGGAGGCAAGCGTTCTACCACACGTTTTATTTAGGATTTAATGTGACGTCATGTTTAAAAGATGGATGGCTGATATAATAATGGCGGCATTGTGTCACGACGACACAATGATACTTTTATTCGACAGGCAAAGGTCTTTCGGTGTACTGCCGGATCTATACTGTAGGGCTGCCAGTGATTCTTAGAACTTGTTTGACTTTTTAAAAGTGTAGTTTCTGGCGTACTTGAAAGAAATATCACTGAAGAGCATGGTTGTGCAGTTGTAGATGACACTTCCAGCAATCCAACGATATATAACATCTATGGTGTTATTTTAATTTTTAGTTTTTTGCATTCACAATGCAATTTTTATAATAGAAAAATGGAAAATGAAGTAGGGGAGGGTGGGGACAGTTGATACGGGGGTCACTTAAAACAAAGCCGTTTTCTTGGAAACTACGCACGTTGTCTATGTGTGCATGGCAACAGTACACGCCTTTAAAGTGACCCGACAAATGGTCGGTCCGCCGGCAGCGTCAGATAGCGTGGTTGTGTCACAGGACGTTTTAAAGTTTTTCGAGTGTCAAAGTAAGTTTATTGTCGTGTGCAATTAGTTTCATTTCTCCCAATTGAAGTAAGTACAAGTTGATTTGACTAGATGTGCATAATCCGTGGTTATTTGCGCTTGTTTTTTGGAATTTATGATTTAACAGTGCTTAGAGATTTTAAGGAAATCGAAGTTTTAAAATTAAAGGGCATATGGGGTCAGATGAGACACTTTTTGCAGGGACAAATGAGACGTCTCAACTGTCCCTGTGTGTCAACTGACCCTGACTTTTTTTACCTATAAATATGTATGACTTGTAATTTTTATTTTTACTTAACTACAGCGAGGGTTATGATTTTGACCGCGGTGGATGTATTAATAATACAACTCTTAAACTTTGATCGGGTTTTATTAAAAATCACAATATAGGTAAGTGATAGACATGTGCATATGCGCGAGAGTTAGACAGTGGTCCGGTGACGACTGCTTAGTGACAACAATTATAACCAAAATAATTTAAATAGGACCTTTATTCTTTATGCTGAATGTAGTACCTATTTATCTACATAAAGTAAAATTGCGATCAGTTTGTTCATAACTTCAATAAATAATAACAAATATTGCTTAAAAGTTTTATCCCTCTGAGGAAGTAAATTTAGTATTTTGTATAATCTTATTATAATTTACTTTTACAGATGAATAAAAGTATTTTAAACAACATTTGTTATTATTTATGATGAAGTTACATAGTAAACTGATCGTAGATCTACTTTTTGTAAATAAATAGGTACTACTTATAGCTTAAAAAATCTTGTTATTTGCAGCAGTAGCTCCATCTATTATTGGCCTTGCGAACACCACAGATATTTTCTTTTATTATATAAAACTTTAAAAAAGACTGATAATGTCTTAGACTAAGCTATTATAATTTGTTAGGTATTTTTAAAGTGCCTACATGGAACTGTTGTTAAATGTCGATATTTTTCAAACTTTCAAGGCATATTATTATTATCTTTATTGTCATTCATTATACAATTAGTGACAAGACTGTAAAATTAAACCAATCAACATCAAAAAGTGCTTAATATTATTTCAGTATCCTATTTCACGTAGATAAATAAATTGTTCAATTTGAATAGTGGGTTGGGTCAGTTGAGACAGTGGGACACTTGAAACAGATATATTTTCATACTAACATTTTGCATCAATATTTTTAGTTTATAATACAATTTTGATAGATATGTTGAATATTTTGAAAACATGAAATAAAAGTACGTCAAGCTTTTGTTTTCAAACAGCTTTAAATGAAATGGTTAAAATTTTAGCAATGTTTTATTGATATTTTTTTTGTAAGCTAAATATCAAGTTCTGCACTTTTTATCCACATTGTAGCTTAGAAACATGAAATTTCCTTTCTATTCTATGAAAAGCATTTGCTTAGTTATGCTATTAAATGAGTTTTTCAGGAACTTAAAAATTCGTATCATCTGTCCCTATTGAGGGGTAACTTGATACGATGTCCCCCGCCCTGGTTTTTGATCAATAACTTCCAAACTATTGAATATTGAACAGAAATGTATTAATCTTTATGATCCTTTATAAATAATTGAAATGACATGGAAATCACTTCTCTTCCAAGTATCGCAGTTTTGATGCAAATTACCGGAAAGTAAAAATCCTCTCAACTGTCCCCACCCTCCCCTATTTAGAAAAAATCGACCCGTCTCACAACTAGCTCCGATGGGACTCGACCCCACGACCTTTCGCTTTCCGGGCGACTGCTCTAACCACTGAGCTACGGAGTCGTTACGAGAAGCGTCGAATTTATCCAATACTTCTTACACGCTGTATAGTCAGCGTTTATTTCATCAATGTGGAGATATTACTGAAAGTGTGAGACGGGTCGATTTTTTCTAAATACTTCATTTTCCATTTTTCTATTATAAAAATTGCATTGTGAATGCAAAAAACTAAAAATTAAAATAACTTGCAATAGTAATTTCATCTTTAGCGATTGCCAAATACCTGGAAAGGTATTTCTTTCGCGTGTGAGGGTAGTAATATCTCCACATTGATGAAATAAACGCTGACTATACAGCGTGTAAGAAGTATTGGATAAATTCGACGCTTCTCGTAACGACTCCGTAGCTCAGTGGTTAGAGCAGTCGCCCGGAAAGCGAAAGGTCGTGGGTTCGAGTCCCATCGGAGCTAGTTGTGAGACGGGTCGATTTTTTCTAAATACTTCATTTTCCATTTTTCTATTATAAAAATTGCATTGTGAATGCAAAAAACTAAAAATTTAAATAACTTGCAATAGTAATTTCATCTTTAGCAATTGCCAAATACCTGGAAAGGTATTTCTTTCGCGTGTGAGGTTAGTAATATCTCCACATTGATGAAATAAACGCTGACTATACAGCGTGTAAGAAGTATTGGATAAATTCGACGCTTCTCGTAACGACTCCGTAGGTCAGTGGTTAGAGCAGTCGCCTGGAAAGCGAAAGGTCGTGGGTTCGAGTCCCATCGGAGCTAGTTGTGAGACGGGTCGATTTTTTCTAAATACTTCATTTTCCATTTTTCTATCTATGGTGTTATTTAAATTTTTAGTTTTTTGCATTCACAATGCAATTTTTTATTATTGAAAAGTGGAAAATGAAGTATTTAGAATTTTTCATCTATGGTGTTTATAACCGGTAAGGCCACAAAAACGATTTAAAGTGGAACAACTTGAGATTAGCGGTGCTTAGCGGTGTCACATTTCAAGTGGCTATCAGGTTAGGAAATGCAGCTCGCGCGGCGGCCATCAGGTTAGGGGTAATTTGCACAACTACGTCAACTCGCAACCCTAGACTGGTGCCGAAAATTCCGAATTCGGTATCGCCTTCGGACAATATAAGGCTGTTACAAGTCACAATAGACTTGGTAAGTGCCAGCCTATTGTCGCACGAGCAAAACCGGCTGCTGATATTACTAATGCACTGCTCATTGTCCTTATGTGTGTATTTGACGGAATGTTGGATGAGAAAGAAAATGTTTGGGGAGTACTTACTTACACAATTGTTCTACTTGGGGAGTACACCAATTGTTCTACCTGATTCATAGTTTTATTCTGGCCTTTTTCTTTACCTAGGATGTTTAATAAAGGTGCCGGCCTGTGTTTGTTAAAGTTAAGCAAACTTTGCTAAGATCAGGTACGGGATGGGTGGGCCAAATTTATGAAAAGGCGTAGTTGTGAGACAGGTTGACTTTCTCTAATACTTCAATTTAAATTTTTCAATACATGGTCTCTTTAGATTGGAATAGAATTTGCATGAGTTATCGAAGAAGATCGCAGCTTTATTGAACTTCAGCAGTAATTGGTAAACTATAAAGTCAAACTATATATATGTTATGGACCAAGTGATAAATTGGGCAGTATACATAGTACCCGGTCATTATGAAAAATACTACGGAAGACCCTACTATTTGCCTTGGAAGTCCTGTAGAACACGTGATAGGTTAGAAATTTCTTGGTTATTTTTTTTATCACACCACAGAAATACTAATGCAAATCATGAATTGATGGCCGGGCACTATGTATACTGCCCAATTTATCACTTGGTCCATAACATATATACTACAAAATAGTATGGTGGTGTAGCCGTGAAAAAGATAATAAATAAGGCTTTAGTAAAAATTTTTTTTTTATGACAAGCATTTTTGCTGACTGTAAATTAAATATTGTATTGTCATCTAAGCCAAACCTCTACACAAAATTTCAGCTCCGTCAGACACTGGGAAGTGGGTCAAATTAAGCTTGCAAGATTTGTCCCCCACTAACTAACTAACTAATATGGCAAGTTGTAAAAACAGATATCTACAGATTACCAAACCTGTCCGATTTCTCCCAATATTAATATAGAGAATTGAATTCCTCCTAAACTTTTCAAGAATTTATAACATTTAAATCGCGTCGATTTGAAGATACGTCCAAAAGATAAGAAATTACAGATATTGCTCAATTGAACGTATAATTTCTTTACAAATCTCCCGCCTCGAGGCGAAAGGAAGAAATTAATAAAACGTACATTATTCTTTGGAATCGGTCGGCAATGGCTGACAAATTAGCTCATAAATCCTAACGTTGAAATAACCGCGTCACCTATTGTTACTACAGAGAAAGTTGGTCTAATTTGAACCTTACGACTTTGGCTTAAAGTCTTTTTAAAGGAGGTGTTAGGGTGTTTTTTTTTCTCTTGAAGATTGATGACAGATGTGCCCCGTCAGAAAGGAACTGGCCATTGTGGCTCCCGAGGACAATAACAAGCTGAAAAAATACTGGAAACTGAAGTCAGGAAGAAAATGTATTTAGTATTATACTATTGTACGAACCTTTTTTCTTGGGGAAGCAAAACGAAAGAAGATCGTTTTAGTTTTCTTCGATACGCTTTTTGGATTTTTATTGTAGGACTACAGGCTCTGCGTGCTTTTACCCGCGGTGTACCCGTTCCCGTGGGAATATCGGAGTAAAATATAGCCTATGTCACTCAAGAATAATGTAGCTTTCTCATGGTGAAAGAATTTTTAAATTCGGTCCTGTAGTCTTTGAGTTAATCCATCACAAATAAACATACAAATTTACAAATAATCAAATCTTTCCACTTTATAATATTACTAGTCTTCCACGTTCTTCATTCTTACTAGCCCATAGCTTCGCCCACGTGGATTACACGACGTTATTCCGCGGGAATGTGATATTATTCCGGGAAAGTAGCCTTTGTCACTCTTAAGCTCCCAGTCTAGCCCTGAACTAAAAGTCACGTCAATCTGCGGGCCGATCGCCGTAATTCAATGACGCATTAGTCAAGTGTATGATTTCTATGACGCATTAGTCAAGTGTACGTGCAGTGAAGTGCAGTTGACGTGCAAAACCGTTTTTGATAACGCGCGGCTTTGACAGTGCGACAACGTTTTCTGTTCCGGTGATAATCTTTGGAACTAAAACAGTTTTCATACGACAGTCTATTTTGACAGCTAATTTCGTATTGCAAGTGGTTCCTCTGTCATGGATGTCACCGGATCAGACAAGATTGTACGACTATAGGTTTGCGTGACGTGTGCGTCGTTATGTTATTACCGCAATACGAAGTCAAACGTCAAGACACAAACGCGATGAAGACGCGCTGCATAGAATTACGGCGATTGGCCCGCTGTTGCTCCGTTTTGACGTGAAAGACGAACAAACAAACACACTTTTAGAATTATAATATTCAAGTATGGATATTAAAGACTATCTGCACTCCAACGCATTAGTAGGCGCTGGTATAGCCATATGCAAAGGCGTGAAGATGACTACGTCGTCAAGATATTTCTCAACACATCAAATGACCCCAGAGGAATACCAGCGGCCACTTGGTGGAATTTAGTCCGGCAAAAAATAAACTGAACAGCCTTACTACTTATAGACAATTATTATAGTGCGTCACGCTTGCACAGATACCTTGAGACGGGGGTAATCACATCTGTGCGAGCGTGATGCAACCATATTTACCGTGATGTAACCACATTAACACGGGAGCAACCAGGACAGGTAATAACAGGTCATTGAACGATATTCTTCGTGATTCGCGACCGTACTTTAGATGTAAATAAGGCCATAACGGAAATGAGTAACATAAAAATGTAAGTCGAACATTAAAATTAAAAATACTTTTTCGAAGTCAGTTCCTAAACCCACTTCTACTGACAAAATTTGAGCAATTAATTTTAAGCATCTTAATTCTGATCTTTGTGAATTCTTGTCTGCATCTGAAGCTATTTAAGTTACGTGATCAAGTTAAATTTTACCACGTAGGAGAACACAGTATGAACTAACCAGTATCACAACTTTTTCACTACCCGGAATCCTCAACAGCTGAAGAACTGGCTATCTTATCTCTAACTGCCGGAACTCAACAATATTGAAAACATCGTTGATATAGCGTCAGAGTTAGTTAAGAAAGTAGTATTAACACAGGCGGACTAACAACAAGTCCTACCAGTAACCAAACCGAATAAATAATAGTAATAAAATAAATAAATAACTTTTTACAATCACATCAATTATCTAAGCCCATATAAATTTATTTAAAAAAAAAATAAAAAATAAGAAACTGTGTCATGGAAAATTTAATAACGGATAAATATATACTTAAATACTTTTTGTTTGTAAATACATATTCTATCTATACTATTAATATTATAAAGAGGAAAGATTTGTATTTTTGTATGTAACGAATAAACTCAAAAAGTACTGGACCAATTTCGAAAATTCTTTCACCGTTAGAAAGCTACAGTCTTCCCGAGTGACATAGGCTATGTTTTATCCCGATATTCCCACGGGAACTAGCTAGTACTTAATATACATAGAAAACACCCAGACCAAGACAAATAGACATGTTCATGCACACAAATATTTTGTCTTGTTCGGAGATCGAACCCGAGACCTCAGGCGCAGAAGGCAGGTATCCTACTTCTGCGCTAAATCGTTTCTCAAATAATAAATAATATGTACCCCCACTGGGAATCAAACCCGGGACCTCTGGGTCTGATACTGGTGGTGAGTACCACTAGACTACAGAGGCGGTTAAAACTAAACTTAACAGCACCTACAAATAAACTGCGAACTAGTAAAATTTTATGTTTACCCGTTAAAAGAAATTCATAGTTATCGTTAACTATTATTGCTTCTAGTCTCTGAAGCGGTCTGACTCATTGTTATTTTAGTTTTCATTTAGTAAATACAATTTAAGTTAGAAAACAGAACGTATATAAGGTCCTTCTTAAATAGTGCACATAATTTTAAGGGGTCAATGTACTCACGCATACAAACAACTTTTACTATGGTACCAACATTAAAATCGCGAAAAAAAAACAGCTGTTCCATACTACATTTTGATCTAATCGATTTAAAATTTTCTATGGAACAGCAGATTTTTTTTATTATCCCTTAAAATTATGTGTACTATTATGTGTATCACTAAACGACTCCGTAGCTCAGTGCTTAGAGCAGTCGCCCGGATAGCGAAAGGTCGTGGGTTCGAGTCCCATAGGAGCTGGTTGTGAGACGGGTCGATTTTTTCTAAATACTTTATTTTCCATTTTTTTATGTGTACTATTTAAGAAGGACCTTATATAAAAAAATTATTGAAGTCTTTCAAATGTAACGTATCTTGTACTTGTAACGAGAACAACTGGCAAGATACTTGCCAAGGGCTGTTTTTTGTTTTTTTTCCTCTCTTATTTAAAACAGGGTCTATAGTTTGTTAGTAGCTTAATAACATGATATCGGAACCTTTATAATTATTATTTACTTTTTCCGAATAAATACTGCTGTATGTATTTCCACAAAAGCTGGAGGGCGATTCTTTATGATCATAATTTCAATTTCAATTCTGAATCCGCTGTGAATTTGTTGTTTGATCGATTGGTAATTTATTTCAACATTAGAGCTGTGGAAAGATTTAAAATGAAGTATTTTAGAAAAAAATTGACCCATCTCACAACCAGCTCCGATGGGACTCGAAACCACGACCTTTTGCTATCCGCGGGCGACTGCTCTAACCTCTGAGCTACGGAGTCGTTACGAGAAGTGTCGAATTTATCCAATACTTCTTACGCTGTGAAGATATTACTACCCTCACACGCGAACTTTTCCAGACGGGTAGTTTTATTCTAAAATACTTCATTTTAAATTTTTCAATAATAAAATTGCACTGTGAATGCAAAAAAGTAAAAATTTTAATAACTAGAGCTGTGCTTGAGACCGTGGCAGCAATTTGAATTAACAGGCCTACGTCACGTCAGTCTATCATACAAACGTAATACCAAAATAATTTAAAATTTGAGCATGATTGACTGTGCTTGTGATGTTATTTGGATAAAGGCAGTATTTATCTAGGTTTCTATAACCTAACCTTTTTTAATGAATACCATTACAAGTACAGAAAATAATGCTCTAATTTCAAATTATTTTGGTATTACGTTAGTATGGAGAGCTGACCAGTCGCCGGCCTCTTAAATTCACCGTATGATTTTAAATTACTATAGCACTAGCAGATCCTCGCGGTTTCACCTGCGTGGTACCCGTTCTTGTGGGAATATCGAGATAAAATATAGCCTATGTCACTCGGGAAGAATGTAGCTTTCTAATGGTCAAAGAGTTTTCTAAATCGGTCCAGTAGTTTCTAAGCCTATTCGATGCAAACAAACAAATAAACAAACAAACAATAAAATTTGTCCTCTTTTTAATATTAGTATAGAGTATAATAGATGAAGTGACGTAACAAGTTACATTCTGTGATGGATGATACTCCGTCGTCACTTCATGTTCATTCGAACACAAATCTTAAAATCGAATTGAGATGCGAGTTGGCGATTGAAGCTTAGAGAATCGACCTATAGAACATTCTATCAACTACCAAACAGTTTTAATTCGCTCCATTCTTTATTGAGCTCCACATCTGGGAATGGTTTCACTGTATTGTAATCCGTGATACAATGTGTTCATATTGCATTGTTTGCTGTGCTGCTGGTTATTTGCATTGAAAGTGCAGTATGAATTGTCTGGCTATGAATTGTTGCATGTACTGTTGCAACGTTTGTGTCAAACAAGCAATCAATGTAGTATATCGTCGGCGGGCTGTGAAAAGCTTGTAAGTCACAAATTTAGTGAAAAACACTTTTAGTTGATTTTCGTGAGAAAACCTCGTAATACATGTCTACACGGAACGAAACTCAGATTCAATAATTGTAGCGCCATCTATTGAAGTAAATGAGAACCTCGTGAAAAAGTCGCGTTGACCAGTGTGGTTTGAAAAGCTCGGCTACGCGGTTCATCCCGTGGTTTTATTCATAACCTCTTATAAAAAATATATTTAGTATGGAAAAAAATGCAGAGCTTGTAAGAATGTATACGTGTTTATCATACGTAGTATACGACAGTACTAAGATATTTTGTTGTCTATGAAAACCTCTCAAGTAACATTAGACACTTTTCTGTAAATTATTTGCGAATATTTGTCTTCAGAATCATTGAATAATGTTTTAAACATGAAAAATCCACTAAATGTTTTACTTGGCTTCATTCAAAAATTTTCACTGTACGGTTTTTTTCATCTCCTGTAAAATTTGGAGTAATGCACATGCAAGGTTTTCACAGCCCGCCGACGATATTAGGTTTGGTAGTCTTGAGGGTGTACTTCGGAAACTGATAAAATAGAAATGAAAATGTAAAAAAAACTTAGTGTTTGAAAAGATGACACTAAAAATAATTTACTTAAGTGAATAGAAAATGTAAGTGTTATACCTATTTCCGTGGCGACCTCCGTGGCCGAGTGGTGTACGCACCGGTTTTCAAGGTGCTGTTAACTCTAGAAGTTCCGGGTTCGATCCCCGATAGGTAAATACCTAATGGAAACGATTTTTCAATATTTCCTCGGGTCTGCGTGTATGTGGAAATACGCGTAGTAGTTGTTTTTAACCGACTTCTAAATCAAAAAGGAGGAGGTTCTCTATTCGTCTGTATGTATGTTTTTTCTCTTTTTTTTTGTGTATGTCCACCGATTACTCGAAGACGGCTGAACCGATTGAAATGGTTCAAACGTTATTACATCAGGTTGGTTTCCAAGTTGGTCCCATTTTTTGAAATTTTGAAATCGGTTTAGTAGTTTTCAGGAAATCTTGAAAATACTGTCGTTTTCGTTACCACTTTATGTGAATTTAATACGTATCTTTACGCATAACTCCTTTGTTTATAAACCGATTTAGATGATTCTTGTTTTGGTAAAAAGGGGATACCTCAAGGTATTTTAACCGACTTCGAAAAAGGAGGTTTTCAGTTTGATCACATACCTATTTACCAGAAAGCACGTAAATTGCCTGCACGATGCTCTAAAAAGAGTGAAATAAAAATTATTTTTATAAAAAAATAAAACCGCCTTCAAAAAAACCACATCAAAAAAGTAAGAAATAATTCCTCACCAAATAAATAACGTAAGTACTTTGAAGTCGGGCGGGTTTTAACAAAAACAACAAAAAATTGTGCATGTTTCACGCCCGACTTCAAAGTACTTACGTTATTTATTTGGTGAGGAATTATTTCTTACTTTTTTGATGTGGTTTTTTTGAATGCGTTTTTTTTTTTTTTTTTTCCATAATACTAGTGCTTATAAGCGAGGTATTCCAGTTACGGCAAATAAGCTACTATACTTTGATATTGGAACAATGTATGTGATGGTGTCTAATATTTATTTATTTATTTTCCAATCAGTAACTTGCATAAAATATTCTCCCACAATCCTATGGATAAAGGTACGTTTGTAGGTAGGTTCTAAATTATACGTTCCAAATAGTACATTTTGACTTACTACAACTGTGCGATTAGCACAAAACACGAGTGAGGCAGAGTCAGGTTGTAGTTTAAGTTTCAAAACAGTTTTTATATTTGCAAGTTCTGCTAGCCAAGTCAAGACGTGTTAAGGCGTGAAATGACAAGAAATAAATAAAGTTACATTCACGTTTTATACATAAGCACATCTTAGATTTTTGCACAAACTGGGGCCCGATTCTCACGCCTTCGAATTTTTTCAGTGTGGTAATTGGTATACGAACATTTTGTTTGTGGTTCCTATTGAAAAGTTAGAACGTTTTAGATTCAAGATTCAAGATTCAAATTTGTTTATTCAATTTAGATTGTTATTTACAATACTTGTGAACGTCATAGAAGCTACGCCATCGGTTCGCAAACCCTACAGCGGGAGGCCTTGGAGAAGAACCGGCAAGAAACTCCAAGGGTTGTTTTTTTCTCCCTGTTTTATTTCATACAGAGTCGTCAAATTGAAAAATGACCTTAACATGGTATGACTAAGGTCAGTTTCCATCACAATTACACAATGGGTTATGATAAATACAGTTAAGTATAGGCGAACTAATGATCATAGCGGTGAACAATTTTCAATTAAGTACTTAGGAACTCTACTTAAAGCTTTAATAAACTTAAAGCTTTAAAGCTTTAAATTTAAACAAACTATATACTGTCCCACATGTCAACAAATTCATTTTGACAGCTAAGTTCGTATACGAACATCAATACTCGTCTTGTTGCGTTCGACTGGTTTTCGATCGAACATCGTCGATTGTGAAATTCTGACAATACACAAACTGAAAAATATTTGAATTTCGAGCTTAAAATGTGAACTTTTCTCGATTACCTGAGAATCGGCCCCCTGTTCATTGAAACTAAAATACCTTTTTACAGATTTGCACACATACTTAATTGGTATTTTTGAATTGTGTTTAAAGAATTTTTAGTTTAGAAAAATGGAAAATGAGGTATTTAGAAAAAATCGACCCGTCTCACAACAACTTTTTTTTTATTTTAATTTTTATTTTTTTGCATTCACAATGCAATTTTTATTACTGAAAAATGGAAAATGAAGTATTTAGATTTTTATCCCATCGGAGCTGGTTGTGAGACGGGTCGATTTTTTCTAAATACTTCATTTTCCATTTTTCAACTTTTTTTTATGTGTGCATAAGCAATACACGCGTGATTAAATCTGTAAAAAAGGTTTTTATTTCAGTAGGTGTTTAAGCTAACGCTTCCAGCATTAAATCAAATACACTGAGTAGGTTTCACGTCAACATGCAAACAAACACAGACAAAGACATTTGCCGCCTGCCAGACTATAAGGACAAATAAATCTATATTTTATTATTAGTTGATGAATTGGCACACATATAGATGAAAGCTAGTAGAATTTATTGATTGTTTTGAAAAATATGAAATGTGTCAGTTTGATTTAGTAACGATTTTTTTTTAAATTACGTTCAATCCTTTCAAAAGTTACAGTACTGCATCCTGTATTATACTGTGACTCTTTACCCTGGTCACGTATCTTATCTGATGAGAGTTATTTTAATAACTGCGAGTGATAATTGTGTCGTACCTCCTAAAATCGGCAGTGATGAATACATTGAGCAACTTTGAGGGGGAAAGGTGAATGTGAAATTAGAATTAATATGCCCTTTTATTTCTAATGGCTGAACTTCTTGTCTGCATTTTTTTGAAGTGAAAACTTCTTAAGCGGCGTTGTGTGATTTTTGTGATGGGTATCAGGGTGCCTACCATCAACTCTTATTGCGGTTTTGTTTAGGAACCTAAACTGATCTGCTTCGCTTATTCGTACCACGACAGCTTAATATCAATGACAGCGATTCAGTGATCGATCAATGACATTTCACAGCCGCTAAGCTGTCAGGAACTCTTATTTGACTTATAACCCGGTCGATTTAACATGTCACCTGCAGGTTATACCCGTCCCTCTCACTCTCCGGGCATGACAGAATCGAGTGAAAGAGACGGGTAGAAGTAATAAGGACACAAATCGTTTGGTCATTAACATTTAGCAATTCATTTGCGATCAAGTTTTTAGAAGGTCATAGTACGAAAGAAAGCAATTCATTTTAGGAACCTATTCTGCATCGCGCTATTTTTGAATCGCTGTCTTAAAGTTGATGGTAGGCCCCCAGGACACGTGACCGTCAGATCGAAAATTCATTTGACGGACACGTGACCTATTCGAAACACTGTTATTATGTCATTAGAACACGAATGCAATTTTCCCCACCGTTTCCAAAGTAATATGTCCAATTGTAATAGCTCAGTTTAGAAAGTGGGCGGCATTGAAGCCAGAAGACCTCGGTTCAAATCCAGTCCGTATTTTTATTTTTATTTTGTCAAAACGTCTAGGGAGCCCTTTTCCCTTCATCCGGCACTCCCGGAGTGCAACCCGTAGTTTTATTATTAAAACACCACTAAGAATTGTCTCCAATTGCTTCCGGGGACTCAAACCTATTTCACTTACAGCTACGCCAAAGAACATTTGTTGTTTTAATACAAGAACCAAATAATATCTTCTTTTCTATGAAAAGAAAAGGATTCTATGAAATATCCATTCCAGCAAATTTCATAGTATATTGTATCTATTATTCTGTTAGATTGGCTGTTGGTCTTCCTATAAGTAAATAAATAAATAAAATCATATATAGTAGATTGTACAACAAGTGCATAAAACGTACCATTTTACCCGAGACGTATATATCCATTGATCGTTGATAGTCAATTCGAGGGTAAAATGGGTTTTATGTACAAGTTATACACTCTGCTTTTCACTTAGAGTGTGAGGAAAATAAATAACAATATTGCAAAAAAAGAAAAAATAAAGACTTCGCCATATTGGCGGGAAGACTTTCTTTTTCTTTTTTTTTATATGTGGCATTGGCAGCACACTTTAGCATAGATTGTAGTCCATAATGCTCTTGAAATACTTATTTCTTAGAAAACTCATTTTGCCTCGTTTTATTAATTTAGTAATTTAAAATGGATTATGTACAAAATCGAAGAAACAGTATGAAATACGTAATAAGTTTATTTAACGAAGTTTAATTAATTGCGTGTCTGGCTGTTTACCTGACGCCCTTTGTCTTTAAGTCTAAGACTTAGACGAAGATTTTACTTTATGCACTAGAGCATAAAAAGCGATTTTATGCAGCCTATACCCAACATAAACACGAACTTTACGAGCATGAGAAGTGAAAAAATTTTTAATTATTAGATCCTTGGGGGAGGCCTATGCTCAGCAGTGGGCGCCGTACGGCTGAAATGATGACGATGATGAGTCGTTATCCGTTAACTAAAATGAAATCAAACTCCTGCTATAACTTACCTGGGCCAGACAGCTAGCTTGAATGCAAAAATAAAAAAGGAGACTAAAATGTTTCTTTCAACACTATCGTGTCGTTATCAGTATGCAAGTTCCCAACACACAACTCAGTGAGAACGTAAGCAAACCGTTTTCCAAAATGGCCGCCCCGTTAAAAAACAAAAGAGAGTCTAACTTTTTTCCGTTCTTTATTTAAATTAGCTCCGCGTGGACGGCTGCCGTCAGCAGATAATATTATGATATTCTGTGAAACTTAAACTCGAAGGATAGAGTGTGAATGAGGTTTTTTAAATGAATAAAATGGTGCTGAAAATAGGGAGTATTCTTTATGAAGTAGTAGAAAAACCCGGAAACATTTCTTAGAATTTAAAAGTCATTATTGCATTATCAGACGTGAAGTAAAGTTTCACTTAGTGTAGGAAAATTTTGACGATTTATTATATTAAATAAATATATACGTATATAATATGTAATATTTTTTGTTGTCTTTTTTTTATTTAATTTTTTTTATTGTCTCGTGACTTAGAAAAGTCGCCTATGTTGCTCTCGAGCTTTCAAATTATCTCCAAACCAAAAATCACGTCGATCTGTTACTCAGTTTTGACGTGAAGGACGGACAGACAAACAAACAAACACACTTTCAATTTACAATATTAGTACGGATGATTTGTGAAGATACAGAATACGCTAATATTTACAAAATAATACTAACCAGTTCTCTACTATAAGTCAATGGTTATCATATCAGCCACTATCGGCCTGGATCCGTGTGAAGTTATAATGAACCAGTGACACATCGCCAAAGACACAGTAGGGAGAAAGCCGACAGGTTGTTGGCTCATACAGTAATTGTATAGGAATCTTTAAATCGAATAAATTGAATCTGTATAAACCTATTTTAAACTGCACATAACGTTTAGAGAACTAGCAAAAATATTGAATGAATAAATCTGAATTAAAATGGGTTTTGTACTTAGATAAATTATTTATTTACATACGAGGCGAAAACTTCGCAAGCAATGTCATACCTCCAAGAGTACACTTTTGCCCTACCTGCAGAACAAATGATCAGACGAAGGCTACGGAGGCGTTAAATGAACCATCGACAGGAAGAAGAAGGTGCGTTAGTTGAATGTTGTTATTTCCAATTTCCATTTCACAAGTAATTTAATACTAAACCATGTTACAGTGCGTGTCAGATAGCTCTGCGAGCGACTGGGGCGTTTTTGGCGTACGTACTGTAACTAGTACAGTAAATTTTTTCTTCTAAGCATATGGAAAAGATAAGTATTCGATTTTGACCGCGCGCAGACTTATCTGGCTCGCACTCTAAGAAAGAAGGAAAGAAAGAAAAGTAATTTATTACGACACACAGTATTACACAAAACACAAACATACACACTAACTTATACTAACATTAAACACTGTGTACCGTCGCGAGATGCCAAAACTGCACCCAACTCTTACTGCAAGGATTTTCAGTTCTTCTTTCTACTTGATATCATGTTAGTTATTCTAATAAGTGTTTTCTATGTTCAAGTATATGGGTAAAAACTCACGTCTTTTTCATAAATCTCTTCCTGCTATAACCAACAAGGTTTTTTCGTAATTACAACACCCATTTGTTTTTAATCCTAGCTACTGCATTCTACTCTACTGTGTCAGGGGCGGTCAGCCTCCTGAAAACATCGGGTAACTCGATAAGTGGTCGCAATTAGCGACCGCGTCTTCCACCCACTCCCCCTCCCAGAGATTCCCGTTTCACAATTAAAACTTACCGCCGGTTTATTATCTATCCTCTCAAAGTTCTGCACTTATTCATTTCGCGAGAAGCTATGGGCAAAAAACTTTTAACGTTACCACTGTAGATTCGAATGAAGCCGAGAGATATTACGCTGATGAGTTTCCCTGATCTTCGGGCTGTGGATGACTTAATTAATTCTTTTATCGTGTAGAAGGAAAGAAAGGACTACGAACCGTAGGCCCCTTAAAAGATAGCCTGATCCTCCTGGTCTAGACGGATGAACAATCGCGGAATCAGAATGTTTAGCAGATAGATAAGCTTCGTAAATTTGCAGTATTATATTGCAACCCTCAACGTCACACGAGCGTTCTATACAGGGCCCTGATCGCGGTAATTCTATGACGCATTAGTCAAGTGTACGTTCAGTTGACGTGCAAAACCGTGCGACAACGTTTTCTGTTCCGGTGATAATCTTTGGAACTAAAACAGTTTTCATACGACAGTCTATTTTGACAGCTAATTTCGTATTACAAGTGGTTCCTCTGTCACAGATGTCACCGGATCAGACAGAATTGTAGGACTATAGGTTTGCGTGACGTGTACGTCGTAATGTCATTACGGCAATACGAAGTCAAACGCGATGAAGACGCACTGCATAGAATTACGGCGATTGGCCCGCTGGATTTCCTTTGAGACAATTTGTTCAGTTGAGCACAATTTTATATTTTAATTTGACTTGTTATTTGCCTAATTCATTCATTTTTTTTACTAATAAACATCTTTACTTTTGACGTTCTATAATTTAGATTTTCTTTTCTGACATTTTATAATATTAATTAATTTGCTGACATTCTATTTGACAATGTTAATCTTTCATTATTATTATTTTGCACAACTATTATGGGTAATATATGACGGACTCAATATTGTACCTCTTACGACCTTTTATGGACTCATATTTATGCAAATAAATGAATTGAATCGAATTGAACAAAATAGCTTGGTAACCCTAGCTTAGACAAGATGCAAAAGCTTTCGAAGTGACCACATTTTACAAGCTTTTTTTAGTTAGTATGTTAGTTAGTTAGTGGGGGACAAATCTTGCAAGCTTAATTTGACCCACTTCCCAGTGTCCGATGGAGCTGAAATTTTGTATACAGGTATGGTTCAGATGACAATACAATTTTAAAGTACAGTCAGCAAAAAGCAGCTTGTCATAAAAATGAAATTTTTACTAAAAAACTTATTTCGTTACTTAAATTCGCATAGAATACTTTATTTCATAGTCGTTAAATTAATTCGATTCAGTAAATCTGCTAATAAATGTAAATGCAATAAAACCTACTATTCAGTACCATATTAACATACAAATATTTGCATACCTTTACCATGGTACCATTAGACAGTACCATTGATGGTACGGTGGCAATTTCTTTTTGCCGTGGTACCATCAATGGTACGTCGGCAATATTTTTTGCCGTGGTACCATCAATGGTACCTTGGCAATATGTTTTTGCCGTGGTACCATCGATGGTACCTTAGCAATATTTTTTGCCATGGTACCTCATTAATTATCCTTCAAAATTTTTTATTCATTCCCTAAGCTTAAAATATCTAATGTCTCGTCTCGTTAGTTTTTGCGCCATAGACTTCCTCACAAACGTATTGAAGAGCATTTTTATTCGTTTATTTTCCAAGAACAGGGACGACAGGGCAGCGCTTTGTCCTCAAAGCCAACAAATTAAATGTATTCTCTTGCCTGCTACGATTCTATGAGACTACTACGAAGCTTTCGCTACGATGCTACGAGAAATAAAAAGGTGTATTTTTATCCGTGCTTAGTGGTGTAGTTTTTTTATTAGAATACTAGCGGATCCTCGCGATTTTACTCGCATGGTACCGACTATATTGTTGTGGCCCAGAATTTGGCCGCGTTTCCTATATCCCGCATGCAAGTTTCAGGGCCTGCGGGGCAAAATATAAGATGGGACATTGTTTGAGGTTCACCGCAAATGCAACCCTTAATTAGAGCCATCTGAGGACTCCATAGGAACATGTTGTCTTTGCTCCGGCCAACCTGAATTCTAAGAATTTATTTGGGACAATACAACATATTTATAAGACGCATTACATTATAACCTTTTGTCCCAAAACGCGATATTGCGAATCGCGTCACGATTTAATCGCTTCTGTAGTCTAGTGGTTCACACCACCGATTTCAGACCCAGAGGTCCCGGGTTCGATTCCCGTGGGAGTACATATTATTATTGTATTCGGTTTTGTTGGTGGTAAGACTCGTTCTTAGTCCACCTGGCTGGCTACCACCATCTTATCTAAGTTCGACGCCATAACAATGATTTTTCAGCATTATTGTGTTCCGGCAATCACAAATAAGATAGCCAGTTTCTCAGTGATTGAGGGTTCCGGGAGTAGTGCGCTTCCACCTTCAGCCTTTTCCACCACTTAACATCAGGGCTAAACATGAAGTGCTAACCCGTTGTGGATAAAAAATATCAACCAGCGCTGATCATCCGTCGGGGCTGTAGTGGTCGGGCTAAGAGACAAATAACAGGTAAAAAATTTGACACATATTTGACAGCAGCACTTTGACAGCTTTTGAAGGACGGTACAGTTTACAATTCGATTACAGTGGCACAAACTTTTCTGTTCCGGTGACAGCGGCGCTATGTACTTTTATCTTTTTTTTGTAGCAATTTAACCGGCCCTGACTTCTAAGACCTTCAGCCGCCAGCAGCGCTATGGTTGGACATCAACTTGACAGCAAGTGACATTAAAAGAAAAACACGTTAGTTTCACATTTTGGCCACCGGAACAGAAAAGATTGTGGCACTGTACCATAACGATAGTTTTTCATACGAGGGGTACTGGTAAAGGTACTCTTTTACGCCGGAACAACACTGTGCGACATTGCAGCATGCCATAAGGTCGCATGCTACAAAATTAAAAATGTCGCACACTATGGCAAGAGTTGTGCGGCATGGCAACACCTTGCGTCATGTGGTAGACTGTCACAGCTTGTATCCAAACATGATGGATTCCATGCGATATTTTTGACATAGGCTGAAGGCAAACAAAGAAAGAAGAAAGAAAGCATTCCGCATGCCACAAATGTTGGATATGTACACAGCCATCTCTATCGTCTTCTACAAGCCATGCGCATAAAGTTGGCAACGTAGTTTTAAGTGAACCGATTTGACACCGTTTACACCGTTTGACAGGTAAACAGCGAGTAAACCTCGAGTACTGAATCTTATGGAGATGGCATATCTTCTATACATCTATACAAATAAATAAATTTGGAGTGTCTGTTTGTAACATTAAATAACCGCTTTTTACTACGTGCATATGATTAAATATACGGTACATATACCGAAATGACATGTTTTACAATTTTTGTCTGTCTGTCTGTTTGTTCCGGTTAATCTTTGAAACGGCTGGAGCGATTTTGACGGACCGATTAATACGACAATTAGAAGTAGTTTAAAATTGAATTCCAAGATTTTCTTACATTGTGACTTAGTTACACCTCACTTTTTCGTAGGTATGCCACCTCCATAGGATTTAGTACTCAGAGGAGTAAACCGGTTCACAGCAATGTTGCCGTTCCGTATCATAGCATGGCTTGTAGAAGACGATAGAGACGGCTGTGATATGTAGCATACTACAAGATGACGTACGTCACAATATGTAGCATGCGGAAATGTCGCGCAGTGTTGCTCCGACGTAAAAGAGCCTTAAGGATATACTGGATTATTGCTTTGATTTTAAACGGTTCTAACATTAAAGGTTGCCAGTTACGTATCGGTTCAAGAGAGGCTTTGTACGGTCGTGATTAAAAAACTTCAGAACGCATCGCGGCCGCAACTTTGCTCATAAAAAGTTTACGAGCGAGCCTCCCGCGGTTCTGCACAGAAAGGTAAAGGAAAGATATGATTCGTGGTTGTTTCAAGGTTAGGTTGTGAACTTGCGTATTGGGAGATGTGTGATCTAAAAATACTTCAGAAAACAATAATTCATCATTAGTAATTTATGGTTTTTTGTTATTCCACAACGGGGTATGTCTTAGCCTTTATCATACCTGATGTTAAGTGGTGATAAGGCGAAGGTGGAATCCTCAATCACTGAGGAACTGGCTATCTTATCTCTAACTGCCGAAACACAATAATGCTGAAAACATCATTGTAATAGCGTCCGACTTAGATAAGATGGTGGAAGCTAGCCAGGCGGACTAAGAACAAGTCCTACCACCAATCAAATTGAATATAATATGACATGAACCCCACTGGTAATCGAACCCGAGACCTATGGGCCTGAAACCGGTGGTGTGAACCACTAGAGACCACAGAGGCGGTTTTTGGTATTAAGGCGCTACTCGGAAAAGGTATCGACTTTTTAATTTAAAACTACAGGAAGGTTACAGTTGTTACAAATCTGGTAATAAGATATATATTTCTTCATACTTTTATTTAATCGTATAGTTCCAAAAACACGATTTTATGATTTCGCCTCGACACTTTTTCTTTTCGAAAAGACCTTTAAAAATACGAAATTTCAAGATTATTCTTAAATGGTGTTACTTACACTATTGGAAAATGGTTTAATTAGTGGACACGAACAATATTTAGGATAGTATAGAAGCATTTTGAAAAATCGCTGTAGTTTTTGAATACGAAGTGATTTTGTGTTTTTTTGCCTAATCTGCAAAATTGGTCTCGCTCCCGCGCGGGTCGATTTCTCATTGCTATCTCGCTTCAGCATAATCTTTCCGAGTATCGCCTTAGTTCATATATACTCATACATGTAAATTGTATGAAAACTACAGGAAATAGGTGTGTGACGGCGTTTTGTGGTTGTGGCTTAAGCAAAAAAAAGTTATTGCGTTTGAATCATTTTAGTTTCTTTTTCCAACCGCCAAATCCGAGTTTTAATTTACTCAAAACAAAAAACTTATAATTAAAATAGAGGTAATGAAACAATAACTAGAAAAATCGTTTCCAAAGCAACCTCATACTGAGTTAAGGCCAGTATCTGGCCAATGGCGTCTATAATGAAATGCAAACGCGCGAGCGCTGAGCACGAGTACGGATGAACGGCCCTTTGTGCTTTCAACAAATTGTTTTATATCCCGTGGCCAGTAGGGTTGCCAAATAAACGTAAATTAATATAGGGTTTAAGAAATAGGTATCTGTATTAAATCAAAATAGTCAAGTTATTTAAATTTTTACTTTTTTGCATTCACAATGCAATTTTTACTATTGTAAAATTGAAAAAGCAGTTGCCCGGATAGCGAAAGGTCGTGGGTTCGATTCCTATCGGAGCTGGTTGTGAGGCGGGTCGATTTTTTTCTAAAATACTTCATTTTCAATTTTTAAAGTAGTCAAAGTTATTAACTAAATACTTTGCAAGTATGATTAACTCGCTACTACAATATTTTCCTGCGTGATCGAATCAGAAAATCTCATAAGAAGGCCACAAGTCACCCAGCGAGCAATGGAGAGAGAGATGATGAGATCCGCAGGAGATCTAAAACAACTGACATCGCTCGAAGGATTGTATCGTTGAAGTGGCAGTGGGCGGGACACATAGCGCGGAGAACCGATGGCCGTTGGGGCGGGAAGGTTCTCGAATGGCGACCGCGTACCGGAAGACGTTCCGAGGGCAGGCCCCCTGCAAGGTGGACCGACGATCCTGGTCAAGGTCGCGGGAAGCCGCTGGATGCGGGCAGCGCATCCTTGGGGGGGTTTTTGCCCAGCAGTGGGCGTCGTTCGGCAGACATGATGACTATGATTAACTCAATTTTATAAACTTTGAACTTCGATCAACAACAACTGGTTGGAAAAGCGCACGTCAGAGATGCGCTCTATTCTAAGTCTGACGCCATAACAACAATGTTTTCAGCATTGTTGTATTCCGACAGTAAGAGATAAGATAGCCACTTGCTCAGTAATCGAGGATTCCGGGAGTAGAACGCTGCAACCTTCAAGCCTTATCACCACTTAACATCGGGTGTGATGAAGGCTAAGTGCTACCCCGTTGTGGATTTTAAAAAATGCTGATTCCTGTAATTTTTGACGTAAGATCTTAAAATTAGTTACCTTTTCTTCCGTTTAAAAAAAGTCATTCGGTGGCATATTTGCATTGTGTCGAAGACTGAACGAAAATCATAAAAATAATTGGCACTTATAAAATTAGACAATTTAATTAAAGTCTCGACAACCTTTTGATTACGATTTTCAACATTGTAAAATAAATAAATAATAAATAAACTGAAAAATGGAAAATGAAGTATTTTAGAAAAAATCGACCCGTCTCACAATCAGCTCCGATGGGACTCGAACCCACGACCTTTCGCTTTCCGGGCGACTGCTCTAACCACTGAGCTACGGAGTCGTTACGAGAAGCGTCGAATTTATCCAATACTTCTTACTCGCTGTATAGTCAGCGTTAATTTCATCAATGTGGAGATATTACTACCCTCACAAGCGAAAGGTCGTGGGTTCGAGTCCCATCGGAGCTGATTGTGAGACGGGTCGATTTTTTCTAAAATAGTTCATTTTCCATTTTTCAGTAATAAAAATTGCATTGTAAATGCAAAAAACTAAAAATTTAAATAACTTGCCATAGTAATTTCATCTTTAGCGATTGCCAAATACCTGGAAAGGTATTTCTTTCGCGTGTGAGGGTAGTAATATCTCCACATTGATGAAATTAACGCTGACTATACAGCGAGTAAGAAGTATTGGATAAATTCGACGCTTCTCGTAACGACTCCGTAGCTCAGTGGTTAGAGCAGTCGCCCGGAAAGCGAAAGGTCGTGGGTTCGAGTCCCATCGGAGCTGATTGTGAGACGGGTCGATTTTTTCTAAAATACTTCATTTTCCATTTTTCAGTAATAAAAATTGCATTGTAAATGCAAAAAACTAAAAATTAAAATAATAATAAATAAAGTCTTTCAATCACACCAATTATCTAAGCCCATATTTATTTCATTATGAAACTGTATCATGGAAAACTTGGTAACGGATAGATATATACTTAAATACTTTTTGTTTGTAAACACATACTTAATATACATAGTAAACAAACACCCAGACCAAGACAAATAGACATGTTCATGCACACAAATATTTGTCTTGTTCGGGAATCGAACCGAGACCTCTGGCGCAGAAGGTGGGTAGCCTACCCCTGTACCAAATAAGTCGTCAAATCGATAACTGCACCACACTTAAAAAATAGAGTGTGAACCAAAAATGCTTGTAAATCATTTAGTATACATTACATACAATCATATTATTTATTTTGGTCAACCTTAGCACAATAGTGAGCTGTGAACTCACTGATGACAGTTTTATGAAGTCTGTATTTACATTTAAATTGAAAGCGAGGATTGTCTCGACGGGGGCCACTGCCCAAACTCTTCAGATCGAGGATACAAACTATTAAAGAAGATTGGTATCTTGAGACTAATTTGAAGACTTCCGTGGCTTTTCCGTGATTTGCATGGTGACTTCTACTTTTAGTTAACCGCCTCTGTGGTTTAGTGGTACACACCACCGGTATTAGTCCCGGAGATCCCAGGTTTGATTCCCAGTGGGGGTACATAAATTATTGTATTCGGTTTGGTTAGTGGTATGACTTGTTTTTAGTCCGCCTGGCTAGCTAGCACCATCTTATCTATGATGTTTTTAGCATTATTGTGTTCTGGCAGTTAGAGATAAGATCAGTGATTGAGGATTCTAGGAGTAGTGTGCTTCCACCTTCAGCCTTATCACCACTTAACATCAGGTTCAGCAGCACTTAGCCTTCATCAGATGTGATTAAACGCTAAGTACTACGGACCCTGTTGTGTATAAAAAACCATTGACTGGACAAGGAAATATTGAATAGTTCGTTTTCTATATTTCCCCGACCGGGAATCTAGCCTCAGACATAGCGGCACCTTGAAAACCGGTGCGTACACTCGAGCACAGAGGTTGTATAGTAGTTCAGTTTTTAATTTTCATTTCATATTTAAATGAAATTCATTTAAATTGCTATTCCTCATTCCCGCCCAATTATTAAGTATTATTTACCGGTAGTATCGGGCTCCCACACAAAACTGTGAATTAGCATCGCATTTCGAGTATTTGATAGGCAATAAGCTTTCTATTGCTAGATTAGAGCCACATCGCTAGAAAGCAAGAATCTTGGTGTTAACGACTCCTATATTGGAGACTATGGGACCAAAAAAGAGCACGATGGAGACCACAAAATAATGCGATGGAAAGATGACAACAAGTAGGTGGCGGGCACCGACTGGACCCTAAGTCGTGGGCCACACTGGAGCGACCGCGGGGCGCGGAGGCGACCTGCGGATCCGCAGGACGCGTGAACACGTATTATTCCCTCCGCCGGTCGCGGCGACCGCCGGACGCGCCAGTGTGGCCCCTCACGTCCGTCTCAATATATTTGTTTTTTCCGCTCAACGCGGACGCAAGATGCGCCGCTCCAGTGTGGCCCACGACTAACTGCCCGAAACAGAGGGAAGTGGAAACACTTGAAGGAGGCCTACACCAAGCTATTCGATGAAGAAGGCTAGAAAGAGAGAGAGAGAAACAAGGTTTTCTCATTATCTCAATTTTTCTTTATTGCAAATCATTCTTCTTGAGTCAATGGTTTAATAATTTATATCTGCCCTACCCAGTATCGGGCGACGGCAACTGCATTATGAGTCGCCAAGTTAAGCTCCTCCCTGCTACATACGTTGGGTGACAGAGGACATTCTAATAGGATTTTTTTAATTTATATTTATAAAAAAAAAAAACACAACGGGGTAGCACTTAGCCTTCATCACACCTGATGTTAAGTGATGATAAGGCTGAAGGTGGAAGCGCACTACTCCCGGAATCCTCAATCAATGAGGAACTGCCTACCTTTAACTGCCGGAACACAATGATGCTTAAAACATCATTGTTATGGCGTCAGACTTAGATAAGATGGTGGTAGCTAGCCAGGCGGACTAAGAACAAGTCCTACCACCAACCAAACCGAATACAATATGTACCCCCGCTGGGAATCGAACCCGGGACCTCTTTGTCTGAAAACGGTGGTGTGAACCACTAGACCACAGAGGCGGTTAAAAAGTGCGCCATAGTTTGAGACGTGGTTCCACAGGTGCATGAAAGGATCCTCCCCGCGGTGCACCGTGGAAGCAGCTAGACCCGGTAACGCAGGGTTTAGGCTGACTTATCCACTCAACACAATGGTTCAAGTACATACATAAGGTAGTTAAAAGCTTATAAGCTAAAGATCAGTATGGACTCCATCGGACACGCAATTTGGTGGAAAAGGAAGATTTCTATTATCGTGGCGAGCCGAATCTTCGCATCGCAGTTTCATGTAGATGCTCTTACAGAAATGCTTTAAAGGACTCGAATAATTATGAGTCACTATTTGTTATAAATAAAAAACAAATTGAAATGAATCAAGGCTGTAAATGAACGGATGTCGCGGTCGCATCTCGTTAGTGGGATTCATTCACCGCGCCCGCCGCTGCCGACCCGCTACCGCCCCGCCGCCACGCCGCAACCGCTCAGACGAAGAACGCTCCTTTGTTTACGGATCACCGGTAAGGACGATGAAAAGATTCTGAGAGCTAACGCGTTTGGTCACGAGAGGAGCGGAATGTGTTTTTCTATTAACTCACCCTTTATTGAAGAGGGCTAGAAATGAATAGAGCTTTAAGTAAGGAAAACAAGAAATATAATACAGGATTATTTTGAAACTACTGGCCAAATTTTTAAGTTCGACTCAAAATCGGTAAGTTCACAACTTTCTCCTAGAAACATGGGTCGAAATATGATAATATTTTTTTACTTTTCATACAAATCATACTGTTTACGTGATCCATTAAGTATGAGAAATCCAAATATTTTTGTCGTATTTATGCCCGAATATCCGTACGCTACTTATCTTTGGGAGCGTCTCAAACGTCATGGCATCTCTTTCATACGTTTAACATTTAAAGTGACAGAGCGATGTTTGAGACGCTCCCAAAGATAAGTAGCGTACGAGTATTCGGGCATTAGGCTCATGTTTCTAGCATTTACTTCCTCCTGAAAGTTGTTTACTTACCGATTTTGAGTCCAACTTAAAAATTTAGCCAGTGGTTTGAAAATAACCCTGTATACAATGGCCTCCCTTGAGGATGGATAAGGAGAATGGGTCATGAATGACCCACCACGCGGGCCTAGTGCATGTTGGTGGGTATTCAGTCGGGCCCAACAGCTTAACGTGCCTTCCGAAGCACAGAAGAGTTCGACATGAAAAGTTTTTGGTCACCCCGTGACCGACCATCACGAAAGTTGCTTTACCTCGTGACATAACATTAACATTTTCTTATTTTTATTTTTTATTATTACTAATTTCCCAATGATTATTATTTTTGATTTTTATTTATAATGTTCGGATTGTTATTACTATTTTTGACATTTATAATTCTAATTCTCTAATTTTCTGATTATTACTACTGATCTTTGACATTTATTTTTATCATCATTTTAATTCTGCATGTTGTCCACACACACATACACTCAAACACTTTCTCCCACTGTTATTATTTTGTTTATAATTTTGTTTACCATGCGTCTCAAGGGTGATGGCTGAAAATCAGTGTTTTGCCTCCGGGCAAAAACTACACTGAGCCTTGGCCCATTTTGCTGCTGCACATACGTACAATTCTTTCCTTTCTTTCTTTTTTCTAAAATATGTACTTTCCAATTTTGTTTATTAGGTATATTTTGTGTTTTCTGTTTTTATGTTTACCTCGGCAATTGTATGTATGTGAAATAATTCAGCAATAAACGATTTATCTATCTATCTACCTCAACGATGGCAGGCCGAGCACGTTTGCTAGTGCGCCACGGGCACCTCCTTTGATTGGGTAAGAAATAATGTACTTATATAATGGTGATCAAATCTTTTTCTCATGACTCATATTTTTGAAGTGAAAACTTCTTTAGGGGCGTTGTGCACTTTTTGTGATGGGCAAAAATTTGTAAACTCGCGTCAGGATCACGTGACCGTAAGACGATAACTCACGTGACCGTAAGACGTCCGAAAAACTGTTATTTATTTATTTATTGATATTTATTTATTGATAAAAAATAAATGTTGGTTTACAGAGGAACATGCCTCCAAAACACCAGCAAGCCATACAGCATTCACTTTACAAGAACCAATATTAAATCATAGAGTTATTACATTACATTACCTAAATATAGCTATTACATTAATACGTCAATTTTTTTTTTATTTATAGTATTTCAAAGAACAATAAAAAATATATATGAAAAGGCAATGATCACAATAAGAAATAATTATGTCAATTAATAAATTACATGAATTTCACCGAGTTAAACCATAATTCAAAGTAATTATTAAATTCTATGCTAAAATAATAATGTCATTTTAAATTTCCTAATTCTAAATATGTCTTAATCTCCCTACATAATATGTATTCAGCCAATGTTACAATGTCATTAGAATACGTAGGCAAATTTCGCCATCTTTCCCAATGTTGTGATGGCTCTTACACCTCGGTTAGAAAACAGGCGGCGCGCGGCGGCAGAACAGAAGACCCTCGGTTCAAATCTAGTTCGTATTATTTTATTATTATTTTTTTGCGAATCTCTAGGGAGCCCTTTACCAGTGCATCTAATTCATCTCTTAAGTAGGTATATTTGCTAAAAATCAACGGGTTAAAAAATTTAAGAATATCAAATATGCACAACGTTAATATTCAAGTTTTCACTTCTGCCGGCGATCCCGGAGTGCAACTCGCTGTTTTTTTTTCAACGTTCACGTTTCACCATACTTGTGAAGCAAAATATATCTCTTTCATTTGCAAATAACCCTTATTGTCAGATATTACGTTAACACGATCCAACTTTCCAACGATGCTGCCCAGTTCAATAGAGGACCTGTGCACAGAAATATAAGCTAAGCAGTAACCCAACTGCATAATATAAGCTCAAAAATATAAAATACCAGTGTTCCGCCCACGGATTTGCCGGCTTCACCTCCGTTGTTTCTGATTTCCGTAATACTTAGAAGTGATAAAGCTACTATTTTTTCAGAATCAGATTAAGGCGATACTCGGAAAAATTATGCTGAAGCGAGATAGCAATGAGAAAACGACGCGCGCGGGAGCGAGACCGATTTTGCAGATTAGGCAAAAAAACACACAAATTACTTCGTATTCAAAAACTACAGCGATTTTAAAAAAATGCTTCTATACGATCCTAAATATTATTGGTGTCCACTAATTAAACCAATTTCCAATAGTGTAAGTAACCCCATTTAAGAAAAATCTTGACTTTTCGAATTTTTAGACGTCTTTTCGAAAAGAAAAAGTGTCGAGGCAAAATCATAAAATCGTGTTTTTGAAACTATACGATTCTAGATAAAGGTATGAAGAAATATATATCTTATTACCAGATTTGTAACAACTGTAACCGTCCTATAGTTTTAAATCAAAAAGTCCATACTTTTTCCGAGTAGCGCCTTAATGGGTGTAATGTTCTGAAATAGTAGATTATTTAGCAAGAGATATATAGCACCCATAACAGTCGAGTATTTTGGCGCACGAAGAAAGTGAGGGCACCGATAGTTCGAGACTGTTATTGGTCTATACACCCAAAGTAAACACTATACTTATCATTTTGCATATGAGGAAAGTAAAAATAAACAAAATATACTAAAAATTATCAAACTTTATTTTATTATTTTTTTTGTATTTTTTTGCATTCACAGTGCAATATCAAAAATGTGTGGAATCGATTCTACTCTCGATTTTAAACAAACTATTTTCTCAGTTTCGAGTTACCAAAAAAATTACAAGAAAAATATACGATATATCTACGAACCAACGACTCGACAAGAAGAAGACAAGAAAAATAAATATTTTATTTACTTAGACACTCGTGTTCTGGAATCATACCCACAACTTCTGAGCAGGTAAATTACCTATATCAAAAAAGCACTTCAGTCAAGATCCTGCTTTCTCACATTTACATTGACTGTGACCTCCATTTGCAATCAGGTTAACCAATTGATTTACCCCCGTTTTGCATATATTTTTTGTTGTAAAACAATATGCTAATTAAGTTTACGAGGCAATATGTTTATGAGGTGCGTGTGTATGCATATTTTTAGCAATTGCTTGATGGACTATTTATATTGTTCAGTGAAGCTTTTTTATGCTTCCAACATTTATAAAGCTCATGCTTTAGGAGGAATTTATTATGCATACTCTACTATATTGTAATGAGTTCAAAGATTATTTTCAGTTTTTTGCATTCACAATGCAATTTTTATGATTGAAAATGAAATACTAGTCGGGACCATTTTGGGACATTTCATAGGCTTTATGTGTTTTTGTGTTAATGTAATTTTTTGTTTGTGATGTCCCAAATAAATGTTTTTTCTTTCTTTCTTTATAGAAAAATCGACCCGCCTCACAACTTGCTCTGATGGGATTCGAACCCACGACCATTCGCAAGAGGATTCGCCCGGACAGTGTAAGTTTTTAATACTTGATTTTTTAGAGATGATAGTGTCTAACAATATAAATAAATTTTATTATAAGCTCAGTCAAGGGATGCAAAAAATTAGCTGTTCCATACAATTCAGTCTAGCTGATGTTGTCTGTTTCTATGGAACAGCTGTTTTTTTTGTAATTTCATGGCTGCATCCATAGGAAAAATTGTTCATATTGATGGGGATTTTTATCACCTGAAATATTTGTAATAAATTAAAAACTTGTGGTGTGAAATGATACATGATACCCACAAACAATTTTAATATTTTTTAGTCCATGTTTAAATATATTTTTTTTCATGTAATCTAGTGAACTTATTGCAATGATGTTTTATATGTAGAATACGTTATCTGAACTAAAAAGTGGCGACGAAAAAGTAAGGTAATTGCCCGAAGTTCACACAGTCACACACAGACCCTTGTCGTGTCAACGCGCTGTAACAATTTTTCAATTACGTCTCAAATAATAAACTTAATGCCTTCCTGTGTTTAGAGAAGTTGCAAAAACTATGCCGGATCTTTAAAAGACAAGAAAATTGATTCATTTCATACGTAATTATTGAAATTATAAATTTAATTTAAAAATTTAATAATTAGTGATGACTTTTGCGCTGTTGCCAGTTCGACATGCATGAGCGAGTAAGCTTGTAAAGTTTTGTGAACGCATGAAAGAGACAGAAAACTCTGTGCTTGCAATAATTGTTTATCTCTTTTTGACAGTGGGGGTTTGTGTATATATGTCCCTGACTAACATTATTTTAGGTGAAAAAGAGATAGATATGCGGAAATGCCTGTTGTTAGGAAGAGATAAATATATTTTGAGAACTTGTGCTTGTTTTTTGTTCCTTTTAACGTGTAGTACGTCGTGAAAAACAAATTCGCCATTTTAAAATGCAATTTATTCGAGTGTAACGTGTCTATTAATAAAACGTCATTGACTTATTGTAGTATTTTGAATTTCGGTAAAGGAAATAATGATATGGTATAGAAATAGCATGATAAGTCCATAATAAGAGCTAAAACTAGAAAATGATAACAAAGAAGGGTCTAGTTTTTTTTCCACAACGGGGTAGCTTACTTAGCCTTCATTACACCTGATGTTAAATGATGATAAGGCTGAAGGGTGGAAGCGCACTACTCACGGAATCCTCAATTACTGAGAAACTGGCTATCTCTCTAACTGCCGGAACACAACAATGAAAACATCGTTGTTAGTTAGATAAGATGGTGGTAGCTAGCCAGGCTGACTTTGAACAATCCCTACCACCAACCAAACCCAATACAGTATGTACCCCCACTGAGAATCGAACCCGGGACCTCTGGGTCTAATACCGGGGGTGTGTACCACTAGACCACAGAGGCGATTGGAACTAGGCAGTTATAAACTATCATAGTTTTCCCAAACCGCTACCGCTACCTCCTTATCTCTTAACTGACGGCTTTTCTCAGGAAATTGCCTCCCCCTCCTTGGCTTCAATTATTTCTTTCGCATTATTTAAAACTTTAAAGGATTCCACGACAATTGCTCAGAAATTGCGTGTTTGTGAATATTTAACTGTGATTCTTGTTTCGCGATGGATAAAGTGTTAGTGATGCGCTAAGTTTTTGTGATTGAATTGACGTACCATTTCAGAGTCTGTTGGAGACAAGTCGTTTATTACAAGCTTTTTATTAACTTGCCATGTTAGTTAGTATGTTAGTTAGTGGGGGACTAATCTTCAAGCTTAATTTGACCCACTTCTCAGAGTCCGATGAAGCTAAATTTTGTATACAGGTTTGGTTCAGATGACAATACAATAATATTAAAGTATAGTCAGAAAAAAAAACTGGTCATTAAAATGAAATTTTTACTCATATCTTTTTTATTTGTAACTAGTCACGAATTCTTCTATACCGCGTTCCTTACTACTTTAAAGTTTGGGATAAAAAGTTACCTATGTCAGGCTGTCACGAGAATTCACGGAATCGCCCGCAGGCCCGAAACGATACATTGAGCTGGTACACACTGGGCGCTTTCGAGCGCACGCTTTGCTAACGCGCGCTCTGAGAACCTGCCATCTCATACATTTTTGATGTTTCGTACACACTGAAGCGCGCGCTTTTTGACAAACGCGCGTCAGATGCGAGCTGTCAGTTTAGGCGTTAGCCGAGCGCTCTCAGATACATGGGCCGCCTTGGGGCTGTACATGTGATCGCGCGCTTTCCTGTAGAGTGTACACACGTTGAGGAAAATTTTAGGGAAATTGACTCTCTACATATTTATGAATCGCCCGTAATGTCAGTTTATAAAATATGCAGAAATTCATCAAATGGTTTTATAGAAATTCTAAAACAATTGAAAAACTTAGGTCAATATTTAATACAATGTAAAATACATTCCCTGCATCTATTTTATTTTTTAGTACTATGTGCACCCAATGTTCTTATTTTCTCCGTCGTCGTCGTCTTTTAAAGCGATTGTAGAGGAGCTACACTCAAAGCAATTTACTTCGAAACCCATATCCGCACTAATCCAGAAGTATACTCGCCCTAGTAACGTTCATGGAACGCCATGCAAAGCGCTGAGTGTGTACGCTATCAACGCTCGCCAAACGCAACGCCGAGCGCCCAGTGTGTACCAGCTCTAAGTGGCGAGCGATCGTGAAAACGATCATAATTAGGAATGATTAATTATTGTTCTTGTTCGTTAATTGGTTAATTATCTCATAAGTGTTAATATCCATCATAATAAAAGGCTGGATGAGTTATAAAAGTGGATTGGATCTCTTTATTATAAATTAATTATTCAATGAATTAGTTCACATTTACTTTTTGATGAGTTTTATCTATTTGACGACCTCCGTGGCCGAGTGGTGTACGCACCGGTTTTGAAGGTCCCCGGGTTCCATTCCCGGTTGGGTAAATATTGAAAATGAACTTTTACACTTTTACGGATTCACCCGTCTGGGTGTATGTGGTAATACCCATCGTTGTTTCCAATTTCCATAACACTAGTGCGCTTGAGCACTATTGTTTGGTATTGGAACATTGTATGTGATGATGTTCAATATTTTTAATTATTATTTTATTTGTTGCTGTTTATAATTTTTTATCTATATCTATCTATACTAATATTATAATGAGGAAAGATTTTATTGTTTGTTTGCATTGAATAGGCTCTGAAACTACTGGACCGATTTAGAAGATTCTTTCACCATTAGAAAACTACATTCTTCCCGAGTGACAAGGGCTATATTTTAGGGCTAAGTAGTATGTGTAGTTTATTTATTTTTAATATATTCATTTATTTGCTTGTAGCTCATCAATTTAGTTGTTTATTTAATGTAAGTATTTGCGGTGATATATAAAATATCATTGTTTTTATTTTTAGTATCGCATTGACGTCCACGTGTCAAACTAATTCTTTGGGATTCAGTTGAAAATCAGCGTCGGCTTTATTGCTGACTCAATGCTGAACTGGACACTCATTTGGTACTTACGTGGGACACTAGTTACGTTTTGTGTTTATTATAAGTTTTCACTATTATTTTATGTACCTACCTGCTGTTTATTCTTGCTATGTAATGTTTATCGCAATGTCCTATGCATGGTACCAAATAAAACATTTTGTATTTGTATTTGTATTTGTATTTATCCCGTCATTCCCACGGGAACGGGCACACGCTGGTAAAACCGCAAGGATCCGCTAGTACTATTATTTATACAATATAAGTACATCATTAAAAAATGAAAAATGAAGTATTTAGAAAAAATCGACCCGTCTCACAACTAGCTCCGATGGGACACGAACCCACGACCTTTCGCTATCCGGGCGGTTGCTCTAACCTCTTTTCTAAAGGGTAGTAATTAACCGATCGACTTAAATACTTTTTACCGACAATAATACTAGGTGAGCGACTTAGTCGCCAATCTAACCTAACTTAAACCTATTTTTCCGTATCCAAACTTAATATTTTAGTCGGTAAATTTAGTAATATTTAGTCGGTCGGTTTATTATATTCCCTTTCTAAATACTTCATTTTCCATTTTTCAGTAATAAAAATTGCATTGTGAATGCATAAAAGTTAAAATTTAAATAACTAAGAGTGATTGATTGATGTATATCAATCATTCACTCTCCTTGTCCCGTCACTATTGCTCTTTCCCCGTCAAAGGGCCACAATTAAAAGTTAGTCCAGCAATTACGCCTAGCGATTGCCGCGGCGCCGCCCGTATTGTGTGTCCTGCCTATTGTTATAAATTCTTAAAGAACTCCCCGGAGAACCTATTAGGATAACGTCAAAGTTTCGAGCTTTTAATAAGGGAAGAGATCGCGTTGCAGGCTTCTAAGGTGACTGCAAAATTTGGGTATTGTATTATATATACAGGGTGTTAGGGGCACCCTTGCAAAAACTTTAACCATGGCTCAGACCATCATCATCATGCTGGACAACGTACAGCAAGAATTTTTTTGTTAGAAATAAAAAAAACTGCACTTTTCATACAAATTTAGCAACTCATCGGGACATTTTGTATGGAGAGTCGAAATATTTTTTTTTCATTTCCGATAAAAAATCTTGCTGTGCGTTGTTCAGCGTGAAGGACTGAAGCCATGGTTAAAGTTTTTGCAAGGGTGCCCCTAACACCCTGTATTATGTGTATTTAATTTTTAATTGAAGCATTTGCTGTGATATTTTATTATAAAAAAATATTTTCACGGATTTTTCACGCAATTTATTTAACAACTTAGTTAAATTTTAGTTGTTTTTTGAGATTTTTTGGTTTATCCGACGTTTCGGCACCTTTCCAGGGGCCGTGGTCACGAATGGAGACGAATTTACGGCCTTAAAAAACTTGCGAAACAGGCCAGAGCTTACTATTCTCCGTGCAGATAAGGGTAACGCGACGGTAGTAATGGATACGTCAGATTATAACGAAAAAATACTACATCTTTTATCAGATGAGAATACATACAAACATGTCAAAATTGATCAAACCACCAAGATCCTTAAAAAGACTAGTGACCTCATCAAAGAACATTCAGAATGGTTGAATCTCACCATCAACTTACTCATTCCTGCCTGCCCTAAACCGCCAAAACTGTATGGATTGCCGAAGATACACAAACCTGATGCTCCGCTGCGTCCTATAGTCAGCCAAATTGATTCACCAACTTACAAACTAGCCCGACACGTAGCGCAAACCCTCTCGCCACTAAGAGGTAACACAACAGCCTTTGTGAAGGATTCCTACCATTTCATCAGTGAGATACAACATCTACATCTCGCAGATGATGAAATCATGGTCAGTTTTGATGTACAATCCTTATTCACATGCTTACCAGTAAAAGACTGCATCAATATCGCTAGGAAGAAACTAGAAGATAACGATTTGCCTTTGGAATATGCAGAACTTTTGGAACATTGTTTAACAACTGGCTATCTTCTGTGGAATGATGAATTCTACATACAAGTTGATGGAGTAGCAATGGGTTCTCCGGTATCCCCAATAGTCGCAGACTTATTTATGGAGGATTTTGAGGAGAAGGCGCTGGCTTCAACACCAGTGTATCCCCGGTTCTACAAACGGTACGTAGATGACACTTTCACAGTTAACTCTATTCACCCAAACATTAAATTCACTATGGAGTTAGAGGCAAATAAGAAACTAGCCTTCCTAGATGTACTTGTTATCAGGAATCCTGACCAAACTTTGAGCCACACTGTGTGTCGAAAAGCAACACATACAGATAAATATCTAAATGGTGACTCTCACCATCACCCTTTACAGTTAGCTACCGTAGGGAAATCTTTGTTTCAGAGAGCTCGCGGCATCTGTGATGATGAACACCTGAGTGGCGAGCTTCGGCACGTCGAGCAAGTACTGCGAAGTAACAAATTGCCAGTACCTCGCAAACATCACAGAAAACGCACCAAAGCAGCCACAGTAGAACGTCAACCTGCCATTCTGCCATATGTGAAAGGTGTCACTGACAAGATTGGGAGGATTCTGAAGCGTGCATACGACGTTCGATTCATACTTACTTCAAGCCGCCGAAGAAGATTAACCAATTCTTACCACCAGTCAAGTGTAATATCCCCTTTCAAGTTGCAGGCGTTTACAAACTAGACTGTGACTGTGGGCTCTCTTACATTGGGCAAACAAGGAGAAGCATAGGGACGCGCGTTAAAGAACATGTAGCTGACATCAAACATAGGCGCGATAATAAGTCTGCAGTGTGTGAACATTCATTTGAGGGAACCAACCATTATATAAGGTTTGACAAACCGCAGATCCTCGCTAGAGAACCAAGATACTTTCCCAGATTGATGCGCGAGGCTATTGAAATTAGCAAATACCCAAATTTCAATAGAGAAGATGGTTGGAAGATACCACCAGCTTGGGACCCTATAATCCATCAAGTAAAGTCACAACCTAAACCACACACTGCAAGAACTAAAGATACGGTTAGTTATTTTTGCAAATAATTTTAATAAACGGAGATCGTCCTCCTTCGTGTAGTTTTCTTGCCAGTTCTTTCTCCGAAGGGCTCCAACTTTTGTGAACTGGTGGTCGAGTCAGTAACTTTTTGCTTTGCTATAAATAATTATTATCCAAATTACTTAAACAAATCAAAATATTAAATTAATAAATCATTTTGTTATAATTAAATATAATGTTAAAATAATTAACACCTAACCGTATCCTGTTTCCGAACGAAAAACAAAGACAATTAGAGTGGGTATATTCTTTTATAAAATCAAAAAATAGTGGGTAGTTTTCCGTGACCACGGCCCCTGGAAAGGTGCCGAAACGTCGGATAAACCAAAAAATCTCAAAACACAACTAAAATTTAACTAAGTTGTTAAATAAATTGCGTGAAAAAATCCGTGAAAGTGTTTTATTTATATGGACAGTTCGCGCAGAAATCTAAGATGTGTTTATAAAAAAATATTCTTATAGCTGCACGTTTTAAAAGTGCAATTTTAATCGTGAACTTATAATACATGACATCAAAATGCAAGTACACGCACTCACACAAAATTTTTCAAAAGCAAATCCATATGATTCCATGTGTTACAAAATCGCTTGACTAAGATCATTGCTGTGCTAACCTAATAATAATTTAATATCTTATTTTGATACTGATTTGTTAGCAGCAGCCCTCTAAATCGCTCATGTAAAATGTACATATTTTATTTTGATATAATTGCATTACTTGTGATGTGACTTAAACTGAACATAAAATGTAAACCTATAATTTGTTATGTAAGGAGCTCGACATATTTTATCAGAGTCCTAATACATTTATTAAAACAACTTGCTGTCCGCCCGCGGCTTCGCCCTTGTAGACTACACGACGTTATCCCGCGGGAATATGAAATTTTTCCGGGATGAAAAGTAGCCTATGTTCCTCTCCAGACTTCGCCAAATCCGTTCAGTCGTTTTGGCGTGATTGAGTAACACACATCCAAACATCTAAACTTTTTCGTTCTGTCTTTATCGGCTACTCAATCATTATATCGTCAATAGACAGATTGGTAAAAATAATATACATCTATGTTTCAGTCATGTGAAGCCGGGGCGAATCGGGGTATTTCTATCTACATTAAACAATTAATCGTACGCTTGCAACTAAGTGAAAGTACTATTTATTTTAATTTTTAGTTTTTTGCATTCACAATGCAATTTTTATTACTGAAAAATGGAAAATGAAGTATTTAGAATTCTCGTAACGACTCCGTAGCTCAGTGGTTAGAGCAGTCGCCCGGAAAGCGAAAGGTCGTGGGTTCGAGTCCCATCGGAGCTAGTTGTGAGACGGGTCGATGTTTTCTAAATACTTCATTTTCCATTTTTCAGTAATAAAAATTGCATTGTGAATGCAAAAAACTAAAAATTAAAATAAGTTGCAATAGTAATTTCATTTTTAGCGATTGCCAAATACCTGGAAAGGTATTTCTTTCGCGTGTGAGGGTAGTAATATCTCCACATTGATGAAATTAACGCTGACTATACAGCGCGTAAGAAGTATTGGATAAATTCGACGCTTCTCGTAACGACTCCGTAGCTCAGTGGTTAGAGCAGTCGCCCGGAAAGCGAAAGGTCGTGGGTTCGAGTCCCATCGGAGCTAGTTGTGAGACGGGTCGATTTTTTCTAAATACTTCATTTTCCATTTGAAAGTACTATACTTATCATGGTACAGAATCTAGGCCAAAGAACAAAAGCTGTGAAAAAATACTCGCAAACATCCCGAAAGCATATTCATACACACGCTCAACCAATTCATAATCTGCGAGTTACAATAATCCGGATCAATCGAGGTACATTCAACAGCAGATCAATCTATATTGTGCCGCTACACTCTTTTCCTTGCGTTCGCTTTCGCATTGCCGGAAATTATTAACTAAGTATAATATGTTTGCCCTCTTACTCATGCTTTTTTTTTAAACAGAACGCATTTACAAATTGTTTTTACTTTTTTGTATTGTAAATTTTTTCAGTACTATTTTCTTTTATCTATTACTAGAGCGGTTCCTCGAGGTTTCACCCGCGCAGTACCCGTTCCCGTAAGAATATCGGGATAAAATATAGCCTATGTAACTCGGGAAGAATGTAGCTTTCTAATGGTCAGAGAATTTTCTAAATCGGTCCAGTAGTTTCGGAGCCTATTCGATGCAAACAAACAAACAATCAAATCTTTATAAGAAAAATTTAATCGATTGTTAAACATTTGTAAAAATGTTTCTTTCGGATGCGAGGGTTTCCTCACATTGATGAAACAACGCTGGCCTACAGCGTAACAAGTGATAGCAAAATTCGACGAGTCGTGTAGGCCTTTCGGTAGCTTAGTTGGTCAGAGCAAAGGGCCGGATTCCCGGAGGCGCGGGTTCGAATCCCGCCTGAAAGCTACTTATGGGGCTCGTGGTTTTTTACTATCACATTTTTCCTATACTAACAAAATTGCATTGTAAATGCATAAAAATAATATAAAATCTCAATCAAATCTTTCCTCTTTATAATATTAGTATCATCATCATCATCATCATCAGCCATTTAATGTCCCCACTGCTGGGGCACTGGCCTTCCTTATGGATGAATAAGGAGAACTAAGATAAACTTTTCATCTCGAGCTCCTCCGTGCTTCGGAAGGCACGTTAAGCCGTTGGTCCCGGCTGCACTTGCAGTCGTTAATACCCACCAATCCGCACTGAGCCCGCGTGGTGGGTCATGGCTCATTCTCCTTATTTCTCCTTATTCAATATTAGTATAGATTAAATAAATATTCATAACTTGATGACATGATGACCTTTGTAATATAGTGGCGCATAAAAATGTGCGGCTATCCTGGAAACCAGAGCTTCCACGATCATAAGTCGAATGCGCCAACCACTGTACTACCGACCTTTAAAATGTATTAATCGTTTTAATTTTATGGTTATTAAAATAAAAACTCTGTTGAATCGTTTCACATTTTTCTCTTTAAACAATTTATTGAAGACCTTTTAAACAGACTTTATTAACACTTCACAGCTTTATTAAAGCTAACTAGAAGCTTTACACACCACAGAGTGTACAGAAAGCGAGAGCGGCCGACAAATTGGTTGTCGTCGCATCGCACCGCGTATGGCCGGCTTTATTTACGAGGGCCATACATCACGGCGTCGATACAATTTGCCAGTGCTTGATGTATGTACGGAAAAATAACTGGGGATTAAATCGCTCTACTGAGAGGCGTGCGGTAAAAGAAGTTTTAAGGAAAGGGGATAAGGTTCAGTTTTGAGTAGGGGTTGGTTGCTACAGGGTTAAGCGTCGCAACGAAACGTTACGGGGACTTGTAGGGTTGGCAGTTATGGGAAAATGCTTTATGGAGTAGTAGCATCAAAAACTTCTTTATAATTTCTTGTTTATTTAAACTTTTTTACTGTTATACAGGCTGTTAGGGGCACTGTTGCAAAAACTTTAACCATGGCTTCAGGCCATCATGCTGAACAACGCACAGCAAGAATTTTTTGTCGGAAATGAAGAAAATATTTCGACTCTCCATACAAAATGTCCCGATTAGTTAGCTAAATTTGTATGAAAAGTCGAATATTTTTTTCATTTCCGACAATAATTCTTGTTGTACGTTGTTCAGCATGATGGTCTGAAGCCATGGTTTGCAACGCTGCCCCTAACACCCTGGGCCCCGATCGGGGTAATTCTATGACGCATTAGTCGAGTGTACGTGCAGTTGACGTGCAAAACCGTTTTTAATAACGCGCGGCTTTGACAGTGCGACAACGTTTTCTGTTCCGGTGATAATCTTTGGAACTATTAAAAACAGTTTTCGTACGACAGTCTATTTTGACAGCTAATTTCGTATTGCAAGTGGTTCCTCTGTCACGGATGTCACCGGATCAGACAGGATTGTGGGACTATAGGTTTGCGTGACGTGTGCGTCGTTATGTCATTACGGCAATACGACGTCAAACGTCAAGACGCAAACGTGTTCAAGACGCGCTGCATAGAATTACGGCGATCGGCCCGCTGTATTAAGAATAGAAAATATAAATAGGGCAGGCGTACCGGTTTTGGCCACTGTACTGGTTTTGGCCACTTTTTGCTCAAAAAGTTTTTTTAATAAACTTTTAGCCATTTTTGATAAAGGCTATTAAAATAATATATTTTAAGGTAATAATAACAACCGTTAGAATTCCTTATGTCATAAGATTTTTTTTCAATAAATTACATTTTCTGTTTTAAAAATATTTTGTATGAAAATTTTAAGAAATTTGTTTTGGATGAAATACTTTATAAACCTTTTTTTTACAATTTAAATTGTTGTTTTGCAATTGACTGGTTTCTAGCGCATTAGAATATATTGATTTTACCTGGGTTTGGTTTTGATTTATCGCAATACTTACAAAAGTTTTACTATCAGTAAGTGGCCGAAACCGGTACATTTGGTACCTCTCACACATTGTGTGTAATATAAAAAAACTACTTTACTTTTATAAATTTGAAAAATCTACCTTTAAAACTAGATAAATTATCTATAATTTAAGATATAATTTGTGTCTTAAATACCTAAGACCATTTAGTAGTTAGTGCTTAAAAGTCAAAAAATCCTTAAAGTGGCCACAAAGGGTACCTCTGCCCTACTTCGAAGAAAAGTTTTGGTTGGTGGTAGGACTTGTTCTTAGTCCGCCTGGCTAGCTATAACCATCTTATCTAAGTCTGACTCCATAAAATTGATGTTTTCAGTATTATTGTGTTCTGGCAGTTAGAGATACGATAACCAGTTCCTCAGTGATTGAGAATTCCGTGAGTAGTGCGCTTCCACATTCAGCCTTATCACCACTTAACATGAAGACTTACGCCCGAATTCTCGAACGCAAATCATCTTTGGGAGCGTCTTAAACATCATGGCATCTCTTTCATACGTTTGACATTTAAAGTGACAGGGCGATGTTTGAGACGCTCCCAATGATAAGTAGCGTACGAGTATTCGGGCATAAGTGCTACCCCGTTGTGAAAAAAACCCTTTACCAGTCAATGAATGTCTTTGAATTTCTCTCTCAAAGCAAGTCTAACCCTAAGCCGCTGCCTCCAGTGCCAGTGATTAGTCGACAACGGATTAAGTTGCACTCGACTCGATTAACGGTCGTTTGTACCGACTCAACCCGTCTGGTTTACATTCAATAGATTCGCTGAAATTTGAATTTCATCGATTCGAGGGATAAATTCGTTATACATATATGTGATTTTATGAAGAGGTAGTGAGCTAGCTGCACCCCAGAATTTCGCTTCCGTGGAATTTCAACTAAACATAGTCTACGCCCTCCTCCTCCTCTTATCAATACGGGCGATTTCCGCAACTCGAGGTCTATTGCGCCTATTTTGCGTCTGGAGTGTGCGCGGCCGGACCACTCCAGCCAGCCCAGCTCAGCCAGGAAAGTTCCAAGAGCTCTCACATTCGTGATCGCTTCCTGGACGCTAGGGGGCCACCCCCCTGTATTTCAGCAGTACGTCCAGCAGAAACAACTGCCCGGCAGTTTCTTCTTCCTCCATGCACCCTCTGCATAAGGGACTGTCGGTGACACCTAAATCAAAAAGATGTCTGTTAAATTGTCCATGACCAGTAATAGCAGCCAGACCTGTTACCAGCGCTAATCTACGCCCTATTCTCAGATAAACCAAAAAAAATCATAAAAATGAGTCAAGCCGTTTTAAAGGAGTTCGATAACAAACACTATGATACGATATTTTTATAAATTATGGGTTTAAGTATCAAATTGCCGTTTTGTATGGAAATGTTCTTACATTTTTCTCCATCTAACGTTTTTCTAATTTGTTCAACGACTAATTTTAATTACCTGACTTAACAACGTATTTATGGACATTTAAACTACTAAAAATAGCACATTGATTAAGAGAAAAATAATAAATTTCACTAAGTTACAACTAATAAAGTGAGAAATTCTGGAAACAAAAATAGTCCTTGAAACGCTCCTGGCTGGAGGAGCCGGAGAGCACGAGTCAGAAATAAAAGAGGGTATATGAAATTAAGTGTATTTTATTTTCCACAATTAGACCGTGGGTTCTGTCGCTCGGGGATCAGTGCAAAGAACAAGTTGGGAGGACTTAACTTGGGGACTTCCTAAAGAGGGGGGAAGTCGCTGTAGCCTAGAGGCAGCGGGGTCTGGTCCGGGGTAGACCGGAGCAGAGCAGGTTCCTGGCGGTTAGGCGCGCAGGAGCAGGTGGAGAGCGGCACGAAGTAGGCAGGTACTGGTACAGGTACAGCAGGTAGGTACCGGTGAGACTCGGGGAGATGTTGCCCGGAGGTACGACCCTGAAATGTTACGATAACAGGTATGAACATGTGTTCACTAAATCCGACCGCTGTGTATGAGTGGGTATGACACTGGGCTACAATTGAGATAGGAATATTGTCATTTAAATTAGGTTACTATTAAGGAAAGAGGAGCACATTAATTTTTATGCCAGCGGCTATTGTTATACTAATTAAAAGTTACAGAACAAGAGGGACAATTTAAAGGTGTAAGTTAAAATGTATTTGAATAAAGACAACCCACTCTTCTAGGTACCGGTCACGACAAGGTTACAAGGAAATATTAGGCTGTAAATTGCTTTTGGATCCCGGAATATTTAGTATTCCGTTCACCGTGTGGCAATTGCGGTTAATATTAGTATAAATTCGATGACGAAATAAACATCTCATCGAAAACAATATGTAAAAGAATAGAATTGATGAACGGCTGTTTGAGGTTATAGCACCGAGAATATAATTTATTTATCACGAAAATAAAACGCGCATAAAACACTCACCCAATTATGTTGGGGCGAAAAACCAGAAAAAAGAGAAATCTTTAGCGGATTCTCCTATTTATATAAAAAATCTTCCAGAACATTCCGGCTGTCAGTAGGTTTATAATTTTTTTGCATAGATAGATTCAACTTGTCATTGGATTTTAATCATACAGCCAAGGCACAGACTAATTACGTCGCGAAGACTTCAGAATTATCTGGAAGATTAATTTAGTAAAAATCTATGGCGCGCGTAAGACAAAATTTCTTCCAATAGACTATTTATGTTGTTACGTTAAGAAATGCAATATAAATATGCACGAAACTACAATCAAAGTATTCCGCATACAGATCACAGGCTGCCACGGACCGCGCGGCTGTTTATAGCTGTTACTTCGGAACATCGCAAACAAACCGACAGCTGAGTGGCATCTGACATTGACAGCTCCTATCACATAAATACATGAAGTTTGACTTAATACTGTGAGGTAACTGGAGCTCTCACCCTGAATAAAAAAGTGTCGCCACCAAATTTGACATTTATGTATGTAGTGGCTGTCAGCTGTCTCATATGACCATACGTATTTTTTTAAAGTGTAGGTGAGACGGAAGACAGCCACTGTGTTATTTGTGGTATTCAAAAAATTCCTGAATAAAAAAGTGTCGCCACCAAATTTGACATTTATGTATGTAGTGGCTGTCAGCTGTCTCATATGACCATACGTATTTTTTTAAAGTGTAGGTGAGACGGAAGACAGCCACTGTGTTATTTGTGGTATTCAAAAAATTGTTCGTACTGCACGCTCCAGTTACCTCAGTATTAAGTCGAACTTCATGCATAAATACAATAGAACCTCAGAACAATAACTAAAGCTATAGAAACCGTGCTAAAATAACAACAAAATACATCAGTTCGTACTCTTTTATTTTATGCAGTAGTACATGTGTAAGAAAGAGATAGTATACAGTCTAATGTTTCTTAATTTACAAGGTTGTCACAAGTTTTTTTTACGCCAGTGATGCAACGTCATCGACATTAATATCGATAAATTAAAAATAGATTTTACATACATTACATTTTTAAAATCTCTATGTATGTCAATGACACTAGTAAGTACGGTATGGTAATATGTCGACGCACACGTACCTACCACAAACAACCACACCACATCAAAATGTGGTGTCGATGCAGCTTTTAGCAGTTGCGTTGTGGCTGTGCGACAAAATGACAATGTGATTGCTTTGTCGCCAGTAGTTGTGATGTGGATACGTCGTATGCGGTGTGGGCGGCTGCTAGTTCACAGCGTCGTCGCTGGTGGTGATCGGTATTACTTACGAACGTGGTCGATAATGACGGCAAAATGTGGTACCTACGTGTAAATTGTACTAGGTATTCATTTCCAATACAAAATACACCCCGCCCACATGTTGTGTGGTTGTGGTACGTGTGAGTAGACCCAATGAATAATTAAGTATAGCACCTGCAATATTATAAATGCAGTAGGTAAGTACTTACTACTTTCTTTTATAAAAATTTGCAGTCTTCAGTAGTCTATACTAATGTTATAATAAAGCTGAAGAGTTTGTTTGGTTGAACGTGCTAACCTCAGTAACTACTGCACTGACTTAGAAAATTCTTTCTACTATTAGAAAGTTACATCCTTCCCGAGTGACACAGGCTATCTTTTATCCCGGGGACGGGTACCACGCGGGTAAAACCGCGAGGATCCGCTAGTTGATAATATAATAAGTAAAAAAATAGCACATAGTAATGCTGGTTCCTTCGCCTACTTTTATTGCAAACATTAGAGTGAATTAAGCTGAAAAGGAAATTAATCAATTAATTAAAATAAAGAAACCATTTTTTCTTTTAAACACATCTTTAATGTTCTAATTTGGCTCAAATGATTGTAGTCCAAAGTGTTACGCATAACGTGACTGTTCACTTTTGCTGTCCAGTTGATTTTTGAAATACGGCGTATACAATCATTTATAATAGTTTCATCTTTGGGAAATCTGAAAGAAGTAAAAATTGTTAACATCGATAAAGAAAAATCACAGCACTATCATAACCTTAACAACTTTAACAGAAATGCAAGAAAATATAAAAAATAGACCAAAACTCACGTACATTTCTATTGATAATATTAATTTATTAAAATTTTCGGATAATACTGATGTTATAATCTTAAAAATATTTGAATTTTGAAACAAAACTTACCGATGAAATGATTCAATCTCATCCGAATTTTCTTTCCGTGATATATTAGACTAACAGTCTATAACAACACAAACCATCCTAGACACGGAATGCAAGCTCTCTAGAGAGCCTGTATGCACACTTTCCTGTTGTTTTATCACCGAATTCCTTGTAAATTAATAAATTTTCACTTTAGCTGCCAGCGAAGCTGTTCGACCATTGTAATACGTTCGTATTAAATTGGTCATACCTCAGAAGCTACGTTCTCAACAAAGACGTATTTTTATTTTGGTAGTATTATATTACAATCAATTAGAACCATTTGACATTTGTACTTTACGAGCTTGTGACAATGACAGAAACAATAGAAACTCACAAAGATTGTCTATTTCACTCTTACTCATGTATGCTGAATTACTTAAAGTGAGTACGATAGCTGATACACAGTTTTTATTTTAGTACGGTTTCTATAGCTTTAGTTATTGTTCTGAGAATAGAACTGAATAGACCATATTTGTTTATAATTGTAATGATTTTTTCATAAAATTAATAGTTGGTGCTATTATTATGGATAAAACAATGAAAGAAGCAAGTAAAAATGGCAGCCGTTACATCCTACTTTAGAGATAGTTTTTTATGTAAATAACCAAATATCGTAGTTATTAAATTATCAAAAGTTGCTCCATACGGTCTTAACGTTATATATTTCTAATATTATAAAATTTGTTACGTTAAATGTACAAAAAAAAATTAAAACCGCAATTTCATCCTATAACCCCTATTTAGTGAAAATATAGAAAAATTAAGAATTACAAAAAATCTACTCGTGCCACAACTAGCTCCAATGTGACTAGAACCCACGACCTTTCACTGTCCGTGCGAATTCTCAAACCACTGACCTACGGAGACGTCGTCGTCATTTTACTGAGAGATTTCATCACTTTTTATAGAGAAATAAGCAGCTCCAGCGAGATTTGGATAATTTTTTACAGGATGTTTTTGAGGGGATAACTATCTGAAATTATAGTTTTAAAGCTATAAAATTTAAGAACAAAGTAACGAATTTTTTACCGTCAAATTACTGTAACAAACGAAAATCAGAATACATACAATAATTCCCCAAAAGCCGCAGTCTCCTCCCTGCATAATACTATATATCTTGTGAATTATTAAGGACGACGTCCTGAGCCATCTTTGGACGTCTTCGGACGCTCAAGGGACGTCTCTAAACGACACTTGTAGAGAATTTGTAACCTTGAACCTTGTTTTGGAAGAACGAGGCTTTTGTAGGTCATTGGCTTCTTAAAAATGAATAAATAAATATGTGCTTTAAGCAAATATATAGTATTAAAAATTTTCATGCAAAAATATAACATTGAAGAATAACAAAGGTGAAAGAAAAATAAGTGGCTAAGGTGAGGAATCCCGACCGAAATAGGCACGCTAACGCTTGCTCGGCCGCGCTCTATACACTTCGCGCGGACCCATCGGCAGCCGGCAGTGAACTGTGAACTCGCGAACGCCCCGCGAATCGAAAATCACTTAAAATTCAATTAAAAATTAAATAATAAAAAAATTAAATTTCTGATGGCCGGAATCCCTCGGCTATTCAAAGGCAATTATTTTCATATGTTTTTCATTAACTAAAACCAAGTATACTGCAAGTAATATGATATTTGAATTATTATTAGACGGATGTTTGGGATTTTATTTGACACAGTAAAATATCACCAATCGAAAAAAACGTCCGGAAGCACTAGATAAATAACTGTAAAAAAACATATATTTTTTAATATTTTAAGTATACTATTGTGATTTGCGAGTAATCCATAGTCTCTAGCTATATCTTTCTAAAACAAAATATTATATGTCGAGAGTATGGCGCTACCCTCAAATATTTGAAAATATATAGGTGCTTGTGTTGTGTTGCTGATATTTCTAAAAACATTTTATAAAAAAATCAGATAAGCAATAATTGCTAAAACTTTTTACTTATTATAAAAAAAATACATCTTATACCGAAAAAAAATTAACCTTTTTACTTTCCTTCACTTTTTAAGTGCAAGTGCACTTGCCAAGACATAAATTAATCAGTCACTTAGTATGATAATTAGCGGCGAGACACAAAGCGGCGCGGACGCTTTGATGTCGCCGCCCGCACTTGCGCCCGGTCCTACAGCTCGGGGACATAATTAATATTGTATTTGTGGGGCGGCGGGTGTGCGCTATAGGGAGGGGTAAGTGTCAACTATCGATAATACTATTAACACGTTCAATGCGTCAGGATCAGCATATTATTATGGCCATGCTTTACTTTACCAAGATGCGAAGGAGAAAGCCGTAATTTTCAGAGGATTTCAAAAGTGATAACATAAGTAAGAAAAGACAGACAAATATTTATGTTCGTGTATGTATTTTCAAATATATGTCGTCGCTGGATCGGTTGCCTGGCATGGTCTCGCTGTCAGGATGGTTGTGACGAGGGATCCTCAAAATAATAGTCTCTTCTTCAATAACAAACGTCTTATTCTTCAATCACAATTGATATGGCACAAATAACACAACGATTCAAGTGATGTAGACGGATGAATCTTTAAACGCGGCAAATTCGATACAGAAAAGCGGCCCATGCGGGCCTCACGTCCGCCACATGAGTCCAACCCCTTCGTGGGTCCCTATAAGACTGTCTCTATCTTGCCCCTGCACCAAAATGTGCAGACCATCGAACAATTCCACTCACTTGGTCCAAGTGCTGCCATCTCTCTGTATCGAACTCACCCAAGTGCTTTCCGCAACGTTTAAACGGACTCAACTAATATCTATATAAATAGCACTCTCTCATATATTGCTACGCCCTTGCAGGGTGTCACACGATCTGTACCAAAATTTTCCATCTATGTACTTGTGACATGCAATGAAATAAATGAAATGAAAATGAAATGAAACTAATAGTTACAAAGCAACAAAATAGATGGCGCTAATAATTTAAGTCGAAAGTTACAAAATAATTCAATAGATGTCGTTATAATTAAAATTAAAATAATCGATCTTGCTGGCCTAGAGGGCAGCACTGCGCTTACGCTCCGACATATAAATAAAATTTATCAAACATTAAGATTAAAATGATCATGTCTTACAAAAGTTAAGTAGGTAATAGTTAAGTGCTAAGCTAACCCATAGTGAATTTTAAAAAAAGTTACAAAACAGGGCTATGTTTGAGACAATTGAGTTGCGTTGCGTTCGAGTATTAGGGCATAAGAATACTAGCTTTAGTATGGTTATGTCGTAAAAGTTAAATACCTATATTACGACGGCGCCAGGCATAGACAAACATTTAAACAAAGACTTTGAAGACCATGCCTCCTGACATGGCATAGTAATGTAGTTTTTTATCAAGGGTTTGAACAAATACTCAAATACTCGTGCTACACATGTGTCCAAACATTTCTTCAAATATTTGTTAAAATGTTTGTGCTATGTCTGGCGCCGGCATTACAGTGTGTTAAAAGGGCGTAAACAAGTTAGTTTTCTTTACTTCATTTTATCGATACTTACTTACAACATTACACCAACCAACACTAGTTGACAGGCGTACAGGCCTCCTCAAAGACGGTTGGGGAAGGTCACAAGGTCAACTCCGGTAAACACGAACCCTCCAATTAAGTAACACGTAGAGAGTCCTCACGCGTGTACTTTTGCTCCCGAACCTCTTCCAACGGAACAGGTCACTTAATTTTTAAGCAGTTGGGAGGTCAGGTGTGTCGGTTACCTTTATGGGAAAAATAGAAATGAATTTTATAAATAGCTGCCACAACCTTTATGCTGGCGGTCGCCCTTAACCTTGCCTAGGCGAATTAAGGAAAGTTGTGTAATTGCCTTTTAGAGGTAAGGAGATTTTACACCTAAGGATGTGTGAAAAATGTTTCATTACAACTATAAGTAAGTATAGGAAAAAATGTGTGATAGTAAAAATCCCGCCTGAAAGCTACTTATAGGGCTCGTGGTTTTTTACTATCACACATTTTTCCTATACTTACAAAATTGCATTGTGAATGCATAAAAATAATATAAAAAACTATAAGTATAGTCCATTCGCTTAGATAGTGTCGCTCTGCCACAATGCCGTGCGGGTGTACCGACACTATCTAACCGAACGGACACTAAGTAGCCCTCAGGTAAGTACTATAAAACTTTTTTTAAACACCGTTCTTGTACTTTTTGCGTAAGAAGCAAAAATTGCATCAAGAATATTTCGGTACCCATATCCCGGTTACAATGCGTAGTAACTAAGTTATCATAAGTAATTCGTTAAAATACTTCCTATTTTGTCCGCTATATTATAATTCTTAACTATTATATGACTTTTATTATCATTATGTTATAACAATAGGTAATAAGTTTTGTCAGATTTTGACAAACTTTTGCACTGCAAAATCTGTCTAGTCAGTCGCAGGCGTAGCCTTATTAATATTGTTAGCCACTGCCAATTTAATCAAACGCTAATTTAATTTATGAATAATTTTGAGTTACTTATGAAACACAAACCACTTAAGTTATACATTTTGCATCTTTAGTTTTGCATTACCTACTTATTGGCTCAAACAATTTATTCTTAAATTCTTAATTTTTGGCCAATGTGTCACCCTAATTTAAGTTATAAGTTATGAAATATTTAAGGCTGTTTGTTTCCCAATAGAAAATAAATAAATACACTAAAGTGTTAAAAAACAACTAACCTAACTAACTAACTAACTTGGTGTTTCCACCAAAGCTGTGCGATGAAAATGTGCCTTCGAGGATGTGTAGCGGAGCTGTGAAAATGCGCATTAATGTGTGGTGCGAGGATTATTGACTGGCTGGTACAGTATTTTGCGCAACCTTCTCAACGCACATTCCTCGCAACACATCCCTCGCACACATCCCTCGTACACATCCCTCGCACACATCCCTCGTACACATCCCTCGCACACATCCCTCGTACACATCCCTCGCACACATCCCTCGCTTGTTTTGTATGCGCAAAAATCTAGCTCCGCTAAGCCGTTTCCACCAGAGCTGTGCTGACCGAGGCGAGGTAAATGAAGCGATTCTATTGGTTCTTTACAAACACATCTCTCGCTACGCATCCTCGCACATCTCTGGTGGAAAAGCAGCCTTACACAACTTACTTCTGTCTTTCTGGAATTCGCACCAAGGGAGTTTAAAATCCAAGACAAGTTCTCGAGAACGCTTATATTTATCGTACAACTAGTATTTAGTCACTATCAACCCCCTGTTCCAGGTGGCCAGTTAACAAGTTGCTCACTTAAGCAATAAATCATCATCTCCGTCGCTTCCGGTCTGGGCCCGCCATTAATTACCGAGATGACGTGACTTACTACGAGACGGTGGAGTTCGCACGAGGATTGTGGATTATGGGACAATGTAGTGTTATCATGGATGTCGGCAAGAGAGATTGACTGACTCGATGGCCCAGTGGTGAAGATCTAGTAATTCGTGGGTTCGATCTTCACCTAGTACAAAACCTACGTACAAGAATTTATTCCATGTCTTCATGTGTTTCATTACCAGCGTTGTTTGTCTCTACCTTGAATCACGATCTTTTCAAACTTTAAAATTACCATTATTGGTTCGACTAACGTTGATGATCAAAAACTTTACAGTAGATGTGGTGCCGTAAGTCTACTTACGCATTTTTATTAAATACCTTAAAAAAACTAACATAAAATGGACTTGCATCTTAAATTATTCTAAAACTAAACGACAAATAATAACTCTTTGAGCTCTACCTTGAATCACGATCTTTTCAAATTTTAAAGTAACCATTATTGGTTCAACTAACATTGGTGATCAAAAACTTTACAGTAGATGTGGTGCCGTAAGTCTACTTACGCATTTTTATTAAATACCTTAAAAAAACTAACATAAAATGGACTTGCATCTTAAATTATTCTAAAACTAAACGACAAATAATAACTCTTTGAGGTTCAATAAGTCATATCTTCCACAACGCTTACCACGCTCGCTCCCCATTCAATTTAATATGGCGTAGTGGCTCCAAAAAGATTATAACAGCACTCCCATGACGTTATGGCTATGTGGAATCATCTATAATGGTAAAAAGGTTACGGTCGGATATAACCGATGTGTCAATGCCCGAATACTCGAACGCTACTTAACTTTGGGCGCGTCTCAAGCATGGCCCTGTCGCTTTAAATGTCAAACGTATGAAAGAGATGCCATGATGTTTGAGACGCTCCCAAATTTGATTTGCGGTCGAGAATTCGGGCATAAGAGTTAAAGATTTTCTCGTTGCATGGAAGACGTTAAAGTCGCACTGCCAAAGCTTATAAAGCTGCGTCCAGACTTGTGTCATCACATCGGACCGGACTCCGTGTCATCGTACAAGACTTGTTACGCTCAATGTGGACGGTCTAGGTTGTGCTGCCGTAACATTTTGGCGTGTCAGAACCAGAACACCGTGTCTTTATCATGCATCGCTAGTTTTGTTGGGCATGCGCTGTGGTAATACTGAATCAAAGAGACAATGTTTTATAAAGACACGGTGTTCAGACACGCCAAAATGTTAAGCTGCGTCCAGACTTGTGTCATGACATCGGACCGGACTCCGTGTCATCGTACAAGACTTGTTACGCTCAATGTGGACGGTCTAGGTTGTGCTGCCGTAACATTTTGGCGTGTCAGAACCAGAACACCGTGTCTTTATCATGCATCGCTAGTTTTGTTGGGCATGCGCTGTGGTAATACTGTATCAAAGAGACAGTGTATTATAAAGACACGGTGTTCAGACACGCCAAAATGTTACAAGTGTAGACGCATGGTGTCAATCGAACAAGACTGCGTGGCAAGGCACCAGAACTGCTGAGTTCAAAGATGGAATAAAAAATAAAGATTATAAGTATTTAATACCTACTAGCTGTGCCCCCGACTTCGTCCGCGTGGAATTGTGACTTTCAGCAGCATTTTAAATTTTTAAGGCTAATTCTTTTGCATATACTTTTGACGACCAATTTGGCGCAGGGGTAGGTTACCCACCTTCTGCGCCAGTGGTCTCGGGTTCGATTCCCGAACAAGACAAATATTTGTGTGCATGAACATGTCTATTTGTCTTGGTCTGGGTGTTTTCTATGTATATTAAGTATGTATTTACAAACAAAAGTTTTCCATGATACAGTTTCGTAATGAAATTAAAATGGGCTTAGATAATTGGTGTGAATGTAAGAAGTTATTTATTTATTTATTAGTTATTTATATACACTTTAGGCCGTCCGGGTGTCGCAAAGGGGGTGCATAAAAATAACACTAACTTTTTTTTCAAAAAGTGAAAAAAATCATAGCTTTCGAAAAAAGATCTAAGACGAAAAAACAAAAAGTTATGTTTTTTTTTTAAAAAAAGTAAAGTTTTTTCTGCCGCTTCGCCGGCCGCTGCCTTCGCTCGCTCGGCTCGCGCTGCGTTTTGGTCACAGTTCTAACTTAACCTAACCTAAAACGACTGTTAGGATCTCTTGGGCTCGGGGGGCGGCGGCGGGGGGCTTAGCCCCCCGAGCCCTCTTGGTGGGGGGGCTGCGGCCCTGTCCCCCTGCTCCTCTGTTTTCATCCATTTGAACTGAATTCAGAACTTATAAAGTAAAAAAATTTTTTTTTGAGTCAACAGATCCTAAAAAATTTTTTTTTGAGTCAACAGATCCTAAAAAAAATTTTTTGTTTACCATTGGATGTCTCTCGAATACCTTCGGGGACTGAATTCAGAACTTATAAAGTAAAAAAAAAAATTGAGTTAACAGATCTCAAAAAAATTTTTTTTTTTACCATTCGATGTCTCTCAAATACCTCCGGGGTTATTAAAAGGGTATTAAAAATTTCGATAGATTTTGGCTACGACGCACCGTTTTCGAGATATTGACATTTTTATAAAATAATCATTTTCTGTACTTGTATTTATTCTGTGATGCCGGCACATGTCACGACCTGATCCATTCCTATCCCGTGTCTGTATCTGTGTCATCTGGCGTACTTCGACGCGTGTCATAAACACAAGTGTGGACGTCTCCTTGACACGCGGACAATTGCGAAATCCTTTGATAAAAACCGACTCTCGATGGATCGGCTCGTAACACGTAACATCGATGCGTAACAGCACACAGACCAGCGTCCACACTGCACCTTCGTAACTCCGTACATTGTCCGTACATTTATCTGTGTCAAGCAGTTTCTTCGAGTGTTCGGAATGGATTTGAAGCTTGTAACATGTACGCGAACTTGTTCGCGTGTCAAAAGACGTCCACATTATCCGTTCTGACACGCGTGTCTGACACGGTACGGGGTAATGTTCGGCGAAATGTTACAAGTCTGGACGCAGCTTAAAGCTGCGTCCAGACTTGTGTCATGACATCGAACCGGACTCCGTGTCATCGTACAAGACTTGTTACGCTCAATGTGGACGGTCTAGGTTGTGCTGCCGTAACATTTTGGCGTGTCAGAACCAGAACACCGTGTCTTTATCATGCATCGCTAGTTTTGTTGGGCATGCGCTGTGGTAATACTGTATCAAAGAGACAATGTATTATAAAGACACGGTGTTCAGACACGCCAAAATGTTACAAGTGTAGACGCATGGTGTCAATCGAACAAGACTGCGTGGCAAGGCACCAGAACTGCTGAGTTCAAAGATGGAATAAAAAATAAAGATTATAAGTATTTAATACCTACTAGCTGTGCCCCCGACTTCGTCCGCGTGGAATTGTGACTTTCAGCAGCATTTTAAATTTTTAAGGCTAATTATTTTGCATATACTTTTGACGATCGATTTGGCGCAGGGGTAGGCTACCCACCTTCTGCGCCAGTGGTCTCGGGTTCGATTCCCGAACAAGACAAATAGTTGTGTGCATGAACATGTCTATTTGTCTTGGTCTGGTTGTTTTCTATGTATATTAAGTATGTATTTACAAACAAAAAGTATTTAAGTATATATTTATCCGTTATCAAGTTTTCCATGATACAGTTTCGTAATGAAATTAAAATGGGCTTCGATAATCGGTGTGAATGTAAGAAGTTATTTATTTATTTATTAGTTATTTATATACGCTTTAGGCCGTCCAGGTGTCGCAAAGGGGGTGCATAAAAATAACACTAACTTTTTTTTCAAAAAGTGAAAAAAATCATAGCTTTCGAAAAAAGATTTAAGACGAAAAAACAAAAAGTTATCTTTATTTTGAAAAAAAAAAGTTTTTCTGCCGCTTCGCCGGCCGCTGCCTTTGCTCGCTCGGCTCGCGCTGCGTTTTGGTCACAGTTCTAACTTAACCTAACCTAAAACGACTGTTAGGATCTCTTGGGCTCGGGGGGCGGCGGCGGGGGGATAACCCCCCGAGCCCTCTTGGTGGGGGGGCTGCGGCCCCGTCCCCCTGCTCCTCTGTTTTCATCCATTTGAACTGAATTCAGAACTTATAAAGTAAAAAAAAAATTTTTGAGTCAACAGATGCTAAAAAAAATTTTTTGTTTAGCATTGGATGTCTCTCAAATACCTTCGGGGACTGAATTCAGAACTTATAAAGTTAAAAAAAAATTTTTTTTGAGTTAACAGATCTCAAAAAAAAATTTTTTTTTTACCATTCGATGTCTCTTAAATATCTCCGGGGTTAATAAAAGGGTATCAAAAATTTCAATAGATTTTGGCTGCGACGCACCGTTTTCGAGATATTGACATTTTTATAAAATAATCATCTTCTGTACTTGTATTTATTCTGTGATGCCGGCACATGTCACGACCTGATCCATTCCTATCCCGTGTCTGTATCTGTGTCATCTGGCGTACTTCGACACGTGTCATAAACACAAGTGTGGACGTCTCCTTGACACGCGAACAATTGCGAAATCCTTTGATAAAAACCGCCTCTCGATGGATCGGCTCGTAACACGTAACTTCGATGCGTAACAGCACACAGACCAGCGTCCACACTGCACCTTCGTAACTCCGTACATTGTCCGTACATTTATCTGTGTCTAGCAGTTTCTTCCAGTGTTCGGAATGGATTTGAAGCTTGTAACATGTACGCGAACTTGTTCGCGTGTCAAAAGACGTCCACATTATCCGTTCTGACACGCGTGTATGTCACGGTACGGGGTAATGTTCGGCGAAATGTTACAAGTCTGGACGCAGCTTTAAGCTTTTAAGCTTGACGATCTCCGTGGCCGAGTGGTGTACGCACCGGTTTCAAGGTGCCGCTATCTCTAGAGGTCCCGGGTTCGATCCCCGGTCAGGTAAATGTCGAAAACGAACTTTTCCTTTCCTCGGGTCTGGGTGTATGTGGTAATACGCGTAGTTGTTTTTTTTTATTTCCAGAATACTAGTGCTTAAGCTACTATACCTTGGTATTGGGTGTGATCCTCTGTGGCCGGACCACATATCAGTACCCAAATGCTATATAGTGCAATAACACCTGTCTACTTTCATAGGAATGTATAACAATTATAATGTATGTGATGGTGTTCAATATTTATTTATATTTATATTTATTCATTTATTTATACTTAAGCTTATAAACGGGGAATCCGTGGGTCAAGCATACCAATAAATCGCTGGAGACTCGGCGAGTCCTTTATAATTATGTATTTAGGTTGATGTTGGGCCTACCTCGTTATTGCAGCGCATCTGGCATGTTTGTGGAGTACTAAACTGTTGAATTTGAAGCCATCATTCGTAAAAAGACCGCTTCCTTAATCAGTTGAGTGAGAGATAGTCCCAACAGCATACTGATGACTCTGGCAAATCGATACATTTCCCCGCTATCGAAGTGTTTTGTAAGTAAGATAATAGCCATGGGAACTTACCCCTCCTTTGATGGCCTGTCAGCTTTTTAAATGTTTAAAATATAATAAATTACTAACATTATGTAGTCTTACTAGTTATTGTACTTAACACATATAGATGTAATATTTGTTCAAAATAAAGAATTTATTATTATAATTATTAAAGAGTGATCGTTTGTAGATGTCAGGTTTTAGAAAGTACATCTTAAGCAACGGATTGTTATTTTACTTCAAAAACATAATACCTACAATTCAAATAAATTAATCAGGACTCCTAAGTCTTTAACTCAGTTGCGCAGTGTTTCGCATTCTGTCGGCCTCTAATAATAATATTTAATAATATTTATTTAATTTTCAGATATTACATCCATTTTTGTTAGTAACAATTAGCTTAACTCCTATGTTAGTAAAAATATAAGAATAAAATTTCAAGTGGTCAATTCATTCATAGTTCACAATAAAATAAAATTATTAAAGCCGAGTATGTATACCCGTGCCTTGGACTGGACGTGTCTTGCGACACTATTCAATCAAGACACGAATGAAAGCCCTCATAACATTGGAGTTATACTTCTCGGCTATGACGTTTAGTATACTGTTGGTGCTATTACGAATTCTATTGAGTAATGATGCCACCCGCTTCCGTATTATCGCATGAAAGCCATCAACCCTCGCCTCCATGAACATCGTTGAGGCACTACAGAAGCGGGGCAATCCCAACAGTATCCTAAACCCATTATTATACTGTACGCGCAACGCATTAAGCGATCTTTTTGTACAGGAAAACCACAGGCTGCACGTGTAGAAGGCTTGGCAGTAAGCTTTAAACAACGAGATTTTAACTTGATTACTACAACGAGCAAACCTGCGAGCAAGCATATTGGATTGTATTGGATCTAATGAAGCTATTAAAATTAGTTAATGATGATGGTAAAGATTTGAGATGGTAGATATTTGATGGCCTATGCCCAGCAGTGGGCGTCGTTCGGCTGACATGATGATGGTAAAGACAAATCATTGCACAATTGCACAAAGAGTAGAGTGCTATGCAATATTTGTATGCAGTGTTTGCCAACTAATGGCATATAGTTTCTTCTAAGCTGTAATAGCTAAGACTGAATACTCAATGATATTGATTCTTTATTTTTAATAATATTGTATGGATCTCTTACATCGAGTTTGTACTGTACTGTACTGTTGTTTCTATGAGAGCAGAATTTAAATTTTGTGTACATAATCCTACTAATAATATAAATGTGAAAGTTTAGATGTTTGGATGATTGGATGTTTAGATATGTGGATGTTTGTTACTCAATCACGCCAAAGCGGCTGAACAGATTTGAATGAAATTTAGGACATAGATACTTTCTAGCCTGGAAAGGAACATAGGCTACGCATGCCAGCGAAGCCGCGGTCGGAAAGCTAGTATTTAATGAATTATCTTGTTACATCTTAAACCAACTATCGTTTAAAAACTTTTATCATTAAAACGTCTATCTCCCCCAAAATCTGATCTCGGAACAGGAAAAAGTTGTGACCAACAACAGAAAGAGACGGCACAACATTTCCCGACCAAAGGTTCCCAAATATTTATCTTGGCGAGAGGTCGGCACTGAGTTCCGCATATTTCCGCATATTTCCATGTAAATCCGGGCGTCGGTAACAAGCTAGTCGGGCCATGTCCTCGGTATTACAGATTTATGGACTATTTCATTAGGAGGACTTCTGCTAGGCTTGCTGTCACACCGAAGCTTACGAATTTCAAGTTGTTATTAAAATTTTGGCGAACTCCGTGGTCGAGTGGCTTGCGCATCAGTTTTCAAAGTGAAGCTGTCTTTGAGGCCCCGGTTTGTATTTCTGGTCGGGAAGATAAAAAAAACTACTTTTCAATATTTTCGTGTTTCTAATTGTTTAATATACAGTAATACTTGTCGTTGTGTCCCATTTACAGAAGAAGTGCTATTTTTTAATTTAGAATTTGAGCAATGTGTGTGTGTTTTTTCCTCATTTTACCTGGTGACGCCTGAAAATCAGCGATTTGCTCTAGAGCAAATGACTGTTGAGCTGTTACCTTTTTGCACCACTACAGCACACATACATGATTGTTGTGTTGATTTATGATATGTTTTCATTGTGTGTTGATTCTGTATTCTGTATACTTTCTATGCGTGTGTTAGATATTTTGATTAATTATTGGTGTATTAATCGTAGTTTCGTATGATTTATATTGATTCCTTAAATAATGTTTAAAACATTATTATTTCAATGTTTCAAAAGATAAAAGATACGATTTGACTATCTGTTTAAAGATAATCAAAGACAATCACATTTCCATTTAATATTACTGTCATGAATCAAATAGAAAACCTGTTATTTGCTTGATAAATTAATCATAAATAATGTTGTTGATATTACACAAAGCTTTGTACAAAAAGCTAACTTTATTTATAAAATAATCTTAATGAAAGTACTGATTTGTTCGTTTGGCGCCATCTGTGGCAGAGTTGTGTGACTACTGCCAAATTTTAATTGGCTTAGACGAATGGCGGGACAGCCCCACCTTTTTAGATCCCTCTGGGGGGATAGTATGATAATTTGTGAACAGTCTCGTGTGAGCAGCCAAGCTGAGAGGTCTTGAAAAGCTAAGTACTTTTATACTGTTTTGTTCCTGATAAATAGTTATGATTATTGTCACCTATTAGCAATATTACGAAATAAAGTTATGTTAATATGTATCGGAGGTTCCTAATTTGTTAATACGTTGAGAGTAATTGAAGGAACACTTTTATAATAAACAATATAACAACAAAATAAAACGATAAATAATATTTAATAAATTTTAGTCATTGTTGAAGGTATTCTGTTTTTTATTTATTTTATCCCTGTTAGCAAACTAAGTTTGATCTGAAAGCTTTGAAATACATGGTGTAGAATCTTAATTTAGCAATGATTATGTATATAATCTCACACGTGCATTTGAAGTGACTAATAAATGTCTTATCTATCTATCTAGCTATCTATGTTATTAGTCTTACTAGCGCTCCACTCGCGACTTCGTCTGCGTTTACCCCGTTTTTACCGACTCCCTTTTTACCCCGTGAGAGGGGGAATTTCCAAAACTCTTCTCTTAGTGCTGCTCTACACTTTCCAACGAACAAACATGCAAATTTCAGCTTCTTGCACCCAGTAGTTTCGGCTGTGCGTTGTTTGTCAGTCAGTCGGTAACGCAAGAGTTTTAAGGCGCTACTCGGAAAAAGTATGGACTTTTTGATTAAAAAAAAAACCACATCAAAAAAATAATAAATAATTCCTCACCAATTAAATAACGTAAGTACTTTGAAGTCGGGCGGGTTTTAACAAAAACAATAAAAAAAATTACATGTTTCACGCCATGTAACATGTAATTTTTTTTGTTGTTTTTGTTAAAACCCGCCCGACTTCAAAGTATTTACGGTATTTATTTGGTGAGGAATTATTTCTTACTTTTTTGATGTGGTTTTTTGAAGGCGGTTTTATTTTTTTATAAAAATAATTTTTATTTCACTCTTTTTAGTGCATCGTGCAGGCAATTTACGTGTTTTCTGGTACATAGGTATGTGATCAAACTGAAAACCTCCTTTTTCGAAGTCGGTTAAAATACCTTGAGGTATCCCCTTTTTAGCAAAACAAGAATCATCTATATCGGTTTATAAACAAAGGAGTTATGCCAAAAGATACGTATTAAATTCACATAAAGTGGTATCGAAAACGACAGAATTTTCAAGATTTCCTAAAAACTACTGAACTGATTTCAAAATTTCAAAAAGTGGGACCAACTTGGAAACCAACCTGATGTAATAACGTTTGAACCATTACAATCGGTTCAGCAGTCTTCGAGTAATCGGTGGACATACACACAAAAAAAAAAAACATACATACAGACGAGTAGAGAACCTCCTCCTTTTTGATTTAGAAGTCGGTTAACTATAGGACGGTTACAGTTTTTACAAATCTGGTATTAAGATATATATTTCTTCATACCTTTATCTAGAATCGTATAGTTTCAAAAACACGATTTTATGATTTTGCCTCGACACTTTTTCTTTTCGAAAAGAGACCTCTAAAAAATACGAAACGTCAAGATTATTCGTAAATGGGGTTACTTACACTATTGGAAATTGGTTTAATTAGTGGACACTAATAATTGATTGTATAGAAGCATTTTTTAAAAAATCGTTGTAGTTTTTAATACGCAGTGATTTTGTGTTTTTTTAGCCGAATCTGCAAGATCGGTCTCGCTCCCGCGCGCGTCGTTTTCTCATTGCTATCTCGCTTCAGCATAATTTTTCGGAGTATCGTCTTAAATATACAGATTACACTTCGGTGCAACAGCGTGCCGTATTAACTCGCACTCGCTGCGCGCTGCATAATGCATGACGGTATATTTTTACTGCCGGTAGCGGTTGGTTGACGGCACTTAATGTTACAATCACTTAGCTATTCGATCACCCACCGCCGGGATAATGTTATGGCGTCTAATGAACCGTGAAATTATTGTTATTTGGTTCTGTCATTATCAGTCATTTAAATGAATTTATCTATGTAGGTATATGTCGCAGTAAGGTAGATATATTACAGCTATGTCTCCAAGGATGTAGTTTCTCTGTAATCAATGAGTTTCTTGGGTAATTTTTGATTAACCTCCACCGTCCTCTGTACTTTTCTGCCCCTGTCAGAAAAACAGCGCCTCTGTGTCTTTCTGCCCACCTGTGAATGACACAGAGGTATTATGCTGAGACAGGGTATTTATTGGCCCCACACTTCACGAGATAAGTTTTGCGTTTTTTGTATTATTAGTTGTGTTTTAATTTAGTTGTTTCCATTTAATATTTGTTTAATGTCTTTACCTAACGTGTGTGTCAATAAATGTTTTTCTTTCTTTCTTTCTTTCTTCTTCTATATCTATCTTACTGCGACCTAAAGACATAAAACTCTTTCGTAACTGACTGACTGACAGACAACGCACAACCGAAACTACAGGGCCCCGATCGCGGTAATTCTATGACGCATTAGTCAAGTGTACGTGCAGTTGAAGTGCAGTTGACGTGCAAAACCGTTTTTGATAACGCGCGGCTTTGACAGTGCGACAACATTTTCTGTTCTGGTGATAATCTTTGGAACTAAAGAAGTTTTCATACGACAGTCTATTTTGACAGCTAATTTCGTATTGTAAGTGTTTCCTCTGTCACGGATGTCATTGGATCAGACAGGATCATGAAGCTCGACTTAATACTGAGGTAACTCAGTATTAAGTCGAGCTCAAGGAATTTATAATACAACAGGAAGGTGCACTGGTGCTAAAAAACGGTCCTAATGAGATAGTAAGAACGAGGTCAGTTTATCTCACTCCATCCTATTACGGCGGCCACGAACATGCGCGACGGGCGGCGGACGGCGCCGGCGGCGAGCGAATTGCGAACTTGACACAAAGAAGACGGAAAACGAAAAACTTTAACATTCTGAAATATATCATTCAAATTCTTTTCTAGGATAAGCCTTAAAAAACTTAAACGACCTGATAAATTTTTATGCTTAATACGGTAATACCTAAATTAATATACGATGTTTTCTATTGACTAAAAGTAATACGAAGCGGAAGACGAAATTTAATTTTTATAACGAAAATTGTGAACCATAAATCTACTAAACCTGTTATTTAAGAGTGCTGGCAATTTCAGAGAAAGGGACACCCTCACCTCGTTCTTGCGGTCTCAGCTGGACCGTTGACATTTTGTATTGAAATATGAACCTTATCTCTTAATTTTAAAGTGTATTTTTAAATACACAAAAATACGGAGTGCACCTTCCTGTTGTACGTAGTACTTATAAATTCCTTGGTCGAGCTTCATGGACAGGATTGTAGGACTATAGGTTTGCGTGACGTGTGCGTCGTTATGTCATTACGGCAATACGAAGTCAAACGTCAAGACCCAAACGCGATGAAGACGCGCTGCATAGAATTACGGCGATTGGCCCGCTGGGCGCAAGAAGCTGAAATTTGGCATGTATGTTCCTTGGGGAGTGTACGGGAGCACTAAGAGATGATTTTTGGAAATCCCCCTCTAAGGGGGTAAAAATGGGGGTCTACGTAGACGAAGTCGCGAGCGGAGCGTTAGTAAATAAATAATTTCTAACAGTCACACGAAATTATCTAAGCTCCTTTGTAAATTTCATTAAGAAACTGTGTCATGGAAAACTTGATAACGGATAAAATATCAGTGCCCGTAGTGTAAGTTTTTATGTCAAAAAACGCAAACTATTTCGATTCCGTATGTATGAAAACTGTAAAAGCGCGCTACTCGCCGCTAGAGGCGCTGATACAGTTTTCATACAAATTGACATAAATACGGAATCGAAATAGTTTGCGTTTTTTGACATAAAAACTTACACTACGGGCACTGTAATACTATTTGTTTGGTTTGTGATTGGTGAGTGGTAACGACTGAAAATGCACGAGACTAATGCCTTCTGAAGCAAGAGACAATAAACTTTTGATCACCCATCACGTGACCGACCATTATCAAAGTTGCTTCGCCGACGAAGACCGTAAACCAACGGCCACATATTCGACCAATACAGGGTGTTAATTTGGTCAGTTGCATGCAAGCCCGAAACCATAGCTTGTACTCATAAAATTGAACAACTTTCCCCAAGAAACATGGGTCGAAATCTGAAAAAAAGTTTGCAAAAGTTATCTCCCATAAAAACTGCTATGGGAGATAACTTTTCTAACTTTTTTTATCAAAAAATTTTTTTCCTATTTAGACCCGTGTTTTTTAGGGTTCCGTAGCCGAATGGCAAAAAACGAAACCCTTATAGATTCGTCATGTCTGTCTGTCTGTCTATCTGTCCGTCCGTCCGTATGTCACAGCCACTTTATTCCAAAACTATAAAAACTATACAGTTCATACTTGGTAGGTAGATGTATTCCGTGAACTGCTTAACGATTTTAATACAAAAATAAAAAATAAAAACAAATTAAGGGGGGCTCCCCCCATACATAGAACTGAAACTGAAAAATATTTTTTTAATCAAATATATTCGTGTGGGGTGTTTATAGATAGGTCTTTGAAAATAACATAGAGGTTTTACAAATAATTTTTTCTCAAACTCAGAAACTTTACTTTTTGAGATATAACACATTTACCAAAACCGCAAATGTAACGTCATTCATACAAACACTATGAAAAACAAAGTTATATTTTGCTGACAAAAAATTATGGTGGAATTTTGGCAAGGTATAGGCAATCGGTACGTTAAGTGTGTACGGAACCCTTCATGGGCGAGTCCAACTCGCACTTGGCCGAGTTTTGGGGAAAGTTGTTCAATATTATGAGTACATGCTGTGGTTTTGGGCTTGTATCTGACCTAACTAACACCCTGTATTAAAGACAGTACCCGTCACTCCGTATCAAGACGTCCTCGACGCAATCACTCGCTCATGAATTATTGAATCCGCAACCGCCGCAAGCAAGTTGTCCCGGATCCTGAATCCTGACTGTAATGTACCAATCGGATTGGTTATCGAGATTTTTAGATTTATTGCGATTTTCTCAGTGTTGGTTTGTTTTTAACCAACTTCAAAAAAGGAGGAGGTTTTCAAGTCGTCTGAATGTTTTTTTTTATTTATGTTCCACGATAGCTCCGCCAATTGAGAACCGATTCTGATAATTCTTTTTTTCATCTGATGGACCAAAGTTACAATTTGGTCTTATGAAAAATTAAGAGTAGGGACTCGGTTCAGAAGTTTCTTCAGAAAACTGAAAAAACACATTGTTGTCGCTTGGTAGTTCCTGCTTTACGCTTCAATATCGTCGCAAACTATAAACTAATTTCAACGATTCTTTTTTTATTTGAAATAGTATACTCCCGAGGTCGTTTCATTGTAACCAAGTCAGGATCTGGTGGTGGAATCTAGGGGAAATTGTGAAAACTCGACTATTTTATATGTATTTTACGTGCTTTTTAATTTTTTTGAAGTTAATCAAAGTCAAAGTTTAATTAAACTATTAATTATAATTGTTAATTATTGGTCACCGACTTCAAACAGAATATCAGTAAGTTCCAAAATTAGTTAGAAAAGGTCGCGCATTTTCGTCCTATGAATTGAATGATTCAATTTATCCTACTAATATTATAAATGCGAAAGTTTAGATGTTTGGATGTTTGGATGTTTGGATGTTTGGATGTTTGTTACTCAATCACGCCATAACGGCTGAACGGATTTGGCTGAAATTTGGAACACAGATACTTTGTAGCCTGGAGAGGAACATAGGCCACTTTTTATCCCGGAAAAAATCATATTCCCGCGGGATAACGCTATGTAGTTCACGCGGGCGAAGCCGCGGGCGGAAAGCTAGTTTTTCATATTTACGTGGTTCGGGAAGTGATTTTTTTGTTTGCAGTTTCTTGTTTTGAAGGCGGTGTTCGGAAAAGATCGACGTTTCTGAACGCGTCTCTAATGTCACGTCAAATTGACATTTGGCTGTCACTTGAAGTTGACAGGGACACTTGATTGAAATTCTTGTAGAAGATGTCGGATTAATTTTGCTGAATTTGTTAAAAATCGCTCGCGTTGAATATGCCTGGCATATCGAATTTGAATTGAATCTTAAATTATCTATGTGATCCCGTTTTGTACGACCAAGGTTTTGACGCCATCCATCGGGCTGGTCGCGGAGTTTTGAAAGAAAGATAATTGTCCACCACGCGCTTTTTGTCGGGACTGTAAATCGTAATAAAAGAGGCTCCCCCGTGTGTGTCTTTGTGTATCTATTGCTGAAGCGCCCAGTGCCTTGGGAACGCTGTTATTTGTGTTGTGAGTAAGGTGACTAATTGGTAAGGTCTGCAGAAGAAAGGACCCCAGGGGCGCGCGCGCTCCCTTACACCACTTCTGTCTTGGAGACGTTCGACACACAGACCCGTATGTAACCTCACCTTACTTAACATTCTCTCCGCTGTGTATCGCAGTCTATTGTTCAGTTACATCCCCGCTGAAACCTAGTTTTTGTCCGGAGTCTATATTAGTAATACCAGCTTCCACTGCGCTAAGCCGATTCCGCGGATTTAGCAGGGGTGTACTGAACATTTCTTGGCAGCAGTAGCGTAGTTTGAAGGCCTGAGAGGCCCACGCCAAAACTTTGTATTAATCAGTGCCGTTTTGATGACCCAGTCTGGTCCGGACTAGATTAATTTGTACTTGTAAATGGTAATTAACTTGCATTTGAAAAGTAAAGGGCATTCCTTTGTTATTGGTTCCATGTCTTGTAATTAATTGTCATGTATTGAAGTTCCAAAGTGTAAACAGATGCCTTTCTTTGCTCATAATAATTATTATTTAGTTTGTTAGCAAATTTGAGTTGTGAATATTGACAAGTTTGTTGCTAAAATAATAGCTAATAAAAGGTTAGCTAATAAGTTTGCACTCAATACTTAGTGAAACTTAGATGATTTAAGACATTGTTTACACATTGAAACTCATTGAAACTTGTGCTTTGAAATAATTAAAATTAATTTGTTGTATGTTGATATCCAAGTGAATTTCAATAGTCAGTGATTTTGAGTGAATTTCAATAGTCAGTGAGTTTTGTTGTTTTCTGATAACCTCCAAATATTTAAGAGTTTGTGTCATTATAAATACTTTGTTGTTGTAATATTGGAATTTTGTGGTTAGTAATAACCTCCAAATATTGGAGATTTTGTGTTATAGTGAATATTTTGAATTTGTTGTTTTTGTTGATAAATTTGTGACGTTACAATGACGGCCTCCTCTGCTAAAGCCAAAATACGTTCTGAGTTACGGTGGTTAGCTTCTGCGGTTGCGTTGTTGGATCGACCGGATAGAACGGAGGCCTTGTTGAACAGATACGTAGATCTGCCCGTACGTTTGGCTGTTGTTGATGAACAGTATGCCTTATTTTTGGAAAGGACTGTTGAGGCCGATGTGGAAATGCGACAAGAAGTCGATTTGGATGTGGACCAGTGTTATGATTTTGCGGACAGAATTACCCAGGTGGCTCGACCTTTGCAAGTGGCAAGAGAGAATGAACCGAGCCCGTCCCCGGTCACATCTAAGAGTATGCCCCCTCTCTTTGCTAGATTGGCCCCCTTAGACTTAAGGCGCTTTGCTGGTCGTCTAGAGGACTGGGAGGGCTTTATTAATATTTTTGATAGTCTTGTACATGCCCGGGATGATTTGACCCAGGGCCAGAAGTTAGCTTATTTGTTATCCGTGTTGGAAGGGGAGGCCCTTGAATCAGTTCAACATTTGGCCCCCTCGGATGAAAACTACCCTATTGCTAGGGATTTGATTGCCCGTCGGTACCAGAACGTACGACGTCTGGCGGACAACCATGTGGCCGCCATTTTGAATTTACCCCGCGTTGCCAGCGTGATGCACTTGAGAGTGGCTTTGTTGAATCCGCTGTTGGTTGCCTACAACGCATTAAAAAACTTAAAACTCCCAGTGGAGCAGTGGTCGTTTTTGTTACTGCACATTGTCCTGGGAAAGTTGCCGGACTCTGTTAAGGTCCGTTTTGAGCAGCAGTATGGTGGGGATAGTGCGACTTATCTGCCACCCTTCTCGGACCTCTTGACGTTCCTGGAAGGAGAAAGTAGACTGGCAGATAATTCCTCTCTGGCCGGTCCTATGGGACCCGAACGACCTGTGCCACAGAGTAGATCCCCCACCGGACCCCCCCGTAGGGGGCGTATGGCCCCTCGCGCGCCCGGCCGCTATGCCGCCGTCCAGGAGACCGCCCGCTGCTTGTACTGTCGGGAACCGGGTCACAGCACGACCCGTTGTGATAAGTTCCTCGACCAGCGCGTCCAAGGCCGTCGAGCGATCGCGCGACAACGGACATGGTGCTACTCGTGCTTGGGCCTGCACATGCAGCGCGAATGTACCCAAGCGCACCCATGCCGCTTTTGTAAGGGCAACCACCATCCCCTCCTCTGCATGAACAGCCCAGAGGGCGGCGGAGCGCCGCAGCGCATCGCTGCAGGATCACCTCGTATGGGTGGGGGGCTCGGACCCCCCGCGGTGTTTGCATCCCGCAGCAGTTCTAGTGGCCACCAGAGTGGCCCCAGACGCTCTCCGCCACGTTTTGAGCCTCAAACGGGCGGGGGTCCCAGGGACCCCCCCATGGGAAACCGATCCCCAAGGATGGGGATGAGTTATGCGGGCGTTGCCGGAGGTCGTAGAGGCCCCCCGCGACGTTTTGAGCCTCGCACGGGCGGGGGTCCCACGGACCCCCCCATGGGAAATCGGTCCCCAACTAGGGGGTTCGATTTTGCGAGCGATGCGGGAGGTCGTAGAAGCTCCCCGCAACGTGTTGAGCCTCGCACAGCCGGGGGTCCCCGGGACCCCCCTTCTGAAAATCGGTCACCGTGCCCCCGCGACTATGGGGCGACGTACACGGTGGATGCTAGGCACCGATTCTCGCCGCCACTCGCCGAATACCCGCGTTTGGAGCGGCGCCCGCCCCGTCTTCAAGGGGCCGGGAGATATAACCCGCCTGATACCGGGCGAATTGGACGTAGGCAGTATGTGGGAGATTGGGACCCACTGGATCGCTATGAGCGACCCCCTTACCATGGGGGGACGTCTGGGGACCCCACATACTAGCAATCAACGTGTTTACGGTCGATTGTAGCCACCCCTCCAGAGACCGTTTTGTTGCCCACGGCCTCTGTACTTGTCAGGGGATTGAATGGCGACCTTGTGGAAGTTCGCGCCTTGTTGGATTCCGGTGCTCAGGGGTGTGTTGTGTCATCTTGGTTAGTTAGGCGGTTGGGCCTCAAGGTGCACCCCCACACGGAAGGCGTGAGAGGTGTTGGCGATGTGAAAGTCCCCGGGTTGTTAGGGCATGTTGACTTCACATTTACATCACGTAATAAGTCCACGCCAGGCATTAAGACCTCGGCGATTGTGTTGGACACAGTTGTTGGCCGTCAACCTTCAGTTGACTTGGGACCGAGTATGTTGTCTTTGGTGTCTGATTCCCCACTCGCCGATCCAAATTTCTTCCGCCCAGGCCCGATTGATGCTCTCCTTGGAGCCGATGTCCTGGGGCGAGTTTTGTTGACGGGGAAGCGAGTTTTGCAGCCAGATGGCTTGGTAGCTCTGCAGACGACACTCGGTACAGTTGTGATGGGCCCTGCTCGCCGCGTTTTGGATTCCCTTGATGAGGATCGCGGTCTTGTTTTTAATGTGTCTCTCTCCGAAGTGGTGCAGAAGTTTTGGGAGGTTGAGGAACCTCCACCAGCCCCGCGGGTCGACCCAGTAGCGGATGAATGCGAGTTGTATTACCAGAATAACACTGGTCGCCTCCGCTCTGGTCGTTTGATCACCCGTCTCCCCTTTCGTGCCGGCCGACCTCCTCTGGGCGAATCCCGACCGCTAGCGGAACGTAGGCTAGTGGCGATGGAGCGTCGCATGAGCAAGGATCCGGTCTTCCGCCAGAAGTATGTTGAATTCATGCGGGAGTATGAGGAGTTAGGGCACATGTCCGTGAGCGATTTGGATTGGCGCTCCGTTGAGCACTTCTTTTTGCCGCACCACGCCGTTTTGAAATCCGGAAAGATTCGGGTGGTCTTTGACGGTTCGGCTCCCACCTCTACTGGAGCGTCCTTGAACCAGTGTCTGCATGTAGGTCCCAAGCTGCACACGGAGATCTCAGACATTTTGACCAACTTCCGGCGGCACCAAATTGTATTTATGACTGACATCCGGATGATGTTCAGACAAACGGTCATCCATCCAGAGGATAGGAGGTACCAATTGATTTTGTGGAGAGAGAGTCCTAGGGACCCCTTGTTGATTTATGAATTGAATACGAATACGTACGGTTTGGCTTCGAGCCCGTTTGTTGCGATTCGTTCTTTGTTGGAGTTGGCCGAGAAGGAGCGCTTGAGATATCCTCGCGCCTCCGCCATTTTGGCCAGTGACGTCTATGTGGATGACATTTGCACGGGCGCCTCATCTGTCTCAGAGGCGATTGTCCTGAGAGACGAACTCACCGCCCTTTTGAAGTCGGGAGGTTACGAGTTGAGGAAATGGATATCCAACTCGCCTGATGTACTGGTAGGTTTGCCCGAAGAGCACCAGCAGGACCCCCACCTATTCGAAAATGTTGATAATCCCCATGTGGTGACCGTCCTTGGCGTACAGTACAAACCGGTCTCTGACACGTTCACTTATTGTGTGGATTTACGACCACCGAAAGTCTGGACCAAGCGTTCAGTATTGTCTACTGTCGCACGTACCTTTGACCCCAATGGGTGGATTTGCCCCGTGCTGTTTATGGCCAAGTGTTTCTTGCAACGGTTATGGGCTTCGGGTGTGTCGTGGGATGAACCCCTCTCGGACGAGTTACTCCGAGATTGGTCGAGCTTCGTTTCATCCCTCCCCGAGATTAATGAAGTGCATTTGCCGAGGCTATTCCTCCCTTCTGAAAATTGTAAAGTTACTCTTCACGGCTTTTCCGATGCCTCCGAACGTGGATTTGCTGCGGCCGTGTACCTCCGCACCGTTACTGTTGACGGAGTTGTTGCTGTGCATCTGGTGATAGCGAAAAGCAAAGTCGCTCCCCTTCGGACTCGTCATACGATCCCGAGGTTGGAATTGTGTGGAGCTGCCCTCCTAATGCGTTTGTTGAACCACGTATGGCTCACATTAGGTCGATCTATTAAGATACAAGAGGTTTATGCTTGGACGGACAGTCAGGTCGTCCTTTGTTGGTTGAAGGCTCCGGCGCACACCTTGGACGTGTTTGTGGCCAATCGAGTGTCGCAGATTTGTAATTCCGACATCGAGTTGATTTGGAGACACGTGCCGGGAACCATGAATCCCGCGGATTGTGCGTCTCGGGGTTGTGTAGCCCCAACCCTAATTAACCACCCCCTCTGGTGGGGCCCACAGTGGTTGATGCGGCCTGAGTCGGAGTGGCCGCCCTCTCCAGCGTTGTCGAACGTAGCCGTTCCTGATATGCGGGCATGCGTCCTGGAGACTAACCCCGCCGGGGAAAAGGATTTGTTGTTGGATCGGTACAGCTCCTTACAGAAGCTGCTTGGTGTTACCGCTTGGATCAGACGTTTTGTGTACAATTGCAGAAACCCACGCGCGAGGCGTGATTCGTCGGTTCTCACTCCGGACGAGCGTAGGGACGCGCTCTTGTTTTGGGTCCGGAGAGTACAAGCTGATAGTTTTGAGTCCGAGATTGAAATTTTGCGTTTAGGCCGTCGCAAGTTGAAGGGCGCGGTATCGCGATTGAATCCCTTCCTGGACGAGAGTGGGCTTTTGCGAGTCGGCGGAAGACTTCGAAATGCGAACCTGCCGTATGGAGCTCGTCACCCCCTTTTGTTACCTAAAGCCGGACATTTGACTCAACTGATAATAACAGATCGCCATGTGAATGCACAACATGCTGGCTGTAATGCTTTGTTGGCCATTTTGCAGCGTGAATTTTGGATTTTGTCTGCTCGTCGAGCCATTCGCACTGTGGTTTTCCGTTGCCTGCCTTGTTATCGATTGAAGGCCGCGACCATGCAGCCCCAGATGGGTGATTTGCCTGCTGATCGCGTCACGGAATGTAGAGCTTTTGCCGGAGTCGCCACCGACTTCGCCGGTCCCTTTACTGTAAAGGCTTCGAGACTGCGTAATGCTAAAACCTATAAGGCGTACTTGTGCGTGTTTGTGTGTTTGTCCACCAAGGCTGTCCACTTGGAAATTGTCTCGGAATTGTCTACCGAAGCCTTTGTCGCCGCCTTGAGCAGATTTGTTTCCCGTAGAGGACTGCCGTCATTGATACGTTCCGATTGTGGTACTAATTATAAGGGAACGTGTAATTATCTTAAGGAAGTAGTTAAGTTTTTTGTTGATAATAAAATAGACATTGGAACCACCCTCTCCCGGCGTGGGATAATCTGGAAGTTTAGCCCTCCAGCTTGTCCGACCTGGGGAGGGATTTTTGAAGCTTGTGTAAAGGCTGCCAAGACACACTTGCGTCGCGTGATTGGAGAAACTATTCTCACGTTTGAGGAACTTGATACGGTATTTTGTAAAATTGAGGCCGTCCTCAACTCGCGACCCTTGTGCCCGTTGTCTTCGGACCCGAATGACCTGGAAGCGTTGACCCCAGGTCATTTCTTGATCGGACAGCCCCTTTTGGCGTTGCCTGAATATCCGATTCAGGATGTAGGATCCCATCGTTTGTCGCGATACCAACTTTTGAGACAGATGTCCCAAAACTTCTGGGCACGTTGGTCGATGGAGTATTTGCATATCCTACAACAGCGCGTGAAGTGGACAGATAAAACCACCCCACCCCAGACTGGCGACCTCGTGTTGATTAAGGATGCTAACCTGCCGCCCCTATGTTGGCGAAGGGGGCGCATTGTTAAACTCTACCCCGGAACTGACGGAGTTCCTCGTTTTGCTGAGGTTTTGGTTCGAGATTCGGTTTTGAAGAGAGCAGTTAGTGGGCTCTCCCGATTACCCGTAGATTGACGTACCGTTCTTAACGGTCCGGGGCGGGGGGATGTTCGGAAAAGATCGACGTTTCTGAACGCGTCTCTAATGTCACGTCAAATTGACATTTGGCTGTCACTTGAAGTTGACAGGGACACTTGATTGAAATTCTTGTAGAAGATGTCGGATTAATTTTGCTGAATTTGTTAAAAATCGCTCGCGTTGAATATGCCTGGCATATCGAATTTGAATTGAATCTTAAATTATCTATATGATCCCGTTTTGTACGACCAAGGTTTTGACGCCATCCATCGGGCTGGTCGCGGAGTTTTGAAAGAAAGATAATTGTCCACCACGCGCTTTTTGTCGGGACTGTAAATCGTAATAAAAGAGGCTCCCCCGTGTGTGTCTTTGTGTATCTATTGCTGAAGCGCCCAGTGCCTTGGGAACGCTGTTATTTGTGTTGTGAGTAAGGTGACTAATTGGTAAGGTCTGCAGAAGAAAGGACCCCAGGGGCGCGCGCGCTCCCTTACACCACTTCTGTCTTGGAGACGTTCGACACACAGACCCGTATGTAACCTCACCTTACTTAACATTCTCTCCGCTGTGTATCGAAGTCTATTGTTCAGTTACATCCCGGCTGAAACCAAGTTTTTGTCCGGAGTCTATACTCATGATAATCTTCCACTGCGCCATGGCGATTCCGCGGGTGTAGGCGGGGGTGTACTGAACAGGCGGTTTAACTTTTTTTATAGTTTCACTCCTTGAAAGAAGAAAATTATCACTGCACTCAGAACCAAAGGTTGTGTCAAAATATCAGTATTAGTAGTCGTAGTAGTGGCGCAGTGAGGAGTGAGGCGCTCGGCTTGCGATTGTAAAAGTTAAGCAAATTCCGCAATGGTCGGTCACGGGATGGGTGACCAAATATTTAGTATCTCCAGCTCCTCCGTGCTTCAGAAGGCACGTGAAGCCTTTGGTGATTTTGGCCAATTATCCTATTCCATCAAAGTATAAATGAGCTCTGTGCCCCAGCAGTGAGGACTTATAATGGCTGGGTGAGGGTTAAATTTGAATTCTAATCTATTCAAATGGCTAAAATTAGAGACGAAATTAAGTTATTTGATTGAATCAGGCGTCACTTGGCGGAAGTCCCTAACCATTGTGAAAAATAAATTTATGTAGCTTTCTTCCGCAAATAAATATTTGCGGAAGAAAGCTACATATATTTATTTTTCACAATAGAAATTAAGTTATTTTTACAGACCTTGTTTTTGAGTTCTTGAGGAAACAAATTAAGTTTTATTCTAACTTTTAAATGGTGTTCATTATGGTATACGCTGTGAACATATTCTATTCTATACTTGACAATAAAGTTTTCTGAAAAATAAAAAGCTTTGCACGTTTCCGGTTCAAGTATTTCGACATTCAAGCATTGCGCAAGTTCATAATTTGTATAATACATGGAAATACTTTTAGTATTATGCCCGAAACTATTTGCAAACAGTATTTTTTGTAAGAGGGGATGGTTGGCATCGTCCCAACCCTTGTGTAGTCATGGCTAGATATTAGAATTGGGACAAATCTGGAGCAGATTATGATAATTTTTCCACTCCGTTTTTAGGGTTATGTTTTTGGGAAATTAACCATTTATTTAATGGCGTTTTGTTAAATGAATTAAGCTAAAGTTTCGAGATAATTTTGATTCTATATAAGGTCCTTCTTAAATAGTGCACATAATTTTAAGGGGTCAATGTACTCACGCATACAAACAACTTTCACTATGGTACCAATATTGAAAACGCGAAAAAAGAATCAGCTGTTCCATAGAAAATTTTGAATCGCATAGATCAAAATGTATGGAACAGCTGTTTTTTTTTTCGCGATTTCAATGTTGATACCATAGTAAAAGTTGTTTGTATGCATGAGTACATTGACCCCTTAAAATTATGTGCACTATTTAAGAAGGACCTTATATAAGAGTCGTAACACCGAGCGGTTTTGACACCATAACTATAAAAAGCAATTTGATGGAATAGGCCTCTCTTAGCAGAAGTGCCTGCCTACTTACTCATTGTAAGAAAACAACATTTCCAACAATTCCGAAAAGGCATTGTTAGCATTATACATATTATTATTATTATTCTTAAGAGTTTCTTCAGCATCAGTAAAAGTAAATCAGAATTTCAGCGCTTTAAAGCTATACAATAAAGATATACTTTTTTTCTGTCATCTGACTGTCACAAGTGAAACACGTATCGCTTAGCTCTGCAAAGTTTTTAATAGCAAACAGTTGAAAAAGTTGATAAACATAACGCAAACTACTTCAGAAGGATTCCCTAGTTAAAGTGCTTTGTTTTGGTGTAATTAAATTTAGAAACTGAAACGTGAAAGTGCTATAAACTCAGTGATAAAGTTAGTTCTGTGGGGTAGTTAAAGTTTTGAATAAAACTTATAAAACATCTAACAAAGGATTGGACTTTGAGAACCGTCATTGACAATATTCATCCGTGTTGCGAGCTGAGAATTGAGAAGAATAGTACTTGCTATTTCGTCATACTATCTCAGCGTCATTGTGGCTCATTGGTACAGTACGCCGCCTGACGCACTAGCGGGTGACTTAAAAACGGAGTTCAAACCTACGGACACAGAACTTTTTTATTTTTTATTTTTAGTTTTTCTGGGAATTTGTGAATATAATTTTGTGTTTTTTGTTTCTTTATATTTTGGACTTATAAATTGGGCAATCTTTTTTTTTTATTATAAACTGAAAGTAGAAAGCTGACAACATCGGATATTCTGTGTTCCTATACTAAAAAAAGTCCTTCCTTGTAGTTTTTATTCTTTTATTTTTAAGGAACAGTTGTTGCTAGGCATTGCTACAAACATGGCGTCGCCTTCGCGTCTTCAACCTGAACCGGTGGATTTGAATTGGGGATGCTGCGCAACAGGTTTAAATGAAGATGCATACACTCAATGCATAAAATGCATGAAGGCTTTTCACTCTGCTTGTTTATCGATCACAATGACTGACCCTGAAGCCTTGATAAATTCCAGTAATTTTGTTCAGTACACCCCTGCCTATACCGCGGAATCGGCTAGCGCAGTGGAAGCTGGTATTACTAATATAGACTCCGGACAAAAAACTAGGTTTCAGCGGGGATGTAAACTGAACAATTGGACTGCGATACACAGCGGAGAGAATGTTAAGTAAGGTGAGGCTACATACGGGTCCGTGTGTCGAACGTCTCCAAGGCAGAAGTGGTGTAAGGGAGCGCGCGCGCCCCTGGGGTCCTTTCTTCGTCTTCTGCAGACCTTACCAACTCGTCACCTCACTCACAACACATACAACACAGCGTTCCCCAGACACTGGGCGCTTCAACAATAGATACACAATAACACACGGAGGAGCTTTTTGTCAAGATCTATATTGCCCCTGCAACAACGCGTGGTGGACAATTATCTTTCTTTCAAAACTCCGCGACCAGCCCGATGGATGGCGTCAAAACCTTGGTCGTACAAAACGGGATCACATAGATAATTTAAGATTTTATTCAAACTCGATATGCCAGGCACATTCAACGCGAGCGATTTTTTAACAAATTCAGCAAAATTAATCCGACATCTTGGTTACAAGAATTTCAATCAAGTGTCACTGTCAACTTCAAGTGACAGCGAAAAGTCAATTTGACGTGACATTAGGGATGCGTTCAGAAGTGTCGATCTTTTCCGAACATCCCCCCGCCCCGGACCGTTAAGAACGGTACGTCAATCTACGGGTAATCGGGAGAGCCCACTAACTGCTCTCTTCAAAACCGAATCTCGAACCAAAACCTCAGCAAAACGAGGAACTCCGTCAGTTAGCATCCTTAATCAACACGAGGTCGCCAGTCTGGGGTGGGGTGGTTTTATCTGTCCACTTCACGCGCTGTTGCAGGATATGCAAATACTCCATCGACCAACGTGCCCAGAAGTTTTGGGACATCTGTTTCAAAAGTTGGTATCGCGACAAACGATGGGATCCTACATCCTGAATCGGATATTCAGGCAAAGCCAAAAGGGGCTGTCCGATCAAGAAATGACCTGGGGTCAACGCTTCCAGGTCATTCGGGTCCGAAGACAACGGGCACAAGGGTCGCGAGTTGAGGACGGCCTCAATTTTACAAAATACCGTATCAAGTTCCTCAAACGTGAGAATAGTTTCTCCAATCACGCGACGCAAGTGTGTCTTGGCAGCCTTTACACAAGCTTCAAAAATTCCTCCCCAGGTCGGACAAGCTGGAGGGCTAAACTTCCAGATTATCCCACGCCGGGAGAGGGTGGTTCCAATGTCTATTTTATTATCAACAAAAAACTTAACTACTTCCTTAAGATAATTACACGTTCCCTTATAATTAGTACCACAATCGGAACGTATCAATGTCGGCAGTCCTCTACGGGAAACAAATCTGCTCAAGGCGGCGACAAAGGCTTCGGTAGACAATTCCGAGACAATTTCCAAATGGACAGCCTTGGTGGACAAACACACAAACACGCACAAGTACGCCTTATAGGTTTTAGCATTACGCAGTCTCGAAGCCTTTACAGTAAAGGGACCGGCGAAGTCGGTGGCGACTCCGGCAAAAGCTCTACATTCCGTGACGCGATCAGCAGGCAAATCACCCATCTGGGGCTGCATGGTCGCGGCCTTCAATCGATAACAAGGCAGGCAACGGAAAACCACAGTGCGAATGGCTCGACGAGCAGACAAAATCCAAAATTCACGCTGCAAAATGGCCAACAAAGCATTACAGCCAGCATGTTGTGCATTCACATGGCGATCTGTTATTATCAGTTGAGTCAAATGTCCGGCTTTAGGTAACAAAAGGGGGTGACGAGCTCCATACGGCAGGTTCGCATTTCGAAGTCTTCCGCCGACTCGCAAAAGCCCACTCTCGTCCAGGAAGGGATTCAATCGCGATACCGCGCCCTTCAACTTGCGACGGCCTAAACGCAAAATTTCAATCTCGGACTCAAAACTATCAGCTTGTACTCTCCGGACCCAAAACAAGAGCGCGTCCCTACGCTCGTCCGGAGTGAGAACCGACGAATCACGCCTCGCGCGTGGGTTTCTGCAATTGTACACAAAACGTCTGATCCAAGCGGTAACACCAAGCAGCTTCTGTAAGGAGCTGTACCGATCCAACAACAAATCCTTTTCCCCGGCGGGGTTAGTCTCCAGGACGCATGCCCGCATATCAGGAACGGCTACGTTCGACAACGCTGGAGAGGGCGGCCACTCCGACTCAGGCCGCATCAACCACTGTGGGCCCCACCAGAGGGGGTGGTTAATTAGGGTTGGGGCTACACAACCCCGAGACGCACAATCCGCGGGATTCATGGTTCCCGGCACGTGTCTCCAAATCAACTCGATGTCGGAATTACAAATCTGCGACACTCGATTGGCCACAAACACGTCCAAGGTGTGCGCCGGAGCCTTCAACCAACAAAGGACGACCTGACTGTCCGTCCAAGCATAAACTTCTTGTATCTTAATAGATCGACCTAATGTGAGCCATACGTGGTTCAACAAACGCATTAGGAGGGCAGCTCCACACAATTCCAACCTCGGGATCGTATGACGAGTCCGAAGGGGAGCGACTTTGCTTTTCGCTATCACCAGATGCACAGCAACAACTCCGTCAACAGTAACGGTGCGGAGGTACACGGCCGCAGCAAATCCACGTTCGGAGGCATCGGAAAAGCCGTGAAGAGTAACTTTACAATTTTCAGAAGGGAGGAATAGCCTCGGCAAATGCACTTCATTAATCTCGGGGAGGGATGAAACGAAGCTGGATGGTGCGGCAAAAAGAAGTGCTCAACGGAGCGCCAATCCAAATCGCTCACGGACATGTGCCCTAACTCCTCATACTCCCGCATGAATTCAACATACTTCTGGCGGAAGACCGGATCCTTGCTCATGCGACGCTCCATCGCCACTAGCCTACGTTCCGCTAGCGGTCGGGATTCGCCCAGAGGAGGTCGGCCGGCACGAAAGGGGAGACGGGTGATCAAACGACCAGAGCGGAGGCGACCAGTGTTATTCTGGTAATACAACTCGCATTCATCCGCTACTGGGTCGACCCGCGGGGCTGGTGGAGGTTCCTCAACCTCCCAAAACTTCTGCACCAATTCGGAGAGAGACACATTAAAAACAAGACCGCGATCCTCATCAAGGGAATCCAAAACGCGGCGAGCAGGGCCCATCACAACTGTACCGAGTGTCGTCTGCAGAGCTACCAAGCCATCTGGCTGCAAAACTCGCTTCCCCGTCAACAAAACTCGCCCCAGGACATCGGCTCCAAGGAGAGCATCAATCGGGCCTGGGCGGAAGAAATTTGGATCGGCGAGTGGGGAATCAGACACCAAAGACAACATACTCGGTCCCAAGTCAACTGAAGGTTGACGGCCAACAACTGTGTCCAACACAATCGCCGAGGTCTTAATGCCTGGCGTGGACTTATTACGTGATGTAAATGTGAAGTCAACATGCCCTAACAACCCGGGGACTTTCACATCGCCAACACCTCTCACGCCTTCCGTGTGGGGGTGCACCTTGAGGCCCAACCGCCTAACTAGCCAAGATGACACAACACACCCCTGAGCACCGGAATCCAACAAGGCGCAAACTTCCACAAGGTCGCCATTCAATCCCCTGACAAGCACAGAGGCCGTGGGCAACAAAACGGTCTCTGGAGGGGTGGCTACAATCGACCGTAAACACGTTGATTGCTAGTATGTGGGGTCCCCAGACGTCCCCCCATGGTAAGGGGGTCGCTCATAGCGATCCAGTGGGTCCCAGTCTCCCACATACTGCCTACGTCCAAATCGCCCGGTATCAGGCGGGTTATATCTCCCGGCCCCTTGAAGACGGGGCGGGCGCCGCTCCAAACGCGGGTATTCGGCGAGCGGCGGCGAGAATCGGTGCCTATCATCCACCGTGTACGTCGCCCCATAGTCGCGGGGGCACGGTGACCGATTTTCAGAGGGGGGGTCCCGGGGACCCCCGGCTGTGCGAGGCTCAACACGTCGCGGGGGGCTTCTACGACCTCCCGGAACGCTCGCAAAATCGAACCCCCTAGTTGGGGACCGATTTCCCATGGGGGGGTCCGTGGGACCCCCGCCCGTGCGAGGCTCAAAACGTCGCGGGGGGCCTCTACGACCTCCGGCAACGCCCGCATAACTCATCCCCATCCTTGGGGATCGGTTTCCCATGGGGGGGTCCCTGGGACCCCCGCCCGTTTGAGGGTCCAAACGTGGCGGAGAGCGTCTGGGGCCACTCTGGTGGCCACTAGAACTGCTGCGGGATGCAAACACCGCGGGGGGTCCGAGACCCCCACCCATACGCGGTGATCCTGCAGCGACGCGCTGCGGCGCTCCGCCGCCCTCTGGGCTGTTCATGCAGAGGGGGGGATGGTGGTTGCCCTTACAAAAGCGGCATGGGTGCGCTTGGGTACATTCGCGCTGCATGTGCAGGCCCAAGCACGAGTAGCACCATGTCCGTTGTCGCGCGATCGCTCGACGGCCTTGGACGCGCTGGTCGAGGAACTTATCACAACGGGTCGTGCTGTGACCCGGTTCCCGACAGTACAAGCAGCGGGCGGTCTCCTGGACGGCGGCATAGCGGCCGGGCGCGCGAGGGGCCATACGCCCCCTACGGGGGGGTCCGGTGGGGGATCTACTCTGTGGCACAGGTCGTTCGGGTCCCATAGGACCGGCCAGAGAGGAATTATCTGCCAGTCTACTTTCTCCTTCCAGGAACGTCAAGAGGTCCGAGAAGGGTGGCAGATAAGTCGCACTATCCCCACCATACTGCTGCTCAAAACGGACCTTAACAGAGTCCGGCAACTTTCCCAGGACAATGTGCAGTAACAAAAACGAGCACTGCTCCACTGGGAGTTTTAAGTTTTTCAATGCGTTGTAGGCAACCAACAGCGGATTCAACAAAGCCACTCTCAAGTGCATCACGCTGGCAACGCGGGGTAAATTCAAAATGGCGGCAACATGGTTGTCCGCCAGACGTCGTACGTTCTGGTACCGACGGGCAATCAAATCCCTAGCAATAGGGTAGTTTTCATCCGAGGGGGCCAAATGTTGAACCGATTCAAGGGCCTCCCCTTCCAACACGGATAATAAATAAGCCAACTTTTGGCCCTGGGTCAAATTATCCCGGGCATGTACGAGACTATCAAAAATATTTATAAAGCCCTCCCAGTCCTCTAGACGACCAGCAAAACGCCTTAAGTCTAAGGGGGCCAATCTAGCAAATAGAGGGGGCATACTCTTAGATGTGACCGGGCTCGGTTCATTCTCTCTTGCCACTTGCAAAGGTCGAGCCACCTGGGTAATTCTGTCCGCAAAATCATAACACTGGTCCACATCCAAATCGACTTCTTGTCGCATTTCCACATCGGCCTCAACAGTCCTTTCCAAAAATAAGGCATACTGTTCATCAACAACAGCCAAACGTACGGGCAGATCTACGTATCTGTTCAACAAGGCCTCCGTCCTATCCGGTCGATCCAATAATGCAACCGCAGAAGCTAACCACCGTAACTCAGAACGTATTTTGGCTTTAGCCGAGGAGGCCGTCATTGTAACGTCCCAAATTTATCAACAAAAACAACAAATTCAAAATATTCACTATAACACAAAATCTCCAATATTTGGAGGTTATTACTAACCACAAGATTCCAATATTACAACAACAAAGTATTTATAATGACACAAACTCTTAAATATTTGGAGGTTATCAGAAAACAACAAAACTCACTGACTATTGAAATTCACTCAAAATCACTGACTATTGAAATTCACTTGGATATCAACATACAACAAATTAATTTTAATTATTTCAAAGCACAAGTTTCAATGAGTTTCAATGTGTAAACAATGTCTTAAATCATCTAAGTTTCACTAAGTATTGAGTGCAAACTTATTAGCTAACCTTTTATTAGCTATTATTTTAGCAACAAACTTGTCAATATTCACAACTCAAATTTGCTAACAAAACTGAATAATAATTATTATGAGCAAAGAAAGGTATCTGTTTACATTTTGGAACTTCAATACATGACAATTAATTACAAGACATGGAACCAATAACAAAGGAATGCCCTTTACTTTTCAAATGCAAGTTAATTACCATTTACAAGTACAAATTAATCTAGTCCGGACCAGACTGGGTCATCAAAACGGCACTGATTAATACAAAGTTTTGGCGTGGGCCTCTCAGGCCTTCAAGCTACGCTCTTGGCTACCAAGAAATGTTCAGTACACCCCTGCCTATACCGCGGAATCGGCTAGCGCAGTGGAAGCTGGTATTACTAATATAGACTCCGGACAAAAAACTAGGTTTCAGCGGGGATGTAAACTGAACAATTGGACTGCGATACACAGCGGAGAGAATGTTAAGTAAGGTGAGGCTACATACGGGTCCGTGTGTCGAACGTCTCCAAGGCAGAAGTGGTGTAAGGGAGCGCGCGCGCCCCTGGGGTCCTTTCTTCGTCTTCTGCAGACCTTACCAACTCGTCACCTCACTCACAACACATACAACACAGCGTTCCCCAGACACTGGGCGCTTCAACAATAGATACACAATAACACACGGAGGAGCTTTTTGTCAAGATCTATATTGCCCCTGCAACAACGCGTGGTGGACAATTATCTTTCTTTCAAAACTCCGCGACCAGCCCGATGGATGGCGTCAAAACCTTGGTCGTACAAAACGGGATCACATAGATAATTTAAGATTTTATTCAAACTCGATATGCCAGGCACATTCAACGCGAGCGATTTTTTAACAAATTCAGCAAAATTAATCCGACATCTTGGTTACAAGAATTTCAATCAAGTGTCACTGTCAACTTCAAGTGACAGCGAAATGTCAATTTGACGTGACATTAGGGATGCGTTCAGAAGTGTCGATCTTTTCCGAACAAATTTCCTATGCCCACTCTGTGGTGACATACGTAAGCAAGGTAATAATGATAATACTCCAGTTCGCTTTAATCCGAATGTCACAATGAGACCTGGTAAAAGACAAGCCTTGAACTCCCCTCCCAATGAAAAACCAATTACAAGTGATGAAATGCAGCATATTGTTAGGGGTATGTTATCTGAAATGCAAGTTTCAATGCGCAATACTATTAGCAGTATATTGAACACAGAACTTAAATCCTTAAAAGAAGAGTTGAGGGACGTATAAGATTCAATGAATTTTATGAATTTAAAATACGAAGAGATTACCCAAGAGCATGCTGAAATGAAAGGAACCGTGAAACATCTGCAAAGTGAAAATGAGTCATTGAAATCTAAATTGGACGACCTCGCAAGTAAAGTGAATCAGTTGGAACAAAATGCCCGTGCAAACAACGTGGAAATTCAATGTGTCCCCGGGAAAAAAGAGGAAAATTTAATTAACATTATAGAAGAGTTGGGTAAAACTATAAATTGCAAGGTTACTCGTGAAGATTTGGCTCACTTTACTCGAATTCCGAAGATAAAAAAAGACAATGAACGATCTAGATCAATTGTTTTACAGTTTACAGCACCCAAGATGAAAGATGCGTTTTTAGCAGCGGCAATACAATTTAACAAAACTCACCCAGGTGACAAGTTGAATTCTTCACATGCTGGGATACCTGGAGCAAAAACCGCTATATTCGTCAGCGAGCATCTGTCACCTTTAAATAAAGCTCTACATGCAGCTGCTAGACGTGCAGCAAAGGACAAATTCTATAAATATGTTTGGGTCCGTAGTGGGCGTATTTTTATGAGAAAAACTGATAATTCTCCGTATATTATTGTTAGAAACGTCGAAGAAGTACAACATCTACCTTAGTCTTAGTCTTTTATGTAACTAAAAGTTCTTTTTTAATAAGTATGTGATTGTTGTTATAAAATTCTCATTTCTCAATATGTATTATCAAAACGTTCGTGGGTTACGTACCAAAACCCACAATTTTCTGAAAGAAATTTTGTGCCATAACTATGATGTTATTATTTTAACGGAAACCTGGCTTAATGATTGTATACAAAGTGACGAATTGTTCGATGAAAGATATATTGTGTATAGACGTGATCGCCAAAGTACTGGATTTCACAGCGCCAAGGAGGGTGGCGGAGTACTCATAGCTGTGTTAAAAACTATTAAATCGGTTCGAAAATCTGACTGGGAAACAAAATGTGAAGATCTTTGGGTTGAACTCTATGTACCTATTTCTCAATCTATAAATAAAATTTCCATTTGTGGCGTTTATTTGCCCCCGCCAGTTCAACGATCTATACTGGAACATTTTGTTGATGGTTGTGGCAAAGTAATTGAAAATTTTGTTGATTGTGCATTAATCATTGGAGATTTTATTTTGGTAAAATTGATTGGAGCTTGGTGGATGATTTATCTAATGGTTATATTGCACCTGGCTGCAGTGAATCGCTCATAGAATTAGTTCACTTAAACAAACTAAATCAGCTAAATAAAACTCGTAATAAGTCAGATCGCATTTTAGATTTGGTGCTTACAGAATTGCCAGCATCTAGCTGTGAAGTCAAATCTGCTGACGCTCTTAGTAAAGTTGATGATTTACACCCTCCTCTCGAGATTAATGTTTCTAAGCTTACTGATACACAACTTACGTCTAACCCAGATAATAAAATATATAATTTTCGTAAAGCCAACTATTCTCTTATTCGGAACGAAATAGCAAAATATGATTGGATTGACTCTTTGAGTAAGTCCTCGGATGTAAATGAAATGGTTAATATTTTTTACACAATTTTGAACCAAATTATCAGTCAACATGTGCCTACAAAAAGGGTTGCTAAAGTTTCAGTACCACTCTGGTTTAGTAATGATCTTAAAAGAACTCTGAGGGAAAAAGAAAATCTAAGAAAACGTCATAAAAAATACAAGAACCCCCTAGATGAAGTAGAATTAAAAATCCTTAGTAAACGCTGCAAAACTATGATAAATGAATGCTACAAGAAATACATTAAATCTATGGAAGAAGGCATTAAAACGAACCCAAAACTCTTTTGGTCTTTTGTCAAGTCGAAAAGGGGAAACAAAAGCAATTACCCTCAAACTATGACAGACGGTCAAAAAATAACTTCTAGCGGGACTGAAATCTGTGAGTTATTCGCTTCGTATTTTGAGGGTGTACATAGCGTTCCTGGCATGGCAAGTTCAGATATGAGTAACGAGTATCTAAGTTTAATGGATAGTTACAGTCAGCCACTTACGACTCCTACTCTCAGTGAGGAAATTATTTTAAAGAGTTTAAAATCTGTTAATCCGAATAAAGGCGCTGGACCAGATGGTATCCCGCCTATTTTTATTATAGCATGTGCAGAGGAACTTTTACCAGCACTTCATTTAATTTTTAATAGATCCCTACAATCAGGTGTCTTTCCAGAATCATGGAGGTTGGCCAAAGTTGTACCAGTTCATAAAAATGACAGTTTGAATTTAGTAAGTAATTACAGGCCAATATCCATTCTCTCGACTTTGGCTAAGATTTTCGAATCCCTCATCTGTCCATTATTGCATAACCATTTGAAACTCTACCTATCAGATAGTCAGCATGGTTTTGTTAAATGTCGATCTACCTCCACAAATAAATAATAAATAATAATAGATGATCAAACGAACTACTGTGAAGTTCGATCGCTATTATATGAGTCGTTTCATTCGAAGATATAATATTTACAGAGTAGTCCCTTTAACCTACAGGCAACTTCGCACGTCTTTAGAGATTAAAAAAAAGAAAAGTTCACTAATCTGTCATTTACTGTTCTGTGGTCAGTTTGACGCCATTTTTCTCATTTCGTTTAGAGCAAGTTCAGAGTAATAGCGGTGTTCTAGAACAAAGCTTAACTAGTGGGTTTGTAAACCTCCGCCTGCAGCTGAGGTTTACTGGGCTGGGCGGGTTGCTATATCTTCGAATGAAACGACTCATATAATAGCGATCGAACTTCACAGTAGTTCGTTTGATCATCTATTATATTTCGTCGTTTCATTCTTTGATATAATATTTACAGAGTAGATGTTTAGAGATTTAAGTTTTGTTCTAGAAGAGGTGTTGATGGGTCGTTTTTATAAGAATAAATAACCATCTCAATTAAACATATTATGTATTTGTTCATAAGCAGAATGTAAACAATCAACCCTTAAATAATATTAGGTTTTCTTCGTACAAATTAAATACCTAATCATAAATCAGCAACAAAAAAAAGTAACTAATCATTAGTAGGGAACGTTATGGTTCTCGCGAAGACATCTTCGCTTTCAATAGGCCGGTTATAGAACCGAGCAAAGGCTGTGTAGATGAAGGTACTTGTCCAACCAGCTGTTTTTCTTATCTCGTCTACAAACACTGAGTCGTGAGCAAGCACGGTCGAGATGGAGGCGTATCGTGTGCTATCGCCACTCTCTCCCAAGCTCCCAACAGCTTATTTAACCCAGCGGCTTAAAGACTGCGAGCTGGTGCGCTTGTGGAGTTTTTTGTATTTTAACAACAGTTTGTCTGCGTTCGAAGTCCTCATATTTTTTGAAAAATATATATGATCGACGAGGACTGAAGCAGCATATATTTATTTTCTCGTGAAAGAATGGCAAGTACAGCATGGGTTGTTCGCGGCCCGGGACCGAAGTTTTAATAATGTCGGTTATGGCTATCTTAACACCGTCTTGAGAAATGAATACATTTTCTAGTTTTATAAGCGTGAAAGTTTGTACCCTGTGCATTGTACAAAGTTTTCTTGTCTAGGCTCAGTACTAAATTTGGGTATCAATTAGGTATGTGGTTGAGAACAAGTTGTGGGTCCCAAGTAGAGGTATATTTAGGGCGACTTGGTTTAAGTTTGTAAGCGCCTTTTAGAACTCGTTAAATACACTCATGTGAGCCGATGTTACTGTTTAATGGCTTAAGAACAGTGAAACGGTACGGCGCGGGACGGTGATTTAATATCAACGTAAGCTTCGTCAGATAGCTCCCATTCAGTATCGGGGTTGCTTTTACTTGGCTCGATATCTGAGCCGTTATTTTTTGTGTTTACTTATGACGCGTGTAGCCAAATGGCGATGAATCTACCTACATCGTGTCAACTTCTTTAAGCGTGGAAATTTTATTCCATCTACCTTGACGGTTAATGTAGCATACTACTGTAGTATTATCCATGCGCAGTAATATTGCACAATATCGTCTTCCTTTGTAAAAGCTTTCATAGGACAGAATGTTGTAAAAAAGTTATTGCGCGATTAGTTTTGGTCTTCTTAAAATTAAATTTTTGCTTTGCATTTACCGTTATGGCGCTGCAATGCCAAAAACTTCTAGCGTTCTTAAAGTTAAATCCGTATTTAGCTGCTAGACAGACCGAAATTAGAACACCAATAAAATTAGCAAAGATTCTTATTGTACGTTTCGGTAATTTTAAATAATTTCTGATCATTTGTGCAATGTTTCTGCGTTTTACAGCGAGAAATGTTGCGTATCATAATTATAAAAAGCCTTGGAAAGTACAGACTTGAGAAGGCGTTAACACACTTTTTTCGCGGTTTACAACAAAACCTAAACATTGTAACAATTTAGGAGTCGTACCGTACGTAGTCGTACGGAAGTGTCCCCGATGCCTTCTGTTAAGATTCTTTTTACTAACCTTCTATGGGCCACAGTATTGTCTGATAAATAAAGAATTTATTTATTAAGCATCGTCGAAATAAATTTACTGATTTATGACCTTGGCTTCTAAGATAGGACATATAACCTCTCTCATAATTTTGGTAAAAACCCTGGATGCTGATGCTACGGACAGGCCGTAAGGCAAGTCAGTAAATTCGTCGATAGCTAAGTTTGAATTTGGAGCTTGAAAATGAAATCTTAAATATTATTCGATCTTCCTTACATATTGGAAGTCATAAATACGCCTCTTTGAGGTCAATCGGTGCTACAAAACTACCTTGTGGTATAAGTTAAGGAGATGTTCTATAGTCTTCCATTCTAAAATAGTCTTTCTTCTCAGTAAATTTATTTAATGATTTAAGACAAAGCGTTTACCACCATTAGACTTGTGCAAGGAAAGTTCTTGATATGAACTGGTCAATTACCGGGGAACAATGTGAAATTGCTCCAATTCAATTAATTTATTTATAGCTTGGACCATCTCGTGACTTTCTTCGGGGGTAAATTTAGATTAAAGCACGACAGACTGTCACTTCCGTACAAAAGGGTATATAATATCCGTTTTGGATCCATGATAGTACAGTTTTGTTGTATGTTATATGAAACCAACAATCATAAAAGTATTGAATTCTGCCAGCGTGTACCTTTGTTATTGTGGCAGTGCACGGGGCCTGGGTTGATTGTAGTTCTTCGCATGAGACGAAGCAGGCTTAGGGTAGGTTCGTCGCGGTGGCGGCGCTAGCCTCTGTCCTGTCCTGTGGTTTGACCTCCCCGCCGCCCCCCTGTTTCACGGGTACTGAGGAGGTCCTGACCGGTTTCCCTGATGGGCAGGACGAATGACTGTGGACTGGACTGCAGAAGGTTTCTGAATTGTGAATGTTTTCCAAATCTGTGAACCTTGTCGTTCGATTGCCTTACTGGCTTTTATATTTTCGGATGATGTATTACTCAATAAAGAGTCATATCTATCGGAGTCTTGTATGACGTGCAGGAAATTATTTTCTAAACTAGATGTAATAAGTTTAATCCTATCTTTCGTTAGGAAATGGTGTAAATCAATACCAAAATGCGACAGTCGTGGCTTAGATACTAAAGAGATTGTATCTTATCGTCTGAGGAGAGCAGTGTGTCCATTGCTCTATTTACCTATTGCCGAGGTACCCATATCAAGTTGTTGTTTAAAACCAAGAAACATTTTGTAGCGTCCCCTCACGACGACGACGTCAGAAACTGCGGCAGCAATCGCTGCGTTTAATTTAGGTGCGTGCAACAATCAACAATTATTTGGTATCAAGTACCTTTGTCAAGTTCTCTTTCTGATCTTTTGGTAGACCTATTTTTCATAAAGGTGTCCATAAAATAGCTAAGCTGAATGGCATCTCCAAAATCAGGCGTATCGGACGTAGACGCCCTCAACGCTGACAATATTATTGTGGATCGAAAGTTATCGATGTAATTTCTTGAGTGAGCCGTTTGCGATACTGCGGCATCCAAGGTTTGTTGGATGGATATTTCCAAAGATTGTTCGATAAAGTCCCGCATCGTTTTGTATGATATTTATTGTATCCAAAACAAACATACTCTTTTTTGCCAAAAAAAAAACAACATGAGGGTAGAATGTAAAAAATAATATTCAAAGAATAATTTAATAAGTTATTATGGCCTAATAATTTATGTTGTCCCGCAGACAATAAACTATAGATAACGTGCATCTATCCTAGAATGCAGGTAGATTCTACTTTATGTCATAATATGTGACCCATAATTAGCCCGCAGCTAATTACGATATCGCGGTTGACCTCCAGTCAATTGCGACTTAGTTTGATTTTATGTAACTTAATGAACTGTAGATAACGTGCGCCTATCCTAGAACGCAGGTAGATTCTACTTCGTGTCATAATATATGTCCCATAATTAGCCCGCAGCTAATTACGATATCGCGATTGACCCGCAGTCAATATCGATTTAGTTTGATTTTGACTAACTACCTAAATAAACTGAAGATAACGTGCGTCTATCCTAGGACGCAGGTAGATTCTACTTCATGTCATAATATATGACCTATAATTAGCTCGCAGCTAATTACGATATATCGCGATTGACTCGCAGTCAATCTCGATTTAGTTTGATTTTATGTAACTAAATAAACTGTAGATAACATGCGTCTATCTTAGAACGCGGGTAGATTCTACTTAATGTCATGATATATGACCCATAATTAGCTCGCAGCTATATACGATATCGCGATTGACTCGCAGTCAATCTCGATTTAGTTTGATTTTATGTAACTAAATAAACTGTAGATAACATGCGTCTATCCTAGAACGCGGGTAGATTCTACTTCATGTCATAATATATGACCCATAATTAGCTCGCAGCTATTTAAGATATCGCGATTACTCGCAGTCAATCTCGATTTAGTTTGATTTTATGTAACTAAATAAAGTGTAGATAACATGCGTCTATCCTAGAACGCGGGTAGATTCTACTTCATGTCATAAATATGACCCATAATTAGCTCGCAGCTAATTACGACATCGCGATTGGCTCGCAGTCAATCTCGATTTAGTTTGATTTTATGTACCTAACTAAACTCATCTAGTGAAATCACTTGTTCATGTTCACCAGTGAACAACAAGAAACAAAAAAGTATTAATTGTATCTTAATATCTGATAAATTTAGTTAACTATGGTGTAGCTTGTTAATAACTTGTATGCACAAATATTCGAATAGGAATTGATAAAGCACTATAAACGTACCTGTGGCATTATCTTCATTCTCTGAAGAATATAAACGTTGGACTCGTTCAACATTTTCCTGTGCGCTGCGTTTCGGCATTTAAAATAGACGCGTGCGCTCGTTGCCTCGCACGAAAAAGGAATGAGAAAAATGGCGTCAAACTGACCACAGAACAGTAAATGACAGATTAGTGAACTTTTCTTTTTTTTAATCTCTAAAGACGTGCGAAGTTGCCTGTAGGTTAAAGGGACTACTCTGTAAATATTATATCAAAGAATGAAACGACGAAATATAATAATAAATATCTTCTTACATTCACACCAATTATCTAAGCCCATTTTAATTTCATTAAGAAACTGTATCATGGAAAACTTGATAACGGATAAATATATACTTAAATACTTTTTGTTTGTAAATACATACTTAATATACATAGTAAACACCCAGACCAAGACAAATAGACATGTTCATGCACACAAATATTTGTCTTGTTCGGGAATCGAACCCGAGACCACTGGCGCAGAAGGTGGGTAGCCTACCCCTGCGCCAAATCGGTCGTCAAAAAAAAAAATAAAAAAAAATCTTGCGCTATTTACTGAAACACTGGCTGAGGCTTTAGATGCTGGCAAGGAAGTGGATGTAATATATACCGATTTTAGCAAGGCATTCGACCGGGTATCCCACGAAGTTCTAATTGCTAAGCTAAAGGCTTACGGAGTAGTCGGTTCTCTTCTTGAGTGGTTTAAATCGTACCTTATAAACAGAACTTTTTATGTTGTTATTAATGGTTATCGCTCGGCTTCATATAACATAACATCAGGTGTTCCGCAGGGTTCACATTTGGGTCCGGTCTTGTTTAACGTCTTTGTTAATGACATGCCAAAATGTTTTCTGTATTCCACGGCTTTCATGTATGCCGACGATTTGAAACTAGTCTCGAAGTGTGATACCTTAGAGGAGATGAAGCTAATTCAGTATGACATCAACCGGCTTTTAAAATGGTGTATCTGTAATGATTTGGATCTTAATGTCAAAAAATGCTATCATATGAAATTTACTCGAAAACATACTTCCTTGAACACAGATTATACTATAGGTAACACCATGATACGTAAAACCGAAGAAATTAGGGACTTAGGTGTAATTTTTGACAAAAAACTAACGTTTGTTCCCCATATCGAAAATATATCAAAGAGAGGAAGTCGAATGTTGGGTTTTGTGACACGGAATATGAAAGAGTTCAGAGATGTTAAGCTAAAGGTTTTGCTTTTCAATAGTCTTGTTCGTAGTCTGAGTGAGTACTGTAGTGTCGTCTGGAGGCCACACTATGCTACCCACTCTTTAAAGCTGGAGCGACTTCAAAGGAAATTTATATCCTATCTATCATACAGCGTAGGGATATCTAAAACAGTTCGTTCATACGAAAAAAGGTTACAGCACTTTAAACTGATATCTCTCGAAAATCGTAGAAAACTGTTAGACCTATCTTTTGGATATAAAATATTTAATAGTGATATCGATTGCCCGCCGCTCTTGCGAAGGTTTAAGTATCGTGTTCCAAGTAGGTATCCTCGCTCTCCAATACGCCCTTTTTGTCCTCCCTTTCGAAAATCTGTCCTAGGGGCAAATTCACCTGTGCCTAGGGTATGTGATGTCCTCAACGAATACAGTAATATATCTGATCTCCATTGTGACTCGTTTGCCAGGCTCAAATCTTTGTTACTAAGGAAATGGCTAGAAAGTGCATAAATATGCGCTGCCTGTCTTTTCTTTTAAATTAATTTAACATAATTGATACTTAAGTTTTTTGTTTGTATTTCTAATAATTAGGTAAACCAGTTAGTCTTTTTAGGATAATTATCATTAGTTTTTAAGTTGCTAATCACAAAACACAGTTTTTGTTCCTCTTGTTAGCTAAATGGTTTGTTTCACATGCATGTGGTGTTTACTTATAATTGTTTGTTATACTCATGTAATTGTCTAAGTGTATTTTTATTATGTCTCGAAGTGTAACAAATGTTAGTAAACCTTAAAATAAAAAAAAATAATAAAAAAAAAAAATATACTCAAAATTAATGGCACTCATACAATTAAAGAACTGTCAAAAAATGTTAGAGAAATTATACAATTAAATAAACTGAAAATCTCAAATATTTTTTTACTTTTACTAGCTCCGATGGGACTTGAACCTACAACCTTTGACTGTCCGGGCAAATGTTCTAACCACTGAGCTACGGAGTCGTCAGGTCTCATTGGAATTAGTTGTGAGACAGGTCTATTTTTTAATACTAACTTAATTTTTAATAACTAAAAATCTCACATTTGTTTTTATGCAACACACAACCAAATTCACAATGCAATTCTTTATTACCGCCTTAATGCTATTATCAGGGCTGACGTTTTTTTCTATCTCATTTTTTCATATTTTCATAAATCTTTATGTAAAACTAAAACACTATTATTCACAATCTCAAGTTAAATTCGTATCAATGAAAACAAAATCTTTTAAGAACTCGCTTGAAAAGTTGGTTCCTTTCTTAACCGTTGCGTTTTAATCTCAGGTTTAAAACTTTTGTACTGAATCTGAAACTAGAGAGTTAGCATAGAATTTTCGATTTTCATCATCATACTCTTAAAGTTTGTCTAGCCGCCTGGAAAGTGTTGCCAGGTAATAAAAAAGTATTTACTTTTACCTCTGTTCTTATATTCTGCCTTACTGTATGTACTTTCATAAGTATTTTAACAACTCTGACTCTAGAAAAATGGAAAATAAAGTATTTAGAAAAAATCGACCCGCCTCACAACTAGCTCCGATGGGACTCGAACCCACGACCTTTCGCTTTCCGGGCGACTGCTCTAACCGCTGAGCTACGGAGTCGTTACGAGAAGCGTCGAATTTATCCAATACTTCTTACTCGCTGTATAGTCAGCGTTAATTTCATCAATGTGGAGATATTACTACCCCCACACGCGAAAGAAATACCTTTCCAGGTATTTGGCAATCGCTAAAGATGAAATTACTATTGCAAGTTATTTTAATTTTTAGTTTTTTGCATTCACAATGCAATTTCGTCTTTTCTACGTACCTTCAACTATGTTGTCCGCCTCAAATATTTATAATATTGGAAACAATATTATGAAATCAAATAACAAAATTTTACTAAAGTTTGTTTAATAATAGTAAATTTAATGGAATTTGTGAATTGATCAAGCCTTCTTCATCGATGCACTCTTTACAGAGCGGTCGTGGTCGACATGGTAGTCGTGGAAGTGGAGGGGGCAGATACAGCACGCCGCACGATGCCTCGCCCTTTTTCCTCAGCTCGAAGTCATCCTACTGCATTCGTTTATGCACCAGCCCACAATAGACTTGATCTGATCGGTCAAACGCGTAGGTGACCTCCCGCGCGGTCTGGTGCATTCTACTTTTCCCTGGACTACAAGGCGCTCTGTGGACACGTTATCGCGTCTCGAAACGTGACCAAAGAATGTTAGTATACGAGACTGTACAGTGGAGAATAGACGCTGCTTTGTGCAGAGTTCCTCGACCATGGAGACATTTGTACGAAACTCGGTCCATGAAATTCCAAGCATTCTCCTCCAGCACCACATCTCCAGAGCATCTATCTTCTGCCTTTCCACTTCTCGTAAGGTCCACGTTTCGGCGGCATAAAGATAGATGGGAAAGATAAGATTACGCACGAGCCTGGTCTTCGTGGTCTTGGTGATGCTTCTATTCCTCCATTTTTTTTTTCATTTTGTCCATCAATGTCCTTGTAATAGAATTGGTCAAGTATTTGATCTTAATCATTAGGGTCCAAAGTAACTCAACGAGCAATTGAGAAAGCCATGCTCGGCGTTTTCTTGCGCAACAAGATCCGTATTGAGGATATCCGCTAAAAGACCAAGGTAACCGGCGTAGCTCGCAGAGTCACTAAGCTGCAGCAATAGGCAGGCTACACCGCTCGCAGAACTGATAGCCGTTGGGGTAGACCAAGGTTACTGACGTAGCTCACAGAGCTCGCAGACTGCTTAGCTGCAGCAATAGGCAGGCCACTTCGCTCGCAGAACTGATAGCCCTTGGGAAAGAAAAGCTATCGAGTGGTAACTACGAACTGGTCGAGGAAGCGCAGGAAGATCCCCAACTAGGGGACCGATGACGGTCCCCAACTGGTGGACCGTCATCGGTCCACCAACGAGGTCACCAGGTCATCCTGGTGAAGGTTGCGGGAAACCGATGGCTACAAGTCGCTACTCTAAAGAGGAGGCCTATGCCAGCAGTGGACTACTGAGGGCTGATGATGATGATGATTAGGGTCCATCATTTCTTTCCGTATAAAAACCATGTCCTTGCAAATAAATGCCACGCCGTTTGCATATGGCAGATGTAACGGTTTACATTTACATGTTTTGCAAATAAACGATTTGATTTGATTTGAAATGAATTATCAATTATAAAAAATATGAATTATGAATTTCTTGCTAAAATTTTATTGTCAATTACTATGGTGAAAGTGTAAGCTCAAAGATAAACATTGACTTGACCTTGAGGTCGAGGTCAAAGGTCAGGTTGCACCAATATTATCCAAGAAATAATAATTTCCTATAAGAGTGATGAAATTCTCGCTTCAATTTCAGTTACAAATATTTGCATTACAAACATTTGCTGCTTTCCAAACTTAGTTTAATTTATTAACTCGCTATTTTATTAATTACTTAGGGTTTTAATCAAAACGTGTAAAATAGGTTTAACTTGAATTACGATGAATTAGTTAGTACGTCAACTGTGCTTTCCGCCCGACTGGACTACAGATGTTATCCCGCGGGAATGTGAAATTTTTCCGGGATAAAAAGTAGTATATTACTCTCCAGTCTCCAAACTACCCCCTTTAATCACGTCGATCCGTTGTTCCGTTTTGACGTGAAAGACAAACGAAGTGAAAATACGTAAGTGACGTGAAAGTATTATTACAAGGAAGCAAAATAATATTTTTACGGCGAGGGCGTTAGTTTGAATCCAGAGCGCAGTGAAGGATTCTAGAGTAGAGTAGAATCCTGAACGCAGCAAGGGATTCAATATACGCCGCCCGAGGTGAAAATAATTTTGCGGCCGAGTATACACTCTGCTTTTCATCTTCCTCTATAAGAAAAGCAATAAAGACAACTAAAACTACCTGAAAAAAAAACTACCTATTATTGTACTTTTTTGAGTCTTTCATTGGCATTCGGATACATCGTAGCCGCTATTCGGGCAAAAGCTGCTACTATTCTAATAGTAAAAGATCCCACTGCAAATTAGTTCGCTCATCGAGATTTCGCCAAAAACCTCATTTTTACGTATATTTATGATTAGGAGAAAATATAAAAATAGGGTTGTCTATCCAAAGGTGGCCGCTAGTACCTATTAAAAAAATAGCCAGCAGTAGTATTGGTATTTTTTTTTTATATTAGCGGCCACATTTTGATAGGCAACCCTAACATAATAATAAGTTTATAATGCTTCTTTATTTATGTTCTAAATTCAAATCTCATTGTTACCCTCTTGTCATAACAGGTTAACAATGAATAGTTTTGGACCCTGTTATGAAGGTATCACAGGCAACTCTGTGGAAGTTCTACAATTATCGCTTTTCGAATAGATGGGATGAAAAGAAATGTATTGCTACTTACATCAAAATGATCATGTTAACCTTTGACTGCTTTACTCCGGTCGGATAGATCCCGCCATATATTACTTTACTCACGGGATGCAGCTTGTATAATTATTTGCTGCGGTCGCTGTGTCTAAACTGATGCAGCCGGGACTAGATCCAGCGTCTGACCGTTCGCTTGGCTAACAGCGATATAGGGCAAGACACACAGGCGGCGAGGCGAGACTTAGCGAGAATTGCCGCGATATAGGCACTTTTTTTACGGAAAACAAAACGGCTTCGTTTTTGTCTGTGTCTTTAGTATTTTGCTCATGCAATGCTTTGCTATTCTATACTAATATTATAAAGAGGAAAGATTTGATTGTTTGTTTGTTTGTTTGCATCGAATAGGCTCCGAAACTACTGGACCGATTTAGAAAATTCTCTAAAAGATCCAGCGTCTGACCGTTCTCTTGGCTAACAGCAATAAAGGGCAAGTCACACAGGAAGCGAGGCGAGACCTAGCAAGGATTGGCGCGTTTATTTTTTTATCTACATCTGGGTAGCACTTAGCCTTCACCTGATGTTAAGTATTACTAAGGCTGAAGGTGGAAGCGCACTACTCCCGGAATTCTCAATATCCACAACGGGGTATCATTGTTATGTCGTCGGACTTAGATAAGATGGTGGTAGCTAGCCAGTAGGCGGACTTTGGACAAGCCCTACCACCTATCAAACTGAATACAGTGCCACAAACTTTTCTGTTCCGGTGACAGCGGCGCTATGTACTTTTTTTTGTAGCAATTTAACCGGCCCTGACTTCTAAGACCTTCAGCCGCCAGTAGCGCTATTATGGTTGGACATCAACTTGACAGCAAGTGACATTTAAAAAAAGCACGTTAGTTTCACATTTTGGCCACCGGAACAGAAAAGATTGTGGCACTGTACAATATGTATGTTAGAGGCAGTTTGACAAGCAAAAGTTGCAATGATCTGCGTCTGACTTTAGTGCGTGTCACGTCTGTGTTGTAACAAATGCGCATCGAAGTCGCGTGAAAAAAACGCGGTCTACATATAGTGTAACATAGCTTTCAGTGAGACTTGCGCTTTAAACGCAGCCGATCTCAAAGGGGGAATGTTTGTGGATTACGTTCTTTGAAACAAGAAGGATGTAAAGGGAGTTTTAAAGAAAACGATTAAGTTTAGTTTAACTTTATTGCAAAAATGCAATATAAGCAGGAGTGGCATACTTACCTACCTAATATGTTTCTTGCGCCCGTTCTCCTTAGTAGTTAAAATATGTTGAATCTTTGCTGGTATATAACTCGGTCAAGCTAACATGACACCTGCAGGTTATAGAGTACGCGTCCCTCTTACTCTCCGGGCATGTCAGAATCGAGTGAAAGAGATAGGTACCTATAACCTGCAGGTGTCATGTTAGCTCGACCGAGTTATACAATTAATAGAAACCTATGAAACTGCCGTTTTATTTTCTCACATGTTCATTAATCTCTAATTTCTTAATTATTATCGTTGTTCAGCTGATAGGGCTTCTATAAGGTTTGTTTTGTTGTTTGGTGAAGAAATTATACGAATATTGAAATTCATGAAATAAATATATTGAGCACTGAATAAACTTGTACAGTCATTGACACGATCATAGAGCAAGGCGACGAACCATAGATAATATTCTATATTTGGTACAGACAACGTAAAAGCATCAAACATACCGCCCACCAAAAGGGCCTACAGACCTTTTAACAACAACAGATAAATTATTACCTACAAACTAATTTCGATAATTAACAAATTTTAACCTTATAAGTACCCCTTTACCTTAAATTACAAATGATTAAATAGTACAGTGAATATAATTAAGAATTCAACATAATCATCAAGTGATAAACACAAGTTTATATTGAACTGATGAACTACAACATTTGTTTGATGAAAAAACGAATGAGAGTCGCAACAGACAGATTAAATACATATTAACTACAAGTTGCATTATGTTACAAGCACATAAATCTATATAATACTGGTACATTATTTAATTCCTGTGTGGACTGTATTAAATTGCCCTTTACATTAATCATGCAGTTTTTTTAAAAGTATCATTAAGAGTAATAAGTTAACAAATTTAGAATTAATTCTATACATACTCATAATGGTTATTTTACTGATTGAGTATCAACCGGCAAATGACACAATTTTGTTATAGATCTTTTTACAATACTATTTCCGCTTTTAATACTATAGACTCTGGTCATGCCATCTGAACCAGGATGCCTGTCTACAACACGACCTAAATGCCACTTGCCAGGTGGTAAACCATCCGTTTTTATGACCACAATCTGACCAATCTGAAACTCATCTCGTCGGTCAACCCACTTTGGTCTCTGCTGTAGTCTAGCTAGGTACTCCTGTTGCCAGCGCCTCCAAAAGTCAGCCAAGATCCTTTGGGTAAGCTGCCAACGGGACAAGCTGCTCAGTGGAGTCTCCTTCAGACTGGGTGATGGGACAGTGACGAGGGGCTCACCAATGAGGAAATGTCCTGGTGTCAAAGCGTCCACTTGGTCATCAGTATCTCCCGGGCACAAAGGCCGGGAATTTAAACAAGCCTCAACTTGGCAGAGGACAGTTGACATCTCTTCAAACGTCAAGTGACACTGAATAATTCGCTTCAAGTGGAATTTCATAGATTTGACGCCCGCCTCCCACAAACCTCCAAAATTAGGGCTGTATGCGGGTATGAAGTGCCATTGGGTTCCATCCGAAGACAACATGTCGCACAATTCTGCGTTTATCTCGAAATGGGCATGCTTAAAGGCTTCTGCGAGTTCTTTATTGGCGCCAATAAAGTTCCGGCCCTGATCACTCCACAGGTGATTGCATCTCCCTCTTCGTGCAACGAAACGACGGAATGCGCCAATAAAAGCCTCTGATGTTAAGTTGCCCACAAGCTCCAAATGAATGGCCTTAGTGGACATGCATATGAAAATGGCAATATACGCTTTATTAGTCTTGGCTCCTCTTCCTTTAGACATAAGTACGTCGTAAGGTCCAGCAAAATCAACGCCGCTGTTTATGAATGGACGAGCTGGTGTTACTCTCACCTTTGGAAGGTCACCCATCAATTGAGTACGAGTTTTAGCACTTAATTTCTGACAAACGTAACACTTATGTATATAAGATCTGACAAGACCTTTTACTCTTACTATCCAAAATCGGGATCTCAAATAATTGATCATCAGTTGTGCACCACCATGAAGTGTGCGTCTGTGAGCATCTGCTACAATCAGCAAGGTAAGTGGGTTTTTATTATTTAATATAATAGGGTGCTTACGATCCAGTTCTATATCACTTTTACTAATTCTTCCGCCCACCCTGAGGATCTCATTTTGATCAAGGAATGGATTAAGACCTTTCACTGTACTTCTTTGCTTGACCCTCTTTTTATTCTTTAGATCTAAAATTTCTTCTTCGAACGTGTGTTTTTGTGTAGTCTTTATGCAGTATAACAATGCCCCTTCTATTTCTGTAGTTGTAAGAGTCGACTCTGGTATCATTTTATCAAGACCCTTAAACTTCAAGAATCTCTTTGCGAAAGCTATTGTCCTAAGTAATTCACTTAAGGTCTCAAAATTATCAAATTTTTCATATAATGTTTTTCCTTGGGATTCATCAAGGTTGAGGTAAGTATGAATATTTTTTCTTTTTTCTAAGTCTGTGGTTTCTTCAATATCTAACCTTTCCATGTTAATTTCCTTTTGTTTCAGATGTTCCGGTCCATGCCACCAAATGTCGCAGTGCTTCAATTCGTGAACCAACATTCCTCGGGATGCTATATCTGCTGGATTGTGCTGCGAAGCAATGTGAAACCATTTGTTACCAATGTTCTCTAGAATTGTTATGACTCTGTTCCTAACAAATGTCTGCCACCTGTTAGGATCTCCTTGTAACCATGACAACACTATGGTAGAATCAGTCCAGCAGAATATTTGACTAGTTGGTATGCCTGTTGCTATGCTTATGTGCTTAAGTAACTTGGATAAAAGCACCGCTCCACAGAGTTCCAAGCGGGGAAGTGACAAAGACTTCACTGGTGCCACTCTTGCTTTGGCAGCGATAATATAAATTTTATGCTCACCCTCTTCTGTTCTCACCCTCAAGTATGCCACAGCTCCATAAGCTTTAATTGAAGCATCGCAGTATCCATGTATAGTAACATTATCAATGTTTTCCTTTGTTGTGTGTAACCATCTATTGATTTTAACATCTTTTATATTTTCAAAACTGTCTCTAATTTCCAACCATTCCTTTTTAGTGACAGGATCTACTTCGTCATCCCATCCTAATCTTTTGAGCCAAAGATTCTGTATCAATATTTTAGCCTGTACCAAAGCCGGAGAAAGCCATCCGAGTGGATCAAAGAGTTTTTGTATCTCCGCTAAAATTTTACGTTTAGTGAAAACTTCTGGTAGGGTTGGTAATTTCAGATTGTACTGCAGTACATCTTCCCCCATGTTCCAATGTAGGCCTAATGTCTTGATCATGCCTTCGAAGTTGATGTCAATGCTGACATGGGCACTACGCTCAGATGGATGAAATTCTTTCAAGAATTGTTCATTATTTGATGCCCATTTTTGTAATGTAAATCCACCACCTTTTAATATCAAGCTTACATCCTTAGCAACACATACGGCCTCTTCCACCGTGTCCTGTGCTGACATTAAATCGTCCATCCAGAAATCATGTTTAATAGTTTGTGTTGCAAGTAGACGATCGCCTCCCTCATCTTCGGCGACGCGCTGCAAAGTCTTTACAGCAAGATACGGTGCACAAGCCGTACCGAAAGTGACACGCAACATTCGATACTCCTTGGGCTCTTCGTTTAAATTGGAACGCCACAGTATTCGTTGGTAGTCAGTATCTTCCCGTGTAACAAGTATTTGACGATACATCTTTTGTATGTCCGCTACAAAAGCTATTCGTTTTAGACGCCAACGTAGGACTAGTGATCTCATGTCATCCTGCAATTGAGGTCCAACCAGTAATTCATCGTTGAGTGAAATATTATTTGTACCTTTAAAAGAAGCGTCGAACACAGCTCTAACTTTCGTTGTTTCACTCTCCTCCTTGATTACAGCATGATGTGGTAGATAGACAGCTGGGTTATCAATCTCATTTTGTGGAACTTCTTCCATGTGTTTTAGATCAATATACTCTTGAATTACCGTTGAGTATTCCCTTTTTAAATATTCATGTTTATTAAAACGTCTTTCCAAATGTAGTAACCTCTTGGTAGCTCCCTCCCTTGTATTTCCTTCAGTTGATTTTATGTTATTTGTTTTAAAAGGCAGTCTAACAATATATCTACCAGTTTTATCTCTTCTTGTTGTTTCTTCATAAATGTTCTCACATAACTCTTCCTCTTTAGTTAATTTTGCTTTGGTGTCAGTTTCAACCTCCCATAAGTTTTTTAACATTTCGTCTATGTCAAACTGATGATGCATTACCACGATCTTGTCATCTGAAGTCTCTGCTTGTATATTTCCAAATAATATCCAGCCTAGGCTAGTATTCTGAGCGCATGGGGAGCCAGGCGGACCTTTGAGAATCTCTGATATCAAAATTTGGGCATAAACTTCGACCCCCAGCAGCATGTCAATACGCCCTGGTGAATTAAAACTCGGATCTGCCAGGAAGATACCTTGTAAGTGCTGCCAAGTGGGTTGGGTACTTGGGATTGTCTTCGGTGGTAGATGTGATGTTAACTGAGTTGGCATGACATACGCTTTGATACTAAGTTTAAACTTGGCGTCACATGTTGAATAAATCTCCAATTGTGTTACATGTTTGACTGTAGTTTTTGTAGTGCCAACCCCGGTGATGATTCCTTTGAAAGATGATCTCTTTACTCTTAGCAGTTGCGCAGCACGTTCACTAATGAAATTGGCTTGGGAGCCCTGATCAATCAGAGCCCTTAACATAATCATTCGCCCACTGGTATCTTTGACGGGAACTAATGCGGTAGCCAGCAAGGCTGTTGACTTCTGCGAAGCAAAATGTGTAGATATTGCAACTTGTTCTTCACAACTATCTTGGTTGTCATTATGTTCAGATGATCGGTCTTCTTCATGTTGAAGTTGATTGTGATGCATTCCTATTGTACTTGATTGACCACCGTAGTTGGGTTGGTGTAACAAAGTATGATGACGACGATTACATCTGCGACAGGACATTTGATTACGACATCTTGATACGGAATGACCTGACATCAAACAGTTGAAACACAATCGATTCTTCTTAATAAACTCGGTTCTTTCACTTGGCTCTAGTTTACAGAAGTCTTTGCAGTGACACAAAGAGTGGTCGGCGTGACACATATCACAGTCATACTTTTTCTCATCTGACGAAGCGAGAAATGTTCTTTCTCTAGTAGGAATAACCTTTTCTTTTACAGGAGCAGGATTTACCATTTCAAGTGTACGAAATTTTGTCTCTAGAAACCTCTTCAGATCACTCCAGGTGGCAAGCTCGTCGGTGTCCTCACGGTAAGAATATTCTTCCCAGGCACGGTGAGTCTCAATATCCAGTTTTTGTACAACAATATATATCATAAGTTGATCCCAGGACTCAATTCGTACTTCTTGATTTTTCAGGTTGTTCAGACACTGACTGGTAGTGTCCAATAGGTTTTTCAGGTAAGTAGATGACGCAGTAGTAATTTTCTTCTGATTAAATAATTTCTTAAGTGATGAGTATACAATCAAACGTTTATTTCCATACCTCTTAGTAAGTATATTCCATGCTTCTGTATAATTGTCTTCGGTAACACTAATATGTTTCAATAAAGATTCACATTCTCCGACGACACTAGACTTCAAGTATTGTAGCTTCTGTACTTTACATAAAGAAGTGTTGTTGTGTACCAGTGACGTGAACATATCGCGAAAGGTAGGCCAGTCTTCATAATTCCCGTTGAAGCTAGGTAGTTCAATACGAGGTAATTTAACAAAGGATTCATGTTGTACTTGCGATGTGTTACTACTCGTATTTCCACTAGTAGGCATAGGCGTCTTAGATTCCAACATATCCTTCAAGTCAGCTTGTAATTCCGTATAGAGATCTTCTGTTATAAAATATTCTTCCTTCATAAAGTATGGAATGGTTCCTCGAGCTTCTTTCGACGTACACTTTGTTAATTGTTGATATGTAGCCTTAAACGTTTTCCAATAATCTTCTATGCATTTCGATTTTGTATCTAAATAACCTCGTGTCAATCTCTGTTTGGAACATTTCTTTAAATTTGCTTGCGTTTTTTGTAGTAACAAATGTGTATCTTCCAAAACTGTAATGAGTTGGTTTTGTTCACTAGTCAAGCTCATTGTTTACAATTTGTACAACTTCTCCGTCCAAAGCAAATCAATTCTGATCGCAATTCAAACGGACAACCTTTGTAAAATAATGCTATTCACTCGTTTCTTTGTAATGGCGACAGTCAAGCACACTTTTCTCGCTGGGTCACTTTTCAGGTTAACTTGTCGTTTCGATCCGGCTCGATGTTGACCATATGTTCAGCTGATAGGGCTTCTATAAGGTTTGTTTTGTTGTTTGGTGAAGAAATTATACGAATATTGAAATTCATGAAATAAATATATTGAGCACTGAATAAACTTGTACAGTCATTGACACGATCATAGAGCAAGGCGACGAACCATAGATAATATTCTATATTTGGTACAGACAACGTAAAAGCATCAAACAATCGTAATTAATAGTCATTTTTGAAAATGAAATAATTGTCGTAATGTTAAACATCTAAAAAAGAATAATTAAACACGCGTCTAAATTTTTTTCAATCATTTTTAATTCAAAGTAGGTTCCTCTATCCCTCTTTATTTGTCGTCAATTTGACTGCTTCGAAGAGAATTTATTTTTAATCTAAGGCAGTTTTTAATTAAACTATAGGTAATAGTTTTAACCGCCTCTGTTGTCTAGTGGTTCATACCACGGATTTCAGACCCAGAGGTCCCGGGTTCGATTCCCAGTGGGGGTACTTATTGTATTCGGTTTGGTTGGTGGTAGGACTTGTTCTTAGTCCGCCTGGCTAGCTACCACCATCTTATCTAAGTCTGACGCCATAACAATGATGTTTTCAGCATTATTGTGTTCCGGCAGTTAAAGATAAGATAGCCAGTTCCTCAGTGATTGAGGATTCCGGGAGTAGTGCGCTTCCACCTTCAGCCTTATCACCACTTATCATCAGGTGTGATGAACGCTAAGTGCTACCCCGTTGTGGATAAAAAAAAAATAGTAAGACTAATGCTGTCTGATCATATTATCTCTAAAGTTTCATTGAATTCGGAGTACACACGTCTAAAAAATCCCAACAACTAAGCCCATCTAAAATTCATAAAGAAACTCTGTCATGGAAACGTGTTATAAACCCTTTTTTTTGTAAATACATACTTAAGGCTGCGAAGTCTGCACACTAGCGCCGCCATTTAAAAAAAACATAGTACCTAAATAAAGACGAAATTGTAAATTATCTCTCTGCAGTGCACTCCGAAGAAGCTTTGTAATACTTTTTATCGCTTAAATTAACCGACATGCTATAAAATATAGATAAAGCAATAAAAAGTACCACAAAGCTTCTTCGGAGTGCACTGCAGAGAGATAATTTACAATTTCGTCTTTATTTAGGCACTATGGGGCACTTTAGGCACTTTTAACCTCCTCTGTGGTCTAGTGATTCACACCACCGATTTCAGACCCAGAGGTCCCGGGTTCGATTCCTATAGTGGGGGTACATATTGTATTCGGTTTGGTTGGTGGTAGGACTTGTTCTTAGTCCGCCTGGCTAGCTACCACCGTCTTATCTAAGTCTGACGCCATAACAATGATGTTTTCAGCATTATTGTGTTCCGGCAGTTAGAGATAAGATAGCCAGTTCCTCAGTGACTGAGGATTCCGGGAGTAGTGCGCTTCCACCTTCAGCCTTATCACCACTTAACATCAGGTGTGATGAAGGATAAGTGCTACCCCGTTGTAAATAAAAAAAATAAAAAAACTATGACTTTTTTTCATTGGCGGCGCTAGTGTGCAGTATGCACAGCCTTTTAAACAAAGAAAACGTCCATACAAAGACAAATAGACTGTTCATGCACAGAAATATTTGTACTGTCCTGGAATCGAATCCGGGACCTCTAGAGCAGCAAGCACGTATCAAGGCAGGCCAAAATCTTAGAAACTGTCATAAAAATCTGACCAAACAAATGCGACCAAACGTCTGCGAAGCGAGAGCGTCAGTCTCACGCCGATGCGGAGTAGTCGCATCCAGAACTACGCGCTAGTTAGACGCGACATCATCTGCTAGATAATGGCGGTCTGCGTCTTATCTGCCACGTTGACAGTGATGTAATAAAAACTCAAAAAGCTTAGACTAAATACTGAGGTAACTGGAGAGTGCAGTACTAACAATTTTTTGAATACCAGTGGCTGTCTTCCGTCTCACCTACACTTTAAAAAAATACGTATGGTCATATGAGACAGCTGACAGCCACTACATACATAAATGTCAAATTTGCTGGCGACACTTTTTTATTCAGGGTGAGAGCTCCAGTTACCTCAGAGTATTAAGTCAAACTTCATGTAAAAACTGCTGTTGAAATCGCGGCGAATTAGCCCTTTCTGGACACGGAGTCAGTTATAGAAATAAAATGACAGCATCCCCTCATGAATGTTGCGCAACCAACTTTATCGCATCGCTTTTTTTTTTATCCACAACGGGGTAGCACTTAGCCTTCATCACACCTGATGTTAAGTGATGATAAGGCTGAAAATGGAAGCGCACTACTCCCGGAATCCCCAATCACTGAGGAACTGGCTATCTTATCTCTCACTGCCGGAACACAATAATGCTGAAAACATCATTGTTATGGCGTCAGACTTAGATAAGATGGTGGTAGCTAGCCAGGCGGACTAAGAACAAGTCCTACCACCAACCAAACCGAATACAATATGTACCCCCACTGGGAATCGAACCCGAGACCTCTTGGTCTGAAATCGGTGGTGTGAACCACTAGACCACAGAGGCGGTTAATCGCTACCGCTTTGCAGACGCGTGGTCGCTACAGTCTGTTCGTAATTCTGCAGCCTGGCTAAAATAAAAATAAACAAACTCGTTAAAGGTACAGTGGCACAATTTTTTTTTTTGCTCCGTTGGCCAAAATGAGAAACTAACGTGTTTTTTTTAAATGTGATTTTGCTGTTAAGTTCATGTCAAGCCATAGCGCTGCTGGCGGCTGAAGGTCTTAGAAGTCAGGGCCGGTTAAATTTTTACAAAAAAAAAGAGATAAGTACCTACCATGGAACAACATACAAATTTCTTGGTACCTACCATAGATGTACCTACCAATGACCTACCATGTATAAATAAGTTTATGGTACCTTCATAACACCACTGTCACCGGAACAGAAAAGATTGTTACAGTGGCACAAACTTTTCTGTTCCGGTGACAGCGGCGCTATGTACTTCTTTCTTTTTTTTGTAGCAATTTAACCGGCTCTGACTTCTAAGACCTTCAGCAGCAGCGCTATGGTTGGACATCAACTTGACATCAAGTGACATTTAAAAAAAACACGTTAGTTTCACATTTTGGCCACCGGAACAGAAAAGATTGTGGCACTGTACCTAGCTCAGAACAATAACTAAAGCTTAGTCATTGTTCTGAGGTACCTAGTTAAGTATAATAGTAAATATATTTCAAACAATTTTGACGTAGAGGTGACATGAAGCAAAAGGCGCCAGAATAAATGGCAACATTTTACGAAATTGTGAAATGATTTGAAGCCAAATGCTAGGATCATCAGTAACACAAGCTGTTGTTCAGTGACAGACACAGCCTCTATTAATGAACACGGCGGGCGGAGGGCCATTAAATACGCGACTTGTAAGATTGCAATTTTACACTTTTTTGGGCATAGGTAAAATTCACACATACAAACATAATTAGAACAAACATTTAACTTAAGGATATACAGGGCGTGCCAAAACTATGTCACATGGAGGGAAAGTACCTTAAATACTGAAGATATAAAATATTACTGAAAGTAGACTTCATTTTTATTTTAAAAAGAAAGCAAACTTCATTCAAAGAATTTTAAATAATCGCCTGTCTGAACTGGGAATCGAACCCGCTGAATGTAAAAAAAATATTTCTCGAATTTTATTGTACCAATCGAAAGGCTCGATTATACCTAAGTATTTCTTCTAAGTAACATAGCATCTTAAATTAAAGGAAGACGACGAAATTTAACATTTAATGTTGAATAACAAGTTTGTGCAGCGTTATGGATATCCTTTTCTGTGACTGTCGATGTCGTGCTCAAAACTTTAACATTCCAATGTATTACTAATGAGTAAAGATAGTAGTAATTATACGTAATTTCCCTATCATAAATATTTGATAAAGTCATAATGTGTTAAATAAAACCAGCTCGGTATAATAAAATTAAAGAAATATTTTTTTTTACATTTAGCGGGTTCGATTCCCAGTTCAGACAGGCGATTATTTAAAATTCTTTGAATGCAGTTCGTTTTCTTTTTAAAATATAAATGAAGTCTCCTTTCAGTAAAATTTTATATCTTCAGTATTTAAGGTACTTTCCCTCCATGTGGCATAGTTTTGGGACGCCCTGTATACTTATATAATAATTTAATATTTTGCCTGTACTATTATTATTATTATTATTATTATTTATAGGGGGGACGCCAGCGAAGCCGGACGGGTGATCAGTCACCTAGGTCGGGACCATTTCACCCAGTTCCCCAAGTCCCCTTTGCCTGTACTAAGAAAATCCTGTGTTCCAGGCGAGTGTAAAGCAAGCATTTACAAAAAATATCAGAATAAAAGATCAGAGAACAAAATATACTCCTTATTCCTTATTATTTGCACGTTCATCCGTATCGCGGCGGGGCGCCTCCGGTTGAAGTTAATTCCGCTGGATTTATAGCCCCACGCGGTTGAATCGTAGCTTCATTCCCAACCGCCTGCGACCAGCGGCAGGGGCAGGCGGGATGGACAGGAATATATGATGCAGAGACAACGAGCAAGGGACATTTTAAAGTAATGAGTAGTTTTACATTTGGCATTTTGTTCACCCTCATGTTCATTTTTAGGATCATGTAGGTTTAAGAGGCTGACATGAGCCAACTAGCGCCGCCAATAGATTATATTTTATATCTTCTTAAAAGCCCAATTTCTAAAAAAAAGGAATCGATTAGGGTCTTGTGAATAGCGTATAATATTTATTGAATAACCTTAAAATATTTGAAAAGCATTCAAACAGTAATTAAAAACTGTTTAAAAACGGGATTTTGTTAAAAGTGGCCACTTTTAGTTCAAACCCGTTTTTTTAGGGTTCCGTAGCCGAATGGCAAAAAACGGAACCCTTATAGATTCGTCATGTCTGTCTGTCTGTCTGTCTGTCCGTCCGTCCGTCCGTCCGTCCGTCCGTCCGTATGTCACAGCCACTTTATTCCAAAACTTTTAAGACTACACAGTTGGAACGTGGTAAGCAGATGTATTCTATAAACCGCTTTACGATTTTATTACAAAAATTAAAAAAATATTAAAATTAAGGGGTCTCCCCATACATGAAACTGAAACTAAAAAATATTTTTTTAGTCAAATATATTCGTGTGGGGTATCTATAGAAAGGTCATTAAAAATGACATAAAGGCTTCTTAAATCATTTTTTCTTAAAGTCGATATTTTGAAAGACACAGCCTTCCAAAGTGGTAAAATGTGTGTCCCCCCCCCCCCCCCTCTAACTTTTGAAATAAAAGAGTGAAAAATCTAGAAAAAAGATATGCTGTAGATTTTAATAGAAACTTTCAACGAAAATTGAGTACTTTTTGAGATATAACACATTTTCAAAAACCGCAAATGTAACTTTGTCATTCATACAAACACTATGAAAAACAAAGTTATATTTTGCTGAAAAAATTATGGTGGAATTTTGGCAAGGTATAGGCAATCGGTACGTTAAGTTTGTACGGAACCCTTCATGGGCGAGTCCAACTCGCACTTGGCCGATTTTTTTTAATTGGGCTTACTATGAAGAAATAAAATAAAATCGATGGGCGGCGCTAGTTGGCCCATGTCAGCCTCTTACGGCAATAAGCTAGCCAAAAGTGGCGCCCTCAGAGGTTTTTATTTAATAATCTGCTAATAGAAAAGGATTTTAATAAAATTTTACATGGATTTTTTAGAGCCCATAGTATAGCTAGTGTTTTTAGAAGGTATCGCTATATTCCTTCATAGTCGTAGAAGTAGATAGCAAATGTGTAAAAAACTGCCACTTTAAGCAGTTTGACTCTCACTTCTAGCAGTGACTACAAGGGAATGTAATGATACCGTCTAACCATGTCTAAACATACTTGACAATGGGCCCTAAAAATTCCAAGTAGCAAGGACTGGTTAACTCTTACCGCCGGTTTCCGAAACGCCAATTAAAATTAAATTACCTAATTCCCAATTAATCTCCAATTAATTGTAGTTTGTGTTTCTGAAAGAAAAATGTGACAGACTGTCAACAGTCTGTTAACAGTCTGTCAGTGCCCATACAAATCTAAGCCTAATTGTGAGATAATTTTCGTTTCAGAAACCCAAGGTTCTTTTAATTGGGAATTAATTGGGAATTAATTGTGACAGTCTGTTATCTAATTTTAATTTTGATTGGCGTTTCAGAAACCGGCGGTTAATTGTCCCTTCCCAAGTCTACAACTCTAATAAAATATCTGAGCTAATTCTCCATAATCCAACGAGTAAACAACGAGCCGTCCAACTTAACCAGTGCTCTAGTTCCAAGCAGTAAGGCGACGGATTAAAAACCAATCTTGGTTAAGTTTACAGCCGAGACAGACTGCGTCTTTGACCGACAGGACGTTTGCACTGACCAAGTAGGTACGGTAATAAATAACAATAAATATACACCAATAATAATAATGAAACACTTTATTCCACATTAAAGATAAAACAAATTACTTATAAAGAAAGAAACATAACAAAACAAACACAGAAAGCATACAACAAGGCGACCATATTGCTAAATAGCAATCTCTTCCAGGGAACCGAGGGGGAAAAAAAGTAAGGAAATGGACAGAGTGGGTGCAAAATGCAGGAGAGGATATCTGAAATAGATACGTGCGAGGCCCGCCGCACGTGGCAAAAGTTCTGCCTGCCTGCGTGAGGCTGCTCGCTTGGTGAGGGAGGACCCGCCTAAACAAGTAAAAACGGCTGATCGGATTTTTATTAAATTAAAACATAGAATACTATTTATCCTGGTTATTTAATTGGTCCCCTAAGTATTTTCTCGAATGTCCACGCGGACGAAGTCGCGGGCGGAAGCTAGTACTTATTATAAACTAGCTTTCCGCCCGCGGCTTCGCCCGCGTGAACTACACGACGTTATCCCACGGAAATATGATATTTTTCCAGGATAAAGGTAGCCTATGTTCCTCTCCAGGCTTTAAAGTATATGTGTCCCAAATTTCAGCCAAATCCGTTCAGCCTTTTTGACGTGTATGAGTAACAAACATCCAAACATCTAAACATCCAAATATCCAAACATCTAAACATCCAAATATCCAAACATCTAAACATCCAAATATCCAAACATCTAAACTTTCACATTTATAATATTAGTAGGATAGGATTGATAGCGAAGATAGGAGTATAAATACCGTATTAAGTACGGGAAAGGAAATGACTCTTTACTTGATTACTGAAAGAACGCAAAGAAAAACAACACCACATACATAGAGTTCGAGAGCTTGATAAGAGAAGTAGCTTAGGCCCTTGTGTTTTGGATATCAAAACCAATAAACAAAGGTATCATTACATTATATATAATTATGTAGATACCTACATAATTTGTACTAAAACCCTGATAAGGAACAAAATACGCATGCAAAGCTTTTTTATATACCTATGTTATTTGGTTACTACCCTTCCGCCCGCGGCTTCGATGTCTGTCGAATATGGTATTATACCCTACCAAATTTATAAATGTCCGTCCTCGGTTGGGAGTTGGGATCCAACCAATATAACTATATGCTCAAAATTAAATTCTTTGATGACATTCTTTAAAAACCTGTTGTAAGATCTTACAGTGCTTTTATTCCGACTTGTTCTGTAGTTTCCGGCAGTTAGAGATAAGATAAGTTCCCCAATTGTTGAGAATTCCAGGAGTATGCACTTCTGCCTTCAACCTTACCTTCACTTAACAAAAGGTTAAGGCTAGTGCTACCCCGTTGTGGGTAAAAAATACTCATTCAACATCATTTCCAAAACACGTGTTTATTTCATACAATATTGTATTCATTCAATTCAACCACTGACTGAAACAACATATTGTATTCACCCCTACTGTTCTTCAGCTCCGTCAAAAGTCCGATTGTGCAATCAGGATTCCACAAAAGCAACGACAATTGAAATACTGGCAAACCAGATTCCCACAATCAAATGGACAAATGGTCGAATATTTCAACATAAAAAACCCCTCTTTATTAAACAAAGCTTGTCCACTCCCCATAAAGTTAAAAGTCCTAACATCGGTCATTTTAAACCCCCTTTCAACCCCCCAACCCCTCAAACAATATATTACCCGCTGAAAGTTCTAATGGCTGTACTTTTTTAAACTATGAACGTTTACGATAAATCAAATAAATAGCTTATGACCACAGTGAAACGTAATCAGTATAATATTACGGTAAGATAGCTTTTAATAATGTAATTGTCTTTATTTATTTTTTTGCTTTTTTGCACTCACAATGCAAGTTTTTTTATAAAAAAAATTGAAAATGAAGTACCTATTTACCTAGAAAAATTTTGAAAGACGGGTCGGTTTTTTTTTATTACATCATTTTCAATTTTTCAATGTAATTGTTTTTATATTGATGTTATGTTAAAGTTACCCTATTAAAATTTGTTAAAGAACAGTTCTAATTTGTATACTACCGACGACGCGCATCTAATTGCATATTGTAGCGGAATTGAGAATGCTAAAGTGGATGTGTAGAGTAACGCGAAAGGACAAAATTAGGAATGAGTATGTATGAGGAAGTTTGAAAGTTGACAGTGAAAGAAAAGTGGAAAGGAAACCGATTGGCTTGGTATGTTTGTCGTGGCCATATCATAGATTTGGTTATTTCATGAAATGCTCGAGAATTTCATTAAATAGTTGCATTTCATGAAATGTTTCACTATCGATTGGCCACATCATGATGTGGCTTGGTCAGGTCAATGATAAGAAATCGTTTCTCGATATGAGCAAGAACGCGCGGCTACTTCATGAAATGGTCAAGATTAATTGATCACAGCGTAAAATAGTTATATTTATTACCGGTAGAGGCGCTGCAAGCGCTTAGTTTATATGATTGTGCAATATTATCAATATTGTGAGCAAATCTACGATATGGTCACGACATGTACATGTTATGAGAAGGGATGATAGGCATGTTACTAGAAAGGTGAAGGGCGTGAATGTTGATCAATGGAGTGGAAGAGGGAGACCGCAAAAAATGAATAGAATGTGTGCGTAATAATATGAATGAGAAAGAAGTAAATGAAGAGATGGCAGGTAATAGAGTTGAGTCACGTACTGCACCGGGCCTAAATAATATTGGTATAATGTCAGGAAAATGATAAGTACCTACCTACGCCTGTAAATAAATGTAAAAGAAATTATCGACAATCCCCACTCGAACGTTCGAAGCACTACACGAAAAATTTAAACTGGTTAATTATTGGACTTAAATCCTACTATTGAAAATGAAAATATAAAAAAAAACTACACATCTCACAACTAGCTCCGATTCGACTTGAATAATAAATAAATATTGGACACAACACAATCACATACATTGTTCCATTCCAATACTAAAATATAGTAGCTTATGTACTAGTATTATGGAAATTGGAAACAACGACGGGTATAACCACACCTACACCCAGACCGGGGATCGAACCCGGGACCTCTAGAGATTGCGCCACCATGAAAACCGTTGCGTACACCACTCGGCCGATGAGGTCGTCGTATTGAAAATGAAATATTTAAAAAATTGGTTGTCTGTTAAGCCGGCTTACGGACGATAATTTTACATGATAACAATAATGCCGCTGTCTCTCTTCGCGTAACAAGCCGAACGCTTAGGCCAATCGTACCTCTCTATCGCTTGTTCCGCGTTCTCGCTTGCACGCAGAACGTGACAGTTTTTCGTGCGTGCAGACGGCGTTCATTGATTTATAAGACGTTTTCACGTCAAAAATTTGCCCAACCCACAACTAGCTCCGATGGGACTTGAAACCACGACCTTTTTACTATCCGGGCAAATAATCCGACCACTGAGCTACGGAGTCGTTATCTAATTTTTTTTATATCAATAATGAAAATTGCATTGTGATTGTGAATGCAAAATAGTAAAAACCATTCTTAAATTCTACTGTTTATTATTTATTACACTATGTACCCTGAGTTCTCCTCATAAAATGCTCTTAACATAATTAATAAGAACCGAGATATTCCCCAGAACTCAAGTAAAATATGTTCTTTACATGATAAGTAGCGCTATAGAATAAATAAATGAATTTAAAATAAGCTAGCCAATTCATTTAACTCTGGTTTTGTCCTACATTATCCATGTTATTTGTGAAGCTTTTCAAATGACAGGAAAAATAATGATAAACGTCATTTTGCTAATCATATCACATTATCTCACTATGTGTTATGTGTACGTTTAGTTATGAACTTCCTTCCGCCCGCGGCTTTGCCCACGTGGACTACAGAGTACATAAAACATGTATCCTTCATTGTGAGATACTGTACGTATTTCCTCAGCATAACTTCTAAACTATATAACTATATCGTTCTGATCATAGTATAGTCCACCCGCTTACCGCCCGCGGCTCCGCCCGCGTGGACTATACGACGTTATCCCGTGGGGAATGTGATATATTTCCGGGAAAAAAGTAGCCTATGTTCTCTCTAGGCTACATAGTATCTGTGTCCCAAATTTCAGTCAAATTCGTTCTGCCGTTTTGGCGTGATTGAGTAACAAACATCCAAACAAACTAAACTTTCACATTTATAATATTAGTAGGATTTAACCAGACGAAAGAGCTGACAATTTTAAATTCAGGCATGTATTTAACTCATTTTTCGGTAAAATGTCATTTAGTACGTTTTTGCAGTATAGCGGCGATATTTCCTCGCGTATCGTAGCGATATCACTAGAGACGCGATATCGCTAGTTCGCGATATCGCGTACAGTTCCACAATCTTTTCTGTTCCGGTGGCCAAATTGTGAAACTAACGTTTTTTTTAATGTCATTTGGTTATCCAACCATAGCGCTGCTGGCAGCTGAAGGTCTTAGAAGTCAGAGCCGGTTAAATTACTTGTAACAAAAAAAAGTAAAACGTACATAGCGCCGATGTCACCGGAACAGTAAAGATTGTACCGATTCGGTAGCGCTACCGAGCGGGACATCGACATCGCTTATAGTTGAACATTATTTGAACAAGGCTTAACTCGCATTTGACAATTCTGACATAAGAGATCTATCGGACATAGAGTGTGTGTCAGATAACTCTGCACGTGCCTGGCGCGTTTTTGGCGCTAGTTACAGTGCATTTTTTTGTTCTAATGTTATAGAAAAGATTAGTATTCGATTTTTACCGCGCGCAGACTTATCTGGCGAGCACTCTACCTATGACCTCCTATAACATATGACGCATCGGACACATGACTAAAAATAATCAAGCTTAGCTGTCAGCCAGATTTTTGATTGACAAATTTTATATCCATACTAATATTATAAATGTGAAAGTGTGTTTGTTTGTTTGTTTGTTTGTTTGTTTGTTTGTCCGTCTTTCACGTCAAAACGGAGCAGCGGATCGACGAGATTTTCGGTATGGGAATAATTTGAGAGCTGGAGAGTAACATAGACTACTAATTATTCCGGAAAATTGAGTGAAAATTGTAATTTTCTATGAAAAACCGTTTAACTATCGTACTTTCGATACAAAACTGTCATTTCTTCCATTACCGTTTCCAAAGAGTATGTAATCACTGACGTCTGGGCAGTCAAAACCGAATACTAATCTTTTCCATAAGCTTAGAATAAAAAAATGTACTGTAGCTAGCGCTAAAAATGTCCCAGTCGCGCATGCGCGCAGACTTATCTGACACTCACTCTACTTCACAGAGTAATTTTATATATGTAAGAAATAGAGACCAAGCTTGGACCCCTTTATTGGTAGTGTGTAACTAGCGCTATTTGTTGACTGGTGTAAGCAACTTTTGGTGTATAAATACACACACAAGATGTTGGTGACCGGGTCCACTATTATATGGCAAAACAACGTTTGCCGGGTCAGCTAGTATTATATAAAATTTGTCAATCAAAAAGGGGTCTAGTTGAAAACTAGCGTCAGCTTCAACAGTGACACATGCTGAACTAGATACCTTTTGATGCAGTCATGTGGAACATTTTAGAGTAAGTTTTATGTGTATTTTTATTATTTAAGTTATGTCCATGTTCACTGTCAGTGTCAAATAAATGTTATGATTTATGATTTACAGTGCCACAAGCTTTTCTGTTCCGGTGACAGCCGTGACAGAAGAGCCACTTGCAATACGAAATTAGCTGTCAAAATGGACTGTCGTATGAAAACTGTTTTAGTTCCAAAGATAATCACCGGTACAGAAAAGCTTGTCGCACTATATCTAATAAAGCCGGGCATGTATGCTTAAGTCATTTTTTTTTTTTTTAAATAAATGAAAATGCAACATTTCCTTAAACGACTTCTGCTAAACGAGGTTTTAATAAAAGAACAAAACATAGCCGCCTCCTCCATCATTATTATGGGAAAGTTTTAATTTCGCCGGCATCGGGCAGACCCCGAGGGAAATACAGGTTTGCGTCCAAACAATATCTCTTAATGCACTGGCTGCGATGGGTTATTGATCGGGGGCTGCAAATCAACAGGGGGATTTGATATTCTTCTGTTTTGTGAGAGTAATAAACATTGATTTGAGACAAATGAACCGCGCTTCCTTTTTGTATATCACAATATAGCTAATGCGTGTATTTTTTTATTTTATTTCAAGCATTGCATTATAGAACTTCATCTTATGTAAAATACCATAAGGAAAGTTTTCGGTTAATACGATGATTCACGTAAATAAATAATTTTAATAATACCCTTTGTATTGCAGACTAGTGACACGTAAAAAAAAATTACATAATACCAAAATTAAAATTACCTACCTACTCGATAATAATAATCATGGAACTTTTACCATAGGTAGTACTTTATTGAAATCATGAATAGAATATTTAAATGGCATTTTCATTTGTTTAAGTTATTTAAGATAATTAAAAGAAAACCTCCAACTGATATCAGGTATTGACGAGAAGCTGAATTTAAACCATGTTTTGATTTGGTATCCAGTCTTCGAGATTTCGGCACTTGGTAACAGTTATCTGTGGTTATAGTGACCATTAAAGTTTTTTTTTATCCACAACGGGGTAGCACTTAAAAAAAAAATCTAAATTAACAACTGGCAGTTCCAAACAATACCAGCCAAAAACAAAACACGTCCAAACGCACTACCAATAATTCGCAACAGTCACGCGCGAACGCGTTCGCAAAACGATACAACCTTTCCAAACGGCTCTCCACATTGTCAAATCACAACAGATACGTAACATAAATAAAAACCGAGAAAGACATCACGTCTCCCCCCCTCTCTGTAAATAAATCATGGTTGTGTCTCCGCGCATACGAAGCGGGTGTCTACGTTTTACGCGGCGAAAACGCTCGGAAAACACTCGGGCGGACCCGAGCGGAATGTACAACGAGCGGTTGACGGTTGACACACGGGGTTGTGTTGCGGACAGAGCCTTTTAGCTTCTATTGCAAAAAATAACCGGATTGAGAATGGAAATGGATGGATGGAGAAAAATATCGATGATTTACAATAAATTATAAAAAAGAAGGATTTGAATTTTTGTTTGTTTGTATGTTTGTAGAGGTTAATCTCAAAAGTAATGGACCACTTTTTTTATCTACTACGGGGTAGCACTTAACCTTCATCACACCTGCCGGCCTAGCATGAGCGGCTTTTATCGCGCGATATGATATGGTACGGCAAGTTGTCTTGCTTACCCCACTAAGGTGTAAGCAAGACGGCACGCCGTACCATATCATATCGCGTGATAAAAGCCGCTCATGCTAGGCCGGCTGATGTTAAGTGGTGATAAGGCTGAAGGTGGAGGCGTACTACTCCCGGAATCCTCAATCACTGAGGAACTGCCTATCTTATCACTAACTGCCGGAACACAATAATGTTGAAAACATCATTGTTATGGCGGCAGACTTAAATCGATGGTGGCAGCTAGCCAGGCGGACTAAGAACAAGTCCTACCAACAACCAAACCAAATACAATTTTATTATGTACCCCACTGGGAATCGAACCCAGGACCTCTTGGTCTGAAATCGGTGGTGTGAACCACTAGACCACAGCGGCTTTTTACAAGCTTTTTTTTAACTTGCCATGTTAGTTAGTTAGTATAGTTAGATAATGGGGGACAAATCTTGCAAGCTTAATTTGACCTACTTCCCAGTGTGTGATGGAGCTGAAATTTTGTATATGTATAGGTTTGGTTCAGATGACAATACAATATTAAAGTACAGTCAGTAAAAAAGCTTGTCATAAAAATTAAATTATAACTAAAAACTTATTACCATTAGAATGCTACATTAGACATAGGCTATATTTTATCCCAATATTTCCATGGAAACGGATACCACGGATAAAACCACTTCAAACTTTTTACCTAATAAACCGCTCCAAAACCGCTCACATTATACCCCCGTATATTTCCCAACTATTCTCGCATGTTGTGAAGGACGCAAGGAGACCTGAATATGTGAGAAGCTGATATTGTAATAAGAAAAATCAACTACTGATCGATGTTTGGGCTGCACAAGCAATCGGGCTTTTCAAATAGTCTGCAAATAGGCGACGGAAAGGGTTTGCAAAATTGGGCGGTTTATTGGATCGAACCTGTCGATGTCTTAGAAGACAAGCGATTCGTTTAGTGTTATTTACTAAATTGACCAAAGAAATTTTTGGTGTTAACACAAAATTTTATTAACGACTAGCAGATCCTCGCGGTTTTACCTGCGTTGTACCCGTTCCCGTTGGAATATCGGGATAAAATATAGACTATGTCGTTCGGGAAGAATGTAGCTTTCTAATGGTCAAAGAATTTTCAATATCGGTCCAGTAGTTTCGGAGCCTATTCGATGCAAACAAACAAACAAAAAATCAAATCTTTCCTCTTTATAATATTAAGTGTAGATTTTAATTGCTAACTTAAATTTGCCAATTTAAAGAATAAACAATTCATCATTAAAGTAATTAATTAACTTAGTTAACATCACCCATTGTTCCAATACAAACTTCAGTAGCTTGAGCACCTAATATTATGAAAATTGGAAACAACGGCGGATACTATCACATCACATTCCCCCAGGCGGGTATATTCGTAAAAGTTTGTTGTCAATATTTATCCGACCGAGAATCGACCGGAGTCTCTAGAGATAGCGGCACCTTGAAAACCGGCGCGTACACCACTCGGCTATGGAGGTCATCAAAAAGTGCACAGTGTACCCGCTACGTCGCGTCTCGTCGCGGGCGTTCGCGCCCGTTCGCTGCCATCTCGGTATGAATTGGGTCTTAAGGGCAGGATCTTCCTAAAACTCAGTCTTTGTCTTTTTCCTTACGTGTGAAGAGTAATGAAAATAACCTCACTTTTTCATTTTTTCAATGTTTTTTGTTGTTATTTTGAGCATAAATTCACTTTTTGAAAAAATAGCCTCAGAATAGTCTACAATATGTCATTACCAATTTTTCTATACATTATTCGTGAATTAGAGATTGATAATCTAAGTATAAAACCAAAAAAATATAAAATACTTAAATGAAAGTTTTTTGTTTTCTGTAAATTTTTATTGTCGAGTTACGATACGAATATCGTGTTTCCAGCCATAAAATAATCAAGATCGTTTATGAAACTTTAACATTCTATTTTTATCTGCTCATAATAAAGAATGTTTGATTGTTTACTTTTGAATCAAAAATAGTTTGATTTCGATAATTTGGAAGTACGTGCCCTTAAGGTTGCTATTGGACGATCGATTTGATCGGGTATATAGTGTAGGCGTAGGCAATGAAGCTAGTGGACCCCCACAGTAGTTCCTCAGTCAGAAAAAACTTTACAGCATGATAAAGTATCAATAAGTTAAAAGTATTGTATAAATTTCCAAAAAATAATAATAATAGGTTAGGTATTTTTTATAAAAGTCTTAATTCATTGACATCTTTTTTTAGGAAAAATACTCCGTCTAAACTTTCTTCACTAGACATATTCATGTAACGTATATAAAAAAAATTGAAATATCCAAAAAAATATCCCAGCAGAAACACCAAATTTATTAAAATAATTGGTGTGTCTAGGACAGGAAAATGTCTCTGTCGAACTTTTTTATGGAATTATACCATTTTCCCAAGCGTACTCATGTTTGAAAAAAGTCATGGATTTTTATCAAGTATCACATACTGGTATAAATAATTTATTTGGTAAAATAAATTTGGACTGAGAAATAACTCGGTTCAATATAAACAGATTTGTATATTTAGGATTAAATACCTAACTTCAGTGTGGGTTTTTTTTTGGATATTAATATAATCGTTTATGACTCATACTCTTTTAAAACACAGCAAAGTTTCATCGACTAAGGAATTAATGTATCCATACAACGAATCGGTTCATTAATAGCCATCTTAACGATCTTGTAGCTCAGTGGTAGAGCATTCGCCCGAACAGTGACATAAAATAAACAAACAAACAAGAATAAAATAAAACTCCACGATACATTCGGAAGATTGTATTTAACCAATTATAGCGGCAGAGCGGTGACCTCCCGTATCCAGGGCCTGGCGGCGATCACGTTACTGTAAACCCCTGGGTTATCCTTCATCGCGCAGCCCACGCCGAATGACACTATGCCCACTAATTTGCCGTGGGCTACCGCTGGGCCTCCAGAGTCACCCTGCAATGAAGTTTTAATTTTGAAAGAAAGAAGGAAAGAAAAACATTTATTTGGGACATAACAACAATTCAAGATTCAACATTCAAATTTGTTTATTCAATTTAGATTGTTATTTACAATACTTGTGAACGTCATAGAAGCTACGCCATCGGTTCGCAAACCCTACAGCGGGTGGCCTTGGAGAAGAACCGGCAAGAAACTCCAAGGGTTGTTTTTTTCTCCCTGTTTTATTTCATACAGAGTCGTCAAATTGAAAAATGACCTTAACATGGTATGACTAAGGTCAGTTTCCATCACAATTACACAATGGGTTATGTTAAATACAGTTAAGTGAACTAATGATCATAGCGGTGAACAATTTTCAATTTCTTAGGAACTCTACTTAGAGCTTTAATATTAGTTAAAAACAAAAGACAATTCTACTATATACTGCAAGCTGCGCCATACATGTTTCAAATGTAATTCTTTATTTCAATATAACATAAACACATAAAGCATAAGGCAGGTAGGTATGTCCTAAAAACTGTTCCGACTCAGCGTAATGCATGGCTTGAGGCCAGCGCTGATCTTCCGTATACGCTAACATACCTACCTATAGCCTTCTTTTTACCCCGGGAATATGATATCAAGTAAATACAGCGATCAACTCAGTAATAGGCAGCAAGCATTCTTGTACTGGTTTTCTGTTGATCATTGTCGATTTTGTTGATGAAACCAGAGTCGAAAACAAACATTTTAAAGACTAATGGAAATTGGAGTATTTTTGAAAAAATCGACCCGTCTCACAACCAGCTCCGATGGGACACGAACCCACGACCTTTCGCTATCCGGGCGACTGCTCTAACCACTGAGCTACGGAGTCGTTCAATAATGAAAATTGCATTGTGAATGCAAAAAAGTAAAAATTTTAATAATTTTAAAGACTTCGAGTCTTCATTGTATCTCACCTGGCAGGCATCCTGGTTGCCCTCGAGGTATCCCGCACAGAACATTCTGGAGCTGATATTGTGGTAGTTCTTGTTCGGAACCGATCTGCACACTTCAGAGGGTATCACTGGGAGGTCCACTTTCCGGAGGACGTCTTGCATTTTGAGTTCCTGCACATTTTAAATTGTGTTGAAATCCTGCAGAAAGCAAAGCAAATAGTGACCCTAGCATGAAAAACTGTCGTTATTAACGACATAAGTATTTTGTAAATGCGTTGTTTCTGTTAAAGCTGATGAGTTTTTTCGCCCGTTTTTCTTGTCAGCTAAAAGATGTAAAAAAATGTTGGACGATTCATAAGCATTAATATTATTAAATCAATTTGATTAATAAGTTTTTGACATTGACATTAAGGTTACCTTTATTGTAATAGTTAGTATTATTTTGTACTAGCTGACCCAGCGCGACTTCGTTCCCGTGGCCCTACCCCCTACTCCACTCTACCTTACTCGTACTCTACCCCTACCCTACCCCAACCCTACCCCTACCCTACCCCAACCCTACCCCTACCCTACCCCTACCCTACCCCTACCCTACCCCTACGCTACCCCTACCCTACCCCTACAATACCCCTACCCTACCCCTACCCTACCCCTACGCTACCCCTACCCTACCCCTACAATACCCCTACCCTACCCCTACCCTACCCTACCCCTACCCAACCCCTACTCCTACCCTACCCCTACCCAACCCCTACCCTACCCCTACCCAACCCCTACCCTACCCCTACCCTACCCTACCCTACCCCTACCCCTACCCTACCCCTACCCTACCCTACCCCTACCGTACCCCTACCCTACCCCTATATCCTTCCTTGGACTTCCACGAACATTTCAAGACCAAAATTAGCCAAATCGGTCCAGCCGTTCACGCGTGATGTCGTGACCAAGGGAAATAGGGATTCATTTTTATATACCTACAAGCTGACCCGGCAAACGTTGTTTTACTTTACCATATAATAGTGGACCCGGTCACCAACATCTTGTGTGTGTGTTTATACACCAAAAGTTGCCTACACCAGACAACAGATAGCGCTAGTTACACACTACCAATAAAGGGGCCCAAGCTTGGTCTCTATTTCCTACATATAAAAAATTACTCTGTGAAGTAGAGTGAGTGTCAGATAACTCTGCGTGACTGGGGCATTTTTGGCGCTAGTTACAGTACCTTTTTTTATTCTAAGCTTATAGAAAAGATTAGTATTCGATTTTGACCGCGCAGACGTCAGTGATTACATACTCTTTGGAAACGGCAATGGAAGAAATGACAGTTTTGTATCGAAGGTACGACAGTTAAACGATTTTTCATGGAAATATACCATTTTTACTCAATTTTCCTGAATAATAAGTAGCCTATATTACTCTCCAGCTCCCAAACTATCTCCATACCAAATATCACGTCGATCCGTTGCTCCGTTTTGGCGTGAAAGAAGGACAAACAAACAAACAAACAAACAAATAAACAAACAAACAAACACACTTTCACAATTATAATATTAGTATGGATTTAGATAAAAACCAGAGCAGCGCATGTTTCGTACATATTTGACAGCAGCACTTTAACAGCTTTTGAAGTTACTAACTATTCGATTACGATTACGATAATCAAATTTTAATCTAGCATTAATCAACACCTTACACAATCAATCTGGCAGCAATCAATCAATCGAACAAAAGTCACAGTCTGAACTGACGCTAGATTGATCGTCTAATGCATGACGCTCGACTTAATAATACTGAGGTAACTGGAGAGCGCAGTACGAACAATTTTTTGTGACCACAAATTACACAGTGGCTGTCTTCCGTCTCACCTACACTTAAAAAAAATACGTATGGTCATATGAGACAACTGACAGCCACTACATACTACTTGTCAAATTTGCTGATGTTCACTTTTTTATTCAGGGTGAGAACTCCAGTTACCTCAGTATTAAGTCGAGCTTCATGGTCTAATGGTTAACTTATTAGGTGTGTCGTCATCTGGGTGCCTACCATCAACTTTAAGACAGCAATTCAAAAATAGCGCGATGCAGAATAGGTTCCTAAAATAAATTGCTTTCTTTCGTACTACTTCCTTCTAAAAACTGGATCGCAAATGAATTGCTAAATGTTAATGACCGAACGATTTGTGTCCTTTTTCTTCTACCCGTCTCTTTCACTCGATTCTGTCATGCCCGGAGAGTGAGAGGGACGGGTATAACCTGCAGGTGTCATCTTAAATCGACCGGATTATAAGTCAAATAAGAATTCCTGACAGCTTAGCGGCTGTGAAATGTCATTGATCGATCACTGAATCGCTGTCATTGATATTAAGCTGTCGTGGTACGAATAAGCGAAGCAGATCAGTTTAGGTCCTAAACAAAACCGCAATAAGAGTTGATGGAAAGCACCCAGTTGTAAAAACACATGGCAACGACATGAACGCAGTGAAACGAACTACTTTTCAATTCGATTGGTTTCGAATGAAGCTGGCACTTAATCTGATTCACAGTTATTATGAGTATAAAAAAATCTTATTGCAAAACTAAGCTAAAGTAACCGTAGCATGAAAAACTGTTGTTTAGGGTAAACGAATAGTACAGTGCCACCACCTTTTCTTTTCCGGTGACAGCGGCGCTACGTACGTTTTTCTTTTTTTTGTAGCAATTTAACTGGCCCTGACTTCTAAGAACTTCAGCCGCCAGCAGCGCTATGGTTGAACATCAACTTGACATTAAAAAAAACACGTTAGTTTCACATTTTGGCCACCGGAACAGAAAAGATTGTGGCACTGTAAACTATACTATCTGACAAAAGCTGTCAAAGTGCTCCTGTCAAAAATCTTTTGAATTTTAGTTCCTAATTCGACCGAAAGAAGCATGTGCTCTGATGGTTTTCGTACAAAATATTACGAGCGCAATAATCATTCCATAACAATACCTAGGTAGTTGAAATTCTAAATCAGATGTTGTATGAAACTCTCCGTATCATATAATATTCATGATTGGACTATACGGCCAAGTACGCGAAACAAATTGCAATTTTTAACAGCTCTTGTACAATATAATTTCCTGGCATGGTGGAACTCAAGGTTAATAATGATTTCTTCACACCTTTCCCATGATTAAAATCTTTAAGAAAATTCCTCTAAACACAGCTAGTCCACAGGATAAGACATCAGGGCAGCTTGATAAAAAAAAGTTTGTAAATTGATCAAAATTAAAATCGCCGCTGAATTCGCCTTCTTTTAAACAATCTCCACCATTCCTATTGGTGGAGTGCATGGCATTGTTTTCAACTACTGAATTTAATATTAATCCATACTAATCCATACTAAATTATAAATGTGAAAGTGTGTTTGTTTGTTTGTCCGTCTTTCACGTCAAAACGGAGCAACGGATCAACTCGATTTTTGGTATGGGGATAGTTTGGGAGCTGGAGAGTAACATAGGCTACTTTTTATTCTTGAAAATTATAAAATAAAAATGATTATTTTGTACAGAAAATCGATAAACTGTCGTACTATACAAAACTGTCATTCTTCCATAGCCGCTTTCAAAGATTCAAGATTCAAGATTCAAATTTGTTTATTCAATTTAGATTGTTATTTACAATACTTGTGAACGTCATAGAAGCTACGCCATCGGTTCGCAAACCCTACAGCGGGAGGCCTTGGAGAAGAACCGGCAAGAAACTCCAAGGGTTGTTTTTTTCTCCCTGTCTTATTTCATACAGAGTCGTCAAATTGAAAAATGACCTTAACATGGTATGACTAAGGTCAGTTTCCATCACAATTACACAATGGGTTATGATAAATACAGTTAAGTATAGGCGAACTAATGATCATAGCGGTGAACAATTTTCAGTTACTTAGGAACTCTACTTAAAGAGGTATGTCAAAGAGTATTGTAATCACTGACGTTTCGTTTTAGCCGCTTTGGATTACCTACTGTTAAAACAGTGTTAAAACTTCTTCGCGATTATTTATTTTCATCTGTCTATCTATAATAGATGTTGGTGATACGAAGTTTACCGGGTCCACTATAATTAATATAGCAAAACAACGTTTGCCGGGTCAGCTAGTAATTGTATATTTGTCTTCCAAAGAATGAATAAATAAACAAAGGTCAAAACTACGGTAGTATAAAGCTCTTTATGCCTTTATGGCCAAAATAAGGCTACTCTCAAACATACCTTGAACTTAGTGAACCCCCATCCACTAACAGTGACTATTTCACCAGGCACTAAATCTTCCGGGTTTCCTATCTCAACTGGTCTGGACGAAGGAGTGACAGGGACAGCGCCCTCGAGCAAAACCAGCTGGTAGTCGAAGTCGTGAGGATGAATTTTGTCCAGTGCCATCCATTGAGGATGCATGAAATGCGCGCAGATCCTGTACTTAGTGGCGAGGTTGCGACGGGTCGAGCCGGCCAATATGAACTCCTCTTTGTCTCTGGAATTATTTAAATTTGGCATTAGTAGGTAAAAAATGACCAGAGAAATAAAAGTTATTAGTAAAAATGTCATTTTCATGCCAAGCTTTTTTGCTGACTGTACTTTAATATTGTATTGTCATCTAAACCAAACCTGTATACCAAATTTCAGCTCCATTGGACACTGGGAAGTGGATCAAATTAAGCTTGCAAGATTTGTCCCCCACTAACTAACTAACTACTAACTAACATGGCAAGTTAATAAAAGCCTGGCTTGAGGCGCCACTTTCGTCTCTTCATTGTTACAAATGTCAAATTCTATAGAAAAATTTAGTTCGTCACATTTCCGCAACATGGCGTCGCTTTTTTATTTTTCTGGTCAGGCTTTACATGAAATCAGCAACTCATTATGAGGAACGACCAGACAGAAAATGCGAGTGTATGCATCTTCGATAAATCGAAGGTAGGTATGCATTTATAAATATTGGCAATCTTCACATCATTAACACATATAATCAAAATTTTCTTCTAGGCTAAATTAAAAGTTTGTATTAGGAAAAAACCCAGTAGGTAAAAGAAACTTCTAATCTTTTTGTTTGTTTTCTGTGGTCTAAATAATATACTCACTTGCAGTGGGCAGCAGTGAGGACCCACTGGGGGGCAATGAGGACCCCCCCGCAGTACAGCCCGTACAGCACTTGGTACGGGATCGAAGTGATCGACGTCTCCCGCCCGCCGACGATGCGCCATCGTATCTGCTGCTGCAATGAACAAGGTACAAGGTACATCAGACTAATACATGGTGACCTTGAGACCGCCTTTATGCCCTTGCTCTACGTAGATAATAAAAGCTGTTATCGCAGTTCAACTGTTTAATCTGATGCGCTGTCGAGTGTACCTACATATTTTACACATTTTTCTAAGGAAAATATTATATTGCACGCCTTATAGAGGTAGTGCTCTACTCTCAACATGTCACAGTCAAGCATTTTTCAGGACTAAGTCCTGTCTCTATTATACTCATATTGCACTAACACAATAATATAAAGTACAGAGATATGAAGAAGAACCATTTTATTAAACATTTAACATTTTTAGTAAACATTTGTCAAGCAGTGATTTAAAAAAGTTGTTTGTGGATGTCGGGATGTATGTATATGTCGCAGGAATATGAGGGAATCAGAGATTTCTCGAAATCCCTAAGGAAACCACGAAATCACGGAAGATGTGGAATATTCTTATTTATGACGTCTTCTTCCTAAACAAGTTCAGTGATATGTCATTTTACTAAACTAAATCTAGTGAAATGTCAGAAAAGTGGATTTCAGGGGTGCGAGTTTGCCTCGGAAGTCCTGTAGAACACGTGATAGGTAAGAAATTTAAGGCTTTTAAGAAATTTAAGGCGAAATTTAACGCTTCGCTGCGCTTCGCGATCGTCTTAAATATCGTGGTTATTTTTTTTTTGTGAAAACGTAACATGGCTTAATTAAGAACTGAAGAGATCATAGAATGATAGATTAATATAATAGTAATATTTACCGAGGTGCTCCTCTTGTCAGCCTCCACTGCCTCGTGGTAGTACTGATAATTCCTGGGTGGCACACGCCTGGTGACGTAGATGCGGTAATAGGAGGCGATGCAGGGGGGAGTTAATGTTCCGGAGTACAAGTGGCCATTGTTATCTGGAAGAAGAAGAAAGTATTAGAAGAAGAAAGAAAGAAAGAAGTACATTTATTGACTTGCACACACACACATACAAACAATTTAGACAGGTTAACATAGAAAAAGCAATAACTATAGGTACCTAACAGGACATGAAAATAGGATAAAACGTTTTCGAAAATAGGTTGACTTAACAGTGATAGAAGTGACAGAAGAAATAAGAGAGGTATATACTTGTATAGTATATGCTAGGAAGTGTGTGCAGCCAACAAATGACCCTGTCTCAGCCAAAAGCTTCTGAGTCACACACTGGTGGGCGGACCAACAAAGAAGCGCTGTTTATTCTGACAGAGTCAACTATTAGGCTCTATTATCACTGGTACGCCATGGCAGCAATGCTAGCAGTCGAGGCCAGTCAAATGTATTGCCAATGGTGGTTGGCACCGCCAAGTGAGATAGGGCAAGGAATGTATCTGGCGCTAGCCGCTGGAGTTACTGCCATGACGTCCCAATGGAATAGAGCTCTTTTAAATTCGGGTTTCAGAGGCCAAGATCCTCTTTAGATCGCTGCGCCGTGGAAAGTAAGTAAAGTAAGAAACCTCCACCAAGTAAGTTTTACCGCCTCTATAGTCTAGTGGTTTACACCACCGGTTTTAGACCCAGAGGTCCCGGGTTCGATTCCCAGTTGGGGTACCTACAAATTGTATTCGGTTTGGTAGGTGGTATGACCTGTTCCTAGTCCGCCTGGCTAGCTACCACTATCTTATCAAGTGTCTGACGCCACAACAATGATGATATCAGCATTATTGTGTTGTATATTATTGTATTTATTTATTGGTTCAGCAACAGTTTAACACACTGTAGCGTGTGTTTTGTCTTTTGACAAGTTGTGGCTGCAAAGCTTTGACAGGTGTCACTGTCGTCGTGGTCTGCCATTCGTGTGTCATTATATGTAGGACATCCGGTGCCCCTCGGGTCGATGGTTTTTGAATTTCGCGTCATTATATATATATATATATATATATATAAATATATATTTAGGTAGTCGCATAATATCGATTTAGAAGCCCTTGAGGGCGTGAAGGGTGTTCCTCGGATTAAAAATAAAGAAATAAATAATAAGTAAGGGCTCGGCTCGTAATGTTGGTATCTTAATAGCTAAATAGTACTAACTTTCGTGGAACCGTAATATTGTTGGCGCCTCTGAAGCGAAGTGTTCACTGGCTACAGGTCGCCCGGGAATACGGCAGTTTTGACCGGGCAACAAGCGCGGGGGACTATGGATAGTCTCCACGAACTTCTACCAGCGACTTGCATATAAAGAAATTGCAGACGGTGGGCGCCTCGCTTTAGAGAGGGTTCGTAGGAAGTATGGATCTAGATCGTGGGGTGGCATTTGAGTAGTTAAGTAATGCGTATCATAGATGCCTGAAGCCTCCAGTCCATGTGGGCCAATTCGTTGGGCAAACTTCGACCAACTTGAAGGCGGGCGTAAGTCATCTGTGACGTTTCTTGACAGATGCCAGTAGGAGGAAAATCTAACTACTCTGAGATGATTGGTATTTTTTTTACTAATTTCATGATAATATTTTGCAAGCGTTATTTATTACGCTAAAATTTAGGGCATGGTGTAATCCCCAAAAAAAAAAGATACTAAGAAATATCCCCTGTACCGAGCTGGAAAAGGGGTTGATCGGAGAATCTCACTGGCGGCAGACTAGAGAATCGGCCATAGTTTAATCAACCGTTGGGTCCTGTCAAAGCTTTGCAGCTACAACTTGTCAAAAGACAAAACACACGCTACAACACTTAACATTTATACATTTTTATTTCCTATGCGGCCCAGTGTGTGAACTACTTAAAGCTAAACACAGCATTCTCCTAATCACACATAGGTAATAAAATAAATTAATATCAAAAGAAAAAATAATCTTAAGCTAAGATGTACTTAAATAAAAAAGTTAATCAAAAAAATTCATTAAAACTCATTAAAAGTAAAAATATCATTTTTGTCAAAGTCATAACTTAATAAATATGAGAATCAATTCGTAAGAAAGTTGCACCCAAACATTACAAAATTAGTTAAAAATTACATAGGTACTAACATTTTAAATCAAATTCAAAGTACATTATAAAATTACATTAAACGGAACAATAGAACTGCAAAAAATACATTGAAAAATACCTAAAAAAATATAATTACTTACATTTAAAATTTACATTAAAAATACATTAAAAGTTGCGTCAAAAATAAATCACTACTTACTTAATTATAGGAAAAATGTGATAGTAAAAAAAACCACGAGCCCTATAAGTAGCTTTCAGGCGGGATTCGAACCCGCGCCTCCAGGAATCAGGCCCGATGCTCTGACCAACTAAGCTACCGAAAGGCTTACACGACTCGTCGAATTTTGCTATCACTTGTTACGCTGTAGGCCAGCGTTGCTTCATCAATGTGAGGAAACCCTCGCATCCGAAAGAAACATTTTTACAAATGTTTAACAATCGATTAAGATGAAACAGCCATATTGAGATTTTATATTATTTTTATGCATTTACAATGCAATTTTGTAAGTATAGGAAAAATGTGATAGTAAAAAACCACGAGCCCTATAAGTAGCTTTCAGGCGGGATTCGAACCCGCCCCTCCGGGAATCCGGCCCGATGCTCTGACCAACTAAGCTACCGAAAGGCTTACACGATTCGTCGAATTTTGCTATCACTTGTTACGCTGTAGGCCAGCGTTACTACTTAATTAATTAATAATTAATAAAAATATACATTATTATATTTATTATATATGTCAAACGATGTAGGCACTAACATTTAAAATCAAATTCAAATTACATTATAAAATTACATTAAACGGAACAATAGAATTGATTAGTGTTCCAGCAGAAGAGATAAGATAGTCAGTTCCTCAGTGATTGAAGATTCCGGTAGTAGTGCGCTTCCACCTTCATCCTTATCACACTTACCGTCAGGTGTGATAAAGGCTAAGTGCTACCCCGTCGTGGATAAATAATTTGCCCGCGGCTTCCGTAACGCTAAATTCGGAGAAACGTAGTTCAATTTATAGAAACTCAAGTTAATTGAACAATAAAATGCCTGAAATAAATGATTTTATTTTATTTTATTATTTGAGAAAAATCAAATCATGGTAGCTGAAAGATGAAATGGTTTCTAATACACTTCTTGCAATTCATTATTATTTAAATCGTGTTTTATACACGCATACCCGCCATACGGGTTCCCTACGCCATATCGAATACCAAATGATCGAAAATCAAAATATCGAACACTATTCATCGAACGGTCAAAAAATCGAACGTTCAAAATATCGAATTTACAAATAATCGAACGATCAAAATATCGAATGGTTAAAATATCGAACGCTCAATACATCGATTGATTAATTTATCGAATTTCAATATAACACGTTCTCACGTGATTAGGCGGATCCTCCCTCACCAAGTGAGCAGCCTCGTGCGAGGCCCGCCACACGTGGTAAACGTTCTGCCTCGCGCGAGGCTGCTCGCTTGGTGAGGAAGGACCCGCCTAATCACGTAAAAACGGCTGATAGGATTTTTATGAAATTAAAACATAGAATACTTTTTATCCTGGTAATTGGTCCCCTAAGTATTTTCTCGAATGTCAACGCGGACGAAGTCGCGGGCGGAAGCTAGTATACCTATAAAACGTTTTCGTGATTATTTATTTTCATCTATCTAATATTGGTTATCCACTCATCATCATCAACATCATCATGTCAGCCGAACGACGCCCACTGCTCAACTCAACAAGTATTAAATTACTATAATTTTTAAGGCAAAACAACGTTTGTTTTTTTAAGCTTTCTGTTAGGTCACTAAATAATGGCTAATGAATTAGTGAATAATGAATTAAGCTGTATTAAACCATCATCATCAGCCATTATAAGTCCCCTCTGCAGAGTGCAGGGGCCCAGGACTTTTTTATGGACAGACAAGGAGAATGGGCCGGGCTATGACCCACCACGCCCTCCCAATGCGGATTGGTGGGTATTGTTGAACCATAAAGGCTTGCAAATAGGCCATTTCAAGTTACCACTTAAGTAGGGCACTAACATTTTCCCCCTTATTCCAAAACGTAGACTAAAGTTAGACCTGGCTTAAATGGTGCTAATTCTGTCTTTCATTTGGAAAATGAAAGCACCAGTTTAGTACTAGTTATAAACCAGGACTACTTTAGTCCACGTTTTGAAATAAGGGGGTTTAATAATAAAATGGAAAATGAAGTATTTAGAAAAAATCGACCCGTCTCACAACTAGCTCCGATGGGACTCGAACCCACGACCTTTCGCTTTCCGGGTGACTGCTCTAACGACTGAGCTACGGAGTCGTTACGAGAAGCGTCGAGTTTATCCAATACTTCTTACGCGCTGTATAGTCAGTGTTAATTTCATCAATGTGGAGATATTACGAATTTCTACCCTCACACGCGAAAGAAATACCTTTCCAGGTATTTGGCAATCGCTAAAGATGAAATTACTATTGCAAGTTATTTTAATTTTTAGTTTTTTGCATTTACAATGCAATTTTTAAAATAGAAAAATGGAAAATCAAGTATTTAGAAAAAATCGACCCGTCTCACTACTAGTGACACAACAACAAGGGGGTTTAAGTTTATACCAGGTTAAGATTGACCCATGACCTTATGACCTCTAATCGAGTAGGCATATTTCAGATAAGTGTAAATTCAAATACAAACAATAGCAAAACAATGTTTTAAAGATAACAAGGACTTGATTGGGTCTGGAAAGGGGAATACACACTAAACCTCCCACTGTGAAAGAGAGAGAAGAGTTATTTTACCTAGTTATAAACCTAGAAAAAATCAGATTTTACCCGCGCGCTGGATGAAACAAGACATGCCTGTCACCTCGCGTCAGGTGCAACACAGACAATAGCATCCTGCGCGGAATAAGAACGTAGTAAACGCCGAATTAGTTTTATTTGAATTGTCGTAAAATAAACATTAGTTTTGCAAATCGTTAATAGGGTCGCTAGATAATATAGTTTGATATTAAGTATTAAAATATTGGCTCAGTAATATGCGTCTTAATGAAAATAAATTGATTATAGCTGAAAATTAGACAAGAACTTTGTGATTTTTTTATCGACAAAATGTTATTGTTTTATGTTTTCACTTCGTCTAGTCCCTTTAAGTATATTGTAGGTATATATCTATAAACTTTTTGCCAAATAATTCGTGGTTTAATTTGTATTGTAAAAATCAATTCTAAGACTGGCGATTTATCTTTATACCCCCTCTTAAAATAGGCCGCCATATTAAAATGTCAGCTGTTAACAATGGTTCTACCAACTCCAAAAAAACACTTTACCTGTCGTGGTATCCAAGTACTCATGCAGCAGATGCGACAACAGTTCAGTTTTGTTACTTGCAATACACTTTAAAAAGAACATACACAAACACACACAGTACACGAAGGACGCCATGTTGGAACTGGCGGCCATGTTTAAACTACCGAATTTAGCGCGCGATCCAGATGAGTGGCGCGCGGAACCGATCAGATCACACGGTCTTTCTGCAAGGTCCGATTAGACGCGATAAACTTATGTAGTAAAGTAAATATAAGTATTTTTAGAAATAAACTTGAAATGCACGAGTAAATAATTAAATATTTCTTACACCGACATCCCAAGCCCAAAGTTTCACTGCCAAGGTTTGTGTTATGGGATCGCTGTGAGCAGGAAACGGAAACGGAGGCTGTCAGGTTCCCACAAGGATTTATGAAATAGCATTTCGAAGCGGCACGTTGAAAGGATGAGTCAGGATCGTGCTGCAAAAAGAGCATATCTTGGGCAACCAACTGGACGTCGCCCGGTGGGTTGCCCGAGGTATCGCTGGACGAAGTCGCCAAGGACCTGAAAGAGCTTGACGTGCCCATCTGGTCTCACCTATCACAAAATAGGAGAGAATGGCGCACTTTGTTGTCAGAATCCAAGATCCACTTCGGGTCACTGAGCCAGCGAAGTAAGTAAGTAAGTAGTAAGTACTATTTCGAAGTAGCTCTTGAACACGGCTTTACTTGCGTCAAATTTGCTTTAAGGTACACCCTCACTGGAAGCATTCGCCTGTAATGTAACGTTACATTACATCAGTGAGGGACGAGAACCAAGCATTACAGTGCACAATCTGTAATGATACAATTCGAGCATTACATCAGTGAGACAGGAGAACTAAGCATTACAGTGCACAATCTGTAAATATACAATTCGAGCATTACATCTCTGAGGGAGGAGAACCAAGCATTACAGTGCACAATCTGTAATGATATAATTCAAGCATTACATCAGTGAGAGAGGAGAACTAAGCATTACAGTGCACAATCTGTAATGATACAATTCGTGCATTACATCAGTGAGACAGAAGAACTAAGCATTACAGTGCACAATCTGTAATGATATAATTCGAGCATTACATCAGTGGAACAGGAGAACTAAGCATTACAGTGCACAATCTGTTATGATACAATTCGAGCATTACATCAGTGAGGGAGGAGAATCGGTCGCTAAATTAGAAAAGAAAAGAAAGAAAGAAAGAGAAATCATTTATTCTGTAAGCATCACACGACCACAAAAGATAAAAAACTCTTATTAAAAATAAAAAAATACACAAAATAATTAAGAAATTAAAAATAATAAAACGAAATGTCGTGTGATGGCTGAAATACGCCCAACTCAGTATAAGCAGCAGGTTTGGAGCCTGCTGCACTAATATTCTGTTGAGAATTATTTATTTTTTTAAAGGCGATACTCGGAAAAATTATGCTAATGCAAGATAGCAATGAGAAAACGACGCGCGCGGGAGCGAGACCGATTTTGCCGATTACGCAAAAAAAAACACAAAATCACTTCGTATTCAAAAACTATAGCGATTTTAAAAAAATGCTTCTATACGATTCTAAATATTATTGATGGCTACTAATTAAACCAATTTTTAATAGTATATGTATCCCCATTTAAGAATAATCTTGATATTTCTTATTTTTTAGATGTATTTTCGAAAATAAAAAGTGTCGAGCCAAAATCATAAAATCGTGTTTCTGAAACTATACGATTCTAGATAAAGGTATGAAGAAATATATATCTTATTACCAGATTTATAACAACTCTAACCGTCCTATAGTTTTATATCAAAGAGTCCATACTTTTTCCGAGTAGCGCCTTAATTCACAACGGGCTAGCACTCAGCCTTCATCACACCTGATGTTAAGTGGTGATAAGGCTAAAGGTGCAAGCGCACTACTCCCGGAATCCTCAATCTCTGAGGAACTGGCTATCTTATCTCTAACTGCCGGAACACAATAATGCTGAAAACATCATTGTTATGGCGTCAGACTTAGATAAGATGGTGGTAGCTAGCCAATCGGACTAATAACAAGTCCTACCATCAACCAAACCGAATACAATATGTAGGTACCTCCTCTGGGAATCGAACCAGGGACCTCTTGGTCTGAAATCGGTGGTGTGAACCACTAGACCACAGAGGCGGTTAGGTGACATCAGTTAGATTAGAGGAGCTGCGATTGGAATATTCCGACATCCAACATGCTTTCTGGAAATTGCTCCTTTTTGGAATTTGGACAATTTTTTGTATAGAGACAAATACAGTTCCAATGAGGCAGTCCAAACCGCATTCAAATATTTTGTTGATTCTCGCTTCCACAACTTTTTCAGCAATGGAATTAAAGTAATAAAATGGCGAAAGTGCATAGATACATAGTTCGATAGTAATAATACTTTTTTTATCACCCGGATAATTTCAGGGATTATTCTACTCATGAATACAAATAACTTTTATTATGGGACCAAAACTGAAATTGCGAAAACAAATCATATGTTCCATACATTTTGATTAAATATTTTTGCACTTTTGTATGGAACAAGTGATTTTTTTTCGCGATTTCAGTTTTGGTCCGAATAAAAGTTGTTTGTTTTCATGAGTAGAATAATCCCTGAAATTGTCCGGGGTGATAAAAAATTACCGTGTATAAACGGTATATTCATATTATTATGTGATGGGACCCAATATTAGTGCATTCGATTGTATGCAATCGAACGTAAATGCAAAGCTACATCACAATATTGTCAGACATCATAAATTTATTTAATTATGAGACCAATAAATAATGAAATAGAGACCTTAAATGAATACAACTTAAGTTTGCTTTCCAAACGAAGGAATATCATCATATTATTCTCTTAGTATTCAAGCTTCGAGCAAACAACAAGCCCTTATTAGAAGTCTGTTGGACATAAACAGAATACATTACCCCGAAATCAGGGAGATGTCAAAAAATCAATTTCCCGACGCCCCACCCTACGTATGAAGTGGTAGTAAATTGTTCCATTTTTAGTGATGGGAAAAGCAAACATTACTCACTGTTATTACAATAGTAAAAACCGAAATTAGAAGACTGAAATCTTTTATTAGTACTATTACAAATAAATCGACTATTATACTAATATGATGAAGAGAAAATATTTGTCTGTTTGTTATAGACAAATTAATACTAACCGAATTTTATCAATTGTTTACCACTAAAGAGCTACATCCTTCCTGAGTGACATAGGCTATAATTATTTTATTCAGTTATTCTCAGGGATCAGGTACAATGCGGGAAAACAACGTGGAGCCACTAGTCACTAACGCTGATGATTTACCGAAAAAATATAATAAAATAAAAAATAAAATATTACGGTATGAAATGCGTTTCGTTTATCAACACTCATTTTACTAGTGATTAATTAATGATAACTAAATACTATTTTATTTCAAAAATTCTTCATGACATTTCATAAATAATGTAAAACCGTAGAAGCTAAGAGTTCGCATACACAATTGTTTGGTAGTGCGGTTGGAAATGAAAAAGTAATGCTCTTTATAATTCCATTGTGCACTACTACACAGTAGTGCAAAAGGGAAGAAATAATTCCTAACGACACTACCGGTTTGACAGCTGGTAGTACAGTAGTGCAGATAGGACAAAAAATTCCAATCTGAACTACCGGTAGTGCAGATTGGTAGTGCAGAGTGAAAGGAATGGTATTTAATTGTCTAAAAACGACTGGAGTGATATTAAAAAATTCTTTCATCGGTAGAAAGCTCCATTCTTCTTGAGTGACGTTAACTATATTACTTATTTTGTCAAGCCTACGGGAACGGGTACCACGCGTGTAGAAATGTGTAAAAGTAATAAAGATTTTTTTTCGGTTTAGTCTACAAATGACTAATTCGCGAAATAGTCTACCTACATAATCTATGACCAATTCTCAAAACGCACAGTTTAATAAATGGCTATTCTCCAAAATACTACCGACTCTACTATTGACCGATTCAACAAATTACCGACTTTTTAATTTTTTGAATAACTATCTTTCCGCCCGCGGCCTCGCCCGCGTGGACTACACGACGTTATCCCGCGGTAAAGTAGCCTATGTTCCTCTCCAGGCTACAAAGTCTCTTTGTCCCAAATTTCAGCCATATCCGTTCAGCCGTTTTGGCGTGATTGAGTAACAAACATCCAAACACCTAAACTTTCACATTTATAATATTAGTAGGATTAGTAGGTAGTAGGATTAGTTGGATAAGTAGGATATTAGTAGGATTAGTAGTACGTATAGTAGGAAGTAGATACTAATTTTCATTACATCACATGATTCTTTTCACATCCCTACACAACCTAGCGGGTCATCCCAGTGATAACTGGTACCCCCATAAAAGGACCGCACTTCAGACCTCCCAAAAACTATGATATGCTAATTCACGGCGATTCCTTACTTTATGTATGGAAGAATTACTGTTTTAGCGCACTATAAATTCTTGGGCGGTTACAGAATTGGAGAACGTGAGTAATCTTCTTTTTGCTTTATATCATTCTCTCTTTAGGACCTATTTTAGGACCTTATGTAATAGTTAAGTGAATTCGGTGTTTGGGGTTTATCTTTTCTCTACTGTATGTAGTAAAAGTCTTAGAGGTTTGTATAGCAAAGTGATCGTTTTAGTCGCGATCTTTGTTTTTGTGAGACCATTTTGTATGTTTGCGAGAAGCCGTTAAGTGCAGTGGTACGCATGCTCGGCTAGCGACTGTTGAGGTTAAAAAACCTGTATAATGGTGACGTATTATTTAGCACTATTACTTATTCTGTGGTATTATTAAGTGTGCACCGTCCAGTATAATTTGACCTCTTCCTTTGGTTCAGGCATAAGAATAAGTAATACTTATCTTATGGTTCAGGTATCATATATGAATTACTAGGTTTCCGCCCGCGGCTTCGCCCGCGTGGACTACACGACGTTATCCCGCGGGAATGTGATATTTTTCGGGTTAAAAGTAGCCTATGTTTCTCTCCAGGCTACAAAGTATATGTGTCCCAAATTTCAGCCAAATCCGTTGAGCCGTTTTGGCGTGATTGAGTAACAAACATTCAAACATCCAAATATCTAAACATCCAAACATCTAAACTTTCACATTTATAATATTAGTAGGATTACTGGCTGCTTGCTGTCGGTCGGGTCTGAAATCATGGTAGCGATATGACACTCCGCGAGACGTAAGACAAGAGATAGCGGCAGGAACCTTGAAAACCGCTGCGTACACCACTCGGCCACGAGGTCGTCATACACAACAGTCAACCTTGAAGCTCTCGCAGTGTAAACTCATAAAACATTTCATCGGTCCACATTTTGTATCGTTTGTCCCGTACGACCCAGTCACAATGGCGGTCTTTATTCATGCTATAAGCAAGAACATAAAATATTATTACGTCCTAACCAGCTTTTTAAACGAAGACCAACAAAAACGGCAGTAAAACAATATTTTATGCGGTAGTATTATTTAAAATAACGGAAATATAACCGCTTCTGGTGGTACAACTACACTACTCAGTGGGGGTACATATTGTATTCGGTTGAGCGCCACCTGCTAGCTATAACGATTTCCCATCTTATCTAGTTATGTCGGGTCTTTGTAAACTCGCCATTCGCCATAAAACTAATGTTTTCTGCATTTTGTTCTGTTCCAGTAATAAGAAATAAGATAGCCAGTTCCTCAGTCTCGGAAGAATATGCTTCCACCTTCAACCTTATTACCACTTTTTTTTTATAGTGAGGGGAATGCATTTTACGCATACCCCGTCCGCGTGCGGTGTGCGGACGGTGGTTATGTGGGACTCACCATGCCACTTCCTGATCCTCCATCCAGTGTCAGATACTCGATGGGGGATCAGGAAGGGGGAATACCCACTAAACCCCTCACATCTTGCTCTCTCCGCCGTCGAGTAGGTCATAATGTGGAGGGCCCGAGGTGGCAAGCTCCTCCTACGACTTGACGGTTGGCTCGATCTGCCGGGCCCCTACGCGGCGGGAGGTGGCCAAACCTTAACACCACTTAGCCTAAGCGTGTCCCCACACGGGCTACTAAAAACGCCTTCACCAACCACTTTACTGGGTGCCTACCATCAATCAACTATTATTGCGGATTTGTCTAGGACTTAAACTGATCTGCTTCGCTTATTCGTACCACGACAGCTTAATATCAATGACAGCGATTCAGTAATCATTCAATGACATTTCACAGCCGCTAAGCTGTCAAGAACTCTTATTTGACTTATAACTCGGCCAAGCTAACATGACACCTGCAGGTTATACCCGTCCCTCTCACTCTCCGGGCCTGACAGAATCGAGTGAAAGAGACGAGTAGAAGAAATAAGGACACAAATCGTTCGGTCATTCACATTTAGCAATTCATTTGCGATCCAGTTTTTAGAAGGTCATAGTACGAAAGAAAGCAATTCATTTTAGGAACCTATTCTGCATCGCGCTAGTTTTGAATCGCTGTCTTAAAGTTGATGGTACGCACCCTGATCTGCTTTGCTTATTCGTACCACGACAGCACAAAGAGAAAGGAAGAAGATAGAAGATAGAGAAGGTAATAAGGACACAGATCGTACGTTCATTAACATTCAGCAATTCATTTGCGATTCAGTTTTTAGAAGGTCATGGTACGAAATAAAGCAATTCATTTTTTAAGTACTCATTCTGGAACGGACTAGGGGCCAAATCCGAAACTTCGGTTAGCCCCACCCTTTCCACTCGATTCTGTCATAACTGGAGAGTGAGAGGGACGGGTATAACGAAGTTTCGGGTTTTGCGTTTCAGAGTAGGCCCTCAGTTTTGAATCGCTTTCTTATAGTCAAAGTCAAAGTCAAGTCAAAGTCAATAAATTTTTATTCATATAGATTAAATAAAATTAATGCTTATGAATCGTCCAACATTTTTTTACCTACCACCTGTTATGGACATCTTTTAACTGACAAGAAAAACAGGCGAAAAAAACTCATCAGCTTTAACAGAAGCAACGCATTTACAAAATAATTATGTCGTTGCTAGACAAAATGGTACAATAATAAAATTTATACAAAAAGCTAATGCTGAAGGAAAGTTTTCGCATACTTAAGTATAGGAATATTTTCCTTTTATACATTGTTAGTGTTACTTAATGGTATGATGACTGTAGTTTTCATACAAGTCGTCACTTGTTTCTTAATCTTTAGCGGCGTTTGTTGTTCGTGTGCAGCGACGATAGATGCAATGAAGGCTCTAAGAGCTACACCGTTGATGATAACCAAGTTCCAATCTTACTGGAATACCGAAACTGTGGAACCCGACTGGTAGTTCCAAAGATTAGCGCTCTCGAACAAACATAGTATTTAGTATTTAGATTCAATTTTGGTTTCATCGTCTAGCTTATCTAACGAAGTTACATTCGCTTTAATGCAACTTTGACTTAAGTTAGGGTACCTTTCCCTATATGTTGAACCAAGTTATAAGTTATTACTACACAAAATTTGGTAAAAATCCGTCTAGAAGTTTTTCCGTGAAAAGCAAACATACAAACAGACGCCCGCAAATAAAAGTTGGTCAACGTTTTTTTTTAATATATAGAAATTTTCCCGCAATAAAAGGTACCTTATATTGTAGTGTGTGTACCACCGTAGTAACACACATGCATGTCCATCTTAGTATATAAGCGCATGTAATCCTTTATTAGCTGAATAATAACTCCTAACTACAACAATTGTTTCATTTATCCGTTGCGCCGAACTTTCTATATTGCATGGCGACCCTGCCAGTGCTGCCTGTGGGCAGTGCTGCGCAGATGGTTTGGAAAGTGATATAAAAGTCATAAAAGTGAAATGTGAAAAACTGTAATTTGCAAAACTGTGCTGGTGAAAATAAAAATCTAAATGAACATTATAATACTTAATACCTGAACATTATTATATTGAAACAATTTTTTTATATTATAAAAATAAGTAAATTCTAAAGTGAAAAACGAGAATATGTGCTTCTTACGTGGATTGTTTAAATAATTATAATAAAAACTGAATAATCAGAACAAATTATTGAAAATCAAAACTATTTTAACCAATAAAAACATAAAAATATGCATCGCGAGTCGCGACTATAAGTAGTAAAAAAGTGCTGGGCGCCGGGAGATGATGGTGTCTGATGTGGACGCAGCAGGGTGTGGTTCCAGCCCATGATGACAGCTTTTCCACAGTGCTCGATAAGGAATCGAAATTAGCAGAAAAAAAAGTGATTTTAAATTAGTGGTTGGTTTAGATTTATATTGTGTTGCGGTATTAATGCCTTTCAAAAGCAAAATTAAGCATTAGTAATATGTAGGTAACTATTTAGAATTCGTTTTATTTTTTATGTTTTTAATTTTCGTAAAATACGAAACGGTTGTTGACGATATACTTAGATAGATATTGAAACAAAAATGTAGTGACTATGGTGTAATGTATTCCAAACGTAAAATATGAATGTTTTTTTTTTCAGTATTTGTACAAGAAAATTATAATTAAAATATACCTACGTATCTACAATTTGTTAAATAGGTGAATAGTAAATACTTTCAAAGAGGGACGTATAGTGTAGTTTTTATAACTTACAAAATTTTATATGCAAAAAAAAGGATGGAATTTTAATGTTTTATTTCATCAATTTATTTTTGTTCAATTAGGTCATGTGTAGATACAGTAAGTGGAATCCGTCAGTTCGTTTACGATTTCAGCGCGTCATCGTCAGCGTAAACTTACGCTTTGACAATAACAACTGCATAAATGGCAACATGAGGCAAGATTGTTTATGTGAAGAATCAAATTAGTTGAAGTTCAATTTTGTTGTCACAAATGATGATATTGATACCTTTGATGCAATTTGTTGCCTACCTTTGAAATACGATTTATAATTAGTTATTGAAGTTTAATGTTTTATTGTTTTGTTTCTTTCAGTAAGTATTATAAAAGCGTTGAAACCACGTATATGATACATAATTATATATATACATAAAAATAAGTTTTATTTACCGGAAATGACAAAAAACGGATGTGACTTAAAATGTTATCGTAATGTGTTATTGTTTAGAATTGTTAAGATTTCTATGAAGATGGTATTTCTTTAAAGTTTGTTGAATTATTGTAGGATTTGGTATAGGGTAACATTGTATATGGATATGTAAAATTAGGGAAACGTTTGTTGAAGAAAGATTTATAGTTAAGGTTTTAATTAGTCAGATTCTCTAACAGTTTGGACTGATCACCCATTAACGGAGGTTCTGTGTAATTAATAGTTATGGAATGTTGGATTGTATTAGTTTGTCTATGATTGGTTTGAAGGAAAATATCAATAGATTATGAATTGTGAGTTTGTAACGAGGAATTAAGTTGAAATGGTACAAATAAAGGGTACTGATCCTTCATTCGATCATAGCAGAAACGAGCTTTCTCTGTGAGAATCGTAGGAGGTGGCTGATGACGAAGGTGCGCGAGCTACGCAGCGTCAGAGTCAACCATAAAATAAATACCCTTGTAATAAATAATAAAATGAATAAAAGTATAAAAAATGTGCGCACAAGTATATAAATGTACCATGAGAAATAAATAAAATAAAGTTATGAAATGATTTTATTGTGAGTCGACTATAAATAATAAAAATGTTATAATGTGGAATTGTGGAAAACAAAGTAGGTAACTACTTGAATAATGTACCTATACTACGTATTGAATTAATGATTATGGTGATATTATTGTGACAATTTGTGGATGAGCTCTTCACAAAATCTATAAACGGGAAATGTTTCAAGGAATTGACTAGCTAGGTAAAAAAAATATATGCTTTTATTACCCGACTGCGATAGAAGAGTTATGTTGTGTTGTTTTGGTTTTTGAATTATGATTTAGTTTAATTTTGAATAAAAGCTCTTTTTTGTTTTAACTCAGATGAAATGTATCTACTTACTTACATCAGAAATTATAAGTAAATATTATTCAAGAAATAATTTGACCATATATTTTTGTTTATCGTCAACAACTCGTAATGAAAATAAATTAGTAAGATTAAGCTAAGAAAAGTTTTTAATTAGTTTATTAAAAATCTTTTAAATGATATTTGATTTGATGTTTTGATATTTAGATAGCTTTATGATTGAATAGGTTTCTTTTTTGTACTGTAGATTCTTGAAGTTTTGCATTAAAAATATATTTCTTTTGTAATAAATATATTTTTTAAATTTACCGGGGAGGTGTAGTGTGTGTACCACCGTAGTAACACACATGCATGTCCATCTTAGTATATAAGCGCATGTAATCCTTTATTAGCTGAATAATAACTCCTAACTACAACAATTGTTTCATTTATCCGTTGCGCCGAACTTTCTATATTGCAATATGTTGACCCAGGTTATAAGTTATTACTACACAAAATTTGGTAAAAATCCGTCCAGTAGTTTTTGCGTGTAAAGCAAACATACAAACAGTCGTTATCAACGTTTTTTTAAATATAAAGAAATTTTCCCGCAATAAAAGGTACCCTATATGTTGACCCATGTCACAGCCGTCTCTATCGTCTTCTACAAGCCATGCTATGATACGGAACGGCAACAAGCTGTGAACCGGTTTACTCCTCTGAGTACTAAATCCTATGGAGGTGGCATACTTACGAAAAAGTGAGGCATACTACACCATAAACTTATTTAAACTAGGGGTAATAGACGGACAATGGTGCGAGTGAGAAACAAATCCATACATCATAACCTATGTGCGAGAAAGAGTAGGAAGAAAATGACAGCAGAACCTGATTTGATTCATTTAGCGTCTTTTATCACGTAGATGAAAAGTGTCCACTCGATTATTTTGTGATTTTTATCGCGATCGGGTCGATTTGGCTGTTATAACTATATAAATCAATAATGGGGTAGTGTTCTGTGTTGAATTGTAATGTTACTTACGACAATAAACCAAATAAACTAATTTCGCAGGTAAATAGGATTGTAAGTACAATTACCATTTTTATGGTTTATATTTTAGTTGAATATATTCCCAAATACACTGGCACACTAATATCATAATATTTAGTGCCTTTTTTCTAAATAAAGGTGATTTTTAAATATTATGTGTTAGATAAAAAGATATTAAATCCGTGAAGTTGAGTAAATACGACGTAGAGATTGATAAAAATATCGATATCGATACTCATGTCGATGGTTTCCAATATAACTTTGTTTGTCTTTGTGAACACTAATAGTTTTATTTAAAGCTGATTTTAACCGACACTTTTTAAATAGTAAATTTTACCTATTTCAGTACTAATTTAACAATATTTTCAGGTTGACAAGAACATCGCGTATGCCCGACAACGATAATTTTAGCGCGACAACTCGCACGAATTATCGGCCGCTAATGTAGCCGCAGCATTATGAATACAAGTTTCACTATATTTTTCTGTCACTAGATGTCTGTCGCTAAGCTATGTTATAAAAATATCAAAAATAAATTCGACGCGGACGTCTGACAGGGGGCCAAGTCTGCTAACGTTAAGTCACAATCGTGTCTCAATAGTGTTTCAATTGTAGTTCAGTTGTAGTGCTTTTTACCACACTTTTATTGGCGTCACCTGTAACTAAGTCACAATGTAAGAAAATCTTAGAATTCAATTTTAAACTACTTCTATTGTCGTATTAATCGGTTCGTCAAAATCGGTCCAGCCGTTTCAGAGATTAGCCGGAACAAACAGACAGACAGACAAAAATTGAAAAACATGTCATTTTGGTATATGTATCGTATATTTAGTCATGTGCACGTGGTAAAAAGCGGTTATTTAATGTTACAAACATATGTTACATTTTATTTATTTGTATAGATGTATAGAAGATATGCCATCTCCATAGGATTCATTAATCGAGGTTTACTCGCTGTTTACCTGTCAAATGGTGCAAACGGTGTCAAATTGGTTCACTTAAAAAGACGTTGCCAACTTTATGCGCATGGCTTGTAGAAGACGATAGAGATGGCTGTGCCCATGTTATAAGTTATTACTACACAAAATTTGGTAAAAATCCGTCCAGTAGTTTTTGCGTGAAAAGCGAACATACAAAGAGACAAACAGACAAAAATGTTATTATCTATCGTTTTGGGGTCTATATTCTGTGCACATCACATAGCAGTAATTATTTTTAAAAAATATTTCATGTACAGACTTTTTTTCCGTTTCTGTTTTATTATATGTATAGATAGATGGTATGATGACTGTAGTTTTCATACAAGTCGTCACTTGTTTCTTAATCTTTAGCGGCGTTTGTGGTTCGTGTGCTGCAGTGCGATTCTCTAAGCGCAAACATCGTACAGCCTTGGTGGCAGCGGCTGCAACAGCGGTGAACGTGTACATTGGTACTCTTTAAAATAATTTTCAACGCTGTTCGACACTAGCGCCTCACGGCTGTAAGCGGCGTGATAAGTAATCAATTATTTTCAATTTTTTGTATGAAATTGGTATTCTCTAAGTGAAACAGCCTCAGCTTCGACCGCAGCATCGACAATCGACATGGCCCGCTATTATTTCTCGGCTGCTTGCGCTCCCGTGAAACGAGCGAGATAGAAGATGTCTATGCCATCGACGTACAGCCACGACTTCTAATGTCAAACCATTGTCAAACGTAAAAGCTTATATTTTGTGGATGTTGTCAAGGATTTCTAATATTAATAGTGAAAATTCAAGTAGTAATATAGGAATATTTCCTTCAACGCCCCAGAAATGAGACACAATAGATTTCCCATTGTTCTCCAGCCCTATTCGTCTGGCCAGGCGTCAATGGGTTAAAAATCTGTAAGTATCCGCCGCATACTGTTGACTTGTGATAAAATCTATTTTTTTACAAATTTTTCATAGGTCTGTACCTTAGCCCACTGCTTTCCCACTGCTGATATCTATGACACACCCGATGCCTTTCTGTTCAGACCCTAGCAATTTCTGTCCATCCATTACGCATTCGGGTCCTGGCATTGGCTGTGCGAGCATGTCCAGTGGCAAGATGCGAGTTTGTTCTTTCTCCCAGCAGCCCAGCCAACTTCTCTGCTTGAGCTTAGATGGTCTGTGTTACGAGCCAATAAAAGCTAAGTGCGTAGTTTGGGTTATAAAACTTTTAGTAAGTACAATTATGGGCCACTCGGAGGGAGAAGGGGAGGGGAGTGGTAAGAGGGAGGGGGAGGAGGCTACCCCCTGTCTAAACCCCAACTCTAGGAAATGTATAGTTTTCGAGTTACAGGCTGAGAGGCTTCGTGCAGTAAGATACTCTGGCGCTTCGCTCGCGCGGCTCGCGCTAATCCAATATTGTTTAAATATGAAATATCTTGAAACATTTGTTTATGAAAGCGGTTTACAATATTGCTTAATTTTTCAGAAATGGTGACTTAAATCAATTTTGTGAGGGCCCCCATGGATGAGTAACGGCCCACAACAAGTGGGAGAACTCAAAAGTTTCCTTAATTTGGACACAACCGGCAGTTCCAAGCCGGTTGAAAAGTGGAAAAAGGTATTTCTATGTATGGTTTTTATGTCAAAAACAAACATCATTGCATGTTAACAAGTTTGTTTAATTATTTATTAGTTTTTCTGTTTGCATGTAAAGGTGTGGAAATACAAAATGGAAAGCAGCCAAAATCCACCGCTCTATCAGTGGAACAGGTGGTGGCATGGCAGGCATCTACAGAACCTACGAAGCAAGGAATACTATATGAATTAAAAAATCTGAAATAAAGAAGATTAGGAACTAAGTTTGGTGTCTATATAAATAAAAACATAAATTAAACAAAGTATATAAGTTTTTAAATTTACTTTTGTGCATTGGGAAATTTTATGTTAATGACTTGAGGGTGGGTAAGTACCGCGCTGATACATAAATCGACTTGTAGCATAGCTTTTAGCGTAAAGCGGTTGGCTACCCGAACCAGCCGTTGGTAGTCTCCGTTTGCATAAAACAATAACGCAAACAGCACCTAAAAAGCAAAATTCTAAATAATGTAATACCTAGGTAAGACCTATTTTGCCTATAGTAACTAGTCAAGAAGAAAGTCAATCAACAAAGATGTGAAATAAACATACCTTAGTCTCAAGTGGGACTCTTTGTGGGCTCCGAAGATCGCTGTAACTCCTTAATGTGAATCCTGAATCAGAATAAGTGACAGACAGTGAAGGTACAGTGCCACTAGCTTTTCTGTTCCGGTGACAGCCGTGACAGAGGAGCCACTTGCAATACGAAAGTAGCTGTCAAAATGGACTGTCGTATGAAAATTGTTTTAGTTCCAAACATAATCACCGGAACAGAAACCTTGTCGCGCTATATTGCTTTCTTTTCCAAGTCGTCGCAAAGGCAATGAACTCAAAGGCATAAAATTAAATAATATATACATGTCGGCGCCTGGCCGATATCAATAATTAGGTTCATAAAAACGTACAAGTTATTTTTATTTATTGCCTAAAATATTCGAGTGGTACGTAATAGCTCTTGTTGGGTTTTAAGAATCAAGTGTTAAAATATTGATTTGACGTTCTGGGAACAAACGGTGTTATCACACACTGAACGAGGTCGTGGGCCCGCAATTAATAGTGATTTATGAGACATTTATAAAAAACTAAGGGATGCGAACTCGATGCATCTGAGCCAGGAATCTTGGCATTCGGCTTACAGACGTTGAACGGTTGAGGCGTGGCCCACGAACTTGTTATACGTTTCCTAAAACCTAGTCTTAGAATGGATCTAGATCGTCACTTAAAGTCAGTGTTAATCGCAGTTACATTAGATCTGATTATTATCAACCCTTTTATTAAGCATTCGCTAGCGTTTCCTTTGCCCACAATCATAAGCTCGTAATAAGTAATGGTAACCCATCCTGATACCATTCTAGGGCCTCACGCCCCGACATACATATACTTCGATGAAATAATTATTTTTTATTACCTACAAAGAAACTTCTAAAATGTATTAGTGGCACTGACCTCTATTATTTTATACCGATATTTGAGACCGATATTACACACTGGACAGGCTGTCTCCATTGACAGCTAATTTTGTGTGGCAATTTGAAGCGCCACTACGAGTGTCCCGAGAACTAATTTTGACATAATCATTACTACAGTCACAGAGTTGACATAGGAACATCACTATTTTTAGTTACATGGACACTCGTATCTGCCTACAGCTTAGTTAGTCTACAGCGCCAAAATGGCGATACTCAAATAACCACAAAAATAATATGACAGCAGCCAGTCCAGTGTGTAATAATAGAGGTCAGTGACATGAGGCCAGAGAGTAGACTTAAAGTATACCCTCTAGCACATCCCATTTATTCATCATTTATTGCATTGCTTATATACTTACTCTATGGTACATCCTTGCAATCAGCCTTGCGTTCATGCAGCCGAGAGATCGTCGGCGAGCTAGTAGAGCTTACAGAATACCAAAATGAAACGTCATGATTGCAGCGAACGATGTGACCGATGTAACATCCATGATCTCAGCGCTGCGTGCAGCGTCGATGTGTTGCTTAGAGAATTGCATAGCAGCGACGATAGATGCAATGAAGGCTCTAAGAGCTACGCCGTTGATGATAACCAAGTTCCAATCTTACTGGAATACCGCCTCTGTGGTCTAGTGGTTCATACCACGAATTTCAGACCCAGAGGTCCCGGGTTCGATTCCCAGTGGGGGTACATATTGTATTCGGTTTGGTTGGTGGTAGGACTTGTTCTTAGTCCGCCTGGCTAGCTACCACCATCTTATCTAAGTCTGACGCCATAACAATGATGTTTTCAGCATTATTGTGTTCCGGCAGTTAAAGATAAGATAGCCAGTTCCTCAGTGATTGAGGATTCCGGGAGTAGTGCGCTTCCACCTTCAGCCTTATCACCACTTATCATCAGGTGTGATGAAGGCTAAGTCCTACCCCGTTGTGGATAAAAAAATAAAATAAAAAAAAATACCGAAACTGTGCAACCCAACTGGTAGTTCCAAAGATTAGCGCTCTCGAACAAACATAGTATTAGTATTTAGATTCAATTTTGGTTTCATCGTCTAGCTTATCTAACGACGTTACATTTAACTAAGCAAATTTGACTTAACATTTATGTGACGAGTAGTGTTTGTTCCGTGTCATGAGAGACATAGAGTGCGAGTCAGATAACTATTCGCGCGACTACTGGGGCGTTCTTGGCGCTAGTTATAGTATATTTTTAACTGACTTCTAAATCAAAAAGGAGGAGGTTCTCTATTCGTCTGTATGTATGTTTTTTTATAACCGACTTCTAAATCAAAAAGGAGGAGGTTCTCTATTCGTCTGTATGTATGTTTTTTAACCGACTTCTAAATAAAAAAGGAGGCGGTTCTATATTCGTCTGTATTTTTTTTTTTTTTTTGTGTATGTCCACCGATTACTCGAAGACGGCTGAACCGATTGAAATGGTTCAAACGTTATTACATCAGGTTGGTTTCCAAATTGGTCCCATTTTTTGAAATTTTGAAATCGGTTCAGTAGTTTTCAGGAAATCTTGAAAATACTGTCGTTTTCGTTACCACTTTATGTGAATTTAATACGTATCTTTAGGCATAACTCCTTTGTTTATAAACCGATTTAGATGATTCAAGTTTTGTTAAAAAGGGGATACCTCAAGGTATTTTAACCGACTTCGAAAAAGGAGGTTTTGAGTTTGATCACATACCTATTTACCAGAAAACACGTTAATTGCCTGCACGATGCACTAAAAAGAGTGAAATAAAAATTATTTTTATAAAAAAATAAAACCGCCTTCTAAAAAACTACATCAAAAAAGTAAGAAATAATTCCTCACCAAATAAATAACGTAAGTACTTTGAAGTCGGGCGGGTTTTAACAAAAACAACAAAAAATTGTACATGTTTCACGCCCGACTTCAAAGTACTTGGGTGAAAATCATTTAAAATTACCATTTTGACATCAAAATTTGTCCACGCGCGATATTTCACAAAATATTCTTTTAAATAAAGCAATGAGTACTCACGTTAGTAGAATGAAACATTACCTAAATAAGTATATATAAATTTTGATGTACCTTATCAGTATTTAATAAATATACTCCTATACCGGAGACCGGTTTTTCTCCATACAAAATAATTTGTCCTCTTCGTGACTAGCGTTACAAAGTACACCTAAATAAATACAATAAAAAACAGTATTCAAACAAATGATTATTTTTTGTTTACGACATATGATTTGTCGCTGATATCGGGTTAAACTATTTTATTTTCTTATTTCTACAAATAAATTTATGTTCTCAAATAAATGTCCAATAATGTGTTCATTTTCGTTATTCATTTTTCTAACGATTTTATTTAGTATTATTTGTTGTTAACCAAAGGGCAACACTTGCTCTCTAAGGAGCCAATCAGATGCCAGAAGTGATTATGTGTCGGTCATTTTGTCATCGCATCAAAAAGTGAGTGAACGCGTGGTTTTCTGTCTCCGAGCGAAAATTACAATTTTGATTCATCATTTTTGTTGTCTCTACCAAAATATGCAGGTATGAAAATACTTATATATTTAATCGATTCATTTAAACGGTTTGTTTTCGATCTTTATTGAAATGCAAACAGCTTTCACTCATGACGTTTTTATTTGGTTTAAAATATTTTCGATTCTATTCCAAGTAGTAAGTTTATTCATTTTTGTTATGGGTCGGCACGTTTTTTTCTCACGTAACAAAAATGATATAACAAAAATGAACAAAAGCCGCATTCACAAGACTGATTTTTTGTACCCAACCACGGTGATGTCCAAAACGAGGGACGATTAAACGTAAGTGTTTAATCTGTGTTTTTATGTATTTCCAGTCGTACGTTACGTAGTATCCATGGTGTTATTGTGCTGTTTGGTTATTTGTCCATTTTGTTTTTACTAACAATATTTTTCTTATTTAAATTTTTACTTTTTTTGCATTCACAATGCAATATTTCTCTATATTTCTTTTTAGAATGCCGATGTCAGCAGCTGAACGACAGCGTCCTTGTAGACAGAGGCTGAAAGAACATAATGCCCATAAATGTTTTTTGTTTAAGTACATATTATTGATCGTGACTGGTAGTACTTATATCTATTATGTGACAGAGTTTAAGTGTCATTGACGTTGATTTTACCAACCAGCTACCAATGAATGAATCCTTTGCGTTCATGAAAGTTTTTTTTTGTTATTATAAGTGGTTTATTTAAATAAAAATAATGCTTTTTATTGTTCCTGGAAAAAATAAATCCGTTTTATGTGACTTGTGAAATGACCCTAATATTTCATCTTTGTTATTTTTTGTTACGGGTTTCATTTTTGTTACGGTATCATTTTTGTTTCATTTTTGTCACAATGGTCATTTTAAATGATTTTCACCCACTTACGTTATTTATTTGGTGAGGAATTATTTCTTACTTTTTTGATGTGGTTTTTAAGAAGGCGGTTTTTTGTAGTAAGCTTAAACGGAAATGATTAATATTTAATTTTGACCGCGTGCAAAAGTTTGGCGCATAATCTACTACTTAGCTTGGATCAAACAATTACCACTGGATAGCCAAAAACGCCTTTCAAAGTGAGCTCTTATTTTATTATCGCTTCCTGTCATTTATGACATGAGATCGCAACATTCGTAACCCTTAAGGCGCCGATTCCCCAAAATAGGGTATTTTAAATTATGGATTACTCGCAAATCACAAGTACTTAAAATTTGAAAAAAATATATGTTATTTTACAGTTATTTATCTAGTGCTTCCGGCCGTTTTTTTCGATTGGTGATATTTTACTGTGTCAAATAAAATCCCAAACATCCGTCTAATAATAATTCAAATATCATATTACTTGCAGTATACTTGGTTTTAGTTAATGAAAAACATATGAAAATAGTTATCTTTGAATAGCCGAGGGATTCCGGCCGTCAAAAGTTTAAATTTATTTTTATTTAATTTTTAATTGAATTTTAAGTGATTTTCGATTCGCGGGGCGCTCGCGAGTTCACAGTTCACTGCCGGCTGCCGCAGGGTCCGCGTGAAGTGTATAGAGCGCGGCCGTGCAAGCGTTAGCGTGCCTATTTCGGTCGGGATTCCTCGCCTTAAAACAAAGTCAGTCGGTGCCATTAAATTTGTTTTGTTTGTTTTAGTTCGTGAGGCGTTATACGGGATGCTTGTTTAAATGTGGGATATTCTTTAGGGGGTGAAAGTGTCAATAAATACAAACAACTTTTACTATAGAACCAAGTGCGATATCGAATGGGCCAAAATGTATGGAACAGTTTACTTTTTTCGCAATGTGCCACTTCTTAATTTTTTTTTGTATTTATAGGTACATACTTTCACCCCTCCCATCTTTAAACTAACACCCTGTATATTTAGTGATCTAGTGGTCAAAGCTGTTTAAATACAAATGTAATTCTGTCTGTTACATTTTCTCGGCTAAATCACGGTATTAGAGACAGTTAAGGCGATACTTGGAAAAAATATGCTAAAGCAAGATAGCAATGAGAAAACGACGCGCGCGGGAGCGAGACAGATTTTGCCGATTACGCAAAAAAAACACAAAATCACTTCGTATTCAAAAACTATAGCGATTTTTAAAAAAATGCTTCTATACGATCCTAAATATTATTGGTGTCCACTAATTAAACCAATTTTCAGTAGTATATGTAACCCCATTTAAGAATAATCTTGATGTTTCTTATTTTTTAGAGGTATTTTCGAAAATAAAAAGTGTCGAGCCAAAATCATAAAATCGTGTTTCTGAAACTATACGATTCTAGATAAAGGTATGAAGAAATATATATCTTATTACCAGATTTATAACAACTCTAACCGTCCTATAGTTTTATATCAAAGAGTCCATACTTTTTCCGAGTAGCGCCTTAAAACGTTTCCCAAATTGTTTATAATATTACTAAGCACGTCATTAAACTTTCTTCCATTTACACATAATAACGTAAGTATGTAAATAACCTATTTCTCGATAAATCCAGGGTAAAAAGATCTATTTCGTTGGTACTAAAGTTCATAATTGAATTGAGTGAGATTATGAAGGCTTAAAATAAAACCTTAAGGTGACCAGCCAGCGAAGGGCTTGCAAAAACATGACATCTGCGGGCAGTCCCTTTGTCACATTCCCTTCTACTCGGTATGGGAATAAAGGCAAGAATACAATAAAGTTAATCCATACCTACTAATATTATAAATGTGAAAGTGTGTTTGTTTGTTTGTTTGTCCGTCTTTTACGTCAAAGCGGAGCAACAAATCGACATGATTTTTGGTATAGGGGGATAGTTTGAGAGCTGGGGAGTCATATAGGCTACTTTTGTCCCGGAAAAACATCACATTCCCGCGGGATAACGTCATGTAGTTCACGCGGGCGAAGCCAAGGGCAGAAGGCTAGTTAATATAAGCGTTTATAAGACCACGCAAGTTACAGTCCCCACCCATCAATAGATTTCAAACGTATCTCTTTAAATGCGTCTCGCCACGCTGATCAGTTTTGGCATGGTAATATCAGGGGCAGGAATGAGAATTTCATAGAGATCAAATTAAAAAAAACTTTACTCGGTGTGGAGGTTATTTGGTACACACACTGCTACTGAAATTTGCGTGGCAACATAAATCGCAAGATGAAATATTGAAATTTTAAAAATCTACTAGTTTCACGAGTAGATTTACAGATTGGTTGGTGGTTAGCGGTTTTTTTCTATTTCATTTTTCCTACTTTTACATAATTGCATTTAGAGTGCATATAACAGAATGTTGACGCATTTATGGGAATTTTGCCCGGCAGCCTATGACTACGTGGATAAAATGTAGAGATGACATTCCGGTACCATTTTAAAATTCTTAGACCGTAGAAGTACTGACAATTTACGGTTTTCATTAATCAATCCCACGCGAAGCTGAAGTGGGTTGCTAATATTGTTGATCAATCAATCAATCAAAAAAAGAGAAAAAATTATAATAAAGGATTAAGTATAAAATTTAACAAAACATACAAGTGTAAACTGCCTTTAAAACTAATGAGTGAGTGAGCACCAAAAATTGTGAGCGAGACAAATTGTGTGAGTCAACCCTTTTGGGTCAAGTCGACCGTTAGCGGTCATTTTGCAGTCATTTGATTAACATAATGCCACCCAATGTTGGAATATAGTGCGGTGAGGGGTTATGTTTTTGTTTGCGCTTTAGACTTCGAGCAAATTGTGGATTAAGAGCAATTTAACCCTTCGCTGTTTGGAATACTTTGTTGGGTATTAGCGTAAGTACTTAGTGAAAAGTTAATAACTATTTTGAAGGAAGAAAATGTTTAGTTATTTCAAAAAATATTTTCTAGCAATGAGGACTAGGTCAGTGCCCCGGCGGTAACGATCAATCGCAATTGTTTTTTTTTTTTTTATCCACAACGGGGCAGCACTTAGCCTTCATCACACCGGATGTTAAGTAGTGATAAGGCTGAAGGTGGAAGCGCACTACTTCCGGAATCCTCAATCACTGAGGAACTGGCTATCTTATCTCTAACTGCCGGAACACAATAATGCTGAAAACATTCATTGTTATGGCGTCAGACTTAGATAAGACGGTGGTAGCTAGCCAGGCGGACTAAGAACAAGTCCTACCACCAACCAAACCGAATAAGATAAGATAAGATAAAAATATTCTTTATTCACTTAGACATAATAAATATGTACTTATGAATCGTCAATATTTTCCTACCACCCATTCAAGACTTTTTTAACTGACAAGAAGAATGGGCGCAAGAAACTTGCCAGCGTTTCTTAGTTAGGTAACGACATTTACAAAAAAAAACATATCGTTACTAATACAACAATTGCTTAGTATAAAAATACATCATTTTAAACAGTGATTATGTTATGTGTTACATCATGACCATGCATTGCGGTCATTCAAATAATCGTCTACTTTATAGTATCCTTTGCTCATCAGCGACTCTTTAATGTAACATTTAAATTTATGCAATGGTAGTTCAATAGTATGCTGTGGAACTTTATTAAAAAAGGATATGCTTTTCCCCAGAAATGAGGCTCTGGATTTTTCTAGCCTAAACTTGGGAACGACAAGTTTATCTTTATTTCTTGTGTTAAAGCGATGAATATCGCTCTGCTTTACAAATGTATTATAATATTTTTTCACATAAATAATATTTTCATAGATGTATTGTCCTGCAACAGTTAAAATGTTTATTTCTTTAAATAGATCTCTTAAAGAATCTCTCGATCGGAGGTTGTACATGGCGCGAATAGCCCTTTTTTGGAGCACGAATATACTTTGGATGTTAGCGGCTGAGCCCCACAACAAAAGGCCGTAGGACATAACACTATGAAAATAACTAAAATAGACTATTCTAGCCGTTTCAATATCGGTTAAGAGCCTTATTTTCTTTACTGCGAATGCGGCCGAACTGAGTCTACTCGCCAAGGCTTCGATATGAGGATCCCATTGTAGTCGCGAGTCTAATATAATACCTAGAAACTTTGTATTGTTAATGAATTCGACCATATCGCCGTCTAGTCTTATATGAAAATCAACTTGTCTTACATTAGGTAACGAAAATTTTAAACACTTAGTTTTCTTTGAGTTTAATGATAAATTATTACTATTAAACCAATGTGACACTTTTAAAAGAGCACTATTTACTTCGTCAGAACAGTCATCACCTCTATCTACTTTAAAGACTAGAGATGTATCATCTGCAAATAGCACTGTCTCACATAAATTCTTCGCGTAGTAAGGAAGGTCATTTATGTATATTAAAAACAACAGCGGGCCCAATATTGATCCTTGGGGTACGCCCATAGTAATGGGAGCTCCGGTAGACTCAGTTTTATTAATAACTACCTTCTGAGTTCTTTCATACAGATATGAATGCATAAGGCTTACTGACATTTCAGAAACACCATAATGTTTTAACTTCCTTAATAGTGTTTGGTGATCAACACAATCGAATGCCTTGGAAAGGTCACAAAAAATAGCGAATACATCCTGCTTGTCCTCCCAGGCATCAAGTACATGTTTTAGAAATGCAACCCCAGCATCAGTTGTACTTTTACCTTTTGAAAAGCCAAACTGTTTCTCATGCAGTATACTATTTAATTTAAAATATTCTAAAAGTTGAGCATAAATTAATTTCTCAAATATTTTACTTATTGCTGGTAGTATGGATATAGGTCTAAAATTTGCTGGGTCACTTTTGTCACCAGCTTTAAACAGAGGAATTATTTTACTATTTTTCATTAAATTAGGAAAGACCCCTTCACTTATACATTGGTTATAAATTATTGCTAATGATGGAGCTATCACATCAATTATTGATTTGATGATACTTGTAGATATGCCCCAGAGATCTTCTGTTTTCTTAATATTTATTGCTCTGAATGCTTTAATAATATCTTCGGTAGTGACATAGCTAAAACTAAATGTTTCCTGGCACTTGTTCACACTAGATTCCATAAGAGAGACAGCGGTGATGGGGCAAGAGTTAAGTCTGCTAGTAGTTTCTAACGGAATTCGAGCAAAGTAACCTTCAAAAGCACTAGCCACCTCAATATCTGATTCAAAAGTCTGATCACTAATTTTTAAGTTAAATGAATTAATTTTGCTTTTTATTTTGCCAGTTTCTTGGTTTATAATACTCCAGGTAGCTTTTATTTTATTTTCAGATGATTTAATTTTATTTGAAATATACCTAGATTTTGCCAGAGCACATACTTTCCTAAATGTTTTTGAATATTTCTTGACATATTCAATGAAGCTAGGATCACAGGAAGTCGTTTTTTGGGCATAGAGTTCAAATAACTTTCTTCTGCTATTATAAATACCAGGTGTGGCCCAGTCACTGAACTTCTTACGATCATTACATTTTATAACTTTTTGTTTAAAATTGTTACTAAATTCTTTTTCAACAATATCAAATAATGATTGATAAGAGTTATTAGCGTCAGCAGAAGCTGGCAAACATTGAATTTTATCTTGTACATTATTTCTAAATTTAGTAATACCACGTTTCGGTATTGGCCTGCAAATTACTTCGCGTTTAGGAGTAACATTATAGTGCTCAAAAGAAGCTAGTTGTCCACTGTGGTCGGATTTAATAATATTAATTACCGAATTCTCAATTAAGTTACAGTTGGAAAAGATGTTATCTAAGCAAGTAGCCGATGTTGGCGTAATTCGCGTTGGTTCATTAAAAGTGTGAAGCAAATTAAATGATTTAAAAAGATTAAGGAATTTACTGGAGAGTTGTGCTAATTTAATATCTAAGATGTCTATATTAAAATCTCCACAAACTACAATTTTTTTATTCTTACGACAGCATATTTTCAAAACATCCTCCATAGTGGACTCAAAGACTGTGTAATTTGCTCCAGGGGGGCTATATACACAGATTATAATCATTTGTTCAAGTTCCACGCATGATATCTCACAAATTCGTTCAACAGAGAGGGATACTATATCCTTTCGCTCTTTATATTGTGTGTTATTAGGTAAAATTATTAAAGAACCCCCCCTTACTGCAGTTTTTCTATTGAATGAACTTACAACACTATAATTATCCAAATTTAACAATAATTCATATTCTTTTAACCAATGTTCAGTAACACATAACACATCAATATTTTCACAATTTAAAAATAAACTTATTTCTAGGTCTTTGCCAGCAGAAAAGCCTTGGATATTCTGGTGTACTATTTTTAAACATTTAGGCCTTCCTCTTGTCAATACTGGGCTAGAGTATGCCTCCGTTGTCTCTAATGGTAATTTAAATTAACCATGTCAGTATTTGGATTCAAAAGAATCGAATTATTTGGAACAGATTCCAAAGTTGAATTAGAAATGTCACATTTTAGCTGCTCAAAAGAAGCAGAAGTTAGAGTAGCCAGATTGTTGGCTAGTTGATTAAAATAAAAAGATAGCGAAAATGCTATTTGTCGCTTATGATAATTATGCAGATAGTATTTATCTTTCGTCAAGTTAAGATTATATAACAGGGAATTTATGTCAATTATTTGTATCTGACTATTATGAGATGCTATTGTGCTTAATGTTAAATTAAGATTATATCTTAATTTATTCTCTAATTGTGAAAACCCTTGACTATAGGGAAATGTAAACATAACAACTTTTCTAACATTTAGAGAGCATAATGAGTTACAGTATGATATTAAATGGTTTTTGTTTATACTATCTCTATTCCCAATTAAAACAATCAAGTTTGTGTTTTCACTATAAGATTTTTTTACAATTACTTTCATAATCTCATTTATGCTTGATCCAGGCATACAATAATTAGTAACACTTTCCTTAGAATGTTTCTGGATTAATTGGCCCAAGCCCTTCCCAATCTCATCGCAGAACATAATTGTTTTAGCGTTACTTATTCTTGTAGGTGGGTTATTTTCATTATTCAGTAATATACTATCGGGATTGTTAGAGGTGTCAGAGTTTGTTGGTATATAAACCTCCTGAGCAGCCCGACCTAATGTATCAGTTTTACATAAATTGTTGCTCACTTTGGTACAATTGCAGCTGCGTTTTTTACCTAGCGATTCAAACCGGTCTGAATTAAAATTACAAAGATCAATCATATCATAGGCAGCCATTTTTTGATTATTTAGTTGCTTGTGAGAAAACTCACACAAGTTAGTGTACATTTCCCTTAGTGATAGTTCCAAATTGTCAATTTTGTTACCTATTTGACTACCTATCATTTCACTTTCTTTATTTTTATTACATGTTTCCATGTTTATCATATTTAATACAATATGTACCCCCACTGGGAATCGAACCCGGGACCTCTTGGTCTGAAATTGGTGGTGTGAACCACTAGACCACAGAGGCGGTTAATTAACAATTGACAATGTTTACGTCATTGACGGACCAAATGATCGTCTACAGAGACAATTGAAACGATTGTCTTTCGAAACTACGTGATTGTTGCGAATGACGCTACCAATTGATCGTCTCGTTGTGCGATTGACAGATTTTTCGGTGAGAAACATGGCGCGAGCAATTGACGCATCGAATGAAGCTCCATCATTCGCACCTTCAATTGAAACGGTCAATCACGTACCAATTGACGAATGACGATTGATCGTTACCGGGGCACTTAGCGATATTTCGTCAATTGGAATTTGGAAACAACGACGGGACGGACCACATACACCCAGACCCGAGGAAATATTGAAAAGTTCGTTTTCAACATTAACCCGATCGGGAACCTCTAGAGATAGCGGCACCTTGAAATCGGTGTGTACACCACTAGGCCACGTAGTTCGTCAAACTATTTGAACCGCAATCTTTAATTTCCGCAGTAAACCTTCTCATTGATTTCCACAAACATTGAATCATATACCAGATAATCTAATTTAGCAGAAACTACTTTTCAACTCCTACAAAATCAGTAACTGAACGCTGGTATCGATAAAAACAAGGAGATATCTATTTCCCTCCCCTTTCCTAAACCAAACCTTAAAACCTGTTAAATAGAGTTGGTTTTCCTCTACCAGTTTTGTTTACGACCTATTGTTTTCAGTGCTGGGAAATACCGTTTTCCTTGAAATCAAAGGATTCTCAGGCAAACAGACTGTAACTCAGCCCTCGTTAGATCAAACTCCGGAACAAGATAAATAAATGTGATACTGCCACTTCGTCTGCCGAAAAGTTTGGTATAATCTACCTATGAACTTTTTAGTGCTGGCTGACAAATGGTAAAACATGTTTTCCAACTAAAATATGGTTATTTAAATTTTTACTTTTTTGCATTCACAATGCAATTTTTATAGGTACTTGAAAAATGGAAAATGAAGTAAGTATTTTAGAAAAAGTCGACCCGTCTCACAACTAGCTCCGATGGGATTCGAACCCATGACCTTTCGCTTTACGGGCGACTGCTCGATTTTTAGATTTTTCCTAAAATACTTCATTTTCCATTTTTTCCAGTATTAAACTATGGTTAGTTTTACACAAAGTACCTAATACAAAAAGTAATCTTACACAATGATATTATGGTAAAAAATATAATTGTGTAAAATAGAGCGCTTGTTGATCTAACGATAGAACAACCATTCTGTTCTACGTTTAGATCACTCAGTAGGCCAGGGTTCGAAAATTATTTGACCTACCGTTGTACATACCAAGAAGCGCTTCACGGGTTAAAGAATCTCAGGGGGTGGGGAGAAAATCGAGCCAAATCTCACGATATCTCACCAAAGGGATCAAGAAATCGCCAAAATCGCCTCACGTAATGGATGCCCCCTTAGTGATAGGTAGATACAGGTAGGCTAAATCTGTAAAAACGGTCAACTACAACGAATAGTTTAAATAAAAAACCTTACCGCCTTCTAAACGCGCGCAAATATAAAAAAGCTCTAAGGCGACAATCAACGCTCGCTGCGCTCGCTCGCTGCAAGCAAACCAAGCGCTCACCTTACATAAACGGTTTCAGTTACGCAGTTACGCAGCAACACAAATATGACGAGTGCGGCTTAATTAATTGATCAAACGGACCGCTAATTGCGTTTGCTGAGACGATGGCTTTAGTGGTGATATGTTTATCTTGTAACGGTTAAAACAGCGCCCAACTTAGGGTCATGGTTCTATGACGTTGCAATACCTAGGCCACTGGGACAAGCAGTTGAAATTTAGTTACATAATTAGGTACCGCAGTGGTGAAGGCTCTATACATACTGATTCCAATAAGCTTCCCTTTTAGGAATCCCTGAAGCTGCAATCCAAAAGTTTAAGTTGAAGTTTTAAATACCTGGGACATTGGTTAACCAAGTCGCTTAAGGATGACCTTGACATTGAGAGGGAGCGTAGGGCCATAGTAAAACTGGTAGAGCGCTGTGTATTAGGGCTTATAATATGCTTTCCCGTAACTTTGCAAGATGTACTTAACAGGTTAAAATCACATTGTTTAGAAGTTATTGTCAGTCACTGTACACGTGCAGCTTAGGGATGAACTATAAATACACAAGGAGCATACCGGGTACTACGCAGCACCCAATACAACAATGCCTTCAAGCTGATGGGGCTGCGTCGACACTGTAGTGCGTCAGGGATGCTAGCTGCAGCGGAGGTAGATAGCCGGCGCTGGTCTGCAACAAACGCCGTAGGTCGCGTCCGGCGTCTACTGACGCCGCGTCCACCGGACGCGGCCGACAGCGTAAACCCGCGATGGTCACTCTCAGACGCGGCTCTCAACACAAACTACGATCAGTTTCTCGCACGCGCTCAATGCGAATGATCGTGAAGTTAAATATGGATGAACAGACAATTTTAAGAGTTCTTCTAGAAGAGGAGGAGGATGATGATGTTATTTTACAAATGTTTTTTTTTTGTTTTTTATGTCTTTTGTTACCTAAAACCCTAAAAAAAAGTAGGTACTAACTATGCGATTAAATATTTAAGACACAGATACTTTGTAGCCTGGAGAGGACCATAGGCTACTTTTTATCCCGGAATAATATCACATTCCCGCGGGATAAGGTAGTGTAGTCCACGCGGGCGAAGCCGCGGGCGAAAAGCTAGTAAATATTAATTCTAATAAAAATGCAACAACGAAAAAACACTAAATAAACTAAATAACTTTTTTGTTAAATTCCACGGACACAGCTAGTTTCAAGTAATTTGTAATTGAAGTCGCCAATTACAATTTGTTATTGTAATTTGTTAATTTGTAGTAAATTATATTTTGCGCATAGTAATTTGATCAAAAACGCGACGTCTCCGTACGCAAGAATGCTCCGAAATGACTGCGTAGGCAGCGTACGACCTACAGACGCGGCGCACGGCGCTCGTGCGCCGCGTCTGGCGTGTGAGAGAGACCACTACAGTGCATTTCCTTAGTAAGCATTCGGACGTCGCGCACAGCGTCACGCCGGCCGGACGCGACCTACGGCGTTTGTTGCAGACCACCGCCCAGCTATTCTAAGAAAACGCATTGCGTCCCTTTTAAAGGTAGAAACACATTTCGCTGGCGCAGCGCAGCGCAGCGCGATCGGTTTCATACATTTAGTATGGCTAGAAACACATTTCCCTAGCGCAGCGCAGCGCAGCGCAGCGCAGCAAAGCGTTTCCGCCCGGCTCCGATTGCGCCAGGCCCCCCACCACTTTCTAGCATTGTATCGTCAGATGGCTCGGTAGCGGACTGCGTAGCGGAGCTCTGCATTTTGCTTTTTACTACTTATGTTCTCCGATTTCTCCGTCAATAATGGGCCAATTTAAAAATTTTTTTTTTGTTTAGAAGAGTCACCAATTCATTATCATGTAGGGTTGTTAGATATACTGTTAAAACAGTATTAAAGTGTTTTTAGTACACTATACTTTTTAATTTTATAACAAATTGAATGTATAATTCTGATTTGATAATAAATTACACTAAATATTTCTAAAATCGGTTCAGTATTTTTTGAGTTTATCTATTACAAACAAACAAAGTGTATTTATAGTATTAGTATAGATATAAATTGCATCTCGTAATCATTCATCATCATCTTATCATCGTAATCATCAACATATTTTTTTTTTATTTAATATGTTCATGTAAGAACAGAAATTGTTTTCAAAATTAGAAGAAAATATAATGCAGATGTTAGCTCGGCAACGACTCGATTGACACTGATCAAAAATTTCGTCAGGAAACGCTGCGCCACGCTAGTAAAGTGTGCACACCCCGGTCGACGCTGCGCTGCGCTGCGCTGCGCCAGCGAAATGTGTATCTAGCTTAACTTGTAACTTTGTTGCAACGTGTGCAACGTTTTTTAGGTTACCTCCCCTACACGTGAAGTGGGTATGTAATTTTTTTTTCTTGTCTACCCCATAGTGTGGGATGTCGTTGGATAGCAATTTTCAAAACGTTTTGGGTTCGTTAAGACAGTTTTTTAATTGGGGCATCTGTTTGTGAATTATTAAGCTTCAAAGTGCAAAATTTTGTTAGAGTCAAGTGTCCCCCCCCTCCCCCCTACCAGCCAAATGGTTGTTTCTGGATACGTGAAAAAATTCACAATAGCAGTACCTACATATGACGAAGTTAAAAAGAAAACTATCACAGCTACGTAGGCTTTACAAGTCTTTGAGATATAAGACATTTTCGTAAACCGCAAATATAACTTTGTCATTCATACGAATACTATGAAAAACAAAGTTATTTTTTTCTGGCAAAAAATTACAGTGGTATTTTTGCTAGGTGTACGTAATCGGTGCTTTAAGTGAGTACGGAACCCTTCATGAGCGAGTCCGACTCGCACTTGGCCGATTTTTTTATAGTGAAGGCAAATACTGTCTTTACGTATACCACACGGCATGTTGGACTCAGTCAGACACAGGGCCTGTCCCTCGCCGCGCCCAGCCCTCCCACCAAGCCTAATAGGCTTACTTAAAGTTAAGCCTAGTTTAACATCAGGTATTTGAAAACGTGACCCACATTAAGAAGGGTAGGTATAAACCTAGAAAAAAGTCACATACAAAAAATACAGAAATAATAAACGCCGAATTAGTTTTATTTGAATTAGGTACTCGTAAAATAAACATTATTTTTGCAAATCGTTAATAGGGTCATATAATACCAACTTTAATATTATGTATTAACATATTGGCTCAGTAACATGCATCATAATGAAAATAAATTGATTACTTATAGCTGAAAGTTTGACCATAACTTTGTGATTTTTTTATCGACAAAATGTTATTATTTTATATTTTCACTTAGTTCAGTCCCTTTTAAGTACTCTTTATAGTTTTGACTGAAAACTAATTATTAGCAAAATGTGTGATCATTCGATTGGTGCAACTGTACCTACGTACTTTTCCTTAATCCGCCCCTCTAGTAGTTATCTGTATCAGTAAGACACTGTAACTCCTTTGTGACAGACATAGCCGACATAACACAACCTTAACCCTGCAAGTTAACACACTCGTAACTAACCGCGAATCACAGACGGTTATTAATTAAATTATCTGTTTAAATTATCTTGAGTTTAGGCTAAAGTAGTCTTGAATGAGTGCTTATGACAGCTTGATACTTAAAGGGAACTTTATGTGATTTTTATCCACAATGTGGTTGCACTTAGTCTTCATCACACCTGATGTTAAGTGGTGATAAGGCTGAAGATTGAAGCGCACTTTTCCCGGAATCCTCAATCACTAAGGAACTGGCTATCCTATCTCTAACTGCCGGAGCATCAAAAAGCTGAAAACATCGTTGTTATGGCGTCAGATTCAGATAAGATGGTGGTAGCTAGGCAGACGGAGTTAGAACAAGTCCTACCACCAACCAAACCAAATACAGTATGTACCCCACTGGGAATCGAACCCGGGACCTCTTGGTCTGAAATCGGTGGTGTGAACCACTAGACCACAGAAGCGGTTGTATTTAATCCTCTAAAAGTCTAAAATTGACCCCAACTGATTAATAGAAAGAAAGAAAGAAAATCATTTATTTGGGACAAAACGACATAATAAAAAAAAACAGTACATTTTACCCTCTTGTCCCAAAACGGTCCCGACTCAGCAGCACATAAGCTTGGCTTTTGACCAGCGCTAATCAATTTTGCCTTTAAAAAGTACTTAACAACCCAAACAATTACAACAACCAAACTTGAAACAACCCCGAACAATAGAACAACAGGCAAATTAGCTCTTCACCAAGAGGAAGTAAGGGAAATTGGCTCATAGCTCTTAAACAATCCTTTATTAGTACATAATTAGTCGCGGCCACTGTAGAACAAGCTGGAAAAAGTTCCCCATTGTTTTAATTCAATAATCCCCACCCCACCCCAGTTTACCCCCCCCCCCCCCCTCCGGGTGGCGGCCAAATACATAATTCGCAACTCAAATAACCCTTGCAATTTGTGAAGTAAACAAAGAGAATGGTCTTCATCGGGAGAGGACACACTGGCGAGTTATATTATACTAGCGGATTATCGCGGTTTTACCCGCGTGGTACCCGTTCCCGTGGTAATATCGGGATAAAATATAGGCTATGTCACTCGGAAAGACAGTAGATTTTCAATGGTCAAAGAATTTTCTAAATCGGTCCAGTTGTTTTTACGCACACAACTTTAGATAAAGATAAACTACAAAGTCTCAATCACCGCCGTAGAGTTGCTAGCTTATCTGTGTTCTATAGGATACACTTTGGAGAGTGCGCACAGGAACTCCATGATCTTGTTCCTTCTGCCCCTTTCCACCATCGGAGTACAAGACGCAGGTTAGCTTACCATCCCTACATAGTAGACATTCCACCCGTCCGTACGAAGCGATGTGCTAATTCTTTCTTGATGCGAGCTGCTAAAGATTGGAATTTGGAATACGTTGCCTGCGTTTGTATTCCCCGATCATTACAACCTTGGCCTCTTCAAGGCAAGAGTGAATGGGCACCTACTGGGTAAGCATGCTACACCCTAGACTGCATCCTGTCTATTTAGCAAGATGGCGGTCAAATGCTTAACCAGTGTTCATAAAAAAAAAGTTGTTTCGGAGCCTATTCGATGCAAACAAACAAACAATGAAATCTTTACTCTTTACAATATTAGTGTATAGCAGCCTTCTGCCCGCGGCTTCGCCAGCGTGGACTACACGACATTATATCCCGTGGGAATGTGATATTTTTTCGGGATCAATAGTAGCCTATGTCACTCTTCAGCTCCCAAACTATTACCATTTATTTATTTTTTTATTTATTTATTTATTTATTCAGGATAACAACAGCACAATAATAAAAAAATTACAAAGATGCAAAGTTTACATGGTTGAGGGCCAATTATAGTTATCCACAAAATAATAAAAAGAACAATAAAAATACTAGTAAAGTATCAGATAACCCAACATACAAACCGATTAAAGTTATTATTAAGATTACTTACAAACCTACTGCCCCATTCACAGCAACATCCAAGCCATGTCAAACCCAAACACTGCTCTGCCCCCGTTACACAAATGGCTTTTACATCATACTGCTCGGTAACTAGGATTTACTAGTATGATGATATGTACCTATGTAGTATATGGTAGTATTGAAGGTATGATCGATGTAAGAGGCTGTGTAAGTTGGCATGTGCAACACAGTGTATTGTTTAGATACACCATACCAAACCATACCAAAAACAACGTCACACATCACATTTGACGTGGAAGACGGACAAACAAACAAACTTTCACTTTTGTAATATTAAGTAAGTATGGATTTATGAGATTTATCAGAAACAAAACTGTAGATTTTTTTTAGGAATAGTGTGACCACACTAAAAGTTTAGTCCAAAATAAAATTGTTAATAAAAAAATAAAGTTTAAGACGATCTAATTTATGACAAAAATTCATTGGGTCGATTTCTCCGTATGGCGCAGAGGTCGTGGTTTCGATTGGGAAATATTAGTTTTATTATTCGGATAAAAAAAACAAATACTGAATTTAATAACAAAGACAAAATACACTGTTATGATTATACAGAAATCATATTTTATCTTTTTTATTGTTCGCACCGTCATTCACTCGAATCGAGTATAATATTAAACTTGCGAGTGGCGCAAGTGTGCAACGAACTTTAAAGAAGTAGTAAAATTCTATAATGTCGGGTCATTGCATGTTATTTTCAGGATAATAAAGGTACATGTACACACTCTGTATTTTATTTATTTTAGATTCACCAGCAACATATCAATACACACACTTATGATAATAAATACAAATCACAAAACTAAAAGATATGCCTTTACAGGTAAATACACCATTTTTAAAGAAGAAAATTGAAAAAATATATAAAAGCTCTAACTTATATAATTTTAAAACCTGTGTTAAAGTACTTATTATGTTTATGTTGAATAAAATTTTCTTTCTATTTTTCTAAATGCACAACCGGGTAGCACTTAACCTACCTACATCACACCTGATATTAAGTAGTGATAAGACTGAAGGTGAAAGCGCACTACTCCTGGAATCCTCAATCACCGAGAAACTGGGTATATTATCTCTAATTGCCGCGGAACACAATAATCCTGAAAACATTCTAACCAATCACGTGTTTTACAGGACTTCCGAGTCAAATCGTCCAGCGACAGAAAGAATATTCGTAAAAAATATCATCGGCGAAATGACCTTTCGGAGATTGCACGGTCGGCAAGATAATTTCTGAATAATGCTCTGGACTTAATGCAATCAACGTTCAATACACAGCAACAACATAGTATTAGGTAATATACAGGATAATTTTTTTATCAGTGCACAAATTTTTAGGATCGACTCAGAATCGGTAAGTGAACAACTTTCTCCTAGAAACATGGGTCGAAATATGACAAAAAAATTTTGACCTTTCATACAAATCGGACTATCTTCGGGTTTACCTCGTTCCCCTGGATTCTACCATCAGATCCTGACTTGGTTATAATGAGACCAAAACAGGAGTATACTCTTTTAAATAAAAAAAATATATTGAATTGGTAAATAGTATAGATAGTAATTTTTCATTTAATCCTACGACCAGCCCTTGCAAACGTTGCTTAACCGCAACGATCGCAAAACGCGGTGATAACCCACATCACCAATCGAGGTCCTGGAAGTGAAACCCATATACCCATTATACTATGACATAATTAGTATATAATTAGTTTCCGCGTGTGACTTTATTGACGCTATTTTGAAGAACAAACTATTCAGTCCGAACAAAAACCTAACGTTTACTTACATGGATGACATTATACTTTCTGCTAATAATTCATGACTCCCATGACATCAGGCCCCATATCTCGGTAACAATCAAAACGATAACGATAAAAAGTAGCCTATATTCCTCTCCAGGCTACAAAGTATCTATGTCCCAAATTTCAGCCAAATCCGTTTAGCCGTTTTGGCGTGATTGAGTAACAAACATCCAAACATCTAAACATCCAAACATCTAAACTTTCACATTTATAATATTAGTAGGATATATTAGTAGGATAGTAAGATGAACAAAATTTTTCTAACATTTAAATTAAAACGAACATTTACAAACAGAGTATGAAAATATAATATTTAAACATTTAAGTATGAATGATAATATGTATATTATATAGCCCAATAGCAATTTGTAAAAAATGAGTGAATAAAAGTTAAAGTAATTAAGTACGACAAACAAAGACTTAAAACTTATTTGTTGTAAAACTTCTCACTGATACAATGTAGTTACACTACAAAAAAAAAAGGAAATTTCGCAGGGCTTAGAGTAAAACAACTTGAAAGAAACAGTGATCTTGATTAAGCAAACTTGTACAACTATATCAAAAGCAATCCGTTATGCAGAACCAAGCCACAACATGTAGAAGGGACAGAAAACGAGAGGTATTTATTTATTAAACTTTTGTACAAAATACATAATGTAATATACAAGGCGGACTTATAAGGCGGGCGTAAATTATAACATAAATAAAATAACTAGTTAATTATTATGTAGTACTAATATCCTGAACCTGGTACTCTTGAGATTTTTGACTATAAGGAACTGCTGATTTGTTTGTCTAAAACTAATTAGTTTTGTAAAACTAAGACTAAAACTAAGTAGTCCGAAACAATTGTTTAGGATCCTCAGAGGTGGAGGAATGTTGTTCCAGCATTTGGAAGCTGCATAACGGAAGCTGCCAAGGAAAGCAGCGGAGCAGGCGTGGCGAGCAGTAGCCAGCTGTTGAGCAAGTTTACGGATCTCATAGGGTTTATGGGTTGACATCCAAAGGAGGGTACTCACCGAGCTGTGTAACATGTATTTGCTACTGTATCAAGTGAGTACGTAGGCACGAGCCCGCTGCGAGCCGCTCGCGCGTGGTTCGCAGTAAGCTCGCAGTGACCCGTCGAGTGGCGGTTTTACTGCGAACACAAAGGCGTATTCGGGAGCTCGTAGCTGGATACACGGTGACCGTGGACGAGCCGTTCTCATTGCAAGCTGATACAGTAGCAGATACGTTACGTAATACACCAGCTAGGTGAGTATCACGCTCAAGATAGCTTGCTCTTTATGTTTGACAATGCCGAAGATTTAGGCAAGCTATGTGAAACTTGCGACGGTGTTCTACAATCTACAGTTTTGTTTTTGATAAACCTCATAAATCCATAAGTAGGGCAGAGGTACCCTTTGTGGCCACTTTAAGGAATTTTTGACTTTTAAGCTAAATGGTCTTAGGTGTTTAAGACACAAATTATATCTTAAATTATAGATAATTTATCTAGCTTTAAAGATACATTTTTCTTTTTTTTTAAGTTAAATAGTTTTTTGTATATAATAAAAAATCTGTGAGAGGTGCCAAATGTACCGGTTTTGCCCACTTACTGATAGTTAAACTTTTGTAAGTATTGCGAAAAATCAAAACCAAACCCAGGTAAAATCAATATATTCTAATCCGCAAGAAACCAGTCAATTGCAGATCAACAATTTAATTGTAAAAAACAAAGGTTTATAAAGTATTTCATCCAAAACGATTTTCTTAAAATTTTCATACAAAACATTTTTTCAAACAGAAAATGGAATTTATTGAAAAAAAACTTATGACAAGGAATTCTAACGATTGTTATTATTACCTTAAAATACCTAGAAATGGTTTAAAGTTGTTTAGAAAACTTTTACAGGAAAAAGTGGCCAAAACCGGTACGCCTGCCCTACTTGACATTTTGGCTGATTAGCGTCGAATCGAAGCCGCCAACAACCAACCCTCTCATGGCATAAAATCACTTGTGAAAGCCTTTTATACGAAAATGGCGATGAGTGTCGCGAGGAGATGAGAATTACCTACTCATATATTCTTTCAAGATATAATTTCAATATTTCAATGTAATTTCTTTATTCCAGTCCAAATGGGAATGAAGCGTAGTTAATTATACTGCTGAAATACAGGATATTTTTTTTATCAGTGCACAAATTTTAAGGATATATTCAGAATCGGTAAGTAAACAACTTTCTCCTAGAAACATTGGTTGAAATACGACAAAAAATTTTGGACTTCCCATACTAAATCAATCACGTGATCAGTCCGATTTGTATGAAGAGTCAAAAATTTTTTGCCATATTTCGACCTATGTTTCTAGGAGAAAATTGTTCACTTACCGATTCTGAGTCGATCCTAAAAATTTGTGCACCGATAAAAAAATTACTCTGTATAAACAATCGCCGACAAAAAAATAGCCCTTGGCGAGTTTTTTCTCGCTACAAGGTCTCCTGCCGTAGGATTTGCGAACCGATGGCGTAGCTTCATTGACGTTCATAAGTGTTGTTAAACAAACCTAAATTGAATAAACGAAATTGAATTTAGAAATTTTAAATTTTGAACCTTTAGCACTTATCTTTTTGTGGTCCCCCGACCGAGAGATTTTTTTTTTACTTTTTAAAGATTTTTACGTCGGAAGTTGTTTTAAATTTTTACTCAACTGCGGCGAAGCCCAAAAAGAGGGTTATTATTTTGTTATTCATTTTATTATTTTTAAATTAAATACAAACTTTTGTAAGTAAATACCCATTATGCGTGTGTAAAAGAGTTGATAACCTTGAAAGGTCTTAACAGAAGTTCACAAATTCTAGCTAAGAACCATCTTGACCACGCCAGCTTTTAAAGAAAACAAACCGCATCAAAATCACTCCATTGGTTCAGGAGCCACAGAGAAACAGATAAACAGACATGACACACTTATATATTATAACCTTTTTGTTTGAAGTCGGGTTGTCACAGGTTAAAAATAAGTGAACTTCAGAATTTTATATAAACATAATATTTGTAAAAATAATTTTGCTTGCATTCGTAAATATAACTTTTTAAATTAATATACAAAAACAAATCGTTTCCAAAAGGGATTTTTTTGTTAGTAAGAAGGGTCAAACTCCTCATCGCCATCTTCCTCATCAAATCTGATGATGACGTCCAAAATGTGACATGAAGACACTACTAATTTTCCGTTTTGCATTTGCAGTACTAACCTGACCCTCCTACCGAACTCTGTGCGGTACACGTCATACACTAAACGGCGTCTGGTACCTCTTACCAGCTCATCATATTGAGTTGAACTCCGCACCCTTGACAGTAAGCGTCTGATGAGCTTAAAGTATTCTCTTACACTGAGAACCCTTTCGCTTGCTGGCACGAACTTATGTTTGTAGTAGTGTGTCACAGCAGTCATAATGTTACCAAATGTAGGTTTTATCGAATCCAAATGATCAGAGACCTGACTGCGGAGCTCATTAAAAATTGACAGGATACTACGTTTTTCTCGTAAGTGGAAAAACAGGTTCATGGCTCGACTCGTGTGAAACGGTTGGTCGTGCATTGACTGCATCTCACGACGACGGGCCAGATTCTCGGATACATACGTTGCAACCATCTCGGATAGACACAAGAAGTTTTGGAAGTTCACATCTGATCGGTCCATTTTCCAAAATAAACATTTGACAGCTTCAATAACCCTTTCCAATATATCGCTCGTTTTAAGTGAAATGATCAGCTTCTTCAAACTATTTTTTCTGCCTCTGTCTGTGGGTAGCCCACTAGTGATCTCCCTAAATAGATAAACACCAGCAATATGTATGTCGTTCAGACTTGTTATATCTTCGCCAAATAATCTGAAGAAAACTTCAAAATGAGATTCTGTAACAATGAAGTCACGTTCGTGGTCTGACTTGAAATTTTTATTATTTTGTGGAGGCTCCTCTCCGCCAGGTGCGGTGCAGTTGTCCTGAGATTTGTTACGTGAGTTCGACCGCGAATATAAATTGGATCGATCATTTGACGAAGAATTACCAGCCGAGTTATTAGTATGCGTGTTAGATGTTTCTGACGCCTGGTGGTCTATATTATCGGCTAATGTACGCGAAGTAGCACTGCATAACGCGTTTTGCGACCCGTTTTTAATTATCTCTTTAAGAACTTCTTTACCGATCTCGTTGCCAGTTTCCTTTGCCATCGATTGAACTACTCCCATTGCCAAACCTTGCGGAATTTGACTGGCGATGTTTCCACCTGTGACTCCACTAATCGCATCTCCAGCAATGTACAATCCAGTTAATAAAGTAGATGTTAAGGGGACTCGTCCGTTCTCGAGATCACATGCGACACCAACCCAACCTCTTACTATGCCTTCAGGACGGCCATTAGCAACTGATGTAACTGTATCAAGAGCCGTGCCTGTGGCCACGGCGCCTGAGACCATGCCGATGGGACCACCCAACACGGCCCCGCCGAGGCCTCCAGCTATAACTAACGTGGATCTGTTAGCTGCGTTAAAAGCTTTTCTAGCTTCATCTTCTAATCCAAGAACAGCGTTAAGACCTGCTAACCCATGTCCAATAATGGGAATACCATAAAAGAATTGTTCAAGACCCATCTTTTAAGGTAATCGCGAAATTAACTAGACCACCAATTGTGTGAGGCGGGGACGCCACGGTGCGGCTGTGTGGCGTGTGGCTCGTCGTCGTCGGAGTCACTGCTGATACCACGCCAGCGGGCGATGACTGTATCTAGGAGGGCTGCGCTTTCGCCAATACCGGCCTGGCGGAGCTCGGAGGCTGCGTTACTACCAGCGAAACCGTCTAGAAGGAATTGAAGGGAAGACCGCTCTCGAAGAACAGAGTCATCGAGGCGCGTGCGGAAGGTGACAGCCAGGCGCTCACAGCGCGCGCGGAGGGGCCCCGCCGCCGCCGCCAGCTGTGAGCGGAGTAGGTCTTGCTCCGAGGAGGAGAAGGTGACGCGCGTCAGAGCGCCCTCCCACACTAGCGCCAGCAGACAGCACACGGCCGCGTCGCTTCTCCGCGCTGCCTCGTCGGAGCTGTAGTCCGCGCGCTTCACTTCGTTCAGGCACTCGTTCAGTCTTGCTTTTACAGACATTCCAATGCGGTGTAACCTGAAAATAAATATACAGCTAAGTAAAATCCGGCGTGCTTCCTGAGGTACATAGGCTAAATTTTAATCCGATATTTCCAGGGAAACGGGTACAACGCAGATGAAACCGCGCGGACCCTCTACTTATATTTTAAAGAAGAAAATTTTGATTTATATGCTGGCCATACATACACCATTCTACCTATCGACCAATTGGCATGACGGCAGGTTTGATCCAATCTGCAGCAGGCCTGTCTCACTTCCATACAAGCGGCGCAAAATCTCCGAGATATTTACCTACAATTCTGGAAAACAACCTAATTTCAACCTTTTGCATTGCGTATAGCGTTAGAATAGAATAGAATAGAATAGAATATCGTTTATTGCCAATACTGTGTATTGCTGATGATATTGCATAAAACAAAGTCACAACAGTATATCCATAACGGACATGCAAGATTAAAACAAAGAGACTTATACCTAATTAAAATTTAAAGAATACAAAACATTAATTAATATAACTATCTAGGTACAGTATTATTTTTATCATAATATTCAGCCAGATTATAAAAGGGGTTTTGTAGTAACCAAGCCTTTAATTTAAATTTAAACATAGGTAAGTTTATGGATTTAATGTCCGTAGGCAGATGATTAAATATTTTGATGCCGGAGTTAAAAGCACTTTTGTAGCACATTTGGTTGTTAGTCCTGGGCACACTTAAATCATATTTATATTTATCTCGGAGATTTGGACGACAAGACACTTTAGTTTTGAAGTATTCATTTGTATTTTGTTTGATAAATATTGAAATTTCTAATATAAATATACAACATAAAGTTAGATAACCCTTTTCCTTAAAAATATTTCTTACTGTTTCTATGGAATATAAATTATAAATAATACGTAAACATTTCTTTTGTAAAATAAAAGTTGACTGTACATCTACAGAGTTTCCCCAGAATATGATACCATACGTTAGGAGCGGATAAACTTGGCCAAAATATGCAGCCCTAGCCACATCTATGGAAGTTGTTTCGGAAAGTATTGAAAGGGCATAGCAGCAACTAGATATCTTTTTATTAACTTTAGATATTTGAGACTTCCAATTTAAGTGGGCGTCAATATTTACCCCAAGAAAGTTTATTTCGTCAACTTCATCAATTTTTATGCTATCTTCTTCAATGTCTAATTTGTATGGATTTGATTTATAGTTCCTAAATTTAATAATTTTTGTTTTGGATAAATTTACATTAAGGTTAATTGAATTTAGCCACTGTATAGTCTTTTTTAATGTCTCATTAATACTATTTTCAAAATCATTTATACTATTGGATGAATTTGGGATGAAAATGGTTGCGTCATCAGCAAACATAACACACAAGTTTTCTGTGACATTTGGTAACTGATTTACGTATACTAAAAAAAGAAGGGGGCCAAGTATGCTTCCCTGAGGCAGACCTAATACAACTTGTTTTGACTGAGACTGGATTTCTTCAAAACTTTTTAAGTTTTTGTCAAAATGATCAATTACCGTAACTTGTTCTCTATTTTGTAAGTAGCTTTTAACAAGATTTAAGGCTAATCCACGAGCTCCTAAGTTGTCCAACATACGTAATAGAGAATCATACATAACGCAGTCAAACGCCTTGGACATATCAAGGAAGAGTCCAGCGCAAGGAGTTTTACTATTTAAGGAACCCCATATAGCCATAAGGATCTTATAGATAGCGAGTGTGGTATTTTTCTTTTTTTGGAAGCCGAACTGATTTTTGTGAAGCAAATTGAATTTATTTAGAAAATCTAACAATCTTTTATATAAAACTTTTTCAAATATTTTTGAGAAATTTGATAACAATGCTATGGGTCTATAATCACTAATATTGCTTTTGCTTCCTTTTTTAAAAAGAGGTTTTATTTTAGATTTTTTCAAGTCATCGGGAAATACACCACTTTGTATCATTAAATTCAAAATATGAAGAAGGGGATCGCTTATGTATTCGAGAGATGTTTTAATGACTTGCATAGGAACTTCGTCTAAGCCACAGCTTTTTTTGTTTTTTAAGCCGGCAACGATGTTTTTAAGCTCCTTTTTATCTTAGAAAAATGGAAAATGAAGTATTTAGAAAAAATCGACCCGTCTCACAACTAGCTCCGATGGTTGTGAGACGGGTCGATTTTTTCTAAATACTTCATTTTCCATTTTTCTATTATAAAAATTGCATTGTGAATGCAAAAAAATTAAAATTAAAATAAGTCCTTTTTATCTACTGGCTTCAAGTATATGCTATGTAAATTTGGAGATGGAAGGGAATATATTTTATTTACCTTGTTACAGCTATTTGATGCGACAAAATGATCATTGAACAGATTAGCAATATTATTTACATCAGTAACTACATTATTATTTACAGTGACATTATTGATCGTACTTTTAAATCTATTTTGCGTTGTAGTTTGATTTTTTATAAGATCCCATGTTGCTTTATTTTTGTTTGTACTATCCTACTAATATTATAAATGTGAAAGTTTGGATGTTTGGATGTTTAGATGTTTGGATGTTTGTTACTCAATCACGCCAAAACGGCTGAACGGATTTGGCTGAAATTTGGGACATAGATACTTTGTAGTCTGGAGAGGAACATAGGCTACCTTATATCCCGGAAAAGTATCACATTCCCGCGGGATAACGTTGTGTAGTTCACGCGGGCGAAGCCCATGCTTCATAAATGAAATGTTAGATTTTTGTTTCGCTAAACGTATTACAGATTTTAAAGATTTACAGTATTTTTTATAGTGAGGTAACAGAGAAATGTTACGCTTTTGATATATTTTATTATGCAATGCCCTTTTTTCTTTGCATGCGCGATGTATGCCCTTGGTTTGCCAAGTCGTTTTCTTTTTATAAGAGACTCTAATTCTTTGCAAGGGTATACATAATTTATATATCAATTTAAGAATATTTACAAATGTTTCATAAGCTACATTTACATCATCGCATTTGTACACTTCTGAAAAATTTATTTGAGATATATATTTCAAAAATATTTCCATATATTTATTTACATTTCTTTTATATACATACCAATATTTTTCAACAAAGCCTTGTTGACATGGCAGGCTAATCATTTGACCTGAGTGATCAGATATGCCCAAGTGAAGAACTTTTGAATTATAAATTTTCAAATTAGTTATGATGTTGTCTAAGCATGCTTTTAATCTAGTCGGTTCATTAATAGTATATTTTAAATTATATTTCAGCAAAGTATTTTTAAATATTGTACATTGTTTGCTGTTTTCCAATATGTTAACATTAAAATCACCGGCTATGATAGTTTTTCTTTTCGAGTATCGAGATCGGATTGTTATTTTGTGTAATAACAAATCCAGTGATTTAATAAACACATCAAAGTTTGAATCGGGGGTTCGGTATATGCATATAACGACATAATCTAGTTCAGGTAACAAGACACCACAACATTCAAAGTTGACATCCATACTTAATGATTCAGTGGATTGTAACGATTGAACATTAATATTATTTTTTACATAAATGCAAACGCCTCCTCTTGCTTTATTTCTACAAAAAGAGGCAGCCACTTTATATCCCGGTATTTGAAGAATATTTACATGACACGGCATAAGAAAGGTTTCACTAAAACATAAAATATCAATATCTTCTATCGATTGCAAAAGTTCTATTTGACCAAGTTTAGATCTAATACCTTGAGTATTCTGGTGAAATATATATAAATTAGATTTTGGAAGGCAAGGTTGAATTTCATGACTAATCCTTTGTAAAGGGACGAAAGGAAGACATTTAAGCATCTGAGATTACAACATTCGCATCACAGGTGTTGTGATCAGTTCTGTCTAAGTCTTGAAATGTATTACTTGCTATATACAAAATAAATTTGTTAATATCATTTAACATAAGTTTAATACCGCTCAAATTTATTTTACCTGTGTATCCTGAAAACATATTATGTGAGTATTCAAGATTTTCATACGACAAGACGTTCATAGTACAATAACTGTCTGCCGTCTCGCTTCAATCTGCTAGGGCTGTCAGAGGTACTACTTTATCTGTGAAAGTTATACACACGAAACGAGACAGATGGCGATACATGCGGATGCGTGCGCTGTGTGTGCGACAAGTCGAGCGAGTGCCAGCCTATTGAGACTAGTCCGGTGACCGGACGCTTGCGTTTATCATACCTAAACTCGGGAGTGAAATTTCTGTACCGTAAGGTACTAATATATGTTCTGTGTCTGCAGTTCGTCCATATTACACCATAATTTAATAACTGTCATGCCAATCCACGCCCACCCACGGTCAATTCTGCTTGATCCAATCTGCAGCGTCATGCCGATTGGACCATAGGAAGGGTGGTGTATGGCCAGCATTAGTTTGTTTGTTGGATGCATGGAGATAGACTTATACTGAGGTAAGGGAGAGTGCAGTACTAACACTTTTTTGTGACCAAAAATTACACAGTGGCTGTCTTCCGTCTCACCTACACTTTAAAAAAATACGTATGGTCATATGCATGAAGTTTGACTTAATACTCTGAGGTAACTGGAGCTCTCACCCTGAATAAAAAAGTGTCGCCAGCAAATTTGACATTTATGTATGTAGTGGCAGGTAGTGGCTGTCAGCTGTCTCATATGACCATACGTATTTTTTTAAAGTGTAGGTGAGACGGAAGACAGCCACTGTGTAATTTGTGGTGGACAAAAAATTTTTCGTACTACACTCTCCAGTTACCTCAGTATTAAGTCGAGCTTCATGGTCATATGAGAAGTTGTCTCAACAACTGACAGCCACTACATACTAAATGTCAAATTTGCTGGTATACACTTTTTTATTCAGGGTGAGAACTCCAGTTACCTCGGTATTAAGTTTAGCTTCATGGTTGGGTGTATAAACTCAAAACTTCCAGTAGGTTTACCAATTTTGAAAATTCTTTCACCAGTTGAAAGCTACTTTGCTAGCTGTTTCGTGAGTGACTCAGGATATCACTCCCGTGCGCTTGAGAGAACGCGAAGTTTCACCTGATTATATAAATAATAGGAAAAATTAAGTTATAAACAACGATGAAACGCTCAGCTCTGTTGACCTGAGCATTCTTGGTGATACACTGAACGCTGAGAATTTAATAACAACAAAAACAATAAAGAACACTGATGATACCCTACAGAGCTTGAGTGGATTAATAACGCAAAAATTACAGGAAAATAATAAAAGTATTGTATCACAGCTACAAAGTATTATAGAAACTGAAATAAGTAAAGCAATAAAAGGCTTACGAGAAGAACTGAAAAAAGACACACAACAATTATACGAACAAAATGAAACAAGGAAAATAGAAATAGAAAAGATTAGTTGCGAAATAGAAAATCTAAAACAAGAAAGTTACACTTTAAGAAAAGAAATTAAAGAAATGGAAACAAAAATAAAGAGAACAGAGAAAAGTTTCGACCCTGAGATAAACAAAAGAAAGTTCGTTCTTTTTGGCTTCCCAGAACACTTCCGAGAACCTGAATGTGAACTACTTAACAGAATACGTGGATTATTTCAAAATATGCTAGGTGTTGATTTGACAGGCACCATCGAACACACTTACAGAATCGGAAAATACAACAACAATAACAATAACAACAGACCCCTTGTTATTGAATTGATTAGTAAGAGAATGGTCAAATACTTAATAGAAAATAGAAGCTACTTCTATGGAACTGGCCTCTCAATTTCTGAATTTTTGGATAGCACAACTCGTCTACAAAGGAAAGCAATGAGAGAACAAATGATGACGGCACGAAGGGAAGGATACTATGCCATTATACAGAACAATGAGTTGTATATAGAAGGAAAAAAGGTAAATAAGAAGAACGAATTACCTAACACTAGAGAAACCCAATATCACCTAAGCAGTCAAGAAAACCCATCAGGAAGCGACCAATTCCAACAGAAAAAACAACAACATAACTTTCGGAACTACACAAACAACAGAACAACACTTTAAAGTTCTATACCAAAATATGCAGAGCATAAATAATAAACAGGACATCTTAGAGTCATTCCTGGAACAGCATCCTTATCAAGCTTTATGTCTGTCTGAAACATGGCTAACGCAAGAAAAATTACAGTTATTGCAAATAAGTGGATACAAAATGGCAGCCTCCTCTAATAGAAAGGAGCGAATGGGGGGCGGCGTCTGCGTCCTACTTCAACAACATATTGATTGCATGGAAAATAAGGATATTGCTAAAATGTCTATAGAATATATATTAGAAGTTTGTGCCGTAGAATTACAAAAAGAAAACAAATTATTAATTGTTATGTACTGGAATGGACGAGAGGAAGACATTTTTCGTAACCAATTAAGTCTAATTCTTAAATATATAAATAATAAATACTCTAAATATGATGTCATTTTAGGCGGAGATTTTAATATTAATTTACTAGAAAGCAATAGGAAAACTTCGGAATATATTAACTTAATGCTAGAATATAATTTTGTTCAACACATAAAAGAGCCGACACATTTCACACAAACTTCGTCAACATGTATAGATCACATTTTTACAAATTTTAATAACAGACATTTTCAAACCTCAGTAATACATCTAGGTTTTTCAGCTCACGCAGGTACAACCATAGACTTTAAAATAACTAAACAAATAAATCACAGTAACTGGTATACATATAAACGACTGATCACGCACAATTGTGATGACCACATCTACTGTGTTCCACAGTTTATTGAAACGAAGGTTTCTCATGCAAAATTAAGTAAATTAAGCTAATCCTACCTTACTAGAAAATAGTGTCCGTAATCCAGGGGGGCTGAACGTTGTCTCGCCGGCGCGCGCCGGGCAAAACGATCTCCACACAACCCCCGATGGGAAACTCTTACAGCTAACACCCTTATAACTACACAATGCCCTAATAGGCAGCTAAAACTTCCCGGCGCTTTTCAAAGCGAACACACACGGGTCACAAGTCCGTACCCGGACCGGGCGCTCCTCACGGCTGCTTACGGCCAACTGGTCGCGATGTCGCGCGGGCGGCGGTTGGCGCCGACCCCACGAATGAACGTGAATGAATGAATCACGCGCGGCGTGAACATCCCCCCGTCCCGGACAGTAGCAAACTGTCCGCCAACTCAATCTAAGGGCAGGCGAGAGAGGGTAGCGATCGCTCGCTTCAAAACAGAGTCCCCCACCAGGACCTCGGCAAACCTGGGCACACCATCCGACCCCGGATGAAGCTGAACAATGCGTCCTAAACGCCAGCGGAGGGGCGGCAGGTTTGGATCCTTTACCAACACGAGGTCTCCAGTCTTGGGTGGGGTCGTCCTATCCGACCACTTAACGCGTTGCTGCAAAATGTGCAAATACTCCAGATGCCAACGGCGCCAAAAACTCTGCGTAAGCTGCTGGAGCAATTCAAATCGCGAGAGCCGTCCGGAGGGCACTTCGGAATAAGGATATTCCGGCAAGGCGTTAAGCGGTCTGCCAATCAAAAAATGGCCCGGCGTAAGGGCCTCTAAATCATTCGCGTCCGAAGACAACGGACACAACGGACGCGAGTTGAGGACCGCCTCAACCTTACAAAATACGGTCGCGAGTTCCTCAAACGTGAGGACCGTCTCCCCAATAACGCGACGAAGGTGAGTTTTAGCGGCCTTTACAGTTGCTTCAAAAATCCCTCCCCAGTGGGGGCAGGATGGCGGGGAGTACTGCCATCGTACCCCTCTGCGAGAGAGTGTGGATCCGATCTCAAAATTATTCCTATCCAAAAATTCACAAACTTCCTTTAAATACCTATCGGTGCCCTTGAAATTGGTTCCACAATCGGACCTTATTAACGACGGCATTCCGCGGCGAGACACAAAACGATTCAACGTGGCTACAAAGGCTTCTGTGGTGAGGGCACTAACCACCTCCAGGTGGACCGCTTTAGTGGCCAAACAAACAAATACACACAAGTAAGCCTTTTCCGTTCTAGCATTACGAAGCCGCGATGTCTTAACGGTAAATGGCCCCGCAAAATCCGTTCCAACTCCTGAGAAGGGCATCGATTCGTTCACACGATCGGCAGGCAAATCACCCATCTGGGGCTGCATCGTATCGGCGCGCAAACGATAACACGGGAGACAACGAAAAATAACGGATCGGATTATTCTCCGCGCTGACAAAATCCAGAACTCTCGTTGGAGGAGCGCGGTCAAGGCATTACAACCGGCATGAGCATTCTTTACATGTCGGTCTGTAATCAACAGTCTAACTAACGGTCCATCCTTGGGGAGCAACAAAGGGTGGCGTGATCCGTACGGCAGGTTGGCATGTCTGAGCCTACCTCCGACACGCAGCAATCCGGTACTGTCCAAGAAGGGATTCAACCGCACCAAGGGTCCCTTCAACTTGGACTTACTTGTGCGCAGGGCTTTCAGCTCCGGTTCAAACTCTCGCTGTTGCGTCACTCGCAACCAATGCAACAGAGCGTCTTGCCGCTCTTGTGGGGCGAGGACCGGAGACAACGATTTCTCCTGAGGCTGGCGACAATTTCGCACAAAGCGCCTCATCCAAGCAGTCACGCCGAGCAACTTATCAAGAGAACTGTAGCGGTCTAACAAAAACTCCATCTGCGGAGCCGCCACCGTCTCCACGGCGTGAACACGCATGCCTAGGTCTGGGACTCTGGCCACAGCCGGGGTGGCAGGCCATGAGCGCTCAGGCCGTAACAACCATGATGGACTCCACCATAGGTGGTGGTCCACTAACTCAGGCGCCTCGCAGCCGCGGGAGGCACAATCTGCGGGGTTCAATTCGCCCGGTACGTGGCGCCAAATCAACGGGGCCTTTGAAGTCTGAATTTGTGAGACCCGGTTGGCCACAAAAACCTCAAGGGTGTGGACTGAACTCTTCAGCCAACAAAGGACGACCTGGCTGTCAGACCACGCAAATATCGACTCCAAGTCGACACCGTTTCCCAAGGTGTCGGCAACATGATTGAGTAGCCGTACTAAGAGAGTGGCGCCGGACAACTCCAACTTCGGAATGGTTAGCCTAGTCCGAAGGGGGGCGACCTTACTCTTGGCCATAACTAAGTGTACGGCGACAACGCCTGCTGCATCCACCGTTCGGATGTAAACGGCTGCCGCGTATCCGCTTTCGGACGCGTCACAAAAGCCGTGCAGGGAGGCTTTAAACTTTCCCGAAGGCAGCATTTGCCTCGGTATACAAACCCGATTGACGTCGGGTAGGGATGACACGAACCTCACCCACTCTCGTAGGAGGCTACCAGAGAGGGGCTCATCCCATGACAATTCCGCAGCCCAGAGCTCCTGTAGGAAGCACTTCATCGAAAACACTACAGGGCTGAGCCAACCGTTCGGATCAAAGGTACGGGCTACAGTGGACAGCACCGTGCGTTTAGTCCAGACCTTTGGGTCTGGCAGTTCCAATCTATATGTGAACAAATCCGGGACTGGTCGATACTGGACTCCCAAAACAGACAGCATGTCTGGAGTCTCCGGATTTTCAAAGAGGAGCGGCTCTTGCTGGTGGTCCTTAGGCAAATCTGCCAATAGGTCCGGTGAGTTAGACAGCCACTTCCGCAACTCATAGCCACCAGCCCTCAAGAGCGCAATCAGCTCATCACGTAAGACGAGAGCCTCATCTAAGCTCGAGGCCCCCGTGCAGATATCGTCGACAAATAAGGCCCCCCCCTCAATAAGAGCAGATGCCCGGGGATAGCGTAGCCGTTCGCGCTCTGCGAGCTCCAAAAGCGAACGGATCGCCACAAAGGGGCTCGACCGCAAACCATAAGTGTTGGTGTTCAGCTCGTAAGCCAACATCGGATCCTGGGGATCCTCACGCCAAAGGATGAGCTGGTATCGTCTATCCTCCGGGTGAATCACGGTCTGTCTGAACATCATGCGGATATCGGCCACAAAGACGACAGCGTGCCGGCGGAAGTTGGTCAAAACATCACAGACATCGTGATGCAACTTCGGCCCCGCATGCAGACACTGATTCAACGACACTCCGGTTGACGTGGGCGCTGAACCATCAAAGACCACGCGGATCTTCCCATTGGAAGTCTTCAAAACAGCGTGGTGTGGCAGGAAGTAATGTTCCACATTACGCCAGTCCAACTGCGAGATGGACATGTGCCCAAGGTCCAAATACTCCCGCATGAAGTCTATATACTTCTCCTTGAATGCGGGATCCCTGGCCATCCTACGCTCCATGGACAACAATCTCTTCTCGGCCATCGGTCGGGAGCTCCCTAAAGGGGGGCGAACCGCCAAGAAGGGCAAACGGGTAATCAAGCGACCCGAGAGGAGGCGCCCAGTGTTGTTCTGGTAGAACAATTCGCACTCCTCGGCTAACGGATCCAACCGCTTGGCAGTGGGGGGTTCCTCCACCTCCCAAAACTTTTGGAGAACGTCGGACAAAGTAGAACCGACAATGGTCTGGCGGTCTACCGACGGGGTCTCTGGTGTCTGTGGTACCTTTCCCATCACCACATGACCCAGCGACGAGGACAAGGCGACAAGATCGGCTGTCTGCAAAACTCGCTTGCTTCCACACAGTACACGACCGAGGACATCCGCACCAATCAACAAGTGTATTGGGCCCGGTCGGTGGAAGGAAGGATCAGCCAAAGCCAGTCCAGACGTCAGCTCAATCGTGGATGGCGGCACTCGCACTTGCGGGAGTGGTCCAACCACCTTATAAAAGACTATCGCCGAAGCACCGATCTTCGGCCTTGGCGTGAAGTGGGGGGAGAAGGAGAACTCAACTCGACCAATCGGATCAGGGATCCGCGAGTCTCCCACCCCCCGTACCGCTTCGTGATGCGGCACAAGCAAAAGACCCAGCTGTCGGACAAGCCACCTGGACATTATGCACCCCTGGGCACCTGAGTCCAAAAGGGCACGCACCGTTACAACATTGCCCTTAGGTCCCCAAACATTCACGGAGGCTGTTGGCAACAGCACAAGCTCCGGAGGGGTGGTTGGGTCCGACAGGGGCGCCATTAAAAATTTTGGGGGGGTACTTGTCCCCCTCGCGCCTGAGTCGGCGCGCCAAATGTGGGACGCTCGTACCGGGCGAGCGGGTCCCAATCGGGTACATACTGGCCCCGACCAACAGCACTCCTAGGTGCAGGGTAATACCCGTGTGGGGCGTGCCTCGGTACATAGTACCCCAATCGAGGCCTCTCCATTAGGGGGGGGGAGTAGCAAATAGGGCCCGTGCCCATCGCCACCGTGGCGTACTCTTGTGGTACCCCCCTACCCCCGCCCGTGGCGGGGGCGTCTCTCCTATAGTTCCCCCTCTCCGGGGGGGACTGAACGGGGGGGCTAAGCCCCGCCGAATCTCTAGGGGACCGGTTCCGGGCTGCCGGGCCCCCGCCCGTGCGCGAGGAATTCGAACCCCGGTCGCTCCCGGCGTCCTTGCGGTCCAAACAAAGGAGGGGGTGATGCCTCCCTCCGCAAAGACGGCAATCCTCGGTCTGGGGACACGCCGACTGCATGTGTCCCCCCAAACACCTATAGCACCATTGGCGCTGTTTCGCAACGGCCCTCCGTCCCTCTGGGCGGAGGCCTCTAAATTTGGCACATTCGTGCACCACATGCCTATCTCCCCTGCAATACCTGCACCGCTCACTCGGTGCGGGGGGAGGGGACTGCTGGAAGGCAGCATAGCGATTGGTCGGGCGACGGGGCTGTTCCCTCGCCGCCACCATACGACCAACACCTGGAACCGGGGCGGGCTCCAGGTGGTCCGTCACCCTACATTCGTCCTCCAAAAAACGAAGGAGGTCCGCGAAGGGCGGGAGATACGAGGCGCTGTCGCCTCCGTACCTCTGCTCGAAACGCCCCTTCATTTCAGCGGGCAATTTGGCGAGGACTATGTGCAGCAGTACAAAGGACCACTGATCCACCGGCAGGTCCAATCGCCTTAGGGAGTTGACCGCTGACAGTAGCGGGTTCAGCAACTCCCTCCGTAACAGGTGTACCCGCGTGATTCGCGGGAGGGCCAAAATCGTGGCCACGTGGGTGTCCGCCAGTAACCGGACATTCTGGTACCTGCTAACCAGAAGCTGGCGAGCCACCTGGTAGTTGTCGTCACTGATGAGCAGGTGCTGGATTACCGCGCTGGCCTCTCCTCGCAGGGAGGAGCGCAAATAGGCCAACTTCTCGCTAGGGGATAAGTCCCGTCGTGAATCCACCAGACTGTCAAACAAATTAATGAAGCCCATCCAGGCTGACAGATCCCCATTAAAAGTGGGAATCTCCAATGTAGGCAATCGGCCTAGCAACGCCGTCGGGGTAGGTTTGACCTCCCCGCTCAAAACCGGCTCCCCCTTCCGAACAGCCAGGGCCCTCTCAGCCGCCTCCGTGAACTGGTCAGCCAGCTCATAGGCCTGGGCTACATCCTGCTCCAGCTGTTCCGACACGGCATCATCAGCTGGGGGGTTCTCCATATAATACGCGCGACACTCCATGGCGTGGCGCTCCAGGTCTTGCAGCCGAGCTGCCAGCCCGCCATACCGAGCTAGCAACGCGCCTACCCGGTCGGCTCGGTCTATTAATGTGACCGCACAAGCAAGCCAACGCAAAGCTCCTTGGATGCCAGCCCTGGATACGGCGAGCGGATTCGTAGGAGCCATTTATAATCCGTTTTATAAACAAAGCAAACAAAGAAATATAAAAGTGGTAAACATCAACAAAAAAAACAATAGAAATAGGTCGCGTCACGATAATATAAAACACAATTAAAATTCGGACGACATACACGGACCCTACTATTTTCATAAATTATTAGCAACTTACCAATTTCAAGGGCTAACAATATAACGGTATAAACAAAACGTATAGGATTAACGGTATGGCATAACGGCACGGCCAAGTCAACCTCGCAAATCAACTACTAAACCGTTATCAACAAACAAAAACAAAACTATTTTTAATAATAATACTCGTAATTTAATACTACTAATAATTAAAACTAGTTCCACTTTTTTAACTAGGCAAGCGGACTCGGAACAAACACTAGTATGTGGTACTAATAAACAACACTTTCGAACGAAACTATTCGTCAAATAAACCCGGACACACAAAAAAAAATATACACATCTAGGCGAGTAAACTCGTATCAGATCACTAGTATGTGGTACTAATAAACACACTTTCGAACAAAACTATTCGTCAAATAAATCCGGACACACAAAAAAAATATACACATCTAGGCGAGTAAACTCGTATCAAATCACTAGTATGTGACAACAATTATATAAGTGTCTATCTATTATCGGATCCACCAAGTGAGAAACATTCGCTTCGAGAATTTACTAGAACAATTTCTTAGTACTTCAAATCGTCTCGGGATCTTCAAATACCCTCGAGATTTCAACAAAAAAAAATAATTTTTAGGTACGCTTTTTAGGTAAGCTTTTTATTTTTACTATGAAATTTTATGTAGTTAATTTTAATATGAAAATTAATTATATCAACTAAGCTCTGCTACCAAAAATATGATCACGCACAATTGTGATGACCACATCTACTGTGTTCCACAGTTTATTGAAACGAAGGTTTCTCATGCAAAATTAAGTAAATTAAGCTAATCCTACCTTACTAGAAAATAGTGTCCGTAATCCAGGGGGGCTGAACGTTGTCTCGCCGGCGCGCGCCGGGCAAAACGATCTCCACACAACCCCCGATGGGAAACTCTTACAGCTAACACCCTTATAACTACACAATGCCCTAATAGGCAGCTAAAACTTCCCGGCGCTTTTCAAAGCGAACACACACGGGTCACAAGTCCGTACCCGGACCGGGCGCTCCTCACGGCTGCTTACGGCCAACTGGTCGCGATGTCGCGCGGGCGGCGGTTGGCGCCGACCCCACGAATGAACGTGAATGAATGAATCACGCGCGGCGTGAACAACGACTTTATAATAAAGATTCGATACATAAATTTAAAACACATTTAGGACAAATAGACTGGAATAAAATACTGAGTAAAAATAAAAGTGTAAACGAAAATTATAACGCATTTCACAATATTCTCACAGAAACGTTAAATAAATGTATACCTAAAAGAAAAATAAAACTGACTAAGCATAAAAAATTTTGGCTAACAACAGGTATAAAAAAATCATGTCAAAACAAAAGATTACTAAAAATACTGAGCATTAAATCTAATAATCACTTAATCAAATCACATTATAAACAGTATGCAAAAATTCTAAAAAAAACCGTTATATGTGCCAAAAAACTACAATACATAAATAAAATAAATAGATCTCACAATAAAGTAAAAGCAATGTGGAGTATAATCAATGAAAGGACTAACAAAAAGACAACAAAGCAAAAATGCAACCTACATCTAAAAGTAAATAACAATCTATGTTCAGATCCAAAAGAAGTAGTTAACATTTTGAATATTTTTTTTGCTTCGATTGGCGAAACTAACACTACGGCAGGTGGTGGCACCGGCACTCCAGTCATCTGTCCCACCCAAAACACTATTTTCCTTAGCCCAGTGGAACCAAAGGAGGTTTATAAAATAATAAAAAAATTGAAAGACAAAAAGAGTCAAGGTTTCGATGAACTGCCACCCCATTTGATCAGGGAATGTGCTGACGAATTAACTTTGCCCTATTCCACGTTAATAAATCAATCCTTTCAAGAAGGTGTTTTTCCCGCGCTTTTGAAAAAAAACAATAATAAAACCCATCCATAAGAAAAATGAAAAGACAGACCCAAACAATTATCGTCCCATTGCCCTTTTGACCACATCTTCGAAAATATTCGAAAAAGCAATGTACGACCGCATCATTAATTTCTGCGATAAATATAAGATCCTCGATGAATGTCAAAACGGGTTTAGAAAAGGTCGTTCTACAGTTCTTGCCGTCTACAAATATATTCAAGAGGCACTCAAAGTACTAGGTTCAAAAAAATATGGAATAGGAATCCTACTTGACATGACCAGGGCTTATGACAGGGTTCAGCATAAGATATTATTGAGCAAATTGTATGGAATAGGTGTTCGCGGCATGGCTCATAAATGGTTTGCTTCTTATTTAAAAGACAGGCAGCAGCACGTAGAAATTGAATATTTCGATTATAACCGTGGAGAGATTGTAGACATTCAATCTGACTGTAAAAATATTAATGCCTCAATTCCTCAAGGCAGCATTGTTGGGTGTCTACTATTTCTAATTTATATTAATGACCTCCCTAAGATCATGAAGGAACCATGTATTTTATTCGCGGATGATATTTCTCTACTCACATCATGTGAAAGCAGCTCTGATTTAGAATCAAAATTAAATTCAATTATAACTAAAACTTTTAACTGGCTTAACGAACATAAACTTGAAATAAATTTAAACAAAACAAAATTAATTACTTTCCATCCACATCAAAAAAGAACATTAAATATTACCTACAGTTTCAACAATAACAAAATTCAATGCGTTAGTGAATTCAATTTACTCGGTTTAAACATAGATACAAATTTAAATTGGAAATCCCACATCCAGAAAATAAAATCTAAATTATCTAGCTTCGCGTATGCCCTCAGAGAGGTGAAAAAAACTACCAATCTAAATACTGCATTGGTCACATATTATGCGTACGCCCATGCTTGGCTGAACTATGGAGTGATTCTGTGGGGAAACAGCACAGAAGCTCAATCTCTATTTACTCTTCAAAAAAAACTAGTGCGCATCATAGTCAACATTGAACCAACGGTCAGTTGTAAACCATATTTTAAAAAACATAAAATCCTCTCCTTGACTTGTATTTACATTCTAGAGATATGCAAATTTGTCCGCAAATATAACGAGTTTTACTCAAAACGTGGGGATTTACATGTAAAATATCTGAGACATAAAAACAAAATAGCTATTCCACCTGACCGCCTAAATCTATGTTCGTCAAGCACATACACAATGTCTGCCAAAATTTATAATAAACTCCCAAATAGCTTTAGAGACGAAAATAATGATAAAATATTTGTAAAAAAATTGAAAGAATTCTTAATCACTAAATGTTATTATAATTTACAAGAATATTACAATGATAAGATATAAGTAATAATAAAAACTACTAAAAACTAAATTATAAAAAGTAATAATTAATAAATTGAAAATTCATTTGATCTCATTTAAAACATAGGCACCTTATTACTTTACTACTTATAAAATAAGTGTTCCTCTTCTCCAATCCATTATTATTGTTGTGCCCGACAGGGTCCATAGTGATTCTTAAATATTACCCTTCATGTAAGATCCTTTATACACTGTGATATGCAATAAATTATTGAGTATTGAGTATTGAGTATATATTTTATTCCAATACTAGCCTTCCGCCCGCGGCTTCGCCCGCGTGGACTACACGACGATATCCCGCGGGAACCTTATATTTTCCGGGATAAAAAGTAACCTATGTCACTCTCCAGCTCCCAAACTATCTCCATACCAAAAATCACGTCGATCCGTTGCTCCGTTTTTGAGTGAAAGACGGACAAACGACAATTTTTGTCAGCTGGTTTGTATGGGAAAAGAAACAGGGACTGAATATTGATGAAAAATATAAATAAACTTTTTCAGAAATCGTCATCAAAAATTGTTACTTTCACTATTGGCATAGTAAAATACTTTTACTATGCTATTGGTCAAGAGATGGCGCTGACCTACACCGCAATATTCTAGACCGCGAGTTTTTTGACGAATATAACCTCGCCAATGAAAACATTTTCAAGATTTATTTATTTATATTTATGATTGTACGGACTGTACGGAACCCTCGGTGCACGAGCCCAACTCGCACTTGACCGGTTTTTTATTTATATATATAGATTCAAACGGGAACGGGTACCACTCGAGTATACAATGCGGTTGTACTAGTTACTAATAAAGGACAGATAGGGGAAATGTGTCCAAAATGATTCCCCTAAGGGAAATCGGTTACTGTATCCAAAATATTATAGTAAGAGCAAACATTGAAAAGGTTTTGGGTAAGTCATTTAAGTGTTATTATACTGACATGTCATTATTGCAGTTTGATGTTATATCTTTAGATTTATTAGAGATTTTCTAAACCTCTACTAAAGGATCATTTTGTACACCTGGGTGTCTAAAACGATCCCATACTATCTTGTTTGGTTAACCCATACATTTTTGGTTCAATATATTTTATGAGCTCAACGAGTTCTCTCTCATGCTTAGGTTAGGTGTAAACACCGTTTGCTTACTGCCCAAAGTCTTAACTGCACCAACTGCGTTTTTGTTTTTAGCACCATTACAGGTACAAAAAGCTGTCTTGTCGTACAGAAAACTCACTCCCAGTTTTGTCGGTAGGTTTTTCTTTGATAATGTACGTGGCATGATCTGTAAAAAGTACAAATAGATAAGAAAACAAAAAAAAACATGACTAATTTTAAATTGTTTTTCAAGTATGGTAAAGTTATTCCTAGGATCGTTTTATACCCACTAAAGGGGATCGATTTACCCCGAATGTTAAATTTCCAAAAGTTGTCGAAGTATGGCCACAAAACATTATCTTGGTGAGATCAAAACGAGTTTCAAATGTTACTGAATATCAATAAAAACTACCAGGAAAACTTTCATTCACATATCAACAAAAGAATTTTAACAATTTAACTTTGATTGCAGGCTTATCTTAGATCGAAGACAGATATTTTCAATTTTTTGCAATAAATCGACGCACTGTACTCACACATGACACTTTATTGGGCTACTGAGTGGAGTACAGGGAGACGTTAGCCAACAAATCGCAAAGATGGCACTAGTATTTTCGTTGAAACTGTAGGGAATCATTTTACCTCGAGGGATCATTTAGTACACCTTTCCCCTAGGTACTAAGATATACCAACGCTGCGCTACGTAAATAAGCAACAATTCCTCATTACTTCTTGGATGACCTCTATAGTTATCTCATGTAATTAAAACTGTTTCAACTGTCGTTTAAGAGATATACCTAAAATACCTACTCGGAAATCGCTAAACACACAGAAAATATACGAGGAATGTTTGATGTTGTTATCGGATGACCTTGATTGCCAGACGCAATATTGTCAAAACGGAATTTCGCCGGCCGGCTTCAATATACAAACTATTACTAGAATAAGTTTTTTTTTTGTAAAAACTTCGTTTTTAAGACAAGTTTTTTGTTGACTGTACTTTAATGACTGTAATTTTATTGTCATTTAACTAACTAACTAACATGGCAAGTTAAGAAAAAGCTTGTAAAATACCCTGATTTTTTACACATCGGTGTAGCACTTAGCCTTCATCACCCCTGATATTAAGTTGAAGTGGTAGAATGGTAGTAGTAGCGCACTACTCTCGGAATCTTCAATATTTGAATAACCAAAAACCTGGTGTATGTACCACGCAATATTCTAATTTAATAAGCAAAAGACAATATTTTTTATTTTATTTTACTTTATATACCTACTAATCATTTAATTCTCCAGGGTTTTTTTATAGTGACTTACAGTTTAACCCAATACGTTTTGGAGAACAGTTACCTTATACTAAGCGCAGTTTAATTTCCTTAAAATAATAACTTACAAATTAATAAACAAATTAAAAAATAATAATACTTAATTTAATTAAAATGTAATAAAATTGAAATACAGGGCGTTCTAAAACTATGGTCACATGGAGGGAAAGTACCTTAAATACTGAAGATATAATATTTTACTTAAAGGAGACTTCATTTTTAATTTAAAAAGATAACGAACTGCATTCAAAGAATTTCAAATAATCGCCTGTCTGAACTGGGAATCGAACCCGCTGAATGTGAAAAAAAAATCTTTAATTTTATTATACCGATCGAAAGGCTCAACTATATGCATTTATTTCTACTAAGTAACATAGCATCTTAAATAAAAGGAAGACTACGAAATTTAACATTTATTATTGAATAACAAGTTTGTGCAGCATTATAATGGATAATGGATAGCCTATATTCTGTGACCGTCGTGCTAACAACTGACTTTAACATTTTAATGTAACACCAATGAGTGAAGATTAGAGCAATTTATATCTAATTTCCCTATCATAAGTGTTTAATAAAGTTATAATGTGATAAGTAACACCGCACCGCAGTATCGCACCTTCCCCAATATCCACTCGCGACTTTGGAACTAGTAAACCTAGCCTACTCAATGCAATTGGATTGTCCACCTTGTTCCGCAGTATATACCGATTCGTTGCGACGCCCATTTCCGAAAAGTTTTCGCCGTGGCTGTGTACAAATTTTCTATAACTCGACTGGCGTGTCAAGCGCCATAGAAGTTGATTGCACGCCTATTGTGCCATCAGCCATGTATATAAAAACACATGGTTTTTTTTTCCTTTTTCACTGGTTTAGACTTGATTCATGTTTAGTTGACATCAAAAGATGGCACGATACGTTATTTAAATTGATTTTGAAGAGGTAAACTACGTGTTTTTCCTGAAATGGAAGGAAAGTGACTTTATATTTTCAGATGTTTCAAACCTTTTGTGATGTTGTTTAATTTTTTTATTGTATTCTAAAAAATGGTAAATAAAATAGTTTCTAGAAACATTTAAAGGTAGGTAGTTAACACGTGTTTATATCTTTTAAAATTTAAAGATTTTGAGTGGCTTTAATATACTAGGCAATGGCATAGAACTGCTCGTCTTTCGGCAAATCTGTTAAAATTTGTACGACTTTGAAATAATAATGGCGACGGCGCGTGTTCAGTAACTCAAATATACAAAGTACTAGCTTTCCGCCCGCGGCTTCGCCCGCGTGAACTACACGACGTTATCCCGCGGGAATGTGATATTTTTCCGGGATAAGCAGTAGCCTATGTTCCTCTCCAGGCTACAAAGTATCTGTGTCCCAAATTTCAGCCAAATCCGTTCAGCCGTTTTGGCGTGATTGAGTAACAAACATCCAAACATCTAAACTTTCACATTTATAATATTAGTAGGATAAGCCAATGCCATTAAGGAAACGAATAAAAAATGGCGGCGAAACTAAGGAGAGAACGAGAACAATTTACAATCAGTGGTTCTGGTTACCTATAGTCCCACACACCTGTCTGTTCCGGTGACATCCGTGACAGAGGAGCCACTTGCAATACGAAATTAGCTGTCAAAATAGACTGTCGTATGAAAACTGTTTTAGTTCCAAAGATTATCACCGGAACAGAAAACGTTGTCGCACTGTACATTATATTTTGTGCTTGACGTGCTCTTGTAAGATGTCAGACACTGAGGACGGTATTCATCGAACTCCCTTCAAAAAGAGAAAGCCTTACCAAACAATACTCTTTACATAAAAATATACCACTAACCTCAATATTTTACCAAAAAATACTACTGTAGTATTGAAAATACTACATCTGGTGACACTGGTTATAGCACGTCCGATTATTATTTTTTCTAGTCTTCTTTATATTGTTTTATATATTTCGTTCCGAAGCACACCATATTGCCTCGTCATTAGCTTTTTTGTCGTTTTAAGTTTTTTTAAAGGTAAAAAATAATTTACTTCATTAGTTTATTTTTTATTTTATTTTCATCAATCCAAGTATAAATATATTAAAGATAGTAATAATTTAATTATTCCATTATTATTTAAAAGTCTTTTTCAACTAAAACGACTCCTGTGACGTTTCAAGTTTGACAGTTCAGAGATGTCCTGTAGTAAAATCCTATCGACTTATATTATATATTTTTTTCAAGAGTCAATGTAATTTTTTTAAGTTTAAGATTTAAGATAACTGTTTTCCCACAACTTTATGTAACAAAAAATGTCAGTAGTGTTTGTCAAAACTAACGTTACATCGCACCTCAAAAGCATCGATGAAATAAAAAAATGCACTCTTACACACACATTGTATTAGTTAGGTATCAAAAAATCGAAAAATTACTTTAATTAAATTTACATGCTTGTTTTGTTCTAGGTACTTTATTTGTTAGTTTCAATCGATTAAAAAATAACACGCCTATCGTGTCATGCGCCACACGTTAAAGAGTACCTACTTACCTACCACTTTGAAATTATTCCATATTACTGAAAAATGGAAAATGAAGTATTTAGAAAAAATCGACCTGTCTCACAATATTTTTCTATATAATTACTTTATTTTCCATTTTTCAGTAATAAAAATTGCATTGTGAAATTTTGAATGCAAAAAAAAACTAAAAATTAAAATAATATTCCAAATTAATTCGTCTTCCAAGCGACTGAAGCCTGAGGTGCTTTTGGCGCTAGTTACAGTACACTATTTTTGTTTTAAGATTATGTTATGTACTTAGGTTAGTTTTCGATTTCGGCCTCGCGCAGAATTATCTGGCGTGCACTCTACCACAGAATAAATAATAATACAAGTAACTCTACTTATAAATTGCCTTGAAAATAAAGAAAGCTTGCCTTCGTGAAGACGCGTTGGCCGCGCCGCGTCCCGTTTTGTGTGTACGCTGCGGACGAACTTCTGACACTACGGCGAAGGTCGCATCGCCGGCAGCAGTTTGTATTGTATGTAGAATATGAATCAGTAAGTAGTGATGTGATGTTAAAGTGTGTACCTAACGTACCACAGGGTAAAAAAACTACTACGTCCTATATCCTTCATAATATGATTCGTGAATGAAAACGTAGGTAGGTATTATGAATACGTCTCGGCTGGGTAAAGTATTGCTACGATTTTTTTTGTATAGTTTTTAACTGCACTGGGTTTTCTAGCCCTTTTATCCTCCCATCTCTTCGATTGTGTGACTTGACACTTTGGAATAGTGTTGAAACGCTGCGTAGAACATTTTCTACTATTTGGTAGTTTCTTTAACTCATTTTACTTAAGTACCTTCAACTTTTTGATTTATACCCAAGGCAGATAGCGGCAATGATAAAGTTGTTTAATTTGTTTCCCATATTAGGTAGGTAACTTTAATTAAGTCCCTACTTTTTTTATCCCCATAACTTTATAAAATATAAAAAGTGTCTGTCGCCGTCTGAATGTCTGTCAGATATATTCTGTCAGATCAGATAATTATTTTTACCTTTTTGCGTTTACAATGCCATTTACAGTGACACAAGCTTTTCTGTTCCGGTGACAGCCGTGACAGAGGAGCCACTTGCAATACGAAATTAGCTGTCAAAATGGACTGTCGAATGAAAACTGTTTTAGTTTCAAAGATAATCACTGGAACAGAAAAGCTTGTCGCACTATATTTAGTAGGTATACTTACCTACTTCCGTCGTAAGAAGGTTGAGTTAAGTTGAGTTGAGTTAAGTACATTCGCAATTAGTAAAAAAAGACGCATCTACTAGTATTTTTTTAATTTCATATTTGTGAACGCAACCTTAAAATTTTCGCTGATAAAAAAGACGTATCTGCTTCAAAACACAATGTTTAGGAAGTAGAAAAGTCGGTACTGACGCACAATAGATAGAAAAGACGTATCTGAGGAGATACGTCTTATAACTCTATAAAATATTGGTCTAGAGTCCGCGCCACATAACTTGGATTTTGTCAGAGGGCGCTGATCGTCGTGCTCGCTCGGAAAAATGAGCCTTATTCCCATGTTATAATTTTAGTTCCAGATATTGACACGTCCCAAGTTATATGGCGCGTACTTTAGTCATAAAATGAAAAGACGTATCTGCACGGTCATAGAAAGAAAGGACGTTTCTGCGTAGATGCGTGTTTTTTTTGTGATTTAATCTGCGATAATAGCGCCTAAGTAATGAAAACAAAGTGATATTTAATTACTAAGGCTGCTAATAATTATAATATTTAAGTAAAGTAAAGCAACATCAACTTCCTTCTCAATTCCTTTACTGTTAGAGCTGCGCAGCTTTGGAATAGACTTCCGTCGGACATCCAAGACAGTCGGAATGTTCAGTCGTTTAAAACGAAACTGAAAGCGCACTTTCTTGCACAAATTGCTCCAATCCAATGAATCATCTGATATTGTAAAGTTACCCACTATATAGTATATAATTTATGTATTGTATTTATATAGTATATAATATTTATTTTAAATATTTATTATATATTGTGTTAGGTATTTATTTATTAGGTATTGTCTTGTATTTATTTATTTCATATAGGTAGTTTTGCACTTTACGTCACCTGCTTATTTATCTATCTCTTACACGTTCTAGTTTGACTGGAAGAGATCCCTTTTAGAGATAAGTTCACCTTTGCTCACATGTTTTAATTATATTTTGTTTATGTGTTTTTTTTATGGGCAATAAAGAGTATATATATATATATAGAGATATAATAATAATTTAAATAAAAAATTTGCACGAATCTCTGTTAGAAATTTAGTTATTAGAACCTGTGTCTTTATGAAGAGCATAAATTAAATTAAAATTATCAAAATATGAAATGCTTTCTAGATAATTTATAAATTAAAAATACTAGCCAATTTTAGAATTTTAAGTATAAATACCTAGGTACTTATTTCAAAAATACATTTTAATGTACAATTTTTCATTTTTTTACTACTTACTTATACTTAATTATTATTAAAAATAAACAATTTAAACACTGTAAACAGAATAAAAATTTCAGGACTCAGTGTGGGAATCGTTCATTTTGCAAGATTTGATTCAGACTATACAATACAACACTAGTTCTAATGTATACAAGTGCTAAAAATAGTGCTAAGCCACACCACAAAATAATGGTAATGGCCACACACAGCCGGTGTAGGTATAATATAATACAATAAAAATTTTACAGTGAAGTGGCCTACGTGACTGGTGGTACATACCAACATCGAGTAGGTATATTTACATCAATGGGTACAAACGAGAGAGATCCAGCCGCACCGCTATCAATGAGTTCCGATGACGTAATCGTCATAAGAATAAACAGTCATGTTCGCTGAATATTAACACAGAATAATATTTGTATTCATTTGAATCTAGTGTTTGATATCTGCCTACTATGTGTTGATGAATTTTCAATAGTATCAGAATTGGGTGTGGTAACCTATTCTGATTCTTTTTATTTAAATGTTAAGACCTATAATTACACACTCACTGCCTAAGAAGTGTTATGTGTTCAGATGTATGTGTCGCAGGCGGTTAAATCCGGCAAATGTTTAAGTATGGCAGCATGTACCCCTCGGAAGTCCTGTAGAACACGTGATAGGTTAGTAATTTCGTGGTTTTTTTTGTGACTCCGTCAACTAATGGGACGATAAAATAGCTTACGGAAAAAAATATCGGCCTAGGCGTTTAATTGAATGGCGGATTCAACCAGTTGGCTGCGACATATGAATTTTGAATTTTTGAATTTTGAATTGATATTTTTCTTTTTTCATTAAGTAAGTACCAAAATATCTTACTCAACATCTACATTGTGGTATACCTAGATACTTTATTTTTGAAGAATGGAGCAAATAAAATCTAATAGATGATTAAAATGAACTTCCAAGTGAAGTTCGATTACTATTATAATTCCCATCATTCATCATGTAAATAGACATTTAAATAACAATTTAGTCACAAAATCAATCTAGATTGACGAACATTCCATTTCAGTCATCAATGTGAAGGATGACTACCACCGGTCCCAAAAACGACAGAAGAACCGACAAGAAACTCACCAAAAGTACTAGTATAGTATTATATTATCTGTGCCAAAAGCAAAGAATAATATACAAAGTGCAGGCAACATCACACCAGGCTTTAAAAAACTTTTTCATCCCATCGATTCGAAAAGCGATGATTGTTTATCTAATAACAGGGTCCAAAACGATTCATTGTTTACCTGTTATGACAAGAGGGTATAAATGAGATTTGAATTTTGAACAACTTCATAACAGGGTCCAAAACGATGAGATTTGAATTTAGAACATAATTAAAGAAAAGAAGCATTGGTTGGAGTGTAGCAAAGGGTGTGCAGTACTTAAAAAAAAATTCAACTGATTTTGTATGGGGCCGGGACTTTTTTCGGGACCGAGAAATTTTCAAAAACGGAATTTTATAAAATTGAGAATATCTCGTAAACGGTGAGTCGTAGCTAAAATCTAACAAAATTTTCACGGCATCCCCGGAGATACTTATAAGGAATCTGATGGACATATATTTTTTTATTTAAATTTTTTTTTATTTCAAAACTCAAATTTTTTTTCTTGCCTGACTAGCGCTATCATTTATCCGAACGACAAAGAAAGGTAGGTAGTTTGAGTTGTCTTTACTGCTTTTCTTATAGAGGGGGATGAAAAGCAGAGTGTATTACTCGGCCGCAAAATTATTTTCACCTCGGGCGGCGTATATTGAATCCCTCGCTGCGTTCAGGTTTCTACTTTAGAATCCCTCGCTGCGCTCGAAATTCTACTCTACAATCCTTCACTGCGCTCTGGATTCAAAATAGCGCCCTCGCCGTAAATATATTATTTTGCTCCCTTGTAATACAATCTACTATTTCATCTCTCAGATATTTAAACTGAGCAGCGGGTCCAAAACTATCCGTTTCACCCTAGGGTGGAAATGAATTTTAAGAATAGAACTGAATTTGGTTAGAGTCAACCATAGAGTTACCTCATCGGCGGCAATGAGAAAGTTTTCAACTAATTTTGTATGGGGACGGGACTTGCAAAATTAAAAAAAAATATTTTTTACCAAAACGAGAATATCTCAAAAACGGTAATCTCGTAGCGTAGCTAAAATCTTACAAATTTTCAACAAAAAAATTTTTTTATGAAAAAAATTTTTTTTTGTTATTTCAAATCTTAAATTTTTTTATACACCTATTATAGAAAAAACAGAGAAAGCGAAGCCCCCTGCCACGTTTCTTTTATTTTTTTAGATAGTTTTAGTTGTCTTTATTGCTTTTCTTATAGAGGGGGATGAAAAGCAGAGTGTATTTACTTTCCTTATATTCGAAATGAAAAGTAGAGTGTATTACTCGGCCGCAAAATTATTTTCATCTCGGGCGACGTATATTGAATCCCTCGCTGCGTTCAGGATTCTACTTTACTTACTTTACTTACTCTAGACTCCTTCACTGCGCTCTGGATTCAAAATAGCGCCCTCGCCGTAAATATGTTATTTTGCTCCCTTGTAATACAATCTACTATTGATTTTGGGTTTAAGTTTTGAGTTCATGTAAGTAAGTAGGTAGATAAAAATGCAAATGAAAAAAATAATAAAAATAAGTACCTATTTATTTGTTAACAACAATATTGTTACATACATTTGGGTTATGTTAGGACTGTCTAGTGAGTAGGTATTACAGTGTATACAGGGCGTCCAAATACAAATACAAATACAAATATTTTATTTGCCATAAATAGGGTACATAATACAGATGGTCAAAATAAAAGAAAATGTCGCTTAAAACCTATTTAGCCATAGTACTATAGCATGCAAAAATTATTATGTCAATGCATCGACCACATCGATATAAATTATTAAGTATATTCTAACCGTACCTATTAACTTCTTAAAAATTCACCCACCGAGTAAAAAGTATTTTCGAGCAGCCATTGACGCAAGGCCCTTTTAAATTTAGTCGTCGGTAAGCATTTAATGTCATTTGGTATGTGATTATAAACAGTAATGCACATCGCATAACAATTATTTAGGTAGCATTTTGTTCTAGGCACAGATTCTATTACTAGCCTGTTAGGATCTCTATTACTTCGACTCGTTAAATCCTTGGACTTCTTAAAATTATTTAAATGCTGGTGTGTAAAAACACTCACTTCTAAAATATAGATGCACGGTAATGGAAGTATTTTTAAGAGTCTGAAATAGGGACGGCAAGGTTCGTCTGGCGCTACGTGACATATTGCGCGCACACATCTTTTTTGCGCTATAAACGCCTTGTTGTTTTCCGTTCCGTTACCCCAAATCAGTAGCCCGAACTGAAAGATGCGAAACTGAAACATGCGATTATTTGAAATTCTTTGAATGCAGTTCGTTTTCTTTTTAAAATAAAAATGAAGATTCCTTTCATTAAATTTTTATATTTTCAGTATTTAAGGTACTTTCCCTCCATGTGGCATAGTTTTGGGACGCCCTGTAAATTGAGCCAGACAGCCCCGCTTTTTCATAAAACTAAGTTAGGTATACAAAATAATTACTAAAATATATACTTAAAACTGCTTCTGTGTTGGTTGTGCCGGTCTGCGTGTGGGTATATGTATGTGTGTGTGTATGTGCGTGTGCGTGCGTGTGCGTGCGTGTGTGTGTGATCTCGTTGCGAGTTTCATTATCCAGTGATTGAACTATTTCCATTTCCAAACATTGCGTAATTTCACTGGCGTTGTTTTCACCTATGGTACGGTTTTCAAACTGTTTGACGTTCCCAGACTGTAAAATGGTATTAAATGGTAACTTGACTATAAGCAGTAATAATGCTGGTTTGCCAATGCTTAAAGCTTCTGATGTAACGCCATCATCTCCTGGGCTTTTCTTATATTTGAGACTTTCGAGTGCGAAATGTATTTCATCTTTATTAATTCCTGGTATTTCGAACACTAACTTAGGTACTTATACAAAATAATTATTAAAATATATACCTAAAACTTCTTCTGTGTTGGTTGTGCCGGTGTGCGTTTGTGAATGTGTATGTGTGTGTGCGTGTGCGTGTGCGTGTGCGTGTGTGTGTGTATGTGAGTGTGTGTATTCTCGTTGTTAGATTCGTTATCCAACGCTTCAACAACTTGCATTGCCAAATCTTGCGTAACTTGACTGACTCTGTTTTCACCTATGGCTCCAGTGACCGCATCTCCGGCAATGTACAATCCAGTTGCTAAAGTAGATCTTATGGGGCGTCTACTGTTCTCGAGATCACGGGCGACACAATTCGCCCCTCTTATTACGCCTTCAGGACGGCCATTATTAACAGATGAAACTGTATCAAGAACCGTACCCGTGATCACACCGCCGACCGGCATACAGATGGGATGAGTGACGGCCCCGGTGGCAGCGCCTCCAAGTGCAACTAACCTGGATCTGGACAAATTTGCCAGATACCTGTCGAATTCATCTGGAGGCCGTGTCATTGGGTCTCGTTTGTATTTTTGTTGGCTTTTCAACTTATATACGTTTACAACGTTCAAAGGTTGTGTAGCTTCATCTGAGCCAGAAACAGCGTTAGGACCTCCTAACCCATGTCCAACACTGGGAATACCATTAGGATTTTGTTCAAGCGCCATCTTTTTAGATAATTGGGAAATCAACTGGACCACCGATAGTGTAAGGCGGGGACGACACTGTGCGGCTGTGTGGCGTATGACTCGTCGTCGTTGGAGTCTCTGCTGATGCCACGCCAGCGGGCGATGATTGTATCTAGAAGAGCTGCGCTTGCGCCAATTCCGGCCTGGCGGAGTTCGAAAGCTGTGTTGCTTCCCGCAAAGCAGTCTAGAAGGAATTGAAGGGAAGACCGCCAGCTGTGAACGGAGTAAGTCTTGCTTCGAAGATGAGAAGGTGACGCGAGTCAGATTCAGTCAGACAGTTCACCGCCGCGTCTCTTCTCCGCGTCTCCGCGTCTCGTTGGAGCTGTAGGCCGCGCGCTTTACTTCATTCAGGCACTCATACAGTCTTGCTTTCACAGACCTTCCAATGCGGTGTGACCTGAAAGAAGTATACAGCAATTTAAAATCTTCTGATTATTGCAGACATGTGCAAAAAATTTAGGTTTCAATTCAAATTCAATTTTTTCTGTATGACTAAAACAAGTAACTGATTGGCTGTATGTCTGTGTGGCAAATGATTAGTTAGTCCAATCAACTAACTTATCAGATACACTTTCAGAACAAAATATAGGAAATGGGTATTTTCTTACTACATCAGCTCCAAACGAGAATAACAAACTTTTTCCTTTTAAAATATCAGTAGATTTGTTTTTTTTATATATTATTTTTATGCAATCACAAAGCAATTTTTGTAAGTAGGTATAGGAAAAATGTGATAGTAAAAAACCACGAGCCCTATAAGTAGCTTGAAATCTATGATATCACGCCTGAAAGCTACTTATAGTAGATTTGTTGTTGAAAAGGCCCTCCTTGAGTTAAAAGATTATAATATATTGAATATTTTTGCGACAAAATTCAAAACCACGATAGTAATTATTTAGTAATACAACAATTATTATATAAAAAAATAAACAATTATTTAGTAATATAGAGATAGTAAGTGATATGACTGTATTGCACCAAAACATTGCGGGGTTGTTTAGCAAAAGAGACATTTTAGAACTCACTCTTGATGAACTCGAAAGAAAAAACATTAAAATAGATGTTCTGTGTTTCTCAGAGACATTCGTAAAGAGGGGCAGTGAAAAAATAAGCACTAATGAAATTTTGGGAAAATCTCAAACAATAATTATTAAACAAGTAAGTATACTTAATCAATAATTCACAAAAATTTCTCAACCCCCGACACAAAAACTCTTAAAAGTCAAAAAATTAAATTTCTCTCTCAGTAGGGGGACCGCACAAATAGAAGTACTAAAAGGGCGCTTGTACACTACACTGAATTTTACCGTCCGGAAAAAACCGTCCCTATTTCACATAGGGTATAATAATATATACGTTGGGGGTCCCCCGACCGAGAGAGGAATTTTATTTTTTGACTTTTATGAGATTTTGTGTAGGGTGTTTTTTTAAATTTTTAAATTTTATTTTTATTTCATTCCTTTTAAATTAAGTATAAGTACTTACACACAAAATTAAGTAACAAAGTACCAAATGTCGAATCGATCGGATATAAGGAAGTAAGTCAGATCCCGTCATCAACTAGAAAAGAGCTGATGATCTTTAAACGGCTGAACAGATTTTCATGAAACATGGCCAAAAACACTCGGACACAAAAAAAACTAAACGAAAATCGGTTTATCCGTTTGGGAGCTACGATACCACAGACAGATACACAGACAGACACGTTAAACTTAACACCCCTCTCTTTTTGCGTCGGGGGTTAAGGCGATGATTCCCGACCGAAATAGGCACGCTAACGCTTGCTCGGCCGCGCGCGATACACTTCACGTGGACGCAGCGGCAGCCGGCAATGAACTGTGAACTCGCGAGCGCCCCGCGAATCGAAAATCACTTAAAATCCAATTAAATACCCAATAAAAAATTTAAAATTATGACGGCCGGTATCCCTCGGCTAATAAAAGACAATTATTTTCGTATATTTTTCATTAACTAAAACCAAGTATACTGCAAGTAATACGATATTTGGATTACGATTAGACGGATGTTTGGGATTTTATTTGACACAGTAAAATATCACCAATCGAAAAAAAACGGCCGGAAGCACTTATCTAGTGAGATAAATAACTGTAAAATAATATATATTTTTTCCAAGCACTTGTGATTTTTAAATAAGTACTTGTGATTTGCGAGTAATCCTGAATTTAAAATACCCTATTTTGGGGAATCGCAGCCTTAAGGCGATACTCGAAAAAATTATGCTGAAGCGAGATAGCAATGAGAAAACGACGCGCTTGGCAGCGAGACCAATTTTGCAGATTAAGGCCCGTGGTATCGCCAACGACCTTGGCCATAGAAAAGTGGCCTCATTTTCCCGCCCGCTTCCCGCACCAAAACAGCTTAAACACACGTTTCGTCAAAACTATGTATTTTTTTAAAACGAAAAATGCTCAGTTTTAAGTTAAACAAGTTAGCAATCTTTTCCTGAAAGAAACGTGAAAATATCACTTGTAGTTTAGAAGCAGTAGCGTATTTCAAGTTGAAAACAGCTTCATTTCAATGGTTTTTTTTAAATAGTATCTTAAAGACTATGTTTTTTTTAAATGCTCAGATTGAAGTTTATATATCAATATTTAATATATTTTAATTCTGGATTCATCAGAAGGCTAATTTATGAGTTTTAGGGCCTCAAAAATGATCGTTTCACGACTACATGCACCTTAAGCAAAAAACACACAAAATCACTTAGTATTAAAAAACTACAGCGATTTAAAAAAAAATGCTTCTCTACGATCCTAAATATTATTGGTGTCCACCTGAGGTGTCCACTAATTAAACCAATTTCCAATAGTGTAAGTAAGTAACCCCATTTAAGAATAATCTTGAATTTTCGTATTTTTTGAGGATTTTTCGAAAAGAAACAGTGTCGAGGCAAAATCATAAAATCGTGTTTTTGAAACTATACCATCCTAGGTAAAATGAAGAATTATATACTTATCCTATTACCAGATTTGTAACAACTGTAACCGTCTTATAGTTTTAAATAAAAAAGTCCATACTTTTTCCGAGTAGCGCCTTAAAAATCAATTTGAGTGATAGGTATTAAGAGCGGCCAACCCGTCTTACTTTTTAACCGACTTCAAAATTTGAAGAGGAGGGTATGTTTTTTTTTATATGTATGTACACCGATTACTCGAAGACGGCTGAACCGATTGAAATGATTCAAACGTTATAACATCAGGGGCCCAAGTCTGCTAAATACAAATGCACCAAATGGAGTCTCAATAGAGTGTCGATAGGGTCTCAGTTGAATGGTTTTTGGCATTTGGTATTCTCTTACTGTTTAGTCCGAAGCCATTCTATCCACACTCCACTGATACTTCATCGAACTACTATTGATGTTTTCGGTAGTCTGCTATCAATTGTATTTGAATAGAATTGTAATTATTGATGCAAACGGTATTCTCTTGACTATTTGACAGTTGTATCGATGGACTTTCAGTTGTTATTTAGCCATTGAACTGCCATCGAACAACGACACCTTTTTACCACGTTTTTACTAGGTTTTACTAGATTTCAAAACGATTTTATACTATCTTCCCGATGAGCTAGAGACTTGAAACTTTGAACATAGGTCAGAACTGGAAGGCAATGCAATATCATGGTGTCATTGAGCTGATCTGATGATGGAGCCGGAAGAACGCCACAGGAACTCTATGATGAAACCATACAACGCCATCGAGTTAGGGCTCGTTTGAATCGTCTTGACGAGTAGTCTGTTGGGAAATATTGTCCAAGGGTCTGATGATGGAGCCGGAAGGCCACAGGAACTCTGTAATAAAACCATGCTACCCCATCTTGTTTGGGCTCGTTACAATTGTCTTGACAAGTACTCTGACGGGAGACGAGGTTCAGGGTCTGATGATGAAGCCATGCCAGGAGCTTAATATTAAAACCATGCAACCCCATCGAGTTTGGGCTCGTTTGAATCGCCTTGACGAGTACTCTGTTGGAAAATAGTGTCCAGGGTCTGATGATGGAGCCGAAGAAGGTTGCTCCTCCGTACTCGCTCATACCCCGTAGTCGGCTCGTACTATAGTTTGTACAATAACCAAATAAATAACCTACATTAGTACCTACTTTGAAGTCGGGCGTGAAATAGAATGTACCTACTATACATGTTTTTTTGTTTTTGTTTAATCCCGCCCGACTTCAAAGTACCTAGGTACTTAGGTACGTTATTGAATGAATATAGTACTTATTAGAGGTAGGTAAGTATTATTTCTTACTTTTTGGTGGCATATTTTTAAGGTGCTTTTATTTTTTTGTAAAAATTATTTTTATTTTACAATTTTTAGTGCAAACTAAGAACCTCCTTTTTGAAGTCGGTTAAAAACCAAAACCTTCTCCTAAATGTAAGAAAATACCTTTACTGAACCCCGCATCTCAAAGACAAACTTACATAAGTACATACGGGTCAAACTGAGAACCTCCTTTTTTGAAGTCGGTTAGAATAACAAAACCTTCTAAATGTAACAAATACTTTTCTGAAAACCGCATCTCAAAGACAAACAACATACGCACGGGTCAAACTGAGAACCTCCTTTTTTGAAGTCGGTTAAAATACCGAAACCTAAATGTAACAAATACTTTCTGAAAGTGAAAACCGCATCTCAAAGATAAACATACATACCTACCTACATAGTACATACGGGCCAAACTGAAAACCTCCTTTTTGAAGTCGGTTAAAATACCAAAACCTCCTAAATGTAACAAATACTTTTCTGAAATCCGCATATATCAAAGACAAACGTACATACGCACGGGTCAATCTGAGAACCTCCTTTTTTGAAGTCGGTTAAAATACCAAAACCTCCTAAATGGAACAAATACTTTTCTGAAAACCGCATCTCAAAGACAAACCTACATACATAGTAAGTACATACGGGCCAAACTGAAAACCTCCTATTTGAAGTCGGTTAAAATACCAAAACCTAAATGTAACAAATACAAATGCAAATTTATACTTTTCTGAAAACCGCATCTCAAAGACAAACATACATACTTACGCACGGATTAAACTGAGAACCTCCTTTTTGAAGTCGGTTAAAATACCAAAACCTTCTCGTAAATGTAAGAAATAGTTTTCTGAAAACCAAATTAAAATCGGTTTAGCCAAACGCGAGATAATCGCGAACAAACATTTATGTACAAGACGTCTCATTCGCCATTCACATTCCATTTCCATTCGACTGACACTCCACCGACATTATATCGAGACTTTTAAGAAATTTTAGCAGAATACAAAATTTGGCACAATGGAAATGTAATGTCAATAGGATGTCGATATAATAGAATTAATGTAATCTCGAAGGGCGAATCACTGAAGTTTAATATTCGTCGAACTTCACTTACAGGTAAGTTCGTTTGACTTTCTATAGTTGGTTATTGTAAAATAGCAGACTTGGCCCCCAGGTTTGTTCCCAAGTAGGTCCCATTTTTAGAAATTTTGAAATCGGTTCAGTATTTTTCAGGGAATCTTGAAAATACTGTCGTTTTCGTTACCACTTTATGTGAATTCACAACGTATCTTTAGGCATAACTCCTTTGTTTATAAACCGATTTAGATGATTCTTTTTTTGTTGAAAAAGGGATAAGTACCTTAAAAAGAGTGAAATAAAAATTATTTTTATAAAAAAATAAAACCGCCTTCAAAAAAATGACATCAAAAAGTAAGAAATAATCCCTCACCGAATAACGTAAGTACTTTGAAGTCGGGCGGGTTTTAACAAAAACAACAAAAAATTGTAGGTACATGTTTCACGCCCGACTTCAAAGTACTTACTTACGTTATTCGGTGAGGGATTATTTCTTACTTTTTGATGTAATTTTTTTGAAGGCTGTTTTATTTTTTTATAATTTAACATTCAGCTGGATGAAACAATAAACTTTTTTAACCATGTTTGCGTTGACGGGTTGACGATAGACGGACCGGGAGGCTTATCACGTAACTTGCAAAAGCCAAGCGATAGCAGAAATTGCGCAATTATTGCTCTAAAATCGCTAATCGAGTTGAATTTACAAACAAATACAAAACTCCATAAGTACTTAGTACGAATAATTATCCTTTGATAATATAAGTAAGTATGAGGATAAATAATAAAGTAGACGATTATTTGAAAGACCGCAATGAACGACAGTGTTTGATGTAATACTAAGTGCTGATATAATGTATAATTATTAAGACAGTTGTAAATGGTGACGATATAATATTTTTTTGTAAATGTTACTCCAATTTAACGCTGATAAGTTTATTGCGCCTGTTCTTCTTATCGGTTAAAAAAGTCTTGAATGGATAGTAGGAAAATATTGACGATACAAAAGAGCTTATTTGTAAAGTCAAGTTGAATAAATATATTATTTTATTTTATTTTATTTAAATTATATTGCTTCATTTTACGAATTGTGCAATGTTTAGAGAGCACAAATCAAATCAAATCAAATCAAAATATTTATTTATTCACATAGACATAATAAGCATGTAAGTAGGTACGTTTATGAATCGTTAATATTTTCCTACCACCCATTCAAGACTTTTTTAACTGACAAGAAGAATGGGCGCAAGAAACTTTTAACTTTAATAAAAATAAAAATAAACTTAGCTAATATTGAAGATTGCCCAATGATTGAACAAAAGTTTGAGCGAGTTTAATTGTTATTGCACCATATTTTTCTATTGTATCGTGTAGAGTAGGTATTGCCCAATATTTAAACAGTTTTTAATCTGCCTTTTATTTGTAAGTAGGTACTAATGTTTCGTCCACCGACGAAGTTCCAAAACTACAGCAGCAGCTTAATCTTATTTGGACATAAGTATGGGGCGTTTGTGCACTACACTGAATTTTACCGATCCGGAAAAAAACGGATGCTTGTATTTTAATAATTTAATCATTTATAATTTGTAAGAATTTATTTATTTCGTGTAATTTCAATGTTTCGAACCCTAAACTACACGAAATAAATAAATTCTATTATTTATTTATACTTAATAATTAATTATTAAAATACAAGCATGCGTTTTTTTCCGGATCGGTAACATTCAGTGTACAGTAGTGCAAAAACGCCCTTTCGGTGCATACGGGATCGACACGACACTATTCACGAAAACATTGCGCAATTTGTTTTTTTTTGCAGTACTAAGTGAGCGTCTCTTTCAATCTGATTGTATACAATTAAATATTTGTACAATGTTCTTGTTGTGTCTAAGGGCCGCGTAAACGAAGGAAAAAACTATACTAAGTTAGTACTTAATATTATTTTAGTACGAACGTGTTTGAAGGCTTTGATATTCTGTATATGAAATGAAACCCATCATTTGACTTCCCTTTAAGCTCATTAAATCGTAATGTGAGGCAGGAGCCCCGGTTATGGCCACTGTTAGCGGTTCTGGCCTCTTTTCACAACCACAGTTTCATACCTAATTAAAATAAATAGTACTTACCTAAGATTATGACCTACTTAGGTACCACTTTGAAATTAGTCTGAATGTAGGTATTTAGTTCGTCTTTCAAGCGATTGGATTGCTTTTGGCGCTATTACAGTAGGTAGGGCAGGCGTACCGGTTTTGGCCACTTTTTGCTCTAAAAGTTTTCTAAATAACTTTTAGCCATTTTTGATAAAGGCAATTAAAATAAGGTATTTTAAGGTAATAATAACAACCGTTAGAATTCCTTATGTCATAAGTTTTTTTTTTCAATAAATTCCATTTTGTTTGAAAAAATGTTTTGTATGAAAATTTTAAGAAATTTGTTTTGGATGAAACACTTTATAAACCTTTGTTTTTTTACAATTAAATTGTTGTTTTGCAATACCCTCCCTACTTAGATAGGTCCATTTCTTTTGTTCTAAGGTTATGTTAATAGGTTAATTTTCGCTCAGACTGGCAGTCACTCTTACTACTTATAAAATTGCCTTGAAAATAAAGATAGCTTGCCTTTGCTGTGAAGACGCGTTGGCCGCGTCCCGACTCCCGACCGTCACGTTGTGTACTACGCGCTGCGAACGAAACGAACTTCTTACAAGCCGGGCGCCGCCCGTCGCCCGCCGCCGGCGCAAGTCGCAGTTTGTTAATAAAGTTTGCTACGAATTGGAATAGTGTTGAAATGATGCGTAGAAGAATTTTTCTACTATTTGGTAGTTTTTTAATTCCTTTTAGTTACTTACTTACTACTTTTTGATTTTACCCACGACAAGATAGCGGCAATGATCAAGTTGTCATATTTGTTTATCTTAAAACATCCATTCCTTTTATAACCCCTAAAATAAATAAAATAAAAAGTATACTTGTGTGGTTGTCCGAATGTCTGCCAGTTTCATTTAAAAATTTCGATCACTTTTTTTTGATGAATCTCTGTTATGCCTAGTTTACACGTATTAAGTGATTAACTTAATTTTAAGTAGTAAAGTGTTAACACGTGTTATAACTTAAATTCAATTTAGTTTGGTTACAATGGACGAAGGTACTTTCCTACTTCGCTAAATTAGTGCCTTCACATGCGAACTAAAAGCAAATTTAGTAAAGACCACGCCTACCGGGGAATACGCGCGGTGCGGGAGGGGGGGTTACTTAAGCAAAAATAGACTCGATTCTATTCTACTTACTCACTTATTCACTAAATCGTTTACTTAGCACTTGTGACTAAAGAGCTGTTAAGTGACTGTTTACACGCGTGAATTTAGTTAAAATTAACTTAAAATTTAGTTAATTACTTCCTCACTTAATACATGTAAACAACCCATAAGTGTATGAATAATAGGCGCGCAAGGCGACGCTAACTTCTTTGTTGATAATCATACAATTTTGTATTTTAGGCTATGGTGACATGGTTCATTTTTCAATGACCTCAAAAATTTCCGCGAGGATTTCTGCGTTCTGTCTGCGCTGACCCTAAGAGTAAATAAAAACCATACTTACCTAGTTATTTACAATATTTTTATTTTTATTAAAAAAAAAAAAATTATTAACAAAAATAATAATAATTTTGTTGACTACATACATTTTCGAATCACAGTATGCTTTACTTACATAGAAACTTCAAATTTATTTAAGAGCGTGCAGTCTGCACACTAGCGCCACCATTGGAAAAAAATTATAGTGCTTAAATAAAGATCATATTGCGAATTATCTCTCTGTAGTGCACTTCGAAGAAGCTTTGTGGTACTTTCTATTCCTTTATCTATATTTTCTAGCTTGTCGTTTAATTTGGAGTTTTAATGCTAAAAGTGGCCACTTTTCGCAAAAAAAACTGAATTAAACTAAACGACAGGCTAACAAATATCCTTTAAGGCTGTGTAGTCAGCACACTAGCGCCGCCATTGAAAAAAAAACATAGGGCTTAAATAAAGACGAAATTGATATTGTAAATTATCTCTCTGCAGTGCACTCCGAAGAAGCTTTGTGGTACTTTTTATCGTTTAAAGGATATTTGTTAGCCTGTCGTTAAGTTTAATTAAGTTTTTTTTGCGAAAAGTGGCCACTTTTAGCAATTAAACTCCATTAAATTAAACAAGCTAGAAAATATAGATAAAGCAATAGAAAGCACCACAAAGCTTCGTCGGAGTGCACTACAGAGAGATAATTTACAATTTCGTCTTTATTTAAGCATTATGATTTTTTTTCAATGGCGGCGCTAGTGTGCAGACTGCACAGCCTTAAATCCTAACTCTTATTTATAACATAACAAAATCTGACTTAGTTTACTAAAAATTCTATTCGGATCCTAAAAAACATTAAAAATTTATATTATTTATTGGAATAATATCCGAATAAAATAGAAATGTTAAAATTATATCCTACTATATTATAATATTATAAATGTGTAAGTTTAGATGTTTGGATGTTTGTTACTCAATCACGCCAAAACGGCTAAACGGATTTGGCTGAAATTTGGGACACAGATACTTTGTAGCCTGGAGAGGAACATAGGCTACTTTTTATCCCGGAAAAATATCACATTCCGGCGGGATAACGTCGTGTAGTTCTTGCGGACAAAGCCGCGGGCGGAAAGCTAGTTTTTTATAATTTAAAAAAAAAGAAAAATCAAAATGTATATAATTTTCAGAAACTTTTGATACCTACGACTTTTCATTGGGACGTTTATATTTTTTTAAATTGTGGACAAGAATAGTAGCACTAGCAGTGGTATAAAATGAAATAGATCGCTTTAGAATTTCAAAAAATCTTATCTTTGAAATTGAAGTATTAGAAAAAATCGACCCGGCTCACAACTAGAGTGCGCGCGGTCAAAATCGAATATTAATCTTTGGTTCGATGAACTCAGTAGCGCCACCAATGGAAATTAATCATTTACGATTTATCAAGGGCTTAGAATAACAGTTTCGGTTATTTTGCGCAAATAGAAGAGTAAAGTGCAATTTTTAAAGTATATTTTCATGGCCTCAAATATAAGCATTAAGTTATGGATCTCGATATTGCTAAATGTGGCCACTTCTGGCACTATCGAGATTCACGACTTATTGCTTAAGTTCGAGCTGTTAAAAGTATATTTATAAAATGCATTTTACTCTTTTATTTGCGCAAAATAACCAAAACTTGTAATCTAAGCCTTTAATAAAATGTTATTGATTTATTTCCATTGGTTGCGCTACTGAGCTCATCGAACCACCTTAACCAAAAACAATGCAATGAAACTAGCGCCAAAAATGCCCCAGACGCGCGCAGAGTTATTTGACAAGCACTTTAGCTCCGATGCCGCGATGGGATGATTGTTAGACGTGTCGATTTTTTCTATTAAGTACTTCATTTTCAATAAGAATAATTGCATTGTGAATGCCAAAAAATATTTTTATTTTTGCTACAAATATTTAATAAAACTTCAATTCTATAAATAAAAACATATATAACATATTTATTTTATAAGTAATCTAGTTTATCTCAGTTACAATAATTTGATACAAATTAAACCTTATTATAATAACTTAAAGTAGATTTTTCGAGCGTAATGTAGAAATACCTTTTTTAAAAACGTGCATTTAAAACTTTATTTCAACATAAAACTTTTTTTTTACACTCTCAATCTCATGTTATTTATACAGTGGCGGTCACATAATTATTAAAGACACCAGTCGATTTTCATACAAACGAGGTAACTTTGAAGCCTTGGTTCTCCGCCAGAGATTGACCTAGCTGTGATCAGATGATTGCACTCTAGAAAGTGATTGGAGGAGATTCAGATCGCAATACACACCCAACTGTTCTGATCAGCATTCTAAAAGATATAAGGATATTTTTAAAAAATCCGCAACGTTTGCATAAAATTGTATGGAAATCCAGAAACTAAAAACTCTGATTCTTATATCTCTTATAAGTCTTATAACGCTGATCAGATCAGTTGTTTGTGTATAGCGATCTGAATCTCCTCCATTCACTCCCTGGATGGCCATCATCAGATCACAGCTAGGTCAGTCGGTGCTTGGCGGAGAAACGAGCCTTCAAAGACACCTCGTTTGTATGAAAATCAACTGTTGTCTTTAATTATGTGACCGCCACTGTATATATTTTTACGTTCTCTTTGTTATTTTGAGAACTTACAATCTTATTATATCGCAAAAAGATTTGTTCAACTCTCTGCGATATATAGATATTATATATCAATCTATTAGAGACCTTACTGTTACCACATAGAGTTTATTTTACTTTCTCTCTATTAATCATAGCAAGTATAATTTATCTATGTAGATTATATTATTTGAATATTTCATCGTTCGATACGTTTACAGTCTTTATTGCCACCACTAAGAGCTCAAAATCACACGCCGCTCTTCTCAAAGCCAGTCATGTACAAGCTGTCATCATCAGACACATCTCATATATCATCGCCCGTATACCTATCAACATAAGGTTCATTATGCTAGTAGACGTTTCTGAGGGCTTCTTCAAGTATCTTCTCTAGTTTGGGCTGTACCTAAGTGGCCACTTAAATAATATGTAAGTATGTAAAGACGTTTGTTTTTATAGTTCATAGACCTTTGAACCATTTAAAAGATCTTAAAATCACACGCCGTTCTTCTCAAAGCCAGTCATGTATAAGCTGTAAGCATCAGACACAATATCATCGCCTGTATTCCTTTCATCATAAGGTTCATTATAATAATAAATAATAATAAATAAATAATAAATAAATAACTTCTTACATTCACACCAATTATCTAAGCCCATTTTAATTTCATTACGAAACTGTATCATGGAAAACTTGATAACGGATAAATATATACTTAAATACTTTTTGTTTGTAAATACATACTTAATATACATAGAAAACACCCAGACCAAGACAAATAGACACGTTCATGCACACAAATATTTGTCTTGTTCGGGAATCGAACCCGAGACCACTGGCGCAGAAGGTGGGTAGCCTACCCCTGCGCCAAATCGGTCGTCAGTCGTTTCTAAGGGCTTCTTCTAGTATTTTCTCTAGTTTGGGCTGTATATTCACCTAGGTGGAAACTTAAATATGTATGTAAAGACGTTTGCTCTTATAGTTCATATCTTTGATCCTTATTACCATCATTTGTGATGCATTTGTAATGTTTGTGATGATTTGTGAGCTCAAGATCACACACCGTTCTTCTCAAAGCCAGTCATGTACAAGCTGTCATCATCAGACACATCATCGCCCGTTTTCCTCTCATCATAAGGTTCATTATAGTCGTTTCTAAGGGCTTCTTCTAGTATTTTCTCTAGTTTGGGATGTATATTCACCTAAGTGGAAACTTAAATATGTATGTTAAGACGTTCGCTCTTATAGTTTATATCTTTGATCCTTATTACCATCATTTGTAATGCTTGTGATGATTTGTAAGCTCAAAATCACACGCCGTTCTTCTCAAAGCCAGTCATGTACAAGCTATCATCATCAGACACATCATCGCTCGTATTCCTTTCATCATAAGGTTCATTATAGTCGTTTCTAAGGGCTTCTTCTAGTATCTTCTCTAGTTTGGGCTGTACCTAAGTGGCCACTTAAATAGACGTTCGCTTTTATAGTTCATAGTTCGATGAACCTTATTACCATCAGAAAGAGCTCAAAATCACACACCGTTCTTCTCAAAGCCAGTCATGTACAAGCTGTCATCATCAGACACATCATCGCCTGTATTCCTTTCATCATAAGGTTCATTATAGTCGTTTCTAAGGGCTTCTTCTAGTATTTTCTCCAGTTTCGGCTGTACGTCCCCTAAGTGGGCTCGTTGGGAAGGCTCGGAGGCCCAGCAGGACTCCATGACGTCCCAACATTCGTCAGAGAAATGCGGGAGGCGTTCGGGGCGAAGGCCTGGGACAAAATAATAGTTACATCAGAGAATAAATAATAGTACAAGTACAGAAGCTGCACTCCTCCGTACAAGCTGAATTCTACTTTATTGCGTTGTAGTTAGAGTTGCTATTTATTTTTCACACTTATGCTCTGAAATGTTAATATTATATTTGAGAAAAGAATGCAGTACGTGGCACTTTTCCGAGGTAAACATTCTAAATTTGAAAATCACTGCAGTAATGAATTTCAGTACTTACTTACTGCACTAAAATCAGTGCAGTAAGTAAGTACTGAAATTCATTACTGCAGTGATTTTCAAATTTAGAATGTTTACCTCGGAAAAGGTACTACCCAAAGATATTATGACCAAATTTTTTTCTTTATTTTTTCTTTCGTTATTCCTGTGTATAAAAACAGAAAAAGCAAAGGGACATTTGCACCATACAGCCACATCATTATTATTATTATATAGGTAAATATTATATCATAATTAGGTTAACTTTTTTTAAATACGGTGCGCACAGAGTATATTACTTCGTATTGTACCACAAGCACTATTAGCACGAACATCAATCGAAAAAACAAAATGAGATTTATCATAGACAAAATATCCTTTACGAGTAATTTTGTATGGGAAATATGTACAGCGCCATCTACCACCCAGAAGCGGGTATTGAAGTTGCGCATTTTAGTAGCAAGTAGTAAGTATCAATAGGCTGTATGACCGTTCCACTTGGCCTCACAAACCAATATTAAAAAAACGGCGGGAATGATTTTCAGCGGTTGATTTGATATCAATACAGTTTATTTATATTTTATATTGTGTAATAAATTATCAAAATGAGTTCTGCCAATGAAACATATACAGACATTGTATGTACCTACTCCACCAAATTTGAGAGCAGAAGCAAAATGAATAACAGAAAACTTACTGCCAGCAAAATCAAAAGAAAGATATATGAAAACCTACGATCTGATTTGGAAAAGTGAAAAAAGGCGCATACGTTTTCGGAATCTGTGTTGTTGGCGTATTTTAATGATACCTACATCATTAAAATAATATTATTATGGGCGATTTATACATAAGTGTGCCCGGGAAAACAATAACATTTACATTTAATAATCGCCCGAACATGTGTGATATAAATTTTAATAAATATTATTTAGTTAAACAGATTTTTTTTATTTCCTCGCATTTCTTGAGAAAAGCACTATACAAGCCTTGTACGGTAAGCAAATTACCTTGCCTCGAATGATTAAAGCCCTCGCCTGCGGCTCGTGCTTCAAACCATCCTCGACAATGTAATTTCTTACTTACCTGTCCTCGGCTGTAATGTACTATAAATGGTTTACATTTAAATAAATATCAACTCTAACTACAACGCAATAAAGTGGAATTCAGCTTTTAGGGCGCTAATTACGAACGGCCGGTCGTTGCATTTCTTTCTATCTCATATATCTCTCATCTCTTTTGCGGATCTAACTTCTATGGATCGCAAGTACCATAATAAATATCATAAAAAGAGACATAATATTATATAGCTTACTTCCGCAAACAACATTCAAGATGCAGATAGCACCGCTCGCTCACTTGCAAAAAAGTGTAACCGCCTCACACCACCGGTTACAGACCCAGAGGTCCCGGGTTCGATTCCCAGTGGAAGTACATTGGATATTGTATTCGGTTTGGTTGGTGGGAGGACTTGTTCTTAGTCCGCCTGGCTAGCTACCGGTGGTATCTTATCTAAGTCTGACGCCATAACAATGATGTTTTCAGCATTATTGTGTTTCGGCAGTTAGAGATAAGATAGCCAGTTCTTCAGTGATTGAGGATTCCGGGAGTAGTGCGCTTCCACCTTCAGCCTTATCAAAAAAAATTATATTATAGTGGCGTCAGTTGTCAATTCTCTGACCTCTCAACTGTAAGATATTTACCTTTTTTGACTTTGCTCCATAACTGTTCTTTATTTAACAGTTCAAATGCAGACGGCAGTTGAATATTGCCGGCACACACGTACCTGGAATAAAAGAAAAGAAGATATAAATTTATTATAAGTTCGAGATCGTATATTGAGTTTTACTCAATGTAGTCTTCATTTTCGACAACCGATTTGGTGTAGGGGGTAGGATACCTGCCTTCTGTGCCAGAGGTCTCGGGTTCGATATTGACATGTCTATTTGTCTTGGTCTGAGTGTTATCTATGTATATTAAGAATGTATTTACAAAAGAAAAGTACATAAGTATATATTTATCCGTTATCTAGTTTCTATTACACAGTTTTTTAATGAAAATTACTTATGAGCTAGAAAATTAGGGTGATTGAAACAAATTTGTTATATACTAGCTGATCCGGCGAACTTCGTCGACTTATCGAGAGCACGCCACCTGGGTTCAATTGTAAATCTAAACCATTCTCGAATCCACCTGAAGACACAAAATTTCATTAAATCGGTCTAGCCGTTTAGGAGGAGTTCAGTTACATACACACGCACGGAAGAAATAAACATAATTATATTTAAGTAAAGAGTATCGTTGTGGAGATCCTTGGGGGAGGCCTATGCCCAGATTTCAGATTTCTTTATTGCAGGTCACAGTGTTTTGTGTTTGTCTTAGGTGGTATTAGAACACAAAAAGTACATGTGACGCCCCGTAAGGGCACAACAATAATACAGATAAAAACTTAATATGTACATTAATAATTAAAGTATACATTTGCATTTCATACAATTAATTTATACAATAGATTGCATTAATATTATATTAGAAATTTACATTAAACTATATATTTTATAATATTATATTATTATCAAAAAGTGTTCACTAATATTTATTGCCCAGCTGTGGGCGTCGTTCGGCTGACATGAAGAAGTAAAGATTATTATTATTTTGGCGTCGAAAAATTATTTTAATATCAATTACATAAATAAGGCACATTTTTAATCTTATACGAACAACACTATGACTCACCAGAACAGTATCCCGAATGCGTACACATCCACACTCGCGTCATAGTCCCCCGCGAACAGCTCCGGGGCCATGTGCACCGGCGTGCCCACCACCGACCCGGACATGAGCGCCTCAGCGGCGCAGAAACCGAGGTCTGACAGGGAGGCGCGGTCCTCGTTGTCCAGGAGGACGTTCTTCATCTTTATGTCGCGGTGGACCAGCCCGTAAGAGTGGAGGTAACGTATTCCTGGCAGAAACATAAAAATGACTTGACTTTTTGACTATCCGGTGCGATGCGATGTAATTTTTTTGTACGTTGACAATAACAACAAAATATGCTGGTGATTTGTATGTAACAACTAATGTAACCATATTTTTGCAAATAAATATATTAATTGATTGATTGATTGATGGACCGTCTATTTTTGCTCATGAAAATCTTTAAACTTGTCAATAATGTAAAAAAAGAACCAAATCTATAAAATCATCAAGTTATCGTGCAAAAATTTCCTAAACATAATAAAACGGCCCGTCAAAGTAACTATAATCAAGAAAACAGCCCTAGATACAGTTCTAAGCAACTCTGAAAGGCGTTCGAAACCACTCTTTCACAGTAAGCCCTAATTCAAAATCTTTAACAGCAGTACTAGCGAGCTCGATAGACCCTGACGTGAGCGCCTCAGCGGCGCAGAAACCGAGGTCTGATAGGAAGGCGCGGTCCTCGTTGTCCAGGAGGACGTTCTTCATCTTTATGTCGCGGTGGACCAGCCCGTAAGAGTGTAGGTAACGTATTCCTGTCAGAAACATAAAAATGACTTGACTTTTTGACTATCCGGTGCGAAGAACAATCTATTTTTCTCATGGATATCTTAAAACGTGTCAAAAATTTTAAAAAAAGAACCATCATCAAGTAATCGTGCAAAAATTTTCCTAAACATAATAAAACAACTCGTCAAAGTAACTATAATCAAGAAAAACAGCCGTAGATACAGTTCTAAACAACACTGAAAGGCGTTCGAAACCACTCTTTCATAGTAAGTCCTAATTCAAAATCATTAACATCAGTACTAGCGAGCTCGATAGACCATAACATGAGCGCTTCAGCGGCGCAGAAACCGAGGTCTGATAGGGAGGCGCGGTCCTCGTTGTCCAGGACGTTCTTCATCTTTATGTCGCGGTGGACCAGCCCGTAAGAGTGTAGGTAACGTATTCCTGGCAAAAATATTTTTCTCATGGAAATCGTATCTATAATGCGCTTTAAAATCTTCAAAAAATGTGAAAAAAACCGCGTCAATAAAATCATCAAGCAATCGTGCAAAAATTTCCTAATAAAACAACCCGAGAAAGTAACTATAATCACGAAAACCAGCCCTAGATACACTAGCATTGCTCTCGTCCTAAAGAACTCAAACCGTATCAATAAAATCATCAAGTTATAGTGCAAAATTTTCCTGAACATGATAAAACAATACGACAAAGTAACAATAGTCACGAAAAACTAGATAAAAGTCTTTAACACCAGTACTAGCGAGCTCGATAGACCATGACATGAGCGCATCAGCGGCGCAGAAACCGAGGTCTGATAGGGAGGCGCGGTCGTCGTTGTCCAGAAGGACGTTCTTTATCTTTATATCGCGGTGGACCAGCCCGTAAGAGTGTAGGTAACGTATTCCTGGCAAAAATAAGTTTTCAGTAAAAATTTCATTTTCATGACAAGTTTTTTTGCTGACTGTGCTTGAATATTGTATTGTTATCTACACAAAACCTGTATACAAAATTTCAGCTCCATCGGACACTGGGAAGTGGGTCAAATTAAGCTTGCAAGATTTGTCCCCCACTAACTAACTAACATAGCAAGTTAATAAAAAGCTTGTAAATATATAAATTACTGAACTTTTTAAGTATTCGATGCAAAAGACCGTCTATTTTTCTCATGGAAATCGTATCTTTAGTGCGCTTTAAATCTTCAAAAAATGTGTAAAAAAATTACATCAATACAATTATCAAGTAATCGTGCAAAAATTTCCTAAACATGATAAAACAACCCGTCAAAGTATAATCACGAAAAACAGACCTAGATATACCAGAATCGCTCGTCCTAAAAAACTGTGGAAGGCGTTTAAATCGAAACCACTCTTTCACAGTAAGTTCTAATTCAAAATCTAAACATGATAAAACAACGCGACAAAGTAACTATGATCACGAAAAACAGCACAATGTTGCTGAAAAGGGCAAACACACAAAATAGTAGTTTATGTGACTGTCGCATAATACCGAGTTATGTGCAGTCGCATACACTACTTTATCTACACTCATTACATTAATTATATATTTCAAAAATAAATCAAATCAATATTAATTATAATAAAATGAATTGGTGCCAAACCCCACTCATAGGAGTCTATACGGTCTATTCCTTCTAAATTCAAAATTCTAATTTTAATAAAGTTTCTGATTGTTGCCGGCTAAAGAAGGGCTTGAAAGAGTTGGAAGTCAGGGCCGGTACAAACCCTACGGTTGCCATGGAGACTGTAAAATTAAGAAATATAAGTGTTTTATAATGAGTGACAGGCTGTATCCGGGTGTTTCATAATGGTCATTATAAAACACCCGGATACAGCAGTTTTATTTTTTAAAGTTGACTACGGCATAAAGTTTGTCATTCTACGTTCAGGCATGAGGTCATAATTCGAATATTATAACATGAGTGTAGATAAAGTAACTTTACGATTATATTAATCCTACCATCAACGATATCGCAGGTGATCACCAAATACCTTATTAAAACCTTATTCTACAAGTTATCCATTTTTATCTCTGTTACAGGTAAACCATGCCGCTCGCTGAAAATATAAAAAACACAGACAAAGAGTCTTACCTTCAACTATATCACATGCGATCCTCATCCGGGCAGCGAACCCCAGTCCCGCGCGCACGGCGGCGTGCAAATCCCGCGCTTTTCTCTCCGAAACTAGCAACACGCTAGGGCCAGCACCCGAGTGCCGCTGCACTATAGATCCGTATAGACAGACTATACGCGGGTGTGACGAAGACAGTGACAAGTGAGGGAGGGAGACGATCAAGTTGGAAGAGTGCAAGAGACAAATAAAGTAGGCCCGCCTTTATTAAATACTATTGAGGACGAATAAAAGAGAGCAGCTCGGACCGACGCGGCGTCCAAATGACGCTGTACTATAGATCCGTATAGACGGACTAAAGGCGGGTGTGACGAAGACAGTGACAAGTGAGGGAGGGAGACGATCAAGTTGCAAGAGGTCAAGAGACAAATAAAGTTGGCCCGGATTTGTTAAGTACTATTGAGCACGGATAAGAGAGAGCAGAGCCAGTAATAATTAAAGCGAGATGGAGACAGGAGACCATCGCTTTCGTGCTTTATACAATTAAGAGACAACGGTAGAAGATATAAAATTAGGGAAACGGAAAAAGAGCAAATCTAATACAGCAGTTAATTTATCTATCGAACCTCATAAGGTTGAATCGAACCTCATTAATGCTCCATAGAGCATTTATAGATCCCAACAAAAAAACCTCCTTTGGACTTCGATCAACAATAACACTAGATACATAGTTGGAGTGACAAACGCGGCTGAGAAAATATGAGCCAACTGAGCCACTTGAGCGTATATTTATAAGTAGTTCCTGTCATTTATGAAACATACGATGGTACATTAATAACCTTTTTTTCTCAGCCATAAAAAGTTTTGATTTAGTTCGTGAACCTTCATCTAGTACTATTGTTGATCGAAGTGTTTGGATCTATAAAGGCTCCAATTCCAGCTCTAGATTATATTAAACTATGTCGCTGAAAAGGGCAAACACACACAAAGTAACTTTCCGATTTGATTAATCCTACCTTCAACGATATCACAGGCAATCCTCATCCGGGCAGCGAACCCGAGTCCCGCGCGCACGGCGGCGTGCAAGTCCCGCGCTTTTCTCTCCGAAACTAGCAACACGCTAGGGCCAGCGCCCGAGTGCCGCTGCACTATAGATCCGTATAGACGGACTATACGCGGGTGCACTGGGATACTCCTGTGAAAATAAAGTAACAACTTATAATAGATAGGAAAAATGTGATAGTAAAAACCACGAACCCTATTAGTAGCTTTCAGGCGGGTTATACTATACTTACAGAATGAGTCACACCAACGATTTTTGTTATCAGCATATCTAAAAAATATGTAACTCGTGAAAAAAGAATCTATTTCCTTTTTTTCCTATCTTCAAAAATGACTGAGATATTAAACTTTAAAGTACGGCCTCCGTGGAAAATTCGGGTGAACCAATGGCATTAACGTGTGACGTCACGTCGCACTTCCGTATACCTACATAAAATGATTTGGCTATATAGTTGCGCTCTCACGGTTTCGTAATAAATTTATTAATTTTTCTTATTAGTCGATCAATGAAATGGTTAAGAAATTTTGTATTAAGCTGAGCCCATGTGAAAAAACACCTTCAAATAATGTTTTATTTTAGTGAATAATAAATTAAATCAACTTTCGTAATGGCGGGCGGTATTCTGTCAATACATATAGCAACCGTCAAAACAAATTGTACTTACGACTTTAACTGACTTAGTGGTTAAATATGCACCCTAAAAACTGACAGCCATTTCGATAATTTTGTATTGCTAGTGGCGCCTCCACCACTGGGTCAGATAAGGTTATGGGATTATATGTCTTTCGGTATCGACAGTAGGTGACAGTTTTAGAGTGCGCCTGCGCGCGGTCGAAATCGAATACTAATCATTTACCATAACCTTAGAACGAAGAAAAGGTACTGTAACTAGCGTCAAAAACGCACGAGTTGCGCGCATATTGCGCACAGACGGACTCTTTGTAGGTACAGTTAGACGGAAATCACCAGCAACAGCCGCAATGGGAGATGTCAGTGCGACATGACGTCATCGCAATAGCGCGCAAGGAAAGCAAATTTACAAAATCCGGTGAAACTTTACAACGCTGTAACTTTGGAAATCCTGGCCAGATTTCGATGAAAGAAAAACTATTAGTACTTGCACGAGTACGCGCATTAAATGCAGTAATTTTTATAGTCATATTTTGATGTGTTGCATTGTGAATGCATAAAAATAATTTTAAATCTCAATTTAATGGCTGTTTCATTTTAATCGATTGTTAAACATTTGTAAAAATGTTTCTTTCGGATGCGAGGGTTTCCTCACATTGATGAAGCAACTCTGGCCTACAGCGTCACAAATGATAGCAAAATTCGACGAGTAATGTAGGCCTTCCGGTAGCTTAGTTGGTCAGAGCATCGGGCCGGATTCCCGGAGGCGCGGGTTCGGATCCCGCCTGAAAACTAGCGCGGGTTCGGATCCCGCCTGAAAGCTACTTATATGGCTCGTGGTTTTTAACTATCACATTTTCCTATACTTACAAAAATTGCATTGTAAATGCATAAAATTATTTAAAATCTTATTAAGACTTCGTAAGCTCGGAAGTCGTATCCAATTCCTTTTCCGAACGCTTGTAAATAAGTTCACAAGTGTCTTATATTGCATTTAAGACTACTGCTTCCAAATTCTCAACGTTTTTGTTGTGGTTCCTTCGGAATAAGGGCCATGATCAATGATGCCACTGAAATATCTCCTGCTCAATGACTATTTAATCATTATTAAAGTAATCTCACCACGTATAGAAGAACTCCATAGCCAACTCGCGGTAATGTCTCTCGTCGGCTGGCAATACTGATTCAACGGCGGCGGGAAGATAACCAGCCCAGTCACCGCGGACCACCGTAATGAAAGCTCTTAACATCAACATACATCTCGTACAAAAATGTTACAGCTATTACATACCGACCTTTAAAGGACTGTTGTAGTCTTCAAACGCAGCATGGGCTTAACCTTAAATCTGGCTTAAGAACACTTTATCTTGAGCTTCTTGGTATAGTACTGGTGATAAGACATTGAAGAAAACGTAAGGTCTCTGAAATATGGACCAGCCCTTTATTCATGAACCTTCGGAAACATTCCAATCTGCGGAATTGTCACTGTCACTCATTTCACAATAGATAAAGACTTCGTAAGTATAGGAAAAATGTGATAGTAAAAAACCACGAGCCCTATAAGTAACTTTCAGGCGGGATTCGAACCCGCGCCTCCGGGAATCCGGCCCGATGCTCTGACCAACTAAGCTATTTTTCCTATACTTACAAAAATTGAATTGTGAATGCATAAAAATTATTTAAAATCTTATTAAGACTTCGTAAGCTCGGAATTCGTATCCAATTCCTTTTGCGAACGCTTGTAAATAAGGTCGCAAGTGTCATATATTGCATGTAAGACTTCTGCTTCCAAATTCTCAACGTTTTTGTTGTGGTTCCTTCGGAATAAGGGCCATAATCAATGATGCCACTGAAATATATCCTGCTCAATGACTATTTAATCATTATTAAAGTAATCTCACCTCGTGTAGAAGAACTCCATAGCCAACTCGCGGTAATGTCTCTCGTCGGCTGGCAACACTGATTTAACGGCGGCGGGAAGATAACCAGCCCAGTCACCGCGGACCACCGTAATGAAAGCTCTTTCCATCAACACACAACTCATACAAAAATGTTACAGCTATTACATACCGACCTTTAAAGGACTGTTGTAGTCTTCAAACGCAGCATGGGCTTAACCTTAAATCTGGCTTGAGAACACTTTATCTTGAGCTTCTTGGTATAGTACTGGTGATAAGATATTGAAGAAAACGTAAGTTCTCTGAAATATGGACCAGCCCTTTATTCATGAACCTTCGGAAACATTCCAATCTGCGGAATTGTCACTGTCACTCATTTCAGAATAGATAAAGACAAAGCACAGAGTTCATATCCAATTCCTTTTCCGAACGCTTGTAAATAAGGTCGCAAGTGTCTTATATTGCATGTAAGACTACTGCTTCCATCTTATCAACGTTTTTTTGTGGTTCCGTCGGAATAAGGGCCATAATCAATGATGCCACTGAAATATCTCCTGCTCAATGACTATTTAATCATCATTAAAGTAATCTCACCTCGTGTAGAAGAATTCCATAGCCAACTCGCGGTAATGTCTCTCGTCGGCTGGCAATACTGATTTAACGGCGGCGGGACTCTTGCCGGCCCAGCCGCCGCGGACCGCGTACACTACACCGTACTGTCCGCGACCTTTAGGCACAGAGGAAAAAAAATACTACGTATAACAGAGACTTTACTTCATATTACGGTGCGCATTGATTACACTACTCACAGCCGTCTCTATCGTCTTCTACAAGCCATGCTATGATACGGAACGGCAACATTGCTGTGAACCGGTTTACTCCTCTGAGTACTAAATCCTATGGAGGTGGCATACCTACGAAAAGTGAAGTGTAAGTAAGTCACAATGTAAGAAAATCTTGGAATTCAATTTTAAACTTCTTCTAATTGTTGTATTAATCGGTCCAGCCGTTTCAGAGATTAGCCGGAACAAACAGACAGATAGACAAAAATTGTAAAACATGTCATTTTGGTATATGTACCGTATATTTAATCATATGCACGTCGTAAAAAGCGGTTATTTAATGTTACAAACAGACTCCAATTTTAGTTATTTGTATAGATGTATAGAAGATATGCCATCTCCATAGGATTCAGTACTCGAGGTTTACTCGCTGTTTACCTGTCAAACGGTGCAAACGGTGTCAAATCGGTTCACTTAAAACTACGTTGCCAACTTTATGCGCATGGCTTGTAGAAGACGATAGAGATGGCTGTGCACTACTACAAGCATGCCGCGCATGTGTGCGTTTCCACTGGCTGCTTGTCACTGGCGAGTCACGTATAGTGCGCCAAGCTTTTCTGTTCCGGTGATTATCTTTGGAACTAAAACAGTTTTCATACGACAGTTCATTTTGACAGCTAATTTCGTATTGCAAGTGGCTCTTCTGTCACGGCTGTCACCGGAACAGAAAAGCTTGTGGCACTGTACACGGCATGACTGGAAAAAACTGGTTTATGACAGCTCAGCCAGTGGAATGACATGACCATGAAGCTCGACTTAATACTGAGGTAACTGGAGTTCTCACCCTGAATAAAAAAGTGAACACCAACAAATTTGACATTTAATATGAAAGTTATTTAAATTTTTACTTTTTTGCATTCACAATGCAATTTTTATGGTTGAAAAATGGAAAATGAAGTATTTAAGTTTAAGTTGTGAGACGGGTCGATTTTTTCTAAATACTTCATTTTCCATTTTTCATTTAATATGTAGTGGCTGTTAGTTGTCTCATATGACCATACGTATTTTTTTTAAAGTGTAGGTGAGACGGAAGACAGCCACTGTGTAATTTGTGGTCACAAAAATTGTTCGTACTGCACTCTCCAGTTACCTCAGTATTAAGTCGAGCTTCATGGACATGACATACGCTGTATGACAGTCGTCTCTCTAATAGTACTCATGTGCTTTAGGAACCAAAAAGAAAAGAAAAATGGAAAATGATGTATTTTAGAAAAAATCGACCCGTCTCACTACTAGCTCCGATGGGAGCCGATTAAAAGGATATTTTTCAGTTTTGTATGGAGCCTCGGCTAAGACTTTGTACACTATACCATAGGCAAGCAAAAAATTAATATAATAACTGAAAACTAATAATATCGCTATAAACTAACGCGTTTGATGGTACAAAAGCATTATCTAGTCTTAATTTTATGCAACCCCGACTCAATATGGCGGTAAAACGTTACACTCACATTAAAAAAAAGGTTAACGTTGACAGATTATCATCAGTCGTCATTGTCATCGTTTTTTCGTACAGAAACCTCAATGTTTCCGAACGTGATTGCCAATGTGAAATAAGGTTGCCAATGTGACCATGGATGGCAAAGAATTTTTATTTTAAAGTTTATTTTTGTACCATTTATCCAGAAAGTCAATGAGAATTTGAATATTTTATATGACTTTGTTATATTTTTAACTATTAGTACGAATAATGTACAAAGTCCTAGCCGAAAATGAAAAATGTCCTTTAATGAAATACGTACCAATTTCTCTGCCTAGTTCTGGCGCTCCGTACATAAGCAGGTCGCATATAGAAGTGCTCTCTAAACACAACCGCGCGAACGATGGCGCGTATCTGTTGGAAATAATTATTTATATTTTTTCACTTCTCATGCTCGTAAAGTTCGAGTTTATGTTGGGTATAGGCTGCATAAAATCGCTTTTAATGCTCTAGTGCATAAAGTAAAATCTTCGTCTTAGTCTCAGACTCTAAGACAAAGGTCGTCAGGTAAGCAGTCACATACGCAATTAAACTTCGTTAAATAAACGTCTTGTTATTTCATTCTATTTCTTTAATTTTGTACACAATCCATTTTAAATTACTTACTAAATTAATAAAACTAGGCAAAATTCATGAGTTTTGTAAGAAATAAGTATTTCAAGAGCATTATGGACTACGATCTATGCTAAAGTCACTGTGCTGCCACTGCCACGTATAAAAAAAAAGAAAGTCTTCCCGCCATTATGGCGAAGTCTTTATTTTTTCTTTTTTGCAAAATTGTTATTTATTTTCCTCACACTCGAAGTGAAAAGCAGAGTGTATAACTCGTAGATAAAACCCATTTTACCCTCGAATTGACTATCCACCCTCGCCATACGTCTCGGGTAAAATGGTACGATTTATGCACTTGTTGTACAATCTACTATTATTATTATATTTATCAATACTTACTAATATTATAAAGAGGAAAGATTTGATTGTTTGTTTGTTTGCATCGAATAGGCTCCGAAACTACTGGACCGATTTAGAAAATTCTTTCACCATTAGAAAGCTACATTCATCCCGAGTGACATAGGCTATATTTTATCCCGATATCCCCACGGGAACGGGTACCACGCGTGTAAAACCATGAGGAGAAAATAATACTCACTTCTTCCTAATAGCCAGAAATACTACTCACTTCTTCCTAATAGCCAGAAATAATACTTACTTCTTCCTAATAGCCAGTTTGATATCTTCCGTATGATGCAGTCGATTCGCCAGTACTGTTTCTAGGGAAGTAAGCGCCGATTGGTACCGCTCGTGGGCTACGCTTAGCCTTTCCAATATCTGTGGAAGAAAATGTGTTTGTTGATAAAGGACCCCATAGACTATCAGTCCGCTATGTCAGTTGGCCGCGATCGGCCACACACTCACAGTTTTAAATACAATAACCGAATATCATGGCCGATTGCGGCCAACTGACAGGCCGTTGCTTGCTGGTAGACTGATCGTCTGTGGGGCCCTTCACAGATAATCTTGTATTGGAAGTAAGTTAGAAATAAAATGTTGAAATTATCATAAAATATGTAATAGTAGATTGTACAACAAGTACAACATTGGATTACACACATTTAACAATTAAAAATAATTACATTTAGGTACTAAAGTTAACAGTTTGCTAGCAATGTCGTAATCTCACTCTTAAATTTAGGTAAACTATAATGAAAAATTTCTAAATCTTTATGTAAAACATGGTACTGGGTGCACATTCGGGGTATTGGGTTAAAAGTTTAAAATTGAGTAACATACTCCCTACAAACTGCCATGCCCTTCGAAATATAAATTATTTATGCCGAAAACATATAAAAAGTAATTTTGGTCATTTCTCATCACTAAATCGCATGCAAACTTACTATAATAAATTACCGAACAATTCTAATATCGACATATTTAGTAAATATGGAACTTTCGTTAAGTAATTCTAAAACTCTCAAGAGAGGGTGAAACTAATAAAAAATATTTACTTTCTTTGTACTTTATGTACCGCACCTTTACATGTTTTCATACGTAAGTATGTATATTTCAATCTTTCTTTATTTTTAGATAAATTTGTAATTAGCTTGCATGTTGCTTAGTCCGTAAGTTGAATGCCATTTACACATGCCGTGGCAGCCTATAAATAAGACATCACTTAAAATTGTATCCCTTAGATAATATAACTTTGTTTAGTTTTAAGTGAATGAACTTGTTGGTTGTCCATAAATAAATAAAAAATAACATTATTATTAGTAGAAATAACTTCTACTGAATTTCGAAAACAAATGAAAAGCTTCTTACAAAAACAGCAAATGTAAATTTTTGTGTTCCATTGCGATTTTGATGCCATCTACCAGGGATATTGCTAAGCTTTCTTTCTGTGTATTGCGTTTCCACAGAAACATCACATGTACGAAGATTGTTTGATTCCACCAAAAACAACAGGGCCCGATTCTCGGGCATTCGAACTTTTTCAGTGTGGTAATTCGTACGTCGAACATTTTGTTTGTGGTTTCTATTGAAAAGTTAGAACGTTTCAAACAAACTCATCTGCCCCACAGATTCTCGATTGCCTGAGAATCGGCCCTCTGAAGTCATGTGAGTTGTTTCTGAAAAAAAAACACGTCAAGTGAGTGACATAAATATGGTTTTCTTTGATTTAATGAAAAGCCCTTTTTTTACAAGTGCTGTTTTTGTAAAAAGCTCTTCAAATGTGTATTCGAGTGTGTTTAATAGGTGTCTTGGGTGAATGTCAAGTTACCTGCGCCGATATGAGTTTGGCGAGTCGCTGTGGACTGAGGGAGAGTGCTGTGTGCAGGGCGACCCGTCTGCGCCACGCGGGGCTCAGACCGCAACACGACGACTCCGCTTCACCGCCTAGGCGGAGCCTGGGGAAACAACTAGTCATTGTGAAAAAGGAAATATAATTTTTGAGGCTTGGATTCCCAACCGAAATATGCACTTCGCGCGGACGCAGAAATCGACAGTGAACTAGCGAGCGCCCCGCGAATCAAACATCACTTAAAATTCAATTAAAAATGAAATAATAAAAGTGTTAAACTTATGACGGAAATAATTAATTAAAGTGTTAAACTTATGATGGCCGGAATCCCTCGGCTATTCAACGACAAATTATTTTCGTATATTTTTCATTAACTAAAACCATACGGTATTTGGATTACGATTAGACGGATGTTTGGGATTTTATTTGATAGAGTAAAATATCACTAATCTAAATAAAACAGCCGGAAGCACTAGATAAATAACTAATATTTTTTTTTTCAAATTTTAAGTAAGTACTTGTGATTTGCGAGTAATCGATAATTTAAAATACCCTATTTTAGTGAATCCTACCCTTAACTTAGTTCCGCAAAAAAACACAACAAGCGAGATACAACCCCCCGCAAAATAAAATGCACACGCACACCACGAAATTATCGGTGCACATGCACCAACCAACATGCAGTGTTCTTCACAAGATGATTAATTTGTAATAATGATTTTGTATGGTTTGTGAGTAATAATTATTATTGTATTGCATCACTGATTGTAAGATTTGCATTTTTACTATAGTTGGCTAAATGGGAGGAGCAACAAAATGTATGACATCTGCAATGTAGGCATTATGCACTGATAGTTCCGCGTGATGTGCATATGCATTTTATTTCTGTGAGCGGGCGGACGGTGCATTTTGAATGTTGTGTTTTTGCGGAAGTAAGCTAAACATATTTATTTTTTCATAGTGGGTGGGAAATAAAATCACTTTTTACGGATTTACTCACGCATATCATCTCAAACATAATTGGTAGTATTTAGTCGTGTTTTGAACGGATTTTTAGTTTTTTCCGACGTAATAAGTTTATAGGATTGATTAAATTCGTAAATTATATTATATTTATTATATTTCAATGAACAATTCGAGCAGAAATCTAAGATATGCCAGCCCAGGTGACACCCGATTCAATCTAACACAACTGATTCTTTATTATTGATTTAAAATGTTTATTGAATTAGTAGGTATACAAGATAAGTATTTATTTTCAAATATCTTGCAAATTTTTAGCGACATAGAGCATCAAACTTTCTAGTTAGACAAGGAGAGCGCTGTGGAAATGTGACGTCACATTTCTATAGCGCCACACTCTCGCCATAGTAAATTTCATTTTAGAAAGAGATACCTAGAGTCACAATTAAGTAGCTCATAATTAGCTTGTTATAACACAAATTGAATTTCTTTTTTCACATTTGTTATTCAATTTTGCTATATTTCTGAATATAATAATTAAAATACCTACATTTCAACAACAGTCAAATATTGAGATTTTAATTTTATTTTTATGCATTCACAATGCAGTTTTGTAAGTATAGGAACTTACAAAACTGCTGTAATAGGAACCCACGGCTGCCTTAGAAATGATACTAGGCCTTAGTCCAATAGATCTTGAAATCGAAAAGAAAGCTACAGAACAATGGTTTAAGCTGAAAAGCACTAACCTATGGATAGGAAGGCACAATGATCAAGGTCACGCTGAAATAGGGAAGAAGTACGAAGAAAACCTTTCCATGATACTGGTCAACAATGACCTAATAAAAAAGGAAAGGATCTTTGACAAAAAGTACAGAATAAGCATCAGACCCAGAGAAGACTGGAAACTAGAACATGACAATCTGGATAGCACTGTAGTATGCTACACAGATGGGTCAAGAAAGGAGTCAACTGGACTATCGGGAGCTGGGGTATATATAGCTAAACCCAACACTATAAGAACTACTTTTAATCTGGGCAAGTACGCCAGCGTGTTCCAGGCGGAAATATTCGCGATACTGGAGTGTGCGAACACGATTAAAAGTGAGATAGGCAATTATGACGTAGGAAAAATAATAATATATAGCGATAGTCAAGCTGCCATCAAAGCCCTTGACAAAACGGAGACTACCTCAGCCTTGGTAAAAGAATGCAAACAAAGCATTCAGGAGCTTGCTAACTTGGTCGAGGTAGAAGTTGCCTGGGTGCCCGGACATGAGGGTAACGAAGGTAATGAGGAAGCTGACGAATTAGCCAGGGGAGGAGCTGATGCACCCTTCATTGGCCCTGAACCGAGACTACCAATCGCATATAGAATTACTAAGAACATTATCGAGATTAGAACAGTCAAGGAAGCCAACCAAAGATGGATGAGAAGAAAGGACTGCAGACAGTCTAAGATCTTCATCAAATCGGTTGACAAAAAGAAAACTAGAGAACTTCTGAAACAGAGTAGGAGAAATATAAGAACGATTGTAGGTGTACTCACTGGGCACTGCCCACTAAACAGACACCTATCAGTGATTAAACGGACAGAAGACTCTATCTGTCCGCAATGCAAAGAAAGAGAAGAAACAAGCTACCACTTCATGGCAGAGTGCCCGATGTACGCATCACTGCGCTGGGAGCTCTTTGGAACGGACAAGCTTAAGGAAGAGGATCTAAAGAAGTTAACGATAAGTCAACTCAACAGGTACTGTAAGCGCACAGGTAGGTTCGAGGGTCCGACGCCGGTGGGGTAAATGATAACCCGCCTCCCCCCTGATTTTCCAGCTTTTAGGGGACTTGGGGAACTGGGTGAAATGGTCCCGACCTAGGTGACTGATCACCCGTCCGGCTTCGCTGGCGTCCCCCCTATAAATAATAATAATAAATAATAATAAGTATAGGAAAGATGTGATAGCAGAAACCACGAGCCCTTTAAGTAGCTTCCTGCCATTTTCCTGCCATCCCGCCTGCTAGCTACTTATAGGGCTCGTGGTTTTTTACTATCACACACACACTATCACCTATAACAGTCAAATACTCAATTATTAGTCTTTGTTGTTAACGTCAGTTAGTAAAACATAGCCGATGATGAGTGTTGAATTACCGATACAGAAGTCTTCTCAACGAATCCAACAAGGACCGCAGAATTGAGAAGGAGGCACAAGGTTGCAAGTCCACTTGCCTCGCCACGGACAGCAGCTGTCGCATCGCCTCGCTGGCCGGCCGCCCGCCCAGCTCCTGGCGACAGGAAGATTCTAGGGTTTCTAAGCACCTGCGGGAATTGAAAGTGTGAACAATGCTGAAATAATAAACTTGGAACCACAGAATAAATAATAGTACAAGTACAGAAACTGCTTTCTGCTAAACCATTTAAATAAGAGGGTATCAGAAAGGCTCAGACTCTGGTGTCCTTTGGTAATCAAGTTAAAAGTCATTTCCTCTCTTAACTTATAATATTATCCTTATTATAAGTTATCCTTATCCTCTCCCCTCTGAATGTCTGACCGACTAGACGTGTTTGCATAGACCTTTACGTTATTTAATTCGATTTTTTAAATATAATTTAAATTCATTTAAAATATTATTTCATCCGTTAACTAAAGTGTCATACCAGGACAGCAGCGAGCGCTGAGTGTTGTCGATGAGTGCTGAAAAAGGACAGTCGCTGAGTGGGTGAGACAAATAACTTTTACTCATTACCGATATAAGTCAAGGTTGCGACCGCTCTTCCTGTCCCTCCGCTGTCATTGGCCACTGCTTGGACCCCCCCGCAGGCGCAAGCGCATAGATATTGAAGGTGGTGCACATCTGATATAGATACGTAGCTATAGCTACATACTATTGTGTGTGACTCGGCCACTGCGCGTTATCGTTATCGCTAGACGTTTGCCGTCGGAACATTTAGGCCTACGCTTGTAACAAGTACAACGCTGTATAGCATTATGCATCATTCTCCAGTTAAGTCTCAAGGCACATCGTACGGCTCTGCGCCGGATCTTCATGCCAATAGTGCCACCGAAAGTCCAATCAATGACCCGAATATTACAACGCGTTCAAATAAAAGACGTCGCTGTGAATGTGACTGTGGAATGTCGGACGGATCTAAGCTCGATACTTTTATTAACTCTCTAACGGCATGGAGACAAGAAACGGACAACAAATTATCTAACATTCAAGCATGTATGTATGACATCAAAATCTTGAATTACTTGCATCCAACGCTGAGATTGAGAAGTCGATTGAATTTCTGTCATCAAAGTACGATGATTTGAGCAGTCAAATTACTAGCATTCAGGCTAAATCCTCGACGCTGGAAGTACGCGTGTCAAAAGTGGAAGAATATACTGAGGATATTGACCGCGGCTACCGCGGAAGTTCCTTAGAAATTAGAAACTTGCCATTGAATCCGATTTCAACCCAGGACGATTTGATTGCTGCCACGCTCCAAATATTTAAGGAAATATCGGTAGACGTGCAGTACGCTGACTTCTATGACATCCGTCGCCTTCCCCCTGGCAAGACTAATAACAACGTAGTGCTAGCCACAATGAAATCGATTATATTAAAAAACAATATAATAAAAGCTTACCGACAGTATAACCAAAGAAACTCGAATAAGCTTACCAGCGCGATTTTTGGTAATGAAAAACAACGTCAACTGATTTACATCGGGGAACACCTGACTACTCGAGGACGTCGCCTGTTCTTCTTAGCTCGTGAGTTCGCAAGGGAGGAGAGCTATAAACACTGCTGGACAGCTAACGGCAAGATTCTCCTTCGTAAGCAGGACAACGTTAGACCGATAATTATTTCTTCAGAAGCCCAATTAACTCAATTGAAGTCAAAAAACTAATTTATTTCATTACCTTACTGCTGCACGTTTTTAACTTTTATATCTTTTTTAACTTTTATACCTTTTTTATATTTTCCTACAACATGTTATGTTTATCTGAGTTTAATACAATTAATAACAATTATTACTACCCTAAAACAGTATCTCGTGTAAATGTCAGCGTTGATAAATTACCATCATACTTAATTATGCTTGTTTTGAGGACGACTATCATAATTTTATCCTATAATTGTTTGAAATATGTAAATCCGAATGCATTTATATCACTTAGCTATAAACTATGCGATATATCATTTAAGGCTTACCATACCAGGCTTTATGTACCAATAATTATAATTCCCGACATCAGCTCAAACTTTTTGTATTTTTATTCTGCGCATTATTATACCACGATAACGATAAGTTTAAATCATACATCACGCACTGTAACATTTTCTACTCACGAACTCGGCTCAAACTTATCTATGTGTATTGTTTTACCTTGTCATCCCACTGCAATAATAAACGAATTTTTAAGCTGTTCACTTATGCTTTGCTTAGTTCTAACTGTGTATACTACTTATGCACCATATGTTGTACTGTTGGTATTTGCCTATAAAAATGATTGATACCGAGTTAATTAATAAAATAGATAGTGTTTCAGTCTGCACGTCTTATTTATGTGACCCGGATGAAGTCTCTTCATTATTGCGAAGTCCTAAAAAGACTATTAAAATATTGACTCAAAATATTCGCAGCATTTCCGCCAACTTTTCCGACTTATATACTCTCTTGGCCAATTTTGATATGACTGTTGATTTAATTATACTGACTGAGTGTTGGTTACTTAACGATCCAGTTATTCCTCATGTCAATGGTTTCTCCTCGCACATCTCTACTAACCCATTAAACCAGAATGACGGTGTGGTGGTGTATTATAGCAATACTTTGACTGGCGTTTCGGTATCACATCCTTGTATCGCTGAGGCTAGCGCTTTGTTAATTAAGATAAAAGACGAATATGCTATAATTGCCATTTACCGTCCCTGTGCGTTTCGATGTCCACAGAACTTTGTCGAGTCACTTAATCTCATTTTGGAATCACTAAGAGGCTTCAAAAATGTCATTGTAATAGGTGACATAAACATTGACATTATGCCTAATAATCTGAATTCAGACCCCGACGAATACCTAAATTCATTAGCCCTTCACGGCCTTCTACCCGCCCACACCTTACCCACCCGCGGTCCTTCTTGTCTTGACCATGTTTTCATTAAATCAACACATGAAGCTCAGGCTTTCGTTATCAACAGCTCTGTTACAGACCACCTGGCAGTATTATTGGCTCTCAATATGTCTAAAACTTATTCATCTCCTAAGACTATCCATAAAATTAACTATTGTGATCTCGACAAAACCATTGAGAAATTGGATTTCTCATCGGTTTATGAATCAGCGGATCCTGAAACCGCCACTAACATCTTTATTAGCTCGCTACAAACAGCCATAGCATCTCACTCGAAATTAATAACTATCTCTCGCCGGTGTCGTTTGATCAAACCATGGATGACCCCTGGACTTTTAAGATGCATTAAAAATAGAGACCGTATGCATAAAAAAATGACTCAGTCCCCAGATAATGACACACTCCGAATTACATATGTGCGGTACCGCAACTTCTGTAATTCACTACTCAAAAAGATAAGGAGGGATTACGACAGCGTTAAGATTAATAATGCGGGTAGTAATTCTAAACAACTATGGAAAGCAGTAAAAGAGGCTACAAACCTAAACACATCTCGTAACACTGCAAAAGATCTACTTCAGTGTAAACCTACCCCCAAAGAATCGATTGACCATGTTAACTCCTTTTTCGTGGGTGTTGGCAGAACTCTTGTTGAGGACATACTTAAACATAATCCACCTTCTACTTCGATATCTTCATCTCCTCCTTTGTCATCATCACATCGTGCTTCCTACTGCCCGTCCTTCGTACTACTTGAAACGGATTCTATTGAAGTAGGAGCGGTCATAGCTTCCCTGAGACGGGATTGTGCTGTAGGATGGGACACTATTTCCAATGCTTTCATCAAACGCTATAAGCAATGGCTTGTTCAACCTATAGCCTATTTATGCAATATATGCATTGCATCAGGCTGCTTCCCCTCCGCCTTCAAAAAAGCTGTGGTACATCCTATCCACAAGACTGGTGACCGAACCCGTGTCACCAACTATCGTCCAATCTCAATTTTACCTGCTTTGTCCAAGATTCTTGAACGTATACTTAATGCGCGACTGATTGACTTTCTAGAAAAAACATCTTTATTATCTCCTCAACAATATGGCTTCCGGTCGGGAAGGTCAACAGCTGATGCAGTTCATGACTTAACGGATACAATAGTAAGCAATCTTGACAAAGGTCTAAAATGCGTGTCCGTCTTCTTGGACCTTACAAAGGCGTTTGATGCGGTTTCGGTTCCAATCTTACTAAAAAAGTTGGAATTGATGGGAATAAGAGACAACCAACTCTCCTTGTTCCACAGCTACCTATCAAACCGCAGCCAATCTGTGTCGATTGACGGTATCACCAGCTCCTTTCTCCCTGTTGAATACGGCGTTCCACAAGGCAGCTGTCTCGGCCCCACACTATTTTTGGTGTATATCAACGACCTTTGTTCGCTATCAATCCCTAACTGCAAAATAATATCTTTTGCTGATGATACTGCTCTTTTGTTTTTTGCGAAGACATGGGAGGACGCCTACTCAAAGGCACAACATGGCTTCAATCGTGTCACTGACTGGCTGCAATCTAACCTACTCACGCTTAATGTTGAAAAAACAAAAATAGTTAATTTTAGCATCCGGCAGAATGCGGACAAAAAACCTAGCACTCTCACCATATACGCCCATTCTCACAACTCTTCATCTTCACTCACTAATACATGCTCATGCCCCTCGGTGGTTAACGCTGACTCTATTAAATATCTTGGCATCATGCTAGATAGTCAACTTACATTCAAGGCTCATCTTAACCTCACAGCTAACCGTATCCGTAAGTTAATTTATGTTTTCAAACATTTACGACACGTAGCCGACCCTCCAGTGATTAAGACAGTTTATATCGCCTTATGCCAATCATTGTTGATTTATTGCATCACCTCGTGGGGCGGAGCTGCAAAAACTTACTTTTTAAAAATTGAGAGAGCCCAGAGAGCACTACTCAAGGTGTGTACCCACAAGCCTTATTGCTTTCCCACTCGTGAACTGTATAAATTCTGTGGACTGCTGACCGTACGTCAACTTTTCATTCTGAACATAGTGCTAAAACAACATCGTAGTACTGTCCCAGACCCTAATGTTCAAAACTCTCGCCGCAATTGCCTAGTCGTTTGCATACCTCCATTCCGAACGTCCTTCTCCCAACGCTTCTTTAGCTTTTTGGGCCCTTTCCTTTATAAAAAATTACACCGACAGCTTAATATTGTTTCCCTCAACCGATTCTCCTTGAAAAAAGTGTTAACTCAATACCTTCTTGATATTTCCTATGATGACACTGAGAGTCTGCTTCATCCAGTCATATAAATGAAACAATAAATAATATAAGTTTCATATTATTGTTCAACTGATGTATATTGATGTTAATTATTGTTCAAATGTAATTATTATTATGTTCTACAAGTATATATGATATAACATAGGGTTGTAAAATTTAAAGTAGTTCTTATTGATTTTTGTTATGATAACATAATTACACTTTCTTATTTTTGTTCATGTTCACTATTCTCATCTGGTCCCGTCACAGAGAGGAGAGTACTGGTGCTCGGAATACAGGCACTTCGCTTAGTTCGGAAACCAGTCTCTCACAATCTAATTAAGTATTAAGTTAAGTATAGTATTAAGATTTGTTGTCAAATTATTTTTGTTGTTAGATTGTGGAGAAGAATAAACGTTTTTATTATTATTCCCTTTATTACATTTTAAATACTTACAAAATTATATTTCTAAACATTAAATTTTTACAATGTATAACACTAAAAAATATAACATTTAAAAATACAAAAATGCAGTTCCCCAACGGCAGCAAGATCAAGGTCCCGGCTACCGATGGTTAAGGATCCAGAGACAGTAGGAACCTTCTCACTATACGGGCCGTGTCCAGAAGTACTGCCTTCTGCATCTGACTCCCGATCCATCCACCTAACGCAAGCCTCTTAAGGTGTTTATCGAGGCTCTTGGCTATCAGACCATGGGCAGATATGACTATCGGAACAATAATTGCTGAATCAATGTCCCACATGTCAACAATCTCGTGAGCTAAATCAAGATATTTGTTTTCTTTATCTTTTTCAGGGTTTTCACAAGGTTGTCGTCATGGGGAACAGTGACATCAACAATTATCGCGCGGCGTTCGTGTCGATCTATCAATACAATATCAGGCTTATTAGCTACAATAGTCCTGTCTGTAATGATAGATCGATCCCAATACAATGTGGCATGGCTATTTTCAAGGACCTGTTCTGGTGCATACCTGTAGTACGGCACCTCGGATGCCACAAGACTATGTTTCAGAGCAAGTTGTTGGTGTATTATCCTGGCCACTTGGTTATGTCTATGCAAATACTCGCCGTTTGCGAGACGAGAACAACCGGAGATTATATGCCTAAGGGATTCACCCGGACGATGACACGCTCGGCAAATATCCACTGTGCCATCCCTTAGGATATACTTTCGGTAGTTATTCGTCATCACAACCTCATCCATAATTGCACAGACAAAACCTTCGGTTTCACCAAAAAGATCACCAAAGCGGAGCCAGGATACTGAGGCTAATAAATCTACGTCGGGCCCATGGAGAGCCCGGTAGAATCTGCCATGTAACTCCTTGCTTTGCCACACAGTGCTGCGGTCGGAAGTACTAAGTACTACAGGTTTGCGCCAGTTTTCTTTTGCTAAAAATAGAGGAGTCAGTCCATTGTCAACAGCAACTACATCTCTATGAGACCCCATATCGACTTGGAGAAAATACTCCCTAAGATTGCATATCTCGCGGTTATGCAATGTCTTAGCATTTAAGAAGCCACGACCACCGCACTTCCGCGGGATATACAATCTCATGGTCGATGAACGTGGGTGATGTATGCGGTGTGCTGTTAGCAATGTACGAACTTTTCTATCCAGGGCATCCAGTTCAGTTTGAGTCCATTTAAGTATGCCGAAGGAATACATTAGTACCGGCATGACCCATCCATTGTATGCGCGAACCTTGTTTCCGCCAGACAAAAGACTTTTAAGGACTTTTGAAAGGCGCCCCAAGAAACGCTCACGCAACGACTGTTTCATGTCAGCATCGTTGATGCCTAATGCCTGTGACATACCTAAATATTTATAGGTTTCGTTTACGGAGAGAGATCTAAGATGAATAGAATCCGAGAGTTGTATACCCGTAGATTCCATTATCTGACCACGCTTTACATGCATGACTGCACATTTGTCCACACCAAATTCCATTTTAATGGCATTACTGAAAGCTTCAGTAACCTTCAGTAACGCTGTCAAATGAGAACTGCTATGGGCAAATAGTTTCAGGTCATCCATGTACAGCAGGTGTGATATTACTTGACCATTTCTCCGTAAACGATAGCCTAACCCTGAACTCTCGAGAAGTGTACTCAGAGGGTTCAAGGCGAGACAGAACCACAATGGACTCAAACCGTCACCCTGGAAGATACCTCGCTCTATTTTTATAGGATCGCCCTGACCTAGAATCCGTCGAGATCCTGGATAGAAAAGGACCGTTCTCCATTTTCGCATGCACGATATCAAGAAAGTGCGTAGAGTTGTATTTATTTTATACAACTCCAGCACCCTCATGAGCCACGAATGCGGCACGGAATCATAGGCCTTCTTATAATCTATCCAGGAAGTCGACAGGTTCTTTCGGTTTCGACGAACCTGTTGGTTAATAGCCATGTCAATGAGGAGTAGCTCCTTAGTACCACGGGCCCCATTCCTACATCCATTCTGAGAGGCGACCATAATAGAATTTTGATTAATGTGTTCATTTATCTTATCTTATCTTATCTTATCTTATCATTAATCTTCGACCTCAAAATGGACGTAAGAATTTTATAAATTGTTGGCAGACAGGTGATAGGTCTATAGTTTTTGGGGTCCGCAGTACTACCAGATTTATGGAGCAGATGGGTTATGCCTGTTGTCATGAATTCTGGAAGCGATCGAGATAATAAAGCACATTGAAATTGAGATGCTAAGCAAACGTGCGAGCTAGGTAACCATTTATACCAGAAATTGTGCAGTCCGTCCGGGCCTGGAGATTTCCAGTTGGGTAAGGAACGAACTGCACAAACTACGTCTTGGTAGTCAATGGTTACTTCATTCATATCAGGTATAAGCTCACACGAACGCTCAACATCCTCCATCCACGCGCCTTCAGAGTGAGTGACAGGCACGGACCAGATGTTGTGCCAAAAAGAAATCATGGCTTCATCATCCGGCCGATGCATATCAGTATCACTCTGTTACGATCGCTCCCAGGATGCATAAACACGTCGTTGATCTCTCTCGAACATGCGGTTCTGAGTAAAGCGATCGACTCGCACCCTATACCTTCGAATACGATTAGCCCATGCACAAATTTTCTGCTTCAGGAAGTCGATGCGCTCTGTGACACATGAAATATAATTTTGAGGACTAATACCAGTCCCCAAGAATGCACGTTTCACAAAGCGCATGACCCTAGGGCGCATGTTGCCCTCCCTAAAGCAGCTGAGCTTACCGATGAGTACCCTAGCCTCACTGATACGACGCTCAATCCTACACTGCCAGGCTGGTACAGCCAGGCGAGGGCGTGTTGCTGTGTCAGTATTTGGAAATTTGACATGAGCAACACGACAAGCTGTAATAGCCGCACAGTACAGGATCGAATGAGTATCAGCCAGGTCTTCACTACTATCAAAGTAATTTGGTAGTAGCAAATCTAAAGCACACATCAGCGCCCTATTTTTTTTGTGCATGGGAAAACGTGGAAGCCGAGGTCTAAGGTGTACCAAAGTCGATCGAAATTCCCGAACTACATCTTCAAGAGTACTCCTCAATATATCATTGTATTGGGGACTTACAGTAGTAACCATATCATCTCCACGATCACTATCAGCAACGCCAGCTTGCAATGTGGCCGCGGCAGAAGCTTGAGTTGCCGCCTGCGATGCAGTAGTAATGATACGGTTACGTTGCACCTCTGTACGGAGCCGATCAAGTACCGAGTCATCCAACAAGTGACCCCGTTGAATGGCTCGCACCTGATCCGACAGTCGTTGAGCCGAAACGTTGATTGATGGTTCGAGAGCCTGAAACAGAGAAAGCATCCGAACACGATACGCAGTAAGATTAGTTCCTGCCTCTGTTGCCTCAAAATATGCGCGCATGACATTTTCATTGATGGAAATTGTCCATCGCATGCGCTGCACTCCACCGGGAGCGGGGGCCCTGACCGGAGCCGTTTGCCCCAGAAGCCCCAAACTCTTCGGTGGCCGGCCCCTCCTCCGGCGTACAGGCGGTGGCGACGTCGGCGGAGAGAAGTACTCGTCACTATCACTCGACGCAACTGCAGATGTCAGCTGAACACACGGCACTGAGGCAGTTGCCGACAACTGCGAGGCGGAGCGAGGTGACGAGCCCGGAGGTGGAAGACGTGCTGCTCGGCTTCTCGTCAACATCTATTTCTTCATTCGTTATCCCATTTGTTGATTTCGTAATTTGGCAATATGATGATGACTGGTGATGACATTCTCAAATGTCATAGTAAATTTTCTATTTGTTTTTGGTATTTTAGGTCTAATAAATATGAAATAATTGTGGTATTACAAAGTGGATGCTATTGTTGATCGAAGTATTACAGAAAATATGAGAATTTCGATCTCTGAATAAAATATTAGATATAAAATGGGGAAAGAATGTCCTGTCACGTTGACGCTTCTTTTTTTTTTTTTTTTTTTTTTTTTGTTTTTTTTTTTTTTTTTTTTTTATTATTATTATTATTATTATCTAACTATTTAACTATTTAGTAATTAATATTTTAAGTATATACTTTTACTCCATCATTTTATATTCTTTTTCAGCACCCATTCCCCTATTATCATTTTTATTTGTTTCTTTCACCCAAGGTTGCCTGGAAGAAATTGCTATGTAGCAATAAGGCCGCCTATTGTGTATTTTTCTTGTCTCTTTTTGTACTTGTCCGTGTATTTATTGGTGCAATAAAGTTTATTTGATTTGATTGATTTGATAAATAGCAACTCTATCAACAACGCAATAAAGTGGATTTCAGCTTGTACGGCGCTAATTAAGAACGGCCGGACGTTGCATCCCTTTCTTTCGCATATATCCTAGCTCTTTTGCGAACGGGCGGCGGTGCGGGCTAGAGTAGCGGGCAAGTACATCGAGTGACAGACGCCTGACGGAACTCTTAATCTAATACCTACTAATAAAAAAAATGTTTAAATTCTTGGCTATCCTGAAAAGGTGCCTAGAACAGTGCTTACCTTTGCAACGTTCCGAAGTATGTATCCTTCAGACAATCCACGAATTTGACTAGTTTGAGACTGATTTTGCGACTTAGTTTGGAGAGGACTGCAAAAAATATAGCAGTAAGTAAATATTATAGAAATTAAAACATGTATTCTTCGATCAACAATAGTACCACAGTACTAGATGAAGGCTCACGAACTAAATCAAAACTTTTTATGACTATAAAAAAGGTGAATAATGTTACGATCTTACGTCTTAAATGACAGGACCTATTTATGAATATACGCGCAAGTGGCTCAAGTGGGCGTATATTTTGACGACCGATTTGGCGCAGGGGTAATCTACCTGCCTTCTGCGCCAGAGGTCTCGGGTTCGATTCCCGAACAAAACAAATGTTAGTGTGCATGAACATGTCTATTTGTCTTGGTCTGGGTGTTTTCTATGTATATTAAGTATGTATTTACAAACAAAAATTATATAAGTATATATTTATCCGTTATCAAGTTCATGTAGACACAGTTTCTTAAGAAAATAACTACGGGCTTAGATAATTGGTGTGATTGTAAGAAATATTTATTTATTTATTTATTATTTATTAATATTTATTTGCTGAGCCGTGTTTATCACTCCAACTATGTATCTAGACCTAGGTGTTATTGTTGATCGAAGCATGTATTAGTAAAAGTCTACAAGAGAAAGTAAAAATAATTTGAAGTAAATATTAGACGATTTTTTTACTATTAGTTCCATAAAAAAATATCTAAACATTGTGGTCTATCATTATTTAGCAATATTACGGACAGACCGATCAGACGATTTACGATATAATGATCGTTTATAAAGTCGAATAAAGAGAGATACAATCAACAGCACATCAGTATTTAGAGAACTGTTAAAATTTACCAACTAATTTTGAGCTTAACGTCATGGACGTTAAAGATCAAAGTCGATTGACAGTTTGGAAAAGTCTGTCCTACTAATACTGCAATTAATTTATTATTTGTATATTTTATATTTCTACACAAATTTTTGTTATGACGCCGAAAGCTGCAAGGAACGCAACCTTTTTCGGACGCCACATATTTTTATTTTTTAATGATTATTAATTAATTCTGTATTAAAAAAGCCATACAATCAAACAACATGTACTTTCTTTATCTATTAGAGAATCTGTTTTTGTGTCAATATGGAGACTTAGTGTATACTTGTTGTATAAAAGATATTTTTTTTATCAGTGCACAAATTTTTTAGATCGACTCGGAATCGGTAAGTGATCAACTTTCTCCTAGAAAGTCTAGAAACATGGGTCGAAATACGACAAAATTTTTGGACTTCCCATACTAAATCGATCACGTGATCAGTCCGATTTGTATCATCATCATCATCATTTCAACCGTAAGACGCCCACTGCTGGGCATAGGCCTCCCCCAAGGATCTCCACAACGATCGGTCCTGCGCTGCCCGCATCCAGCGGCGCACCGCGACCTTGACCAGATCGTCGGTCCACCTTGTAGGGGGCCTGCCCACGGAACGTCGTCCGGTTCGCGGTCGCCATTCGAGAACCTTTCCGCCCCAACGGCCATCGGTTCTCCGCGCTATGTGTCCCGCCCACTGCCACTTCAACTGAGCAATCCTTCGAGCGATGTCGGTCGTTTTAGTTCTCCTGCGGATCTCATCATTTCTGATTCGATCGAGCAGGGAAATACCAAGCATCGTTCTCTCCATTGCTCGCTGGGTAACCTTGAGCCTTCTTATGAGACCCATAGTAAAAGACCACGTCTCGCTTCCATAAGTCATAACTGGCAACACACACTGGTCAAAGACCTTAGTCTTGAGACATTGAGGAATTTTGGACGCAAATATATGCCGGAGCTTCCCAAACGCTGCCCATCCGAGCTGGATTCGACGAGAGATCTCTTTCTCGAAGTTGGACTTACCTAATTGGATTGCCTGTCCTAGGTAGACATAGTGGTCAACAACTTCGAGTGTAATGTTCCCAACATTAACTGGAGCGGATGCAACATGGGCATTGGACATGATTTTCGTCTTATCCATGTTCATCTTCAGACCCACTCTTTGGGAAGCATTGCTGAGATCTTCGAGCATTGTGTTCAGGTCCTCCAAGGTCTCAGCCATGAGAACTACATCATCGGCAAACCGCAGGTGTGTTAGGTACTCGCCATTGATGTTAATGCCGAATCCTTTCCAGTCCAGTAGCTTAAAAATATCCTCCAACGCAGCTGTGAATAGTTTCGGAGAAATGACATCTCCCTGTCTCACACCTCGCTGTAGTTGGATAGGATTAGAGCTCTGGTTCTGTAGTCGGACTGACATGGTGGCGTTTTGGTATAAGTACCTCAGCACCTCGATGTACCTGTAGTCTATTTGGCACCTCTGAAGAGACTGCAGCACTGCCCAGGTCTCGATCGAATCAAAGGCTTTCTCATAGTCCACGAACGCCAAGCATAGTGGCAAGTTATACTCTTCGGTCTTCTGTATAACTTGCCGCAGCGTATGAATGTGGTCTATGGTACTATAACCTTTTCGGAACCCGGCTTGTTCGGGAGGTTGGAAGTCGTCGAACCTGCGAGCGAGACGATTCGTAATGACTCTCGAAAACAACTTGTAGATATGGCTCAGAAGCGAGATGGGTCGGTAGTTTTTCAAGAGAGTCTTATCACCCTTCTTGAAGAACAGCATCACATCGCTTCTGCCCCATGCCTTTGGCGTTTTGCCCTCGAGGATGACAGAGTTGAAGAGCTTCTGGAGGACCTTAAGTATCGGCTTACCGCCCGCTCTCAGAAGTTCTGTTGTGATTCCGTCATCGCCCGCCGCCTTGTTGTTTTTGAGCTGCTTGAGAGCCATTCTAATCTCGTACAGGCTGACGTCCGGGATATCTTCGGTATAGTGTCGGGTAAGTTTGGCTCTAGGTTCTGTAGCCTTACTTTCAACAGGTGTTTGCGTGGAGTACAACTGTCCATAGAAACTCTCAATCTCCCTCAGGATTTCAGGTGTTGATGAAATGATACTACCGTCCTCAGCTTGCAGCCTCGTCAGTTGACTTTGCCCTATAGCCAGATCTCTAGCGAACACTTTGGAGCCTTTGTTCCGCTCAATGGCCTCTTTAATACGCTCGGTATTAAATTGGCGAAGGTCGCTTGTCAAGGACTTGGAGATCTGCCTATTTAGCTGTCGATAACGAAGGGCATCCGCTGAGTTCTGTAGTTTCATTTCGTTTCTCTGATCCATGAGTCGGATAGTGTGGCTGGAGAGTTTCTTTAATTTAGGACGGTGGGTTTTGTAGTGCTTGGACCCTACCGTGCGGACAGTATCCACCACCATGTTGTATAGATCGTCCATATCGATGCTGTTCTCAAGGGCTTCGAAGCGGTTTTGGAGCTCGAGCTGAAAGCACTCGGGGTTTTGAATTTGAGCCGGTATTGGTCGGAGCGTAGATTTTATTAGTCGAGATCTTTCCAGCTTGACGTTGATTTGTATGAAGAGTCAAAAAAATTTTCTAGGAGAAAGTTGTTCACTTACGGCCAGAAATAATAACCTATCCACAGATAGGGATAGGTGCGATCCAGATTAGTTGCTATGCAACGCTTGATATTAACATCGAATTAACGACAGTTGCCAGGGTGTTGCCTAGCAACTAATCTGGATCGCACCTATCCCTATCTGTGGATAGGTTATTAATTCTGGCCGTTACCGATTCTGAGTTGATCTTAAAAGTTTGTGCACTGATACATAAAATGATCCTGTACATGTTAGATTGTATGTATCCTTACCCGTCTGCTGCACATCCAACGAAGCTTGCTTGAAAGAGACAGCAGCAGTGTGGCATCCCCGTCCCGCTCCCGCCACGCTCCACACGCTCAGCATCTCTGTCTCGTTCTCCACCGGAATGGAGTTGACTTGAGAAGAGAAAAGAGACGTGTCCTCTTCGGGTGTCGGCTGGAGAAAGAACGCATCGGTAATGATAAATGAGAGGGGGGGGGGGGGGACAGCTCAGATCGTTTCACCTACTTTAGAACCTTTTAGAAAGTGATAAATAAAAAAAATTAAGTTAAAAATGTAATTAGGGGCATTGGTTTAGTAACTTAGTCTATTTTTTTTTATTCACAACGGTGAAGCACTTAGCCTTCATCACACCTGATGTTAAGTGGTGATAAGGCTGAAAGTGGAAGCGCACTACTCCCGGAATCCTCAATCACTGAGAAACTGGCTATCTTATCTCTAACTGCCGGAACACAATAACGCTGAAAACATCATTGTTATGGCGTCAGACTTAGATAAGACGGTGGTAGCTAGCCAGGCGGACTAAGAACAAGTCCTACCACCAACCAAACCGAATACTATAAGTACCCCCACTGGGAATCGAACCCGGGACCTCTGGGTCTGAAATCGGTGGTGTGAACCACTAGACCACAGAGGCGGTTATTGCGTGTACAGATGCGATTTCGGTCTTACTTCGTACTTTAAATTACATAAAAAGTGATAATTAACCTCTCAAGGACGGTGTCGTACCGGTACGACAAGGGAAATGCTGCTTTCCGGGATAAAAAGTAGCCTATGTTCCTCTCCAGGCTACAAAGTATATGTGTCCACAATTTCATATAAATCCATTGAGCCGTTTTTGCGTGATTGAGTAACAAACATACAAACATCCAGACATCTAAACTTTCACGTTAATAATATTATATAGTAGGTAGTAGGATAGTAGAAAGCAGAATTTTTGTTTTTAAGCATTTTATTTCTACTCGTAAAGGTGAATAAGCATCATTGGTGCTTGTACGGTGTAGCATGTGTCCTACAATGGCAGCTCTGCTTGCACAAATGCAAAACAAAAAGTTTTTTATGTTTTTGGAATAAAACACAATTGAAACGTTGGATGGGTGACCAATAATTCACTACCTCGAGCTTTTCTGTACTAATTAATACGAACCTATCTACATTGGAATCGCGTAGCGGGTCATTGTCCATTCTCGTCAGCGTTCCAGTAGGGGGAGATATTATTAAAGAGGTTAATGATGATGATAAAATCTGGTCTTACTGCCGCATTCAGAGACGCCAGTTAAATTTAATTGTCATTTAATTATCGTTCCTACTTTATTCAATGCTGGACATAAAAAAGAGACAGAAAGATAGTTAATTGTCAATTTTGTTGTTAGATTGTGGAGAAAAATAAACGTTTTTATTATTCTTATTATTATTATAGTTAATTGGCGTGTCTGAGTGCGGCAGTAAGAATGATAATCTCACTTACCCTATTCCTACAAGACTCCGTGACACTCATACTCTCTTCGGACTGTATGATGTCATAGTCATCAAAGTTATAAGTATCGTATGACTCCGCCTCTTCCCCATCGGAAGCGGCGCCGGACGGTAACTCCGGTGGCGGGGGCCGGACGTCCGGCGCCGGAGTGAGGGACGAGTAGAACACGGAGTTGGAGACCACGAAATGGTGCTCTTTGTGGCAGGGAAGGTCTGCAAGTTGATAGTTAATGTTATTTGTTTATGAACAACCAGCTTTCCGCCTGGACTGAAAATTTAAAATACTTACCCTAACCTCCATTTACATTTTAGAAATTTGCAAATTAGTACGCAAGAACAAATTTTCATATATACAACGTGATGATTTACGCTCTCTGACATGTACATTACGAAATAGAAATAGATTAGCTTTACCTTTTACTAAATTGCATATAGTTAGCTCTGGAACCTACCACATGTCCATAAAAATATATAATAAAATACCCAACTATATTAAAAGTATAGACAATGATAAAATATTTTTTAAAAGATTAAGAGATTTCTTAGTGGAAAAATGTTTCTACGAGTTAAAAGATTTTTTAAATTGAACGTCGCTTTGTTATGTTATATGTTATTATTATAATATTTTAAACTTGTTGTCAAAATAGTTTAATTTTAATTATTTAGTTTTAAGATTTGCGACACCCTTACAGGGTTCATATTGCGAACTGTATTATACTTAAGATCTATATGTAACCAATATGATGCAATAAACATTATGACTATGACTATGACTATGACTACACGACATTATGCCGCGGGAATGTGATGTTTTTCCGGGATAAAAAGTAGCCTATGTTCCTCTTCAGACTACAAAGTATCTATGTCCAAATCCGTTCAGCCGTTTTGGCGTGATTGAGTAACAAACATACAAATATCCAAACATCTAAACTTTCACATTTATAATAAATAGAAAGTAGGAAGTAGGATAGGATAGGCTAGGTATTATTCCAGCCCGTCTCACAATCAGCTCCGATGGGATAGAGCAGTCGCCCCGAAAGCGAAAAGTCGTGGGTCCCATCGGAGCTGATTGTGAGACGGGTCGATTTTTTCTAAATACTTCATTTTCCATTTTTTCAGTAAATAAATCATTTCATTTCAATTCACAGTAACGTACCGTCCACGCTCCAATCCATGCTCTCGATTTCAGCTCTCATCTCCTGGAGGACTTCTTGCATCATCTGCAGCAATTCCTCTTTCTTATCGCCTTCGGAGAATTTCTCGTTTATCGTCTGTTGAACGATATTTATATATTAGGGGTTAAAGTATCAAATTGCCGTTTTGTATGAAGATTTTAGTATATTTTTTTTACCCATACTAACGTTATCCTGATTTATTTAACGGCTAATAGTTATCTATATTTACAAAATTTAACACACGTATTTATGGACATTTTAACTACTAAATGACACATTCGTTAAGAGCAAAAAAACTTATTTTCACTAAGTTACAACAATTAAAGTACGAAATTCTGGAAACAAAAATCGTCGTAACTTTCGAGATAATTTTTTTCTATGTAAATAATCAAATATCGTGGTTATTAAATTATCAAAAGCTGCTCGATACGGTCTTAATGTAACGCAATATTAAAGAAATTATGTATTTCTAGTATCATAAAAGTTGTTAAGTTATATGTACAAAAAATGACAATTTCATTCTTTAACCCCTATTATTAACTAGCTTTCCGCCCGCGTTGACTACAAGACGCTATCCCGCGGGAATATGATATTTTTCCGGGATAAAAAGTAGCCTATGTTCCTCTCCTGGCTACAAAGTATCTGTGTCTTAAATTTAAGCCAAACCCGTTCAGCCGTTTTAGCGCGATTGTGTAACAAACATCCACAAAACTTTCACATTTATAGTAGTAGGATAATTTATTTGATTGAATCAGACATCACCTGGCGGAAGTCCCTACCCAATGTGAAAATAAAATCGTTCAAAATCCAACATTGAATGAATTTTCACTCGTTTCATTCGGCGTTGGATTGTGCATGATCTAAAATCTCCTAAGGATTGAGTTGGGGCGAAATATATATTGTAGTCTATATAGAGCGGCAACGTTTTCTGTTCCGGTGGCCAAAAACTGAAACTAACGTGTTTTTTAATGTCATTTTGCTGTCAAGTTGTTGTCTAACCATAGGGCTGCTGCCGGTTGAAGGTCTTAGAAGTCAGGCCCGGTTAAATTGCTACAAAAAGAAGAAAAAATATACATAGCGCCGCTGTCGCCGGAACAGAAAATATTGTCGATCTATAATTTTCGTGGTGTGCATGTGCATTTTATTTTTGAGGACAGGTAAGTGCATTTTGCTTGTTGTGTTTTTTGCGGAAGCTGCATATATTTGTTTCTTTTTGCGGAGGCCACATACATTTATTTTTTTCACAAAAGATATTAATAACTAGCTTTCCGCCCGCAGCTTCGCCCGCGTGGACTACACGACGTTAACCCACGGGAATGTGATATTTTTCCGGGATAAAAAGTAGCCTATGTTCCTCTCCTGGCTACAAAGTATCCGTGTCTAAAATTTTTGCCGAATCCGTTCAGCCGTTTTGGCGTGATTGAGTAACAAACATCCAAGCATCTAAACTTTTACATTTATAATACTAGTAAGATTTAAAATGATATATTAGAAAATATCGACTTATCTCCCAAGTACTTCTGCCGGGAATCGAACCCAGAACCTTTCATTGTTCGGGCGGATACTCTCGACCGCTGAGCTACGAAAAAACCTCAAGCAAGTGCTGTTCCTGCCTAGCCACGTATTGTATCTTTTTAGGAACGATTTTATGGGTGACCTTTTTATACTTAAACTGCCGGACCAATTTTGATAAAATACAGACCTCAAATAAGTGCTGTTCCTGCCTAGCCACATATTGTATCTTTTTAGGTACGATTTTATTGGTGACCATTTTATACTTAAACTGCCGGACCATTTTTGATAAAATACTGACCTCAAACAAGTGCTGTTCCTGCCTAGCCACATACTGTATCTTTTTAGGTACAATTTGTAGCTCACGGGCCATGTCGAATGACGCCAGAATGAAGTGTTGCAGTAATTTTACGTGGACCTGAAAGAGAAATGATACTGTGAAACAATAATAAATTATGCTTTGAATCTTGTAAACAAAACAATATAAAAATAATGAATAGCAGCGAGGAAAAGTTTAGAAAAGGGGTTCATTGCTAAGCAAGATTTTTTATCCACAACGGGGTCGCACTTTGTGATGAAGGCATCACACCTGTTAATTGGTGATAAGGCTGAAGGTGGAAGCGCACTACTCCCGGAATCCTCAATCACTGAGGAACTGGCTATCTTATCTCTAACTGCCGGAAGATAATAATGCTGAAAACATAATTGTTATGGCGTCAGACTTAGATAAGATGGTGGTATTGAAAATGAAATATTAGAAAAAAACGACCCATCCTCCAAATAGCTCCGCCGTGAATCGAACCCGGGACCTTTCACTGTCCGGGCGACTGCTCTGACCGCTGAGCTACGGAGTCGTTAATCTCTAAGTAAGTAAGTCTAATATTTCATTTTCAATAATAAAAATTGCATTGTGAATGCAAAAAGTAAATATAAGATGGTGGTAGCTAGCCAGGCGGACTAAGAAGAAAAACCCAATACAATATGTACCCCCATTGGGAATCGAACCCGGGACCACTAGACAACAGAGACGGTATGTGTTTGAACTATTGACGATAAAGGAGAAGACAATTGGTAATAAGTAAGAAAATTCTGTCCATGCGCCCATCAGAAAGATCCGACTTAAGCGGCCACCAGCGCCTTGGATGACCACTGGCATTCGAATGGCGATGAGGCGTAGGGACAAGGCTTTTCGTAATTTTAGAAGAAATCGTATAGATGACAATTGGAATATTTTCAAAGCCGCAAGAAATAGGTGTAATCAGATGATACGCAATGCTAAACGCCGCCATATTCACAACAACATCTCGTCCTCCTCTTCTGCCGATATCTGGAAATTCCTTGGAACTCTGGGTATAGGCAAATCGCGACATTTAGACTTGCCTAACTCTATTGGTCTTAACGATCTCAATCACCACTTTACCACTAATTCATCTAAACTTGATCATACAGCATCCTCTCGTACTGTTGCTTCTATAGGCAGTCTAACGCGTCCCAATATAACCCCGTTTCGTTTTTCTCCAGTGACCGATGAAGAGATCAAAAAGATTATCCTCTCCATAAAGTCCAATGCTGTGGGTTGTGATGGCATAAGTCGCCGTATGATACTTACATTATTGGAACACCTTCTACCCGCTGTCACCCACATCATTAACTTTTCCCTTGATTCCGGTGTTTTCCCTAAACTTTGGCGAAGAGCCTTTGTCCGCCCTCTCCCCAAAGTCCCTAATCCAACTCATCCCAACCAATTTCGTCCAATTTCCATCCTTCCCTTCATGTCCAAAGTGCTTGAGGCCTGCGTTCACAAGCAATTCTCCCATTTTGTCCATCAAAATTCCCTCCTTAATCCTTTGCAGTCCGGTTTCAGACCTGGACACAGCACCACTACTGCTCTCCTTAAGGTGACTGGTGATATCAGGGCAGCTGTTGAGGACGGCCAAGTAACTGGTTTGGTTCTTATAGACTTCTCCAATGCCTTTAATACTGTCAGTCACGACATCCTTCTTTCCATATTGTCCCATCTTATGGTCTCTGATGAGGCACTGGAATGGTTCTCTACTTATCTTCGGGAACGCCAGCAAGCTGTACAGTTCGATGAGTCAAACTCATCGTGGCTACATTTAGATACTGGTGTTCCCCAAGGCGGCATACTTTCTCCTCTTCTTTTTTCAATTTTTATTAATTTCATCACACTCAAACTTCAGTGTTCGTATCATCTATATGCTGACGACCTACAGATACATGCCCAGACACGTGTTGATGACATTAATAATGCCATCGATGCGCTAAACAGAGATCTACACCATATTAAATGTTGGTCCGACAATTACGGTGTTGCCGTTAATCCTGCCAAATGCCAAGCGATGCTGGTGGGTAGTCCCCGTATGATATCCAGGGTGGACCTTACTAATCTGCGTCCGATTGTTTTCGACGGTACTCCCATCCCTCTCAGCTCTAGCGTAAAAGATCTTGGTTTGTGTGTCGATTGCAGGTTAAACTGGCAAGCTCAAGTATCTAGTGTTAGTCGGAAGGTTACTGGAGTATTGCGATACCTTTACCGCCTCAAAAACTTTTTACCGACGAATATCAAAGCAATGCTTGTGCAAACCTTAATATTTCCTATAATCGACTATGGTGATGTGTGCTACCTCGACCTGAATGCAGATCTACTCAATAAGCTCGACCGTCTTCTGAATAACTGCATTCGATTCGTCTACAATCTCCGTAAATATGATCACGTGTCCGCGCATCGATCCCTTCTTAATTGGTTGCCCATTAGACAGCGCAGAAGTATGCGGGCATTGACCACTCTTTATTCTCTCTTAAACTCTCCTAATGCTCCCCCTTATCTAACTTCACATTTCCAGTACTTGTGTACTACTCATGATAAAAGCCTTCGTTCTTCGTCTAATCTGTTACTTGGCTGTCCCTCTCATCAATCTGATATTATTCATTCTTATTTACCCAATTCTTCTGTGGAATGCGCTTCCTTTAGACATCAGAAGGTCCACCAGTCGGTTTTCGTTTAAAACTAAGTTACGAAAATTTCTCACTGAGCAAGCAGCTAACTCTTAAATCTTGATCGTCGTTATCTTTTATTTGTACCTATATATATTTATATATGTATGTATATTGTATGTAGTATAATTTATTATATTTTATATATTTATTATAATTATATAAATATGTGTAATATATATAATATTTATTATACTTTTATTATAAGCTATATAAGTTTATTTATTTATTACGTTGTATATATTAATATTTCTCTCGCCTTTTTTTAAGTTTAATGCTGGTTGTGCACCCTACCACTTTACTATCTCCATATCACCCTAAGGTTGACTGGTAGAGAATGCCTGAGGCATTAAGTCCGCCTATGTACATTGTGCATGAAGAATTAATAAAAAATAAAAAAAAAAAAAAAAAAATTGGTCTAAAGACATCATTATGGAACAGTACATTTAAACCATAGCAGAACCACAATACTAACCTCACTTAACCTCGTACAATACTCCAAAAGATAGCTCTGCAAGCTATCCGCAGCAAACTTCAGGACAGAGTTCAATAGCGCCGTCCTGCTCTTGACAACGCGTTCAGTATCGCCGTCCCTCTTACTCCGACCGTCGTTAGCAGTCTGTATAGCGTTGGTTAAATACGGCGCGAGAGTGGTTTCTGCGCTTTTCATTATTTCTAAGTCGTCTATTATTAGAGATTGGCTTTTTACGTAGTGCTTTGGAGGCGGGCTGGCTGGAATTATAATGAATTGTTGAGTGAAACGACAAAATAAAAATACAGAGAATTAGTGTGAATAAGTACTTATATGATTTTATTAATTTTAAATGTTTTTATTTAAATCACCTAAATTTGTCTAAAAAAATAAGTTAAAACGAAAAACACAGAAAAATAAGAATTAGGCAAGTAGATATATAAATTTTAATAAATTTAAATAAATATTTGATTAATTTTTTTCTCCAAATCGGTCTAGGTGTCCTTGAGCAACCGGAAAACACACAAATAAAACATAAAAGATTTATCCTCTTTTTTGAAGTAGGTTAAAATGTATTACACATGCAACATAAGTTAAATACAACTACTTTACTACCGAAGTTAACAGAAAAGACGACAAAGTCGCGGGTGAAAGCTAGTAGTACTTACACATAAGCTCCCATTGGTCGAGCAGCTCGTTTATAAATGCTATTTGTTTCTCGTTCAGTCTTCTGTTTTCAGTCGAATACTTTGATTGTGGAGATTCCTCAGACTCGCTGAAACAAGTGAAACTTATTGAAAATGAATAAATAAATAAATAACTTCTTACATTCACACCAATTATCTAAGCTCATGTTAATTTCATTAAGAAACTGTATCATGGAAAACTTGATAACGGATAAATATATACTTAAATACTTTTTGTTTGTAAATACATACTTAATATACATAGTTAACACCCAGACAAATATACATGTTCATGCACACAAATATTTGTCTTGTTCGGGAATCGAAACCGAGACCACTGTATGAAGAAAACGCAGACTCCAGATAACACTCATATAATTATTGATCCAACTTACAGGTACAGGCATAGTTCAGGTTTAACAATATAGATACAGTCGACGTCTTAGTGAACTTATCCCCTCGAGGCTAGTTTGAAGAATGACCTCTCTTTGCTCGTTAATCGGGCTCAAGTCTAGCTACCCCCCACCAATTTTACCACAGATTAGCCTATTAAATTTAACAAAATGGCGGCAAGAGACGGCATTACCAGTGTTGCTATTAAAAAATATGAAAAACCTTCTAAAATCATGACATTCGGCCATCTGATAACGTGCTGTCTCCCGACGCACATATAAAAATTATTTAGAATCAATTAATTAGGTAAGTATACAGCTAATATACTGATACACAATTATTCTCAATAGTAAAGTCTTACAACTATGTACCTATTTAGGTTAATCTTATAGTGATAAAAACCTTAAGTTAAAACTTAAAACATAATTGAAACAAATACATTATATTACACAATGCTCAACAATAATCTTTTAAGGAAGCCGATGACTTGTTTAGAATATAGATATTATCGTGAAAATATTGTTTTAGTAAATCGTTAAGTAATACATAATCAAATAAAATAAATTATCAATAACAAACTAATCTAAAACTATTTGAATCAATGTATAAATTAACATAATCATGACATTCGTTAACAATCGACTATTATTACTTAGAAAACTTATTTTGAAACTATACTTGTTATATAATCATGTATTGTGTAAGTAAGTATATGGAATGATTAAAGTAAAGTCTGGTTATAATCTATAAGCATTAGTTATGGGTCATAAAAGAAAAATGGATTAGCTTGGTACTAGTTTACATCAATGCATTGTCAGGAGCTACATTCAAGAATATTAGATGGTGTCAGAAGCAAAATCCCTAAGAATGTTACATTAGGAATAGGTAGGTACAGAATTTAACTTTAACCTGATAACTAGACACCCTTATCACTTCACTCAAATAGTGGAAAAAGCAACTACGAGTCATGAAAGGATTAAAGACCTAATATTAGATGAATTTAACTATCGCTAAGTTTGACCTAGTTTAGTCCTTACAAAAACAACTGTAGGCCTCTGCACAGTTACCAATTTTTACCCAGATATGAGTAACAAACCAAGTTATAGATACGTATTTATCATAGTGCACAATTTGTAATAAATCAAAATATGAGTTAGGACAACTAAAGGAATTATTTAAAGGCATGTTCGTAATAGGCATTATTACCGATTAATTTAAATATTCTTATAAGGAAGTTACACTGATAATGAAGATGCCGCAGGTACAATTTGAACCGTCACAGCAACAATTTGCTTTTTCAACTTGTCAACCAGTTGTCCAAGGTTTCCAGAGCATTCTTTTCCAGCACCAAATCTTAAATGCATCTATTCTCTGCCTCTGTTAGAATAGTACAATACATGGTTCCACTCCGTACATGAAAATCAAAAGATCATATTATTATCATTTCTAATGAATAAGTTAATGATTTTAAACAAGTTCGCAATTTAATATCAAAACTTAAAAATGTCTACAAGGTATCCTCATACGAGCATGACCCGCATCCTTATCAACAAATATTCATATTACTATGAATAATATTAGTGTAAATAGATTTAATAATTATAATTGGGATATGAAGAAGTATATTCATGGATAGAAATAGAACAAGTAAAATCATGAACAGCTTTTCGCCCAAATGAATTAACTACACGATGATTTCCCGTGAGAATAAAATATCCTCCCGGGGTCAAAAGAAGCCGATATGCTATTCCACAGACAAAAGATTTCAAAGATCCGTCCAGCCGATAGCCGTGATTGGGGAACAAACATACAAGCTTTTGCAATCATAATAGTAAAATGAGATAAGATACATGACATGATAATATATACTTCAATATAAGTCAATTTCAGTATCAGCGATCCACTCGTCTCAATATCCGACTTACAACCATAGCCCACGATGATCATCATCACAACAACGATCACTCTGTGATCTGCACCTTCAGTATCATATTATCTCCTCTCATTACCACAGCACGTACACTCTGCTGTCTCCAGTTTGTATGCTGTGTTGGTTCGTACGTTCAAGGGTAGCGGGATCCTCATTATTATATTAACTCGATGCTAGCTCATGATAAGTACCTACTGGATGCTACAATTGGCATCTGAAAGCAGTAAACTCACAACACACATAGTAACCAAATCAATTTTATTAATCATTCAAAAGAAATAGATGTATCTGATAATGAATCAATAGAAATAAATGTAAGTATATGAATTCTCATATTCTTTTATAAACATTAGTATGTAAGGTACTTAGTAACTTCAACCATAGTAGAAACAAATGATCAACTGACCAGATCTAAAAAAATATGGAAATGATTACTACACAATATGTGAAGGAACTTCAAAGGTCCGTGAGAATGGTAAACTGCTAAGAATTTTAGTATCACGAGCCTACCAAATGAGACGGTAAATTTGACAGATCTACTTGATTTTTGGTTTAATAAAGATATTAATTCTCATTAAAATAACAATAAATTAGATTCACATAATTTGAAATCATATTTTGTCAATACGTACACTAGGACGGTAGTATTAAAATCCTCAAAAACTAATTATAAATCATACCGCCAATAACAACAAAAACACGGCAAAACTAACTTGGTATACAGCAGTGGTTACTTGTGGCTTTATTTGTTAGAACAAGTTTAAAACATGAATTAAAATGTTTGCATGAAGCTGTATAGAACATTTTAATAAATTGAGAGGTGTGATTGAGCAATAATCGTTTTACTTTATTTTGCTTAATTAGGAAAACATCAGTTACAACTTGACAGTGTAATAAACACGATCTACTTAAATGCACTATGGACTGTTTACATGTTTTTGCATTAAAAACATAATTTCATCACTATGTTAATGAAAACAACTAGAATAGATATCAGTGAATGCTTCTTGCAGTGCTGTCTAAGCAACTAAGTATTTCTGCTTTTGATTTGCATCTAAATCATTACGAGAGATCTAGAACACTACGCAGTACGCACAAATAGCAAAATAGCTTCTAGTGATTTTGGCTGTAAAATTTTCCATCCGTCTAAACCAAAACTGAGTTGCCCGGAAGAAACCGCAGTAAGACGATAAGGCCACCATTTGGTTAACAGTTTGTTATCTTTGTATTATTATTATTATTTCGTGTGTAATTGTTCCGTTCGTAATATTGTGTACAAATAAAGAATTAATCTATGTATCTATCAAACTAGGTACTTAGATAAAGAATCTTCGACGTTCCCGGAAAAATGTAAAGAATGATGATTTCTAATCAGTCTTATGGCTTTATTGTCTAATTATGTAGAAGACTCGGAAAAGTATGTTCCTGATAAACTTTCTCTAGCACTCATCCACAATTTAGTTTGAATTTAAATAAAATTTGAGATTTAAGTTTGCCACTAAACTCAAATTTAAAAAGTCAAGCATAGTGAATTCTTTTAAATTAAGCTACATATAACAAAAATAATAGACGAAATGTCCACTTGAACAAAGTTACAAAAAATAAAATAAGTAATAGGAAATAGTAAATTTTGGATATCTTTGCGTACCTACATTGCTTCCATCCCGAACTTAGTAACTCAAGCACTTGTGTTATGGCATTTGGGAACAACGACGGGGATTACCACATACAATCGGGCAGAATGTTGAAAAGTCCGCTTTAAACATTCACCCGACAGGGAATCGAACCCGGTAGGTACCTCAGAGACAGCGGCACCCCGAAAACTATGCGTACGTACACCGTATCTACAACACTGCTATGGAGATTGTTAAGCTTATACCAGAAACTAATATTGTTTCCATAGTTAAAAGGTCTATAACAATCTAAGTGACACAGATCACAGTTTATAAAAGTATTACCCAATCGCAATCTTGGAATACTAAATTCGCGACTTTAATAGTGTGCTCTTATTCAAAAGTGAATCGTCATCATGTCCAATCTTATCAAGATCAGAAATACATCCAGTTCTGCGTAAAGGTCACCTGGGCATAGACCTAGGCATAGAAAAACAAACCTAGCTCATGGATATTGACCACTCATGAGAATCAAGATATGGTATGGATTTCGTATAAATGGAAACTAAGGTAATTATAAAAATCTTAAATAGATAAGACAATAACCCCTACTCAAATTGTGGAGCATGTGGATACTTATTATGCAAGGAAAAAGAAATGATGCAAACATAATTTAGTATATAAATATCTTTATAAGTAAGTAGGTACTATGTTGCGATAATTAGAGCGCATATTGACAATAATACTTTAAAGGTATCTACTGCTACAGCTGTGGTACCTACCAGATACTCAATGTCAAGCACGTAGGCAACTGTAGATTTAAAAGGCTTTTCATTCTTCCCTAAAAGTATTTTGATAACATCTAAATGATTCTATGAAAAGATAAGTTTTTATAGTTTTGTTTTGTTTTAGGTAGACCTTTACAAACTTTATTTAAGGGGGTGTTACAATCAATTTAGTCGGTTATGCGAGATGAAAATTAAATCTTAAATAGTTTTATTCGATATGCAAATAAATAAACATGAAACATTTTAATCAAAACAACTTCAATACTTTCCCATAAACAAAATGCTCTGCATCATCTCAAATCCTCTTTGACCAGATTCAGCTACGAAGAAAGGGTATTCCTCCTTCGCTCAAGACTCCCCTGGGTCGGCCACGTCACCCTGGAGGCCTACCAAGCGGCGCACCAGGTGGCGCGGGCCGTATTCGTCCTCAGATGCTATTTACCTTGGAATGTATACATTATTCATCGGCAAAAGATCGTTCCGTGTCATTCTATAATAAAATCATTAGGTTATCAACACAATATGCCCTTCAGGAAAATTCATGATTTATACTGTTCACTAGCTACAGTAGCTACCTACATCCTTTATTATTTACAAAAACCATTTCTTTTATTAAGAGCTACTTATCTAGTGCAAAAATGTAAAATGAGTATTGTAAAAACAAGAATAAAACGTTTGAAATTATCTTTGTTCTGTTGTAGTTTCATTTAAATCTAATAATCTTAAAAGTGGCCATACGGGTAGTAAACCAGTATGAAATATAAGTAGGTACTCATTTAACCAGCCTGTGAGAAACGTACTCACTTAACATTTAAACATATTCAGACGAATGTATGCCACCAACATACATCGTTCGTACTCTTAAATCCGGCGAGTGTATGCCACAAACATATACCGCCCCCTTAATTCCGACGAGTGTATGCCACAAACATACATCGTCCCCTAATATCCGACGAGTGTATGCAACATACATACATCGCCCTCTAATATCCGACGAGTGTATGCAACATACATACATCGCCCCCTAATATCAAATTCAATTTAATGCATTTCAACAAACAAATTCAATGTATCTCTTATAACCAGTGAGCATGCATAGCTTGCTCACTCAACCCAGTGAACACCTTATATTTGTTCGCTCATCATTAAAAATTAAAAATATTCACATTAGAGATATCCAAATTCACGTAAAGACTTTCATATTTAAATATTTAAAGATACCATATTAAAATATTTGTATTTAAACTCATATTCATAGTTCAAGCAATTTATATTGCTATTCACGGTGTTCATATTAATTGAATCCACAAAATTTGTACCTATTAATTAATATATCAATAAATAGAAAGCCAGAATTCAATTGTAAGTAAGTAATACGTACCTATTAAACCAATCTTACCAGGTAACGTAGGTAACCAGTAAGCATACATGACTCACTCAACCCAGAGAACAACACGTTCGCTCAATACATTAAAAACAAAGGAAAATTAGTAATAATTAATTTCAATAATATTAAGATAAATGAAATGTGAGCAACCAATCATAAATTATTCTTACTCTTTACTACTTCTTACTAGCTTCATAACTTATAGTTTTCTTTTATTTACTGTTGGTATTAGATACCACGTTAAAACATGGATTGTATGCAAGATTTAGTAGCCATAAGTGATTTCACTCTGTGCAACAGTAAAGGCTATCAAAACTAGCTCCAATTAGTGCTAGCACTAATTACTTAAAACATTACATGTAGGTACACAGCCAAAACTGCCAGTCCTAGCTCCATGTGTAAGATTATAAACAACATAAACAGCAAGTACTCTTATAATATAATAATGCCAATCATCTCCATTAATTCTGTACAATCCACATTTAATACATCATGTAAATTAAACAACAACAATCAAGATATTATGCCAGATTCATGGTACGCTATGATCGTGCCATACGGAAATATCTACTACATACCCGCGTTTAAAATTATGTAAGTATAATCGGAGGGTAGCCCCGACCGTACACGAATTAGTAAAATCTTAGTACTAAGCTACGCATATAGACTTTTTAAATTATGTTAGTATAGTCGGAGGGTAGCCCCGACCGTATACGAACACAATCAATTAAAACACAAATGCGATTTAGTTTATGTCCGTTCCGTCGGAGAGTAGCCCCGACCATGTACAAAACACAATCCACCGCAAAGGTATTTAAAATGTCATTTAGATAAAAAAAAAATACGCATTAACATGGAATCTGGAATATTTATCCTTTCTCTGCGTGAAGAGAATAAAATAACTCGTTTGGCATTACTATAGCACAGAATAAGCAAATTATTCTTATTATCAGGTTTAGAAATAAACTTACGTGGGTACTTTACCGCTTCTGAAATATGAAGAAAACGCAGACTCCAGATAACACTCATATAATTATTGATCCAACTTACAGGTACAGGCATAGTTCAGGTTTAACAATATAGATACAGTCGACGTCTTAGTGAACTTATCCCCTCGAGGCTAGTTTGAAGAATGACCTCTCTTTGCTCGTTAATCGGGCTCAAGTCTAGCTACCCCCCACCAATTTTACCACAGATTAGCCTATTAAATTTAACAAAATGGCGGCAAGAGACGGCATTACCAGTGTTGCTATTAAAAAATATGAAAAACCTTCTAAAATCATGACAACTGGAGCAGAAGGTGGGTAGCCTACCCCTGCGCCAAATCGGTCGTCAAAAAAACCTACAATAGTATGATTTCTGATAGTATGAACTATCAGAAAACATCGACCCGTCTCACAACTAGCTCTGGTGGGATTCGAACCCACGACCTTTCACGTCCGGGCGAAAGCTCTGGACAGTGAAAGGTCGTGGATTCGAATCCCATCGGAGCCAGCTGTGAGACGGGTCGACTTTTACTAATATTTTTCAATATTTTGAAATAGGTATTATTTATTGCACTTCCGCAGCAACATTTGAGCGCTCGCAACATACGCTCAAATCTTCAATCAAACAGTTTGATCAAGCCGTTTGATCCAATAAAAATACGAAAATACATATTTGTTCAAGCCAACTGATTACTCATTAAATTTGATCAAATTTCCCCCACACACCTTCATGCCAATTTCATCAAGCCGTTTGATCAAATTACTTGAAGTTGTATGGCTGCCATTAGATTCTGTATGAAATCCTGATCAGACTCTGGCAACTCTTCGGCGGAGTACAGAGTATCTTCTGTGGACTCTGAAGTATCGTCACTTCTGTGCCGCTCTGTTCTGTTGAATGATTTGAATGTCTGATAATGGCTCACCTTAGATTCTGTATGAAATCCTGATCAGACTCTGGCAACTCTTCGGCGGAGTACAGAGTATCTTCTGTGGACTCTGAAGTATCGTCACTTCTGTGCCGCTCTGTTCTGTTGAATGATTTGAATGTCTGATAATGGCTCACCTTAGATTCTGTATGAAATCCTAATCAGCTCTATCAGCTCCTCGGCAGAGTACAAAGTATCTTCTGTGGACTCTGTAGCATTGTTACTTCTGTGCCGCTCTGTTCTTAACAGCGTTTTGGATGCACTATAAGGAAAACCTGTACCTGAGATGGAGACCAAACGGCTGATGATGGCTTACCTTAGATTCTGTATAAAGTCTTGATCAGACTCTGGCAGTTCCTCAGCGGAGTACAGAGTATCTTCTGTAGACTCTGTAGCATCATCACTTCTGTGCCGCTCTGTTCTGTTAAATGATTTGAATGTCTGATGATGGCTCACCTTAGATTCTGTATGAAAGAAATCCTGATCAGACTCTATCAGCTCCTCGGTGGAGTACAAAGTATCTTCTGTGGACTCTGTAGCATCGTCAACTCTGTGCCGCTCTGTTCTTAACAGCGTTTTGGATGCACTATAAGAAAAACCTGTACCCGAGATGAAGATCAAACGGCTAATGATGGCTTACCTTAGATTCTGTATAAAATCCTGATCAGACTCTGGCAACTCTTCGGCGGAGTACAAAGTATCTTCCGTGGACTCTGTAGCATCGTCGCTTCTGTGCCGTTCTGTTCTGTTCCCTTCCTTGTCGACGCTGTCTGAGAACAGCACGAACAGCAGCTGGCTGTGAGGGTTTAGGTCTTTCACCTGGTGGAGGTCTAGGCAGTTCTAGAAGAGAAAACCAAAGAAGTGAGTTCACATTCAATAATAAAAAAAAATTAGTAAAAATTTCATTTTCATGACAAGCTTTTTGCTGACTGTACCTACTTACTTTGATATTGTATTATCATCTAAACCAAACCTGTAAGTATACAACATTCCAGCTCATATTAAGCTTGCAAGATTTGTCCCCGACTAACTAACTAATAAACTAACTAACATCGCAAGTTAATAAAAAGGTTGTAAAAAAAAATTATCTTAGATTCACAACAACGGCACGGCGCCGTACTGCCGCGCCGTCACGAATCACAAACGGCGATTAGCACTGTAATTTGTTTATTAAATTACTAGCTTTCCGCCCGCGGCTTCGCCCGCGTGGACTACACGACGTTATCCCGTGGAAATCTGATATTTTTCCGGAATAAAAAGTAGCCTATGTTCCTTTCCAGGCTACAAAATATCCGTGTCCCGAATTTCAGCTTAATCCGCTCAGCCATATTGGCATTTCAGAAACTGTGTTATGGAAACTAGATAATGTATAATAAATATATAATTATATACCTATTTTGTTTATAAATACATAAGTACTTAATATATTTATTTATTTTATTTTATTTTTATTTTTATTTAAAAGGCACAGCTACAGAACACAAACCAAAACATACAAAAAAAAATACATTTACAACTTAACAATAAATTATAAGTTTGAGCCCCAGAGACAGCTAGGCACATCATTTATAAAAAAAAAAATTACATACAATAAATAGGGCTAATTAAAAATACAGTTGAAACAACAATTACTCATTATTAGTGTAACATATGCGCAAGTAAGTAGACAGTGGTTGATAGAACGGGTCCAGGTCCTTACTGACATTATTGTATAATCTACACATACGATAGATGGGATCGTTATAAGTTACGTTATTATTAGTAACTGGATCAGAAAAAAGCTTTTTGGCCCTGGTACTACGAGTCTTGAACGAAAAATAACTCAACAACATAGATAACACCCATGATGTTTCAAAATTATTAACAACTTACCTCAGAAGAGAAAACAGCCTTTTCCCTTCCATCCCCTATCTCCTCCTTCCGAGGCTTATTGTTCACCACTTCACACTTTTCATCCCCAACATCCCCCTCCCCATTTTCCGTCCCAGATCTGGTCATATAATACAAGTTGAAAGTACTCCAAAAGTCCTCCTCACTTCTCGAAGTCACTATTGGTTCAGCCACGCAGTTATCTTGGAATATATTCTTTCCTATTCTATCTATAGCGTACAAGTATATCGGGTCGAAATTCTTCAAGATCAACTCTCTTTTTGAGTATAATTCGGAATGTGTCTGTTTTAAAGTTTGTAAGTCTATGGTGCCGGGATCGTATTCTATGTCTGGCGGTATTAGGATCTGGAGGCTGTCTTTGAGAAATGTGTTGTTTAGTTCCACTTCTAACATGGTAGCTAGGTCGGTTTGGTCTTGACGGATCAGATCCTGAAAAGAATAAGAGATCAGATTTTTCAGTGCCTTTCTAGCGGCCTAAAAGTCATAGCCCACTTATACCGCACTGCTCTCATCCAACCAAAGTATGAGCAGCCAAATATGGACTTAATATCGTTCACTGTAGATGCACTTTACAGTAACAATATACAATAGCAGACAGCGCGCGGTAAGCGAGCCTGCCGCAAGCTAAAGTGCATCTACAGAGCACGACATTAAGTCCATATATGACTGCTCATACATTGGTTGGGTGGGAGCGGTGCGCTATAAGTGGGCTAAGTCCCTAAGGCAGAAATCCAGACGTTTGATCATTTCGCTGAGATTTTTACCTATTTGCATCGTTGTGACACTCAAGCAACATTTAAAGGGCTGTCCATTAATCACGTGATGTTTTTAGCATTTTTAGACCCTTCTCTCCCTGGTGATACGTGGTGAGGTTTTGTAAAAGGTTTTTCAATAGTTGATAGCGGCCATCTTGGAAAAGCGATAGCTGTCAAATTTGGCGGGAATACATATTTATTCGTGACATTTCACCATGGAATATGTAGTTCCAAAAGTACGGCGCCACTTGCCATACTGCACGGGAAACATTGGATGAGAAGTTTGAGGGCTTCGTTATCTCGCGTGGTGGTGACATCAACTGGCCACCGAGATCGTGTGATCTAACTCCGCTCGATTACTTTCTGTGGGCTACGTGAAATCCTTAGTCTATGCTGACAAACCACAGACAATTGCTGCCCTGAAGGCAACATAACTCGTGTTATTCATGAGATTTATGCGAAAATGTCGTCCAAAATTGGTCCATCAGGATACTACCTTCAGCGGAATCGCGGTGACCATTTGGCTGATATATTCCATAAATAATGTCATCACATGATCTATAAATAAAAATAAAAATTGTGGGAATATCACTTAAACGGGTTGTTTTATTCCATTTCAAAGTTCGAGCGCTCTTAATGAAAAACCCTTTACACGACACAATACACATAACATAATCACTGTTTAAAATGATGTATTTTTATACTAAGCAATTGTTGTATTAGTAACGATATATGTTTTTTTTTGTAAATGTCGTTACCTAACTAAGAAACGCTGGCAAGTTTCTTGCGCCCATTCTTCTTGTCAGTTAAAAAAGTCTTGAATGGGTGGTAGGAAAATATTGACGATTCATAAGTACATATTTATTATATCTAAGTGAATAAAGAATATTTTTATCTATCTTATCTTTACTATCCCTCCCCCCACATCTAAGATCACATCACATGTATTTTTTGTACGTAGATCACGGGATGTGAATGTCTGTCGCAGTTAGGTGGCGCGATGGCGGGAAAATTGAAACGATACTGCGAATCTACAACCGATACGAACCTCATAGTCATACGTATTCGTAGACTAAAAATACTAAAACTAAGGTTCTTAGCGTTATCATTGTTACGCAACTCTGCAACATTATAAAAACAAATGTGTTTTGGTTTCGAAAATAAATAAACGTGATAACTTAATAAACAACCCCCACCCCTCCTCCCCCTTTGGCGTGGGAATATCGGGGTAAAATTTAGCCTACTTATATCACTCGAGAAGAATGTAGCTTTATAATGATCAAAGAATTTTTCAAATCGGTCCAGTAGTTCCGGAGCCTAATCGATGCAAACAAACAAACGAATCAAATCTTTCTTCTTTATAATATTTGTATAGTTATAGACAAGCTGATCCTCACGGTTTTACCCGCATGGTACCTATTACCGCGGGAATATCGGGATAAAATATAGCCTACGTCACTCGGGAAGAATGTAGCTTTATAATAGTCAAAGAATTTTCTAAATCGGTCCAGTAGTTTCGGAGCCTATTCGATGCAAACAAATCTTTCCTCTTTATAATATTAGTATAGAAGTATAGACAAAGCGTGGAACTAATTTTGACTTAAAATTAGCAGAATCGATGCACAACCCGAAACTTCGTTATACCCGTCCCTCTCACTCCCCAGTTGTGACAAAATCGAGTGAAAGGGTTGGGGCTAACCGAAGTTTCGGATTTGCGTTTCAGAGTACGGCTCCAGGTGTGATGAAGGCTTCCCGTTTGTGGATAAAATAATCTTACTTCAACAGGGAGCGTCTCCCAAGGTCTCCTGTTGCACTCCAGCTCCTCGACCAGCTCGAACTCCGAGTTGCCCAGCGTCAGGTGCACCTGTGTGCTCGCGCCGTACTGCACGCGGACCTGGAAGTTAAATGGACTAAGTTTTATTGCTTTAGTGCTTAGGTCCTAAGGAGAGATCAGACCTATCAGCTCGCAGCAGGCTCCTTATCCAGCCGTTTTAATGATTGCTGGAGCACAGACCTTATTTTAGATGGATAATACAGTCAGCGTCAAAACAAAGCTCTCAAAATATCTATGCATAATGTACAACACCATATTGCACAGATAACTTTGAGAGCTTTGTTCGCTTAGATAATTTTGAACACTCTGACTGCTCATATAAATATACAACAATGACTGCCAAGATATTTTGAACACCTTGCGCGCTTACAACAATATGATGATTCGAACTTGCTTAGACCAAATTGCGTTTATGTTTTTCAGATTATTTTGACTACTCTAGACCAGTGGTTCCTAACCTTTTTAGTTCCGTTACCCTTAAGACCTAACTAGGGTCACGGATTTTATTTATTAATAAATATTTATTTAATAAATATAAAATAACGAAGTTAAAATATAATTTATAAATTCAAATATAATTCGATAAGTATAAGTAATTTATTTTATTATTTATTATTAGGCGCAGGACAGATAGCGCGGAGAACCGATGGCCGTTGGGGCGAGAAGGTTCTCGAATGGCAACCGCGAACCGGACGACGTTCCGTGGTTGGCCCCCTACAAGGTGGACCGACGATCTGGTGGCGGTCGCGGTGCGCCGCTGGATGGGGGCAGCGCAGGAACGATCGTTGTGGAGATCCTTGGGGGAGGCCTATGCCCAGCAGTGGGCGTCGTACGGCTGAAATGATGATGATGATGCGTGGGTAGCTTTTGCTTTCGGTGTTCGAGACAACAACCAGCCCATTACCCCCGCAAAAAATCCATTTTACCCCCGAGGGGGTAATTACCCCCAGGTTAGGAACCACTGCTCTAGACGCTTAAATCAATTTGACGCTGACTGTACAACATGTCCCACCACGCGACCCTGATGCGTTTTAGTGAGTGAAAACGACTATAAATGTAGCTGGGTCATAATGCTTCCGAGCACAGAGGAAGAAAGAAGAAAGAAAAACATTGATTGACACACACGTTAGGTAAAGACATAATACAAAAATGAAATGGAAACAACTAAATTAAAACACAACTAATAATACAAAAAACGCAAAACTTATCTCGTGAAGTGTGGGGCCAATAAATACCCTGTCTCAGCATAATACCTCTGTGTCATTCACAGGTGGGCAGAAAGACACAGAGGCGCTGTTTTTCTGACAGGGGCAGAAAAGTACAGAGGACGGTGGAGGTTAATCAAAAATTACCCAAGAAACTCATTGATTACAGAGAAATTACATCCATCATTCTATATACATTTTTGGTCACCCATCCCGTAACAGACCAAAGTGATAGTTGCAGGCCAGTGCGTCGGAAAACCAGTAAGTATTTTAGTATTCCTGCATCACTATGCTACTCATACATTCTTTTACAGTCCATATCGTATCCGTCTCCGCCGTAACTCAAGCCGAATGCTTTAACTTATTTGCCCCGAGCTGCTAGCATAACATACCCATCTACACCCTCGTGGCGGGCTGTCTGGCAGAAGCTTCCGCCCCAGCAAGCAGTGCAGCAACCGCGCCTTGACTTCTGGACTGGTGCCCAGCAGAACCAGTAGCGGCCGTCGAGACGATAGATTGCTTATCTCCTGGACTGCTATGGAAATCACAGTTCTAGCGAACTTACTGACAATGTTGAATCTTAATTGATACAATATTTCAGCCACTTTTACCTTTCCCAACCTAAATTTTAATTTTATCTAGGACATCGAGAACATCCTATCTAGGATTACCCAGCAAACGGTCGCCAGGTTTCGAAGTTTCTAACTGATTCTTGTCATTAAAAGGTGTCTCACCAACCAAAGGGTTTGCGGAGCGCCAGCGTAACTTCTTTAACAATTGAAATTGTATCAATAATGGACGTGCTCAAAACCATACCCATCTACACCCTCGTGGCGGGCTGTCTGGCAGCAGCTTCCGCTCCAGCAAGCAGTGCAGTAACCGCGCCATGGCTTCTGGACTGGTGCCCAGCAGAACCAGTAGCGGCCGTCGAGACGATAGATTGCTTATCTCCTGGACTGCTATGGAGGTCGCAGGTCTAACGAACTTACTGACAATGTTGAATTTGTGTGGATACAAGATTTTAGCAAAAATTACCTTTCCGATATTATACGTACATTCTATTTAGGACATCTAGCAAACAGTCGCCAGTTTTTGTAGAGTTTCTAACCGACTCTTGTCGTTGAAAGGTCTCTCGTCCAAGGGTTTGCGGTCCGATAGCGTAACTTCTTTGATAACTAACATTGTATAAATGATGAACGTGCTTAAGACCATACCCATCTACAACCCCGTGGCGGGCTGTCAGGCAGCAACTTGCGCCCCAGCAAGCAGTGCAATAACCGCGCCTTGGCTTCTGGACTGGTGCCCAGCAGAACCAGTAGCGGCCGTCGAGACGATAGATTGTTGATCTCCTGGACCGCTATAGAAATCTCGGGGTCTGGGGAACAAATAAATGGCATAAAATATTAAACCGATCATAAAGTTATAAACATAGAAACATGGAAGAGTGTCAGCCAAGTTCCTAAGAAATAGGCGATTGGAATCTTAAGCCATTCATGAGATATAGAAGTCTGAAAATTACAAGATAGCCAGTGATTTAAGGATTCCGAGAGTAGTGCGCTTCCACCTTCAGCCTTATCAACACTCAGCATCTGTAGGGCTAGCACAACTTAGTTGTCGCGCTCCTTCCAACCAATCAGCACGTCGCTTTAGGTCACGCGCGCTATCTACGAGCGATCTGATTGGTCGAAAGTGCCCGCGACTCTTTCTCACTCAAGTCGCGCTCAAGTTGTGCTAGCTCTACAGGTGTAATAAAGACTAAGTGCTAGCCCGTTGCGGATAAAAAAGTCAATATCAACCGACTCTTTCATCAAAAATCTAAAGGTAATTTGGGAATTTCAGAGACACGTCTTGTACCTTTCAGACTCCTAAATTTGGTCGTCCGTATGCGATTGGAACACGTACAGGTCACAGCGGCCCGCTTTTTTGTTTTTGCGAATGGCGCAAATGTGAAACAGCTATACAGGTTGATTGTTTAAAGATGTACATCACTTCAGGGGGTGAAAGTATTCATCAATACAATCAACTTCTACTATGGAATACCGAATGGGCCAAGATGTATGAAACAGCTGATTCTCTTTTCGCGATATCGCACTTGGTCTCATCTTAAACAAACACCCTGTATTACATTCTTACCAAAGTGCAGTATGTCGCATACGTCGTGCAACGCGCGCTGAGTGTCACGCACTAACACGCGTAGCGTCCGCATGCGGTTGGACAGGCGACGGGACCACGCGCAGCCGCCCGCCATTTTGTTTTGGCGAATCGCGCCTGGGCAAATGCCGCCGGGGCAAATCGCGCCGGGGCAAATCGCGCCGAGGCAAATCGCGCGGATTCAACATGCGACACGATCTGGAAAAGATAATATAATAATAATAATAATAAATACTTTACTATCTCCACACAAAGGAACAAAAAAAGGGTAGGTAGTAGGTACATTTCAATTTAATCTTAGTAGGAAACTGGCGCCTATGGGTACTAAGTGGGTGGGTATGTTAAAACAATTAATTAATTTTTGTAACAAATTTAATTTACTTCATAAAGACCAATATGGCTTCCAAAAGAAAAAGTCTACTACGTTAGCAACACATAAACTTTTGGAAACCATCCTCGTAGGTATTAATGATAAAAAATTGACAAGTGGTATATTCATAGATCTCTCAAAAGCATTTGATCACGTCTCTCATCCATTACTAGCTAGAAAGATAGAAATTATGGGTATAAGAGGACTTGCTATGGAATGGCTAATATCATATATTACTAACAGAAAACAAAGTGTAGTTATAGATGAACTAAGCAAGACAAATGAAGTTATAGCGTGTTCATCACAATACAAACAAACTAAATGTAGAGTACCACAAGGAAGCGTACTGGGCCCAATTTTATTTATAATATATATAAATGACATTTTTAATGTAAAGGATTATCATAAATGCATCGCGTTTGCAGATGATGTAGCTGTCGTAGTAACTACAAATAATAGTCTAACAGAACACGAAAAAGAAGTAAATAAAACTATAAATGACTTAATCCAATTTCTTGACATACATCATTTAAAAATTAATTTGACTAAAACAAAATATATACAATTTAATAAATATAAAAATTGACATTAAATATAAAGACATTGATATTGATGAAGTGACACAAATTAAATTTCTAGGTATTATAATCGATAAAGAATTGAATTGGTAAAATCACATAGACAATGTTTGTAAGCGTATTAACTCATTTGTGTATGCTTTAAAATGTGTTAGGAACATGACAAATATCAATACGGCAATAACTGCGTACCATGCCTATGTAGGCTCTCTGCTTAGGTATGGATTACTAATATGGGGCAATAGTTCACATTTAAACAGAGCATTTATCGCTCAAAAAAAATGTTTACGAGCAATATGTGGTGTTCCACCACTTACATCTTGTCGTAATCTTTTTGGCCAAATGCAGGTGTTAACTCTGATTTCACTTTATATTTTCGAGGTGTGCGTTTTTGTTATGCAAAACAATCATTTATTTAAAAAAGCTTGTGATATATATCCACGTAATAAAAGAGATCCAAATAGGTTAGTCCTACATAACATACCAAAAACATCTCAATATGTTAACAGCAACCTGGCAATGTGTGTCAAAATATTCAACAAAATACCAAATGAGTTAAAAGTCCATAATGTATTTAATTTTAAAAAACAATTCAGAATTTGGTTGTTATCCCATACCATTTATGACTTGAAAGAATTTTTTGATATTAAGTAAGTACTTAAGTATGTTACATTTGATTGAAATGGACCATGGAATAACATATAATTTCTTTTCGTTATTTATGTCTATGCTCGGCATTATTTTAAAATAAGTCTATGTAATTTGTATGCTAATTAATTTTAGCTAAACATGTATGGTCCTATCAATAATTTATAACAACTTTTATACCATGTTTATTAGCAATTAAAAAATTCTAATTTCTAATTTCTAAGAATTAACCTGTATTACTGGCCATCAGGTTTCCACCTCAGAGACACGAATCTTTCTTAGGTAGTTCTTAATACACACTGTTTACTTTTAAACTGGTGTGTCCGGAAACATTTACCATCAAAAAAATCTTAACCAAAACTAACGCTTAAAATGACTAAATGGGCGCAAAATTATAGCATTTATGTATTTAGACTATTATCACCACGTTTTGATTACCGGCTTGAAAACAAAAAACCTGGTACAGTCAGCGTCAGCGTTAGAAGAGCTCAGCTTTCACCCGGACAGTGAAAAGTCGTGCGTGGGTTCGAGTTCCATCGGAGCTAGTTGTGAGACAGGTCGATTTTTTCTAATACCTAGGTAGTTCATTTTCAATATTTTCAATAATAAAAAATGCATTGTGAATGCAAAAAAGTAAAAAGTTATTTTTTCATTTTTATTTCAACTAACAGCTTCCTCAATTTGTTCCGTCATAATTAGAGTTGCGTTTCGTTTCATCACAATAAACCCCCGAATGTATGAGATGTTATAGAGCGATGAGTCACTACTACGCAGCGCATTTACAATGGACGTAACTAGATGCAAATTACTATTGAGCCAGGCTTCCAGTGAGAAGCGTATAATTTTAGTCTATAGCTATAATATGCGCTAATATTAGTTTTATGGTTATGGTTTATTAGCATTTTTTCTGGCGCTCTAATAAAATACAGCAGTGTCAAATTATTTATGTAAATCGTAAGTATTGACTATTGGCGTCTACATATATTATGCAGTATAAAGAGAATAGAGGTTTTATTATATGAAATTGGTTGATATGGTTTTCGGATATGAAGTCATTGAATGAAATGAAACTCTTTGTATTTCTTTTATATAAATGAATAAATTTTTATTTAATTAAACAATCAAAATCTATAATTCATTTAATTCATTATTTTCATTTTATTGCAAATAAAATATATTTCGAGGCCAGGTGCCCAAAAGCCTGATGGCATTGCCACTTTGCACAGCTAAACTTAAGCGCAGTAAATTAATAAAAGCACAGAAAAAAGAACTTAAAATAAAATTAGCAGCAAACATAGCAAAAAGAATAAGATGGCTTTACAAAAATACAAAAATATTAGAATCTACCGTTATTATAGCAACGAACGATATCGCTGATAGTGTAACAATGGTCTGAGATACAACCTCGCAGCAGCTGGACTGATTTTGAGCTCTCTTCCTCAGACATAGAACTAAAAATAGCTTGAACTTTGGTTAGCAAACAGACTAAACTCTGTAATCGCTTAAAATTGTATCTTCTATTGATTCATAAATGTTATGAAATGTTTATCAAGGACCTGCTAGTGACAAAATCTAAAGTTAAATAATTGTTTATTTGTGTTTGTATATTGATTACTTAATGACTAATATTACTAAAGTACTTATAATTATTTGTCCGTCCTACTGCGCTATTTTGCTACTTATTCATAACTTTTTATGGTCATTCAAAGAATACTTACTGACGACACAGAATAAATAATAAATGTTAGTCACCATCACATAAATTGATTCAAAAATTTATTATGCAAACATAAACATTACTTGTTGGTAATTTTTCATCAAGTTGCTGAGCAGGTATTGTTGTATTTTTTTTTATTGCTGACAATAAAATACTTTGCTGATCAAATAATTATTTTAGAGATTTTTCTAGCTAACCAAATATTTAAAATTAACTGCAATTAAATCACGATTTAAATCAATTAGTGTTTTTTTTTATAAAACTTACTGATATAATAATATATCAAATTGTTCCTGGCGCCAAATTTTTTCGCAGTCACTTATTTGATAAGGTCGTAGGTATATATTTGCGGGCAACACTGCTCGGGCGCTCGGGGCTTGTCTTTGGGGCTTGTAAAGGCTAGACAAGTGTGTAAACGTACCATTAAGTCGATTTTATTTAAAGGCACAAGCAAAAAATCTAAAAACCATGATGTTTTGGAAAAAATCATTGAATTTTGTTTTTTTTTGCAAAAATAATCGTTATATAACGAAATTCTATTGGTGGTTTGGTCTGGCATACGTAGGCATCTTGGGTGGAGTCTGGCATACGTAGTTTTTATTTAATCACGTGGTTTGTCCAAATGATTATCTAAAAAGTACAAAATAAGCTAGGTACTTATGCATTTTTTCGGGAAAATTTCGACTGAAATTGGACTAGTTTTTAATGACATAATATAACTTTATAGTAGTGAGACAATTATAAAAATACTATCATTAGATACGACTATATTATTATGATTCTAGTAAAACAAACATTAGAAAGTCCGATAAGCGAACAATACCGTCCGGCACAATACTAGGTCAGATCACATCCGTCTGCGGTCATTATGAAGCCAATGGTAACTTAAAACCTCAGCTGGTAAGTAACTTAATCTATTCATAATTGTTAATAAATTTTATTTGAGGAGATTATGTCGGTTAAGCCACTTTTGCTGTGGTCAGTTACGGGATGGGTGACCAAAAATGCATTAAGTATTTCTATTTTCTCCGAACTACGCAAGGCTGCTGCTCGCAGCTGTATTTGCCATTAATCATTATTGATTCTGACCTGATCCAGACCAATACTTATCCTACCTACTTAAGATACTCACGGTACATGTACATTTACGAGCTTTGCAGGTTAGTTCGCACCAGTCCACATTATTTCCATAAAATAACTGACCTTCCTAGACGCTATGTTTCTCGCAGGGCTAATAACATAAGTCAGCTAACACCACAACTTGAACTATTTAAGAAAGGGCCTTTCTATATGGCAGTCAAGTTATATTATCACTTGCCTAACTCCTTAAAAGCGCTCCAGGGATGTAAATTTGATAAAAAATTAAAACAACTATTTCTTGCAAAGGCTTACTATTCTATAAAGGAATATTTAGATGATAAATTAGAAAATTAAAGCTATAAATAAAATGTATGTATATTGTAAATTATTGTTTAATTTTAAGATGGTATTTTAATAATTTGTGTTACACTCCTATTGCAATATAAAATTGTGTCAATAAGTATTATAGTTACTTATGAATTTTGCCGTGCCCTTACAGGGCTCTTGTTTGTGACCTTAAAATGTATGTACTTACACCTTTTTATACAACAAGATGCAAATAAATTATGTTTCTTTTTTTTCTACTAGATATTTATTAGATTGTTTAAATTATTTATTTTTATTCATGACTAAAATATTGTAAATTGAAATTAATTTGTCATAAGTACTTATTTAATGTTTGACTTTTGCATGCTACTTTTGTTAGCTGAAGAGGAGAGGCAACACAATAATTTAAGATCACAAAATGTAACCCTTTTCATGCGCAAAAATAAATATATTTCATATTTCAAATAAACGAATATGAATATGAATACCTATTATAGAAGTACAACCAGGGCAAATTCGGTGAATCACCTCTTACTTCTGTTCGTGTGGCGGGCGTCACACAGGGACAAATTCCTGGTTCAGTATTTAAGTGTTTAAAAAAAACACAAAAATAAGGTTTCTTTCTCATTTATAACCTTTAACATTAGGTGTACAGAATACCGACCACAAAATAGCCGCGACGGCGACGCTACGGTTTTCATTCAAAAGATTAAAATTTCGTCATGCCCCAATAAGCATCGACTTGTGTCTAATTGGATAGGTACTGTTGGGCTGTAGTATGGTTTCAGTGACTGAATAAAAATAACTAGGTACTTAGGTATTTTGTATGGTTAAAATGACGTTTTAAGATACGAATGAAATATACAATCTATACTTCTATACAAATATTATAAAGAGGAAAGATTTGTATTTTTGTATGTAACGAATAAACTCAAAAAGTACTGGACCGATTTAGAAAATTCTTTCATCGTTAGAAAGCTACAGTCTTCCCGAGTGACATAGGCTATATTTTATCCCGATATTCCCACGGGAACGGGCACCACGCGGGTGAAACCGCGGGCGGCCGCTAGTATAAAATAAAAAAGAAATACAATACCTAAGTATACTTACGGCAGTTTTTTTATCACCTTGGATAATTTTAGGGATTATTCTACTCATGAAAACAAACAAATATTATTATGGGATCAACACTGAAATAGCGAAAAAAATCAAGAGCAAAAATATTTAATCAAAATGTAAAGCAGTAAAACAGCAGATTTTTTATTGAGATTTCAGTGTTGGTCCCATAATAAAAGTTGTTTGTTTTCATGAGTAGAATAATCCCTAAAATTATCCGTGGTGATAAAAAAATACCGTGTATAGTGAGTGAGAGTACAATATAGTGAGAAATACATAGAGTGAGCAATGATGTGATTTGTGAAAGGTGTGGGCCGATAGTTGGCCGACTGGTTAGTTTGAAGGCAATCCAAATCGTTTTACGGCCAGAACTAATAACCTATCCACAGATAGGGATAGGTGCGATCCAGATTTAATTGCTAGCAACTAATCTGGATTGCATCTATCCCTATCTGTAGATAGGTTATTAATTCTGGCCGTTAGAGTGGCAAGGTTCAAGTGGGAATGGGCCGGCCACATAACTAGAAAGCAGGAATCTTGGTGCAAACGAATCCTAGATTGGAGACCATGGGACCAAAAAGACCACGAGGAAGATCCAAATGCGATGGAAGGATGACATCAAGAAGGTGGCAGGAAGCAACTGGACTAGAACATAGCGAGGTGGAAACACTGAAGTAGGCCTTCACTAAATTATCGGTTGAAGAAGAGTAGAAAAGAAGATGAGAGAAGTAAAAACCCTAGACCAGACAGGACGGCAGCCAAAAACACCATCGAGTTTTTGGTTGGTGGTAGGAAGACTTGTTCTTAGTCCGCCTGGCTAGCTACCACCATCTTATCTAAGTCTGACGCCATAACAATGATGTTTTCAGCATTATTGTGTTCCGGCAGTTAGAGATAAGATAACCAGTTCCTCAGTGATTGAGGATTCCGGGAGTAGTGTGTTTCCACCTTCAGCCTTATCACCACTTAACATCAGGTGTGACGAAGGCTAAGTGCTACCCCGGTGTAGATAAAAAAAGAGTAACATAATTTCTACGATCCTGATACGACTGTAAATATTCGCAAACAAAACAAGTAGTTCAATAAGGTTCAAAATACGCGGTTTATTCAAAGTTAATAAGTTAACTTATCGGCGAGGATGCGTTAACCTCTCTTCGGTTAATTAATTATCGATAAGTTATTAGAATGAAAGGAATTAAGTAAATGTGTTTAGATAACACTTTCTTTTTGACTGAGATGACTTTTTGTTTGTATAAGTACAGGGTTTTCGGTTTATATCATACTAGTGGCATCCTGCGGTTTTACTCACGTGGTACCCGTTCCCGTGGAAATATCGGTATAAAAGATTAGCCTATGTCACTCGGGAATAAAGTAGCCTTGTAATCACTGTTGTTTTTTAAATCGGTCCAGTAAGTAAGTTCATTATTTTAACTTTATTGCATTCAATGGAATTTTTATTATTGAAAATATTGACAATTGAGATTTTAAATTATTTTGATGCATTCACAATGCAATTTTTACCACACTTTTATTAGCTTCACTTGTAACTAAGTCACAATGTAAGAAAATCTTGGAATTCAATTTTAACCTACTTGAACTGAAACTTTGCAAGTCTATATGAATCTGATGACAATACAATAATTTGCTACTATCGAGCTGATCTGATGATGGAGTCAAGAGGTGGGCAATAGAACTCTTCAATGGCTGCTAGGAAACCCCTCGAGTTTAGGCTCATTTGTTTTGTTCTGATGAGACCTATTCGGTACACTTGGTGGTGAGGGTCTGATGATGGAGCAGGGAGGAAGCCAGTGGCGCTCCTTTATCACCAATAGGAAACACCTCGAGTTCTGGCTCATTTGTTTCGTTCTGATAAGACCTATTCGCTACACTTGGTGGTGAGGGTCTGATGATGGAGCAGGGAGGAAGCCAGTGGCACTCCTTAATGACCACTAGGAAACCCATCGAGTTTGAGCTTATTTGTTTCGTTTTAATAAGACCTATTCGTTACACTTGGTGGTGAAGGTCTGATGATGGAGCTGGGAGGAAGCCAGTGAAACTCCTTAATGACCACAAGAAAACCCCTCGAGTTTTAACTCATTTGTTTCGTTCTGATGAGACCTATTCGCTACACTTGGTGGTGAGGGCCTGATGATGGAGCAGGGAGGAAGCCAGTGGCACTCTTTAATGGCCAATAGGAAACCCTTTGAGTCCCACTCATTTGTTTCGTTCTAATGAGACCTATTCGTTACACTTGGTGATGAGGGTCTGATGATGGAGCAGGGAGAAAGCCAGTGGCACTCCTTAATGGCCAATAGGAAACCCTATGAAATCTGGCTCATTTGTTTCGTTCTAATGAAACCTATTCGTTACACTTGGTGGTGAGGGTCTGATGATGGAGCAGGGAGGAAGCCAGTGGCACTTCTTAATGACCACTAGGAAACCCCTCGAGTTTGGGGCTCATTCGTTTCGTTCTGATGGGACCCATTCGCTACACTTTGTGGTGAGGGTCTGATGATGGAGCAGGAGGGAAGCCAGTGACACTTTTTGATGACCACTAGGAAACCCCTCGAGTTTGTGCTCATTTGTTTCATTTAGATGAGACCTATTCGCTACACTTGGTGGTAAGGGTCTGATGATGGAGCAGGGAGGAAGCCAGTAGCACTCCCTAATGACCACTAGGAAACCCCTTGAGTTTGAGCTCATTGTTTCATTCAGATGAGACCTATTCGCTACACTTGGTGGTGAGGATCTTATGTTGGAACAGGGAGGAATAAATTAGTCTTATACTTTATTATATCTTACCTACTTATTTATGTAATTTATTACATCTTATTAAGGAAGCCAGTGGCATTAATTAATGTTAATTTGGTTTGCCAAAAGAAAGAAATAAATATATAGTTTAAAAACTAAAAAAACACACTTTTAATAGTAACAGACTAAAAAGTACAAAATAACCGTCTATTCAGTAACTGAAATTAAAAAGCGTGGTGCGCCCTTTGCAAAGCATGAATTTCAAGAACTTAATATTGACAACGCGCCCCACGCTTTTTAATTTCAGTTACTGAATAGACGGTTATTTTGTACTTTTTAGTCTGTTACTATTAAAAGTGTGTTTTTTTAGTTTTTAAACTAAGTATAAATATTTATGTAAGTATAGGAAAAATGTGATAGTAAAAAACCACGAGCCCTATAAGTAGCTTTCCGCCGCCTGAAAGCTACTTATAGGGCTCGTGGTTTTTTACTATCACATTTTTCCAATATTGAAAATTTTAAAAACCCCCGACAAAAAAACAAAAAAAAATAAAATGTCTCTCTCGGTCAGGGGACCCCCAGCTTATAGTTCACGCTTTTAGTAGGTACTTCTGTTTTTGTGGTCCTCCGACCGAATGCACCTGAACCACAGATTACTAAATCTAAACGATGATTTAAGCGAAGATCTGAAGAAATTGCCGATCTCCACAACGATCAGTCCTGCGCTGCCCGCATCCAGCGGCTTCCCGCGACCTTGACCAAATCGTCGGTCCACCTTGTATTTTTGACTTTGATATTTTGACAGCTGTGTCAATGTTAAATACAAACAACTTTAATTTGAAAGAACTACCAATAATAAAACACGTGAACTAATAAAGATATACGTAATACAGACGTGAGTGACGTAACACGTAAGTGGGTGGCCCCACTAGAATAGGAAGGCCAGACCAGACACTTTTAAAAGATTATCTGGCTTGGTTGCGATTGAATAAGTTTTGTGATTTGATTTTAACATTTACAATGCTAATGCAATAATACTTAGTTTAAAAAACTAAAAAAAAAAACACTTTTATATCATCAGACCCCCCAGCACCAAGTGTAGCGAATAGGTCTCATCAGAACAAAACAAATGAGCCCAAACTCGAGGGGTTTCTATTGAAGAGTTCTATTGCCCACCTCTTGACTCCATCATCAGATCAGCTCGACGGTAGCAAATTATTGGATCGTCATCGGATTCCTATAAACTTGCAATTAGAATTAGGTTAACATTGAATTTCAATATTTTCTTACATTGTGACTTAGTTACAGGTGAAACTAATAAAAGCGTGTTAAAAAAAACTTACTAGTTACTAGACAATACCTACATCCAGCCAGTGTCCAACTTCAGCAAGAAAAACAAGGGCTGTTTTTTTCCTTGTCTCTTTTTGAGAAAACACGAATTGTAAAATTCCCCCAACATTTCTTTTTATCCGTCACGGGGTAGCAGCCTTCATCTCACCTGATGATAAGTGGTGATAAAGCTGAAGGCGGTAAAGAGTAAATGGTACCCACATTACAGAAGAGGATTTCAAAATCTTTCGCCATGCCTATTTTGCCCCTTCGCGTCACACATCCATCTCAGCATCTACTAATTGGCGTAAGAAAAAGCCCCACCGACGCCGTATGTTCCACTTTCCGAGAATCTCCCTCCGGCTCTTGGATTGTTTTGACCAATATGGAAGTCTCTAAATAGGCTTCGGACCGAAGTAGGCCGGAGCAAAGACAACATGTTCCGATGGGGATTGTTTTGGCCAATATGGAAGTCTCTAAATAGGCTTCGGACCCAAGTAGGCCGGAGCAAAGACAACATGTTCCGATGGGGATTGTTTTGGCCAATATGGAAGTCTCTAAATAGGCTTCGGACCCAAGTAGGCCGGAGCAAAGACAACATGTTCCGATGGGGACTCTCGGATGGCTCTAATTATGAGTTGTATTTGCGGTAAAACTCAAACGATGTCCCACCTTATATCGTGCCCCGCATGCCCTAATACCTGCACGCGGGAGGATTTAATGCATGCCACGGATAGAGCAGTGGACGTTGCCAAATTCTGGGCCGCGACAATATAGTGAGTGTTTGCCATCGAAACGCTAAGAAGAAGCATCTACTGTGCTTGGCTTGGGGGTCAACAAGAGCAATATCTCACCAGCAGGGCTGCTGATAACCTCAAGTCAATCACATTGTCATATTCGTCACTACAATAATCGTAAATAAGGCGCAAGTAAACAAGTAAATGACATTAAGGGACGGAAAATACTGCAGGAACAATGCTCTGTGTAGACTTATCTACCGATTTGTACTTGACATGATATTGTCCTGTTATTTATAAACAACCTCATTAAATGTATGAAATAAATATAATAATATTACCTACCTATCCGTTTCCAGTCGAGTTTATATAGGTACCTACGTAGAGCGTATGGAAATATACCTTTATTTTTGGTATTGTAGATGTTACAGGGTTTCGTACCCAAAGGGTAAAAACGGGACCCTACTACTACCTTCTAACGCCCTTAGGGCGTTTGTGCACTACACGGAATTTTACCGTCCGACATTTTTTTTTCCCCATTCGGGCGTTTGTTCAATGTTTCAAACCCTAAACTACACGAAATAAATTAAATTCTTACTATTATAAATGATTAATTATTAAAATACTAGCGGATCCTCGCGGTTTTACCCGCGTGGTACCCGTTCCCGTGGGAATATCGGGATAAAATATAGCCTATGTCACTCGGGAAGACTGTAGCTTTCTAACGGTGAAAGAATTTTCGAAATCGGTCCAGTACTTTTTGAGTTTATTCGTTACGTACAAAAATACAAATCTTTCCTCTTTATAATATTAGTATAGAAGTATAGACAAGCATCCGTTTATTTCCGGATCGGTAAAATTCAGTGTAGTGCACAAACGCCCTATTGGCTCTTAGGCTCGGCGGCCAGTTTATTATCCTAGCCCCATTCGCGCATCACAAAATAGATAGAGATAATTAAATATCCATCTATAGATTAATAGCTTTCCGCCATACCTGAATGACAAATCATTGTAATTTATAAAGTTTTGATTATCAAGGACATATAATTATTTATTATTATTTCTTTTTTAATTTTATTTTGTCATTTAATGTTTATTGTATTGCGGCTTTGCCCGCGTGAACTACACAATATTTTCCCGTGGAAAAAGTACCTAGCCTTTATATTACTCCAGCCATATAATATTATCTCAGTGCCAAAGGAGATTTTCCAGAAATGTATGGAGTCTGGACTACCTATGTAAGTACACTATAAGTAAGTTTCGCTAAATAGTATACCTAGTAACCGTTTTTGAAGGCGAAAACATCATTGTGCACTTTTTGTGATGGGTAAAAAATGTTAAATTCGCGACAGGACACGTGACCGTCAGATCGAAAATTCGTAAGACAAAACTCTCAATGTCATGTTAGAATTCGAAGACAAAGAGCATCCGCCACCGTTTCCAAAGTTGTAATAACTCAGTTAGAAAACGGGCGGCATGGAAGCCAGAAGATCTCGGTTCGAAATTAATTTGTTAGTATTTTTATGAAGTTCCCCAATTTTTTCCAATTTATCTATGTAGTGTACCTAGTGCTAGCCCAAAATAGAACATCTCCTTTCATCCAGATCTGTTTCGCTGTGATTGAGTAACTAACAGACACCCAAACTTCCGTTATAATATCAGTAAGATTAAAATGGTTATTTAAAACTTATAGATAAGTATCAGACAAGTACAAACATTTGTGACTTAACTTTATCTAATAAATTGTAATTATTAGTTGAAATAACCTGTGTGCAGTGTTTTGATTAGTTTACATCAATATTCTACAATGTTTCATTCATGAATGATTAGGTAGTTAGATCCGCATCAAAAGTTACTCAATACATAGACGTGACACATGTGACGACCGATTTGGCGCAGGAGTAGGCTACCCACCTTCTGCGCCAGTGGTCTCGGGTTCGATTCCCGAACAAGACAAATATTTGTGTGCATGAACATGTCTATTTGTCTTGGTCTGGGTGTTAACTATGTATATTAAGTATGTATTTACAAACAAAAAGTATTTAAGTATATATTTATCCGTTATCAAGTTTTCCATGATACAGTTTCTTAATGAAATTAAAATGGGCTTAGATAATTGATGTGAATGTAGAAAGTCGAAAATTATTATTATAATATAATAATAATTTTCGAGATTCAAGCTTGTTGATGTTGACACACACCTTTATAGTTTCAACACTTATAAGCAAAATAATTGGTTTGACTGTACATTACATATTAATAAACACAACAATGTTGTCATAACAACAACATGACTGTTTTCAGCATAGTTGTGTTCCAGCAGTTAGAGATAAGATAGGAGTTTCCGAGAGTAGTGCGTTTCCACCTTCAGCCTTATCATCACTTAATCTCAGATATGATGAAGGCTTACTGCTGCCCCATTGTGGATAAAAAAGAGAAAGGCTAAAAACATCGTTGTTGTGGCGTCAAACGTTGGAAGAAGGTGGTAGCTAGCCAGGACTTTGAACAAGCCCTACCACCAACCAAACCAAATACAATAAATAAATAAATATTTTCTTACAATCACACCAATTATCTAAGCCCGTAGTTAATTTCTTAAGAAACTGTGTCTACGTGAACTTGATAACGGATAAATATATACTTAAATACTTTTTGTTTGTAAATACATAGGTACTTAATATACCTACATAGAAAACACCCTGACCAAGACAAATAGACATGTTCATGCACACAAATATTTGTCTTGTTCGGGAATCGAACCCGAGACCTCTGGAGCAGAAGGCAGGTATCCTACCCCTGCACCAAATCGGTCGTCAATAATGTACCCCCACCTGAGAATCGAAACCGGGACCTCTGGGTTTGATACTGGTGGTGTGTACCACTACACCACAGAGGCACTTCAAAGTATATGGTTGTGGTCAAGTTATTTGCCGCAACCTATACAAATGTTTTAGCCGATGTAAGCATAATCTTTGCCGGTGGGGCTATTCCCCCAACGAAGGATGTGAATGTGGTGCTTCCTCCCAAACCATGGCACATCTAATGTCCTGCCCCACGTGCCCTTCATCTTGCACGCGCAAAGACCTATATAACGCCACTGAGAACGCAGTATGTGTGGCGCAGTATTGGGCTGAACGGATATGAAGTTAAGTTGATCGACACGCTAAGAAGAAGTTATAAATCCTAGTAATTAACTTGGTAAGTCAATAATACTCAATTAAAACATTACAATAAACAATTTATACTGCTGATAATGTCAATGGCATGGTTTAATTTTATGTATGAGGCGTTATTACTTTTTAATCAAAAAAATACTTAGATTTAAACAGTTCAACATGATACTTTTCTAGTATGATTAAAATACCCTCAATTTCAACAAGGTATCTCTAATGCCCGAGCTTCACCTGCATCTAATGCCATTAATTAGCAAGCTATTTGATATAATATGCAGGTGTAGCCGGGTCTTAGACGTGCATGCCGTTATTAACGCCGTTAGGCGTCACGCAGGTGAAGCCCCAGCATAAGAAAATTATACCTAATTGTGGAAGTGTTGGAAGAGTAAGGACATGCATTATAATATAAAGTACCTAAATGCTATTTCCTTTATTTATTTCTATAACAAATAAGGCAACATTTCTGTTTGGCCCCATTCGGCCAGGCGGGCGTCAAAGAGTTAAGACTTAGATCTTGTTTTGGTTTCATGTTAAACGTCTCAAAAAGGATCACAGTAACAAAAATAGAGAATACCACGCGAACGAAGAGGCGGACGGCCACTAGTGTGCTTTAAAACTGCATTCAGTGGCTTGAATGACTAGTACCATAAGAATTGAGGCGGGCAAACCAGTTTTCTCACTCTATTTACGTCCATATTGCATTAAAAAACATACACAACACCGGTATGATAATACGCGAACCAACAAAACTAAATTGAAGGTAACTTGAAAATAAGCGGCAAAAATGCACAGTACCTGCTTTCGAAATATAGTAATCATTGACTTCCTTATCAAAAGTACGAAACATTAAACGTATCTCACTTACCCGTACAAAATGATCACTGTAATCTAATTACTTTGAAATAAAGCAATAAAACACTAGTAAACTGTTTTGTTGTTTGTTTCTTGCTGTACTGTAACACTACACATGACATGACACAGATATTTTATAGTTTCTTTTATTGTTTTCATGGAGAACAGGGCACTGCGAACTCGAACTGTTGCAATACAAGAAAATTAGCACAAGGCGAGGAAAACAAAACTAAATAAAATATCCATCCATCCGACTTTTGATGTAGAATGGTGTGACGTGACAGTGACAGTGACACTGACAGACAGAGTCAGCTGGGTGAAAGTTGACAGATGACAAATAAAGTGATACCAGCACTAGGTTGGATTTCCTGCTATTTTAATAAATGTACCTACCTACTTTGAGAGGCAATTCATTTTTATTAAGTACGTAAGATTATTTTGACGTAAGAATAAGGGCATTTGTGCACTATACTGAATTTTACCGATCCGGAAAAAAACGGATGCTTGTATTTTAATAATTAATTATTATACTTAAATAATAGAATTTATTTATTTCGTGTAGTTTAGGGTTCGAAACATTGAAACTACACGAAATAAATAAACTCTTACTATTATAAATGATTAAATTATTAAAATACAAGCATCCGTTTTTTCCGGATCGGTAAAATTCAGTGTAGTGCACAAACGCCCTAAAGGAAAAAATGAAACGCGTTTGGTTCTCTGAAAATTTATTGAAAGTTTTACTCATATTAAATGTGATGTGATACATGCATGTACATGTACGTCATATACCTAAGTAAATAAGCAATTCATAATAATCCAAGACCATGAAAAATGGACGGAAGGTGGAGAGACCTTCCTGACATGTGTTTAATGATTGACAAAAACTGTAGGTGGACAAATCATATTGACCTACTTTGTGTAAAACTGAGTAGGTTCTCATTTGCACTAAGGCGCTTAAGAGAAGACAAGTTTCATCGGTAGAAACTGCTCTCCTAGCTTACCATGCACAATGTGCATTAGTAGATTACATGTCATGTAGCTATAAACAAGAGTAACGGGAGTTATTTAAATTTTTAGTTTTTTGCATTCACAATGCAATTTTTATAATAGAAAAATGGAAAATGAAGTATTTAGAAAAAATCGACCCGTCTCACAACTAGCTCCGATGGGACTCGAACCCACGACCTTTCGCTTTCCGGGCGACTACTCTAACCACTGAGCTACGGAGTCGTTACGAGAAGCGTCGAATTTATCCAATACTTCTTACTCGCTGTATAGTCAGCGTTTATTTCATCAATGTGGAGATATTACTACCCTCACACGCGAAAGAAATACCTTTCCAGGTATTTGGCAATCGCTAAAGATGAAATTACTATTGCAAGTTATTTTAATTTTTAGTTTTTTGCATTCACAATGCAATTTTTATAATAGAAAAATGGAAAATGAAGTATTTCGAAAAAATCGACCCGTCTCACAACTAGCTCCGATGGGACTCGAACCCACGACCTTTCGCTTTCCGGGCGACTGCTCTAACCACTGAGCTACGTAGTCGTTACGAGAAGCGTCGAATTTATCCAATACTTCTTACTCGCTGTATAGTCAGCGTTTATTTCATCAATGTGGAGATAACGGGACTCAACGCACTCAATGAGTCCCGTTACTCTTGTTTATAATTATAATGGAACGCGAAAGTTTAAAATCTTATATGTCATGTAGCGTCGGTATTACAATACGGCGTTATCATAAGGGGTAACTGCTCTGAGATATTCCTTATTTAGATGCTAAATAAAGTGTCTTATATTTCTATTTGAAGCATACAGACTAGACTCGTGTCGACCTTTGTCTAAGAGATGAAAACTTCTTACCCCTACGGGTCTCTATATTAAACAAAATATATAAGGTATGTATATTTGCTAAAAAAAATAGTGATAAATTCATCAAAAAACAGGTTTCAAACTTTACTATAAGCACTTCCGCCAAAGATCGAGTTATAAACGAGTTCTGCCTAAATATAAGCTCAGTTTGGCACATAAAAATGCTTGCTCAATGGCTGTTACATTGTTTAATGCTCTTCCAGACCAATTAAGACAGTGTGATGGACATACATTTAAAAATAAATTGCATGATTATCCTATTGAAAATTGCTTTTACTCGGTCCAAGAATACTTAATCCAAGAAACTTTTAATGTATGTACTAATGAGATTTGTTGTGCGGTGGCCATAAATATGAACTTCAGGATTTCAGTCAATTATAATTATTTATTCAGAATAGTGCACTTAAATACAGTCTTGGAATTGTGATGCAGGATTTAGAAGTTTAGTTAAATTACAAATAATTGAGATGGTATATATAAAATGACAGAGGAGCGATGGGAGGGCGAACAGCGAACAGAACAGTCCATAGAGCAGTGACATAGAAAGTTATCATATCACAGACTATTAAAGTAAAGGATTGCCACACTTTAACATGTACCTTGTCTATTAGCTCATCATTGTGTGTAATATTTAGCGGTAATTCGTTTGTCCGATATGTACAAAATTGCATATATTTAGTCTTTTCAATATTCACTTTCAGATTGTTAAGTTTCATCCAATTAAAATTTTTATTTAATTTTAAATTAATGTCATCTTCATATATTATTATGTTGAATTATTTGAATATTTTTAATGAAATATGTGAATTTTTGGCGTGTACTGAGATATTGCACATGGCCTAGCCGTGAAAGTTTACATTTCCTTTGGCCAAAAAAATTTTAGCAAACAGCTAGAAAACCTAAAAAAGTCTCTACTAAAACGATTCTTGCCATGCGTGCGACATCGCCGACATCGCCATTTGCTCGCGCCTGAGATGCCAATCTGTGGTAATGGTATGATTTGATGCTGAAAAAATATACACCAAATATTAAGTTTAATCTGGGCGCATCTGTTGCTGTTGCATCCGATTATTTCTAGGCTAATTCTTTATTTCAGTTTTATCCACTTCTTCTTCTTCTAGTAAAGTAGTTGGTAACAACAAGTTATGGCAACATTAGGCGAAGCGTTTCGTTTCGTTACAGCACATTATAAAAAAACGTTTTGTTATTACTTTTGGTTACTGTCAAAGAGAAAGATAAGTATTTTTAGGGACGTTATTTTTGTCAGCATAAAATCAATCAAATGGTACAAAAACATATTTTGAGTGTCACTTTGCTTGGTTTAGTGGATGAATCATCTAAATCTATGGGATGAATAATAGCTACCTACCTACCTACCTACTTTTGTCATGATCATAACAGCTTACCAAATCCTATACCTACTTACCTAAGCTATCAAAGTTATAAAGCTCCTTTTGAAGTCCGAGAATAGCTTTTAAAAACATTAATTGCATGATTGCATGGCATTTGTTGAATCTATCTGTTTGTAATAGGTAATAATCTGAAAAAAGCATAAACTAAAAATATTTTTTGTTAAGTAAATTATTTCAGTTCTTGAAAATGAATTAGAAGGTAGTACCTACCTATTACCTACTAAAATAAATCAACCCCTCTCACCACTAGCTACGATGGGACTCGAACCCACGACCTTTCACCACTGAATATGTAAGTACCTACCCAATTACCTACCTAATATTGTTCTTTTTGCACACAAAACTTAAATATAATATAAAAGGTATAGGTACTGTCCTTTATGGTTGGGTACCTATATGCTAAAATAAATCGAATGTTAGAAGAAAAATAAAAACCTGGCTTGAGGCACAGAATAACACTTTCGCCTCTTCATTTTAAGTAGGTACCTAAGTACATACTTAGGCAACTACTTAAATGAAATTCTGTAGAAAAATTTAGTTCGTCATTTTCCACAACATGGCGATGTTTTTTTTAATTTTTCTGGTCAGGCTTTACTTAGCTAAGTATTTAGTTCATCCAGGATTTTTAATATGGAATAAGATCCGGAAACTTTTTAACATTTTTTAATGATTAAAAAAACGTTCTCAATTATTGAAAGCAAAATAATTATCCCAAATTAAATAACTAGGCAATAGCGCTTTAGTTTTTTTAATCGAATAAAAATGTTTATTGTTGTTCATATTTATTTAAAATTTTTACCTAGGTACGTAAGTAACCTACATTAAATAACTAAGCCAGTGGCGCCGCACCCCGTCAATAACAGAAACCAAACCTAGAAAAGAACCATTAGGAAATGAGCAGTGGATGTCAACGGATGACCTAATTCCTAGGCTGGTAAAAATAGAATTTGACAATAGCTCAAACACTATTTTTAGTGTGTATCTATTAAATTAACAAGCAGACAATCTTATCTCATTGCTAACGGCAAAGTGTTGAAAAACCCGCGTGCGTGAAAACTTACCGCGCAATCTCTAGTTCTATACGTATTCGTGTACGATGTGAATCGATACAACGACGGCGGGTTAGTCAGTACACTTGTTTTTCGTCAGGATAGTGCCCGTTAAGTTAGCAAGCAGTTTTAGTTTAGTAAACAAGGGATCATGTCATGTTGATTTAGAAAATGGAAACCACAGTGAAAAGGTACATACGTAGTGAGTCTGCAAGCTGTGCTCACATGGTTGAAGAGAGCGCAGCGAATAGTAAAAAGATATCGGACCCTCATGAAAAGTTGAAGGCTCTGTTGAACTCTCCTGAAGAAGACACGGATGACAGCCTACCTCCTACTGATGCTCCTAAATTTGGGACTGTAATACACAACAGGATTTTTGTTGGTGGTTTCTCGTTGACCACTACTGATGAGGATCTTTGGAAGTTCTTCTCGGGGTTTGCCACAGTGACAGCTGCGAGAGTAATATACGATAGGGCTGGTGTGTCAAAATGTTACGGCTTTGTGACGTTTGCAAGCCCCAGGGTCGCGAGGCTCATTGTAAAGCAGGTGAGTCTTTGTTTGCATGCGTTTTACACCTGACTTTAATGGATTTCTTTGTGTTTTGTCTTTCGAGACTCGTGAAGTGAATGCTGACCTTTATAACTATATTTATTTTGAAATTCGATTGTGTTAAACAAATTTTTTAAGAAAATAATTTTATGACGAATATTCTTGCAATATTTTATCAAGCTACAAATAACCATACAATTAAATCTAAGTAGGTAAATTGTTTGCAAATTCTTTTTCCTATATTTGACTACTTATCTCAAACTTTAGACAAATAAAACGCATTTTCTTTTTTTTCGTGTTGTTAGATGCAAACCTATTATTTAGATCTATTTATATTTAAAATCAAGGTTTCTAATGTTTGTGCTCTATGAGTTCCAAAACCATTGATGGAATTTTAATATTTAGCGCGTTCTGGGGAAGGCCGCGGGGGTTCCTGACCGAAAAAAATCTTTTTTACCTACTGTACCTACATGCTAGGTACAAGAAGCTTCGTTAGTGAAACTCAAACCGTAAATATGATAAATGAACAATTTGTGGCTTAGTTATAATAAACAAGCTTTCCGCCCGCGGCTTCGCCCGTGTGGACTACACGACGTTATCCTGCGAGAAAGTGATGCTTTTCCGGGATAAAAAGTAGCCCATGTTCCTCTCCAGGCTACAAAGTATCTGTGTCCCAAATTTCAGCGTAATCCGTTCAGCCGTTTTGGCGTGATTGAGTTATAAACATACAAAGATCTAAACTTCACATTTATAATAAGTATAGTAGGAAGTAGGATAGTAAGAATTTATAATATTACTAGGACAATACAAAATGTTAACAGATGATAGGTACCAACCCTATCAAGTTATGTAGTTTTATCTATCTTTTCCTTGTGTTTGACTAAAGATAAGATTTAAGTAGATGAATCTTTTGGACGATTTTCGCGACGTAAGAAGATTGATTATTCCGTTAGAATATGTTTAAAAAATGAGATTAAATTGTGTGTAGTTTTATTCAATGCGATTTGGTAGTTTCGTGTTGGTAAGAAAGTAATTCGTATGTAGGTACACTCAGGGTCACTTGCGGTGAACCACTTCATACTTATTTCTCTATCCATAGTAGGTGCCTACAAGATGGTAAGTGAGTTTAGGAAAATTACTAAATTATAGGTACTGTGGAAACAGTGTGCGAGATATTTCCTTCTATTGATGGGGCACCTGTACCATTTTCGATTTTTGACAATATGTCCTTTTGAGAATCTGTCCTTATGAGATATAAGGATTCTTTCAGTGTGGCTGGCGTCTCACCGATCACTTGCATTGCAGTCCCAATGAGAGATATTCTGCCAGCAAATTAAAAAAAACAGTTTATTTATTAGCTCGATAGATGGCGCTGACCAGACATGTATCTCGTCTGATCTGACCTACCCTTGTATTTCAAAGTTGTGCAAGAAGATGCAAGGCCAAAAAAAAGTTGACGTTGACGGAAGAAAAGAAATGTCAAATAATTCAATTCCTCTTGTTTTGCGTTGCAATACCATACCGACCATACCGCGAGTTGTAGATAAGCCTTTTCAGTCCTGCAAATGTTTTTTTTCCTTCTGCAAGTGTTTTTTTTTTAATTGACCGTCTTAACTTAGACTCCTTGCCAGCAAATAAAAAAAAGCAGACCCATGTCTGATGAACGCCATCTGTTGAGTTTTTTGGAACTAACTTTTTTCTTTTCATCTGTCAGAAAATCCCTCATTCCTGCCTAATTGCTTTGCGTTGTTCTACCTTAGTATAATCATAACATTCATAACCCAATAGAAAAAGGGTCTGCGCGTGAATGGCGAGGCACCAGCTACACGAAAAGAAGTTATAAATGGTTCACCGAATTTTTACCTGACAGAATGATTCAAAAGCCATTTTTTACAAAACACGCAATAATTCTTTTCTTTCACATCTTAAACTATTTTTATTTAGCTAAATGTTGATTCGAAAATTAATCAAAAATATGACATAACTAGCTGACCCGGCAAACGTTGTTTTGCCATAATAAATTTTATTGGCCACGAACTTCGTATCAACTGCCTGACACAATGTCACTTATTAAAAAAAAGAAATCCTAAGCGGCAAAAATGTCAGTGATTACATACTCTTTGACATACCTTCTCTTTGGAAGCTGCTAAGAAATGAGAGTTGTGTGAAGTATGACAGCTTAACGGTTTTCTATACAAAATTACCATTATTATTTTATAATTTTTCTGGATAAAAAGTAGCCTATGTTACTCTCCAGCTCTCAAATTATCTCCTTACCGAAAATCTCGTCGATCCGTTGCTCCGTTTTGACGTGAAAGACGGACAAACAAACAAACAAATAAACAAACAAACAAACACACTTTCACATTTATAATATTAGTATGGATTCACATGTTTTTACCACACTTTTATTACCACACTTTTATTAGCTTCACTTGTAACTAAGTCACAATGTAAGAAAATCTTGGAATTCCATTTTAACCTACTTCTAATTGTCATATTGATTTGAAACTTTACAAGTCTTTATGAATCCGATGACAATACAATAATTTGCTACCATCGAGCTGATCTGATGATGGAGTCAAGAGGTGGGCAATAATAGAACTCTTCATTGGCTGCTAGGAAACCCCTCGAGCTTAGGCTCATCTGTTTTGTTCTGATGAGACCTATTTGCTACACTTGATGGTGAGGGTCTGATGATGGAGAAGGGAGGAAGCCAGTGGCACTCCTTAATGACCAATAGGAAACACCTCGAGTTTTGGCTCATTTGTTTCGTTCTGGTGAGACCTATTTGCTACACTTGGTGGTAAAGATCTGATGATGGAGCAGGAAGGAAGCCAGTGACACTTCTTAATGACCAATAGGAAACCCCTCGAGTTTGGGCTCATTTGTTTCGCTTTGATAAGACCTATTCGTTACACTTGGTGGTGAGGGTCTGATGATGGAGCTGGGAGGAAGTCAGTGGCACTCCTTAATGACCACTAGGGAATCCCTCGAGTTTGGGCTCATTGCTTCGTTCTGATGAGACCTATTTGCTACACTTGGTGGTGAGGGCCTGATGATGGAGCAGGGAGGAAGGCAGTGGCACTCCTTAATGACCACTAAGAAACCCCTCGAGTTTGGGCTCATTTGTTTCGTTCTGATGAGACCTATTCGCTACACTTGGTGGTGAGGGTCTGATGATGGAGCAGGAAGGAAGTAAGGGTTCGGCTCGCGCATCTGGTAACTAATAGACTCTACTTGAATTTGTAAAACTAAAAACGTACAATCACGCCTTTGAGTTATAATGTTTACGGGGTGGGCAAACATATGAATGGACTGTGAAATCGATTACCATCCATCTATAGCTTGCCATTTATTAAAAAGTAAAAAATAAATATGTAGTTTAAAAAACTAAAAGAACACACTTTTATAGGAACAAACTAAAAAGTACAAAATAACCGTCTATTCAGTAACTGAAAATAAAAAGCGTGGTGCGCCCTTTGCAAAGCATGCATTTCAAGTACTTAATATTGACAACGCGCACCACGCTTTTTATTTTCAGTTACTGAATAGACGGTTATTTTGTACTTTTTAGTTTGTTCCTATAAAAGTGTGCTCTTTTAGTTTTTTAAACTACATATTTATTAGCTTCACTTGTAACTAAGTCACAATGTAAGAAAATCTTGGAATTCAATTTTAACCTACTTTTAATTGTCGTATTGATTTGAAACTTTGCATGTCTCTATGAATCCGATGACAATACAATAATTTGCTACCATCGAGCTGATCTGATGATGGAGTCAAGAGGTGGGCAATAGAACTCTTCAATGGCTGCTAGGAAACCCCTCGAGTTTAGGCTCATTTGTTTTGTTCTGATGAGACCTATTCGCTACACTTGATGGTGAGGGTCTGATGATGGAGCAGGGAGGAAGCCAGTGGCACTTCTTAATGACCACTAGGAAACCCCTCGAGTTTGGGCTCCGTTGTTTCGTTCTGATGAGACTTATTCGCTACACTTGGTGGTGAGGGTCTGATGATGGAGCAGTGTGGAAGCCAGTGGCACTCCTTAATGACCAATAGCAAACACCTCGAGTACTGGCTAATTTGTTCTGTTCTGATGAGACCTATTCGCTATACTTGGTGGTGAGGGTCTGATGATGGAGCAGAAAGGAAGCCAGTGACACTCCTTAATGACTAATAGGAAACCCCTCGAGTTTGGGCTCATTTGTTTTGTTTTGATAAGACCTATTCGTTACACTTGGTGAAGAGGGTCTGATGATAGAGCTGGGAGGAAGCCAGTGAAACTGCTTAATGACCACAAGAAAACCCCCTTGAGTTTGGGCTCATTTGTTTCGTTCTGATGAGACCTATTCGCTGCACTTAGTGGTGAGGGTCTGATGATGGAGCAGTGAGGAAGTCAGTGGCACTCCTTAATGACCACTAGGTTACTCCCCGAGTTTGGGCGCATTTGTTTCGTTCTGATGAGACCTATTCGCTACAGTTGGTGGTGAGGGTCTGATGATGAAGCAGGAAGGAAGCCAGTGACACTCCTTAATGATCAATAGGAAACCCCTCGAGTTTGGGCTCATTTGTTTTGTTTTGATAAGACCTATTCGTTACACTTGGTGAAGAGGGTCTGATGATGGAGCTGGGAGGAAGCCAGTGAAACTGCTTAATGACCACAAGAAAACCCCCTTGAGTTTGGGCTCATTTGTTTCGTTCTGATGAGACCTATTCGCTGCACTTAGTGGTGAAGGTCTGATGATGGAGCAGTGAGGAAGCCAGTGGCACTCCTTAATGACCACTAGCTAACCTCTCGAGTTTGTGCTCATTTATTTCGTTCTGATAAGACTTATTCGCTACACTTGGTGGCGAAAGTCTGATGATGGAGCAGGGGGGAAGTCAGTGGCACTCCTTAATGACCACTAGCTTACCCCCCGAGTTTATGCGCATTTGTTTCGTTCTGATGAGACCTATTCGCTACAGTTGGTGGTTAGGGTCTGATGATGGAGCAGGGAAGAATTAAGGGTTCGGCTTACGCATCCGGTAACTTATAGACTCCACTTGAATTTGTAAACCTAAATACATACAATCATGCCTTTGAGTTTTAATGTTTACAGGGTGGGCAGACACATGAATGGACTGTGAAATCGATTACTATCCATCCATAGCTTGCCATTTATTAAACAAAAAAGTCAAAAAATAAATATGTAGTTTAAAAAACTAAAAAACACACTTTTATAGGAACAGATTAAAAGGTACAAAATAACCGTCTATTCAGTATCTGAAATTAAAAAGCGTGGTGCGCTCTTTGCAAAGCATGCATTCAAGTAATTAATATTGACAACGCGCACCACGCTTTTTAATATCAGATACTGAATAGACGGTTATTTTGTACCTTTTAATCTGTTCCTATAAAAGTGTGTATTTTAGTTTTTTAAACTACATATTTTTATTTAGCTAAATGTTGATTCGAAAATTAATCAAAAATATGACATATTTTTTTATTTTCAATTTGTGTGTATCAATCTACCCCACCTGCCCTCACCGTCCTTCAAAACTGCTGCGGATGTCCTTATTATCGGAATCAAAAAGTTTTACAATTTATAGCACCCGATATAAAAGAAATAAAAAATTTCATTAAGGACACCAACATAATATTTTGATGGAATTCGAAATTTCGACCTGTTAATTATGTACTTACGAAAATTTTATTACTGGCTAGACATCATCTGAACCACTGTACCATAGAGGGGCAGTCAAAAGCGCCGACATTGTTAAAAAATCGTTTGTATCAAATATCGAGAGATACTCCAGATGAGGAGGCGACGCTCTTCAGCGTAGGGCTGCCAATGGTGAATAAATTCTTTTAAACTTTTTTTCTTTTTTTTATATTATGGACCAAAATTTAATATTTTGACAAGGTCTACTTGTGTTTTGGAAGATCTTACGGTAGATGCGTATTTTATTTTTAATTAAAAATAACGCCATTGCCATTTACAATAGAATTATAATTATTACTCGTGTATTTTAAGTTTAGCAAGTTCTAATATTTTTATATGTCCCCTGTCACCAAAATGTCATCCTGTAGTCTCGAGAGCTGGGTGCTTACCATCAACTCTTATTGCGGTTTTGTTTAGGACCTAAACTGATCTGCTTCGCTTATTCGTACCACGACAGCTTAATATCAATGACAGCGATTCAGTGATCGATCAATGACATTTCACAGCCGCTAAGCTGTCAGGAACTCTTATTTGACTTATAACCCGGTCGATTTAACATGTCACCTGCAGGTTATACCCGTCTCTCTCTCTCTCTCCGGGCATGACAGAATCGAGTGAAAGAGACGGGTAGAAGAAAAAGGGACACAAATCGTTCGGTCATTAACATTTAGCAATTCATTTGCGATCCAGTTTTTAGAAGGTCAGAGTACGAAAGAAAGCAATTCATTTTAGGAACCTATTCTGCATCGCGCTATTTTTGAATCGCTGTCTTAAAGTTGATGGTAGGCACCCTGTCCCAATTAAAATAGCATAAGTACATTGTATTGTTTTATGTTAATTCACTGAAGACCACCATACTTGTTACGAAAATGCTAGGGCAGACAGAAAGTCAAATCTTCTCAAAACATTTTTAAAACAATAATAGTCGTCTATATAACATTGTATTCTGTTTTATTGAGCTGTAAGGCTGTAATTAAATATCCAAAGGATTTAATTCTCCACGTGAGAAACAAAAGTTAGGAAAAATATTTAGAGGTGCATATGATAAAACGCATTTACCTTACGTAGTACCTACCTACTGAAAGAACTGTCGGCCATCTAGAAAATAAGCAGGTTGCCAAGTCAACGTGACAAAACTGAAAATCACACACAGATAAATAAATTAGACTTATTTTGATGCAAAATAGTTACATTATGTGGCACTAACTCACCAACGAAAAATATACCTACAGTTTATGTGACATACTTAACCATTATTTTAAAGGTGTCAACAAATTAAAATTTAGTGTCGACCCTACTTAGGTGTTATTTTTGATCATAGGTCGACTCACACGAACCACAACTACACCACATCGCAGCGACAAAATGTGGTACGTGTGATGAATAGTGTCGATGCAACTTTTTGCAATTGCGTTGTGGTTGTGCGACAAAATGTCGTTGACGCTAGTAGTTGTGATGTGGATGTGGCACGCCGCTAGTTCGCAGCGTCGTCGCTGGTGGTTGCGTTGAAGACGGAATCACCCATGCGGTCGATAATGAGTGCAAAATGTGTCACGTGTGAATTGTCTATTCATTTTCAATACAAAATGCGCCCCGCTCACGTGGTTGGTTGTGGTGTAGTGTTTTTGGGGTTCGTGTGGGTTGTGCCTTATATGTGACCCGGGGGCGCGTGGCATAGAAAACAAGATAGTTGCCAACACCTGAAAAAATTCAGAGTTTGCTATTTTGAGCAACGGGATAAAACTTAGCCTTCATCACACCTAATGTTAAGTGGTGATAAGGCTGAAGGTGGAAGTGTACTACTACCGGAATCCTCAGTCACTGAGGAACTGGTTATCTTAGATAAGATGGTGTAAGCTAGCCAGGCGGATTTTGAACAAGACCTACCACCAACCAAACTGAATACAATATGTACCCGCACTGGAAATCGAACTCGGGACCTCTGGGTCTGGACCGGTGGTGGTATGTACCAGAAGACCACAGAGGCGGTTGAAGGACTATATGCGTGACGTGCTCCTTCTAGCCTCGTTTTTGTGTGCTGTAGTGTCAACCCTAACTAGACTAGGAACTCTTGACGCCCTACAGCGCAGACAAGAGGCCTCTCTCGATTCTTTCTTCGCAAAATTCCCTTTTCACCCTTCGAGGGCGTACCATCGAGGTTTCCCCGAAGTTTCGACGAATTTCCCGAATTTTTATCGAAGTTTTTTTGATGAGTTATTTTGTTGGTTTTGCGGACAAAAGGATTGCGTGTGAGGTCCAGTTGAATGGAAGTATTTTAATCTTGAGGGTTTTATTAGTTTACCAACTGTTTGGTGTTTATTGGGTTTTGGAGGTTTTATACCTACACAGACTAGCCTTCCGCCCGCGGCTTCGTCCGCGTGGACTACACGACGTTATTCGGCGGGAGTGTGATATTTTTACGGGATAAAAATTAACCTATCTCTCATTTCTATAAAATGGGTACTCACAAAAAACACTATTAATCGAATTTTAGGTCTAATATTGAAGTACCGATATACTAAAAGTCGGTCACACTCTTTATTCCATCTGAAATCGGTCAATGCTCTACATCCGTTATACTACTTATGTATAGTTTTGTTAGTATACAACGTAGGGCAGGAGAGCCCTTTGTGGCCACTTTGTAGATTTTTTCACTTGGTCAGCTTGGTCTAAGATGGTTTTAAATAGTCTTAGGAATTTAAGACAAAAATATATCTTGATATAATATAATAGATAATCTTTAATGTGCTAGGAAATGTTAAAAACAAAGTTCGTACTTATTCTCAAAATTATTATTTTTGAAACAGAATAGGCGTTTATTGTAAAGAAATCGTAGGATAATAAGGAATTCAAACTATTGTTATTATTATTCCCTTTATTACATGTAAAATACTTACAAAATTATATTTCTAAACATTAAATTTTTCCAATGTATAACACTAAAAAATATAACATTTAAAAATACAAAAATGCAGTTCCCCACCGGTAGCAAGATCAGGGTTATTATTATTATAATTGAAAATGAAGTAGGAAAAAATCGACCCGTATCACAACTAGCTCCAAGGGGATTGTGAATTAAAAAAAAGTGAAAATAATTTGAGATTATTACTAAGTTACCTTAAAATCCCTTCTTTAATTGCCTTTGGCAAAAATAACGAAAAGTTTTATAGTTACACTAGCTTTCCGCCCGCGGCTTCGCCCGTGTAGACGACACGACGTTATCCCGCGGGAATGTGATATTTTTCCTAGATAAAAAGTAGCCTAAGTTACTCCTTATAACATCAGCTACCTGCCAGTGAAAATCCCGTCAAAATCGGTCCAGCCGTTTCAGAGATTAGCCGGAACAAACAGACAGACAGACAGACAGACAGACAGACAAAAATTGTAAAAAATGTTATTTTGGAATATATACCGTATATATAATCATATGCATCTAGTAAAAAGCGGTTATTTTAATATTACAAACAGACACTCCAATTTTATTTATTTGTATAGAGTATGCATAGAGTACCTATAGATAACTTTAATATCAAAGTGGCCTTTACCGGGGTTTCTGCCCTACATGTAGGCTTACTACACACGTATACACTGGCTGGCGTCGTGTGCAGGCACGCGAACTAATAACAAATGGATTTCATTTCGCCTGTCGAGACGTGAATACTAAGCTCAAAACTAATATAAATGTAGGTACATCTTACGAGAACTCTGAAATTCCGGGAGATAAGATGTGTTCAGGAACTTTGTGGTGATCGGTCATAGGGTGGGCTATTTAAATTATTATTTACTAGCTGACCCGGCAAACGTTGTTTTGCCATAAAATAGTGTACCCGGTCACCAACATCTAGTGTGTGTGTATATACACCAAAAGTTGCCTACACCAGACAACAGATATCGCTAGCTACACACTACCAATAAAGGGGCCCAAGCTTGGTCTCTATTTCCTACATATAAAAAATTACTCTGTGAAGTAGAGTGAGTGTCAGATAACTCTTCGCGCATGCGCGACTGGGGTATTTTTGGCGCTAGTATCAGTATATTTTTTTTAACTCTGCGCTTATGGAAAAGATTAGTATTCGATTTTGACCGCGCAGACGTCAGTGATTACATACTCTTTGGAAACGGCAATGGAAGAAATGACAGTTTTGTATCAAAGGTACGGCAGTTAAACAATTTTTCATAGAATATTACAATTTTTACTCGATTTTCCGGAATAATAAGTAGCCTATGTTACTCTCCAGCTCCCAAACTATCCCCATACCAAATATAACGTCAATCCGTTGCTCCGTTTTGACGTGAAAGAAGGACAAACAAACAAACAAACAAACAAACAAACAAACAAACAAATAAACAAACAAACAAACACACTTTCACATTTATAATATTAGTATGGATAGTATGGATTAATCGGCTTCATATATGTCAGGAATGAATAGGAACAAAAAATTACGTTTGTTGAATGAGATATGACCCCCTATAATATTTATTTTATTCTGTTTTTAAAGAAATACACTATCTGTGAAAATTTCAACTGTCTATCTATCACGGTTAATGAGATACAGCCTTTTTTTTTTTTTTATATGGTGAGGGGAATGCGTTTACGCATACCCCGCCCGCGTACGGTGTGTGCGGGCGGTGGTTATGTGGGACTCACCTATCCGCTTTCTGACCCCCCATCCAGCGACATGGACTCGATGGGGGGTCAGAAAGGGGGAATACCCACTAAACCCCTCACTACTTTCTCTCACCGCCGTCAGTAGGAGCCGCACTGTGGAGGGTCCGATGTGACAATCTCCTCCTGCGACCCGACGGCTGGCCCGGCATCCCGAGCCCCTACGCGGCGGGAGGAGGCCGACCAAGCGAGGCCATCCCCCCAGACTACACGGCTGGACTGGCGACAGGCCGTCACCCGCACTGCACGGTCCAACACCCACTAAAGTGGAATGAGGTGCGCAAAGCGCCGCATCCTCCGTCCCACCCGCCTTCGTCGGAGCCGATCCGCATGAGCTTCCTGCTCGCGGATCCGCTCCGATGCCTCCTTCTGCGAGACGACATCCTCGCAAAAGGAGACTGCCGCATCCCAGGACCTGTCGCTACCAAGCATGGCACGAGCCATGCTTGGCAGCGAGAGGTCTGTTCCTACCACAGCGCACAGATTACTACGCTGCGATGACCAGACAGGGCACTCCTGTAAGGTGTCATGAGATACAGCCTGGTGACAACAGACAGACAGACGGATAGCGGAGTCTTGTAATAGGGTCCCGTTTTTAACCTTTGGGTACGGAACCCTCAAAATTACTGATACCTATGACTTTTACACTTAAGACTTTCGTGTTTTTTGACGAATCGTGACGAGCCGTAGAAGCAAAATTTAAACCTAGAGTGCATATCAGATAAGTCTAGGCGTGACTGAGCTCATTTTATTATTTTAAGGATATGGCTACTAGTACCTAATCGAATTAGTAAACTACATCGTCCTTCAAAAGCTGTCAAATATGTATTGAATTTTGAAAGGGTTTCTAGTTTTCGTACAAAATAGAACGATCACGATGACGGCTACCATAGCGACAGCGCTACGATCGCGGTAATCGTATGACGCATTGTCAATTGTCATGAGTTAGTACACAGCCATCTCTATCGTCTTCTACAAGCCATGCTATGATACGGAACGGCAACATTGCTGTGAACCGGTTTACTCCTCTGAGTACTAAATCCTATGGAGGTGGCATACTTACGAAAAAGTGAGGCATACTACACCATAAACTTATTTATACTAGGGTAATAGACGGACAATGGTGCGAGTGAGAAACAAATCCATACATCATAACCTATGTGCGAGAAAGAGTTGGAAGAAAATGACAGCAGAACCCGATTTGATTCATTTAGCGTCTTTTATCACGTAGATGAAAAGCGTCCACTCGATTTAGACATGATTCTTATGAAATGTATATTTATTTACCTTTTTGAAACCTTTACAAGCACGTTTAAATATAAATAGATGCCGGTAATTTTAATTATAATTTTAAATAATAAGATAGGTAATAAGAAGAATATTTACACTCCATTTGACAGGTAAAACAGCGAGTAAACCGCTTCACAGCAATGTTGCCGTTCCGCTTCATAGCATGGCTTGTAGAAGACGATAGAGAGGGTTGTGCTACTAATAATTAGAAATAAAATAAGTAAATATCGCTTGCACTTGACAGGTTTATCGCGATACTTAGCGCGACAACGCAACACGAAGCTTCGGCCCGCTAATGTAGACAAGAACTTCGCGTATGCCCGACAACGATAATTTTAGCGCGACAACTCGCACGAATTATCGGCCGCTAATGTAGCCGCAGCATTATGAATACAAGTTTCACTATATTTTTCTGTCACTAGATGTCTGTCGCTAAGCTATGTTATAAAAATATCAAAAATAAATTCGACGCGGACGTCTGAACAATAAAACAGGGGCCCAAGTCTGCTAACGTTAAGTCACAACCGTGTCTCAATAGTGTTTCAATTGTAGTTCAGTTGTAGTGCTTTTTACCACACTTTTATTGGCGTCACAAACTACTTCTAATTGTCGTATTAATCGGTTCGTCAAAATCGGTCCAGCCGTTTCAGAGATTAGCCGGAACAAACAGACAGACAGACAAAAATTTAAAAACATGTCATTTTGGTATATGTATCGTATATTTAGTCATATGCACGTGGTAAAAAGCGGTTATTTAATGTTACAAACATATGTTACATTTTATTTATTTGTATAGATGTATAGAAGATATGCCATCTCCATAGGATTCATTACTCGAGGTTTACTCGCTGTTTACCTGTCAAATGGTGCAAACGGTGTCAAATCGGTTCACTTAAAAAGACGTTGCCAACTTTATGCGCATGGCTTGTAGAAGACGATAGAGACGGCTGTGGTTAGTAGCGTCTTATGCCGCGTACACACCGCGCCAACGAACGCCAACGAAGGATATTCAGCGTTGGCTGCCGCACGTTCGTTGGCTATCGAAAGTTATTAGCACAAACAACAAACGTTGAGCAAACGATCGTTGGCACTCGATTCCGGCTCCAGTGCCCAGTGTTGCCAGAAGGTTACTTTTTTGTACATTTCAGAGTTTAGGTGTATCTTTTGACAAGACCTCGCTGGCAACACTGTCCAGCTTGGCAACTGACCTCTATTATTAAATTATTATTTACACACCAAGAAATTTGTATGTAGACAGCCTGTCCAGTGTGTAATAATAATAATAGAGGTCAGTGAGCTTTTGGTGAGCTTGGCTTTATTTTAATTTTAATACTAGCCTTCCGCCCGCGGCTTCGCCCGCATAGATAACAGAGTACAAGCTTTTCCGGAATAAAAATTAGCCTATGTCCTTTCGCAAGGTCAGCTCTATCTTTGTAGGTACCAAATTTCATCAAAATCAGTTTAGTAGTTTAGGCATGAAAGCGAAGCAGACTGACAGACAGAGGTACTTTCGCATTTATAATTAGTAGTAATACTTAAATATATTACTTGAGTATAAACAATATTTAAGTATACTATTAAATATTGAATTTTAATAAATTATGCACTCATTATAAATACCAATTTATATTTTACTCAGCCTGCTATAATATTATAAATTGAATGATATGTTTGATGACGCTTGTAAAAATCAATATTGGGCGCTCACACTAAATCGCAGCAATCAAAAGAATCATCAATAGATGGATTGATAGTTTATTTGCACATAACTCGCTACTGTACTTATTCAAATGTTAATCGGTCTAGTCTACCATATCAACATCTCCTTTCAAATTGCTTTCAAAGAACATATGAAACTATCAAGACCAAAGTGTTTCTAACATAAACACAAAATTTTTATTAGTGTTTTTATGAATTATTTAATATTTAGGGCTTACATTGAATTGAATAAAAAAAAAATATTTTATTACATTTTGTTTTATTTTGTACTTTCATTCATACTATATAGGGTATATTTTTGTTTCCAATTATTCACTTTTGGAAAAAAATAAAACTAGTCTCATTACACAATAACATTTGCACTTTTCACTTTTCTCATAATCTTAGCTGTATTTTAAGTAATTCACAGTTGGATACATTTTAGTTTGCCGCAGCTTGTAGAAATTGTAGCAGCATGTTTTGGAAGCAGTCTGCTAAGAACATGGTCTTATACCGGCTGATATTTCCTTCATCATCATCATCATTTCAGCCGTGATATATTTCAAATTATTTCCAACATGAGCTAATTTGGATTTCTTCCAGTAGCACTGTGTGTCAGTACTGGATGGTTTTTCACTGCGCCTGTGTATTCACATCTGGAGAGCAACAGCATGTTTGGACGCTGATGACTTTTCCTTCTTTTTCATCCACTATCGCTGCATACGAATTCGAGCGGACTTTATGTTCTGTACACACCTTCAAATCAATTCATTCAAATCGCGCCGAAGTATATCCAACGGCAGCATCACCGTAAGATTATCTTGCCGACCTGAAAAGACAGGGAACGTTAATATTTTATGTTGAATGAACAGTGGACCGACGATCTGGTCAAGGTCGCGGGAAGCCGCTGGATGCGGGCAGCGCAGGACCGATCGTTGTGGAGATCCTTTGGGGAGGCCTATGCCCAGCAGTGGGCGTCTTACGGTTGAAATGATGATGATGAACATAACAAAAATAATAAGTAGTTAAAAATATAACGAGTTACACTTTTGAGGTTATGTTATTTTCGCAATGATTTTAAACTTGTAGGTATTTGATTATATTATAAATAATGTAGTGGTTGACAAACTTACACAGATGTTTTCTTCACAGTCCTAAATTCAGCAGCACAGTAATCTGAATTAGAGGCAAATAAATTGCCGACCATTATTATGTCTACTCCTGCCTGGGGGGCGCCGGACATTGCGATTTATTTGCGATTATCGGCTTTCGTGAAGCGGTTCACAATAGAGAAGGCTGTGCCTGGTTCCATGGTAGGTATTATTCAATGGGCACTTTCGATGACTCTTGAAACGGTTTGTTTGGCTATTATCACAAACTTTTACAGTGTTTTGCAGTTTTGCAAACAAAAGCTAGAAAAACAATTAGAAATCTAGAAGAACAGAAAAATGATTCACAATTTCACATCACAACACAAATAATCACCTCACATTTGACGTCACGCTCACGCGCTGTGATTGGTGTTTCGCTAGAGATTACGCACAGATTAAACTCAACGCTCTCGCTTTTGGTAGAAACTATTCTTCAACTGAGCGTTCGTTCGTTGGCCTTCGGCCGCCGTCCACACCGAGTTCGATCTAATGGCTCAATTCCTTTGATGTTACCGCCACGCTCCGGATCGCCGGCACACGCCAACGAACGATCGTTGGCCTTCGCCAAACCGTCCAAACAGGACCAACGAAGGGCATCGAAACCTCTCGAAACCCATTCGTTGGCGTTCGTTGGCGCGGTGTGTACGCGGCAATAGTCTCGCCATAGAAGATTTCGTTTAAGAAAGAGACAGCTATAATCAAAAGTAAACAGCTTATATTTCGTTTGTTATAAAACAGATTCAAATTATTTTTTCACATTTGGTATTCTTAAACTATAGACACTTTGCATTTAAGGCGTTGTGTTGTTTAGGTAACCTAAGTTTTAGACATTCGGCTATTTAGACCAACTACTTTTTGGGTGTTGTGCATCCTAGGAAATTTGAGTTTTATGCATTTTGCTATCTAGGCAAATTGCACTTTAGACATTGATTTTAGGCATTATGAGTCTTAGACATTTTGCGTTTTAGACGTCGCGCTCATAAGGGGTCAAAAGTGTACGTGCAGTTGACGTGCATGCGACGTGCAATCAATGCAAAACAGTTTTCACGCAAAATCTACTAAGCAGATTACCCCTAGTGTAAGTTTTAATGTCAAGCAAACGCAAACTATCGCGAGTACGTATTTATGTCAATTTGTATGAAAACTGCATAAGCGCGCTACTCGCCGCTAGAGGCGCTGATACAGTTTTCATACAAATTGACATAAATACGGACTCACGATAGTTTGCGTTTTTTGACATAAAAACTTACACTAGGGGTACACAGTACCCCTAGTGTAAGTTTTAATGTCAAGCAAACGCAAACTATTTCGATTCCGTATTTATGTCAATTTGTATGAAAACTATATAAGCGCGCTACTCGCCGCTAGAGGCGCTAATACAGTTTTCATACAAATTGACGTAAATACGGAATCGAAATAGTTTGCGTTTTTTGACATAAAAACTTACACTACGGGCACTGGATGATATTTGCAACAGATTATAGGCTTTATAGATTATAGATTATAGGCTGGAATAACACGTAGGATAGTTTTTAAGCCGATATTTCCAAGGGGACGGGAACCACGCGTGTAAAACTGCGGGCAGCCGCTAGTATTATAAATGCGAAAGTCTGTATGAATGTAAGTATGTTTGTTACTCTTTCACGCAAAACCTACTGAACTGATCTGGATGAAATTTGCAACAGAGATGGGTTATAGGCTGGAGAAACACTTCGAAAACTTTTTATCTTGATATTCCAACGGTATCGGAAACCACGCGAGTGAAATCACAAGTGCAGCAGACGATGTCGCGGGCATCTACTAGACTAAATAAATAAAAAAAGCTTTATTGCACACAAAGAAAAAGACAAATAAAACAAATAGACAAATAGTTTTAAGAGAACAGACAATAGGCGGCCTTATTGCTATATAGCAATCTCTTCCAGGCAACCTTGGGTGAAAGAAAAAAATAAATCAAAAGGACAGAAGGGGAAAGGGTGCATTAGAAGGATAGAATAAGTATATACTAACAACTATTGAAAGAGAGAAAGAAGATAATATTATAGAAGTTAAGAAGTAAGAGATAGAAAATGACGATAGAGTATGTTTTACTCGCAAGGTAAATTACTTTTTTCCTTAAAATATCACAACAACTTATCGTTCTTTGTAACGTATTATGACTTCGGGTACAAAATGTGAAAAATCACGAATTTTTCTACGAAGCCAAGAGGCGGGGTCCTTAGATCGCATCGACGGATTGATAAACATTAGTTAGAAGCTTGCGTGCCGAGTATTTTTTTTAACACGCATTTTTAGCTTTATTAGCTTGACCTGTGGCCCGATTCTGCTAACGTTAAGTCATAATCGTGTCTCAATCGTGTTTCAATTGTTGTGCTTTTTTACACACTAGTTACAAGAATTACGACAGTATGATGTGATGTGAATGTAGTGTGTGGTGTGACCATTAGTAGTATTGTGAAAAAGTTCACATTTCTTGTAACTAGTGTGTAAAAAAGCACAACAATTGAAACACGATTGAGACACGATTATGACTTAACGTTAGCAGAATCGGGCCACTGGGTCCCTACCATCAACTTTAAGACAGCAATTCAAAAATAGCGCGATGCAGAATAGGTTCCTAAAATGAATTGCTTTCTTTCGTACTATGACCTTCTAAAAACTGGATCGCAAATGAATTGCTACATGTGAATGACCAAAGCACAGCCATCTCTATCGTCTTCGATAGAGACGGCTGTGACCAAAGCGGAAAGCCATCTTCTATCTCACTCGTTGCACTTATAACGCAAGCAGCCGAGAAATAATAGCGGGCCATGGAATGACCGAACGATTTGTGTCGTTATTACTTCTACCCGTCTCTTTCACTCGATTCTGTCATGCCCATACATACCCTACCCTAGCACGTGTTTATGTGTTTACTTAATTTTTCATTTCTGTGATGTCCCAAATAAATATTTTTTCTTTCTTTTTTATTTTCTTTTTTTATTTGGTGAGGAATTATTTCTTACTTTTTTGATGTGATTTTTTTTGAAGGCGGTTTTATTTTTTTATAAATAAATTTTTATTTCACTCTTTTTAGTGCATCGTGCAGGCAATTTACTTGTATTCTGGTAAAAAGGTATGTGATCAAACTGAAAACCTCCTTTTTTGAAGTCGGTTAAAATACCTTGAGGTATCCCCTTTTTAACAAAACAAGAATCATCTTAATCGGTTTATAAACAAAGGAGTTATGCCTAAAGATACGTATTAAATTCACATAAAGTGGTATCGAAAACGACAGAATTTTCAAGATTTCTTGAAAACTACTGAACTGATTTCAAAATTTCAAAATGGGACCAACTTGGAAACCAACTTGATGTAATTACGTTTCAATCATTTCAATCGGTCCATCCGTCTTCGAGTAATCGATGGACATACACAAAAAAAAAAAACATACATACAGACGAATAGAGAACCTCCTCCTTTTTGATTTAGAAGTCGGTTAAAAAGCACTACAATTGAACTACAAATTGAAACATGATTATGACTTAACGTTAGCAGACTTGGCCCCCTGTTTTCAAAGTGCCGCTATCGGCTATCGCTGAGGTCCTGGGTTCGATACCCAGTTGGGTAAATATTGTAAACAAACTATTAAATATTTTCTCGTGTCTTGGTGTAATGCACGTCGTTATTTCCAATTGTCATAAGCTATACTTAGCTTGGAATTGAAGCAATATGTGACGTTGTCCAATATTTATTTATTTAGATAGGGATATTTTCGTAACACATTAGTATGTAGTCTGTTGTGAATATGTGCTGGATAATGATTAACATTTGTGCGAAGAATTTCTGTTTGTTCCATGCCTGGGCGTTAAGGCGATACTCGGAAAAATTATGCTAAAGCGAGATAGCAATGAGAAAACGACGCGCGCGGGAGCGAGACCGATTTTGCCGATTACGCAAAAAAAACACAAAATCACTTCGTATTCAAAAACTATCATCATCATCATCATCATCAGCCATTTAATGTCCCCACTGCTGGGGCACTGGCCTTCCTTATGGATGAATAAGGAGAATGAGCCATGACCCACCACGCGGGCTCAGTGCGGATTGGTGGGTATTAACGACTGCAAGTGCAGCCGGGACCAACGGCTTAACGTGCCTTCCGAAGCACGGAGGAGCTCGAGATGAAAAGTATTTGGTCACCCATCCCGTGACCGACCATTGCGAACGTTGCTTAACCTCAACAATCGCAGGCCAAGCGCGCTATCCACTGCGCCACGGGCTCCTCAAAAACTATAGCGATTTTTTAAAAATGCTTCTATACGATCCTAAATATTATTGGTGTCCACTAATTAAACCAATTTCCAATAGTATATGTATCCCCATTTAAGAATAATCTTGATATTTCTTATTTTTTAGAGGTATTTTCGAAAATAAAAAGTGTCGAGCCAAAATCATAAAATCGTGTTTCTGAAACTATACGATTCTAGATAAAGGTATGAAGAAATATATATCTTATTACCAGATTTATAACAACTCTAACCGTCCTATAGTTTTATATCAAAGAGTACATACTTTTTTCGAGTAGCGCCTTAAAAGCTCTTCATCATGCCAGCCGATAAAAGCTCTTATATCTCTCTAATTTTTTTGTGATCTAACTGCTTACTCAATACTCAAAAATTTTTTGCATACAAGGTGTAAAACGATCTTACATGATAGATAATATTTGACAGAAAAAGAGAAAATAAACCTATTAAGTAATTGCGTATTTTGTTGAATATTATTGAAAAATAATTCATATTTTTAAAACTAATCAAATATATCTAATATTCAAATGGTAATTTTGCTCCTATTTAAAAAAAATTTTGATTCCGTGATCTCAGTGTTTTTTATTTAATTATTTATATTTATTTATTCAATACAACTTGTAGGCTTACAGAGTATTCCAAAACGCCAGCAAGTCTCAATAATACATAATACAGTTATCATTACAGTTTCATTAAGGATTATATAAAAAAAAATGTCTAAAATTACATAAAACATGAATATCAGTGTTCAGCACATTGTCAATTGAGTAATTCAAAAGATTAAAAATTTGTCAATTATTAATATCAAAACACGAATATTTATGTTTACGTCAATAAAATTTATGACAACACACCATGAAGCTCGACTTAATACTGTTACCTCAGAGTATTAAGTCAAACTTCATGCAACACACACATGCCAAAACGTGTTGACTGACGTTCCCATTTTTTTTTATCAGTAATAAAAATCTTTTGAAATTACAAATGAGTCTTTGACAATCAACTTAGCAAACACATCCCCTAGTGATATATAGCCACCCTCTTCTAAGCTTACTATGGTCTATCGGGATAAAATATGGCCTATTAGCGTTCCGTGGCTTCACCCGCGTTTTCAACACGACGTTATCCCGCGGGAATGTGATGTTTTTCCGGGATAAAAAGTAAGGTAGTTTTTCGCAAAAACTGAAACAAGTCCCAAAATTTTGCAGTTTTTTGAGCACCATGGGGGTTTAATATCACAGGGTTTTCAGGGTTGAAAACTTGGATGTAAACTACTCTCATGGAACCAAACAACATATAAAAAATCGTAGATACATGCGCGTTTGCGATGTTTTATGTCGATTTTGACTGGCCTAATGTCACTCGGGAAGAAAACAATTTTCTATAGTGGTGAAAGAATTTTTGAAATCCGTCCTGTAATTTTTTATTTTATCTTTTACAAATATTCAAATTTTTTCTCTTTATCATATTAGTTTAGTAATAGATTTGGTTGTTTTTAATTCGTTTATTTTTTTTAATTATATTTTAGGATTTTTTATTGTTTCAAAATACGTTATTTGTGCGGTATCAAGGTAGAGATTATAAATTATTTTTATGCATTAACAATGCAATTGTGTAAGTATAGGAATATTATGTAGTTATTTGGTAATCGTGGAGACCTATACTTAATATATGAGCTATAATGTTTTTCATTTCAAAGCCCCTTATTTTAGTTACGGAACCCCAACCAACCTCCCGTTTCTGGTCACATACGATTCCAGACGTGTTTCATTAAAAACGGCAGAGATTTTAAAAGGTTTCAGCGATATATAAAAGTCTGTACCTATGTCAAACGCCAGTTGCGTGGTGAAAATATTTTAGGCGATTTATAATTAAAAAACAACAGTATGATTAGGCATCGCGATTACCAAGGTTGACTTTTCGCACTAAAGGCGATACTCGAGAAAATTATGCTGAAGCGAGATAGCAATGAGAAAACGACGCGCGCGGGAGCGAGACAGATTTTGCAGATTAGGCAAAAAACCACAAAATCACTTCGTATTAAAAAACTACGGCGATTTAAAAAAAATAATGCTTCTATACGATCCTAAATATTATTGGTGTCCACTAATTACACCAATTTCCAATAGTGTAAGTAACCCCATTTAAGAATAATCTTGAATTTTCGTATTTTTAGAGGTCTTTTCGAAAAGAAAAAGTGTCGAGGCAAAATCGTAAAATCGTGTTTTTGAAACTATACGAATCTAGATTCAAGATTCAAGATTCAAGATTCAAGATTCATACTTATTCTATACTTATATAATAATAATAAATAATAAAATTTTCTATCGGTAGTTTGAGCAGTGTCTGACATTGGTGACAGAGACTGTTTTACTATGGAGTACGAATAAATGACAGATTCATATTGATAGGTCATTCATTAGTAGTGTGACGGAAGGCCCGCGTTGCTCGAAGGTAGTGTCAGCACAGAATAATATGTGTCAGTCAAAGTCAGTTTGATTCAAACAATGGCACTGCAGCCGGAACTAGTCTTCCTTCCCCAATCTACTGAAAAACAAAATAAAAGGACTGAAAAAAGATTTTTAAACAATTTTTTTTTTCTTCCAGTGATAATAAATATTTGATTTTATTTACTTGTTTCATTTTATGACTATCTTCATAACTTACTTTAAGTATTTGAGTTGAAGGTCATGTATGTCATACATTGGGTTACCTAAAATTTTTTTTCATAGTCATACAATAGGACATTCGAGATTTGCTTGTCATCCACTGGTACAATTTCAGAGGTTGCGGAAGACTGGAATATTTACATAATGGTATAATTATTAATACAATATTTGGTTTCTCTAGCATAAAAGAGTAACCGGTTTATATATCTGCATACGAGTGTTAACAGTCTGTTAAATAGTTTTTCTTAAAAATGTGCGAGTTTCCTCCTTAAAGTGTCATTTTCTGGGACATTTACCTTAGTAATTTTTAGTCGGTCGGTTTATTATAGTCGCCAATCTAACCTGACCTAAACCTATTCTTCCGCAACCAAACATAGTATGTTAGTCGGTAATTTTAGTAATTTTTAGTCGGTCGGTTTATTATATCATGAAAACCAGAGGGCAGCCGCTAGTCCACATAATTAATGTAGCATCATGTTTGCTCAGCCCGTCAAATGATTAATTACCATTTGATGTCATAGCATCTGTCGCTAACCTAAATTAATCGAATCTGTCATTGAAAAATTAATTTAAAGGAAAAATCTCACTTATATTATAAACTAGCTGTTGCATGCGACTTCGTACGCGCGGTGTTGTAACTTTTGTGTTAGTTTAGTTTATGTGTGTTTGTTGCCTAGATTTCATAACGCTCTTGTATCTTGAAGTCCTATTCTCTACTAAAAGGGTCTTAAGAATATCGAATACGCAGGCTAGGGTATGAACATGGTATGTTGTTATCATATGCTGCATGAACATAGTTGAGCCCTCATTCATAGATCTGTCCGTCTGTCATGAAACTTTTTCTCAAGTATGCGTGGGAGTTATCAAGCTGAAATTTATGACAAAATAATACTGAACTCTGCAATCCCTTAGATGCGAGAAAAAAAAAACAAACTTCTCTTCTTTTCTTCATAAATCAAAAGGGCCACTTGCATCTCGATTTTATTTTAAATCCCATTTAGCTACTTATTTTTACCGATCTCGATTTAAATTTAAACCGCTATCTAGTATTATAAATGAGAAAGTTTGGATGCTGAACGGTCAATAATCGTCGTCTTTCTTATAAATGCACTCTTCATTATTTTATGTGCATTTCAGTATTTTAGATGTGCAGCTCTTTTTTTTAATTAACAACGGGGTAGCACTGCCTTCATGTGATGATGATGATGTTAAGTGGTGATAAGGCTGAAGGTTGAAGCGCACTACTCCCGGAATCCTCAATTGCTGAGGAGTTAGCCAGTTGGATATCTTATCTGTAACTGCCGGAACAAAATAATGCTGAAAACATCATTCTTATGGCGTCAAACTTAAATAGGATGGTGGTAGATAGCCAGGCGGACTAAAAATAAGTCCTACCACCAACCAAACCGCATACAATATGTACCCCCCAGGGCGTCGAACCCGGGACCTCTGGGTCTAAAATCGGTGATGTGAACCTCTAGACCACAGAGGCGGTTGGCAGCTCAGTATTTTTAACCGACTTCAAAAAAGGAGGAGGTTCTCAAGTCGTGTGAATGTTTTTTTTATGTAGGTTCCAAGATAGCTCCGCCAATTGTGAATCGATTATGATAATTCTTTTTTTATATGATTTGGTCTATCACTATATCTAAACACTAAAAAACGAAAAAAATAATTAGAATTTTTTATTCAAAGGACGAAAATGCGTGACCTTTTAATACGTAACTTATCTTGGTACTTACCGACTTCAAACAGATCAGTAAGTTCCAAGATTAGTTAGAAAAAGTCGTGCATTTTCGCCAATGAATTAAATGATTGAATTTATTTTTCATTTTTACGTGTTTTGCGAAGTAAGTTTTTGTTTGCAGTTTTTTTTGTAGTTCAATTTAATATTACACATTCGAAAACAATGCGCAGTTTAAAAAAGACTGAATCCGGGACATCCGGGGTATCAAATCATCTCCGCCAGCCGCAATTCACCCCTTAGCCTTTCCACAATCATTTCCCAAGGAAAATTACTGTAAAGGAGAGTCCTCACTGAGAGCATTCAGGTGTAATGAGCATTCGACGTCTAATATTCGAGAGGTATGGACGTTGAGCCGAGCGATACAAAGCTTACACGCAAGCGCGAACTTCGGCCGGTGTGGACGTCGGTCGCAACGATTTTCGCGGAAACGGCTCGTATTAGAATGTTCACGCAAATAAAACGCTCGAACGTCAAAAACGAGTATTGTACCTCTCAGATAATGAAATGAATGAGTATGTATGTAGGAATATTACTGGCCACTTGTGAAGCAAGAAACTGCCAAGAAAGGACAGCCACGACCGCTCTTTCTGACATTTTGAAATGAATGACATCGAAATCGTATTTGAATGCTCTAAGCTCGCATGGGAATGTTCGACTCGAACGTTCATAGTTTTGCTCGAAAGTGAATGCTGGGCTTGCTGGGAAGCATTTGTTGCTCGCCTACGATTGCTTGTTTACAAATGCTCACGAAAGAATACTCCCAGTGCAGGTTCCAAAATTAGACAGCTAACCATCGATCAACAATAGTACTAGATGAAGGCTCACGAACTATAGTGCGCCAATCTTTTCTGTTCCGGTGATTATCTTAGGAACTAAAACAGTTTTCATACGACAGTCCATTTTGACAGCTAATTTCGTATTGCAAGTGGCTCCTCTGTCACAACTGTCACCGGAACAGAAAAGCTTGTGGCACTGTAAATGAAAACTTTACGTGGCACTGACTGACTTCTTTTTAAACGGAGAAAAAAGGTTACGAATGTTACGATCTTACATTATAAATGACAGGAACCGTTCCAAGTTTGAAATACCTTAGTGTGAATAACCTATGTGGTATTATTGACACTGGCAAAATAATCTACTTATAATTATACTCTCAAGTGGGAGTATACGCTCGGCCATATCTGTCACTCCAACTATGTATCTAGAACTAGGTGTTATTGTTGTTCGAAGCAGCTAACAAACAAATTCTAAAAAAGTTGTATTTAATTGAAAAATACTGAAATGCACAAAATTTTGTTAAGTGTGCATTTTAATAATTTTAGGTCTGCACTTCAGTATTTTATGTGTGCAACTCAGTATTTTTTGTGGTTCATAATATTACCCATTCGAATACATAACGCATTCTAATAACGACAATATTAAGGGTATCTGAAGTATCAAATCATCTCCGCCAGTCACAGTTCGCCCCTTAGCCTTTAAACAAACACTTTCATAATTTAATGTGCGATCTTATGTCATAAATGACAGGAACTACTTATAAATATACGCTCAAGTGGGCGCATATTTGCTCAGCCGTGTTTCTCTCCAACTACCTATGTATCTAGACCTAGGTGCTAATGTCGTCGATCGAAGTTCTAGGTTTTGCCCTACTGCCCTTGCTTTTGCCTACCCCGCTTGTAAGGCGCTACTCGGAAAAATATGGACTTTTTGATTTAAAACTATAGGACGGTTACAGTTGTTACAAATCTGGTAATAAAATATATATTTCTTCATACCTTTATTTAGAATCGTATAGTTTCAAAAACACGATTTTATGATTTTGCCTCGACACTTTTTCTTTTCGAAAAGACCTCTAAAAATACGAAAAGTGAAGATTATTCTTAAATGGGGTTACTTACACTATTGGAAATTAGTTTAATTAGTGGACACCAATAATATTGAGGATCGTATAGAAGCATTTTTTTTAAATCGCTGTAGTTTTTAATACGAAGTGATTTTGTGTTTTTTTTGCCTAATCTGCAAAATCGGTCTCGCTCCCGCGCGCGTCGTTTTCTCATTGCTATCTCGCTTCAGCACATTTTTTCCGAGTATCGCCTCGATAATATGCAGGGTATTTGAGGTTTCAAATCATCTCCGCCAGTCCCAGTTCGCCCTAGCCTTTAAACAAACGTTTCCAAGGAAAATTGATGAATGTGGAGTATTTTCAACCAAGTTTGTGGCTCGATTTTTACGTATTTTTTCCCCTTGATCATGTCTCGAATTTTCCCCTTCGCTCGCTTTTCGTTTAAGTATTAACATTTTACTCGTTGTTACCTTTTTAAGAAGATTTTTCTCGTTACACAACGTTACAGCGGTTTTTGGTTTGTAATCAATCATTTCATTGTAATAAGTTTCTTTTTGCTTGTTACTGTTATGATTTATGCTAACTTGTGGCCAACTTGGTTAAAGTTTTTGTTTGAGATATTGTCTAATAATATTATCTTTTGTTACACAATATCTAGCCAAAAGTAAGTTTTATTTAAGAACCCGTGTTATGAATGCTAGGTAAGACGTTCCAACGTTTTCCTTTTTGCCTTGTAAACCTTTGGAAAGCCATAATCGTAACTTGGGTACCTAATTACAATTAAATGCATTTTTTTTATTATTTGATTGAATCAGGCGTAATTTGGGGGAAGTCCTATGTAGCTTACTTACCGAATTTCGGTGTTGGTTTTCGCACGAACCTATCTCCTTAGGATGCCCCGGGTTGGGGCAAAACACGTGTAGGTGTAAAATCTATGAAGGTGCAAGGTGTATTGCTGTCTTGCTAAATGCAGGTATTGTGCATTGGTATTTTCGTGGTGTGCATGTGCAATTTTATTGCGGGCGGGCGGTGCATCTTATTATCATCATCTTATTGCAATCCTACAAGGTGGACCGACTATCTGGTGGCCGTCGCGGTGCGCCGCTGGATGCGGGCAGCGCAACCGATCGTTGTGGAGATCCTTGGGGGAGGCCTATGCCCAGCAGTGGGCGTCGTTCGGCTGACATGATGATGATACAATACTTATGAACGTCATAAAAGCTACGCCAGCAGCGGTTCGCAAACCCTGCGGGTTTTTCTCCTTGTTATTTCATTCTGACTTTTACACTTTATATAGACTGTGGTAAGACTAAGGTCATAACCATAATGTCAATTTTAATCACAAAAGTTGCTTCTTCATGAAAAGTGAATAATAACGTCAAAAATAATGAAGGCCTTGAATTGCTAAATTTTTGTTGACCCATCCAATGCCAGACCATTGCAAAAATTGCTTAACTATCGTAATCGCAAGTCAAACACGTCATAAGCTGTCGAGCTACTCAATACCTTTTAATAAAAAAGAAATTGAATCTACCCCTATTATAAGCTCCAAGAAATCGCTTAGCTTGTAGCAGCCAAGTTATCGAGAAAGTTACCTGTCCTCTTCAATATTAAGCTGCTGTAAGAATAGCTATTGAGCTGGACCCAAGCTATTGTAGATGCAGAAATGACGTTCGCTGGCAAGAATCGTTGAAAGCGTAGTTTTTTTTACACGCTTTTAAATAACTTGCAGAGTGTGTATGCATATTAGTGTGTATGTATGTCCGTTAGAGTGAAATCTAATCTAGTAACATTTTGATCCAGTTCTCTTTGATTTGCCCGTAGTTTTTTTACACGCTTTTAAATAACTTGCAGAGTGTGTATGCATATGAGTGTTTATTGTATGTCCGTTCGAGTGAAATCATGTACCTAACCAAATTTATTGATCCAGTTTTTTGTGCCAGATTAAGCAAAAATTTTGCATAGGTACCTACACTTTTGATCTGGATGAAAATACAATATTAAAGTACCTGCAGCACAGAATATATAATGTAAGCACAAATGCTATGGAGCTTTTGTGCTGACCACCACGATAGTTTTTCATGGTAGGCGTAGAGTACAGTACATGAGTACCACACCACTTAGTACCCCTGTAATGGTAATCGAATAGTAACGTAACTGTACCAATAGCTGACACAATTAGACATTCAATAAACTTTAAAATCTCTTATTTGAAATATAGACATATTAAAGTTAATTCAATTGTATTAACATATTAAGAAACGCATATTCTACCTCTTTTTTAGGTTAGAAATCTAAAAATAAATAATACCAGCTTGTGCAACATCATTTTTTATTCATACTTATATGTTCCTAAGCCTGACACGGCAAAAAAACTATGCATCAGTTGCTGACATTGACAGTTCTAGTACCTGACACAAAAAGGAAAACATATTAGCAATAGGAAATAATGTTATTTTACTCTTTTTATATACATAAGGGTTTGTCGAAAAGATATCTGATACGTTCCCCGACCACTAGTAGTTATGGTGAGGGTATGATTAAAAAATTAAGATAATTATGCCCATTACCAATAGCTGACACCTCATGCACCAGTGTCTGACACACATGTTCAGGCTTTCATTAGAATCATCTAAATGAAATCAGGAAAAGTGTTGCTACTGGTTAAATAAATTTACCCCGCTTTTTATCCTTCTTTTTGAATTGGATCAAGTTGATTGAATGTCTTAATAAATGAATTGTATCCGAAGGTGTCAGGTTTAGGTACACTGTCAGCTACTAGTGCAGTTACGTTATACTATACCATTTATATTTATAGTCCTATACTCCTGTCTGTTCCGGTGACAGCCGTGACAGAGGAGCCACTTGCAATACGAAATTAGATGTTAAAATGGTCCTATGAAAACTATTTTAGTTTCAAAGATTATCACCGGAACAGAAATACTTGTCGCAGTATACCATCGTTAAAAAGCTGTCAAAGTGATGCTCTCAAATATGTATTGAATTTCAGGGTGCCTGCCTACCATCAACTTTAAGACAGAGCGATTCAAAAATATCGCGATGCAGAATAGGTTCCTAAAATGAATTGCTTTCTTTCGTACTACGACCTTCTAAAAACTGAATCGCAAAGAATTGCTAAATATGAATGACCGAACGATTTGTGTCCTTATTTTTTCTACCCGTCTCTTTCACTCGATGCTGTCATGCCCGGAGAATTAGAGGTACGGGTATAACCTGCAGGTGTCATGTTAGCTTGGCCGAGTTATAAGTCAGTACATGACAGCTTAGCGGCTGTGAAATGTCATTGAATGATCACTGAATAGCTGTCATTGATATTAAGCTGTCGTAGTTATATTATAATATCTTTGGTCGTAGTACGAATAAGCGAAGCAGATCAGTTGAGGTCCTAAACAAAACCGCAATAAGAGTTGATGGTAGGCACCCTGTTTTCCACACATTTCTTTATCCTTAGACCGAACGAGGCGCTGCTCTAGTTTTCATACGAAACAATACAATTACGATAACGGTTGCCATGGCGACTGTTTTTCGTGCTAGGACTACAGTTTTCGTGAGCAGCCCAAATAAAGCCAACGATCAAAATAAACTAGATAACACGCGTGCAAAGTTACGAGCATCTACTAGTTATCTATCTTAATGTGGGGGCTACCGGCTAAAAAATATGGATATGGACATATATGGGCTTCATTTGACATTTTGAAGCCCATATTTTGTCCCTACATGGGCATAATATGGGCTTCAAATGTCAAGCGAAGCCCATGTCGATATCCATATTTTTTAGACGGTAGCCCCCCTGTTATGATTTGATTTATTTCAAATGTAAAATTCGAGCAAAACTTTCAAAAGAGCTCACCTAAATTACTTTTAATAGAATTATCTACTAATTTCAGTAGCACTAGGACTGGCAGTTAAACATATTCATAAATGGTTAATAACAGCGTTCTCAAGTTACTAAGTTTATGTTTGTAACAGCCATTGCATAGTCAATTACGCTGGATAGACGGCGTGGGTTGTTGCCAAATGGTTTTTCTTACCGTCTAGGGTAGCAGTGCCTCTGTACGTACATTTAAGGCTTGAGCACACCAAACGCAGGTCAGAAGCAGCGCTGTTTGAATGCGGGCCCGCGCAAGTTGTAATACAAGAAACTATGAACTACGTCACACTAAATTTGAACGCGGGCCCGCGCTCAAACTGCTCTGCGCCCGAGCCGCACTGCAACTGCCGGACTACAAACGGCGCGGGAGCGGGCCAGAAGCAGCGCAGGCGCGGCGCAGAGCAGTTTGAGCGCGGGCCCGCGCTGTTGTATAACTATGGCGGCCATGTTAGCATGACACACCGAGGCAGGGCGTTCGCAGTGCAGCGCAGCGCGTTGACGAGAGTTGTATTATGCCTACTGCCTGCCTAACCCGTCACACTGAACGCGAGCCCGCGTTGCAACTGCTTTGAAACTGCTGCTGCGTTCAGTGTACCGACTCCCGCCGACTCCCGCGCTGCTACTGACCTGCTCTGCTCCTGACCCGCGTTTGGTGTGCTCAAGCTTTTAGGCGGTTCTCACACTGCACCGCGCTCCGTCGCGGATCGGAATGATACCAAATTTTTAGCCCCCAGTACAGGATGGCCGATCATGTTGGCCGACCATGATGGGCCATCGTGTACAAGGCCGGTTTGCGTGTGATTGTCGTCTGCGAGCAACGCAAACTGGCTTTATGGCGATACTCGGAAAAAATATGCTGAAGCGAGATAGCAATGAGAAAACGACGCGCGCGGGAGCGAGACCGATTTTGCAGATTAGGCAAAAAAACACAAAATCACTTCGTATTAAAAAACTACAGCGATTTTTAAAATATGCTTCTATACGATTCTAAATATTATTGGTGTCTACTAATTAAACCAATTTCCAATAGTGTAAGTAACCCCATTTAAGAATAATCTTGAATTTTCGTATTTTTTTTGAGGTCTTTTCGAAAAGAAAAAGTGTCGAGGCAAAATCATAAAATCGTGTTTTTGAAACTACACAATTCTAGATAAAGGTATGAAGAAATATATATCTTATTACCAGATTTGTAACAACTGTAACCGTCCTATAGTTTTAAATAAAAAAGTCCATACTTTTTCCGAGTGTGCAAGAACAACAATTTGTATAGAAAACACGCATAGTCTAAAGCCCCCAGTACAGGTTGGCCGACCATGGTCGGCGACCATGACCAATACATCGTGTACTGGGGGCTTTTTACATCGAAACGGCAACACGGCGCAGGAGCACCACTTACCATAGGTGTGATGAAGGCTAAGTGCTACTTGCTACGTATATAACATTCCTTAAACCGACACCATCGAAGTAATCTGCCTGGTTTCTTAAAACCAGATGAATCAGCATTAGTCGCCCGTCAGATCTGAGCCTGAAATCAACTGCCTGAAGTTATTAGATTTGCTTGACTGAACGAACTGGCAGTATTGAAATATTTAGGGATGTAAATCAATGAAAATTAAGACGCTACTCGGAAAAAGTATGGACTTTTTGATTTAAAACTATAGGACGGTTACAGTTGTTACAAATCCGGTATTAAGATATATATTTCTTCATACCTTTATCTAGAATCGTATAGTTTCAAAAACACGATTTTATGATTTTGCATCGACACTTTTTCAAATTCGAAAAGACCTCTAAAAATACGAAACTATAAGATTATTCGTAAATGGGGTTACTTACACTATATTGGAAATTGGTTTAATTAGTGGACACTAATAATATTTAGGATCGTGTAGAAGCATTTCTTTAAAAATTGCTTTAGTTTTTTAATACGCTGTGATTTTGTGATTTTTTAGCCGAATCTGCAAGATCGGTCTCGCTCCCGCGCGCGACGTTTTCTCATTGCTATCTCGCTTCAGCATAGCTTTTCCGAGTATCGTCTTAAGTATTAGAAAAGATAGATCCATCTCACAACTCGCTCCGATGTGATGTTAGTTTTAAAAATTATTTTTATAAAAAAATAAAACCGCCTTCTAAAAAACCACATCAAAAAAGTAAGAAATAATTCCTCACCAAATAAGTACTTTGAAGTCGGGCGTGAAACATGTACAATTTTTTGTTGTTTTTGTTAAAACCCGCCCGACTTCAAAGTACTTATTTGGTGAGGAATTATTTCTTACTTTTTTGATGTGGTTTTTTAGAAGGCGGTTTTATTTTTTTATAAAAATAATTTTTATTTCACTCTTTTTAGTGCATCGTGCAGTCAATTTACGTGTTTTCTGGTAAATAGGTATGTGATCAAACTCAAAACCTCCTTTTTCGAAGCCGGTTAAAATACCTTGAGGTATCCCCTTTTATACAAAACAAGAATCATCTAAATCGGTTTATAAACAAAGGAGTTATGCCTAAAGATACGTATTAAATTCACATAAAGTGGTAACGAAAACGACAGTATTTTCAAGATTTCCTGAAAACTACTGAACCGATTTCAAAATTTCAAAAAATGGGACCAACTTGGAAACCAACCTGATATAATAACGTTTGAACCATTTCAATCGGTTCAACCGTCTTCGAGTAATCGGTGGACATACACAAAAAAAAAAAAAAAAACATACATACAGACGAATAGAGAACCTCCTCCTTTTTAACCGACTTCTAAATCAAAAAGAAGGAGGTTCTCTATTCGTCTGTATGTATGTTTTTTTTTTTTTTTTTGTGTATGTCCACCGATTACTCGAAAACGGCTGAACCGATTGAAATGGTTCAAACGTTATTACATCAGGTTGGTTTCCAAGTTGGTCCCATTTTTTGAAATTTTGAAATCGGTTCAGTAGTTTTCAGGAAATCTTGAAAATACTGTCGTTTTCGTTACCACGTTATGTGAATTTAATACGTATCTTTAGGCATAACTCCTTTGTTTATAAACCGATTTAGATGATTCTTGTTTTGTTAAAAAGGGGATACCTCAAGGTATTTTAACCGACTTCGAAAAAGGAGGTTTTGAGTTTGATCACATACCTATTTACCAGAAAACACGTAAATTGCCTGCACGATGCACTAAAAAGAGTGAAATAAAAATTATTTTTATAAAAAAAATAAAACCGCCTTCAAAAAAACCACATCAAAAAAGTAAGAAATAATTCCTCACCAAATAAATAACGTAAGTACTTTGAAGTCGGGCGGGTTTTAACAAAAACAACAAGAAATTGTACATGTTTCACGCCCGACTTCAAAGTACTTACGTTATTTATTTGGTGAGGAATTATTTCTTACTTTTTTGATGTGTTTTTTTTTGATTTAGAAGTCGGTTAAAAATGGTTTAGGCACTGAAACAAATTTGATGAAATTAATTATTGATATAGGTACATACGAGGGGTACCTACACTTAAAATTCTGCGTAATTCATTATTAAAACAATTCACATGTAAAGTACCTAATATATTTACTGCTTCTCGAAGTATTCTCCATTACCTACATTTTGTTATACACTTTTTCATTCGCTCAAACCGTTTTTGAAAACATGAGGAATGTTTTTCACGCGCTGCTGGTTGAAAGCTATCACGGCCTCTTCCGGCTGAAACGACCGACTTTCACGAATTTCATCATGGAGAGAAACACAGTCACGATCAAATTCTTCGTAGCAACATTTTGAAGACGAGCAGTGCAGTCTTGCGGATACAGTGAACTTTTAAAGTCATAAAAAATCATCGCCCTAAAATCTTTTCGCAACTTGTGATAAAAAAACAATTGACATGCGAATTCTCGCCAATTTTTTTTTTAATCAATTATTGAGTTTCCTAAGTATTAAATAATATCCTACTAATATTATAAATGTGAAAGTTTAGATGTTTGTATGTTTGTTACTCAATCACGCCAAAACGGCTGAACGGATTTGGCTGAAATTCAGGACACAGATACTGTGTAGCCTGGGGAGGAACATAGGATACTTTTTATCCCGGGAAATATCACATTCCCGCGGGATAACGTCGTGAAGTCTCGCGGGCGAAGGCGCGGGCGGAAAGCTAGTAACATTCTAAAATAAAAAAATTATGAGCGGCCAGGTGCGCAGAACTTTCAGTGTGCCCTATGTATGTATACCTAACTGAATTTAACGCGAACGGAGCTGCGGGTAACAGCTAGTGAAGCATTAAAAACCCAAAACTAACTAACCAAGTCTAATAATGTAACATTGTTTTAATTCCTGATTCACGAATGTTTATTACCAAAACTTTTTTTACTACCAACAATATTTTCTCAACTATTACAAATATTACAAATCATTAAAACCTTATAAAAAAATTACATTCTCCACACGTTCGCGATTTCATTTATTTTCGAATGGAACCTTTTCAGGCATCCGGTCAAGGTTGTTTCGGCGAGGTTCCAAGTCACATACTGCGCTTAGAAATTGAGGGCCTTTGTCGTTTTAATGCGGGGTGTGCTACCCTAATTGAACGAAGGACGAACCAAGGGCACACGTTTATTATGAAAACAATGTTCTGTTTACGCAGAAATTAATAAAAACACACTAAAGCTCGAATTAACATTTCAGGTACCCGTATACGGTTCAACCCACACGAATCACAACCACAGAATAAATAATAGTACACTGGTACAGAAACTTCACTCGGATAAACCATTTCAATAAATAGCAACTCTAATTACAACGCAATAAAGTGGAATTCGGCTTGTACGGCGCTAATTACGAACGGCCACACGTTGCATCTCTTTCTATTGCATATATTCTTGCTCTTTTGCGGGCAAGAGTAGCGCGCAAGTACATCGAGTGACAGATGTCTGCCACAACCACAACACGTGGGCGGGGCGCGTTTTGTATTGGAAATGAATAGTACAATTCACACGTACCACATTTTACAGTCCTTATCTACCGCGTGGGTGATACCCGCCACAACGCAACCACCAGTGACGAGCTGCGAACTAGCGGCCGGCCACATCGCATACGACGTAACCACATCACAACTACTAGCGACAACGACATTTTGTCGCACAACCACAACGCAAACTGCAAAAAGCTGCATCTACACTATTCACACGCACATTTTGCAGTCCTTATCTACCGCGTGGGTGATACCGGCCACAACGTAACCACCAGCGACGACGCTGCGAACTAGCGGCCGGCCACATCCACATCACAACTACTAGCGTCAACGACATTTTGTAGCACAACGACAACGCAACTGCAAAAAGCTGCATCGACACTATTCATACGTAACCACATTTTGTCGCTGCGATGTGGTGTGGTTGTGGTTCGTCTAGGTCGACACTACAAACAATACAACTGCTTAATGTATACATGGCGCAGTTGTTATCACCTGCGAATGTGGTGACTCAGCAACTTTCGCAATGGTCGGTCACGCGATGGGTGACCAAAAATGTATGCCTCTAATAACGTTCCGGCTGCTCTTGCAGGCGTTATTACTTATCAATCCACAAATTCCACATTCGGTCTAAGTAGTAGGCGCGGATTCAGGGAAAAGGGGGAAATGGGGTTTGGGGAAACTTTTACCCATATTGTATTAGCTAATCATTTTCTTTAGGTTGTTTACGGAATCCTCAACCTCCACTAATCCCGGACCTCTGGGTCAGAAATCGGTGGTGTGAGCTACTAGACCACAGTAGGTGAGATGAGCTAAAATAAAAAAAAAAATTACGAGTAGGTTATATTTCCACGATATTCAGAACATAGGTTTGTAAACATTTGTAAAGATCTTGGTCATGAAATAACTGAAGTTTTTTTTTGTTTTATTTCAGAGTGGTGGAGTCATGTTCTCACCTCTAGGCCGCTTACGGGTAGCACAAGCCGTGAGGAAACAAGTAAGTTTTTTTATCCACTACTACGGGGTAGCACTTAGCTTTTATCACACCTGCCGGCCTAGCATGAGCGGCTTATAACACGCGATATGATATGGTACAGCATTCCGTCTTGCTTACACCTTAGTGGGGTAAGCAAGACAACTTGCCGTACCATATCATATCGCGCGATAAAAGCCGCACATGCTAGGCCGGCTGATGTTAAGTGAAGGTAAAGGTCTTAGCCCACTTATACCGCACCGCTCCCACCCAACCAACTTTACAATAAGGCCTCATTTCCACCTGCAAGTAAGTCTTCTGCGATAAACTTGCAAGTGTAAACACACTTGCAAGTTGTAGTTTACACTTGCAAGTTGCTATCTGACAGACTGTCGGACATTTACCGCAGAAGACTTACTTGAGGTGGAAATGAGGCCTGACAATATAAAGTAGCAGACAGCGCGCGGTAAGCGAGCTTGCTGCTACTTACCGCAAGCTAAAGTGCATCTACATTGCACGAGATTAAGGCCATATTTGGCTGCTTATACTTTTAGTAGGGATCGGTGCGGTATAAGTGGGCTTATACTGTACCTTTAGGCTGAAGGTGGAAGCGCACTACTCACGGAATCCGCAACAACTGAGGAACTGGCTATCTTAACTCTAATTGCCGGAAAACATCAATGCTGAAAACATCGTTGTTATGGCGTCAGACTTGGTGGTAGCTTGCCAGGCGGACTTAGAACAAGTCCTTCCACTAACCAAACAGAGTACAATATGTACCCCCACTAGGAATTGAATCCGGGATCTCTGGGACTGGTACCGTGATGTGTACCATTAGACCAAAGATGTTAAAAAAAAAATAGGCTTGCATTGTTAGTACACATGGTTTTACTTTTATTTACCTCTACGGAATCTCTATCCCGTATTTTACCATCCCTATATCTTCTTTTTTTAAGATTTATTTTGCATCAAAAAGAACTGTTTATGCAGATAAACCTTCGATCTCGTTACTTTCTGCTGGGACAAAGCTTGGTTGAATAGTTAAAATTAACCATTTAGTTAGAGCAACAGCCTTAGATAATGAAATTGTGAAATATCAAAATCATTTTTTTTGTAGAAAATGCCTAAGATGTCTGTTGGAAAATTGTGGTAAAAGAATTGCTTAGGTAATTTTTATTAATAATTTATTTATTTATTTTATAATGTTTCCTACCCTTGTCTAATCTTGTTAATAATAAACATTTCTATTACACTTTTATAAACAATCTTGTCCTTTAAAAAGCGCTCTCACTCCCCTATTCTGCCACATTTTTATTTATTTATTGTTTCACCCAAGGTTCCTACATTGCTGCTTAGCAATGAGGATGCCTTTTTGTACCTTTCTGTGTTGTTAGGTACTGTTTTTCTTTTTCTATGAACAGGGATCTACTTTCATAGTAAAGTCGTGACTTTGTAGATTACTTTGTAAATAACTGTATTCACCTATACTTAAATCTGAGTATGCTAATGAGTAATTCTATTTTTGTAATATCTTAATGCTCCTACTTGACATTTCACAATTTCCTTTAGCAGTAGGAGCATCAGAACGTGGTTTCCCGGTGCTCCAATCAGTAGGAGTAATTAGTAGGAGCACCTGAACGCACTGTTCTGTCAGTTTGTGTGCAATAAAGTTTATTTTTTATTGAATACATAAATATTTCAGATGAGCCAGCTCCCCGTGTTGAGTACTGAGGCAGCGCCGTTGCAAGCGCCGTTGTGCTACCAGCTGCTGTGCGCGCCGCCGCTTGCGCCGCTACCAGCCTGCACGCCGTGCGAGATTCCGCCCCCGCCATACGCCGTGTACCCTCTGCCTTTTGAAAGTAAGTCATCTAAAGGTCATAGCCCACTTATACCGCACCCCTCCCACCTAACCAAAGTATGAGCGGCCAAATATGGACTTAATATCGTTCACTGTAGATCTACTGTACAGTAACAATATACAATAGCAGACAGCGCTCAGACCGCGCGGTAAGCGAGCCTGCCGCATGCTAAAGTGCATCTACAGAGCACGACATTAAGTCCATATTTGACTGCTCATACATTGGTTGGGTGGTAGCGGTGCGCTAAGTTGGGCTAAGTTCTTAAGTCTTCAATCAATAAATGTCTGTAAGTGTAGGTAGGTACTACATGAGTCCAGAAGTGGAAACGTCGCAACGTAATGTAACGTCGCCTTTGGTCTCTTGCCTCCATGTGCTGTGAAACCTCCACATTTAGGAAGTAAGTCAGACTGCAGTCAACTGTCTCCAGGTCGTGTCGTGTCGTGAGTATAGATAGAGGTACCGTTTTGCTACGAGTTGCTGTGTGCGCCGCCACTGGCATCGCTGCCAGCCTGCACGCCGTGCGACATCCCACCTCCGCCATACGCCGTGTACCCTCTGCCTTTTGAAAGTAAGACGTACCGTCCGTCGTACGAACCGTGCGTCGGACGACAATTGCAAGCGTCGACGCTCAATTTAATACAAAACAAAGAAACATCAACTAGAAACTAGTATGGTGCCGCGTCATGTCGCTTGCAGTTGCGGTTCGACGCCCAGTTCCAACTCGTACCTTAAGTCTTCGATATACAAATGTCTGTAAATGTAGGTACTGCATGAGACCAGAATTGGAACTTACCTTACTCAAACTGGAGTCAGACAGCCTGTTCTGAGTACATACAGAAGTTGCGGCATTGCCGAATATGTCAGACTTGAGACAACTGCCCGTAAATAAAAGGTAGCGCCGCTAATTCTGCGAAACGAAAAGTTTTCAACGACTCTTTGGTCTCTTGCCTCCGTGTGCTGTGTATACTCCACATTTAGGAAGTAAGTCAGGATGCAGTCAACTATCTCCAGGTAGTGTCGTGTCGTAGTACTGGTAGTATAGAGGTATAGTTGCAGGTGGCGGGCGTTGTGCTACCAGCTGGTGTTCTCGCCGCTGCTGCATGGCACCACTGCCCTTCGTCAGTACATCCGCCTTCAAAGTTGAGGAGATACCATACAATATCTGATACAGGAACTTACAGTGCTGAGTGAGGCAGGTCTTGTGGTCATATAATATTTTGTTGAAGTATGTTTTCTTACTATGGTCTTTCGCCTTCTTATGCTGTGTATGCTCTGCCTTTTGAAAGTAAGTCTTATAACAGCAACTTTGTGATGAGAGCAATGATAAACCATGAAGACATCCATAGCCCACACCACATCAGCGTTATAGTGGCATAACGTAGCTGGACTTTTCAGCATATATCAGCAATGAGCAAGTATTTCACCGATAATCATCATCATCATTTTATTTTAATTTCATTTGTTTACAATTTCTTATTTTATTTAACAAATTACTACGTAGTTAACTCTCAACCCTAAGTAACGTAACATCCGTCCATATTATTTATGGGGCTATAAGAAGTTTATTGTAGTTATAAAAGTTTACGCTCGCCCCAAATACTTGAGGTTCCGCGGTGTTTACTAGTATTTTTTTATTATTTAAGTGGGTAAATAAACAAGTTTATGGTGAATATTATCGATACTTCTGTTTCTCTTTTACCAAGAAGTTGGTATATTTAACGGCATGTAAGTGTTAAGCTGAAGTTATAAATAAAATGCTAAGTGATTTAGTGTGCTAGAATGTAGCGACCTACCAAGCTCAGTAGCTGTTTACATAGTTATCAACTATCCATACTAATATTATAAATGTGAAAGTGTGTTTGTTGAAAGATAGCGACAGGTATAATTATATACATTACATTAATAACAATTCGCAAAATTGTAGGTCAAAAGCGACATACGTAATGTTGCAGAGCGTAACCGCAAGTTACGGTGCAAGCCTAAATACGGCTTTACTACTTAACGTTAGTTTACTAATTGCACTGTTTCTCCATTCCAGCTGCCCCAGCCATGTACGGCCCCCCAGCCCAGTACACGCTGGTCCCCGCGCCGTACCCCACCCCCTGCTGCGAGCCAGCCTGCTGCGCCCCGCTGGACAAGGGCCCCCGTCTGCCGCCCCCTCCCCTACACCCCGCCTTCATATACTAGCATCAGGAGCACTACCGCAAGTACCAAAAGAAACGACCGACGTATGTACCTTTAACGTACCTACTAAATTAGGAGGCTCTATCAAGAAAGAATCAGGGGTATTATGTTTACAGTGTCTAATAAGAAGGCTTTATGGAGAAAGAATCAGGACTTTTATCTCACGAATTTTTTCTTCAACTCTCAATGCTACGCTTTAGAGTTGAAGCTCGTTATATACACAAAGGATGATAATAGGCTTATGATGATGATATAAACAAGCCTTCGAGAGATAAAAGGACTGTGCTATTAATGTACCTTATACATACTTGGACTAGTAGGATGCTCTATGAAAAATCAGATAGGAGCAATAGCTTAAAACATCAAGTTCGTTGGGATACAATGTATTATACTTCATGCTTCGTCCTCAAGATTAGCTTGATTTAACACTTGGTAGTACGCCCTAGTAATCGCCAATTTCACACTATATTGAGAATATACCTACTTATAAATTAAAAAAGTAATAAAAGAAAATTATTATTTTTTAAATTTCAAAAGTGGGTAGTCAACACCGATCTGGCTCAAGCGCCCATCATAGCTGTCATTCGCTTTCTAGTGCGTCGCCGATTCACATCTAGTTTTTAAATTGTGTTAAAAAAGTTGTTAGTTGTTGTTAAAAGTGATTATTTAGGATGCCCAAACGCAAAAAAGATAACTGTGAACACATTAAACGAAAAATTATAAGATTGGAGAGAAAGTTGGAGCGAAAAAAGAAGCACCACCACCGGTGAGATTTATCTTGTTCTGAGTTATCGGAACAATTCTATCGCTCGTCGTCCTTATCTTAAGGTACATTATGTATTTTTATACATTTATAAGTCACTAGCCTTGACATATTATATTGCATATTGAAGTTCAGTGACCTGCAGGTCTACTCTAATTCAACGAAAAACGAAATTTCTTTCGAAACTTCGCACATTTCCTACCACCGACTTCTTCGTTTCGAAACTTCGTTGAAACGAAAATGCTTTGACGTTTAAATTTTCTAAGCCTACTCTAATTCAATTTAATAACGAACGAAAATTGAAGTTTGGCAGTTTTTAGTTCGCAGTTTTGACGAACTCAAAAGCGTTACCTTTCTATTTTCGTTTGGGTCGATTTTTATTAAAATATTAACTGATATGGCTACGAGGCAGCTTTTAATCGCTGCTGCTTTGCGCGAAGAACGCTTGGAGAGGAGAAAGAACCGGCAGCACCTGCGAAATCAGTTATTTATAGCGAATATTCCCGATCTGGAGTTTATAGGAAATTACAGACTCAGTCGGGAATTATTCGAGGAGCTGTGGACTGAGATAGTGCCTTTATTACCTCCAGGGGCAAGGCGACAAGAGTTCAAGCCAACCCTTAAAGTAAGTTTGTACTATGTAAACACGCATTTCAATGAACTTTTCGATTTTACTTTTCATAAGCCTGGTTATCGCTTTTCAGATATAGATATTGACTTAAACAACAGCACTTAATGCACCGCATACAGGTACTAGCAAAGCACATAAGATTTCTTCAAAATCTCAAAAAAAGGAATCATATTAAGCGGAAATAAGTAGTAAAATATAGGTACCTAGTGATAACCGATTAACGATTTTTTCATTTACTTCATTTTCAATACTAAAGTTCTATTTTATTTATTTTCAGGTGATTCTGGATATCTTCTAAGGGAGTGATGACACCCGTCGATAATGCTGTTGAGGACTCTCTAGAGGGAAGATACTGCCATCCAAAAACGTCCACGCTGCACCGTTGAACGCACATTTGGTGTATTGAAAGCTCGATGGTAGAGATGTCTTTTGTCTAGCTTGTCCATTACTGCCCAGAAACAGCAGCTAAAATTATAGTAGCCTGCTATGTGTATAGTACATATGTATAAGGGCTGGTATGGAGGTCCGGAGTTTTTTTCCCGAGGAGGGAGGTCCCTATTTGACAGAAGAGGATCACCAAACGGACAGAGCCAGGCAGATTCGCAGGGAAATTGAGACAGCCGCATCTTCGACTCGAGCTTTACAGGCAGGTCGAGGGAAAAGCGCTGTATTAATACAAACTTTAGAAAGGAACCAGGAAGATACATTCATACCAAACCAATTAATAAAATTGTAATATTGAAATAAAACCCACTTGTGTAACTTTTTTTTTGTCATAGGAGATAATCATCAGTGTCTCAGTTAAATGTACCTACGTCAAGACGAGGAAATCGTTATGCAGGCCTAACTATGCGTGTTTGCTACATATTTGCTTGCTGCATTCTTATAATATCCAAATAAAATGTAGCCTATGTCATCCGGGAAGAATGTAGCTTTCTAATGGTCAAAGAATTGTCTAAATCGGTCTAGTAGTTTCGGAGCCTATTCGATGCAAACAAACAAACAATCAAATCTTTCCTCTTTATAATATTAGTTTAGAAGACTAGCGGATCATCGCAGTTTTACCCGCTTGCTACCTGTTCCCGTAGGAATATCGGGATAAAATATAGCCTATGTCACTCGGGAAGAATGTAGCTGTCTAATGGTCAAAGAACTTTCCAAATCGGTCTAGTAGTTTTGGAGCCTATTCGATGAACAAACAAACAAACAAACAAACAATCAAATCTTTCCTCTTTATAATATTAAAATAGATTAAAAAGACAATATCAATGTATTTAATGGTTTTTATTTCTTACTTCAATACATGATAATTAGCTTACATTTAACATTTACAAAACAAGAAACATATCGTTACATATTACAACAAATTGGTTATAGGATAAGCACTGATTATACAACATTATAGTACATTATATTATAACCTTTATGAGAAAAAAATCTCATATAAATATTAGAATATTTTCCTTTTAAACAAATATAAAGTTGTAGGTTCCTACCTAAAACCTATAACTTTATATTTGTTTAGTCCTTTTATCCTTCGCGAGCAGTCGCCCGGATAGCGAAAGGTCGTGGGTTCGAATCCCATCGCAGCTGGTTGTGAGACGGGTCGACTTTTTCTAAATACATACTTCATTTTTAATTTTTCACTAATAAAAATTGCATAGTGTATGCAAGAAAGTAAAAAATTAAATAACTAAGCAATAAGTTTGAGGTGCGAGGTTGGAGTTGGTTGGTAACAGGAGAAAATCTTTATTATTTAAAGTTGTTCTCGCAATAGCTCACACAGCTGCAAATGGCATGGCAGCCCTGATGCCTGCGAGCTCAGCGTTCCTTACTGTCTCTCTCTCTACGCGCCCATCTTCATACTGGTATTACTGATACAACCTGCTTCTGACGTCTGTAGCAGGCAGGTAAGACTGCAAAACAACATTCAAATAAGTTCCAAAATTGTATACCTACATACATTGCAGGGAATACTTATTATATTTTTTAGTGATACACAGTAACTTTCTTGTAATTTTAATTGTCTCCGTAGTTTAAAAGTATGTGGATCACAGAGGGCGGCACAGGTAGTTTTTGTATGGATTGTTAGGATGTAAGTACAATTAGGTACCTTTTGCCACTACTGAATCGTCTTTGTGCAACCACCCATGGAATTGAGAGTGTCGCACAACTCCTCCCACAGCCTCTTTGTCTGGACCTTTCCTTCTATACTCCTCAATCTGCCGCGAGCATGATCTTTATGTTCATCGAGTAGTACAGTGATTTGCTGAGGAGTTGTCGAACAGGAATTTGAAGCCATACTGAAAAGATGTGGTGAAACTAAATAATAGGAACCTATTACGAAAATATTATTTAAATAAGAATTAGGCGTGCAAAACATAAATATTAATACTTACTTTCTTTGGTAATTCCGTATAAATAACACCAAATTATGCACCAAATATTTTGAAATTTTGAAGTAACGGCTGACGGCTCAGCTAATGTCATACTGCGGAAAAGTTACGTTGTCATACGACGACAAGCATAAATCTGGGTCGGTGATAATCATTGGAACTAATTTTTCATACGAATGTTCATTTTGACACCTAATTTTGTACTGCAAATGGCTCCTCTGTCACCGGAACATACAGGAATGTGGGACTATAGAGGTCAGTGGGGACTATAGACATCTTAACTTGGGCGGTTATCAGTCATTGAAAGGGTACTTTTAGTGTCACTGTGTTTTTCGACATAAACTTGAATTTTAATTGCTCATTTATCAGTTTCTGGGTTATTAAACATAGTAAACCATTACTAATTAAATACATTCTTAAAATTATTAAACCAACGTTTTAATTTTAAAGTTAATTTAAAAACCGGTTATTTACCGTAAATGACATTAAAAGAACCTACGTAATGTTGTTCATTCCATTCGTTCACGAAAATTGTCTATGGATTCGAACTTTTCGTGCGCGTCCGAATATGTTCAAGAGTAGCGGCAGAAACGAAACTTCGTTTAAATTTCTTTCGTTTCCGAAATTTCGTTTCGGAGAACAAGAGTAGAGCTCCTGGTTCTCTAACGTTTCGCAAAAAATGCAAACGATAATTACGTTCAACGATAAAACGGTTTGACTATTTAAGTACCTACTTATTACTAAGTTTGTAAAATAAATACTTTCAATAAAGTGTAACAAAATTATTAATTAATTTTAAAGTTATAATTGAACATAAATGCATTAGTTCGTCACAGACTTTTACAAGTTCTCGTATAAGTAGATTTCAAACAGTGTGCGGGCAGTACTTTCTATGAACTGGGACTGCTTCTTACTGAAAATAATTCACATAAGTGACTAAGCTAAAAAAGAGCTTTGTACTCTAAAGTATTATGCTTATTATGATGTGTCGATTTTCAATAGTTTGCGGACAGTACTTTTCTTTTGAACTGGTACTGTTAAACAGTTTGCGGGCAGTACTTTCTTTGAACTGGGACTGCTTCTTACTGAAAATAATTTACATAAGTGACTAAGCTAAAAAACAGCTATGTACTCTAAAGTATTATGCTTATTATGATGTGTCGATTTTCAATAGTTTGCGGACAGTATTTTTTTTTCGAACTGGGACTGTCTCTTACGAAATTTGTTGCATACCTAAGGTTAAGCAATACATAATCTCAAATAATGATAACATAATCATCATTATATACACTGCAGTCACTGGGTCCTACAAACAGTACAACGGGACTGTTATAAGGTACTACTAAGTGTAGTTTGCGGACAGTACGTGTTGTTATAACTGGGGACTGTCTCTTACAATATTATACTGACACGCTAAAATTGTATGAACATGAGGCTTACTCTGTCCCTTACATACGACCAAGAGGTCATAGTTGACCTCAACGCACCATGTTCTAAGGGTTAACCTGAAGGACAATTAGAACAAGTACTTGGAACCAATCCCCAGTACATCCCAGTCTGAAAACATTACAAATATACAGGATGGTCATTCGTCGACTGAGGCTCCGAAGCGTGATCTACCTTCAGATCAAACGTCTGCTCTTGAAACAGAAAACATACACTTAGATAGTGAAGTATTAGAAATATTAGGTACTGACCCTACTTCAGTCAGGAGTGCTGGAGTTTTCCAGCACTGGGTCACAACAGGTATTAACAAAGAATTGCGTAAAGAACTCGTAAGTACATGACCCCAGAAAATTGCAAATTGATTGACCCACCTGAGCTTGATCCTAAGATTAAAGCAGCTGTTTCAGATATTATTGCTAAACACAATAAGGCCATTCAACTGAAACAGAAGGAATCGACTGCTGTGTTTCCAGCAGTCGATGTTCCAGGTGTCTGGTAAAATCTATACTATTATATTGTCTGCAAATGAGAAAAATACAGCCTTGCTAAAACACTTATGGATTTGGCAAAAATTATGTGTGATTGTCAACATTCTAATTCAATTTACAATTTTTTTTCTGAATGCCGTGAAGATGGATCTAAGGGATTCTCTTCAAAAAATCAAAGTTGAAAAACAATTATTCGGCGAAAACTTAAGGGAAAACAAAAAATCAGCTAAAGCTATAAACAAGTCTAGCACAGACCCAAAGCAATCAACGACACAAAAGTTTCCTAATAAGTAAGTTATACAGTTCTTCGTGAAATTTAAACTGGAAGGGTCCGGGTCCTAGTCGCAGGCCGACGGGCCCTCCCAGGACGAAGGAGCCTGCAACGACTTCGACGCGTAGACGGCTCATCAACTTATCGAAGCAGTCGCAGTATCCGTGGCAGAGACAGAACAACAGCCGACGCTAAATACGTTAACGCATGCAGGTCGTTTATCATTATTCTATACAGAATTTTTAATGATTACCAAGGACCCACTGGTTCTTTTTCATAAAAAGGATATAAGATTCCCTTCAATCGAAAGCCGATGCAACCTGTATCACCGTCAACCCAAAAATGTAGTGAAAAGGAAAAGGCTCTTTTCATACACGAAATAAAAAATTTGCTGTCTCTGCAATTTCAGAGATCTCTGAATCTGATCAATATCTATCAACTATTTTTTAGTACCCAAGCCAAATGGGAAAATGCGCTTCATCTTAAACTTACCGCTAAATAAATTTATTGACTCAAGACATTTTAAACTCAAGGATTTAAGAACAGTAATAAAATTGATACCGAGAGATTGTAACCGCGCACAGTAGACCTGAAAGACATACTTTTTGTTAAAAATTCACAAGGAAGACCGAAAATATCTAAGATACCAATTTGATCAAAAAGCATATGAATTTAATGTCTTATTATTTGGTTTAAACACAGCTCCTTTTTTCACTAAAGTCATCATGAAACCGGTCATGAAATACTCATGATTATATGGTTACCTGTTAACAATATATTTGGATGACCTCTGTCTAATATAAGGGTCTTAAAACTTACAAGATACCGTAAAGTTGCTTACAAGCTTAGGTTTCATTATAAATACCGATAAAAGTAATTTTATACCTTCTCAGTCTTGTAAGTTCTTAGAATATAGTTTAAACTAAAAGAAATTCTAGGTCACTTTGCCAAAATTAAATTTGCAATACAAAAGTTTTCTAACTTAAAAAGGTGTAAAATTAGAGAATTTGTTAGTTTTATAGGACTGTTAATATCCGCCTGTCCCGCCGTGAAATGCAGCTGGTTGTATACTAAATTATTTGAAATATGTATAATGAGTACATGGATATACCTTGTTACTTGGAACAGGATTTCTATTGGTGGAGCCGCACCAAAATAAAAATAGACAAGTATGACCTGGAAGTTTTTCAGGTGCCTCAACTACAGGGTGGGTTGCATGTGGAGACGACAGAGCTAGTGGTTTATGGAGTGTAAAAGAAAGTAGCAGACAATAAATTATTTAGGAATTCTTGCTGCGTTTATTGGTTAAGATACTAACTGTCAAGTACTTCTACGAACTGACAATACCACGGTAATTTCCTACGTAAACCGTATGGGTGATATACACTCCCCACACCTGACAGAGATCGCAAAAGACCTCTGGCAATGGCGTAAACGTAAAAATCTTTACGTTTTTGCATCTCATATTCGATCTTCAGATAATATTATGCAGGCAGACCAAGAATGGCAGCTAGCCTGATTATGCCTTTCAACAAATTGTTGAAAAGTTTCATAGATATTTTCATTGATACGCTAGTCGTTAAAAATAATAAATGTCCAAGATATATATCCATGGCATAAGGATCCGGATGCATACGCCGTAAATGTTTTTTTTTTTCAGTGTCGTGGTCGAAATTAAATTTTAATGTTTTTCCTCCTTTCACAATGATGCCTAAATGTTTAAGAAAGATTATCTCTGACAATGCCACAGATATAATAGTTGTTCCATTTTGGTCCACATAAACGTGGTATCCACTATTTTAGAGTCGTAGTAAACAATTCGTTTTCAAAGCAGATTCAAACCTAATTTTGTCTACAAATTCCAGCCGCAAACAAATGCGCAACTCCATTGCCCTGGTGATGGTGATGATACGAAGAGGCGTCAAATAATTTCCTCTGGACGTCATGCTTAACCCCTTTTTTTGGATAACTCGTATAAACAATACGAAGTTTGCTATTAAAAGTGGTTTATTTATTGTCAACAAAATAAACTAAACTTATACGAAAGTATCAATTCCCGATATACAAATTTTTTTGCATCTGCTTTAAACAGTGGCGCTCAGTATGGCACAATTAACTGTTATCATTCTGCTTTGGCTTTAATAACTAAAATTGATATATCACTAAATCAAGAAATAAAAAGATTTATTAAAGGAGTTTTTCGTACCAGACCTCCATCCCCTAAATTTAATGAAGTCTGGAATATAGCACTGATTTTAAATTGTCTTGAAAAGTGGTTTGCTAACGAAAGTTAGAATCTGGAAAATATATATATATATATATATATAAACACCAACCTGGGCACTTGGTTGATCCAGCCCGACTGCCGTGTATTGTTGATTCCACCTTTTTCGCCTTATTACTCGACTCCTATGGCGCATATTTCGCGCGGAGTGGCAACGTCGCCCTCAACTATCTGACGTTGCCAAACGTATTCATCGAGAAAGTGATATACGCGACGTTTTTTTCATTGCAATTCCGAACTCAATCGACTCCGTAACGGCCAAAATTCTGAAATGCTAACACACTTGTTGACTCCGTTATATATACATATTTTTGTATACACTTCAGTATTGTTGGCTCCGAATATATAATATTTGCAGTTCTCCATACATTGCTAAATCCACGGGAAAGTGATATAGTAGACATCTTTTGCATTGCAATTTTGAACTTAATTGACAACGTAGCGGCCAAAACTATGAAATGCTTATACAATATTGTTTGCTTCGTTTCATAATAGGTATTTATTTTCGTATACCTTTCAGTATTTGTTGACTTCGAATATTATAATATTTGCAGTTCTCCATACATTGCATCTAAATCCACGTTGAGTAAACAAACATGTGGACCGAACGCCTGGTGCCCGCGCTGCCGCGATTTGTTTATTTATTAACAACCGATTTCAAAAAAGGAAGGAGGTTCTCAAATCGACTGTATGTTTTTTTATGTGTCACCTCAGAAATTTTTAGTTATTGAACCAATTTGGAAAGGTACTTAACTCTTTTCTATTACCACACTTTTATTAGCTTCACCTGTAACTAATTAAGTCACAATGTAAGAAAATCTTGGAATTCAATTTTGACCTACTACTAATTGGCGTATTGATTTGAAACTTTGCAAGTATATATGAATCCGATGACAATACAATAATTTGCTACCATCGAGCTGATCTGATGATGGAGTCAAGAGTTAGGCAATAGGATTCTTCAATGGCTGCTAGGAAACTCCTCGTGTTCAGGCTCATTTGTTTTGTTCTGATGAGACCTTTTCGCTACACTTGATAATGAGGGTCTGATGATGGAGCAGGAAAGAAGCCAGTGGCACTTCTTAATGACCAATAAGAAACACCTCGAGTTCTGGCTCATATGTTTCGTTCTGACGAGACCTATTCGCTAAACTTGGTAGCGAGGGTCTGGTGATGGAGCAGGGAGGAAGCAAGTGGCACTTCTTAATGACCACTAGGAAACCTCGAGTTTGGGATCATTTGTTTCGTTCTGATAAGACCTATTCGCTACACTTGGTGGCGAGGGTCTGATGATGGAGCAGGAAGGAAGTCAGTGGCACTCCTTAATGACCACTAGGAAACCCCTCGAGTTTGAGCTCATTTGTGTCATTCTGATGAGACCTATTTGCTACACTTGGTAGTGAAGGTCTGATGATGGAGCAGGGAGAAAGTCAGTGGCACTCTTTAATGACCACTAGGAAACCGCTCGAGTTTGAGCTCAGTTGTTTTGTTCTGATAAGACCTATTCGCTACATTTGGTAGTGAGGTCCTGATGATGGAGCAGGGAGGAAGTCAGTGTCAGTGGCACTCCTTAATGACCACTAGGAAACCCCTCGAGTTTGGGCTCATTTGTTTCGTTCGTACCACACTTTTATTAACTTCACCTGTAACTAACTAACTAAGTCACAATGTAAGAAAATCTTGGAATTCAATTTTAACCTACTTCTAATTGTCGTATTGATTTGAAACTTTGCAAGTCTATAGGTATGAATCCGATGACAATACAATTCATGGCTTGCCATTTATTAAACTAAAATGTAAAAAATAAATATGTAGTGTAAAAAAACTAGAAAACACACTTTAATAAGAAACAGACTAAAAAGTACAAAATAACCGTCTGTTCAGTGACTGAAATAAAAAGCGTGGTGCGCCCTTTGCAAAGCATGCATTTCAAGTAGGTAGGTAAGAGTTAGATACTTAATATTGACAACGCGCACCACGCTTTTTAATTTCAGTCACTGAATAGACGGTTATTTTGTACTTTTTAGTCTGTTACTTATAAAAGTGTTTTTTCTTGTTTTTTACACTACATATTTATAATTTGAAAGGTTACGCTTCTCGTCACCTTTTAAACGTCATCACGTCGCGTGGTCCCATTCAAATTTGATCAAGAACTGGCGAGAATCTTTGCAGTTATCCTGAATAATGCGTATTTAGGCTTTGGTTTTGCGTATTTAGACGGTTTCTTCATCAATTGGGGAACAATATTCATTTTTAAAACGGAGATCATTTTCAAAATTATTTCTTATAAAGTAACCTGTAACTCCCAGGAAAATCGAGAGAAATTCTCAAATATAGAAAATAAAAAAATAAAAAGAATAGCACCACCCCCCTCTTTTTCTGTAGGTGTCGTAAGTGGCGACAGAGGGAAAACTGCAATCAGAAGATAAACAGCAGTGTCTCCTTTTAACAGCAGGCCATACTGCGATCGCCAACCCGCCTGCCAAGCACGGTAATGGCAAACCCCCCCAAAATGAATACACCATAAATACATCGGCCGCCAGTCCCCGGCGGCCCCGCTATACCTAGCTACGATAGCGGCTATAGTAACGGCGGGGCATGGGATGCTAAGAATCCCCGGGTAAGAACCGGCTACCAACACCGACGAGTCGACCTGGCAACCTACAAAACTCGCACATAGGAGATGGACGCGAAGCTCGTGGAGTTGGAAGAGGCAATTAGTACGTTACATTGGGGTATCATTGGGTTATCAGAAGTCCGATCCGAAGACAGGAGGGGGGCTCGATTATCCTGCAATCCGGTAACTTACTATACCACCGGGAAGGCGAACAACAGACCCTAGGTGTTGTTCTGTTCATCGTCCACAAGTCCCTTGTCAACAACGTGATCAACATCGGAAGCAGGATAGCGTACCGGATACTTAGAATATCGAAACGATATTCGCTGAATGTCATCCAGGTCTACGCTCTGACCTTGAAATAGAGGCTATGTATGAGATTTCTAAATCCATTCATAGCTAAAGAACCCACTACACGTTTGTGATGGGGGTTTTCAATTCAAAGTTGGAGCAACGTTGCGGTGATGACTTGAGAGTGGGGCAATTTTGGATTTGGGCAACGGAATGAAAGAGGCCAGATGCTGGCCTCTTTTATTTCGATTGAGAGGGAGAACTTCTACATGATAAAATCCTTCTCCAGGAAACCCGTAAGCCGCAAATGAACCTGGATCAGTCCAGACGGTATCGTAAAAAACGAGATCGATTTTATCATTCACATAATATTATTCAATCATGTCAGTGTGATCAACGCTGTTAAGACAGGAACGGATCAGGAAGCGATCACCGCATGGTCGGAGGCACATTGATTATCAACGTCAAGCGTGAAAGACCACAACTGATAAAATCCACGCTCTGACCAATACAAATTCTCAATTTCAAAACCCTGAGTGCTTTTAGCTCGAGCTCCAAAACAACTGCGAAGCCTTTCAGAACAGCATAGATGTGGACGATCTATACAACATGGTGGTGGATACTGTCCGCACGGTAGGATCTAAGTACTGTAAAACCCGTCGTGCCAAATTGAAGAAACTCTCCACCCAGACTCTTTTAAAAAAAAACTGTCAAAAAGGCAATGACAGCTCTCATGCAGTGCAGAAGAGCCGTTGGTAGGAATTGGGGCATGAAGCCTGAAGTGGTGAACTACCGAGAATCCTCCACGGAGCACTAGTATGGTGACATAAGGCACAACTAGAATATAACAGAAAAGAACCCACTAAGGTACAAAGACTAGATACTAAGCTGAAAAGCACTAACCCTTGAAAGGCACAATTATAAAAGTCACGCTGAAATAAGGATCTATGATACTAGATAATAATGACCTAATGAAGAAGGAAAAAATCTTCGACAAAAGGTACAGAATAAGCATCAGATCTAAAGAAGACTGGAACATAGAACAAGACGATCTGGATAGCACCGCAGTATGCTCCACAGATGGGTCAAGAAAAGAATCAACCTAGCTATCGGGAGCTGGGGTATACATAGCTAAGCCCAACACTATAAGAACTACTTTCAATCTGGGCAAATGCACCAGCGTATTCCAGGCTGAAGTATACTAGAGTGTACGAAAATGATTAAAAGTAAGATAAGCAACTATAACGTAGGGAACATAATAATATATAGCGACAGTCATGCTGCCATCAAAGCTCTTGACAAAACGGGAGACTACCTCAGCCTTGGTGAAGGAATGCAAACAAAGCATTCAGGAACTTGCACACTTGGTCGAGGTGGAAATTGCCTGTGTACCTGGACACGAAGGTAACAAAGGCAATGAGGAAGCCGATGAATTAGCCAGGGCAGGAGCTGATGAACCATTCATTAGCTCTGAACCAAGATTGCCAATCACACATAGAATTACTAAGAACATTATCGAGTGTAGAACAATCAAAGAAACCAACCAAAGATGGAAGAAAAGAAAGGACTGTAGACAGTCTAAGTACTTTATCAAATCAGTTGACTAGAAGAAAACTAGAGAGTTGTTGAAACGAAGCAGGAGAAACCAGAGAACCCAATCTGTCCGCAATGTAAAGAAACGGCGAATGAGACGCATGCAATGCATGGCTTTAGAGATCTCCTCATACATAGCCTCCACTTCGACATCGTCGTGTTTCGAGGTCGGAGCGTAGACCGGGATAACATTCAGCGAATATCGTTTCGATAATCTGAGAATCAGGTACTACGCTACCCTGCTCGACACACTTCCGATGGTGGTCACGTTGTTCACAAGGGACTTGTGGACGATGAACCCGACACCACCAATGGCCTGTTGGTCGCCCTCCCGGTGGTAAAGTAAGTTACCGGATTGCAGGGTTATCGAGTCCTCCCCCTCTCTTCGGACTTCAGATAACCCAATGATATCCCAATGTAATTTACTTATTGCCTCTTCCAACTCTACGAGCTTCGCGTCGAGCCTCAATGTGCGCGTGTTCTAGGTTGCCAGCCGCTACCGTAGCTAGGAATAGCGGGGCCGCCGGGGACTGGGGGCCGATATGTTGGTTGTGTTGCCATTTTAGGCGGGTTGGCGATCGCAGTATTGGCCTTTTGTAACCTGGAGACGCTGCTGCCCATCTCCTGATGGCAGTTATCCCTTTGTCGCCTCTTACGACACCCACGGGAAGAGAGGGGGTAGTGCTATTCTATTTATGTGCCGGCACTACATGGCACAAAAAAAAACTCACGCATTTTCGTCCTTTGAATTAAAATTATAATTATTTTTTAGTTTTTAGTGTTTGTTAGTTATTGTTTCAGATTTTTAAGGCGGTTTAATTTTTTTTTATATAAACGTTTACGTAATACTATAAGTAGCGTATGTCCTTCTTCAAGGCCCGATTTCGATTAAATTTTGTATAGAGATGAGTAGATCTCTATACAAAATTTAATCGAAATCGGTGCAGTAGCTCCTCTTATGTTTTTTACGCAAATGATTCCTAATCCCATGGGATGACCGGGATAAAAAACATATATTGTCAAGGTCCCATCTATTACGATGCCTTTCATTCATCTAAATCGGTGCAGTAGTTCCTGCACCGGGTTTTTTTCCTGCTTAAGTTTCGATCTTATGGGATAAGCGGGACGAAAAGTAAATTCATGTCCATGTCCAAGTTTCCATGTAAGGGTTCAGGCAGCAGTTTAGGCTTTTAAACGTTATTTGATTCCGGGATTTTTTTTGCGTAGCGTAAAAATTCACGGATAAAGTACAGCCTATGTCACCCTTGCAAAGTAAGCCTTCTAATGGTAAAAGATTTTTTTAAATCGATCCCTTAGTTTTAGAGCCTATTCATTACAAACAAACTAATATATCCTCTTTTTTATATTGTACTAGCTTTCCGCCCGCGGCTTCGCCCGCGTGATATACGCGACGTTATCCCGCGGGAATGTGATATTTTTCTGGGGTAAAAAGTACCCTATGTTCCTCTCCAAGTCACAAAGTATCTGTGTCCCAAATTTCAGCCAAATCCGTTGAGCCGTTTTGGCGTGATTGAGTAACAAACATCCAAACATCTAAACATCCAAACATCTAAACTTTCACATTTATAATATTAGTAGGAAGTAGGATTAGTAGGACTAGCGGATCCTCGCGGTTTCAGCCGCGTGGTACCCGTTCCCGTGAGAATATATTATATAGCCATATAAAATATAGCCTATGTCACTCGGGAAGAATGTAGCGTTCTTTCTAATGGTGAAAGAATTTTCTAAATCGGTCCAGTAGTTTCGGAGCCTATTCGATGAAAACAAACAAACAAACAAAGACCTAATCAAATCTTTCCTCTTTATAACAATAGTACTTATAGATTTAGTAATAAGTAGTTGTATACTTAAATTAAGATTAGAATAATAATCTCTCCTTTTATAATTTAAATTTTTTTAAACCACGTTTTTAAAACTTACTAGAAATAATTTCCAATAGAGCACTCGTCAAGACGATTCAAACGAGCCCAAACTCGATGGATTTGCATGGTTTAAATATTGAGATCCTAAGGCATGGCCTTCCGGCTTCATCATCAGACCCTGAACCTCGTCTGCCGTCAGAGTACGTGTCAAGACAATTCTAACGAGCCCAAATACGATTGGGTAGCACGGTTTCATCATGGAGTTCCTGTGGCGTTCTTCCGGCTCCATCATCAGATCAGCTCAATGACATCATAATATTGCATTGTCATTCAGTTTGGACCTTTGTTCAAAGCTTCAAGTCTCTAGCATCAAAATTTGTGTACAAACAAGCAAGCAACCTAATAAAAACGTAAAAAAATAGAATAGGATAAAACGGTTCAATCATTGTAGTTATCTTCCAAAATATTAACTTAGTACGCATTCACTCTCCCCAAAGTCTGCTTTCTTTGTCTTTCGGGCCTGAGCGCCAATCACAACGCATGATGTGCTGTGATTGGCCCATTTGAATCGGATCCACAAGTGCTCCAACGCGAAAAAGGTGGATTTGTATAAAAAACAGGTAATTATTATTATTTTTGGTGGTGACACTTGTGGCTCCGATCGGATCCACACATTGACGGTGATGTGGCATTGGATCAAGAAATACTGCCCGGATCAACAAGTGAAAATGGATCAACAAAATACTACCTATATGGCACGCTTGAGCCACTAAGTGCCCAAGGGGATATCTATATATATATATATTTATATATATATAAAAAACACATTGCTCGTTATACCATTCTATAACGAAAAGCCAAGTATTTGTCAGGCAAGAGTTTTGATTACTTACCTTGAAATGAAAATGTTTCTCTGTCCTGATTCCGACAATTTATTTATTAGTTACCGAAAGCCATATAAGCCTGTTACGTCACAAACCTTATTCAAATGGATAAAAAATACGTTACATTTAAGTGGAATTGATATTTCTACGTTCACTGCGCATAATACCCGGTATGCTGCTACGTCAGCTGCGCAAAATTTAGGTTTTAGCATAGACCAGATTATAAAACTGCAGGTTGGTTTTCAGAATCACATACGTTTGCCAAATTTTATAACAGGCCAGTAAACAGCAATTGTGATAAAAAATTTGGCACCACTGTTTTGAGTGCTTAATCAAAATACTTTTCGTTTATTTCATAAGCGATGTTGATTTTTTATGTAATAAATAATATTTTTTTATTGCTTTTTGTTTCTTTGTTGAGAAAATAAAGAAGCAAGATAGTATAAGTTAAGTTATAATTTCAATCTATATTATTCAGTAGCCTATATATTACAATTTTTGCATATTTTTCGAACACTTAGTCTCTAAACGTCTACAAGTGTTAAATCAAGCTAATCTTGAGGACGAAGCATGAAGTATAATTAGAGATTAAACGAACTTACCTGAAGTGAAGTTCTATCTTAATTATACGAAGGCTTCGTCCGAAGAGATTAGCTTCCCTCCCTCCCAAAAGTTATTAACTACTCCCCTATATGATTCGAAAAATATAATACTCTAAACTAAATGACAGCTATGATGGGCGCTTGAGCCAGATCGGTGTTGACTACCCACTTTTGAAATTTAAAAAATAATAATTTTCTTTTATTACTTTTTTAATTTATAAGTAGGTATATTCTCAATATAGTGTGAAATTGGCGATTACTAGGGCGTACTACCAAGTGTTAAATCAAGCTAATCTCTTCGGACGAAGCCTTCGTATAATTAAGATAGAACTTCACTTCAGGTAAGTTCGTTTAATCTCTAATTACTAATTTCCTTTCCCTTCAATTGAACAACCAAGTCTTTCAAAGATCGAAAAGTGAATAACCTTTAATCTGCTTCAGTTATCTGGAGCAACATAGCCAATAAGCCAAAATCAAGAAGAACAAATTGTACTTCTGGTAGTGCTACCATCAAGTTAAGATGTTGTGTTACCTAAGATTCTTCCAAATGCTTAAAAACTTAAAACATTCTTTATCTATTAGACCTCCGTTATAGTTCTTGACTGCAAATTCTTCCAAATCAAAAACCTACAAATCTTCCAAATATAAACGATACCTAATTACAATTTGCAGGATTCTAATAGCAGATATTTGTTCCTGTAACAACTGATGTATAACTTTGGACTCTTCCAATAATATATCGGCTTTAGTTTTGCACTTGGGAGATAGAAAGAACTTATGAGCAAATAGGTAATATTTACTAAGGAATCGTATAGCAAAAAGTTCTTCAAGAAATAATGTTACATTGTTGTAGTAGACCTTATCATAGCCTTAAAATCAAATGTTATTTAAGCGTAGTTTCTTCCAAATGATTTGTGAAAGTCTTGCTGTGTCCAAATGCAGTTTTAAGGACTAAAACAGCAAATTGAAGGCTATCTTTGCACAATATTGATGTTAAAAACATTTTAAATGTTAATTGAGCGAGTAATTTTCCGATACTAAAAATGGGCAAGTTTGCAATATTGTTTTAAATCTATGAATGAAACAAATGCTAGAGTCTTCCGATTAATACTACTTATGATTTGCCAGTTAGGTATTTGAAGGCTTGTCCAATAAGTATTACTTATGCAAGTATTTTTGTAACTGTGTTTTCAAATTTAATTTTGTTCTCGAACTAATTAAGTATTTACCAGTTACTTTAAAAATAAAGTCATCTAAATTAAACAATTTATCTTTTCTATTGTTGCTCGTTTGGTTATATTAACACAAATTTTCTTGATCCATGTTAAAAATAATGGTTACCAACAAGGTTTATAATGGTGACTGATTTAAAGTAAAAATATTTTATGTGTTTTAAGTTTTTGACACTTTGGAAAACACCATATCTAAGATCCATAAACTTAACTGAATAATACGAACTGCCACCATGTTAGAAATAATGGCTATCAACAAGGTATACAACGGAGACCGACCTGATAAAAGTTAAAGTAAAAATATTTTATATCTGTTTTAAGTTTTTGGCACTTTGGAATACACCGTATCTAAGATCCATAAACTTAACTGCCCAATTCGACCTGACATTTTTTAGGTTCCAAAGTAGCTACTTAGTTATCATTAAAAATACTGTTGATAATAATTAGCAAAGAATGTGCATTAGCAAGCACAACGAATATTAGCACAAAAAGGTTAAGTTGCTAGAGTTTAAAAGACGTTACCTCTTTAAAAAGACAAATTTGTTAATAACGCCTGTTGAATGTCGCATGTTATCCTTTTAAAGGATTTTGTTTACCCTTAGTATAAGATTGTTTTTGAATGCAATAAGACCTAGAACAGAGAACCTATTTTTGACTAATTTAGTTTTTACAATGTTGTTGAATTTCACTTTGATGATTCTGGGGTCCAAGGTGTGGAAAATTGTGAATTTGAAATTTTCAATAATAGCGATAATAAAAGAAATTAAAATCAACCGGAAATTGAAATTCACAGTTCTTTGCACAAAGTTTGTTGAATACTCGTCGAATGAGATTGTGTTTCTAATATTAATGCAAACAAAAACGTTGCGGATCCTTTATTTGTCACATGTGGTTGAACAAATTAACAATTTTCCCAAAATACACGATTGTATGTTACGATCTGTTATGAGTAATAAAATAAGTGTTAATAAAAAGTTTTCTCTGGTCCCCTTGGTATTTTAACATTTCGTAAATAAAAATAATCGTCAAGATTGTGATACGCAATATTCATGTAGAGTTAGTTTAATTTTATAGAAGACTTGATAGTTTTAGATTCAGTACACTCGATTTCGATGAATTATTGTCATTTTACTATCACTCTTTAAATAGGACCAAAGTTGTTTCTGGAATGCAATGCAATAATGGTCGATGAAATAGTTTTTAAAATAGAAGCTGCAAATCTAGTTAACAAACATTTGTCGTGAGTGATGATTTTGAAGATTTTGATATGTACAACTTTAAGTGCTCCAATAAGGTACTTTTCGTAGGAGCATGATTAAGTGTTGTTAATACTACTTACTCATTTTGTGAGACTTCAACTCTACTGTATATTTGGACTTGAAAGATATCGAGTTGAGAGATAGCTTGCTCTAGTTCAGAGCATTGAATAGTCTGCCTTTAGAAGTAAGGCTTTATCTCAATTACTATATAAGAACATCATACACGATTACTATAAAATGAAAATGCTGTCAATTTGTCGTCTTGAAGTTTTACGACTATTTATTGGTAGTTTTCGTAAGTATAGTTACTTAAATATGTGTAATCTTGTAAACGCTTTTGTGCTCAATGTATGATTTCAGACAAATATTATGAAATCTGTGAGTTAAGTTATTCTATTTTAAAGTTGTAAGTGATAAGATCCTTCCTCTTCTACACTTTTGTGATATGTTGTGTCGACGTTATTTAAACGATGTTAAGCATGTGAGTACAAGATTATTTTAGTTAAGTATTATCTCCTTTTCACTATTTCGTTTTATCATTATCATAAATGTGTTCAGATACATTCAGAATACTATCATGCTCTTTTTTTAGTTCCTAATTGGTTGCTATAGATAGACCTTTATTTATAATAAGTATGTTGTATGAAGTTAAGAATGATTGATCGTTATAAAGGTTAGTGCATCTTATGTCTGATTTTGTCTTATGGCAAATTGATTGTTAACCTAATCTTTGTCCCTGTATAATATTTAATTTATTTTATCTCTGTTTAAATTCATTTTTTCCCTAGAACGCAGATAGCTTTGCTTCATTTGAGACTACACATTTATTGTGGGTTGTATGGAACTATTAAGTTTCTACAATATAATTAATACTCGATTAACGCTTATTAAGATTTTTCTATCACGTATAACTATTCTATATTTATGATAGCAAGCTATATCTACCAATATTATGTGGCCTAGTGTCTTTAATGCCTGACATATCGGATATAATGAATCATTATGCGATAGTATATTTTATTTTTTGTATATGTCCTGTATAATAATCTCTCGCTAGATGGTATTAGAATGTAAAGATTTAGATTGTGAAATTTAAATGACGTAATTTAGACAATATTAAAATGTAATTTGGATATATTTAAGTCATAGTTACTCTTTGTCTGTATTTTAAGGGAATCACTCCTAATAGTTATTTGGCTTAGAAACTTGTGATTATATTACAGAAGTTTGAAATATCTGATTGTTGCGTGTTTGACTAACGTTGAAGTTATTGATGATGATAAAATATTTGTCGATGCTGCCCTTTTTAATGTCTATTTAAGCTCTTTGGTCGGAACAATGAAGTGTAATACAATAAAGAATTATACTTGTTATATTATCTTTAAATCTACTTAAATTAGACGTCACAATGATGTAACCGAAAGAAATGAGTAGGTTATTTAAAGGGAAAGATGCACTATTAGAGAAGCAGAAGCAATCACTAATTGCAATATAAACACCACCTTAGTATGTTAATCGTATGGTCCTATTTGCAACATTGTGGCGTTTTTAGATAATGAATGTCAATTTAGTGAGTATGATAAATAAAACTATATATATTTCTGTCCATAACCGTTTCCATTTAGCAAGTCGCATCTACAGGGACGATGACAATAACCCTGTTGATAAGGAAGATGGTGATTACACAGATTTCATTATAAAGAGTGACCTTAATTTCATTAATAATGTTGAAATAAATAACGATGTATCTTTTGAAGAAAGTAATAACATAATGAAAGGTTTTGATCACAGTACACAGGAAAAAAGTAAGAAGGAGCGTATCACGCCTTTTTTACTGAATAAAGTTTGAATCGAAAACAAGTTTATCTGTGTGATCACTAAATTTAAAACTCATAGTGATACTCAGGGGGGATAACAATACGTCCAGAAGTTTATGCGTGAAATTTGTGCTATCCATGGTTTATCTTCTTAACGTACCTAGTAAGTCAAATATCAAAGCTTATACATAATCAATATTTAGATAAACTTTCGGCTTTCTTCATATAGCACATAACGTATCCAAGTAAAGATTATTATATGGTCTCACCAGAAAAACAATGTTACAGAGGTACAGTTTGCTTTTGCTTTCAATTTTAGTCGTTCACATGTCTTTCACACATGAAATAGATAGAAATATATTTCATTTCGTTTAGAAAACTTTATGCAGATAACAAAAGAAGATAAAAATTTCTGACGGATGCTAAGTTTCCGTATTTTAAATTCGGCTATATTATTTTTACTTATTTGCATTAAAAATACAGTTTTTATTAATAAAAATGGCGTAATTATTAGAAATAAAATTAATTTTCAGTACTATCGACTACTAATGCAGATATTATAATATGCATTTAATAAAAGCTATTAAATTATCTATGGCCTGTGTGGATGATATACTGAACGAAGCTTGAACCATTCATTTGCATAATCCCTGAATAGACTGTTAAGTTTAATTACAGTATCAAATATTCGAATTTATATTCGTTGTTTTTTTCTATAAAGTGACATAGATTCACTATGAATACAGATTCGAATTAAAATCTATTTTAAAGAGTTTACAAACTACATTAAAAACTTGCTTAAAAATATTTTTTATTTATTGTTGCACAAAAAATCATTTGGATCTTTAAAATTAAATTTATAACATGTTTATTTTATAGCTTACAATTTCCACTATGAGATACGAAATTAAATTATGTCACTTTGGAGAAAAATACATTTTTGATAACCCTATACAAGTTTACAGAAGTTTTTGTTATAATTTTACCCTTTTAGATGCATATAAAGCGAAAAACATATAATTTGTTGAAAATATTGTTAACTACTTTTAAGAACCTTTAGGAGGCTAACGCGATACAATATTGCTTTTTATGATCGACCACTAGTCATATAGTAGAATATATAAATATATATTATTATGTCTTAACACAAAATAATAGGTCTTTACCTATGAAATTGCCGTTTTGTATGGAGATTTCTGTAATTATTATTTTTTCCATACTAACGTTTTTGTTATTATTTAACGACTAATATTATGTAAATTTACAAAATTTTACACACGTATTTATGGACATTTTAACTACTAAATGACACATTCGTTAAGAGAAAAAAATTTTTTTTCACTAAGTTACAACTAATAAAGTACGAAATTCTGGAAACAAAAATAGTCGTAACTTTCGGAATAAGTTTTTTCTATGTAAATAATCAAATATCGTGGTTATTAAATTATCAAAAGTTGCTCGATACGGTCTTAATGTAACGCAATATTAAAGAAATTATATATTTCTAATATTATAAAAGTTGTTAAGTTATATGTACAAAAGAAAAAAACGGCAATTTCATATGTAAAGACCTATTATATAGAAAATGTGAAAAGAAAAAAATATTTCGCTACCTGTCTGCGTGTGTTCTAAATGTCATGTAATAAAAAAATCTTTTCATAATATCTTCCACGAATAGTAATGTAACTATCATAGATATTTATATATTATAATATACATGTATTGTGATGAGAAGTGAAACTGTAAATCGATTTAGGCAACTTTAAGTACGATAATTTTTGTCTTCAAGCTTAGAAAAACAAACATTAGTTTAATGGATTTTTCTTATAAGAAATAGGACTTGATATTTAATTTTATTAACATCGAAGAAAATCACAATAATAAAAACATAATATTATTTCGTTATTAATTATAATAAGTACTTTTCACAACAATTATTTATTGTTATTATGAAATAATCATGTAAATTATTAGGCTATGTTGCAAAATTTTCTCAAAAACACAAGAAAAATGTAGTTGTAATTATTAATTAATTGTAAAATAAACCTATAAAATTCTACTACTATAAGTGCTATCGATCAAAAATCATTGCGCACATACAAAAATAATAATTACATACGAATTAATATTAAATAATAATTATACTTTAATAATTACACCATTGTATCATCGAATATGATTGTTGATTGTTATTATTAACTATTAATAATTATTGTCTAGTTATTACTATATGTGATATTGTTATTGGAGTCATACATATTTTAAACGCTATTAGTAATATTTCTATATATTCTTCTTGTTGACTTGTGTGTGTAATAAGTAATAAGGTAATTTTTTCCTTAAGATATTAATAGGATAAATAATATGTTAAGGTAATCGTATTTAGTTATCAGACGTAGTATTATTCTGAATCTATTATGAAAGACGTTGCTTGTTGATTTCTTTCAGCATTTTATTTGGTACATATTCAAAATGTACTTTAAAAAGATTGCAACATTTTCATTCTTGTCTCATATAGAAACAAAAAAATACTTGACACCTCAGAGGCTTAATTATAATAAATGGAAAGTTTAATTTAAAAACATTATTTTGATATATTTCTTTTCATATGTATTTTTAATATATGAAAAATAAAAGTATCGAATCTGTGTTTTATACTTACAGCCTATTATGGTCAATGTTAAATGTAACAAATCTCAAACATTTATTTATTTCAGAATGAGAAAAAAATGTTGTTACTATTAATAAGTGGTCTCGGACTTCCAACGTTGTAAAGTGTGTATGATATGATAAATTGACATATTTTATGTAAGTTTCAATCTTTTTAAAAGTATATTTACGTTTAAAGTGTCTACTAAGTCATATCACTTGACATTAAAAATCAAATCCACTAACTGTTAAGTACAATAATATAATGAAGCAATAACGAATGATAATTGTTAAGTCACGTATAATATTATATATAATTTAATGGATACGTAAATGGTTTTTTATTTTATATAATCCTTGAATTATTTACAACTAAACAACTTGGGGGAGGCCTATGCCCAGCAGTGGGCGTCGTTCGGCTGACATGATGATGATGAAACAATTAAAAATAAAACTTCAAATCTTTATAAGATCAAGAAGTTTTGAAAAGAAAAGGTTTTTGATGATAGCAGCAATAAATTGATTATAGGCCTTCAGGTCTGAGTTCTATTAGTGAAAGAAATAATAACGACAAAACATTTCTTCACCGCTACCTACATTATGTAGGTATACTACTGGAATAATTTAAAAAAATACTTTGACAATAAAGCGTGGATTTGAGCTTACTTACCTACAGGGTGTTAGGGGCACCCTAGCAAAAACTTTAACCATGGCTTCAGGCCATCATGCTGAACAACGTACAGCAAGAATTTTTGTCGGAAATGAAAAAAATATTTCGATTCTCCATACAAAATGTCCCGATAAGTTGCTAAATTTGTGTGAAAAGTCATTTTTTTTTTAATTTCCGACAAAGATTCTTGCTGTACGTTATTCAGCATGATGGTCTGAAGCCATGCTTAAAGTTTTTGCAAGGGTGCCCCTAACACTCTGTAAAAGCAGAACCAGTGTTTGGCCCATCTTTCTACAATAAATACCTATAGTTAAGGTACGGATTAGCGAACTGAAGTGGTTGTGGGCCGGCCATAAGTATAAGCCGCAGAACCGATAAGTCGAGATCGCGTATCGGCAATCGTAGTGTAGGACGCCCTCAGACAAGGTGGAGCGACGATCTTCGCAAGGTGGCTGGCAAGAGCTGGATGAGAGCAGCCTCTGATCGTACTCGATAACTTATGTCCAGCAGCTTTTTTCAGAATGATGTTGAAAGTCATTCTGAAAAAATATAGTTCCTGCGATAATCAACACCGAATACGGTGTTGGTTATCGCACGAACTATCATTACTATTACTACACTCATTACTATACACTAAGTAAAGAGTTACAAAAGCCAGAATTTATCAACTCTCGCTGAACAGAGATAAAACCTAAAATCTCCCTAGATTTAAGGGATTCATTGAAAATATTGAAAATGAAGAAAAAGAAATACCGGTCTCACAACAAGCTCTGATGGGATTCGACTGGAAGCGACTCCGTAGCTCAGTGGTTAGAGCATTTGCCAGGACAGTGAAAGGTCGTGGGTTCGAATGCCATAGGAGCTAGTTGTGAGACGGCGATTTTTTTTAATACGTCATTTTCAATATTTCTAATAAGTAATAAAAATTGCATTATGAATTCAAAAAAATAAAAAAAAACAGATTCATCTTGTTTTAAATGTACAAATGTGTTTGTTTGTTTCTCCGTCTTTCACGTCAAAACGGAGCATGGATAAGGGGTTATTCCTTGGAGATAACTACGGCCAGATAACTGGTTATCTGTAAAGATTTTTTTTCTTCAGAGATAACTAGTTATCTCCGAAGAATGTTTTTTTCTTCGCAGATAACTATTTAAAAACAGTTATCTGTAAAGAAAAATGTATTCTTCGGAGATAACTAGTTATCTCACAGGATTTTAAATTTCCTCGCAGATAACTGTAACTAAATAGTTATCTGGAAGGAAAATAATATTCTTCGGAGATAACTGGTTATCTCAGCGAATATCAATTTATTTTATTTTTATATTTTTATCAACTCTTTATTGCACATAGGTACAGCAAAAGGCGGATTTAATGCCTGTAGGTATTCTTTACCAGCCAATCGACAATATACAGGGTGTTTCTTTTAAGATGTCAAGCAGGTGCAAGGTGACAGCTAAGTACCATACCTGTTGATTTTACCCCCATACATGTTCCGCGATTTTTCATAGTTTTGAAGTTTAAAAGTAATTAATTTTTTAATACAATACCTACATATTTATTGTAGTGTTATTAGTAAAATAATCTCATTATTTTGTCTCTCTCGCAGTTTGAGTTGTCCCGCAGTGCAATAAAGAGTTGATAAAAAAATCCTCTGAGATAACCAGTTATCTCCGAACAATAAAACTTTTCTTCGAGATAACTATTTTTTACAGTTATCTGCGAGGAAATTTAAAATCCTGTGAGATAACTAGTTATCTCCGAAGAATAATTTTTTCTTTACAGATAACTGTTTTTAAATAGTTATCTGCGAAGAAAAAAACAATCTTAGCAGATAACTAGTTATCTCTGAGGAAAAAAATTCTTTACAGATAACCAGTTATCTGGCCGTTGTTATCTCCAAGGAATAAGTGAACGGATCGACGTAATTTTTGGTATGGGGACAGTTTGGGGACCGGAGAGTGACATAATTAAGCTACTTTTTATCCCGTATAAGTATCACATTCCCGAAGGGTAACTACGTGTAGTCCACGAGGACGAAGTTGCGGACGAAAATTTAGTAAACTTTTTCCATATTATGAACCCATAGAAATTATCGTATCCACATTACATTACCCATTCTGCCCATAACGAAAAGCAGTTTAATAATAACATTTGCAACAATGACATACATAATATTCAATTAGAGATGGTTCAGATAGTGATATAAAACAACGTAATTAATAAATTCTAGCGGATCCTCGCGGATTAACCCGCGTAGTACCCGTCCCCGTGGGAATATCATAGTAAGTATTTTTGTAACCAAACTCCTTCGAAGCGACTTGACCGATTTTTTTGTGTACTCGTATAATAATATGAATAAATACAGTAGGTCTGAGAATGCGTCGTAAACTATTTTTTACACCCCTAAGTGATAAGGTTGCCCAAAAAAATAATATATTCTATTTTTTGGACAAAATTATTTGCTTTTATTTTTCTTTGATTTGGCACTAAAAGACACAAATAAATAACATTTTATTTAACCCCATTATTTTATAGCGATATTTGTATCTTTACTTTATATGGCAAAACAACGTTTACCGGGTCAGCTAGTTTAAAATAAAAGCTCCATTTTTATTTTTAAACTTTCGTTCGTCTAAACACCAAGAGCCCTAAACATAAGATTGAAAAATTCCTATTGAGAACGTCTTTATACATAACCCGCTTGGCGGATTTGTTCCAATATTTTTTGAAACCGGGTTGAATAGACGATGAACTGAGGCGGTAAGAAGCAATGGATACCGCATTTTATGAAGTGTCGTTTTAATAAACACTTGTTTCCACTAAAGGGAAATGGAGAGATGGACAAGAGGTGGACGTAATACTTCTTGTCATATTTCGGTTCAAACCACAAATGACGTCTCGTTCTTCTCTCTTTCTCTCTCTCTCGCAGTATAAAAAGTCGCATTGTCCGGATTGTTAGCTCGCTTGCCAGCTAGCTGTGTGGCCTACGCTTTATTGTGTGTAATATTTAGAACTATGTATGTGATGGTGTCCCAATATTTATTTCTATTTAATATCTATTTATATCTATTTATTAATATTAATACCTATTTCTATTTAAAAACGGCAAAATTTTTAGGTATACTCATTGACAGTAACTTAAAGTGGAATTCACATGTACAGCACATATGTAGTAAATTGAGTAGTTATTCGTATGCTTTATATAAGCTTAGTAAAATAGTAAGCACAGAGGCTTTGCTAACTGCATGTCATGGATATGTTGGGTCTACATTGAGATATGGTGTCATATTTTGGGGTAATGCAACCGACAATGAAATTGTATTTAGGTCTCAAAAACGCTGTATTAGAGCTATGTTCAACCTACTTCAAACAGACACATGTAAGCCCTACTTTATAAATTACCAGATTCTTACACTTCCATGTTTGTACATTCTTGAATGCGCTATTTTTGTCAAACATAACATTGCATTGTTTAAATTTCTTTCATCTGCACGACATAAAGATAAACTTTGCAATGTTCCTTGTAAAACCGCGCTTATGAGTAAGAGTGTTTTTTGTAATGCACCTTGTATCTATAATAAGATACCTTCATCAATAAGACACACTGACAATAACTTTTCGTTTAAGCAGAAATAAAAGACGTTGTTGTTGGAAAAATGCTACTACACACTCAATGAATTTTTGACAGATAAAGATTTGTAATTATATTTTGACTGTATTTAATTTTTTATGTTTTTATTTATTTTTACATTTGATTTAAATAAATTTTCAAAATAATTTTAATTTATTATCTTATCATGCATGATCAATTTGTACCTACTATCATTACTTTTTCAATTGTAGTAAGTATAGTTAATTCAAACCTTCATTGTATGCTATCATGGCAGGACATAGCTGATCAATTATATTGTATTATGACATCTGTATGTACCTATGTTTCACAATAAATGATTATGATTATGATGATTATGATTAACTATAGGTACATTGTTTTTTTCTATAAGTGCAAAACCTCTAAGGTGGTGATTGTGCTCATGAATATGAACAACTTTTACTATGGGAGCTAACTCTGGAACTAAAAAAAAAATCAGTTGTTTCATACAAATTGTCAATACCTACTCGACCAGAATGTATGGAACAGCTGACTTTTTTTTGTTGAGTTGCAGAGTTGGCCCCATTGTAAAAGTTGTAATAAATAAAGTTTATGTTACTTGGGAAGAATGTAGCTTACCTTAGTACTGGTGAAAGAATTTTCAAAATCGGTTCAGTAGGTTTGAATATATTCGTTACGAAAGAAAATACAAATCTTTTCTCTTTACAGTTCTTATTCGTTTGGATATTTCATATTAAGTTAAACGTAAAAAATGCCACATCTAAATCGCAATATCTTCCCACATCCTCGCCCCTGGCCAGTTGCCAGCAACAGGCTAAGGGCCACCGCTAACTAACAGCAGATCCTGCGCAGTGTTTTAAACCCTTTCACAAGTCCTCGCTAAATAATGGACAGCAATAAACAGGCACATTGAGAAACACACGAGGAATAAACAAATATTTATTGCTGGCACTGGACTGTTGCAGAGGAGCCCGTGGCGCAGTGGTTACCACGCTCAGTGTAGATCGTAAAGGTTAAGCAACATTCGCAATGGCCGGTTATGGGATGGGTGACCAAATTTTTTTATCTCGAGCTCCTGTGTGCTTAGTAAGGCACGTTAAGCCGTTGGTCCCGGTTGCATTTGCAGTCGTTAATACCCACCAACCTCATTGGGCCCGCGTGGTGGGTCATGGCCCATTCTCCTTATTCATCCATAAGGAAGGCCAGTGCCCAAGAAGTGGGGACATTAAATGGCTGATGATGATGAATACCCACCAATCTCATTGGGCCCGCGTGGTGTAAATATCGAAAGTGTTGAGGGTGATAATATCTTCACATTGGTGGGATATGGCTCACAGCTTAAGAAGTATTAGAGATATTCGACGGGTCTTCTTGACTCCGTAGCTCAGTGGTCAGAGCATTCGCCCGGACAGTGAAAAGTCGTGGGTATACTTTGTAGCCTGGAGAGGAACATAGGCTACTTTTTATCCCGGAAAAATAGCACATTCCCGCGGGATAACATCGTGTAGTCCACGCGGGCGAAGCCGCGGGCGGATAGCTAGTTTTCAATATAATTGATCTTATTTGTTAGCTAAACTATAAATTATCCTCATATTCTTAGGAGTATTATTTGTGTAGCTTGATTTGTCTAAGTCAAGTTGTCTCGAGTACAGTTTAGCGCAGAAAATTGGTTCCGGTACCGTTTTAAAGATCTTGCTTAACTACATTCCATACAATTTACTGTTAGTCGTCCTTTAAGTAGCAAGAAGGGCAGACATCGATGCTAAGCACGACAAGTTGAACGCTAGATCACCAAGAGCCATATACCAATATAAAATTGTTAATGGGCCGTCTGTGTGCCCGTGTATTCCGAAATAAAATTGACTACTGCTGCCATACGAATCCGTCAATCAGCGAACAGAATGATGCAGTCACCGTGGCCGAAATCGGTCAAGAGTGTTTCTTTTTTTTTATCCACAACGGGGTAGCACTTAGCCTTCATCACACCTGATGTTAAGTGGTGATAAGGCTGAAGATGGAAGCGCACTACTCCCGGAATCCTCAATCACTGAGGAACTGGCTATCTTATCTCTAACTGCCGGAACAGAATAATGCTGAAAACATCATTGTTATGGCGTCAGACTTAGATAAGATGGTGGTAGCTTGCCAGGCGGACTAAGAACAAGTCCTACCACCAACCAAACCGAATACAATATGTACCCCCACTGGGAATCGAACCCGGGACCTCTTGGTCTGAAATCGGTGGTGTGAACCACTAGACCACAGAGGCGGTTGAAACGACAGAGGTGGTGTCATCATCATCATCATCAGTCTTGCTTTATGAAAATACTTACATAAAAATATTTAAACTATAACCTCCCTTTCGAAGTCGGCTAACCCCTCCTAAACCTCACACACTTCGCACGCACTGACCGCATTCCAAGCGTATATATCACCAAAACTGTGTATGTTGTAGATTTGTTAGAAATCGTAAATCGGTGGTAGCTTGCATATTTCAGACAAAGTCAGAAAACAAGAGTACGCAAAGTAAACTATACTAAATGATTGTCAGACGACATCCAGTAGGGTTCGGCTGCACCCGACAACACCATTGTACTGTGACACAGAGGAGGAGATAACAGCTCGTCCACTCCAAACGAGATTAAAGAGGTTATTACACCATCCTAAATATCGGACAGTTAGGATCCTAATTAAGCATACATTCATTTATATTCTTTGAGCTCAGTTTAAGCAAGTGATGAAATCAAAATAAGTAATTTATAAATAATAATAATAAATAAATAACTTCTTACATTCACACCAATTATCTAAGCCCATTTTAATTTCATTAAGAAACTGTATCATGGAAAACTTGATAACGGATAAATATATACATAAATACTTTTTGTTTGTAAATACATACTTAATATACATAGTAAACACCCAGACCAAGACAAATAGACATGTTCATGCACACAAATATTTGTCTTGTTCGGGAATCGAACCCGAGACCGCTGGCGCAGAAGGTGGGTAGCCTACCCCTGCGCCAAATCGGTCGTCGTCGAATGTATGCTTAATTAAGATAAGGGTAATTAATCCTTAACGGCTGCCACACACCAAAAAGAATCGCAGACATGCTGCATTGCGTCTGCGTGCGTCATGATTTTGTAATATTTGAACTTGTACGCGTAAGTTCACACCGACAGTGTTGCATTGCAATGCGTCTGCGACACCGCAGGTGTGTGGCAGCCTTAACAATGTACAGGGACCGTACTCTGGAACGCAAATCCGAAACATCGAATAGCCACGCCTCTTTCACTCGACTCTGTCATGACTGGAGCGTGAGAGGAACGGGTGTGCGGACGGGACTTGTATTTCAGAGTAGGACCTCAGTTCCGAATACGAGTACAGTTCAACTATTCCAATAGGTGTAAGCTAAACTGTTAAGTGTCTATTTCTCAATGTCCGATTAGGAGATACTCTCCAGTTTAATTGACAGTTCAACCACCTCTGTGGTTTAGTGGTTCATACCACCGATTTCAGACCCAGAGGTCCCGGGTTCGATTCCCAGTGGGGGTACATATTGTATTCGGTTTGGATGGTGGTAGGACTTGTTCTTAGTCCGCCTGGCTAGCTACCACCATCTTATCTAAGTCTGACGCCATAACAATGATGTTTTCAGCATTATTGTGTTCCGGCAGTTAGAGATAAGATAGCCAGTTCCTCAGTTATTGAGGATTCCGGGAGTAGTGCGCTTCCACCTTCAGCCTTATCACCACTAATCATCAGGTGTGATGAAGGCTAAGTGCTACCCCGTTGTGAATAAATAAAAACAGTTTTGTATGAACAATCTGTCAAGTAACACTTACTGAGACCTTACTTAGACATTGTGAAACAGGCCCTTAGCATTGCTATTTTTTTATTGATTTATTTTGTTGATCAAAGTCAAATCCAATCCTACTAATATTATAAATGTGAAAGTTTAGATGTTTGGATGTTTGGATGTTTGTTACTCAATCACGCCAAAACGGCTTAACGGATTTGGCTGAAATTTGGAACACAGATACTTTGTAGCCTGGAGAGGAACATAGGCTACTTTTTATCCCGGAAAAAGAACAAATTCCGGCGGGATAACGTCGTGTAGTCCACGCGGGCGAAGCCGCGGGCGGAAAGCTAGTTAAACTATATTAATGTTTGTCATCACTAGTCCACATCCACTAGTGTTCGGCTGAACCAGTAAACATCATCGTACTGTGACATAGACAAAGAACAGGTAGAGTGTGTGTCAGATAACTCTGCACGTGCCTGGCGCGATTTTGGCGCTAGTTACAGTGCATTTTTTTGTTCTAATGTTATAGAAAAGATTAGTATTCGATTTTTACCGCGCGCAGACTTATCTGACGAGCACTCTACTTCCATTTCTAAAGCTTTTGTTTTCGTGGGTTTTGTTACTTTCTTCGATAATACGATAAAAAAAACTATAGGTTTTATTTTGCATTTCACATAAATAAAACCATTTTCTTATGATATGTAAATATGTAATACAAAGAAAAAGCCTTCGATCGTCTTATTTGCTTAAATAAGATTAATTGCCTGTTTCACAATGTCCGATTAGGAGATTACTTTCTTGTTTACTTGACAGTTTTCACAGCCGTCTCTATCGTCTTCTACAAGCCATGCTATGATACTTCGCGTTAGTGTATATATTCTTTGATGATACGGAACGGCAACATTATTGCTGTGAACCGGTTTACTCCTCTGAGTACTAAATCCTATGGAGGTGGCATACCTACGAAAAGTGAAGTGTAAGTAAGTCACAATGTAAGAAAATCTTGGAATTCAATTTTAAACTACTTCTAATTGACGTATTAATCGGTCCGTCAAAATCGGTCCAGCCGTTTCAGAGATTAGCCGGAACAAACAGACAGACAGACAAAAATTGTAAAACATGTCATTTTGGTATATGTACCGTATTATATTTAATCATATGCACGTAGTAAAAAGTGGTTATTTAATGTTACAAACAGAGACTCCAATTTTATTTATTTGTATAGATGTAGAGAAGATATGCCATCTCCATAGGATTCAGTACTCGAGGTTTACTCGCTGTTTACCTGTCAAACGGTGCAAACGGTGTCAAATCGGTTCACTTAAAACTACGTTGCCAACTTTATGCGCATGGCTTGTAGAAGACGATAGAGATGGCTGTGCAGTTTTGTATGGCCTATCTTTCAAGTAATAGCTAATCAGACATTGTGAACTTATGCCCGAATACTCGTACGCTACTTATCTTTGGGAGCGTCTCAAACATCGCCCTGTCACTTTAAATGTCAGACGTATGAAAGAGATGCCATGATGTTTGAGACGCTCCCAAAGATGATTTGCGTTTGAGAATTCGGGCGTTAGACATTGTTAAACAGGCCCTTAGGATTCGATTTTGCTTACAGTTGTTGTCTTAAAACTGTGTTCGTTTAATTAAATTATTAAAAAAGTTTTCAAATTAAAAATCAAAAAAAATGTCAGTGTCCATTTTGTTGACAAAATATAATTCAAAGGTATACTATACTAAAAAGGGGTTCCGCTCTATTTTACCCGCGTTGTACGGTTGTACCTGGGTGCCTACCACAAGGAATTTATAAGTACTACGTTGGCCTACCATCAACTTTAAGACAGCGATTCAAAAATAGCGCGATGCAGAATAGGTTCCTAAAATGAATTGCTTTATTTCGTATGACCTTCTAAAAACTGGATTGCAAATGAATTGCTAAATGTGAATGACCGAACGATTTGTGTCCTTATTTCTTCCACCCGTCTCGTTCACTCGATTCTGTCATGCCCAGAGAGTGAAAGGGACGGGTATAACTTGCAGGTGTCATGTTAGCTTGGCTGAGTTGTAAGTCAAATAAGAGTTGATGACAGCTCAGCGGCTGTGAAATGTCATTGAATGATCACTGAATCGCTGTCATTGATATTAAGCTGTCGTGGTACGAATAAGCGAAGCAGATCAGTTTAGGTCCTAAACAAAACCGCAATAAGAGTTGATGGTAGGCACCCTGTTCCTCTTTATAATTAGTATAGATATTATATACAGCCATACTTTTACCACTCAACTCTCGTCCTCGTATTGGTTAAATTATGTATGAAAACTTTTTGGGGACTAGAGTACCTACTATAGATTTTTGACAGCAGCACTCTGACGGATTTAGTATAATTTTACTCTATGATTATTATATATTATACGAGTATATTTATAAAGATTTATAACGACAGTTGTTTTTTGCTTGGACTGATGGTTACAATAATTTTATAACTTTTATATAAACACAGCCTAATCAACTACACCAAAAAAACATGAAGCAGCAAATCACAAATTCGAGCTATTTTCTTAGACTGTGTCCCATCTCACCCCATCTCCCCATACTCTATCAATCAGTAGTGTTGCGTAAATGTGAAAAATCGAGAAAAAATCCAGCGGCATTTGCCTCTAGACTCCTTCAGAGAGGGATGCAGAATACAAACGGATGAGAGATACAAAGAGACAGAAAGCGAGCAGTCTAAAATTATTTATATACATAATAATATTTGCGAGGTTTTGATGTATACGCAAAGTTTGTAGAACGTGGTTAATTATTTGGGAATGTAGAGGTTCTGGTCAAGAGATGAAATCGTCAGTTTTGCTAGAGTTGCTAAAGGGTAGTATTCAAAAACACAACTATTTTTCTAAGTATGTACACACATGGGAAAATATTAAGTACATAAGTACATTGATTATTTTGACTCAGATGACCTCCATAGCCGAGTGGTGTACGCATCGGTTTTCAAAGTGCCGCTGTCTCTAGAGGTTCCGGGTTCGATCCCCGGTCGGGTAAATATTGGAAACGAACTTTTCAATATTGCCTCGGGTCTGGGTGTATGTGGTAAAATACCCGTCGTTGTTTCCAATTTCCATAATACTAGTGCTTAAGCTACTTACTATACCTACTTTGGTATTGAAACAACGTATACATGTGTTAGTGTCCAATATTTATTTATTCTCTGTTCTAAATTAAATAATAATTAAGTAAGTATACTTATTTTTTTATAATGAAAATCTTTGACACTAACTTGACCGACGATAAAGCAACATGCTATGTAGAATAAATATAATTATGATAAACCGACCCGCCCCGGCTTCACCCGGATGCAAATTGCAAAATAAATACTATTGCAGTGTCAGTGCATGCACTACCCCACGCATTTGCCCACTGCAGCTACCTGGGGCTGGGACGAATTCACGGCCCGACCGCACAACCCTTGATTGCATCAAGTGAGTCCCGTCATATCGGTTTGAGATAAAAAAGCGCTTGAATTTATTTTATCGTTATAATTTAACTAACTTACACAAAACCCTGACAAATTATGTACCTAAACCTTTCTCAGATATCACTCTATCTCTTGATGAAAACCGCTTGAAAATCCGTGTAGTAGTTTTTAGTTAATCGAAAACAGAGAGACAGACGCGGCGGAAGACTTTATTTTATACTATGTAGTTATAATGTTTGTCTGGTACAATTATTAAGCTTCAATACCTATAGATAAGCTGTTATCAACAAACAAGTTTGGGAAAAGGGGACATCAAAATCTTTGCCTTCAGAAAAGTAAACATCTGCCTTTTTCGCATATACTGCATTACTATAATCGTATCGTCTCCATTTTGTTAAAGGACGCGTCGAACGAGCCCACAACACACCCCTGTTTCTATCCAACAACCTCCAAACAAAAGTCAACCTTAAGCTTTAAGCATTTAAGTTCAAAAAGCGGATAGTTATCTCAAAGACTTAAGACATTCTTAACTAAGTTGTTAAGACAAGACCCGACGCGACGGCGCGCTCCGGGAGAAGGAAATCTCATTGCTTAATTCGGGGTTAAGTATACTTCGCCCGCTTCAGGCTTCAAGGTCGCCGATATGACATATTATGTCATGTGTACCCGGCAATTAGCAGGCGTAGCCAAGTTCTGGATTCGATGCATGTGAAAGATTTTATTGGTTTTGCAATTTGGTTGGATTTGGGTCAAAGGATTTTGGATATGGCTTTTAGGACAGTTTTTGAAGACCGTTGGTTGTGGTCAAATGGAAAGAGAGGCATGAAATGTTTAAATAATTCATCATTATCATTAGCTTCTAAAGTTTTCACATTTCAGAAAGAAATGAAAGGCTTATAATCACAAGATTGTCTTTGCTTAAATTCTGCTTGTTTCTCGGATGATGCTCTAAGCCGTCGATGCCCCGATCTTCGACAGTCACTTTAAGCCGTTGGTCCACATTTAATTTGCAGTCGTTGACACCGACATAATTACGTGCCGTCTCATTGCTTAATTCAGGGTTAAGTATACTTCGCCCGCTTCAGGCTTCAAGGTCGCCGATATGACATATTATGTCATGTGTACCCGGCAATTAGCAGGCGTAGCCAAGTTCTGGATTCGATGCATGTGAAAGATTTTATTGGTTTTGCAATTTGGTTGGATTTGGGTCACACGATTTTGGATATGACTTTTAGGACAATTTTTGAAGACCGTTGACTAGATGGAAAGAGAGAAATGATTCATCATTATCATCAGTTTCAAATATTCTTACAGCAGTAATGACGATAGCCCTCCCCCTCCAGACATAAATGAAAGGCTTTTAATCACAAGATTATCTTTGCTTGAATTCTGCTTGTTTGTCGGATGATGCTCTAAGTCTAAACCGTCGATGCCCCGAGCTTTGACAGTAACTTTAAGCCGTTGGTCCACATTTAATTTTCAGTCGTTGACACCGACATAATTACGTGCCGTCTCATTGCTTAATTCAGGGTTAAGTATACTTCGCCCGCTTCAGGCTTCAAGGTCGCCGATATGACATATTATGTCATGTGTACCCGGCAATTAGCAGGCGTAGCCAAGTTCTGGATTCGATGCATGTGAAAGATTTTATTGGTTTTGCAATTTGGTTGGATTTGGGTCACACGATTTTGGATATGACTTTTAGGACAATTTTTGAAGACCGTTGACTAGATGGAAAGAGAGAAATGATTCATCATTATCATCAGTTTCAAATATTCTTACAGCAGTAATGACGATAGCCCTCCCCCTCCAGACATAAATGAAAGGCTTTTAATCACAAGATTATCTTTGCTTGAATTCTGCTTGTTTGTCGGATGATGCTCTAAGTCTAAACCGTCGATGCCCCGAGCTTTGACAGTAACTTTAAGCCGTTGGTCCACATTTAATTTGCAGTCGTTGACACCGACATAATTACGTGCCGTCTCATTGCTTAATTCAGGGTTAAGTATACTTCGCCCGCTTCAGGCTTCAAGGTCGCCGATATGACATATTATGTCATGTGTACCCGGTAATTAGCAGGCGTAGCCAAGTTCTGGATTCGATGCATGTGAAAGATTTTATTGGTTTTGCAATTTGGTTGGATTTGGGTCAAAGGATTTTGGATATGGCTTTTAGGACAATTTTTGAAGACCGTTGGTTGTGGTCAAATGGGAAGAGAGGCATTAAATGTTTAAATAATTCATCATTATAATCAGCTTCTAATGTTTTCACATTTCAGAAATAAATGAAAGGCTTTTAATCGCGAGATTGTCTTTGCTTAAATTCTGCTTGTTTCTCGGATGATGCTCTAAGCCGTCGATGCCCCGAACTTCGACAGACACTTTAAGCCGTTGGTCCCCATTTAATTTGCAGTCGTTAACACCGACATAATTACGCGCAGTCTCATTGTCGGGCTTAAGAATACTTCGCCCGCTTCAGGGCTTCAAGGTCGCCGATGTGACATGTCATGGCATTTGTACTCGGCAATTAACAGGTGTAGCCAAGTTCTGAATTCGATGCATTAAGAGATTTTATTTGTTTTGCGTTTTGGTCGGATTTGGGTTACCGCAGGATTACTATTAGAGAATTTTGAGTGACTAATAATAACACAAGATGGTAAACAGAGCTTTCCATGTTTTGTTGAGTCATCACGTGCCATTTTAACCGACTTCAAAAATTTAAAAGGAATTATCTATTTTAATGTCCCTACTACTGAGCAAAAAAGGCCTCGACAAGAGTCAGTGATCTTAGCAAATATAATTACTTAAATAAAAATCGATTCACGTCACGACACGTGACGCAAACCTATAGTCCCACAATCCTGTCTGATCCGGTGACATCCGTGACAGAGGAACCACTTGCAATACGAAATTAGCTGTCAAAATAGACTGTCGTATGAAAACTGCTTTAGTTCCAAAGATTATCACCGTCAAAGCCGCGCGTTATCCAAAACGGTTTTGCACGTCAACTGCACGTACACTTGACTAATGTATCATAGGATTACCGCGATTGGGGCCCTGAAGATTCTTCGAGTTTCGAGTTTCGGCACTGGGAGATTGGCGTCACAGAATTCCTTTAAGTAGTTTTTGTTTAAACACAGGATGGGTTTACTCTTGGTGTGGTCTAAAGGCAGTTTTACGCCGGATCAACACTGTGCGACATTGCTGCATGCCACAAGGCCGCATGCTACAAAATTAAAAATGTCGCACATTGTGGCAAGAGTCATGCGGCATGGTAACACCTTGCGTCATGTGGTAGGCTGTCGCAGCTTCTATCCAAAGACAATGAATTCCATGCATATTCCATGCGATATTTTTGACATAGGCTGCCGCATGCCGCAAATTAGCCCAAGAGCTATCCGATATTTTTGTAAAAAATTCAATAACAGGCCAAATTTTTGTAAACGGCCACTAAATTTAATTTTGAGAGACTATAAAATGGAATCCAACATAATCTCGCATTGGAAGGTATAAAAACAAAGTTATACCTACCTCGAAAATGGTGGAATTTTACAGCAAATATGCTATCACCAATTTTATCGAGAACATGTGTTTATGTTCACCATATCTAAGCACCAAAGTCGAAATCCATAAAGATATAAAACGGGAAACTAATACTTTAGTTAGAAGTCGTTTGTTTCTGATAGCATTTTTAACATATAGTTGTAATGGCAATTTGAGTTTACGTAGAGAGTTTTTTTAAAGTTTATTTGTTTTTCATTTACATATATATAGGGGGATTACATACTTTTACGAAAGATAATTAATAAATGTATTCAAATGTAAAGTGAATAAAACATATACCATGTTTGCCCATTTTTTATAGATTTTTTATAGCTTTGTAATTGTTTTTTAATGTCGCTGTTATAAATATTGGAGGATTCCTAATGAATTATTTATTAAACTAGATAATCTAATTTTCTATGTCAAGAAATTACTGATATAGAATTATTGTTGAGTCTCCATAGAGCGAATGAGTTTGGCTCTCGGGCTAAATGTTGGATATGTAGCATATTATTATAGTCCGGTCAATTTAGACATGCGAAGATACATTAATTCGCAAGAAGCTGAAACTTGGTGAAATTATTCAAAACATAATTATAAATTAAATTTTAAAAGTCCTCATCGATCCGGTACCTAGAAAAAAAAATTCGAGGTCAAATGTAAAAAATGGCATTTTGCGATTTTTCAGCAAAACGGTAAGTTGAATCGTAAAATTAGCGAAGACAAAATTGGAAATCATGTAATTATCTATAAAAAATAGCTTAATACTTTTTTCCTTTTTATCGATATAATCTCTGAAACGGTGGCTACCGTTTCAGATATTATATCGATCCAAAAATTTGGAAAAGTTGTAATCGTCGTCATATGCAAAGCTTAGGTAGATGTTTGGAAGTTTGTGCTTAATCTCGCCAAAATGGCTGAACGGATTTGGCTGAAATTTGGGGCACAGAAACTTTGTAACCTGGAGAAGAACATAGACTATTTTTTATCTCGGAAAAATATCACATTGCTGCGGGATAACGTAAATGTGAAAGTTTAGATGTTTAGATGTGTGTAACTCAATTACGCCAAAACGGCTGAATGGATTTGGCTGAAATTTGGGCGTGAACTACACCGTTATATCACTGGAATGTGATATTTTTTCGGGATAAAAAATAGCCTATGTCACTCTCCGGTTCCCAAACTATCCTTATACGAAAAATCATGTCGGTCTGTTGCTCCGTTTTGACGTGAAAGACGGAAAAACAAACAAACACACTTTCACATTTATAATATTATTATTACAGACTTAAATTTGATACATTTTTATTACTTCCTTAAGATTATGGATCAATAGCTAAATCACACAGTAAACAGTGCGTACGTACAAGATAAGATAAGATAAGATAAAAATATTCTTTATTCACTTAGACATAATAAATATGTACTTATGAATCGTCAATATTTTCCTACCACCCATTTAAGACTTTTTTAACTGACAAGAAGAATGGGCGCAAGAAACTTGCCAACGTTTCTTAGTTAGGTAGGTAACGAGATTTACAAAAAAAAATATACATATCGTTGCTAATACAACAATTGCTTAGTATAAAAATACTTCATATTAAACAGTGATTATTTTATGTGTTACATCATGACCATGCATTGCGGTCATTCAAATAATCGTCTACATGCGTTCAATACTAACATTAAACTAATCGATAAAAAAATAAAAAGGTAAATTACCATTATCCTTTCGTACTTCACTTAACAGTTTCAAATATTTACGATGTCGCGGGAATACCCATTTGCCCGAACTATAGCGTAATTCACTATAGTACAGTATTAAAGGGGTTTGGTTCGCCTAGCCAAGGATACTCGTATAGCCTCTATGGTAATAACTCTATGGTGTAGGAGATAAATCTCTGTTTTTAATGTCGCACAATTTAGAGCTCGAGTAAAAATTATTGCCGGCTCCGTAGCGCCCCCTGGCGATACGGTACACAGACTGGATTTTAGACTAGGTTTTCTAGGTTTCTGAGTGTATTTGTGTCTTGGTATTGAAGCCAAGCCTATTTTATATTTTGCATTTAGCTACGAAATAAATAAGTAATTTGGCATTTCTATACCAAAATACTTATTTTAAGTCCAATCATCATGATCATGACAGCTGAACGACGCCCACTGCTGGGCATAGGCCTCCCCCAAGGATCTCCACAACGATCGGTCCTGCGCTGCCCGCATCCAGCGGCGCACCGCGACCGCCACCAGATCGTCGGTCCACCTTGTAGGGGGCCTGCCCACGGAACTTCGCCATTCGAGAACCTTTCCGCCCCAACGACCGTCGGTCCTCCGAACTATGTGTCCCGCCCATTGCCACTTCAATGATGCAATCCTTCGAGCGATGTCGGTTGTTTTAGTTCTCCTGCGGTTCTCATCATTTCTGATTCGATCGAGCAGGGAAATACCAAGTCCAAAGCAAAGCTGAAATTATACGTATGTACAAGTTCAGCTTTCAATAATGAAAATTATACTTTTAAACTTTGTATGAACAATAAGAAACAAAAAATATCTAAAATTACAAAATAGGTAATTGTGACTTCTTGCCTCACGACCATACGACATTTCTTGTCTATGAACATAGTGACCAAAACAAAGTCAAACAAGATTTTTGTAATAATCAAAGGAACTTTAAAATAAGAGGCACCGATAACAAAACATTGGCACTTAAGGGCACGATCTTCGAAATTATCGAAATCAACCTATTTTTGATTCAAAAGTAAACAATCAAATAATTTTAATTTTGAGCAGATAAATATATATGTTGAAGTGTCATAAACGATCTTGATTATTTTGTGGCTAGAAACACGATATTGGTATCTTAACGCGACTATAAAAAAAATCAAAAGCACAGAAAATTTTAATTATTTTTATATTTTTTTGGTTTAGTACTTAGATTATTAATCTCTTATTCACGAATCATGCACAAAAAAATAGGTAATGACATTATAGAAGATTATTCTCAGGCAAATTTTTCAAAAAGTGAAATTATGCTCAAAATAACAACAAAAACATTGAAAAAAATACATACACATTATTATGAGCTAATAGATAATTGGTGTGATTGTAAAAAGTTATTTATGTATGTTTTCATTTATTTATAAAGAAAAAGACAAAGACAAAAAGTTTTTGGAAGATCCTGCCCTTAATTCAATTACCGTCAAAGGAGTAGCTACGAGGTACGCAGTACATTCTACATCGTAGACGTCGTAGTCGCAGTTCGTAGCGGCCGTAGCTAACATTCGAACTACGAACTCTTGTTAGAAGGGAGTACCTTATTTCGTGCTTTAATTTTTTGATTTCCATAGTTGTGTGGTTAATTTTCGTGTAAAATCGGTTTAATATTTAATTATTTAAATTTTTACTATTTTGCATTCACAATGCAATTTTTATCATAGAAAAATGGAAAATAAAGTATTTAGAAAAAAATGAGCTGGTTGTGAGACGGGTCGATTTTTTCTAAATACTTTATTTTCCATTTTTCTATAATATTTAATTCATTAGTTAGCGATAGAATAACAAAAACTTTTTGAGGCTAAGAGTAGCTACGAGCTACGCAGCACATTCTACATCGTAGACGTCGCTCGTAGTCATAGTTCGTAGCGGCCGTAGCTAACAATCGGACTACGAACTCTAGTTAGAAGGGAGTACCTTACTTCGTGCTTGAATTTTTTGATTTCCGTTATTGTCTGGTTCATATTCGAGCAAAAACTACTTATTGTATTACCATTTTTTTGAGTCAAAACATGTTTATTTCTTAAAAAATTTCGCTCCCGTCAGCGGAATGTAGGTATGCACTGTCTCTGTCACTCACTATTGAATAGACAAAGACAAAGCACACAAATCAAATTCGATTCCGTTTCCGACAGTTTGTGAATCAAGGGGCTGGGTCCTTAGTTTCAATACAAATCAACAGCCGCAACAGAATATAAACAACAGAAAAATATTCAATAACTCTTTTATTGATCACAAAAATGGTATACATTTAACAAAACAAGAAAATCTTCCCTGTTTGTACTTTATTAATAGAAAAGTTTTATAAGGATTGTTTTCAGTTAATAAAATATTTGTATACAGCCCATCAGAACCCTTAGCTCAATTCTATCTTTGATGAAAGGCAAATAAATTTGTCAGCCTCCGGCCATAACGCGAGCACGGCTCATCTGGCCGGTCGTATTTTATTTAACAATACTTACTTATAAGCAAAAACACAATGCTATGCTGAAATGAATCTTAGCCTTTTTGTATTATGGTTGAGATTTGAGTAGCTTGTTTGATATTAAAATAATTTCAATTTTATTTCTTTCAATGCAATGCAATAAGATTGGAATAGAATTGGTTTCGATTCAATCGTGTGTGATTATTCATTTGTGGATTAAACTATCAAATTGTTGTTTGTGAAATTTCAGAAAATAAAAAGTTAGAGACTTTGTTTTGTAATGGAAAATTGACAGAAGCTTGCAGGAATTGCAGAAAACCTCGAAAAGTTATTGTATTGCTAACTAATGCATTAAAAATTATACATAATCATTTATTAATTATACATAATCACTTTTACATACTTGCAGAGATATTACTTATTAGTAATCTATACTAATATTATAAATGTGAAAGTGTGTTTGTTTGTTTGTTTGTCCGTCTTTCACGTCAAAACGGAGCAACGGATCGACGAGATTTTCGGTATGGGGATAATTTGAGAGCTGGAGAGTAACATAGGGTACTTTTTATCCAGGAAAATTATAAAATAAAAATGGAAATTTTGTATAGAAAATCGTCAAACTGTCGTACAGTGCGACAACCTTTTCTGTTCCGGTGACAGCGGCGCTACGTACGGTTTTCTTTTTTTTGTAGCAATTTAACCGGCCCTGACTTTTAAGAACTTCAGCCGCTAGCAGCGCTATGGTTGGACATCAACTTGACAGCAAAATGACATTAAAAAAACACGCTAGTTTCCCATTTTGGCCACCGGCACAGCAAAGTTTGTGGCACTGTACTTTACACAACTGTCATTTCTTAGCCGCTTCCAAAGAGTAGGTATGTCAAAAAGTATGTAATCACTGACGTTTTTGCCGCTTTTTAATAAGTGACAAGGCTATGTGCTACCCCGTTGTGGATAAAAAAAAAAAAAAAAACATCAACCTATTAACGTCCACTGCTGGACATAGGCCTCTCCAAGAGTACGCCTTGGAGCGCGATCAACGGCTGCTCAACCAGACAGCCAGCACGCACAGATTTTAATTACATGAATATTTGTTAAAGAATAAGTGCTAAAGAGGAATGTATAGTTAAACTTTGCTTGTTAAATTTATTTTAAGTTATTTAAATTTTTACTTTTTTGCATTCACAATGCAATATTTATGGTTGAAAAATGGAAAATGAAGTATTTAGAAAAAAATCGAACCGTCTCACAACCAGCTCCGATGGGACTCGAACCCACGACCTTTCGCTATCCGGGCGACTGCTCTAACCACTAAGCTACGGAGTCGTTACGAGAAGCGTCGAATTTATCAAATACTTCTTACGCGCTGTATAGCCAGCGTTAATTTCATCAATGTGAAGATATTACTACCCCCACACGCGAAAGAAATACCTTTCCAGATATTTGACAATCGCTAAAGAATAAATTACTATGGCAAGTTATTTAAATTTTTACTTTTTTGCATTCACAATGCAATTTTTATGGTTGAAAAATGGAAAATGAAGTATGTAGAAAAAATCGACCCGTCACACAACCAGCTCCGATTATGAGACGGGTCGATTTTTTCTAAATACTTCATTTTCCATTTTTCTAATTTATTTTATCACGGCTTCGCCCGCGTGGACTACACGATGTTATCCCCCGGGATTGTGATATTTTCAGGGATCAAAAGTAGCAAGTTCGGAATCAATTGAAATTGGAGGGTGAAGGGAACAAGCGTCTCTCAGCAGATTACACCTAAGCAAGTACGTGACAAGCTTACTAACCACCCACTGCAGGCGAGGAAACGCGAAAAAATTGAAAAAAAGCTGATTAGAACAGAGAAATTCCAATACAAAAAAATCCTTGACAAAAAGTCTACAATACTACTTGTACTTACTGGAGACTAGTTGTACTTTTTACCGACTTTTTATACTTATTAATAATAAAAAAATATAATTATAAATTAAAATAAAAAGCCTTTTATTTCTTAATAAATAGGTGTGTGTGTTCTTACAACACATGAACTTATTACTATACTAAATTCTTAACTACATTTTTTTCATTTACGAAAGCAAATCTATAAAATCCTGTTTTAAAAAGAGGTTTAAAGCCGCATTTCGACTTTTACTTGATGCTTTAATGTCTTTTTCTACTTTGAATATTTTTTAAAACAGCAATTCGAATGAAAAACTTTAAAATCCTGATTAAAAGAGGTTCGAAGCCGAATTTCGAGCATTGAGCGGGGTCAAGGAACCGTCCAATGACGACAGATGCAATTACCGCCTGACTCATCGCCAAAAAAGAATGCTGTGCGGCGTTCCAATTGCAGCTATGTGTAGTATTTTCTCCCGATTATCAGGGAGCGTTTGAAGGATGCAGCGGGGGGAGGAGGGGACCGGCGCCTCAGTCGAACCGCGAACGTCGCGAAGAACGCACACAGATGGCGCGCTAAGTAGAGCCAAATGAGTGCTCCGCGAGCAAGGAAAGAGTGCCCTAAGTATTCAAGAACACCTCGTTACAGTTGGCTGTGAATTTGTTTTTTTTTTTAAACCAAGACAAGACTCACCACCGGACCGTTCCAGTTTGCGGCTCATGTGAGTTCAGATCTTTTGACAGCGTGCGTCTGCAGATCACGTGCCCTACATTCGAAGCTCCAACCCGCAAAAGCCATATACCCCCTTTACTTATCACCAATAAACGCTTCTATACCAGTAGATTAGACAAAATTAGTACTAGTGCTTCCTAAGACAGCAAAATGAACGCGGTCTCCAAAATTTGTGGTTATCTCATAAAATTTTATGTCATCTTTATTGACCGCATGCGATCTCGCAAAGCGTTTGCGATTTAACGATTTATCGATACATACGAGCTTGCGATTTACATTCCTATCGTCACTTTGGTTACTGTTGGCTATCACCATCAAAACCCATAATGCTGGGTTACCTAAACCACAGTTAGTGTCGTGTCTTGCATATACATATTTATGTTCTGGTGGCGAATGGAGCGTTTTGGACCTTGTTGCGAGGCAGTTAGGTTGAACATTGAGTGTTGGAAGTGCAGTAGTAACATTAAACTTATATGTCTGTAAATTCAGCATCTTATTTCTTCATTTTTAGTTAGCTCCTCTGCAATGCTTCGCCAATAGTTTGTATAGTAGATGTGTATAGCGTTCGGTAAGTGTTGTAGTGTGAAGTGTTCTTGCCACTGTATCGTTCCGTGGCGTGTGATTTTTTTCGCGGATTTCCTCTGTAGTGAAGGGACGCACGTGGTTCACCTGAAGGTAAATAATTGCTGCCACGTGGCTTCAGCTCAATTAACCCTCCCACGGAGGGGTCGGAACGCACGCTTCCACTAATGGATAACAACCTTAACATAAATAGTAATTGCATTCTATCATGTAAGTTTTTCGTTTGTTGGATTTAAGTTATTAATTTTAGCAAATAAGTTTTTCATAACAGATGTCTCTTATTTATTAAACTTAATTTAAATTTTAGAATGTCTATTTGATTTTCGTTTCGTTTGGGTTTTAAAATAAGACAGTCAACTTTTCATCCAGCAGTCAAAGTTTTGAGTAACGTTACGGTAGCTAGCAACGCTCTCTAGATGATATTCGAGTTGTTTGCTTAGAAATTCGCATGCCCTCAGAAACATTGATAGGAATACTTAATGAGGGGGTGCGTACCAATAATTTTTCGTTTCAATGACTATCAGTTTTTCTAGCTAGACGACTTAATATTCTGAACGGATCATTTGGCAGAACACATTAGATGTGGCGTGTGCGTGTCTGTGCTGTGCGTGTGGGTGTTTGTGTCTGGCGGCCCCCCCTCTCCGTGGCGAGTGGGGGGGTAGGGGGTAGCTCTGCGGGCTAGCGGGCGGGCACATGGTGGATCGATGCCGCGCGCGTCGCTCGCGTATCATTTGCGTGCGTACCCCCCACCCCGCCTCGGTTTGACCTCTCCAGACGCCTATAAAGTCGCTCAGGCTTCAGTGGACGTCTGGACTGATTGGGATGAAGGCATGACTGTCACATGTACTACTTACTAAGATACCAAGGAGTTTGATGATAATTTTGGACTTTAGCTCTAAACGCGAGCTGCTAAATTCTCTTTTCTTTAAGGGCACGTACACTCGCAAAAGTCCTTTTTTTAATTACTGATATAGAACTTAATGTCTTGTCAATAAGACAAAAACCCCTTTCTCAATGTCTAATCTGTAAAAAACCGCAATCTCGTTATTATTATGACCGCCCAAGTTTTAAAAGCGACTATGCTGACAAATAATATAAAAAAAAAACTTATGAAATGGCTCTCAAATGTACCAAGAAGTTTGATTCGTATTAAGAAATGCATCAGTTTTCAACTCTCAACACGAGCTTATTTTTCTTCTCAAATGCATTTCTTACAAAAATATCCGATTGAAGAAGTAAGACTTATCTCTAAAAACCGCAGTCTCTCTAATTATGAACGCATAAATTTTAAAAGCGACAGAGTTAGAACTATGCTGAAAAGGGGTAGAAAACAAATTCTTAAAACTTTTGCTTTGGGTCGAGAGTTTGGTAGTTACTCATTCAAAGCAACCGAATTAAATCAGCGAAGGATTTTGATATATCTATTGTACGGAACTTTAATATATTACTTTCTAATTCTAATTTCTAATTAAATAAGAATTACAAACTATTTTAACTTTTAAGTAAATCAAAATGCTAATTAACTGTTTAGTGACTATGACTAATTTAATAAATAATGTTTAGTACAATACTACATTTTAGTAAATTTATTGCGCTAAACTTTACTTTACATTCAAGATTCAAATTTGTTTATTCAATTTAGATTGTTATTCACAATACTTGTGAACGTCATAGAAGCTACGCCATCGGTTCGCAAACCCTACAGCGGGAGGCCTTGGAGAAGAACCGGCAAGAAACTCCAAGGGTTGTTTTTTTCACATTGTTGTGGAGATCCTTGGGGGAGGCCTAGGCCCAGCAGTGGGCGTCGTACGGCTGAAATGATGATGATGATGAAACATTACTTTGCTGTAGTTAAGGCGCTACTCGGAAAAATATGGACTTTTTGATTGAAAACTATAGGACGGTTACAGTTGTTACAAATCTGGTAATAAGATATATATTTCTTCATACCTTTATCTAGAATCGTATAGTTTCAAAAACACGATTTTATGATTTTGCCTCGACACTTTTTATTTTCGAAAAGACCTCTAAAAAATGCGAAAAGTGAAGATTATTCTTAAATGGGGTTACTTTCACTATTGGAAATTGGTTTAATTAGTGGACACCAATAATATTGAGGATCGTATAGAAGCATTTTTTTTAAATCGCTGTAGTTTTTAATACGAAGTGATTTTGTGTTTTTTTTGCCTAATCTGCAAAATCGGTCTCGCTCCCGCGCGCGTCGTTTTCTCATTGCTATCTCGCTTCAGCACATTTTTTCCGAGTATCGCCTTAAGCGGGTGATTAAAGCATGTTACGAACAGCCTTGCCACATTGTAAGTGCGGCAGTTTTGAATGATAACACGAAAAGTAATTCATTTCGATAATGAATACAGAAAACCACAAGATTTTACTTTGGAAATATTGTTTAAAAATAAGCACAGTAGCAAAAAACAGTATGCCAAAGTTAACTTTCAATGTATAACTTATTAATCTGGGGCAGAAGTCTGTACAGAGATAGCGATCGTTATGATATCGAACTCCGTCGTTAAGTCAGTCCCGCCAGGTTGTGGTGATTCTTCACAAATTAGGGGTGTTTTATGTAGATGTAGGTAAAGTTTTGAGTATAGAAATGATTTTCTGAGGGATTTTTAAAGGGAACAAATCTGAATTTCAGGGGAAGACGTGTGGTTTTTGTTACAGTAAAAGTTTATTTTAGTATGTTTTTTTATATTTGATTGGTACCAAGCTACTAAATAATAGTGCAAACAAGTTTTGTATTCCAATCGCTGTGATATTTAACAATAACATTGATTTTACTGCCAAGAATCAACCAATGCTTGAATTTCACATCTTATAAAAAATGACTTATGTTTTGTGGGGAAACGCAAGACGGGCATCTGGCAAGTCATAATGTTTCAGTAGTTGACATGCCGTTGAATGAAACGACTGCGCAAAGCGAATAAAATATTTGTTCTCTCTCTCACTTGTACTAGCATAGCGACAACGGCAAACCCGTAGCGACGATATTTTGCAATCAAATCGTTAGCTCAGCGGGTTGTCAAATTAACACGTTTGTTTGACGTAAATGTCGCAAAGTTTTTTTTAAACGCGGTTTTCACGAAATACAATACAAAACTTGTTTGTACTATTATTAAGTGGCTTGCTACCGGCTCAAAAATGCTATACAACTCACTTTTACAATTAAAAAAAACAACCCCATACCCCACCAAATCCCCATTTTGACAGTTATCGACAACTGTCGACGACTTTACGATCGCTAAAAGTCGGGACTGTGTAGAGGCTGTGTACTGGCTAGATTGATGTTTTGTTCATAAATAACCTTTTAAAAGTTTTAAATTAGATGAATATCATTATAAGTTTTAACTTAAACCAAACAAAAAGTTATCTAAGATTTTAAACTTTCGCGTTCCATTATAATTATAAACAAGAGTAACGGGACTTAACGCGACATTTATTATGAAGTACATATTATTATGTACTTACAGCTTGACGTTTCGGCTGTGTTGCTACAGCCGTGGTCACAAGCAGACTGTAAGTACATAATAATATGTACTTCATAATAAATGTCGCGTTGAGTCCCGTTACTCTTGTTTATAAAAAGTTATCTATTTCTGAATTTCCATATTATAAATCGTTGTCTTATTTTTTACAACCCTATATTTTCAAATTTGTATGATTTCACCCCTAGCTAGCCTGACAGTCAAGGGTTGAAGTATAATAACCAAAATTGCTGTTTTTAATGTTTACAGTCAGAATAGAGTATTTGTTAACCGAGGTAACGGTTAAGTTGTTAATCTGAATGAGTCAGAAACTGGTATTGTATGTTCATTAAATTATTACATTACATCATTCAGCCTACTGAATACTTTTATATTTAACTAGCGGATCCTCGCGGTTTCACCCGCGTGGTACCCGTTCCCGTGGGAATATCGGGATAAAATATAGCCTATGTCACTCAGGAAGAATGTAGCTTTCTAATGGTGAAAGAATTTTCTAAATCGGTCCAGTAATTTCGGAGCCTATTCGATGCAAACAAACAAACAAACAAATAATCAAATCTTTCCTCTTTATAATATTAGTATAGATTATCAGAAACTTGCTAAGGACACTTAAGAAACACAGAGTAAAACACAAACATTTATATTCATCAATTTATAAAGTATTTGTGAATCAAAACAAGATAATCTATACTAATATTATAAAGCTGAAGAGCTTCTTTGTTTGTTTCGTTGAACGCGCTAATCTTGGGAACTACTGGACCAAATTAGAAAACTCTTTGACCATTAGAAAGCTACATTCATCCCGAGTGACATTGTCTATATTCCCACGGGAACGTGTACCATTGGGTAAAACCGCGAGGATTCGCTAGTTTTCTATATTTTTGATAACAATAGTTTTTCATGCTAGGGGTACTGTGATAGCTATCAATGAAATGTAATTAGACAGTCCAGGAAGACAGAGACTAGGAAGTAAGACAAGCGAATCGATCAGCTGACTTATAGGTCAATGACTCGTGGTTCATTAACATGCACCAATTCGCCCATCGTGTTGTCAACCTTAGTACAAACTATTATAAATAGACTTGTAGTATCAGTGTACCTTCGATCAACAATAGTACTAGATGAAGGCTCACGAACTAAATGAAAACTTTATATGGCCAGACAGACTTTTTTTTAAACGGAGAAAAAAGGTTACGAATGTTACGATCTTACATTATAAATGACAAGAAGCGTTCCAAGTTTGAAATACCTTAGTATTATTGACACTGTCAAAATAATCTACTTAAAATTATACTCTCAAGTGGGCTTATGAGGCTTGGACATATTTTGATTGTTTGTTTGCATCGAATAGGCTCTGAAACTACTGTACCAATATTAAAAATTCTTTCAGTTATTTTTTTAGATATAATAAACTAGCGGATTCTCGCGGTTTTACACGCGTAGTATCCGTTCCCGTAGGAATATCGGGATATATATAGCCTATGTCCTTCGGGAAGAATGTAGCTTTCTAATGGTGAAAGAATTTTTGAAATCGGTTCAGTAGTTTCGGTGTCACGAAAGTGTACACACGCAGACAGTCAATGTGTACACTTGGTGTCTAGTATCTGGTGTCGTCATTGTGTATGCTCAGCATAAGGGAGGCTCGTGCCCTAGCAGTTAGGACATAAAAAAATCACCCAAGTGCTAGTCGGACTCGCTCAACATAAGCGTCCTTATTTCAAAACGTGGACTAAAGTTAGACCTGGTTTAAAATTCATGCTAATTCTGTCTTTCATTTGGAAAATGAAAGTGACAGCACCGTTTAGTACCAGTTTTAAACCAGGACTATTTTAGTCCACGTTTTGTAATAAGAGGGAAGGGGTTCCGTACCCACTTAATGTACCGATTACGGTGTACGCCTAGCAAAAATAATTACACTAAGCACTATAATTTAGACCAGAAAAAAATAACTTTGTTCACTTTAAAGCTTAAAATTCACAAACGGATGCCTCAATCAAAAGTCTGTCTTCACAAATCCATAATATTTTTGAAATTTCTATCCAACGAATACCCACACTATGGAGTAGACAAGAAAAAAAAATACCTCCCTACTTCACGTGTAGGGGAGGGGAGGTAAGAGGTAAACTAAAAAATGTTTTTTTATTATTTTAATTTACCACTTTGTCGGCGTGATTAATATGTATATTCATGGCAAATTACAGCTTTCTAGTACTAATAGTCTATGAGCTAGACTGGGGAAAGACAGACAGACGGACATGGCGAAACTAAGGGTTCCTTGTTGACTACGGAACCCTGAAATTGCTGGCAGACAAGAGCTTTAAGGACACAGCACATTACATCATTTCGGAAAGGGATCGACACCGTATCGCCTTCGCCTCGCCGTCAACCAGGCGTCAACCTAACGCAAGCACGTAACCAAACCGGATCAGCGTCGGTACGTCGGCTCGGCTACGGCTAGGCGACCGACGCCGCGCTTACGGCTAGGCGACGCCGCGCTTACGGCTCGCCGCACAGTGGTTCCATATAAAAAAAAAAAAGAATGAGAGAAAAAAATAATAAGTAAAAAAAAAAATTTAAAAAAATTCAACAAAATGAAAAAAAATGTCAAAAAATGAGAAAAAAACATTAATAAAAAAAATTGATGTTCATTTTCATTTTCAGACCACTGTGCGTAGAGCCGTAAGCTCGGGTACGGAGAGACGTGAGCGCGTGGACGACTAGCGGTAAGCGCGGGGATAGCAAGTTGAGCGACCCGCAAAGCGGTTCGTGAGGCGAGGCGATTACGTTACGAATCCGATTACTGTGCTTTGCAGTAGGGAGTTTCATACAAAGAATACTGAACCGCTCGAGTTGATACGTTTACGATCCCTTTCCGAGTTGATGTATGTGCTGTGACCTTTAATCAGTTTTTATGACGTAGGAAACTAACAGGTTAGATTCCTGCCTTCGGACTATCTTCTTGACATTATTCCATCTTTTTATAGTAACAACAGTAAAGTTAACGTGCGTAAGCTATCGCATGATCCTGTTCAGAGGTTTATGATTGTTATGTTAAGTTCATGTTTCTGCGAATTTTTATTGTTTCTCGTATTATGTTAACAACATACAATAATTTTCTTGAGATTTTTGTGATATGCGGACAGATGCTTAAGGTGTTCTTAGGAGTGAAAATTTCATATTGCTGGATCGTTCCTTTTACGCGCAAATTAAGAGTTTGTGTAAGATACAGACTTTGTTCTTTTGTTTAAAAATTTTTCCTACTAGCCTTCCGCCCGCGGCTTCGCCCGCGTGGACTACGGACAGAGTACATGATTTCCAGGACTAAAATTTGCGCCAAGGTCAACTCTATCTCTGTACGAAATTTCATCAAAATCGGTTAAGTAGTTAAGGCGTGAAAGCGTAGCAGACAGACAGATAGACATATTACTTTCTCATTTATAATATTAGGTATATAGTAGGGATTTGAATTTGTAATACTTTTACAAAATTAAATACTCTTTTGCTATTTAATTAAGTACCAAAATGGTTTTTATTGTAAAATCCATACTAATATTGTAAATGTGAATGTGCGTCAAGTTAGCAGCCTCACAACAGAATTAGATGGTTTTGATTATGTCAAAAAATACTGTATAAATAGTGTTAAATAGTGATGTATATTAAATAAATAGTGTAACTTTGATTCAAAAGATATTTGAGTATCTTAGTGAGGCTGCTAACTTAACGTCAAGTTAGCAGTCACCTCAAGAAATACAGTTAGTATCAATGTGATTTATATGTCAAAAAATACTGTATAAATAGTGTATCGTAAACGCAAAATTTCAAAAGTAGTGCTTTAATACAAGCCGAGATATTAGGGTCTCTAAGTGGGCTGCTAACTTGACGTTTCTTGCGATGGAGATTCCAGGGAAACAGGTACAAGTTTTAAATAAATAAATACTTGAAAAAATACTGTGTGAAATAGTGAATCTTAGGATATAAATAAAAAAAGAATTTTTCTTTGCTATTTTCAAAAAATCTAATGTAAACTTCTACATAATAATCTGAATATATGCTGACGATCAATGTTGAACTTTGCTCCTTAGTAATAAGGTTCAAACTTTATTTCAATAGTGAAGTGCGTACTATCGAGCAAAAAAGTGAAATATATATTTTTGATTGAGTCAATACATACGTATAATCGGTTTAATGCTATTGATTAGGTATTTAAACAAATATATTTCTACCCACTTTTTAACCGACTTCAAAAAAAGAGGAGGTTCTCAAGTCGACAGTGTTTTTTTATGTATGTTTTACCATAACTTCGCCAGTTGTTAACCGATTTTAATAATTCTTTTTTTATCTGAAAGAAAATAGGTAGGTTGTTTATGTGTGGTATCATGAAAAAGTTAAAGTAGTCAGTTCAGTAGTTTTTTCACAATCCTGAAAAAACACATAGTTTTTGACTGGTAGTTCCTGCTTTACACGACAATATCTTCGCGAACTATTGACCAATTTCAATGATTATTTTTTTATTCGAAAGAGTAAACTCCTGAGGTAGTCACATTGTTACCAAGTTAGGATCTGATGGTGGAATCCAGGGGAAATCGAGGAAAACCCGTAAATTTTATGGTAATTTACGTATTTTAAAGATTTTCTAAAGTTTTTTAAGTATTTGCATCTGGTAGTCATCATCACATGCTGATGAGCTGGTGATGGAAGGTACAACTCCTCAAATGTCGTTGATATGTAAAGATTTTTAGTTGTATTCTTTCAGGTTATTTAGATTAGATCGTTCTTTCATAAATAATAAATAATAAATAATAAATAATAAATAATAAATAATAAATAATAAATAATAAATAATAAATAATAAATAATAAATAATAAATAATAAATAATAAATAATAAATAATAAATAATAAAGAATACATAATAAATAATAAATAATAAATAATAAATAATAAATAATAAATAATAAATAATAAATAATAAATAATAAATAATAAATAATAAATAATAAATAATAAATAATAAATAATAAATAATAAATAATAAATAATAAATAATAAATAATAAATAATAAATAATAAATAATAAATAATAAATAATAAATAATAAATAATAAATAATAAATAATAAATAATAAATAATAAATAATAAATAATAAATAATAAATAATAAATAATAAATAATAAATAATAAATAATAAATAATAAATAATAAATAATAAATAATAAATAATAAATAATAAACAATAAACAATAAATAATAAATAATAAATGAGTGTTTGTACCAAAATTTTGAAGTCTCTCCGGCATTTCAGAAGCGTCCCATCTTGCAGCTCTCAATTTATTTCTCCGTTTACGCTGTTTGCGTCGATTATGTAGCTTGTATATTTTGTTTGTTTATAATATACTAGCGGATTTTTGCGGTTTCATCCGCGTGGTACCTGAACGAATGTAGCTTTCTAATGATCAAAGAATTTTCTAAATCGGTCCAGTAGTTTCGGAGCCTATTCGATGAAAACAATTTAACAAACAAACAATCATCTTATAGATAATTATATAATTTGTACCGCTTTAATTGTTTTCTGTTTCCTAACGGTTGACTGGCAAAAAATACTTTTAGTATTAAGTCCGCCTTGTATATTACATTACCTATGTATTATGTACAAAAGTTTATTAAATAAAATAAAAAAGAAATAATAACAAATATGCTAGCCCCAAGCTTATTTTTCACATACAAAAGTTCCAGCTAATTGAACTTTTGTCCAACGACACTTGGATCGCTTATTTTGACGTTTAGGCGTTGAAATCCGATCGAAACAAAGGTCATCTAAATAGTAGAATACCTTCGAGTTATCGTTTTGAAACGATTGAAGGACGATTAATGTACCAGAATACACTTCGACGACACTTCGATAGAATCGCTGCCGCTCAAGTTCTATCGACAGTTGTGAATACGAATATGGTTTCAACGACTAAATCGCTACGATATCGTCACGGTTTATATTACGAGAATCGGGCTACTGGTCAAGGTCGCGGGAAGCCGCTGGATGCGGGCAGCGCAGGACCGATCGTTGTGGAGATCCTTGGCGGAGGCCTATGCCCAGCAGTGGGCGTCGTACGGCTGAAATGATGATGATACGATAGATTATGTATCATTTAAAATGACTGGAATAAAAAATTTGACAATATCAGTACGTCTAAAGAAAACTGTACACGACTGTACCTAAATTCGAATGTATGGTAGAAGTTAACATTAGATTTTTTGAAAATAGCAAAGAAGAATTCTTTTTTTATTTATATCATAAGATTCACTATTTCACACAGTAATTTTTCAAGTATTTATTTATTTAAAACTTGTACCTGTTTCCCTGGAATCTCCATCGCAAGAAACGTCAAGTTAGCAGCCCACTTAGAGACCCTAACATCTCGGCTTGTATTAAAGCACTACTTTTGAAATTTTGCGTTTACGATACACTATTTATACAGTATTTTTTGACATATAAATCACATTGATACGAACTGTATTTCTTGAGGTGACTGCTAACTTGACGTTAAGTTAGCAGCCTCACTAAGATACTCAAATATCTTTTGAATCAAAGTTACACTATTTATTTAATATACATCACTATTTAACACTATTTATACAGTATTTTTTGACATAATCAAAACCATCTAATTCTGTTGTGAGGCTGCTAACTTGACGCACATAAATGTGAAAGTGTGTTTGTTTGTTTGTCCATCTTTCACGTCAAAACTGAGCAACTGATCGACTTGATTTTTAGTATGGGGATAGTTTGGAAGCTGGAGAGTGACATGGCTACTTTTTATTCCGGAAAATTATACAATAAAAATGGTATTTTGTATGGAAACAAGTTTTGACTGTCATAAGATACAAAACTATTATTTCTTCCATGGCCGCTTCCGCGTCTGCGCGCGGTCAAAATCGAATACTAAACTTTTCGATAAGATTTAGTACATGGAAATCGTACCAAATAAGTGGTGTTGCCTTGCATTAAATGGGGTAGTTCTGATTTTTTTATATGTTAGTAGTGATGAGATGGTAATGACAAATCCAAGTTTTCCACCTCGAAAGCCCTTTGGATCATTGCTAAATACTTAAAAATCCATAAAATTTAAGGATATTTTTCAGTTTTTGTCAATTTTTACCACCAAGGGTCTGAGTTACGGCAAATGTTACTATGCACTCTTTTAAGTAGACTAAATTTGCAATAAAAAGAGAATAATTTAGTTTTTGTAGGCCAAATAGTTTTTAACCGACTTCTAAATCAAAAAGGAGGAGGTTCTCTATTCGTCTGTATGTTTTTTTTTTTTTTTTTTTTGTTTGTGTATGTCCACCGATTACTCGAAGACGGCTGAACCGATTGAAATGGTTCAAACGTTATTACATCAGGTTGGTTTCCAAGTTGGTCCCATTTTTTGAAATTTTGAAATCGGTTCAGTAGTTTTCAGGAAATCTTGAAAATACTGTCATTTTCGTTACCACTTTATGTGAATTTAATACGTATCTTTAGGCATAACTCCTTTGTTTATAAACCGATTTAGATGATTCTTGTTTTGTATAAAAGAGGATACCTCAAGGTATTTTAACCGAAAAAGGAGGTTTTGAGTTTGATCACATACCTATTTACCAGAAAACACGTAAATTGCCTGCACGATGCACTAAAACGAGTGAAATAAAAATTATTTTTATAAAAAAATAAAACCGCCTTCTAAAAAACCACATCAAAAAAGTAAGAAATAATTCCTCACCAAATAAATAACGTAAGTACTTTGAAGTCGGGCGGGTTTTAACAAAAACAACAAAAAATTGTACATGTTTCACGCCCGACTTCAAAGTACTTACGTTATTTATTTGGTGAGGAATTATTTCTTACTTTTTTGATGTGGTTTTTTAGAAGGCGGTTTTATTTTTTTTAAATACGGCTATTTTAAAATTTGCAAAATCACAATAAAGGACGTATTACAATTTTTTTATTTTTCGTCAACTTTGACCCCCTAGTAGTGGGTTTATGGCAAAAGTTTTTTATTAGTTATTTATGTAAACAACTATGTAGGTAATAGATGGGTTTGCAAAAGGTAGTAAGCCATAGAGGAAGAAGGATCTGGGAGGCGTTCCCGTTCTACCCTGTAAATGACACGCAAACCTTAATCACCTAGAAAGCATACCAAAGATGTAAGGTTGTGGTTGCAGGAAAGCAGAACTCAAATGTTCGGCTGTTTGCAGCTACTGCATTGGCCAATCATGCGAGAACATACCAGACCTGATGTGTGATGATATTGATGAACCATTGATTGATAACCCACCATCAAAGCACGATTTTGACCTTCCTGAGCAGGTCGATGAAGAAATCATACCTCAGCAAGCTGCCCCCTAAAAGTGTGCTCTGGATTCAGAGGACGTGCCTGGTCCATCAAAAATATACATACAATGTACATAATTGATCCCACCACCTCCCAGATCCTCCTTCCTTTAGGGCTTACTTCATTTTGCAAACCCTTCTATTACATAATTGTTTACTTACCTCAATAACTTTGAACAGCTGTCTCAGGAACTATCACTGTGTAAGTTGATATTACAAATTGGTCTCATTTTGTTGGAAATTTAATGGACTTTAATAACTAATAATTTAACTTATGCCATAAACCCACTACTATGGGTCAAAATGTCGAAAACTAAAAAAACTGTAATACTTCCTTTTTTGTATTTTTGCAAACTTTTAAATAGCCCTATCTTAATAACTATTTGACATACAAAAACCAAATTATTCTCTTTTTATTGCAAATTTAGTCTACTTTAAAGCGTGCATAGTAACTTTTGCCGTAACACAGGTCCTTAGTGGTAAAAATTGTCAAAACTGAAAATTTATTGGATTTTTTAATATTTAACAATGATCCGAAGGGCTTTCGAGGTGGAAAACTTGGATTTGTCATTACTATCTCATCACTACTATCATACAAAAAAATCAGAACTACCTCATTTAACGCAAGGCAAAATGTACGATTTCCATGGACTAATTAGGATAAAAAAAAACAGCGAGTTGCACTCCGGGAGTGCCGGCAGAAGTGAAAACTTGAATATTAACGTTGTGCATTTTTGATATTCTTAAATTTTCCCGTTGATTTTTAGAAAATATACTTGGAGATGAATTAGATGCGTTGATCAAGGGCTCCCTAGACTTTTTCATAAAAAAAAGGAATTTGGACAAAACAAAAGAAAATAATACGGACTGGATTTGAATCAAGGTCTTCTGTTCTGCCGCCGCGCGCCGCCTGTTTTCTAACCGAGGTTCCAGAGCTATCACAATATTGAGAAAGATGGCGAAATTTGCCTTCGTATTCTAATAACATTGTAACAGTTTTTCGATCAGGTAACCGTAGACCGTAAGACGATCACGTGATTCTGACGCGAGTTTAACAGTTTTTACTCATCTCAAAAAGTGCACAACGCCGCTAAAGAAGTTTTCACCTTAAAAAAATGTACTGTAACTAGCGCCAAAAATGCCCCAGTAGTCTTGCATGCGAGCAGACGTATCTGTCACGTACTTATAAAACTGGGGGGTAATTGTCTAAGTGCCCCGGTAACGATCAATCGTCATTCGTCAATTGTTACGTGATTGACCGTTTCAATTGAAGGTGCGAATGATGGAGCTTCAATCGATGCGTCAATTGCTCGCGCCATGTTTCTCATCGAAAAACCTGTCAATCGCACAGCGAGACGATCAATTGGTAGCGTCAATCGCGATTGTCAATGGGCTTTCCATCATTCGCATCAATCACGTAGTTTCGAATGACAATCGCTTCAATTGCCTCTGTAGACGATCATTTGGTCCGTCAACGACGTAAACATTGTCAATTGCGATTGATCGTTACCGGGGCACTTTACTCATCATCAATCGCAATCGCTTTCAGTTTGACATCCATCACTTGCTGTTGAAGAAAGTTGACAAAATTTTAGTTGACAAAAGTAGTATAATGGTCGTGCAATATATTTCAAACTGAATGCGATAGCGATTGTATTGAGTTAGATTTTATATTTTCATCTGTCTAATATTGGTGATACGAAGTAATAAAATTTATATGGCAAAACGTTTGCCGGGTCAGCTTGTTTAACATAAAGCTATAATACGTTTGTTCCACAGTTTTTGCAAGCAGTTTTATGATATCACATTTTCAATGTTCTACATTTTTAAAGAGAAACCGTGTGCATTTAGTTCTATCGCTACAGTCTATTCAGTGGAGCAAAGAGAATTTACCCAAACAATCTTGACAAGTAATATAAATCTTTACTTCTATACTAATATTATAAAGAGAAAAGATTTTGTTTGTTGGTTTGCATCGAATAGGCTCCGAAACTACTAGACTGATTTTAAAAATTCTTAGACCATTAGAAAGCTACATTCTTCCCGAGTACCATAGGCTATATTGTATCCCGATATTCTCACGGGAACGGGTGCCACGCGGGTAAAACCGCCAGGATCCGCTAGTGTAATATCTAGATACCAAGATTTTCCTAGCTAAAATCTTTTGCGTAGCTAAACGGAGTGTAGAGTTAGATAAAACATGTTTTATTGTAGTTCTTATATTAGGCCTGAACCCTGATACAGGTGATCTAAACAGTAGACGGCAGTTCTGGCATCTTTATTAGTGCCTGATGAGTTTATTTTGTCTAGACAAGACAAATAGTGTCTAAACGATTCCGCCTAGACGCCTGCGAGAAATTAGGCCAATGAGTGCTGGTAAAATGGACAAGATAATATTGTTAGATGCGGTACCACAATGATTTATAGGGTTTAGGGGTACGTATACGAATTTTATCTACAAAAATATCTTACACTATTTTATATCACAGAAGCTCTTGTTCATGCACTTAAATCGCATGGAAATTGAAATCAATATACAATGTAGGAAAGATTTGGAAAAACGCACGTAGGTGAACTACTTTAACACTATTTTAATTTTTAGTTTTTTGCATTCATAATGCAGTTTTTATTATAGAAAAATGGAAAATGAAGTATATAGAAAAAATCGACCCGTCTCACAACTAGCTCCGATGGGACTCGAACCCACGACCTTTCGCTTTCCGGGCGACTGCTCTAACCACTGAGCTACGACTCCGTAGTAACTAGTTATTAAAATTTTTACTTTTTTGCATTCACAATGCAATTTTTATGGTTGAAAAATGGAAAATGAAGTATTTAGAAAAAATCAACCCGTCTCACAACCAGCTCCGATGGGACTTGACTCGACAGTGGTTAGAGCAGTCGCCCGGAAAGCGAAAGGTCGTGGGTTCGAGTCCCATCGGAGCTAGTTGTGAGACGGGTCGATTTTTTCTTAATACTTTCTTCATTTTCCATTTTTCTACTTTAACACTATTTAAAAACTAGGAAATACCTACTCAGTGCTAATTTTAAGTGTAATATTCTAACATTTTCGCCGTTAGTCGGTAGTGACCGCGTTACGCAGTGCAGTGGCGACGAATGCAAGGGGTGCATTAGATGTAAAGATCGCTGACCACTTATAGCTATAAGATTTTAAGCTGAAGAGATGTGAGAAAGTGGAGCTATTGAAGAAGGTTTCTACAGCCTTAGTTCTTATATAAACAAAAAATATGATTAAAGTAAAAATTATGTGTGAAAAAATTATAGAAAAAATGTGATAGTAAAAAACCACGAGCGAGCGTAACTAGTGATAGCAAAATTCGACGAGTCGTGTTAGCCTTTCGGTAGCTTAGTTGGTCAGAGCATCGGGCCGGATTCCCGGAGGCGCGGGTTCGAATCCCGCCTGAAAGCTACTTATACTTACAAAAAATTGCATTGTGAACGCATAAAAATAATTTAAAATCTTATGAAAAAATTATATTTTAAATGGTTTGTCTGAATTACAGAAAATATATTTTTGTGTTAGTTTTTAATAATACATCATCGCCCAAAAAAACATTTAACAACATTTGAAAATACCAAAAAAAAACTGTGAAAAGTAAACGGTAAAGTGAAGTAAGCTATGCAGTGTATAATAATGTTACCGGCCAAACACGATTTTAGGACAAACTAGTTTTTTCTATGCCAAATCAGTTCATCATCCTTTAGTTAGGCGATAAGAAGAACCGGGATTGTTTCACAAAAAACATCACGAATTTAAATTAAATTTATAACTTATAAGCGGATCCTCGCGGTTTTACCCGCGTGGTACCCGTTCCCGTGGGAATATCGGGATAAAATATAGCCTATGTCACTCGGGAAGACTGTAGCTTTCTAACGGTGAAAGAATTTTCGAAATCGGTCCAGTACTTTTTGAGTTTATTCGTTACATACAAAAATACAAATCTTTCCTCTTTATAATATTAGTATAGATCACGTGTTCTACAGTACTTCCGAGGCAAACTCGCTCTCTGAAATGTCAACGCGATGAACTGATTAGGCCTAGGAAAACTAGTTTGTTCTAAAATCGGGTTTGGCCGCTAACATTTATACCAAATCCGCCGACATTAGTCGACACATGCTGGCGGCTTGGTATCGGCGGCTTTATTTCAGAATCATTTCGACGACTCATTGCACGCCAACACTCGTCCTGTCACTAACTACCATAATAAAAGTTGCTGTTTTCGTGCCGCTAACAATGTTGAACGACATTTTTAGTCGCCGTTTGTAGGATACATATTATTATCACTTGTGTTACATCTGTTGACGATATTACACGGTTCAACCAAATTGATTCACTTCGGTTGAAAGGCGCAGAAATAAAAGACACTGCTGTTTACACGTATTTAAAAAAATTAACCATTCAATTCGCATTGCTTGAAAATGTCTACCAATCGGGTAGCACATTGAACATCTAGTGAATCATTAAATTTTTATGTTTACTCGTTGAATTTTCGTTCAATTGCATTGAACGTTGAACGCAAAGGTGAAAATATTGAGCGAGCTCAATTCTTTTAATGCGATTGAATGTGGTTGAACATTGCCAATGAATGATTCACTTTTACGTTTACATTGTTCAATTTGGTTGCTTCATCCAAATTGAAAGGCAGAAGTGAAGCGTGTAATACCGCCATAAGCATTGTCGCCGCTCACGAGCCACACGCGACAGTCACAAACGCCACCACTCGAAGCTAGAAGCGGCTACAAATGTAGCTGAAGCGCGCGACAGACACTTGTGGCTATACTATTTTAGTGGCCAATGGTGGCAACAAGAAGCGAGTTTCGGCGATTTGTTTCACGTGGCTACCACCAGCGTTACCCTGTGCCGCGAGTTCTTCTATACTAATATTATAAAGAGGAAAGATTTGATTGTTTGTTTGTTGGTATCGAATAGGCTCTGAACCTACTGGACCGATTTTGAAAATTCGTTGACCATTAGAAAGCTACGTTCTTTCCGAGTGCCATAGGCTATATTTTATCCTGATTTTCCCACGGGAACGCGTACCACGCGGGTAAAACCGTGAGGATCCGCTAGTATGAATTAAATAGGATAACTACAGGGAAGAGGTCGGTAGCAGCTTTTGTGGTTGTGGTCAGTGGCTCTTGTGCGGCCAGAGTAAAAGCTGATGAGTTTTTGCGCCTGTGTTTCTTGGCAGTTAAGAGATGTCCTTACCGGATGGTAGGAAGAATTATTGGATGACTCAAATGCTTGTATTAGTAAGTATTATGTACGGTCATGTGAAAAAGTATTTGGTTGTTGTGCAGCTGTAGCAAGTTCTTCCTGTTGACCTTAACCAAACATAACACTTATATGACACCGTTGCGACTAATTTACAATCACTGTAAATTTCATTATGACTCATTTTCACTGGTCAATAACTTAGTGGTTACACAGCATTCAGGCACTCCCCGCAGGCGAAGAAACGACTAATGAAAGTGATAAGTCAATAATGTTATCGGTAAGCCGCCTGCGGGAAATCAACACAGCGCGCGCGTGATAGTTTATTTATTTTATTTTGCTTTATTAGGAAAACATGCCGTGAAAACTTGTCAATATTTAACACGATCAATATACACTGTGTACTATTTACATGTTACCGCATATGAAATCCGGCCAAAGATAAAAAAAAAACCGTGCGATTCCAAAATCTCCAGCACTCCGCGTGCGGGTATTAAGGTGGTACCCTGACCGAAAGTGGCACTCTCAGAGTTTTTTATTTAATAAGTTGCTAGAAAAGAATTTTTATAAAACTTTACGGGGAATTCTAAAGGCCCATAGTCTAGTATTTTTAGAAGGTATCGCTACATTCCCTCATAATCATTCGTAGAAGTAGAAGTCTTGTTCGGAAATCAAACCCGAGACCAATGGTAAAGAAGGCAGATATCCGTACCCTGATCAAAACGATCGTTATATTAATAAGGTTTTCGTAAAAATTTCATTTTCATGTCAAGCTTTTTACTGACTGTACTTTAATGTTGTAATGTCATCTAAAAACCAAACCAGCCAAATCGCATTCGGACACTGGGAAGTGGGTCAAAATTAAGCTTGCAAGATTTGCCGAACGGACATACATACACACACTGCAAGTTTAATAAAAGCTTGTAAAATTAGCAATAAACTCTCTTAAAACAATACTGTAAACCTTGAAAGTTAAAGTAACTTAAATCGCCATACGCTACTTTCTTTAAGCGAACCTTTGGATATAAAAAAAAAAATAGCTATTCTCGTTTTTTCGAAGAGAATCTAGTCTATGGATCTAATCAAACTTTTTTATACTCCTTCAAAAGTTTTCCGCTCAATACAAGCCATTGGTAATTCGGCACTTTTACTATTTATTATCTTACCAAAGGATTTCATGAAGTTTCTTTAGTTTCATAACCATGCTATAATATTATAAAGAGAAAATATTTGTATAATAGTTTTTTTTTATGGATAGATATTAAATAAGAGCGCACATTTGGAGTGCGCTCTGATTTGTTCGGCCGTTTTTTACACTCCAACCAACCTCCTTTTTTAATAAACTACATTTAATATAAGATTTTAAACTTTCGCGTTCCATTATAATTATAAACAAGAGTAACCGGACTCAACGCGACAATTATTATGTAGTACATTTAGATTAGATTAGATTTAATAGTTGTTTTTTATTGTTTGAGGACAGAAAGTTCATGCATTCAAAGTAGCAGTAGGTAGCAACAGATTACTTACAATATATTATCGCTTTCACTATCCAACCGGCTTAAAATTACAAGCGCTGTACAACACAGCTCAGGGTTGGCAGTTTCTCTAAAAAACTAACATTTATCACTCGCCTCGTTGCTGGTCGTATCGCCAAAAATAAGGCTGTGCTTATTTATGACGACGATTCGTTAGGTTTATTGCCGGTTTTTTAACAGTTTCTTGTAGCCTTTTTTCAGTTTTACAAGTGTCCCCAGGGTGCTTTAAGTGGCTGTTACTGTATTCGGCCATTAGGAGAAGTTTGCTTGTACATTTATTGCTTTTGCGATAAGAACTTTTGTGAAAAAAAAACTTAATTATAGAATAAAATGCTTTTCTTATCAAAGAAATGACAGACAAAATGTTAGTTACTGATCCAATTCACAGATAAAAAAAAACCCAGACACTTAACAAATAACGACCCGCGACAAAAACGGCTCTCGTTTACGTTTTCCAATGAATTGTATTAGGTCCATAATAGTTACCTATTGATACAACTGCTGTATTTATCTATCTATTTATCATGGCTGGGTGTATGTTGTTACTTACACCCATCGTTGTTTCCCTTTCTAAAATAAGCTTAGCGTGGGTCATGATTAAATACTATTGCACATCTTAGATTTCTGCGCGAACTGTTCATTTACATAAAATACTTTTAACGGACTAAATCACGCTTTCATCAACACATTGAGGTTCTTTTACTTGTGTTTTTAAAGGGGTTTTAGTTTTTTCCGACGTTTCGGCACCTTTCCGTGACCACGCATGGGAACTACCCACTATTTATTGATTTTAATAAAAGACAAATAAAATAATCTAAATGTGTTAACAAAAGCGTGATAGCGATGTTTTATTTATTTAAATACTAGCTGACCCAGCGCGACTTCGTTCCCGTGGCCCTACCCCCTACTCCACCCTACCCTACCCGTACTCTACCCCTACCCTACCCCTACCCTACCCCTACCCTACCCCTACCCCTACCCTACCCCTACCCTACCCCTACCCCTACCCCTACCCTACCCCTACCCTACCCCTACCCTACCCCTACCCTACCCCTACCCTACCCCTACCCTACCCCTACCCTACCCCTACCCTACCCCTACCCTACCCCTACCCTACCCCTACCCTACCCCTACCCCTACCCTACCCCTACCCTACCCCTACCCTACCCCTACCCTACCCCTACCCTACCCCTACCCTACCCTACCCTACCCCTACCCTACCCCTACCCTACCCTACCTATACCCTACCCTACTTCTACTCTACCCCCACTTACCCTATTTTCTCACCGTAAGAACCTTCCTTGGACTTCCACGAACATTTCAAGACCAAAATTAGCCAAATCGGTCCAGCCGTTCACGCGTGATGTCGTGACCAAGGGAAATAGGGATTCATTTTTATATATATAAATATTATTGATTCAACTGTATTCCAATACAGTTGAAAAAACCATAAACCATCACACACTCCAGTGTGTGATGGTTTAGAGTGTCAAGCAATATAATCCAGCGGGCCAATCGCCGTAATTCTATGCAGCGTGTCTTCATCGCGTTTGGATCTTGACGTTTGACTTCGTATTGCCGTAATGACATAAAGACGCACACGTCACGCAAACCTATAGTCCCACAATCCTGTCTGTTCCGGTGACATCCGTGACAGAGGAACCACTTGCAATATGAAAATTATAGCTGTCAAAATAGACTGTCTGACTATTTTGACAGCTATTTGACTTTATTATTTGACTGACTGTCTGTATGAAAACTGTTTTAGTTCCAAAGATTATCGCCAGAACAGAAAACGTTGTAGCACTGTTAAAGCTGTGCGTTATCAAAAACGGTTTTGCACGTCAATTGCACGTACACTTGACTAATGCGTCATAGAATTACCGCGATCGGGCCCCAGTACTTTTTTCTTACCACTAGGAAGTGTCAGTTACTGGAAAACTAGGTAATTTTCTTCAAGCGCGTTTCCTTCCGAAAATTTCCTTTTTATTTTATATGTCGAGAGTGTGCGGTTCCAACTAAGTATAGCGTTGGCACTCGCCGTGACTTTTTTTAAAGACAGTGTATTGACCGATTTGGCAAGTGGTGTTTTATATATGTCTAGCTGGTTCTTGCGGTTTTACCCGCATGGTACCCGTTCCCGTAAGAATATCGGGATAAAATAGAAATTATAATAATAAAAGATTCTGAGCCGATTTCGGCTACAGCGACTGCTGGGTAGGCTCAGCTAGTGGCGTCTACTTGCTCCGCGCGGTGGTGTGCTCACATGTGACTGTTGTAGCCAATTTTGGCTTTGAACGTTCAGTGCCCGTAGTGTAAGTTTTTATGTCAAGCAAACGCAAACTATCGCGATTCCGTATTTATGTCAATTTGTATGAAAACTGTGCCCGCAGTGTAAGTTTTTATGTCAAAACTGTATTAGCGCCTCTAGCGGCGAGTAGCGCGCTTATATAGTTTTCATACAAATTGACATAAATACGGAATCGAAATAGTTTGCGTTTGCTTGACATAAATACTTACACTCGGGGTACCAACACCTCTAGCGGCGAGTAGCGCGCTTATACAGTTTTCATACAAATTGATATAAATACGGAATCGAAATAGTTTGCGTTTTTTGACATAAAAACTTACACTACGGGCACTGAAGCATTTTGGGCAAGTGAGTACGCCGTCACTAAAATGGTAATTTAAAGCCGCTGGTGGTTTAGCTTTTAATGCATCTCTCTTAGCGTCAATGTCGTCTCTGCATAAAGTTTCAAAATATGCTACGGCACAGAACACGGAAAGATTTTATTCTCTTGTATTTTTGCATTAGGATACGTCTCCATTCCGGACGGTTTGCAGCTACTGACTCCCACGTTAAGAGATCAATATTGCAGCTCTTTATATAGAAATTACTTTACTTGGGGATAACGTAGCTTCCAATTTTTAGTTCTAGGCGATATATTGTAATTTAAAGTCAAAATTGACCGGGCTATAACTTATCGAAAAATTTAAAATGAAGTATTTTAGAAAAAATCGACTTGTCTCACAACCTGTCTTACCCGGTTCAATTCTGCCTTGCAATTTGGATGAAGCAACCAAATTGAACAATGTTAACGTTAAAGTGAATCATTCAATGGCAATGTTCAACCACATTCAATCGCGTTGAAAGAATTGAGCTTGCTCAATATTTTCACTTTTGCATTCAACGGTCAATGCAATTAAATAAATAAAATAATAATAATCATTTTCCATAATTTCATAACATACATTTAAAGAACACACATTATACTTAGGGATAAAAACATATTACATTTTTGCCTGAACTAGGAAATCCTGTGTTCCAGGCGAGCGTAAGGCAAATATTCATAACACAATTATTTTAAAAACTAATCACTTACAATTTAAACAGAAAATTTTAATTAGTATACAAATTATATATATTATTTTTTTTACTCTAAAACTTGATCGAAGCTCTAAACTTAAATAAATATAGAGAGGCCTTATTTTATTACTAGCCTTCCGCCCGCGGCTTCTCCCGCGTGTACTACACGACGTTATCCCGCGGGAAGGTGATATATTTCAGGAATAAAAAGTAGCCTATGTCCTTTCTCAGGCTCTAGACTATCTCTGTACCAAAATTCATTTAAATCGGTTCAGTAGTTTAGGTGTGATTGTGTAACACACAGACAGACAGAAACGCATTTATAATATAAAGTAAGGAAATAAGGATTACAAGTAACTGTTCTGTATCGTCATAGGACATACTTTGCAGAATATTTTTCCCTTTGTTCTTACATGTACTATAGGGAAGAGGAAAAATATCCTACTAATATTATAAATGTGAAAGTTTAGATGTTTGGATGTTTAGATGTTTGGATGTTTGTTACTCAATCACGTCAAAACAGCTCAACGGATTTGGCTGAAATTTCGGACACAGATACTTTTTGGCCTGGAGAGAAACATAGGCTACTTTTTACCCCGGAAAAAATCACATTCCCGCGGGATAACGTCGCGTATATCACGCGGGCGAAGCCGCGGGCGGAAAGCTAGAAAAAGGAAAAATATAATCTATACTATTAAGTCGGTTGTAAAGCAGAGGGCCTAGGAAAAAATAGAATCTTTGTGAGAAAGTATATTTAGTTTATAATTGAACGAAAGTTGAACGTGTAAACATAGGAATTGAATGATTCACTAGTTGTTTATTCTCAATGTGCTACCTGTTTGGTAGACATTTTCAAGCAATGCGAATTGATTTGTTATCTCTAAAACTTAGATAGCTCACTTTTAAGATAGGTACGTGTAAATAGCAGTATCTTTCGTTTCTGCGCCTTTCAACCAAAGTGAATCAATTTGGTTGAACCGTGTCATATCGGCATAATGACTACATTTTGTGAAAAATTTGCAAGCAGTAGAATTTATTACAACAATTATTATTCTATCCTATACAAATGATTTACAAGCTACGAGTTTGACTACGGTTACTACGAGACTACGAGCTACGGTTTTGCTACGAGCCACAAGTCAAACTTTTGAACTTAGAGCCAGCGCGCACTTGCGATTTTTAATCGGGCGATAGTTTGATCGTTCTCCGATTTAGTATGGAGAAATGGCAGTGCGCGCACTGACGACTAAAAATCGACCGACCAAACTATTGGCCGATAGTTGTTCGATCAAATTATCACACAGCACAACTATCAGTAATGTGCATGAAGGGCTATGTGAGCGCGCGCACTGCATTCAACTAACTAAACTATCGCCCACCTATCGGCCGACAGTTTAATCACGATCGTCTTACGATTCCGATTAAGGCGCTACTCGGAAAAAGTATGGACTCTTTGATATAAAACTATAGGACGGTTAGAGATGTTATACATCTGGTAATAAGATATATATTTCTTCATACCTTTATCTAGAATCGTATATTTTCAGAAACACGATTTTATGATTTTGGCCCGACACTTTCTATTTTCGAAAATGCCTCTAAAAAATAAGAAATATCAAGATTATTCTTAAATGGGGATACATATACTATTGAAAATTGGTTTAATTAGTGGACACCAATAATATTTAGAATCGTATTAAAGCATTTTTTTTAAATCGCTATAGTTTTTGAATACGAAGTGATTTTGTGTTTTTTTTTGCGTAATCGGCAAAATCGGTCTCGCTCCCGCGCGCGTCGTTTTCTTATTGCCATCTCGCTTTAGCATAATTTTTCCGAGTATCGCCTTAAACTATCGGTCGACTAAAAATCACAGCCAGCGCGCACTTGTGATTTTTAATCGGGCGATAGTTTGATCGTTATCGGATTCAGTATAGAGTTAAATGGCAGTGCGCGCACTGACGATTAAAAATCGTCCGATAAAACTATTGGCCGACTATCGCACAGCATAACTATCGGCTGGTCAGTAATGTGCATGAAGGGCTATGTGAGCGCGCGCACTGCATTCAACTAAACTATCGCCCAACTATCGGCCGACAGTTTAATCACGATCGTCTTACGATTCCGACTAAACTATCGGTCGACTAAAAATCACAAGTGCGCGCTGGCTCTTAATATTGAAAAAAATCTATCAGTTTTGCACGTATATACTAATATTATAAAGAGGAAAGATTTGATTGTTTGTTTGCATCGAATAGGCTCCGAAACTACTGGAACGATTTGGAAAATTCTTTGACCATTAGAAAGCTACATTCTTCCCGAGTGACATAGGCTATATTTTATCCCAATATTCCCACGGGCACGGGTACCACGCGGGTGAAACCGCGAGGATCCGCTAGTATAAAACAAACTCGAACAACTAGGGCGGGTAAGAGTTACAGAGCTTACAACTCGACTAAATTGAGTCGAACTTGTAAAATACGAGCTGGGGTCAACGGGATAGCATTCTTTTGTAGCCGGGTTATGTAAAATGGATTTCATTAGTGTGACTCATGGGAATTGTTGGAGAACTGTAGGACTTTGTGAAAGGATTTTTGGAAGTTTCGTCGAAGAGGGTTTGGGGTTTAGAATTAGATATTTGGTAGTCTAGCAGTTTTCGATTGATGCTGGATTGAGCAAAGCGATTAGTCTTATCCGGGTCAAATGATTTATTCTATTTATGACGACCGATTTGGTGCAGGGGTAGTAGCTACCCACCTTCTGCGCCAGTGATCTCGGGTTCGATTTTCGAACAAGACAAATATTTGTGTGCATGAACATGTCTATTTGTCTTGGTGTGGGTGTTTACTATGTATATTAAGTATGTATTTACAAACAAAAAGTATTTAAGTATATTCGTTGTCAAGTTTTCCATGATACAGTTTCTTAATGAAATTAAAATGGGCTTAGATAAATTGGTGTGAATGTAAGAAGTTATTTATTTATTTATTTATTCTGTTTCATCATCATCATTTCAGCCGTACGACGCCCACTGTTGGGCATAGGCCTCCCCCAATTCTGTTTACTGTATATAAATGATTAGAATGCCAAATAATTTTATGCAGCATGCTAATCATAGTTTCAATTTGACGACTCTGTATGAAATAAAACAGGGAGAAAAAAAAACAACCCTTGGAGTTTCTTGCCGGTTCTTCTCCAAGGTCTCCCGCCGTAGGGTTTGCGAACCGATGGCGTAGCTTCTATGACGTTTACAAGTATTGTAAATACCAATCTAAATTAAATAAACTTTGACTTTGATTGAATTTTGACGACCTCAACCTCGACAAATAGATCTTTGAGACTTGCTTGACTCCTCTAGGACCCGGTTTCGATACCCGGTCAATATTTCCTCGGGTCTGGGTTCATGTGGTAATACCCATCGTTGTTTCCAATTTCCATAGTACTAGTGCTTAAGCTACTATAATTTGGTATTGGAACAGTGTAGTTATGTGATGGTGTCCAGTATTTATTATTATTATTATATTTATGCGATCCAATGGACCTGAGGGCCTACACTGAAACGCAAAACCCGAAACTTCGCTATACCCGTCCCTCTCACTCTCTAGTTGGGACAGAATCGAGTGAAAGGGGCGGGGCTAACCGAAGTTTCGGATTAGCGTTTCAGAGTACGGTCCCTGGATTGGACACGTGTTAAGTTCTCTATCGATTTCAACGTCTAAACATAATTATCAAAGTATTTTATTTCCTTTTCGTTATAAAAAGAGTCAATGACAACATAACACTAGCAATTACAGTGTAGTTAATTGTATCGTCTGTTTGTCAAGCACAACCGATAAATTCTGAACTATTAAATTGATCCTTGATTTAATTTTAGTACTTTGATTTCAATGTTGCAGCAGTATTTTTATTACATGCTAGCGGCCGGCCGCGGTTTCACCTGCGTGGTTCTCGTTCCCGTGGGAATATCGGGGTAGAAGTATTCTATGTTTTAATCCAGGCTTTCTACCAACCAAATTCGTTAAATAGTTTTTGCGTGAAAAAGTAACAAACATTAACAGGATATAGCCCCAAACCTCAGAGTTTTTGTTTATGCATTCTGCAAATATATGCCGATATTGACGCGGTTTCCAAATGGTGTCAGCGGAACCTCATGGACCTAAATGCTAGTAAATGTGCTGTGATAACTTTTACAAATAAAAGGTATAAGCATATCCACAATTACAAATTAAATGAACATGAGTTGGAAAGAAAAAATGTGGTTAAAGATCTGGGAGTACTGTTTGACAGTAAACTTACTTTCCATAATCATTATGACTTCATTAAAAACAAAGGTCTGCAATTGGTAGGATTTGTATGTAGAAGTGTGAAAGGATTTAAAAAGCCTCGTAGTTTCTTGACACTCTATTACACTCTTATTCGAAGCACTCTGGAATACGCCTGTGTAGTTTGGTCTCCATGCTATAGCGTGCACTGTGACAAAATTGAGAGTGTTCAAAGAAGAGCTCTCAGAATACTAAGTTTCAGATGTGGACTTGGCAGAAGCTTAGTTGGTTACAGAGAAAAACTCAACAGTTTTGGAGTTGTTTCGTTGCAGAACCGACGCAGAGAACATGACCTAAAATTTTAATTTAAACTGCTCCATAGTAAAATTGACTCCCCTTATCTTTTGAGCAAACTTAATTTTAACACACGACGTAATGCCCGTTTACCTAATAAAACTTTTTATCTGCATGTTTATAAAAATAACACATCATTCTATAATCCTATTTCGAGAATGTGTCGGCTTTACAACGAGATATCCACTAGTAATTCTGATATTGATATTTTCAATCCCAAATTCGGTTTATTTAAATCTCTATTAAACGAAAAATTAGTTGATCAATAGATAAAGTATTATTTATCCTGTTTTCTAATTATTTTGTCCATCATTTTCTAAATGTTTTGCTTATTTATAAGTTCCGTTAAATGATTTCTTTCTTTAGCATGTAAGTCTTTACTATAAACTTTTACAATGATGTGTCAACATGTAGGATTACAATCTAGTACAGATCTAGCTATACTTTAAGTTGATATTGTTATATTGATTGTTATCTGTTTTGTAGACCACATAAATAAATAAAATAAATAAAATAAATCATTATTTTAAATGCAGTTTTGCCCTATTATTTGTCCAATTATCGACCTTTCACGGTCCGGGTGACTGCTCCATTAAGTGAAGGTCAGTGGGTTCGAGTCCCATCGGAACTAGTTTTGAGACGGGTAACTTTTTTCTAATATCTACTTCATTTTCAACCATAAAAATTGCATTGTAAATGCAAAAAAGGTTTAAGTAATTTCTTATGTGTTTCAAATTTAATACAGTTACTGCATTAAATTGTATTTTGAAGTAATAAACAACATCTTAATATACCCGCATTGCGCCGCGTCGCCGCCCGAAGGTCAAAACAGACATAAAATGTGCATTTTGTCATTCCAACAATTGGAATGTTCGCGAATATTCTTGTGATAAATCTTTTACTAAGTTTTAAATGCGAAAGTAGTTTTTATCTCCCACTCTTTCACGTCTAACCTTTGAAACAATCTTGTTTTATTGAAAATAAAGTAGGTATTAGAAAAAATCGACATATCTCACAACTACTCGTAGCTCCAATGGGACTCTAACTCAAGACCTTGAACTGTCCGGGCGAATGCTCTATCCAGTGTAAGGTCAGTGGGTTCGAGTCTCATCGGAACTAGTTTTCTAATACTTCATTTTCATTAATAAAAATTACATTGTGGAGTGGGATTCGAACCCGCGCCTCCGAGAATCCATACTTATATGGCTCGTGGCTTTTTACTATCACACATTTTTCCTATACTTACAAAATTGCATTGTGAGCGCATAAAAATAATATAAAATCTCAATATAGCTGTTTCATCTTAATCGATTGTTAAACATTTGTAAAAATGTTTCTTTCGGATGCGAGGATTTCCGCACATTGATGAAGCAACGCTGGCCTACAGCGTAACAAGTGATAGCAAAATTCGACGAGTCGTGTAGGCCTTTCGGTAGCTTAGTTGGTCAGAGCATCGGGCCGGATTCCCGGAGGCGTGGGTTCGAATCCCGACTGAAAGCTACTTATATGGCTCGTGGTTTTTTACTATCACACATTTTTCCTATACTTACAAAATAATCCTATTTTACTTATGTATTACTAAAATTAAAAATTCGAACGTTTATGTTATTACTCAATCAAAGCGAAACGGCTGAACATGGCTGGATGTAATTTGGCATAGAGATGATTAGGTATAGTACTTATAGAACTATATGTTGACCCAAGTTATAATTTATCACTACACATAATTAGGTAAAAAAACCCGTTCAGTGGCTTTTGCGTAAAAAGCGAACATACAAACAGACAAGCAGACAAAAATTTTAATATCTATCGTTTTGGGGTATATATTCTGTACTCATCACATAGCAGTAATTATTTCTAAAATATATTTCAAAAGATGTTCACTATCATGATAATATCAGCCACACGTCACCCAATGTGTTGTACAATCAGGGACAATTATTTTCGTGTGTCTAGTGCGTCGCCATTCACGCACAGACCTTTTTACTATTTGGTTATACTGTATTTAACTAGGGTAGTACAAAACATTAATAATAGGGTATTTGACTGTTGTTGAAATGTAGATATTTAAATAAGACATTCAGAAATAATTATTGAATAACAAATGTGAAAAAAGAAATTAAATCTCTTCGATCAACAATAACACCTAGTGTTGATCGAAGTTCAATCTGTATTATAACAAGCGAATTATGAGCTACTTAATTGTGACTCTATTGCTATCTCTTCGTAAAACGAAATTTTCTAAGGCGAGAGTATGATGGCGCTACTTGCATGTGACGTCATTGGCTTGTAGCGCTCTCCTTTGTATAATTAGAAAATTTGATGCTCTATATCGCTGAAAATATGCAAGATATTTCAAAATAAATACTTACCTATGTTGTGTTGCTAATATTTTTATAAACTTTTTATGTCAATAAAAAAGATATACAAATACCCTATTAGGGATAGCGTATGTATGTGAATGGCGAGTCTACTGTCATACGAAAAGAAAAGAGAAGTGGTTCACCGAATTCGACACTAACGGTTCGGAATATGGGCTGCCCCAGCTACCTGTCCGTAAATCCAGTAGTTTTTAGCAATCTTCAGCAGTAGCCGAAGCACGAAAAATTGTGTAATATAAACTTGTAACGATGTCGTTCGTTTCAGTCATTATGGATGGTTTAAAACTCCATAATGGCTGGAAACTCCATAGTTTTACATACTGGCCATTAATTTTATCGAATCCTATCCTGTTCTTACAATTCAAATTCAAAATCTTCGTTTCACGTGCCCTGTTCAGCATTTTTGATTCAGTTCTATCAAAACCACCAAGCCGTACAGAGCTCGCGGAGCATTACCAGTTTTTTATATCAGTTTAAATTGGTTGATTACAGTTATAATTAAGTGGAACCCTTGACCCTTGGAAAGGGGTAAGTTTTCATAGTCATACCTACTACTACCCACCTACCTACTTTTTGTTATTCATGTATTTTTTATCTTGTTGTTACAGTTTCGATTACTCCCTTTACAATAAAACAAGTCCCTATAAACATCTTTTTATTCATATCTATTATCAACAAATTGAATACTGGGCGGTGACTTCCGACGTTTCGGCTAGTGTACCGCTGGCCGACGAGGACGTCCCGTCACAAACTATTTATCTATCTAAATCCGTCAAAAGCTATCGAATTGATGCTGGCAAATATCTTATTGAATTCTTATAACGACCAAAAGAGGTGCTGATCTGCTGTATTATTGATCTATCAGCTCATGGAAGACTTCCTGAACTCGCTTTTTCTAACAATGTGCCCCGGTCTTATTTAAGTTTTGTAATAAACGAAATATATGTAGCTTACTTCCGCAAAACACAATATTATTATGCAAGATGCACCGCCCGCCCGCCCGCAAAAAATTGCACATGCACACCACGAAAATACCAGTGCACAATACCTGCATTTAGCAAGACAGCAATACACTTTGCACCTTTCACAATGGTTAGGGACTTCCGCCAAGTGACGCCTGATTCAATCAAATACTTATTTTAGTTTTGTTACCTTTAGTTTTTGTATACAGAGTGTAAAAAAGGGCAATAATATCCTGATGGCCGATTCTACAAATGAAGCCTAACAATTTTCCCAAAGAAACATAGGTCGAATTAAGAAAAAAATCTTCGTCCCATACAAAACTGCCGATCGACCTTAAACATGTTTACACCCATTTTTTTAATATACATAGTTACTATTTACTTTTCTAATTTACTTATTCTGATTGTTCGTAATTCTTTGTAACTCTTTGTTTTGTTTGCTAGGTTTAAACAGCGGTTTATCCCGCAAAGTAAAAAAAATATTTAAATCTATTAAATGATGCATGAACTCGCATAGAGCTTACCAAGAGAAAGCTTTAAGAGGTCGTTAGTAAAAACTTGTAAAAAACATATTTCACTCATTCGTAGAAGGTTTTAGTCAAATAATTAAAAGTTGTAAAAACGTGTAAAACACGTCTTATTTCACTCATTCGAAGAAGGTTATAGAAAAGTTCGAGTCAAAAATAATCTCATTAAAGTAGCAACTTTAACAGAACTATCGTTATAGCAATTTAATATCCGTATGACATACTTGACTGTATACACATTGTAGACACTGTCATTAGTGGCAATAACTCAATTGTTTGAAGTTCAAAGGTAATTGTTTAAGCGTTTAGTAAATTGTTCCACTTTGTGTAGGACAAGTATTCAAAGTTAATCTATACATACAAATAAATAAAATTGGAATGTCTTTTTGTAATATTAAAATAACCGCTTTTTACTACATGCATATGACTATATATACGGTACATATACCAAAATAACATTTTTTACAATTTTTGTCTGTCTGTCTGTCTATCTGTCTGTCTGTTTGTTATGGCTAATCTCTGAAAAATATAACATTCCCGCGGGATAACGTCGTGTAGTTCACGCGGACGAAGCCGCGGTCGCAAAGCTAGTACTTAAATAAAAGTATAGGCCATGAACCGGACGACGACGTTCCGTGGGCAAGCAGGCCCCCTACAAGGTGGACCGAGCGAGACGATCTGGTGGCGGTCGCGGGAAGCCGCTGGACGCAGGCAGTGCAGGACCGATCGTTGTGGAGATCCTTGGGGGAGGCCTATGCCCAGCAGTGGGCGTCGTACGGCTGAAATGATGATGATGGTGATATGCCATGACTTTCACCGTGTGGGCTATTCATTATAGGGTTATAAATTTTAGCAAAAACTTTTTTGAACCCAGCGAAACATTCCAGTAGTTTTTGAGTTTATTCGTTACAAAGAAAAAACAAAAGTACAAATCTTATCTCTTTATAATATTAGTATGCATTTTCAAAATGCAGTACTTGCGTATAATAAATTATTAAAAATATATATAATCGGTACCTATCTTTAAAGTTTAGCGTCATGGACAAATGAAGCAAAGGAAAACGCTCGTCTCGCGCTGCGTATGGAAAACTACTAAAGTACTACTAAGGTACTACTAAAAAAGTATATATTTATAATATATTTGCTTAATATTTCTAGTGTTCATATGTTTGTATCTTGTTCCTACGTGTGTGAATCTGTTATTGGCATTTATGTTTCTATGTTGTCTATACTATATATATACTATAATATACTATTATACTATAATATTATAAAGAGGAAAGATTTGTATTTATGTATGTAACGAATAAACTCAAAAAGTACTGGACCGATTTCGAAAATTCTTTCACCGTTAGAAAGCTACAGTCTTCCCGAGTGACATAGGCTATATTTTATCCCGATATTCCCACGGGAACGGGTAACACGCGGGTAAAACCGCGAGGATCCGCTAATCACTACATAGTATAAAACAAAGTCGCTTTCTCTGTCCCTATGTCCCTTTGTATGCTTAAATCTTTGAAACTACGCAACGGATTTTGATGCGTTTTTTTTAATAGATAGAGTGATTCAAGAGGAAGGTTTATATGTACTTTTTATCCCGATATTCCCACGGGAACGGGTACCACGCGGGTAAAACCGCGAGGATCCGCTAATTATTTATATTTGTATCTAAGTAGCTGTTGATTCACTGAAAAGTAAAAATAAAAATAAAATATGAACCCATGCATAAAAAGAAACGGAAGGTAACTCTTTTTTTTCAGCTTTACTGTCAAATACATTTCCTTAGGAACCAAAAGCCAATAAAAGAATCAGGCGCTTTTTATACGCACCCATCCCTCACACACCAAAATATATTAACATCCCCCAATAAAGAACAACACAAATCTATAAAACGTAGCATCAGCTAATAACCACAATCATAGCCCGAGGGGTGGGGATGGAAATAAAAAAATCGTAAATGTCGCCCTCTGTCGGCGGCAGTCGTAAACCGGCGGTATGATTATTGTTGACATTTTACCACGTGGATATTGCGTGATCAAAGGACGCTTACTGGGTTATGTAACACGTGCAATGTGAAGTTTAATTCAATGAGCAGTTATGTTTTTAACTCCGGCAATATGGTGCAGTTAGCTGCTTCTTGCGTTTATACCCAGGACCCAGTTCAGTGGGAATATAGGGGAAAATAAATAAATAAATTAATACGTACACCGGGGATTCACTCACTTTGATTCGAGTGACTTTGTTAAAAACGCTTGTTTCACTAAATTATTATTTTTCCATTTTTATTTAACTGACCTATGGTAACTTATTTAAAACTTTACTTTTTGCATTAACAATGCATTTTTATTATTCAAAAATTTTAAATGAAATAATAAGAAAAAATCGACCCGTCTCACAACCAGCACCGATGGGACACATATTGTTCAAATGCCAAACTGTTTAGTATGTACTTACTGAACTGTTTGAAGTCGGTGCCAAGCCAAAAAGAATAAGAACGAATTAAACTGAGTGAAATAACAAACATTTAAAAAAATCCCGGTCCCAAGCGTGAGGTGTAGGACGTATTTACCTCGAATACCTATTAGACTTGGCATCGACTTCAAACAGTTCAGTAAGTACCAAGATAAGTTAGAAAAAGTCACGAATTTTCGTCCTTTGAATTAAAAAAAATATTTTTTTTTTCGTTTTTCATTTTTTTGTTTGTTTATTTTGTTTGAAGATTCTTTTTAAAGGCGGTTACATTCTTTTTAAACGATTTTAAGTGAAAATTCGTTAGAGTTAACCAGTTATCTGGCCGTAGTTATCTCCAAGGAAAAAGGGAAAACTTCGTGCACTATTTGTGATGGGTAAAAAATTTTAAACTCGCGTCAGGATCACGTGACCGTCAGATCGTGAGATCGTAAGACGGACACGTGACCACTTTTACAATGTCATTAGAATACGAAGGCAAATTTCGCCATTGTTTCTAAAGTTGTGATAGCTTAGAAAACAAGCGGCATTGAAGCCAAAAGACCTTGGTTCAAATCCAGTCTATATTTTTTTTTGTCAAATTCCTTTTTTTTCTGAAAGAGTCTTGGGAGCCCTTTTCACTTCTGCCGGCACTCCCGGAGTGCAACCCGTTGTTTTTTTATTTAAGGCACAATTTACAGACAACAATTTAGAATACCTACACATGAAATAACAAAACTTAAAATAAAAACAAAGCTATACCTGTGCCCAATTGCAAATGTGCACAGCTTTAGCAATTATCTATCCACAATACAATTAATTTTAAGTTAATTTAGTTTAAGTACAAAACAATATAAAAAACAATTAAAAGTTAGGAATTTGATTGAATCAGGCGTCACTTGGCGGAAGTCCCTAACCATTGTGAAAAACGAAATATATGTAGCTTACTTCCGCAAAAAAAAAAACACTATATGCAAGATGCACCGCCCGCCCGCCCGCAAAAAATTGCACATGCACACCACGAAAACACCAGTGCACAATACCTGCATCTAGCAAGACAGCAATACACCTTGCATCGTCACCGATTAGACTACTCTACACGTGTTTCGCCCCAACCCGGGGCATCCTCAGGAGATAGTTTGTGCTAGTTCGTGAGAAAAACCAACGCCAAATGATGTGCACTGGTGTTTTCGTGGTGTGCACGTGCAATTTTTTGCGGGCGGGCGGACGGTGCATCTTGCATATTGTGTTTTTTGCGGAAGTAAGCTACATATATTTCGTTTTTCACAATAATTAGAAGTTATGCGGGAACAGATGAACATACATACATACATACATACCGGTCAAAATCGTAACCCTTTCTTTTTTTGCTTTGCCGTAGTCCGGTAAAAATCATAATAGGTACATATTTGAAAATGGTATTAGAAAATGCAAAATGTAAAAATAATTTTAATACTTACATAATATGAAAAATAACACACAGTCATAAACACTACGAAGACATTATTTGATCGGATTGCCGTATCGCCATTAGTGACTTTTTGAAAGCAGGAATACTACAGTTAAATAATTCACAATCGGAACAAATTTCATTTAAGGCACACACATTCTAAAGAGGGGATTATTTTGTGAAACATTTCGTGGAATGCGCACAGACCGAGTACCGAGACCGGGCACCCTGAACTGTAGTATTTCATTGATTTGCTTTCATTTAATTTATCATGTTTCATAGAAGGAATAATCCATGAGTAACCCTATCGATGGATAACATAAAAGTACCGGCTGTTGTTTTTCGAACTTTAGCCGGTTCAATAAGATGAGTATGGGAAGCTTTCTATGCAGTTTTGGTTCTTGTCAAAAATAAAGGAATGATTACATTCCGGAACGAATATTTTCCCTTCATGTCCAATAACTTTGGGACGCCTTGTATAACGCCTTGTATATATGTATACACCACTAGTTTTAATGAGTACAGAGATTTTAAGGGGTGATGGTGTCCATCAATACGATCAATTTTTACTATGGGGCATACAAAAGTACCAAACAAAGTACTCCAACATCGACTCGACTGAAATGTTTTCACATGATTCCAACACAAGTTAGTATTCAACAAATATTTAATGAGTTTCTCTACACAATGACATAACGTTTACTCGCGGCTTTCAACGCGTTAATAAATTATCTAATAAACAGGTGTTTGAATATGTAATGACATTTACAGCTTTCCACTTAGTATTGCTACTTCTGTCGTTATGAATGTTGCATCTTGCATCGGATTAAAGGAAGTACTTAAATAACGACCACCGTGGTCGAGTGGTGTACGCACCGGTTTTCGAGGTGCCGCTATCTCTGAGGTTCCGGGTTTGATTCCCGGCCGGGTCAATGTTGAAACGTACTTCCAGTATTTTCTCAGTTATGATTTGCAATTGTTTTAACACAGGTGTTTCAGTTACTTTAATTATTAAGGTTGAAGCAATGTAGGTATGTAAGGGTGTCCAATGTATGTTTATCTAAAATGTTAATATATTGTTAATATAAACAGGGTTAATTTTTTAACACCATGCAAATTTTTAAGCTCATCTCAGAATCGGTAAGTGAACCACTTTCTTCTAGAAATATGGTTCGAAATACGACAAAAAACTTTTTGACTTCCCGTAATAAATCGATCGCGTGATCAGTCTGATTTGTATGAAGTGGCAAATACTTTATGTCATATTTCGACCCATATTTGTAAGGGAAAGTTGTTCACTTACAGATTCTGAGACGAGCTTCAAAATTTGGGTGGTGTTCAAAAATTACCCCTGTATTATAGTACTCTACGCTACACGTGTTTCCTCCCACGTGAAGTACCTTTAGCTATTATGATGTGTTATACCTAAAGTATGGTGCGTTTTCACAGGTAGAAAGATTTACTTAACCGCCTCAGTAGTCTAGTGTTACGCAGCACTGATGTCAGACCCAGAGGTGCCTGGTTCGAATCGCAGTGGGATGGGGGTTCATATTGTAATCCGTTTCGTTGGTGGTAGGGTTGTCGTAATTGAGTAATCAGCCAAATCCGTTCATTTATTTATTTTATTTTATAGTAAAGCACTGCTACATGATACATATTACAATATTTAACAAAAACAACTTAATTCACAAAAATATCTGATATGCATCACAATTATTAGCGTGCATATCTCTTATAACATATAATCGCAAACGAAAACAGTTCAAACTTTAATTACGCAAAACTACCTATTGACTAAAATATTTTAACAACTTATCCTTAAATACATTAAAACTGTCATTAAAGATGTCTAGATCCTCAATTTGATTACACAAATTATTATATTCCTGACAAATTCGCACCACGGGAGATTGGAGACCAAGATTAGTTCTCGAAAACGGTAAGGCAAATAACTTGCGTATGCGTTGTCTAGGATACCTACCAGGAACCTGCAATGAGATGCTAGATAATAAATGACTACAGCAAATACCACCATTAATAATTTTATAAAGAAGTTTTATAAAGAAGTAAAGAATTTTATTCAGCCGTTTTTACTCAATCACGCCAAAACGGCTTAACGGATTTAACTGAAGACACAGATACTTTGTAGCCTGGAGAGGACCATAGGCTACTTTTTACCCCAAAGATCTAAACAAACATCCAAATATCTAAACTTTCACGTCACCTTGAAGAAAGTTTTTTTTTGTAAAAAGTGTATTTCCAGCTATAGTTTATTTCTATGGTAATCTTTCCATCTTAGGATTTTGTAAAAGTAATTCCAAGCAAACTGAAAAGTATTAATATTCAGTTTCATTACAGACGAAGTTACAGACGGACAGGCCCTTACTAAAATCTTGACTTAAAGATTGATTGATTAGAAGTTAATAAAAAAAAAGTTATTGAATAAATTTACATTATGCTACCAGACTAAAATATAAATCCAGGCTCAGATCAGATCTAGCCACAAACCGCCATCCATCCACACCCAAACAGGGTCCGGCCTACATCCAGACTCGAGAGACGTCTGTCCCCCCCTCCCCCCTCCAGACCGTCCGGCGCCGACCAAGGTTGTCTGAGAGGTTAACTCGCGTGTTCCGGCTAACATGGGCTTTCTGCATCTTTCGAGGGTTTGGATCCTCTAGTTCTTTGAATCAACTTAATTTAACATCACTAGAACCGAGTTACCGAGAAATATGGATTCTAATTTATTAAGTAACTAGCTTCCCGCCCGCGGCTTCGCCCGCGTGGACTACACGACATTATCTCGCGGGAATTTGATTTTTTTTCGGGATAAAAAGTAGCCTATGTTCCTCTCCAGGCTACAAAAGTATCTGTGTCCCAAATTTCAGCCAAATCCTTTAATCCGTTTTGGCGTGATTGAATAACAAACATCTAAACATCCAAACATCCTTATTCATCCATAAGGAAGGCCAGTGCCCCAGCAGTGGGGACATTAAATGGCTGATTATGATGATGATGAAACATCCAAATATCCTAACATTTAAACTTTCGCATTTATAATATTAGTAGGATTGCTACGCCCTTGCAGGGTCATAACTGTGTCTATTATGTATTGTAACATCTTTTTCTCTAACAAAATGATGCAATAAAGAACTTTGAACTTTGTTATTCCACCGAGGCCATACAGTTATGAATAAATCTTTAAATATCTCCTTCGGAAGTTCTAAATTTATTCTGATATTATTTTATCCCTATAGCACTCACCTACTTATTGTTATTATGTTATTAATTTTCTCTTACACACAAATAGGGGCAATTTTTAACCCCCTACTGGAAAAAGAGGGACGTGTCGATGTATCAGCTGTCTGTCTATATGTCTGTGGCTTCTTAGCTCCTGAACGAATGAAACGTGAACGTTTTGTTTGAAAGCTGACCTGATCGAGATGGATCTTAGCTACAATTTGTATAATCTGTTCAGACGTTTCAAGGTCATGAGCTCTTTTTGTAAACTGCAGTAGAAATCTTAGCGTTAGCAAGAAGAGCAGGACAGCAAAAAGAGAGGCGTTATAAGCGTTGATGTTAGGGTCCCCCGACCGAGAAATGAATTTATTTTTAAGGTATTTAAAATAGGCTATATTTTATCGGGTACCCGAAGGTACCCCGCGGGTGAAACCGCAAGGATTCGCTAGTACAGTATACATTTGTACAACTTTGAATGTTTTCAAGTTGTAATGGCAAACTAATTTAGTAAAAAAACGTGACTTGCACCTTCATGTTTTCTATGGTATATAAAATAGTAGACAATTTACTAAAAGATATACTAACGCTATATTTTATCCCGATATTCCCACGGGAGCGGGTACCACGCGGGTGAAGCCGCGAGGATTCGCTGGTACGGTATACATTTGTACGACTTTGAATGTTTTCAAGTTGTAATGGCAAACTAATTCAGTAAAAAAAATCGTGACTTGCTTCTTCATGTTTTTTATGGTATATAAGATAGTAGACAAATTACTAAAAGATATACCTACCTACTAAAAATAAACAAAACGGTCTTTATCTTGAATGACATAGTTCTTCAAGACGAGACTTTATTTAGTTTGGTTATTCTATAGTAAGTGATTTATAGCCCGTAGTGGGACAAACGAATAAAGCCTAAATGGAAATTTCCTTTACCCCTCATTGTAATTGAGAGATATCCTGACTATTACTAAGAGTCAGCTGTTTGCTTATCGTTCGCTTATTCTGAAGTTTATATGTTAAAACTAAAAAGAGTAATCTTAATCATATAATTTTTTTCTGGTTCTCATTCTGTTGTAGGTATAATTATAATTACAAAATTAGGCCTTCGATCTTGATAATTATACGCTTGAAAAATTAAGTAGCTACTAATCGCCCAGTTTATAGTTGCTCTATCGGACATTAGTGGCAATCAAATTATAACTACATGTTTAACACATTTTTAGTAAGAGGTCAAGGTCACGCCCACCTTCAAAGTTACACTACCAATCCTACTTCCTACTAATATTATAAATGTGAAAGCTTAAGGGCACGTACCTCCAAATTATCGAAATCAATCTATTTTTCATTCAAAAGTAAACTATCAAATATTGATACAGTTTCTTAATGAAATCAACATGGGCTTAGATAATTGGTGTGAATCCGATCCCGTGGGAATATCGGGATAAAAAGTACATATAAACCTTCCTCTTGAATCACTCTATCTATTTAAAAAAACGCATCAAAATCCGTTGCGTAGTTTCAAAGATTTAAGCATACAAAGGGACATAGGGACAGAGAAAGCGACTTTGTTTTATACTATGTAGTGATTATTATTATTCTTTATTATGAGCAGATAAAAATATAATGTTGAAGTTTGATAAACGATCTTGATTATTTTGTGGCTAGAAACACGATATTCGTATCGTAACCCGACAATAAAAAAATTCAAAAACAAAGAAAATTTTCATAATTTTTATATTTTTTTGGTATACTTAGATTATTAATCTCTCACTCACGAATAATATATAGAAAAATAGGTAATGACATATTGTAGACTATTCTCAGGCTACTTTTTCAAAAAGTGAATTTATGCTCAAAATAACAACAAAAACATTGAAAAAATGAAAAACTGAGGTTATTTTCATTACTCTTCACACGTAAGAAAAAAGACAAAGACAGAGTTTTTGGAAGATCCTGCCCTTAAATGTTTGGAGGTTTGGATGTTTGTTGCTCAATCCTACTAATATTATAAATGATTTATTGCTCAATCACGTCAAAACGGCTGAAATTTGCGACACAGATACTTAGTAGTCTGGAGTAGAACATAGGCTACTGTTTATCCCGGAAAAATATCACACTCTCGCGGGATAACGTCTAGTTTCATATTTTGTACCGTGTTGAAGAAGAGCGCGCTAAAGTTATACGCTTGTTGTGTTTCTCAATGCATTATGTTTTCTTTTTGTCATAATCAGAGACGTAGTTAGGGAGTCATAGGGCAAGTCCGAAACTTTCTCATTCCTTCCACTCTGCACTTCCAATCTGCACTACCGGTAGTGCAGATTGGAATTTTTTGTCCTATCTGCACTACTGTACTACTAGCTGTCAAACCGGTAGTGTCGTTAGGAATTATTTCTTCCCTTTTGCTCTACTGTGTAGTAGTGCAAAATCACTACATAGTAACAAAGTCGCTTTCTCTGTCCCTATGTCCCTTTGTATGCTTAAATCTTTGAAACTACGCAACGGATTTTGATGCGTTTTTTTTTAATAGATAGGGTGATTCAAGAGGAAGGTTTATATGTACTTTTTATCCCGATATTCCCACGGGAACGGGAACCACGCGGGAATTATAAAGAGCATTACTTTTTCATTCCCAACTGCACTACCGGTAGTGCAGATTGGTAGTGCAGAGTGGAAGGAATGAACTTTCTTACTTAGAGAGGAAGTGAACTATATTCATTTGTTATTGTATCAAAATCTTTTAAATGTGGTAGGTACTAAACATCACAGTTATTTGTTGTTACAAACTATCGTCATAACATAGCATACCTAATACATAATAATGTACCTAACGTGTTTTGATTATTAACACATTAGATATTAAAATTTTAAATGTAGGTATGTTTCTTACATTGGTTTTCTCTTTATAGACATTTCAGTAGGTAGCGTTGAAGTCTGTCATTACGTACCGTCTATTATTTAGCTTTTAACTTTTCCATAAATCGATATTTTAATAAAAAAAAATAAAAAAAACGGCCTGCGGTTGTTGAAGTTAAGCAACTTTCACAATGGTCTGTCAAGGGATGGGTGACCAAAAATTTATTAGGTATCTGCTTCGGAAGGCAAGTTAAACCGTTCTTCTCGGCTCCATTTACAGTCGTTAATACCCACCAATCCGCATTGGACCCGTGTCGTAGGTCATGTCCCATTCTCCTTATCCATCCATAAGGAAGGCCTGTACTCCAGCAGTGGGGACATTAAAATGAATGATGATGATTTAAAAAACAAAAAAATCGCTCCCTAGACTTTAAAAAAAGAAGGAATTTAACAAAGAATGAAAAAATACGGACTGGATTTAAGCCGAGGTCTTCTGGCTTCAATGCCGAAATTGGCGAAATTTGTCTTCGTATTCTAATGACATTGTAGTCACGTGTCCGTCTTACGAAATTTTCGATCTGACGGTCACGTGTCCCGACGCGAGTTTAACATTTTTTACCCATCACAAAAAGTGCACAACGACGCTTAAGAAGTTTTCACTTCAAAAATATTGTGATAATTCAAAAATGAAATGTAAGTTTTGTAAAAGTAAATTCTGCTGCAGCAGATGGCGTCAAGTTTCGACACGATGAGTAACAAACAACGTATAACTCAAAAGAACTGCGTAATTATTCCCTGAATCTTGTTCAACCCTATGTTACCTAATAAGTCCTGGGTGCCTACCATCAACTCTTATTGCGGTTTTGTCTAGGACCTAAACTGATCTGCTTCGCTTATTCGTACCACGACAGCTTAATATCAATGTCAGCGATTGATCATTCAATGACATTTCACAGCCGCTAAGCTGTCAAGATCTCTTATTTGACTTATGACTCGGCCAAGCTAACATGACACCTGCAGGTTTTACCCGTCCCTCTCACTCTCCGGGCATGACAGAATCGAGTGAAAGAGACAGGTAGAAGAAATAAGGACACAAATCGTTCGGTCATTCCATGGCCCGCTATTATTTCTCGGCTGCTTGCGTGCAACGAGTGAGATAGAAGATGGCTTTGGTCATTCACATTTAGCAATTCATTTGCGATCCAGTTTTTAGAAGGTCAATAGTACGAAAGAAAGCAATTCATTTTAGGAACCTATTCTGCATCGCGCTATTTTTGAATCGCTGTCTTAAAGTTGATGGTAGGCACCCTGGAACCCATTGCAATTCCGTACCGAACTTTCACTTGACATTTTAAAATTTTATTTCATCGTTTTATTTTAAGCTTATTATTACAGAATGAGAGTAATTAGGTACATTCTTTGAAAGCATAATCTTGGAACAACTTGTCATTATTGAAAAATTGAACATGAAGTATTTTAGAAAAAATCGACCCGACTCGCAACCAGCGAGGATAGCAAAAGGTCGTGGGTTCGAGTCCCATCGAAGCTGGTGGTGAGACGGGTCGATTTTTTAAAAATACTTACTTCATTTTCAATTTTTTATAAAAAAAGTAAAAATTTAAATAACTTGTCATTAATCAGAATTGGTAAATGCCCACCCGATTACCGATAAATCAACTATTTATATAGTATTCAGCCATATTAGGATTTGTTGTTTGTCCATTAATATGCCATTAAAAGGTTCCCAATACAATGAAGCGATCAAAACACCATTACACATAATAATGTAGCGTTGCGTCGCTCGCTACTATCCTCCTTTCATATAATTCGAAACTATTTGTCAAATTTTTATGAGTCTGCAAAATAATATTAAAAATGTCATGTCGTTGCCATGACATTGTTTTTTGTGTGTTTAGACCATAAAGTTAATATACCTAACGGAATAGAGGAACAACCACGAGCTGTCAAACGAAACCGAAATTGGATCGCATTTGTGTGTGTAAAATTGTTTATGTATGCGTGTCAGTGATGTGCGTCATGTCGCTTTTCAGATTAATATCGATATCGATAATATTAAATAGTTACAGTAATAAATAAATATATATTGGACACGATCACATTCATTGTTCCAATACCAAGGTATAGTAGCTTAAGCACTAGTATTATGGAAATTAGAAACAACGATGGGTAATTACCACATACACCCAGACCCGAGGAAATATTGAAAAATTAGTTTTCAACATTTACCTGACCTGGGGGGCTACCGGCTAAAAAATATGGGTATGGGTATCGGCTTCAACTGTCACTTGAATTCCTTATTTTGATAGATTTTTGCTGCTTTGTTCTGTTGAACGTTGCTAGCTAGCTATCATTATACCCGAAGTCACAAAACAAATAACTTATAGTAGCTATTTTTTTTTACAAAATTGACTTAAAGTTTAACGTATGAGTTATGCGGTAGCCCCCCTGGGGGGCTACTGGCTAAAAAATATGGATATGGACATGGGTTTCAACTGTCATTTGAATTTCTTATTTTGATAGATTTTTGCGGCTTTGTTCTGTTGAACGTTGCTAGCTAGCTATCGTTATACCCGAGCGACGTCACAAAACAAGGAACTGATTGTAGCTATTTTCTTTATAAAATTGACTCGGCCACGGAGGTCGTCTAATAATATTATTATTCCCTTTATTACATTTTAAATACTTACAAAATTATATTTCTAAACATTAAATTTTTACAATGTATAACACTAAAAAATATAACATTTAAAAATACAAAAATGCAGTTCCCCAACGGCAGCAAGATCAAGGTCCCGGCTACCGATGGCTATATTATTATTCCCTTTATTACATTTTAAATACTTACAAAATTATATTTCTAAACATTAAATTTTTACAATGTATAACACTAAAAAATATAACATTTAAAAATACAAAAATGCAGTTCCCCAACGGCAGCAAGATCAAGGTCCCGGCTACCGATGGTTAAGGATCCAGAGACAGGAACCTTCTCACTATACGGGCCGTGTCCAGAAGTACTGCCTTCTGCATCCGACTCCCGATCCATCCACCTAACGCGAGCCTCTTAAGGTGTTTATCGAGGCTCTTGGCTATCAGCCCATGGGCAGATATGACTATCGGAACAACAATTGCTGAATCAATGTCCCACATGTCGACAATCTCGTGTGCTAAATCAAGATATTTGTTTTCTTTATCTTTTTCAGCTTTCACAAGGTTGTCGTCATGGGGAACAGTGACATCAACAATTATTGCGCGGCGTTCGTGTCGATCTATCAATACAATATCAGGCTTATTAGCTACAATAGTCCTGTCTGTAATGATAGATCGATCCCAATACAATGTGGCATGGCTATTTTCAAGGACCTGTTCTGGTGCATACCTGTAGTACGGTACCTCGGATGCCACAAGACTATGTTTCAGAGCAAGTTGTTGGTGTATTATCCTGGCCACTTGGTTATGTCTATGCAAATACTCGCCGTTTGCGAGACGAGAACAACCGGAGATTATATGCCTAAGGGATTCACCCGGACGATGGCACGCTCGGCAAATATCCACTGTGCCATCTCTTAGGATATACTTTCGGTAGTTATTCGTCATCACAACCTCATCCATAATTGCACAGACAAAACCTTCGGTTTCACCAAAAAGATCACCGAAACGGAGCCAGGATACTGAGGCTAATAAATCTACGTCGGGCCCATGGAGAGCCCGATAGAATCTGCCGTGTAACTCCTTGCTTTGCCACACAGCGCTGCGGTCGGACGTACTAAGTACTACAGGTTTGCGCCAGTTTTCTTTTGCTAAAAATAGAGGAGTCAGTCCATTGTCAACAGCAACTACATCTCTATGAGGCCCCATATCGACTTGGAGAAAATACTCCCTAAGATTGCATATCTCGCGGTTATGCAATGTCTTAGCATTTAAGAAGCCACGACCACCGCACTTCCGCGGGATATACAATCTCATGGTCGATGAACGTGGGTGATGCATGCGATGTGCTGTTAGCAATGTACGAACTTTTCTATCCAGGGCATCCAGTTCAGTTTGAGTCCATTTAAGTATGCCAAAGGAATACATCAGTACCGGCATGACCCATCCATTGTATGCGCGAACCTTGTTTCCGCCAGACAAAAGACTTTTAAGGACTTTTGAGAGGCGCCCCAAGAAACGCTCACGCAACGACTGTTTCATGTCAGCATCGTTGATGCCTAATGCCTGTGACATACCTAAATATTTATAGGTTTCGTTAACGGAGAGAGATCTAACATTAATAGAATCCGAGAGTTGTATACCCGTGGATTCCATTATCTGACCACGCTTTACATGCATGACTGCACATTTGTCCACACCAAATTCCATTTTAATGGCATTACTGAAAGCTTCAGTAACCTTCAGTAGCGCTGTCAAATGAGAACTGCTATGGGCAAATAGTTTCAGGTCATCCATGTATAGCAGGTGTGATATTACTTGACCATTTCTCCGTAAACGGTAGCCTAATCCTGAACTCTCGAGAAGTGTACTCAGAGGGTTCAAGGCCAGACAGAACCACAATGGACTCAGACCGTCACCCTGGAAGATACCTCGCTCTATTTTTATAGGGTCGCCCTGACCTAGAACCCGTCGAGATCCTGGATAGAAAAGGACCGTTCTCCATTTTCGCATGCACGATATCAAGAAAGTGCGTAGAGTTGTATTTATTTTATACAACTCCAGCACCCTCATGAGCCACGAATGCGGCACGGAATCATAGGCCTTCTTATAATCTATCCAGGAAGTCGACAGGTTCTTTCGGTTTCGACGAACCTGTTGGTTAATAGCCATGTCAATGAGGAGTAGCTCCTTAGTACCACGGGCCCCATTCCTACATCCATTTTGAGAGGCGAACATAATAGAATTTTGATCAATGTGTTTATTAATTTTCGACCTCAAAATGGACGTAAGAATTTTATAAATTGTTGGTAGACAGGTGATAGGTCTATAGTTTTTGGGGTCCGCAGTACTACCAGATTTATGGAGCAGATGGGTTATGCCTGTTGTCATGAATTCTGGAAGCGATCGAGATAATAAAGCACATTGAAATTGAGATGCTAAGCAAACGTGCGAGCTAGGTAACCATTTATACCAGAAATTGTGCAGTCCATCCGGGCCTGGAGATTTCCAGTTGGGTAAGGAACGAACTGCACAAACTACGTCTTGGTAGTCAATGGTTACTTCATTCATATCAGGTATAAGCTCACACGAACGCTCAACATCCCCCATCCACGCGCCTTCAGAGTGAGTGACAGGCACGGACCAGATGTTGTGCCAGAAAGAAATCATGGCATCATCATCCGGCCGATGCATATCAGTATCACTCTGATCCGATTGCTCCCAGGATGCATAAACACGTCGTTGATCTCTCTCGAACATGCGGTTCTGAGTAAAGCGATCGACGTATGATCGTGGCCGAGTGGTGTACGCACCGGTTTCGAGGTGCCGCTATCTCTTGAGGTCCCGGGTTTGATCCCTGGGGGGTACCGCGTAACTTTATGGATATGAACTTCATACGTTTTTTGAAATTTTAAGTCGATTTTATAAAGAAAATAGCTACAATCAGTTCCTTGTTTTGTGACGTCGCTCGGGTATAACGATAGCTAGCTAGCAACGTTCAACAGAACAAAGCCGCAAAAATCTATCAAAATAAGAAATTCAAATGACAGTTGAAACCCATGTCCATATCCATATTTTTTAGCCAGTAGCCCCCCAGGGGGGCTACCGCATAACTCATACGTTGAACTTTAAGTCAATTTTGTAAAAAAAAATAGTTATTTGTTTTGTGACTTCGGGTATAATGATAGCTAGCTAGCAACGTTCAACAGAACAAAGCAGCAAAAATCTATCAAAATAAGGAATTCAAGTGACAGTTGAAGCCGATACCCATACCCATATTTTTTAGCCGGTAGCCCCCCAGGTCAGGTAAATGTTGAAAACTAATTTTTCAATATTTCCTCGGGTCTGGGTGTATGTGGTAATTACCCATCGTTGTTTCTAATTTCCATAATACTAGTGCTTAAGCTACTATACCTTGGTATTGGAACAATGAATGTGATCGTGTCCAATATATATTTATTTATTACTGTAACTATTTAATATTATCGATATCGATATTAATCTGAAAAGCGACATGACGCACATCACTGACACGCATACATAAACAATTTTACACACACAAATGCGATCCAATTTCGGTTTCGTTTGACAGCTCGTGGTTGTTCCTCTATTCCGTTAGGTATATTAACTTTATGGTCTAAACACACAAAAAACAATGTCATGGCACACAGCCTTCTCTATTGTTCTTCTACAAGCCATGCTATTAGGTTTGACAACGTCGCATTTTTCGTTGGGTGTGAACCGATTTAAGGCCTGTCGCATATTATACGATTTTTTCTGTCAGATAGTTTTGTTGTAGACTCCGCATACTATCAGAATTCTGACGTGTCGTGACGTCCGCTTCTAATGAGTCTCGGATGCAAACGATCGGACGGCAAAATTCTGATCAGAAATTCGGTGGGCGCGCTCTCAATACATGTGTACTAGACCCCGCACACCTATCAGAAATTCCCATAAGATGTCAAGTCGAGTGGACGCGGACGCACGTGTGCACTTTGTACGGCAAGACAGTTCATCAAACGATCTGACTGACATTCGATACAATAAAAAGAAATATCTGGAAAGTTTCTCATTTTTGCGTGTGTCATTTAAATAGAATACCTCTGTACCAAATTTCATTGAAATTGGTGTAGTAGTTTAGGCGTGATAACTTTCATCCCCTATTTTAACCCCTTACAGCCCTTTTTTTGGTTTAGTAGTTTAGGCGTGATTGCGTAACACACAGACAGTTTCTTTCGCATTTATAATTTTAACTAGGGATTATAGGCTGATTGACGAAGTTTTCGACACTCATTCTGAAGTAGCAAAAATTTTTTTTTGGATATGCTCTCAATTTCAGAAACATTGTACTTATGTATGTAAATTTCCTAGTGTCATCCTATCACTCCACAGTGGATGGATGCACCCAATATTGCTTTTTTTCGCTGTCGTCTTTGGATTCTAAAGGCAAGAGCACATACCACAACACAACCCGCCTCTTCGAAATCCATAAATCCATGTTGATGACTGACTTGACTGCGAAAAAGTTGTATCGCTGTCGCTCCCGCGTGCGGTCTCGTGTGCGCATCTTTTTAATCGCGGCGAGGAGACGGCAATAGAGACAAATAAATTGCCGTGTAAATAAGTGCGGTGACAAAGACAAATAAATTGCCGTGTAAATAAGTGTGCGCGCTAGCCCTAAGTTGAAGTTTTAACAGAAAATTGGGAAAATTTTATGAATCCTTACCTTGTTTAATAGTACACGCTATCAATATAATGCTTAATGATGATTTCATAAGGAAAAGCATATAATTTCTTCAAATTTACTTTAAAATCCACTGAGATCACAACAAACCAAGCACCAAAACAACCGTTTATTTTAAAATGACACTTGTGTATTATCCGACTAAGTTTGCTTTGTAGGAAGTTGTGACGAGCATAAATACTTCCTTAACGCGAACGCAAATAGAACGCATAATATTAACCACTAGTTATGGTTGGTCAAGTTGCCCCATAGGTTTCCATAGCATCTGCTTATTTTTAACTAGGTCGGGTTACCTCTAACCAAATGTTCGGTCTACGCTTAGGTTCACAAGCGACGTTGCCAAACCGCCATAGCATGGCTTGTAGTAAAGGAGGCTGTGCATGGCAACGACATGACATTTTTAATATTATTTTGCAGACTCATAAAAATTTGACAAATAGTTTCGAATTATATGAAAGGAGGATAGTAGCGAGCGACGCAACGCTACATTATTATGTGTAATGGTGTTTTGATCGCTTCATTGTATTGGGAACCTTTTAATGGCATATTAATGGACAAACAACAAATCCTAATATGGCTGAATACTATATAAATAGTTGATTTATCGGTAATCGGGTGGGCATTTACCAATTCTGATTAATGACAAGTTATTTAAATTTTTACTTTTTTTTATAAAAAATTGAAAATGAAGTAAGTATTTTTAAAAAATCGACCCGTCTCACCACCAGCTTCGATGGGACTCGAACCCACGACCTTTTGCTATCCTCGCTGGTTGCGAGACGGGTCGATTTTTTCTAAAATACTTCATGTTCAATTTTTCAATAATGACAAGTTGTTCCAAGATTATGCTTTCAAAGAATGTACCTAATTACTCTCATTCTGTAATAATAAGCTTAAAATAAAACGATGAAATAAAATTTTAAAATGTCAAGTGAAAGTTCGGTTCGGAATTGCAATGGGTTCCAGGGTGCCTACCATCAACTTTAAGACAGCGATTCAAAAATAGCGCGATGCAGAATAGGTTCCTAAAATGAATTGCTTTCTTTCGTACTATTGACCTTCTAAAAACTGGATCGCAAATGAATTGCTAAATGTGAATGACCAAAGCCATCTTCTATCTCACTCGTTGCACGCAAGCAGCCGAGAAATAATAGCGGGCCATGGAATGACCGAACGATTTGTGTCCTTATTTCTTCTACCTGTCTCTTTCACTCGATTCTGTCATGCCCGGAGAGTGAGAGGGACGGGTAAAACCTGCAGGTGTCATGTTAGCTTGGCCGAGTCATAAGTCAAATAAGAGATCTTGACAGCTTAGCGGCTGTGAAATGTCATTGAATGATCAATCGCTGACATTGATATTAAGCTGTCGTGGTACGAATAAGCGAAGCAGATCAGTTTAGGTCCTAGACAAAACCGCAATAAGAGTTGATGGTAGGCACCCAGGACTTATTAGGTAACATAGGGTTGAACAAGATTCAGGGAATAATTACGCAGTTCTTTTGAGTTATACGTTGTTTGTTACTCATCGTGTCGAAACTTGACGCCATCTGCTGCAGCAGAATTTACTTTTACAAAACTTACATTTCATTTTTGAATTATCACAATATTTTTGAAGTGAAAACTTCTTAAGCGTCGTTGTGCACTTTTGTAGTGTGTGGTGTGACCATCAGTAGTATTGTCAAAAAAATACACATTTCTTGTAGCTAGTGTGTAAAAAAACACTACAATTGAACTACAATTGAAACACGTTTGAAACACGATTATGACTTAACGTTAGCAGGCTTGGCCCCCAGTTTGTGTGTGTACGACTGTAATGGCAGGAGTTTGAATAAGGTTATTACTGTGGCTAGGCAGCCAATTAAAAGGCCGGCAATCCACAGATATTCAATTTATTAAGTTAACTATAAAACCTGCAGGAAATTCCTTACAGGTTTTATAATGGCAATAAAAGTAGGGCTTAACAATTTAATAATAATTTTAATTTAAAGGTGAGCCGAAACAAATCAAATATTTTTTATATTGACGTCTAAACCATAAAGTTAATATACCTATCGGAATAGAGAAACAAAGGGCTGAGCGAGCAGGATGTCACTAGCAACAACACTGTGAGATAAAAGGAGATGCGTGATGCGAAGTAACAGAACCGTTTTTGGCTACTGTTTGACAGTTCGTCAGCACTTATCAGCACGCTGAGAATTTAGGTATTTTAATTTTTTCGGATTTTACGTGCAATCTTAGATATTTTTAGCCAATATTGATATGGAAACATGGTGACTTGCTCAGTTATTGATTGTTGTACAACACAATGAAATAATCCCGCAAAATGTTCAGTTCACAGGTAAATTATTCCAAACCGACACCTCCCTTCCTAAGGTTTATTTTTGCCAATGCGCTTCGAATTTAAAGCAAGAAGTGTGATAATGCTCTTCAACAAACATTTATTTATGTAACAAGCAAATATTGATTACACATAATGCAGAATTATGTGAACACTAAAATTCCCACCTTGGGAAGAGATTTTGCATGGCTAAAACTACGATTCTGCGGTGAAGTATGCATATTTAAGAAAAACTCCCAGAGATTTTAAATCATTTATTATACACTAGCGACCCGGCCATGCTTCGCACAATCCTTTGAACAATTTGTTGGTGCTTCCACAGTGATAGTGCGTTTCACTTCTCGCGTTTGGAAATATTTTTCATCAAAATGCTTACTGCATAATAATCAATTTAGTTCAGTTAGTTTCTGGAATCCAAGTTAGTATGTAATCTGAAAGATAATTATATTACTAATGATAGTATATGTAGGTACCTATTCTAACAGTCAAAAACTGATACCTATGGATCAGATAAGTATCTTAAATTGAATTACATTCCCAGGTAATTCATATCTAAACGTCTTACAGGTACTTTAATTACAGTACCTAATACATATTCATTTTTTACCGCGTGATAGACAGTGGACACGAAATATCGATAACTTGATGCAGCCCTAGTGTAAAACGAAAATTATTTCTTTACACAAAATATTCGTAAATTCTGCATTATGTGTAATCAATATTTGCTTGTTACATAAATAAATGTTTGTTGAAGAGCATTATCACACTTCTTGCTTTAAATTCGAAGCGCATTGGCAAAAATAAACCTTAGGAAGGGAGGTGTCGGTTTGGAATAATTTACCTGTGAACTGAACATTTTGCGGGATTATTTCATTGTGTTGTACAACAATCAATAACTGAGCAAGTCACCATGTTTCCATATCAATATTGGCTAAAAATATCTAAGATTGCACGTAAAATCCGAAAAAATTAAAATACCTAAATTCTCAGCGTGCTGATAAGTGCTGACGAACTGTCAAACAGTAGCCAAAAACGGTTCTGTTACTTCGCATCACGCATCTCCTTTTATCTCACAGTGTTGTTGCTAGTGACATCCTGCTCGCTCAGCCCTTTGTTTCTCTATTCCGATAGGTATATTAACTTTATGGTTTAGACGTCAATATAAAAAATATTTGATTTGTTTCGGCTCACCTTTAAATTAAAATTATTATTAAATTGTTAAGCCCTACTTTTATTGCCATTATAAAACCTGTAAGGAATTTCCTGCAGGTTTTATAGTTAACTTAATAAATTGAATATCTGTGGATTGCCGGCCTTTTAATTGGCTGCCTAGCCACAGTAATAACCTTATTCAAACTCCTGCCATTACAGTCGTACACACACAAACTGGGGGCCAAGCCTGCTAACGTTAAGTCATAATCGTGTTTCAAACGTGTTTCAATTGTAGTTCAATTGTAGTGTTTTTTTACACACTAGCTACAAGAAATGTGTATTTTTTTGACAATACTACTGATGGTCACACCACACACTACATTTACATCACATCATCCATACTAATATTATAATTGTGAAAGTGTGTTTGTTTGTTTGTTTGTTTGTTTGTTTGTTTGTCCTTCTTTCACGCCAAAACGGAGCAACGGATCGACGTGATATTTGGTATGGGGATAGTTTGGGAGCTGGAGAGTAACATAGGCTACTTATTATTCCGGAAAATTGAGTAAAAATTGTAATTTTCTATGAAAAATCGTTTAACTGTCGTACCTTCGATACAAAACTGTCATTTCTTCCATTGCCGTTTCCAAAGAGTATGTAATCACTGACGTCTGCGCGGTCAAAATCGAATACTAATCTTTTCTATAAGCTTAGAATAAAAAAAACACTCACTCTACTTCACAGAGTAATTTTTTATATGTAGGAAATAGAGACCAAGCTTGGGCCCCTTTATTGGTAGTGTGTAACTAGCGCTATCTGTTGTCTGGTGTAGGCAACTTTTGGTGTATAAACCTATAAATACACACACAAGATGTTGGTGACCGGGTCCACTATTATATGGTAAAACAACGTTTGCCGGGTCAGCTTGTAAACCTATAAATACACACACAAGATGTTGGTGACCGGGTCCACTATTATATGGTAAAACAACGTTTGCCGGGCCAGCTTGTACTGTCATAATTCTTGTAACTAGTGTGTAAAAAAGCAATACAATTTGAAACACGATTGAGACACGATAATGATAACGTTAGCAGACTTGGCCCCCTGATCGATACACTGCTTATATTTAGCAGGAAGGTCTGCTTGTTCACGGCGAATTATAGATGAGAAGGAAATAGGAGTCATCATGTATACCGTGGTGGGGCAATAAAAACCTTAGCTGGGTGTAATTAAGAGCTGTTAACGCTTGTAGCGAGTGGGGACTTAAAAGCTTGTGAAAGTTGATCGGTAAAGTTAACTTTTATATTTTTCACGACTGCCCAAAAAAGGAGTGTGTTGTGTTTGGAGTTAATGTATGCATCTATGTTATTGAACTCAAAATCATAATATGTATTTTTTTTTATCACTGGAACATGGTGGTGTAATCGGCGGTATTTAGAACCTTGTTATGGTTGACTAAATTTTTAAACTATTAAATTATTTAGAAAGAAAGAAAGAAAGAAAAATAATTTATTCTTTTTTACCACACGACAACATGAAAATAAAAAATAAAAACACATATTACAAACTAGAAAATACACAAAAAAATAGGCAATCTATGGTAACAGACGCAGCGTCGTGTGGTGTCAGGAATGCGCCCAACTCAGTATAAGCAGCAGGTTAGGAACCTGCTGCACTGATATTATGTTGAGCGCAGCAGTGACATCCAGGACACAAATTCGTAAAATCAAGTTAACAATAAAATAAATATAAGTACATAAATCATTCCAAATCTTCGAGGCAGAGTATTTAAAAGAACCCCGGAATGCGGCTGTTCTGTGCCTGGGAGTTCGGATCATATGCGTCGATGCTCTGGTTGGGTAAGGATTACCATCCTTAGCCCAATCTATTTTCGAATACAAATACTCAGGGGACCTTGGGGCTTAGACAAAGTAACATCGTTATGTGGCGAAACGACAATCGCTATCGCTATCGTCTTTATGCTCCAATCAACTTGCGGCAAGACCACGTGATTTAGCGCAGCTTATACCAATCCGCCAATCCTATACCTTGAATTTCTTTCGAACTTCGTTATCGCTTCGCTATCGCTATCGCTATGTTACTTTGTCTAAGCCCCCTTGTGTGTATGATATCGAACAGCATGGTGGCAAAGTGAAGCGTTCTCCGAGAGCTCATTTTGAGCAGATTACTATTGTTTTAGAAGGGCGTGACATGTGCTCTGGGTGGTATGGAAAAACAGAAACGTGCACACGCTGCACCTGCCTCTCAGTTCTTGACAGTAGACAGGGACCAATAACAGTAGGTATCTGCGTAATTTACCTTGGAAGAACCAAGGACTCGCAAAGTCGGACCCTCATATCCTCCGATAGAAAAGGGCGATATTTATAAAGCATTTTGAGACGATAAAAGCAGTTCCTTATAGCTTCTTGAATGTGCTTTTCAAAGTGTAGGTTCGACTCAAAGATTACACTTAGATTGCGAGCCTCTGCGACTATTTCAATAGGGTGGACATTGATTTTTATGGCAGGTGTACTCTCTAGAATATTTGAGACTTGTTTGACTGATCCAAGAATCATAAAGTTAGTCTTGTTTGGATTCAGTACCAGGCCGTTATTGCTGGACCATTGAGATTAAATTAAATTATAGGTACATCTATTTCGCAACAGACCGTGGTAGAGCAATCAAAACCTTACAACGTAGTAATAAGAGCTGTTTTATGTCAAATTGAGATACAATCTTTTCAAATCGTCATGTAAACTTATATCTCCCCGTACTGCACACAGATTACATACCCCTAATTTATTTATTATTTGAACCGTTCAAAGAGCGAAACTATTTCCCGAATACCAATCAACTTTTATTATGGGACCAGTTGAAAAAAAAGCTGTTTCATACCTACATTTTGGTCGTGTCGTACCTACTTTTTGAGATATATTGCATACATATTACACCTCGTATAACATTTTGTTTACAAACAAAATAGTCTCGATTTTTGTCCAACCCCTTTTTGCCTTGTTATTTATATTAGAACCAAAATTTATCACAATCGTTCTCGTTAAAAAAAGTGAAGAAACAAACAAATAAACTCTGCTGTTTATTAGCTTAGTAGGTATACATTTGATAAGTTGTTGACACACGTAACCTAACTAGCGATGGTCTCGATAGAAAAATGGCTGGGTGACCAAAATTTTTGTACTTCGAGCTCATCGGTGCTTCGAAAGGCACGTTAAGGGCGCGCAGTACGCCAAAAGCAAAAGTAATAACTGCAACGGCCAACTGCAATGTAAATGCTGCCTTATTTCTATGAGTCATAAGGCAGCATTTACTATATAATTCTCCGGCCCTATTCGGCCGGTCCGGAATAAAGAAATGAAGGAAATTCTTTTTTTAAAAGGATATTTAAAGGTTATTTATAAAATTCTATACTAATATTATAAAGAGGAAAGATTTGATTGTTTGTTTGTTTGTTTGCATCGAATAGGCTCCGAAACTACTGGACCGATTTAGAAAATTCTTTCACAATTAGAAAGCTACATTCTTCCCGAGTGACATAGGCTATTTTATCCCGATATTCCCAAGGGAACGGGTACCACGCGGGTGAAACCGCGAGGATCCGCTAGTATATAATATAAGCCCTGCCTTATAGCTATAGTGTAATTAAACTAAAAAGTTCCAAGCTTTATTTTAATGTATTACTTGAATACTAGCAGTTTATCGTGTTAATTATAGTGATTTGGAGGCAACTTTGCAATTTTTTTCTATCAAGAAAATTTTAAGCAATCGTGTTTTTGACATACGTAACATATTATAGTGACTGTTAGTCCTGAAGTTTGCTACATCTTAATTTGAAATTCAGTTTTTCAATACTTATTATTACTTATTATTACAGCCGATCATGTAAAGCAATCTGATTTTCGTTGGCCTATAGCGAGCCCTTAAGCCGTTGGTCCCGGCTGCATAAATGCAGTCGTACGTAAGTACCCAACAATGGCCCGCGTGGTGGGTCATGGCCAATTCTCTTTATTCATCCATAAGGAAAGCTTGTACCCCAGCAGTCATTAGAGCTGATAATGTTGTGTTCTGTATATGACTACTACCAAATCCCCATAAAGCCTGTCAAAGAAACAGGTTCAAGTGGCGCAAAGAAAACTTTGCAGACAATTTAAATTCCAAGTTGAAAATTCCAAAAGCTCAACTATTTGCTGGTCGCTTGCGTAACGTGTGTTGTCGGCAAGTCAGCCTTCACCGCGCAACCTTGGCTGTCTTATCTAACGATGATCTATTATTCAAAGAGCCCCCGCAAACTGCAGACTTTCTATCGGGCGATAGTTTAGTCGGGCTCATAACACTGGCCATTAGACGCGCTCTATACCTATAGTTAGGGCGTTTGTGCACTACCACTGAATTTTACCGATCCGGAAAAAAACGGATGCTTGTATTTAATTAGTTACTAATATAAATGATTAATTATTAAAATACAAGCATCCGTTTTTTTCCGGATCGGCAAAATTCAGTGGTAGTGCACAAACGGCCTTACACGATTTCACGCGCGGGGCACAATTGTGGCCCAAAATATTATGATCTTTTAGTAACATAGGTATAGAAATAAAATAATTTTGTTTTTTATATTATATTCAGTCTTTATTGACTATTAAAATATAACAAAAAAAGTAGTCACTTCTAAACTTAAACAGAAAATAAAAAGGTATTTGCCTTCATATCGAAAAACGGAAGAAAAATAGCAATTATACTTACTTATACTTAAAGTTTTTGTCATAATTCAATTTCGGTTACATATTTATTATAACAACTAGGCATTCATCATATTTATGGTCGTTGCACACAAGCTTCTGACATTTCTGGCAAGATTCGCAATAAAGGCATTTCGCAACCCTGGGACACTGGTGTGCCCCAAGGTTGCGAAAATACTTACACTGGTCACATCCGAGGGCCGCCGGCACAGTCGAAACGAGACTGAAGGTCAGGCGAAGAGATTTGCAACAGCTACTCAAAAAATTAAAATCTTGGCTGTTAATGCCCGAATACTCGTACGCTACTTATCTTTGGGAGCGTCTCAAACATCGCCCTGTCACTTTAAATGTCAAACGTATGAAAGAGATGCCATGATGATTGAGACGCCCCCAAAGATGATTTTCGTTCGAGGATTCGGGCGTAAGTCTTGTAATATACATGCAAAAAAAGCACCTGGGGCACGCCTGTGCCCCGCGCGTGTAACGGAGTGTTAATCAGAATAAAGATGTAAGCAAGTGCGCACACCTTCACCAACTATTGGCAGATAGAAAGTCTGCAGTGTGCGGGGACTCTCTATCGGCCGATAGTTTAATCGGGCTCTTAATCAGAATGAAGATGTATGCAAAAGTGCGCACACTAGAACGATTCGGTATTGCCTTAAAACTAACAAGTCGGCCAACTATCGGATAGAAAGTCTGCAGTGTGCGGGGACTCTAAGTTCGACTAGCTAAGCTACTTCCGCAATGGTTGGTGTTCAGATGGATGGCCAAAAATGAGATGATTATTGATTGCAACTCTCAATAGTTCACCAGCTTTCGGAATCAATATTGGTGGTCAAAGATATAAGGAGTATATTATTGATAATTAGGAGCGGTTTTAATAAAAAAATAAAAAATAGCCCTCAGGAAGAATGCAGCTTTATCATGGTAAAAAAATAGTAAAATACTTGTTGAGTTTATCCATTAAAACTAAGAAACAAAAAAATCTTTCCTGTTTATAATTTAAGTATATTACCAGCCTCTGTATAGTCTTTTGGTACAAAAAACTGAAAACATCATTGTTATGGCGTCAGACTTAGATAAGATGGTGGTAGCTAGCCAGTCGGACTTAACAAGTCCTACCACCAACCAAACCGAATACAATATTGTACCTACCCCCACTGGGAATTGAACCCGGGACCTCTTGGTCTGAAATCGGTGGTGCAAACCACTAGATCACAGAGGCGGTCAAATCGAGATTTCAGGTGGCGTTTGAGAAATCTAATATAGATTTTCTTGTATTCATAAACTTCATTAATGATTTACCTAGTCTTGTTTTCAATCGTCCAAAATTAGTACGCTCTTTTACTAATTGCTTCAAAACACCGTTCTCTATTACGAGTATTAATATTAGCAGCCACATATTACGTTGTACGCGTGTATTAAATTACGGTTCCTTGTACAAAATTTCATTTCCTTTTCAGATACTAGGTATCATTTCCTATTTCACATTTATTAAAGTTCATATTCGTGTCTCTTTTAAGCTTGTTCTTGCTAGGTTACACGTGTCACAAGCTTAATGTTATAATACCCATTTGTATATCAAGATTAGGGCTTTAGTTCGATTTTGTTTCTATCATCCATCATACTATTTTGTTCTGAAATCCTTATTTAAGTACCTACATATATAACTGTTCAGTACCTACTCAACGGCTCGACCGATTTGGTTGAATTCGCGTATGTATATTTCAATGGGTTTCTATATGGTTTGACAACACAAATGGACCCAGTAGGTAGCGCTGCTGCGTCGGTATAGGTGGTACGAAGTTTTTATTTATTGCACTTTTGTTTGAATAAGTGTTATACCTATAGGCATTATTTTTTTACTGGGTAGATATTTTGGATTTTTTTAAATAGAAACCTAGTTAAATACTGTCTTAATCCAAATAACATCACAAGTACAGTCAATCATGCTCAAATTTTAAATTATTTTGGTATTACCTTTGTATGGTAGACTGAGGTGACGCGAGACGCGGGTCTCTACGTAAAATCCATCGAGCCAGCGCGCACTTGTGATTTTTAATCGGGCGATAGTTTGATCATTCTCGGATTCAGTATAGAGTGAAATGGCACTGACGATTAAAAATCTACCGATCAAACTATCGGCCGATAGTTGTTCTATCAAACTATCGCAAAAAAAAAAAACTTCTTACATTCACACCAATTATCTAAGCCCATGTTAATTTCATTAAGAAACTGTATCATGGAAAACTTGATAACGGATATATACTTAAATGCTTTTTGTTTGTAAATACATACTTAATATACATAGTTAACACTCAGACCAAGACAAATAGACATGTTCATGCACACAAATATTTGTCTTGTTCGGGAATCGAACCCGAGACCACTGGCGCAGAAGGTGGGTAGCCTACCCCTGCGCCAAATCGGTCGTCACAGCACAACTATCGGCCGGTAGGTAATGTGCATGAAGGACTATGTGAGCGCGCGCACTGCATTCAACTAAACTATCGCCCAACTATTGGCCGACAGTTTAATCACGATTGTCTTACGATTCCGACTAAACTATCGGTCGGCTAAAAATCACAAGTGCGCGCTGGCTCTAATAAACGTTCATCTGCCCCATATGATCGTGTGACCTTGACACGAACCCCACTCCATTAAGGCATCGCTAATTACTGAACTACCGGGGTGGAACCCCTGCTTTCATTATGGGGACATCCATAGACAATCCTACTAATATTACAAATGTGAAAGTTTAGATATTTGGATGTTTGTTACTTAATCACGCCACGGATTTGGCTGAAATTTGGGATATAGATATTTTGTAGCCTGGAGAGGAACATTGGCTACTTTTTATCCCGGAAAAATATCACATTCCCGCGGGATAACGTCGTTAGTCCACGCGGGCGAAGCCGCGGGCGAAAAGCTAGTAATAATATAAATGAGAAAGTTTAGCTATTTGGATGTTTGTTACTCAATCACGCCAAAACGGCTGAACGGATTTTGCTGAAATTCAGGACACAGATACTTTGTAGCCTGGGGTGCGATTCTCTAACGAAGTTTCACCGTCACATCGTCGTTCACTTCGATTTATGTCAAAATTCATAATAAACAAGTGAAAGTCAAGCGAAAAAGTACGTCGAGTTTGTTGATTGAATCTTAGAGAATCGCACAGCTGGAGAGGAACATCTGCTAGGTACTTTTAATCTTGAAAAAATATCACATTCTCGCCGGATACTGTCGTGTAGTCCACGCGGGCGAAGCCGCGGGCGGAGAGCTAGTACAATCTAAATACAACGCATTAGAAGCTCAATCCAAACAAACCAAATCACGTCAATAATTTAACGTAAGGGACTAAACTTAACGGAAGTCCAATTCAACGGAAGTAAAGAATACTTAATGATTTTTGGAAATTACTTAAAAGTTAAATCGTTGACAAGAAAGTTAACTTCGTTAATTAACGGATTAAAGGCTCAAACAAACTGAGCTTATGTCATGCCAAGTATGTCATGTTACGTCCGTCAGAAGACATAGGTTTTCATAGTAAATGTATGCACTAGAAGCACACTTATGTGTGTGAGGCGTTAATAATAATAAATCATTTATTGCATATTATATAACACAATTGTGTTAGTATATAAATGTAGCACTAGGTTAGTAAGATAAAATTAAGTTACAGCTCTCGGTGTTGAATCGGTGGCATATGGCAACGTCCCCCGGAAAGATAAGTGTGCTTCTAGTGCATATTATTTACTATGGAAACCGATGTCTTCTGACGTACTTAACATCACATACGTGGCATCACATAGGCTCAGTTTTTTAAGGCTTAATGGTTTTCTGCCCAGCTTTGAATTTAGCTCTATGGTCTATATCGTCTACTTTATGCCATAGAGTAGACCTTAGAGATACATAACGGTGGTACAAAAACGGACAATTCAATACTTAGCATTGACTTAATTTGAATAAGGCTTAGTTTCTTGTTTCTTTCATAGACGGCTTTTTGTTGTGAAAAAGTATTCCCTAGAGAACGCAATATAGCCGAATATAACTCGAAATAAATTACTAGCTACTTTTAAATCAGTCATCTATACTAATATTATAAAGAGGAAAGATTTGGTTGTTTGTTTGCATCGAATAGGGTCCGAAACTACTGAACCGATTTAGAAAATTCTTTCACCATTAGAAAGCTACATTCTTTCCGAGTGTCATAGGCTATATTTTGTCCCAATATTCCCACGGGAACGGGTGCCACGCGGGTGAAACCGCGAGGATCCGCTAGTTTAAAAATAGCGCGATGCAGAATAGGTTCCTAAAATAAATTGCTTTCTTTCGTACTATGACCTTCTAAAAACTGGATCGCAAATGAATTGCTAAATGTGAGTGACCAAACGATTTGTGTCCTTTTTCTTCTACCCGTCTCTTTCACTCGATTCTGTCATGCCCGGAGAGTGAGAGAGACGGGTATAACCTGCAGGTGTCATGTTAAATCGACCGGGTTATAAGTCAAATAAGAGTTCCTGACAGCTTAGCGGCTGTGAAATGTCATTGAGTGATGTCACTGTCGTGGTAGGAATAAGCGAAGCAGATCAGTGTAGGTCCTAAACAAAACCGCAATAAGAGTTGATGGTAAGCACCTGTACTCCTCGGAAGTCCTGTAGAATACGTGATAGGTTAGAAATTTAAATTTCGTGGTTATTTTTTTTTGTGAAACAATCCATAATTTGTTTTTATACAAAAAAAATAACCACAAAATTTAAGGCGTGCGCTTCGCGATCGCCTTAAATTTCTAACCTATCACGTGTTCTATATGACTTCCGAGGCTCGCAGCCGTATGCATACTGCCTCGTACTGTCTATTCATAATTTAACGAGAAATTATAATTTCACTAGAGGATTTATAATATCACGGCATTGATAATATACCTAGACATATAGGGCAGGCGTACCGGTTTTGGCCACTGTACCGGTTTTGGCCACTTTTTGCTCTAAAAGTTTTCTTAACAACTTTTAGGCATTTTTGATAAAGGCAATTGAAATAAGGTATTTTAAGGTAATAATAACAACCGTTAGAATTCCTTATGTCATACGATTTTTTTTCAATAAATTCCATTTTCTTTTTGAAAAAATGTTTTGTATGAAAATTTTAAGAAATTTGTTTTGGATGAAATACTTTATAAACCTTTGTTTTTTACAATTAAATTGTTGTTTTGCAATTGACTGGTTTCTAGCGCATTAGAATATATTGATTTTACCTGGGTTTGGTTTTGATTTTTCGCAATACTTACAAAAGTTTAACTATCAGTAAGTGGCCAAAACCGGTACATTTGGAACCTCTCACACATTGTGTGTAATATAAAAAAAACTATTTTACTTTTATGAATTTGAAAAATGTACCTTTAAAGGTAGATAAATTATCTATAATTTAAGATATAATTTGTGTCTTAAATACCTAAGACCATTTAGTACTTAGTGCTTAAAAGTAAAAAAATCCTTAAAGTGGCCACAAAGGGTACCTCTGCCCTATATACAGTTAGCAATAAGTCGTCGACCTAGAACTTTCCACTTCGACACCCGAGCCCCGGGTTCCATTAAAACTGAAAGATCAACAGACACACGATCCCTGATCCGTCTGAAGGTTTCAGACAAATGTAAACCAATATTCAGCAAATTGATTGTATTCCGATTTGATGTTTCATCTTTGAAGAAGTTGAGGGTGAAAGTAGAATTTAGAATTAAAAAGTAATTTAAAGATAAACTAAATGAGTTTTTGTAAAAAAATCGTTTTAACCCTCTAAACGGGCAGATTTTTTTGCATGATAATTAAAAAAAAAATTTGCAAAACCAGTCCTGTGGTTACGTTTGTGCATTACACCCGTTCAGGGAACCAAAAATACATAAGAGCTATCATAAGTGCAAACGTTTCAATAAAATCGAGCTTACCGGTTGAACATGTGATGTGTTTACAACAGCCGCTATACTATTTTTGCTATGCCCTATAAAGAGTTAAGTTTTTTTTTACTGACTGTACTGTAATATTGTGGTGTCATTCAGACCAAACTTTTATAAAAAAATCAGCTCAATCGGACACTGGGAAGGGGGTCAAAGAATGATGGGCAAATTGGACGTTTAACCAAGAGAATCGAAATAAATTTCATAATGATAGCATATTATTATTATCTAGTATTTCATTTCGTAATATGGCAATAAGTACCCAAGTTATTGGATAATAACAAATATAAGATATGGATACAGTTAGTATACTGTAGCGTTAACGCAACAGTTGAACACATTCTGTGTTCCTATTTTAAGGCGCCGATTTCCCAAAATAGGGTATTTTAAATTATGGATTACTCGTAAATCACAAGTACTTAAAAATTTGGAAAAAATATATGTTATTTTACAGTTATTCATCTAGTGCTTCCGGCCGTTTTTTTTTCGATTGGTGATATTTTACTGTGTCAAATAAAATCCCAAACATCCGTCTAATAATAATTCAAATATCATATTACTTGCAGTATACTTGGTTTTAGTTAGTGAAAAACATATGAAAATAAATGTCTTTGAATAGCCGAGGGATTCCGGCCGTCATAAATTTAATTTTGTTATTATTTAATTTTTAATTGAATTTTAAGTGATTTTCGATTCGCGGGGCGCTCGCGAGTTCACAGTTCACTGCCGGCTGCCGCTGGGTCCGCGCGAAGTGTATCGAGCCTATACTCGCCTTAAAATCTTGGAATATACGTAAGATACATTGTAAAAAAAATAAAACCGCCTTCTAAAAAACCACATCAAAAAAGTAAGAAATAATTCCTCACCAAATAAATAACGTAAGTACTTTGAAGTCGGGCGTGAAACATGTACAATTTTTTGTTGTTTTTGTTAAAACCCGCCCGACTTCAAAGTACTTACGTTATTTATTTGGTGAGGAATTATTTGTTACTTTTTTGACGTGGTTTTTTAGAAGGCGGTTTTATTTTTTTATAAAAATAATTTTTATTTCACTCTTTTTAGTGCATCGTGCAAGCAATTTGCGTGTTTTCTGGTAAATAGGTATGTGATCAAACTCAAAACCTCCTTTTTCGAAGTCGGTTAAAATACCCTGAGGTATCCCCTTTTTAACAAAACAAGAATCATCTAAATCGGTTTATAAACAAAGGAGTTATGCCTAAAGATACGTATTAAATTCACATAAAGTGGTAACGAAAACGACAGTATTTTCAAGATTTCCTGAAAACTACTGAACCGATTTCAAAATTTCAAAAAATGGGACCAACTTGGAAACCAACCTGATGTAAAAACGTTTGAACCATTTCAATCGGTTCAGCCGTCTTCGAGTAATCGGTGGACATACACAAAAAAAAAAAAAAAAAAAAAAACATACATACAGACGAATAGAGAACCTCCTCCTTTTTGATTTAGAAGTCGGTTAAAAATACGAATTATTTCGAGATATTTTACCAATAATCATTCTCCGAATCTCCGCGTATTTATGTGCCAACAATAAACGTTTTATCTACAAGTATCTATCTAGCATTCAGTTTGGTTAGTGGTAAGACATGTTTTGAGTCCGCTTTGCTAGCTAAGTTAGTCGCCATAGCAACAAGGTTTACGTCATCGTTGAGTTCCAGGAGTATAGAGATAATATAGCCAGTGACTGTGTTTGAGGATTCCGACAGTAGTGATATTTCATTTTCAGCTTCATTGTTTTATTAAAGGCTTTGATTAAAAGTTTCTGTTATTTTGCGCAAATAAAAGAGTAAAATGCATTTTATAAATATACTTTTAAGAACTCAAACTTAAGCAATAAGTCGTGAATCTCAATAGTGCCAAAAGTGGCCACATTTAGCAATATCGAGATCCATAACTTAATGCTAATATATGAGGCCATGAAAAAATACTTAAAAATTGCACTTTGCTCTTCTGTTTGCGCAAAATAACCGAAACTTTTATTCTAAACCCTTGATAAATCGTAAATGAATAGATCGATTTATTTCTATTGGGGGCGCTACTGAGCTGATCGAACCACCAAGCATAGCGCTACCTAGTTGAGTTGTGGCTAACAACACAGGTTGAGTCAGAGAATTCCAAAACTATCAGTTCCAAAAGTCCTACAACGGGTCATTTTACAAGCTTTTTATAAACTTGCCATGTTAGTTAGTGTTTGTTAATTAGTAATTAGTGGGGGATAAATCTTGCAAGCTTTAATTTGACCCACTTCCTAGTATCCGATGGAGCTGAAATTTTGTACACTGGTTTGGTTTAGATGACATACAATATTAAAGTACAGTAAGCAATAAAAGCTTGACATAAAAATAAAATTTTTACTAAAAACTTATTTACAAGCTTTTTATCAACTTGCCATGTTAGGTAGTTAATTAGTTAGTGGGGGACAAATCTTGCAAGCTTAATTTGACCCACTTCCCAGTGTCCGATGGAGCTGAAATTTTGTATACAAGTTTGGTTTAGATGACAATACAATATTTAAGTACAGTTAGCAAAAAAGATTGTCATGAAAATTAATTTTTTACTAAAAACTTATTATATTGAGAAACACCAGCAAGCCACCTCAAAAGTTTACAAAACATTAAATGTTAAATACCAGAACCAAAATAGCGTTAAGAAGGAAACCGAGTAATGGGCATTAAGATGACTGGTGATGAGGGTGAAACAACGTAGGTATTCGACCTTTAGAAAGTTCAAAGGTTATGAGCAAAAAGTTAGGTCAATCCCACGTAAATGTATTTAGTAAGTTCTTTGCTTTAGGAAGTTCATTGTTACTTTAACTTAATCTGGAATCCACGTGCAAAGCTGTTGCTAAGGTAAGGGGCGTGTCCCCTTTGTGGTAAAAAAAGCAAACTAACTAATAATTAGGGGAAAAAGGGATTGCGGGGCGAAATTTAACATACTGATAGAACCATGACCAGGAATAGAACATATGATACTTTTATGCTAATATTTCTATGGGAACGAGAACCATGCGGGTGAACGTACTCTATATAAATATCATCCTGTATGCCTTTAGTTCTTCCTACAACTTCCAAGCACCAAGTTAGACGTAAGTAGTTTAATATAAGAGCAAAAGTGCAGCATAAGTAACATTATGTGGAGAACAAAGTTATAAGTGGGGCAGAGGAAATATGACGCTCGTGTTTAGTAAAACAGGCACGGTTTGAGGGGGGAACGGGGAACAGTGCGGTTTATTTCGAGATGCTGTCTTTCATAATCATAATTATAATAATAACTTTATTTTCATAAAATTAGAAGGGGGTCAAATGGCAAGATTGTTGATGAATCGGTGAAGTGAGCACACTTTATTTTGTAATGATCTTCTATATCATACTAGCGGATCCTCGCTGTTTCACCCGCGTGGTACCCGTTCCCGTGGGAATATCGGGATAAAATATAGCCTATGTTACTCGGGAAGAATGTAGCTTTCTAATGGTGAAAGAATTTTCTAAATCGGTTCAGTAGTTTCGGAGCCTATTCGATGCAAACAAACAAACAATCAAATCTTTCCTCTTTATAATATTAGAATAAGTAGATTTACAACTTTTTTTAAAAGTATGTATCGGTTTATTTTATTTATTGAAATAAGAACAATGCAAAGTTTGACGACTTCTGTGGTCATGTAGTGTACGCACCGGTGTTCAAGATGCCACTATCACTTATAGGTTTCGGTTCGATTCCTGCTCAAATTAATATAGAAAACTAACTATTCTACTTTATATTGTTTCTCGGTGTATGGCGGTCATTGTTTCCGGTAACCATAACACAAGTGCTCGAGCTGCTTAACTCGGTATTTGAGTAATGTAAGAAAGACAGAAAGAAAAGAAAGAAAGAAAAAATGATTATTTTGATATCACACGACACACATTCTGACAACAATAGTAAAAAAAAGAAAAACACTTATCACCAACTAAAATACAAACAAAATAAAATAAGAAATTAAAAATAATGAACGCAGTGTCGTCTGATGCCAGAAATGCGCCCAACTCAGTATTTACAGCAGGTTTGGGACCTGCTACACTGATATTCTGTTGTGTGATAGGTATGTGATGGTTTCCAATATTTATTGGTTTATTTATTTCGAGGGCCCAATGCGGTATCTTAACTAGTATAAATGATTTTACGAAGGAGTTTCAGATAGTACAGTCTTAAGGAATCTTTATGACTGAAATGAAAATTGCTTTTCCACATCATTATAATCGGTTTAACGCGCCAAGAACATTATATATCAAGAAGTATGTATATACACATAGTTATTCCATTAAATTAACTTTACTAATATTTTTCGCTACATTCCGATATATAAATATCACAAAGACCAAGGTCGCTACTTTAATTAGTAAACCCCAGGTCTTATTCAAATATTTAGCCACGAAGTGACCTTAAAACAAGGAACCGAGAAACTCCCAAGGTGTATAACTTTTAGTCGATAAGATTCCAGAGTTAAGGTAATGAGAAAACGCCTACGCCTAAATACGTGACCCCCTTTCAAAGAACATCAAAGAGATTTTAGGCGTAATAAAATAGTACCTATACCTAGGTCTTTGCTAAAAACTTTCGCGAAATTTATTGTATCTTGTTACGAAGGTTAAACGCGGCGCGAGGCAAGCTATCCCTTTCTTCGAAGGTTCTGTTACTTATTTATAGAAACGAGGCTAAGATACAGTATTTTTTGAAGTGAAGACTTCGTGAAAGCGGCGTTGTGCACTTTTTGTGATGGGTAAAAAATGTTAAATATTTGATTGAATCAGGCGTCACTTGGCGGAAGTCCCTAACCATTGTAAAAAACGAAATATATTATAAATAAATAACTTCTTACATTCACACCCAATTATCTAAACCCATTTTAATTTCATTAAGAAACTGTATCATGGCAAACTTGATAACGGATTAATATATACTTAAATACTTTTTGTTTGTAAATACGTACTTAATATACATAGTAAACACCCAGACCAAGACATTGCAAAAAATTGCACATGCATGGTGCCTAAGAAAAACCAACACCAAAAATTTTCGTACGAACTATCTCCTGAGGATGCCCCGAGTTGGAGCAAAACACGTGTAGAGTAGTCTAATCGGTGACGGTGCAAGGTGTATTGCTGTCTTGCTAAAATGCAGGTATTGTGCACTGGTATTTTCGTGGTGTGCATGTGCAATTTTTTGCGGGCGGGCGGGCGGTGCATCTTGCATATTGTGTTTTTTTGCGGAAGCAAGCTAAATATATTTCGTTTATCGTGTAAGTTTTATGTCAAGCAAACGCAAACTATTTCGATTCCGTATTTATGTCAATTTGTATGAAAAATGTACCCCTAGTGTAAGTTTTTTTGTCAAGCAAACGCAAGCGGCGAGTAGCGCGCTTATATAGTTTTCATACAAATTGACATAAATACGGAATCGAAATAGTTTGCGTTTTTTGACATAAAAACTTACACTACGGGCACTGTACTGTTACAAAATGTCATTAGAATACGAAGGCTTTCGCCACCGTTTCCAACGCTGTAATAACTCAGGTAAGAAAACGGGCGGCATTGAAGCGAGAAGACCTCGGTTCAAATCCAGTCCATATTTTTTTTTCAAATTCCTTTTTTTTTCTGAAAAGTCTAGGAAGCCCTTTTTACTTCTGCCGGCACTCTCAGAGTGCAACCCGTTTTTTTTAAACACAACGGGGTAGCACTTAGCCTTCATCACACATGATGTTAAGTGTTAAGGCTGAAGGTGGAAAAGCACTACCTACTCCCGGAATCCTCAATCACTGAGGAACTGGCTGTCTTATCTCTAACTGCCGGAACACAATAATGTTGAAATGATTATTGTTATGGCGTCAGATTTAGATAAGATGGTGGTAATTAGCCAGGCGGACTAAGAACAAGTCCTACCACCAACCAAACCGAATACAATATGTACCCCCACTGGCACTCGAACCCGAGCCTCTGGGTCTGAAATCAGTGGTGAGAACCACTAGACAACAGAGGCGGTTATACGGGTTAATTCGATAACTAACGAAACTTTGAATAACTATTTACTTATTTTAAACTTTGGTAATCTAAATTGTATTTTTTTTAGCGCCTAACTTGAAGTAATATAATCTGACCGCAAGACTATTCTTTGCCACAATGTTCTTTTAGGTGTGAAACTGTGCTTTCACTTACCCCTCCAAATAAATCAGAGTTGGCCTTAAATCATTCCTTGCGTCGCGTCATTAAGTTATTGTTCATTTGTCACCGTGAGCTAGGCTTTGTGTATAACTATTATGCCATGAAGGGTTAAGCTTGGCTTGGCTAGATTAGTAGAGGGTTTCTAGTTCAAATTTAGGTTTGCTAGGACTATTAACTAAGAAGCGTGTAGGTAGCCTGAATGAGACTAGATTATGTGAGCCTACTAAACGTCTACCCGTATAGTCCAGCCAAATTAGGGTTTCACCTCGGAATGTAAACTCATGTACACCTTCATTTTGGTGTTATTTTTTTTTTTTTTATATTAAAAAGGGGCAAACGAGCAGACGAGCCACGTGATGGGAAGTAGTCATCGTCGCCCATGGACATCTACAACACCAGAAGGGTTGCATATGCGTTGCCAGCCTTTGTGTTTAAGGGTCCTATTTACACGCTTTTTGAAGAACTCCATGTCATAGCACAAAGGAAACACCTCTGGAGGAAGCTCATTCCACATCTTACAAGTTCGAGGTAGGAACGAACGTGATGCCCGAACAGTTGTTGATTTCCAGGTGTCAAGAATGTGGGGGTGTATAGGATGAGTTCTACTCACTTGGCGTGCGGTGCGGTGGCGGAAGTGTGACGGTGGCACCAGTTCAAAAAGCTCCTCAGAACATTCCCCATTGTATAGACGGTAGAACACACACAGGGAGCTTATATCTCTGCGGTGACTTAGTGGTTCTAAACCGTCCGTGAGTCTCGGATCGTCGACAATACGAACCGCACGGCGCTGAATGGAGTCAAGTGGAAGGAGCTGGTATTCAGGAGCTCCCGCCCATAAGTGCGAGCAGTACTCAAGGTGGGGTCGAACCTGAGCTTTATATAATAAAAGCAGATGACGCGGAGTAAAGAATTTCTTCGCCCTATTGAGCACTCCTAGCTTTTTCGAAGCCAACTTTGCTTTGTTCTCAAAGATGTCTCAAAAGTCACATAAAATCTTGTGTCTGCGTCGTTAGTTATTCAAGGTTCATCATTTCAGCCGTACGACGCCCAATGCTGGGCATAGGCCTCCCCCAAGGATCCTGTCCTGCGCTGCCTGCGTCCAGCGGCTTCCCGCGACCGCCACCAGATCTTCGGTCCACCTTGTAGGGGGCCTGCCCACGGAACGTCGTCCGGTTCGCGGTCGCTATTCGAGAACCTTTCCGCCCCAACGGCCATCGGTTCTCCGAGCTATGTGTCCCGCCCACTGCCACTTTAACTGAGCAATCCTTCGAGCGATGTCGGTCGTTTTAGTTCTCCTGCGGATCTCATCATTTCTGATTCGATCGAGCAGGGAAATACCAAGCATCGCTCTCTCCATTGCTCGCTGGGTAACCTTGAGCCTTCTTATGAGACCCATAGTAAAAGACCACGTCTCGCTTCCATAAGTCATAACTGGCAAGACACACTGGTCAAAGACCTTAGTCTTGAGACATTGAGGAATTTAGGACGCAAATATATGCCGGAGCTTCCCGAACGCTGCCCATCCGAGCTGGATTCGACGAGAGATCTCTTTCTCGAAGTTGGACTTACGTAATTGGATTGTCTGTCCTAGGTAGACCTATTGGTCAACAACTTCGAGTGTGATGTTCCCAACATTAACTGGAGCGGATGCAACATGGGCATTGGACATGATTTTCGTCTTATCCATGTTCATCTTCAGACCCACTCTTTGGGAAGCATTGCTGAGATCTTCGAGCATTGTGTTCAGGTCTTCCAAGGTCTCAGCCATGAGAACTACATCATCGGCAAACCAAGGTATTCAAGGTTAAAGGTCACAAAAATCTGTTATTCGTGATTATCTCGGTTTTATAGCTCCAATGATGTTGACCCGTTTACCTATACAAAACGTGGGCGATACATAGATACTTTTTACCCGACTGCAAAGGAAGGGTTATGTTTTTTTTTAATTAAAAGACATTTAGCAGCATTACAAACAAGTTATATTGAAAAGTTGAAATTCTATTTCTATTAAAACTGGGTTTAAATAAATAAATAAAAATAAAATAGTCTTTATTTACCATGCTACACTACATTTCAACTTAAAACCTAATTTGTTACCTTATGTACTAGTTTTTTTTTTTATTTCTTCATCATCATCATCATCAGCCATTTAATGTCCCCACTGCTGGGGCACTGGCCTTCCTTATGGATGAATAAGGAGAATGAGCCATGACCCACCACGCGGGCTCAGTGCGGATTGGTGGGTATTAACGACTGCAAGTGCAGCCGGGACCAACGGCTTAACGTGCCTTCCGAAGCACGGAGGAGCTCGAGATGAAAAGTTTTTGGTCACCCATCCCGTGACCGACCATTGCGAACGTTGCTTAACCTCAACGATCGCAGGCCGAGCGCGCTATCCACTGCGCCACGGGCTCCGCACTGCGCCACGGGCTCCCCACTGCGCCACGGGCTCCCCACTGCGCCACGGGCTCCCCACTGCGCCACGGGCTCATTTTATTTCTTGCTTTTAGTTAATTAACGACTTAATAAAAAAGGGTTTGGCAGCGTTAATTCTCAGGTGATTCGGTGCTGGATTGCATACGGACAAACATCTCCTGAGGATGCCCCGGGTTGGGGCGAAACACGTGTAGAGTAGTGTGATCGGTGAAGGTGCAAGTTTTGTGATTATTTGCGGAAGAAAGCTACATATATTTATTTTTCACAATGGTTAGGGACTTCCGCCAAGTGACGCCTGATTCAATCAAATACTTAATTCTCAGTTTTTAGCTCTCTGTAAGTACTATAAAAATAGATAAAAAATAATTATTACAAAAAGTTAGACTGATAACTTGACAAGTATCCAACAGGTTTTAGAGGTTGATGTTGATACCGTTGCTTACTCTGATTTCAATAGGGCTTTCTACAAAATACAATAAACATAATATCAAAATGATTATCCTATCAAGAAATGACAAGAGCCAGTTTAAGGGGCAACCGACGACGAAGTCAACCTAAATTTAATTTACAAATGTAAATAATCTGGGCATAGGTTGTTTTAGTTTCCAATCTTTGTTTGTACCCTAAGGTATCTCACAGGGATCGCATATTGCTCTATTTATCCTTAATTTCTTTATCGACGAATTTGGCAATTGTCTCATTTTAATCATATTTTGCATGTTAAAGCCATTTAATATTATTTCTTTTCTGAATCTGATAATTTGTTAAAAAAGCATAAAGCAAAGCAAAGCAAAGCGTGAATGAAATCGTAGACGACACATGTCTTTCTCTTTTTACAAGCGTTTTATTAACTTGCCATGTTAGTTAGTTAGTATGTTAGTTAGTGGGGGACAAATCTTGCAAGCTTAATTTGAACCACGTCCCAGTGTCCGATGGAGCTGAAATTTTATATACAGGTTTGGTCCAGATGACAATACAATATTAAAGTACAGTCAGCAAAAAAGCTTGTCATAAAAATGAATTTTTTACTAAAAACTTTTACGTAAGAATCATGTGACACACATTCCCTCAAAGGAATATTTCTGCAAGTATTAACTCGAGGAAAGGTTCAAACAGAATCCTTCACCTTTACTAAAATTCGTTAACCTTTGTACCTTTAGGTAAGGTCGACAGAACCCTCTCCCTGATGTAGCGTCTATTTTTAGCCTGGACCTCTATTTTAGACGTTGTACCTTACAAGACGAATTGCCAATATTACATACATGTTATATTTTATCGTCTAACCATTGCTAACAGAGAACTCAAATAAGATCGCCCACGATGATAGATATAGGGCGATCATAGATGTATTAATGTGTAGAGTGTACGTCAAAAAATTACTAAGTGATACTTGAGATAGTTTCTGTGACACATTGTTTGTTAGCCTCTTTGTGGTGATTATAAAGAGTATTTTTCATGGTTGGGTAAAAATTAATTCTATTGCTACTTATAAGGTTGTTTAAGGCAAGGAATTTATAATATAACAGGAAGGTGCACTGCTGCTAAAAAACGGTCCTAATGAGATAGTAAGAACGAGGTCAGTTTATCTCACTCCGTCCCATTACGGCGGCCACGAACATGCGCGACGGGCGGCGGGCGGCGACGAGCGAATTGCGAACTTGACACAACGAAGACGGAAAACGTCAGAAAACGTCATTCGGCTTGAAATGTTGCTACTTTAACATTCTGAAATCTATCATTCAAATTCTTTTCTAGGATAAGCCATAAAAAACTTAAACGACCTGATTAATTTTTATGCTTAATACGGTAATACCTAAATTAATATGCGATGTTTTCTATTGACTAAAAGTAATACGAAGCAGAAATTTTATGAAAATTAATTTTTATAACGAAAGTTGTGAACCATAAATCTACTAAACCTGTTATTTAAGAGTGCTGGCAATTTTAGAGAAAGGGACACCCTCACCTCGTTCTTGCGGTCTCAGCTGGACCGTTGACATTTTGTATTGAAATATAAACCTTATCTCTTAATATTAAAGTGTATTTTTAAATACACAAAAATACGGAGTGCACCTTCCTGTTGTACGTAGTACTTATAAATTCCTTGGTTTAAGGCTATACTCGAAAAAGTTATGCTGAAGCGAGATAGCAATGAGAAAACGACGCGCGCAGGAGCGAGACCGATTTTGCAAACACAAAATCACTTCGTATTAAAAAACTACAGCGATTTTAAAAAATGCTTCTAAATTGTCCTTAATATTATTGGTGTCCACTAATTAAACTAATATTCAATAGTGTATAAGTAACCCCATTTAAGAATAATGTTGAATTTTCGTATTTTTTAGAGGTCTTTTCGAAAAGAAAAAGTTTCGAGGCAAAATCATAAAATCGTGTTTTTGAATCTAGATAAAGGTATGAAGAAATATATATCTTATTACCAGATTTGTAACAAATCTAACCGCCCTATAGTTTTATATCAAAAAGTCTAAAGGTAGGTACTTTTACCAAATAGCGCCCAATAATATAACGCTGCCGTTTCAAAATTATGTAAATTCTTTAAAAGTATTGCTTTGCATTTAACATAAAAACAAAAAGATTTCGCTAGAGATATTTTTTAACTGTCATTAAAAACTTAATTACGATAACAAATTGAAATTACGCCTTTTTTGTCAAAACTCATTACAAATCACATTTTATGCCATCGAATACCTGTTGATTCCATGACTATTCTCTACTCATTTATATCTATGCGTATTCGGAAATTGTATCAAGGACATTCCATAATTCTCAAAGGTACGTGGGTTAGAGGGTATATATTAGGGATCCCGAAATCAGACGGCCAGTCTTAGAGCAACCCTCGCAGACCTCTGAGGTACTGTACGCAAGGGCTTAGTCAAACAGTTTGGTTTTGGTTACCGGTAAAATAACTTTGCCTGTGCTAATTGTACTGTTTATTGTTCGTTACATTGAACCGATTGTTTCGAAAAGTGTTATCGTCGTTCAAAAAGGTAAGATTTTCTTTGCTTTAAATTTTTTTTTTAAATTGTTATATTAATTTTTATATTATAGAGAAAATAATAACAATCATTTTCACAGTAAGGCCAATGATATTATATTTTAAAGTAAGGCTGTTTATTGTGTCAAGTAGACATGAGTGTGAATACAATTCATAAAAATAGAATATTGAATTTAGAATAGTACAAGCTGTTCACATTGACAAAGTAGGTTTTAACACCCCCCCGCAATGTGCACTGGAAGGCTGCGAAGCGAATTCTTCGATACCTTAAGGGTACCAAAGACCTCCGACTGCATTTTCGACCTAATGCTCCATTCTATCCCCAAGGATATGTCGATGCGGATTATGGAAACAATCTTGTGGCCCGACGTTCATTCACTGGATACGTTTTCCTAATGAGCGGCGCCCCAATTTCATGGGAAGCTCGCAAGCAGCGAACCGTCGCGCTTTCTACAACAGAAGCCGAATACATGGCTCTCGCAGAAGCTTGTTAGGAGGCAATATACCTCCAGTCGCTCATTAGTGAACTATTCGTCACGTGCCATCCCATAGTCATCCATACTGACAATCAGAGTTCAATTAAATTAGCCCATAATAATACATATCATTCAGGCACTAATAAACACATCGACGTCAGACACCACTTCATACGAGACTTGCATACCATGATGACATACAATTTAAATAGGTACATACCTACACACAACATGATCGCCGATATATTGACTAAACGTTTGCCGAAACTAAAGCATTGTAAATGTACAAATTATTTAGGTTTAGCATAGGTTTATAGTATTTTCTTTGTGCGGTTTTTTATCATGTTTGTTTTTGGTAGAAAGTTATGTCTGTATATGGTTAAGTTGGGTATGGTTAAGTGGGCAGCGTTTGGGAAGCTCCGGCATATATTTGCGTCCAAAATTCCTCAATGTCTCAAGACTAAGGTCTTTGACCAGTGTGTGTTGCCAGTTATGACTTATGGAAGCGAGACGTGGTCTTTTACTATGGGTCTCATAAGAAGGCTCAAGGTTACCCAGCGAGCAATGGAGAGAACGATGCTTGGTATTTCCCTGCTCGATCGAATCAGAAATGATGAGATCCGCAGGAGAACTAAAACGACCGACATCGCTCGAAGGATTGCTCAGTTGAAGTGGCAGTGGGCGGGACACATAGCGCGGAGAACCGATGGCCGTTGGGGCGGAAAGGTACTCGAATGGCGACCGCGAACCGGACGACGTTCCGTGGGCAGGCCCCCTACAAGGTGGACCGACGATCTGGTCAAGGTCGCGGGAAGCCGCTGGATGCGGGCAGCGCAGGACCGATCGTTGTGGAGATCCTTGGGGGAGGCCTATGCCCAGCAGTGGGCGTCTTACGGTTGAAATGATGATGATGATGATGGTTAAGTTAGCAAGTAAGGTGTACATAAAGTTCTTTTTATTGTGTTAGTGTATATTATGGTATTTTGTCCTTTGATATGAGCATGTATGGGAAGATACAGGGTGTTCACATTGACAAAGGAGGTTTAAACATTAATGACCATAGGAACATGTTAAGTGCCGTAAAATGGGGCGAATAGGGACAATTCCAAGCTTTAGAAACAATTTTAAGATAATTGTTGATGGATATATAAATAAATTAGGATCAAAATGATTGAGTCTTGGTGCTATTTTAGGGCATCACTGGGCTGATCCACTTTTCAAAATGGACCAATAGTGATGAAATCTATTCACATAAAAGCTTTTAGCGTGCACTTTACTTATTTATATGCAGTTAATTTCAAATCCAGAACTGAATTGGTGTTTCGGGTCGTTAAATATCAATCAATTAATATCAAGGTAAAAAAGGTTTTTAAAAACCAAATTATACTATAACTGCGTTGAATTATTAAACTTAGCTGATATTGAATGACGTTAGCATTTAAAGGCCTTTCATATTATTATGTCATATTAATCATCCCTGCCCTGTCGAACAATATTGACAAAAAAATTACCCAAAATATCGCATGGTTCTGTTAGATACCGTAAATGTTCAAAAGTTATATGAAACAGTATTCATAATTTGTTTAAATTAACATTATGAATCAAGTAGCATTCATGATAAACCATTTATTAGTAGTGTAGTGTTGGAAAAATGTGATAGTAAAAAACCACGAGCCCTAAAGTAGCTTTCAGGCGGGATTCGAACCCGCGCCTCCGGGAATCCGGCCCGTGAGGGCCGAGGGTTCGTGGTTTTTTACTATCACATTTTTTCCTTTACTGTGTGAATGCATAATTTAAATCTCAATTTAATGACTGTTTCATCTTAATCGATTGTTAAACATTTGTAAAAATGTTTCTTTCGGATGCGAGGGTTTCCTCACATTGATGAAGCAACGCTGGCCTACAGCGTAACAAGTGATAGCAAAATTCAACGAGTCGTGTAAGCCTTTCGGTAGCTTAGTTGGTTACAGCATCGGGCCGGATTCCCGGAGGCGCGGGTTCGAATCCCGCCTGAAAGCTACTTATAGGGCTCGTGGTTTTTTACTATCACATTTTTCCTCAAGGAAGTGTTCTTGGAAGTATATTATTTCTTATATATATAAATGACCTCCCAAAAATCCTCGACCAGCAAATAACGCTACCGGTACTTTTTGCCGATGATATTTCGATACTTATCAAATGCAACAATTATAACAATTTAAACAGTTTAGTAAACGAAACCTTACAAAAAATCACACTCTGGCTACAAGACCATCAACTAGAAATTAATTTTAATAAAACTAAAATCATGCAATATACCTCTTACCAAAAAATACCCCCAGAAATAAATATAACTTTTCAAAACAATTTACTGGAAAGCGTCGATTCATTAAAGTTACTCGGAATACATATTGATAAACATTTGAACTGGAAATCTCACATCAAAGCCATAAAATCGAAACTAGCAACCTTTACATATGGCCTATATCAACTGAAACAAAGCACGGATAAAGAGGCAGCCGTCTCAGCATACTATGCTTATGCTTACGCATGGCTGAAGTACGGAATACGGTATTTTACTGATTTTATTTTATTTCTTTAAAATGTTTTTCGAAATATTAGCTACACAAAACAAGTTTTTATTTCGAATTATCTTGAATATTTTCAAAGATATAGGACTTCAAACATTATAATTAGACAAGGACAGGACGCTATCCTTGTGACGTCAGTGCGTTAGTAGCGTCATAGTCACGCCATAGAAGATTTCGTTTTAGAAAGAGACAGCTATAGTCAAAATCAAACAGACTTTTATTATAAAACAGATTCAATTTTTTTTTTCACATTTGGTATTCTTACTTGCAATATTTTTTAACGTCAGCATTAAATATCTACATTTCAACAACAGTAAAATACCCTATTCTGATGTGGGGAAGCAGTGTCAATACAAACGAACTATTTGTACTCCAAAAAAAATGTGTACGAATAATAGCAAATATTGATAATTCACAAAGTTGTAGACCCTACTTCGTAAAGTTCAAACTGCTTACGCTACCGTCAATATACATTTTAGACGTATGTTCATAAGAATATTTCGCTATTCGTAAAAGTTGCCGACACACAGCTTAAACACCCGCCATAAAAATAGACTTTACTTACCACCATTTCGAATAAATATGCTCAATAATAGTCCTCTATTATTGAGCAGTTAGATTAGTATTATATTTTTATACCCATATAGTATGGGTATAAAAATATATAAGAAGCTGCCAAACATTATAAAATCAGAATCAGATCCAAATCTATTTAAAAAGAAATTAAATGAGATGTTAATTGCAAAATGTTATTACACAATCAATGATTATTTAAATGACAGAATAATAATTTAATTTTATTAGGAATAATGTTAGTTTTATTTGATGATATTTTTGTGACATTATTATTAGTTTCCCAATTTCAAATATGTAACTTTATTTCTATTTTTTATTTTTATTATTTTTTTTACCAATTAATTTAATATTACCAATTATATTTTAGTTAATTAATCATTCGTAATCTTAGTACTAACATAGATATAATAAACATAACAGTAAAAATATTGCTGTACCCTCACAGGGTTTATGTTGGACTTTGCGCTAAAATACTTATAAGAACTATTATAACAACATAAGTGCAATAAATGTTTTGAATCTTTGAATCTTTGAATCCTTTACTTACAAAAACTGCATTGTGAATGCATAAAAATAATTTAAATCTCAATTTGGTGTAGTGTTTTCAATTACTACTTACTTACTGAAATCTTTAACTACTTAAAGCGACCCAAAATGGATCTTTTATTTAATTTTTATTGCTACAAGCAAATGGCAGACTTAATGCTTTGAGGCATTCTCTAGCAGTTAACCGGAAAGAGTCTTTGTTTTAAATTCTTAACGTATCTTTTCGGTTTGGGAATGGTCTTGACTTTGTTGTTCCAGACCTTTGAAATTTCATGGTTTTGTCGTTAGTTTAATGGTGTGAAGTAATGTGACGTCATGAGTGGATGCGAAAAGCTAAAAACTGGGCTTACTGGCGTTAAGAGTGGCCTATGTCCAGCAGTGGACGCATAATCTGGGAGCAATATTGAGTCTATTGATTGAAGTTTGCTGGTTTCGTTTCGCACGATCTAACAACCCAGATTGGGGCGAAACACGTGTAGAGCAATTCTAATCAGTGAATGTGCAAGATGTGTTGCCGTCTTGCGAGCTGCAGGTATTGATCACTGATAGTTTCGTGGTGGACATGTACAGTTTTTATCAGGCGGGCGGGCGATTATTATTATTATTCCCTTTATTACATTTTTAATACTTACAAAATTATATTTCTAAACATTGAATTTTTACAATGTATAACACTAAAAAATATAACATTTAAAAATACAAAAATGCAGTTCCCCAACGGTAGCAAGATCAGGGTTCCGGCTACCGATGGTTAAGGATCCAGAGACAGGAACCTTCTCACTATACGGGCCGTGTCCAGAAGTATTATTATTATTATTTATAGGGGGGCCGCCAGCGAAGCCGGACGGGTGATCAGTCACCTAGGTCGGGACCATTTCACCCAGTTCCTCAATTCCCCTAAAAGCTGAAAAGCAGGGAGGAGGCGGGTTATCATTTACCCCACCGGCGTCGCGTCGGACCCTCGAACCTACCTGTGCGGTTACAGTACCTGCTCAGTTGACTTATCGTTAACTGCTTTAGATCCTCTTCCTTAGCTTGTCCGTTCCAAAGAGCTCGGAGCGCAGTGATGCGAACATCAGGCACTCTGCCATGAAGTGGTAACTTGTTTCTTCTCTTTCTTTGCATTGCGGACAGATAGGGTCTTCTGTCCGTTTAATCACTGATAGGTGTCTGTTTAGTGGGCAAACGGGCCCAGAGCGGGCGGGCGATGCACTTGCATGTTGTGTTTCACACCGTGTCCCCCGAGGAGACGATCGTGGCCCGGCGGCAAGCCGAGGTGGCGCTGATGAGCACCTGGGAAGAGAGGCTGGAGGAGGAACCATCTGGGAGGCGGACGATCAATGCCGTCCGCCCTCTCTTTCGTGAGTGGTGCAAAAGAAGGTACTGGTCGCTGGCCTTCAGGCTGACGTAGACGATGCTTCGGAAAATACCTGTGTCAGATTGGAAGAGAGGCGACCTCGCGGTGCCACCAATGCGGCGCTGCGCTGGGGTGGACATGGCGGAGCACACCTTACAAGCGTGCCCTGCCTGGCCTCCCTATCACGTCACAATCTGTGCGACGTGATAGGGAGGGACCTCTTGCTACCGAGCATGGCTCGTGCCATGCTTGGTAGCGACAGGTCATGGGATGCGGCAGTCTCTTTCTGCGAGGACGTCATCTTGCAGTAGGAGGCGTCGGAGCGGATCCGCGAACGGGATGCTCATGCAGACCGGCTCCGACGAAGGCGGGTGGGACCGAGAATGCGGCGCTTTATGCGCCTCATTCCCCCTTAGCTGTTGCCCGCATCACACTGTCTTCGCGCACCAGCCTGGGGAGATGGCTACGCTTGCTCGGCCACCTCCCGCCGCGTAGGGGCCCGGAAGGCCGAGCTAACCGTCAGGTCGCAAGAGGAGCTTGTCACCTCGGGCGCTCCACATTATGACCTAATTGTGTGGGGTTTAGTGGGTATTCCTCCTTCCTGATCCCCCATAAAGTATCTGACACTGGATGGAGGATCAAGAGCTGGCCAGGAGAGTCCTACATAACCACCGTTTGCACACCGCACCCGGACGGGGTATGCGTAAATGCATTCCCCTCACGATAAAAAAAAGTGTTTGAACCGAACAGAGAACACCATCTCCAGCAGTGGATGTTACTAGGATGATGATGATGATGATCATGAATGGGAACAAGGATGGGTATTACCACACACTACCACGTGAAAATATCGAAAAGTTAGTTGTCCACATTTATCCGACCGGGAAGTAGCCTGACAATAATCTACTATATTATGTCATTACCTATTTTTCTATATATTATTTGTGAATTAGAGATTAATAATCTAAGTATAAAACCAAAATATATAAAAATAATAAATAAATAAATAACTTCTTACAATCACACCAATTATCTAAGCCCATGTTAATTTCATTAAGAAACTGTATCATGGAAAACTTGATAACGGATGAATATATACTTAAATACTTTTTGTTTGTAAATATATACTTAACATACATAGTAAACACCCAGACCAAGACAAATAGACATGTTCGTGCTAACAAATATTTGTCTTGTTCGGGAATCGAACCCGAGACCACTGGCGCAGAAGGTGGGTAGCCTACCCTGCGCCAAATCGGTCGTCAAAAATAATGAAATTCTTCTTTGTTTTTGAATTTTTTTAAAGTCGAGATAAGATACTTATATCGCTTTTCTAGCCACAAAATAATCAAGATCGTTTATTAAACTTCAACATATATTTTTATCTGCTCAAAATAAAGATCATTTGATTGTTTACTTTTTAATCAAAAATTTGTTGTTTTCGATAGTTTGGGAGATCGTGCCCTTAATGACCGAAACATTTTTAACATATTGCTTTAATCATTGATTTGTAAGAATATGCTTACATTTAAATCTTAAATATACATTTTCCAATTTATCCTATCGTAAATTGCAAATATTTAATTAAGAAATTTAATTAGGATTTAATGTAAAATAAAATTTATTAGTGTATCCATACTAATATTATAAATCTGAAAGTGTGTATGTTTGTTTGTTTGTTTGTTTGTCCTTCTTTCATGCCAAAACGGAGCAACGGATCGACGTGATATTTGGTATAGGGATAGTTTAGGAGCTGGAGAGTAACATAGGCTACTTATTATTCCGGAAAATTGTGTAAAAATTTAAATTTTCTATGAAAAATCGTTTAACTGTTGTACCTTCGATACAAAACTGTCATTTCTTCCATTGCCGTTTCCAAAGAGTATATAATCACTGACGTCTGCGCGGTCAAAATCGAATACTAATCTTTTCTATAACCTTAGAATAAAAAAATGTACTGTAACTTGCGCCAAAAATGCCCCAGTTGCGCAGAGTTATCTGACACTCACTCTACTTCACAGAGTAATTTTTTATAAGTAGGAAATAGAGACCAAGCTTGGGCCCCTTTATTGGTAGTATGTAACTAGCGCTATTTGTCTGGTGTAGGCAACTTTTGGTGTATAAAAACACACACACAAGATGTTGGTCATATTGGTGACCGGGTCCACTATTATATGGCAAAACAGCGTTTGCCGGGTCAGCTTGTATTATTATAGTTAGGCCTAATTCATACCGAGATGCCAGTACTGAATAATTTTCAACTTCATACAACGTGTTAATGAATAAGCGCAAAACCTCTTAAGGCGATACTCGGAAAAATTATGCTAAAGCGAGATAGCAATGAGAAAACGATTTAAAAAAATGCTTCTATACGATCCTAAATATTATTACTGTCCACTAATTTCAATAGTATATGTAACCGCATTTAAGAATAATCTTCATATTTCGTATTTTTTAGAGGTAAGCACGCTTAGATCCGTTGTTGCTCGTTCCGAGTACGCTGCACTACCTTATTTAGCGACTACCCGAAAATCCTTAAGATAAATACATATTTCGACTAAGTTAAAATTTCTGTATTTTATATAATTATTGTTTTCTTTTACTTAATGTACGCTCGTCATTGCTTTCTTAGATATAAGTGAAAAGTGTTTTTGTCTCAGTAAGTGAATTTGTATTATTCTTTATGAGATAAATAAAGTTCTTAAACCATATTTTCGAAAAGAAAAAGTATCGAGGCAAAATCATAAAATCGTGTTTTTGAAACTATACGATTCTAGATAAAGGTATGAATAAATATATATCTTATTACCAGATTTATAACAATTGTAACTGTCCTATTAGTCCATGGAAATCGTACATTTTGCCTTGCGTTAAATGAGGTAGTTCTGATTTTTTTGTATGTTAGTAGTGATGAGATAGTAATGACAAATCCAAGTTTTCCACCTCGAAAGCCCTTCGGATCATTGTTAAATATTTAAAAATCCTATAAATTTTCAGTTTTTGTCAATTTTTACTACCAAGAACCTGTGTTACGGCAAAAGTTACTTTGCACGCTTTAAAGTAGACTAAATTTGCAATAAAAAGAGAATAATTTGGTTTTTGTAAGTCAAATAGTTTTTAAGATAGGACTATTTAAAAGTTTGCAAAAATTCGAAAAAAGGAAGTATTACAGTTTTTTTAGTTTTCGACATTTTGACCCATAGTAGTGGGTTTATGGCAAAAGTTAAATTATTAGTTATTAAAGTCCATTAAATTTCCAACAAAATGAGACCAATTAGTAATATCAACTATACACTTGATAGTTCCTGAGACAGCTGTTCAAAGTTATTGAGGTAAGTAAACAATTTATGTAATAGAAGGGTTTGCAAAATAAAGTACACCCTAAAGGAAGGAGGATCTGGGAGGTGGTGGGATCAATTATGTACATTGTATGTATAATTTTGATGGACCAGACACGTCCTCTGAATCCACAGCACACTTTTTGGGGGCAGCTTGCAGAGGTATAATTTCTTCATCGAACTGCTCAGGAAGGTCAAAATCATCCTTTGATGGTGGGTTATCAATCAATGGTTCATCAATGTCATCACACATCTGGGGCCCGATTCTACTAAATACATGGTAGTTCAATGACAAATCAATTGGACGCCAAAGTCTCAAACGGTAGTCTACTGTCCAAGAATGTTCAATGATTGATCATTGGTCGGTCATTGGTCGGCCAATGAAATACTATCCAACCAATCGGTAGTCTATTGTTCAATGATAAATCAATGGTCAATCACTTGTCGTTTAATCGGTATGCTACTCCTTATTTGACGTTTGCAAATACCGATGATCGACCATTGATTTGTCATCGATTTGTCATTGTTTTGTCATTTTGCAAAAGTAAGCTAGTCAATCAAATTGTTCGTCTGTAGAAAGGTGAAGACTACAAATAAAATTAAAAATATTGTGTTTCTTTAGTTTATTCACGTTTGTTGGTGGAATTATCGTTAAGATGAATCCATCAAACATTATTTTACGTCGGCGATTATTAGAAATCGCTGATAGGCAAGACCAAAGAAATCAACAGCGACGAAATCGACGGCGAGATCGCGCGACATTACGTCAAAATGTTGACCCATTTTTGCTCCCGGACGCGGAATTTGTGCGCACATTTAGACTGACGAAGGCTGGAGTCAGGGAGTTGGCGGAGGACCTCACTCCACTTATTCCGAATGAGATGAGGCGTGATGGGATACCCGTGATGTTGAAGGTATGTTTTATTATATAGCTAGGTATATTTAGTTAAACTTCAATATAACCCGAAGAAGGATGCTTCAATCAAAAAACTGTTTTCACAAACTCGCAATATTTTTAAAATTGCTATCCAACGACACCCCACACTATGGGGTAGACAAGAAAAAAAAAATACATCCCCACTTCGGCCACTTCACGTGTAGAGGAGATACCGAAACAAAATATATTTATAAATTTTTACTTCACCACTTTGTCGGGGTGATTTATAAGTATGTTCTAGTACTAAGACTCTAGCTAGTCTGGGGGCAGACGGACAGACGGACATGGCGAAACTATGGTTCCTTGTTGACTATGGAACCCTAAATAGGCACAAAACCCTTTTAGATTTTGTTCGAAATCCTGTAAAAATTATTAAAAAAAATGCAATTAAAAAAACAAGTCCAGCACGTTTATTGATAAAAAAAATATTGTAAACTAGCTTTCCGCTCGCGGCTTCGCCCGCGTGAACTACACAACGTTATCCCGCGGGAGTGTGATATTTTTCCGGGATAAAAAGTAGCCTATGTTCCTCTCCAGACTATAAAGTATCTATGTCCCAAATTTCAGCCAAATCCGTTTAGCCGTTTTGGCGTGATTGAGTAACAAACATCCAAACATCTAAACATCCAAACTTTCACATTTATAATATTAGTAGGATCTTGAAGGAAGCAATGGCTGTATAAAATTTATTTCTTTGCCTTTTCCGAAAGAGAATAATGAAGCAAATAACTGACACATTTCATGTCACCTATCATGCATCTATCATGCATGCTATCATGTAACTTTAATGCAATGATCATCCAGATGTCATCCTGTCGTGAAACCAAACAAACTTAGTAGAATACCAATTGACTCTGGTAGTTCGTTGGTATGACTTCTGTATGATAGTTGTCTGGTGATTTTTCCTAATTTAGCAGAATCGGGGCCCAGGTCCGCTCTGAAGTTGCTTCGCGCAGATTGTACAGTCAGGTATAAATATTTATGTCCGCTTATTTTTATTCTGATTTAAAAAAGCTTAAAGTAAAGGTGCTAAAAAGTTAAAATTGATATAATTTTAATCAATAAAAAACAGTAGCTGATACTGATACCTATATTTTGCTATGTACAATCTGTGCGAAGCAACTTCAGTTTGACGCGACCTACACTCGTGTCTCGTATTACAGTTTACACGCAGGCAGCTAGCAGCTAAGCGTCACTTTCACTTACAAAGGAACGATGCTAAAATTCGCACCGTTGTCATCCAAAAATTGATTTCGTCAAATGAGCTTAATGTTAATAGCATAATTATGTTAACTCGCACCGCATACTTGTTCAATAGCTGGCGATTAAACTATACCGTGATTTAAAATGATACAGCGCCATCTCTCGTATTACAATACAGTTCAATAGACAATTAAATAAAGGTGATATTTCTCTTTTGAAAACCGAAGGAAATGTAATCCATACTTTTTAGTGACGCACGCCAAAAACAAAAACCGGTGTATTGATAAAAAATAAAAAACGTGGCAAATATTGTTATTAGATACAATAATATTGTAGCTGTCTACCATTTTATTTTATAGGTAAGTGTAAAAATATGTTTGTGTGTTTGTCCGTCTTTCATGTCAAAACGGAGGATTTTTGGCACCTATGGGGACAGTAAGGAGCTCCAGCTTCTGAGAGTGACATAGGCTAATTTATATCCCGAAAAATATCGCATTTCCGGGATATCCCTACATTATTACTTATGTGGATATTTTTAAATACATAGGTATACCATATCACAGCCTCCTATATTTAACAAGCCATGTCATGGCCCGCTATTATTTCTCGGCTGCTTGCGCCCCCCAGCGAGATAGAAGATGGCTTTGGCCATGCCCAATAGAGGTCAGTGGCCATGCCACAGCCTTCTCTATCGTCTTCTACAAGCCATGCGCATAAAGTTGGCAATGTCGCAGTTCTAATTTTAAGTGAACCACAGCCATCTCTATCGTCTTCTACAAGCCATGCGCATAAAGTTGGCAACGTAGTTTTAAGTGAACCGATTTGACATCGTTTGCACCGTTTGACAAGTAAACAGCGAGTAAACCTCGAGTACTGAATCCTATGGAGATGGCATATCTTCTATTCTATACATCTATACAAATAAATAAAATTGGAGTGTCTGTTTGTAACATTAAATAACCGCTTTTTACTACGTGCATATGATTAAATATACGGTACATATGAGGTGTAAGCAATAACGGTAGCTGTACGTACGGGCTGATGAAATGAAGAAGTCCGTTTGTACACTTAACAGTTTATTTCACACACACGATAAGAAGGGTACAGAAGAGAGAAGGACAAGCACTGAAGTGTAAGCGGAAGGAAGCACATAGGTTCACAAGCACAATGAATGAAAAACTATTACTAACATGGAGTGGCTGCGAGCATTAAAGCGGCACGGGTTTCGCGTCAGGCGTATATTCGTGACTGTCGCGCGCAGTGTTGCCAGTGGCCGATAGTCAAAAGTAACACAAGGCGGCTCAAAAAGTAACATTTTCACGAGAAAAGTAACATTTCTTATTTTATGTAGAAAACGACTGTTACTGTAATATTACACTTACACACAAAACATTTTTTTTATGAAGATTACGAATGCTCTGCCAAAAACGAACTAAAAAGTTAAATAACAAGTGTCATTGCAGTCGGGGGATCGTTTTAGGGAACTGAATGCAATGAAACTTACTATTTAACTTTTTAGTTAATTTTTGGCATTACAGTCGGGTTTTTTTTTAATTTTTTTTCATACATTTTAGTGACAAGACAAATTATAGTTTTGGAATGTGCTCCAAGTGATTACTTTCTCTGTAATGTGCTCAATGCTCATCAAGGTCTTTCATTTGATGCCCATATTGTAATAATAGAAAAAAAAACACATTTGAAAGAGGTGTCGTACAGTTTTTGTAAGTATACAAAATAAACAGTACTTATTTCAGTTGCAAACAGGACCTCGTTGTTGTATTCCTGATTCCCATATCCTGAAATATGAACACAAAACCATGATAAAACCATAAAACTTTTACTTACTATAAGTACCTAATGTTAGTTAACTTGTGTTGTGTGTGTGTACAAGTCAACACGACGACAAACAAACCAAACCAACCACTTTAAACATTTAAAATATATTCTACTACTCGATCGACTTCAACCAAAGAAAGTTCACAAAACGAATTGAGTTTAAAAAACCGTAATAAATAACAAACTTTGATCTGTTTTTGATCGAAGTTCGTGCTGTGCGACTATGATACTCATTCTTCAAGTGTGAGAAAGAGATAGAAAATAAAACGACGGCTCAAAATCAAGTTCACAAATGAAAACTTCCTTTGGTGCGTTCCGTTTTACGTTTATCTTTCGTTTGCTGGAAAGTATTTGAATATTTTTTATTAAGTCCTAAAAGTAACGTAAAAGTAACATTTTGACGCGTGTAACATGGAGGTAACATGAAAGGGTAAAAAGTAACATAAAATGTTACAAAAGTAACATTCTGGCAACGCTGGTCGCGCGCGCTGCGGCCGGCGGAATGAGCTCCGTATCGAGTGGGGCGAGGCGCGGAGGAGGGCGGCGACGGACGGCGAAAACTGCCGAGCGCCGCCGACCCGTTATCTGCGCCCGGCGCACGCGCATTCCACAGCCACAGACGTGCATATAAAAATGCTGTTATTGTAAAGACAGTTTGTCCGTCTGTTCGTGGACATTTTTATATAACTTATTAATCTAATAAGTACTAATAATTTATCTAAGTATCTACGTATATGTATTATATATTTATAAGTATATATTATATATTTACTATAAATAAAGCACTAATCAAACTAACAAAACTAAAATAAACTAAACTACAACAAAACTAAATACAAATAACTAATAAACTACACAATACAAATTAAGCCGCCACATCACCCCCCTCCAGAGACCGTCACTACGGGCGATAATAGTCGGGGAAACGTACTGTACGACCTGACTTGGTAGTTTTGATAATGTTTCCGTCAGTTTCAGGTGAATTTGTGGTGGATGAGAAGTTGTGTGAATTGTTTGTGTTTGTGTTTGGTAGTGTTTGTGTTTTGTCAGTGTCAATATGTATGTTTATGTTTTTGTTTGTGTCATGCAGTATATAGGCTGGTTTGATACGGTCTATTGATACTGTGACATGCTTGCCGTTAATTAAAAGAATAAAAACTTTATCCCCTCTTTTTACGACCTCGTAGGGCCCACCATAGGCTGGTTTTAAGGAACCTGACAATTTATCGTCCCGCAAAAAAGCATGAGTGGTAGTAGCGAGATCTTTGAAAACGAAGATGGGTCGCTTATTACCATGGCGTGCAGCGGGCGATGGTTGAAGTTCCTTGGCGAATTTCTTCAGCCGCGCGATGTAGTCTGTCATATCGACAGTAATATCCGCTTGAGTGTCGAAGAATTCGCCGGGCAAACGCAGAGTCTCACCATATACCAGTTCTGCGGTCGTGGCTTGCAAGTCCTCCTTAAAGGCACTTCTAATACCCAACAACACAAGAGGAAGGGATTCAACCCAGTTGTTGTTACTGTGACAGGTAATAGCCGCTTTTAACTGGCGATGGAATCTTTCCACCAGCCCGTTGCAAGCCGGATGGTAAGCTGTAGTGCGCCTATGCTGAAAACCTATCATCTGGGCGAGACACTTGAAAAGCGCGGATTCAAATTGCGCTCCTCTATCCGTGACCACATCTAATGGGCAACCGAAGCGAGATATCCATCCCTGTAACAATGCTTTCGCTACTGTCTCAGCCGTGATATCTACCAGTGGTATCGCCTCAGGCCATCTTGTGAAGCGGTCGACGGCTGTGAGACAATAGCGAAAACCTTGAGAAGGTGGTAGCGGGCCGATGAGATCGATGTGCACGAAAGCGAATCTTGCGTGTGGTGCCTTAAATGATCCTAAGGGGGACGACACATGGCGAGTAACTTTGCAGCGTTGACAACTGAGACATGATTTGGCCCACTCCTTGCAGTCTTTCCTTATTCCTGGCCACACATAGCGTTCTGATACGAGCTTAGCTGTGGCATTCGTACCTGGGTGACTTAAAGAGTGAAGGCTTTCGAAGACTTGGCGTCTCAGGTCTTTAGTGACAAATGGCCTGTGAGTATTGCTTCTCTCGTCGCAGTACAGTTCGGCATTGATACCTGGCAGTTTCACCTTGACAAGATGTAATGACGTACCGCCTTGCAGAAATTGTTGCAGTTCAGGATCGGAAGACTGAGACTGTGCTAAAATGGTTAAATCGACCGGTTGTACAATTTCTTCAATCCGGGATAGGGTGTCAGCGACTACGTTGTCCTTTCCTGTGATATGGCGGATGTCAGTGGTGAACTGCGCAATAAAATCTAAGTGCCGAAACTGTCTCGGTGAGCAATTTTCCTTACGGGAACTGTAAGCAAAGCAAATTGGCTTGTGGTCCGTGTACACCGTAAATTCTCGTGCTTCGACCATATGCCTAAAATACTTGATGGCTTCGTATATGGCTAAGAGTTCCCTGTCATAAGGCGAGTATTTCTGCTGCGACGGGCTAAGCTTCCTAGAAAAGAATGCCAATGGTTGCCATGAGTCGTCTGTCAGCTGTTGCAACACTGCACCTATACCCTTGTCAGAAGCGTCGGTAACCAAAGCCAGCTTCGCGCTGTCGTTTGGATGTGCTAAAAGGGTAGAATTACACAAGCTTCTCTTACAGTCGTCAAAAGCTTGGTGTTCGAGTGCCGTGAAATGGACAGGATGACTACCTTTTACAGAACCTGTCAATAAAGCATTTAACGGGCCCTGGTATTCGGCAGCGTTTGGGATAAATCTCCTATAAAAATTGAGCATGCCTAAGAATCTGCGCAGCTCTTTTATGGTCTTAGGTGTCGGAAAGTCGTTGATAGCCTCAACCTTTGCAGGCAGAGGTTTGGTACCTTCGGACGAAATACGATAACCTAAGAATTTTACCTCAGGTGCGCCAAATACACACTTAGAAGTGTTGATGACCATCCCGTACTGGCTGAGTCTGGCGAATAATTGGCGAAGATGCTCTTTATGGGTGGCTGTATCCTTGGAGAAAATGAGAAAATCGTCGAGGAACGCATAACAAAAATCCAGGTCTCTTACCATCTCATCGACGAACCTTTGAAATGTTTGGCCTGCGTTACGAAGTCCGAACGTCATGAACGGAAATTCGTACAGGCCAAACGGTGTTGTAATCGCCGTCTTGGGAATGTCGTCCGAATTAACCGGGATTTGGTTGTAAGCCTTCACTAAATCGATAGTCGAGAAAACCGTACAGCCTGAAATGTTGTGAGCAAAGTCGTGCACATGACGTATCGGATACCTATCCGGGATTGTGCGCGCGTTGAGGAGTCTGTAATCTCCACATGGACGCCAACCATTGTCCTTTTTGGGTGCGAGGTGTAGTGGTGACGACCATGGTGACTCAGAGGGCCTGGCGGTACCTAACTGCAACATGGATGCGAATTCTTCCTTGGCCACTTTTAATTTATCCGGTGCCAGCCGTCGAGGTGTACAATGCACGGGTGGTCCGGGTGTTGTACGTATGTGGTGTACTGTGTTGTGTGTAGGTGTTCGGTGTATGCCAGAAGGGCGAGTAATGTCAGGGTATTCCCTTAGTATATTGTGGTAAACTGACTCACCAAAAATCACCTTTACTGAGGAAACAATATCACACGACATGGCAGGCGAAGCCGGGGCACTGAGGCTAGTGCTGTTGTCAATAAGTCGCTGGTTCCTGCAATCAACCATTAGATTAAAATGACTTAAAAAATCTACGCCTATTATCGCCTTTGTAACGTCGGCTACAATAAACTGCCAAGCAAAGTCGCGGCGCAACCCCAAGTTTAAAGTTAAAAAAGCGTAACCATACGTATGAATAGGGGTACCGTTAGCCGCGCACAGTTGGAAGTTTGTTTTTTCTCGGCGTGATTGCACTAAGGATCGGGGGAAAACACACAAATCACTACCCGTATCAACTAAAAATTGTACCTTTGTTGTACGATCTGTTACGAATAGGCGACCGGAAGTTGAGCAATCGCTGGCCGCCATTACCGACTGCCTTGGTCGTTTCCCGATGCCTTGAAGTCACAGGGTTTGATGCACCTATGCGCCTTGCTCCCGAACTTTGCATGGTACCAGCACTGTGGAAATCGACGGTAGTTGGACTGTGACCTTGTAGAGCTGGAACGGTTACGGTGGTGGCTGGATGATCTTCCACGGGATCTTGAGAGCCTACCCACTGTTGTTGCTAAAGTCTCAACTTGCTTTGTCAGTGCGGCAATCTGGCAAGATACAGGGTCAGTAGAACTGCCTTGAGCTGGACGAGGATACGCTGATGCTGCTGCCACTTGTGGACTGACGACGTCGTGTATGCGATCCGCTAGTTCCGCTAGCTCCTCTAGGCTGGCCTTAGGTTGGGACGCGATGATAGTCTGCGTGCTGTTTGGGAGTCTGCTGGTCCAAATGGTACGCAGGAAGTCGTCTGGAACGCCTGGGCCAGCCAGGTTCAGGAGGTGTCGGAAGAACTGCGATGGCTTTCTGTCTCCTAGCTCTTCGTGCATCAGCAGCTGCTTTACCTTTTTCTCCCGTGATGCCGACAGTCGTTTGGTTAGCTCGGTTTTGAGTTTCACGTATTTATCGGTGGAAGGCGGGTTACAAATGATATCCTCCACCTCGCATGCGTACTGTGGTTCCAAGTTACCTATTGCGTAATAAAATTTTGTAGCGTCCGTGGTAATATTCGACAACGCGAACTGAGCTTCTAGTTGGGAGAACCATAATGACGGTTTTTCGGCGTAAAACGGGGGTACTCGCACGCCGACGCGACATGACTCCGCTGTTTCGTCGCTCTTCCCTGGTGCAATGTCATCCGGCATCTTCAATTTAGGTGTTCAGCGGGGTCACCAGTGAGGTGTAAGCAATAACGGTAGCTGTACGTACGGGCTGATGAAATGAAGAAGTCCGTTTGTACACTTAACAGTTTATTTCACACACACGATAAGAAGGGTACAGAAGAGAGAAGGACAAGCACTGAAGTGTAAGCGGAAGGAAGCACATAGGTTCACAAGCACAATGAATGAAAAACTATTACTAACATGGAACTAAAATCTACAAGCGTATGCGCGAGAGTGGCTGCGAGCATTAAAGCGGCACGGGTTTCGCGTCAGGCGTATATTCGTGACTGTCGCGCTGCGGCCGGCGGAATGAGCTCCGTATCGAGTGGGGCGAGGCGCGGAGGAGGGCGGCGACGGACGGCGAAAACTGCCGAGCGCCGCCGACCCGTTATCTGCGCCCGGCGCACGCGCATTCCACAGCCACAGACGTGCATATAAAAATGCTGTTATTGTAAAGACAGTTTGTCCGTCTGTTCGTGGACATTTTTATATAACTTATTAATCTAATAAGTACTAATAATTTATCTAAGTATCTACGTATATGTATTATATATTTATAAGTATATATTATATATCCTTACTTATATTATAAATGCGTCTCTGTCTGTCTGTGTGTTACACAATCACACCTAAATTACTGAACCGATTTGAATGAATTTTGGTACAGCGATAGTCTAGAGCCTGAGAAAGGACATAGGCTACTTTTTATTCCTAAAAAATATCACCTTCCCGCGGGATAACGTCGTGTAGTACATGCGGGCGAAGCCGCGGGCGGAAGGCTAGTTTACTATAAATAAAGCACTAATCAAACTAACAAAACTAAAATAAACTAAACTACAACAAAACTAAATACAAATAACTAATAAACTACACAATACAAATTAAGCCGCCACACATATACCAAAATGACATGTTTTACAATTTTTGTCTGTCTGTCTGTTTGTTCCGGCTAATCTCTGAAACGGCTGGACCGACTAATACGACAATTAGAAGAAGTTTAAAATTGAATTCCAAGATTTTCTTACATTGTGACTTAGTTACACCTCACTTTTTCGTAGGTATTTATTATTTATTATTTATTTATTTCATAAATCATGCAGGCTTACAGAAATTTTTTCCAATGCGCCAGCAAGTCATACATTTTACAATAGATATGCCAATTTTCAATCTAAATATAATAAAATAAAATAAAATTAGTTAAATTACTCAGTCAAAAATTAAAATTAAAAAACAAACAACATAAGTATAAAAATGTCAACACAACATTACAACAATGCACAAAGAAGTCTTACAATTTACAATACCTACACTAAAATTCACATGTCAATTTTGATAAATATGCACCTACATTAAAAATATTAAATTTATGAAATACTTATGCCAGATATAAAAATGTCAACATATGAGTAAATTATATTTATATGTATGATTCATTAAACGTTTATAGCCTCTAAATACTTAAGAGCCTCCCTATAAATATAACCAATGCGGTCGGCAAACAAATCTATCTGGTTACACTGAGCGAGCATATCACCGATGCGAAGTGCACGTGGTGTTGGTGCATTCGCAGCATAAGTGGTGCGCGTGGTAGGTTTGCGCAAAAGTCGAGGCTGACGGCGGGGGGGCACCATCGCTGTCCCATCCCAAGGTACGCGAGAGGGTACCAGAAGATCTATCTTCGATATCAAATCACCGTCCAACCTATGGTGTAGCACGGAAATAAAGTGGACCAACAGTTGCACTTTCCGCCTACGAGATAATGTATCCAGATCTACCATACCAGTAACAAAGAGCGAAGGATACAAGTATGGATAATAGCCATAGCGACGCTTGTAAAGCCAGCGTGCAAATTTGCGCTGGACGCGCTCAACCATAATTGTATATTTTTGCTCATGGGGGTCCCATATAATAGCTGCATATTCGAGTTTGCTGCGTACATATGCTGTATACAAAACCTGGGCCACAGCTGGGTTGTCAAAATCTAGGGTAGTCCGCATAACAAATCCTAAAACCTTACTCGCTTTTTTACAAGTCGCAACCACATGGCTATGAAAGTCCAAATTACTGCTCAACTTTAGTCCTAGATCTGTGATTTCATTCACCCTTTCCAAAATTGAGTCACCCAATTTGTAGTTTATCTCTAATGGGCTACGCTTGCGAGAGTATGTGATGACTTTACACTTGAAGTCGTTAAAGGGTAGATGATTAGCCCGACTCCATTCTAATACCGCATAGATATCGCTTTGTAGATGGACTGTGTCTATTGCATTCTTCACGCCAACGAATAACTTAAGGTCATCCGCGAACAGACTCAGGCAGGTCATTGATCATTATCAAAAATAATGTTGGGCCTAAGGTACTGCCCTGACTAACTCCAGACCTTGTATAATACTCTCTTGATTCAAAACCTTGTAAATACACATATTGGCGTCTATTAGCTAGGTAGCTAGCAAAAAAATCCAAGAGCTTTTTTGTTAAACCTATCTGTGCTAGCTTTTTTAATAAAATATCGTTGTCCACAAGGTCAAAAGCCTTTTTAAAATCGAAATATGCCGCATCAACCTGCCGTCCTGCATCCATTTCAACGGAGATATAATCTACCATCTCGATAAGGTTTGATGTGGTCGACCGAGCATTACGGAAGCCATGTTGGCTGTCGTGTAAAAAGCAACTAACTTGCATAATAATGTGGTCATTCAAAATAATCTCAAATATTTTCGCCAATACAGATAGAACTGCAATTGGCCTGCTTTGCGTTATATCACCCTTGTCTTCACCCTTTGGCACTGGAGTTACACGTGAAAGTTTCCAACACACAGGATATTTTGAAACGTCAAGAGAAAGGTTAAATATGTAAAGAAGCGGTATGCGAAGAACTGACTCACAATCTTTTGCCAAAAACACCGGAATGCCGTCCGGTCCCCCAGCAGAGCAAGTTTTTAGTCTTTTGATAGCGCTCTTAAAATCAGCCTCACTCACTCTATCTATGGTAACACTCCTAGCATTCACCTGTGAATATGCTGCATGAGCAGCTTCAGTGGGGTCCAGTCGTGGTACTTTTGCGTGGAACACTGAGCTGAAGTATTGGGAAAAAGCGTCAGCAGCGGGCTCACCCGATACTTCGGCCCCGTCATAAGTAAAACTATTTATACATCGTCTGTCCTTTTTCTTATCCTTAACATATCCCCAGAACTTTGCTGGTTCATCAAAAATAGTTTTTTGTATACTACCTATATGTTGCTTGTATGCATTGTCAATTAACGTTTTTGCTCGCCATCTATAGAATTTATAAAGTTCCTTATTAAATTCCTTGCCCTCGGCTTTGTACCTTTTTAAATGATAATATTTGTACTTTAAATTACGAATGATTTCGGGAGTGTACCACTTAGGGTATACGTATCGTTGAGCCCTCTGGTTATGGCTTTTAAGTGGAACGAAACGATCAAAGCACTCGTATAACTTGAGATAGAAAAATTCAACTGCCCTATCAATGTCGTCTATGACGAATAAGTCAGACCAGTCTATTTTAGCTAATTCTGCATACCACATCTGGAGATCGGCCTTACGCCAATTCCAATCGGCATAGTGGTTCATCCTGGTACTCTTCCGGGGTTGGGACAGTGGTAGTCGTGCACCGCGTAGCAGCTTGACAACGACTTGAAGTGAAGGATGATATTTGTCAATGGGCACAAGAGGTTCTTCACAAAGAGACACGGTGACCCGATCGGTGGTAAGATTGCTCAGTATCAGATCTAACTTGCCGCCGAGACTATTGTACACACAATTATGATCTACCAACTTACAAAATTCACAAAAACAGTCAAATTGCATTTTAACGTTATTCGAAAAAGAGTTCAAGTTAAAATCACCTAAAACTAAGAGATCTAATTCTGGATACGAACATGCTGCATTTTCGATACAGGTTATTGTGCTCAAATAATGGTCTACAGTACAATTCGGGGACAGGTAAACTACACAACACAGTAACTTAATATTATTAAACATAACTACGGCGAATAACAATTCTTTGTCCGGTGTTAAACCGTCAACATCTGTAATTTTTCGAACAGAGAAGCAATCACGGACAGCCAGTAATACTCCTCCCCAACCGGCATCGTCAACTCGATCATTGCGAAGCACTACATAACCAGGAGGAAAGAGCTCCCCGTCATTTACGGAACTTGTCAAAAAAGTCTCAGTCAAACCTATGATGTCATATGAATGTTGTATCACGTTGTTATTAAACATAGTCGTCTTCGTTCGTAATCCACGTACATTCTGGTAATAGCATATGAGTGTTTTAAACTTTTTGGGGCATTTGGTTTGTTTCACGTCTGGTACGAAAGTTCTGCCGCCATGGTTTAACACATATGTCTTCAGCCCAATTTTCTGGATTCATCACGTGCTCAGTTAGCTTGGCTGGCACGGTAAGCTTAAATGATGTATAATTTCCCCGTGGCTTAAGGGCCTCGACCACACAAACGTCGGAACTACAAATTGTTTTTAGGTGTGTGCTCACCTGCTCGACAGTGGTACCTTCCTGTACATAATACAGGTGAAGGTATTTCTTCCTTTCAGCAGCAGTCAATAACGTAGCACCAGGTGCGGCGGTACCACGAAATAGACCAGATGGGGGCGTCCTGGCTGGTAATGAAGCACGTTTTCGCCTTATCTCAATCCAACCATCAGTCTCGGCTTTGTCTTTGACCTTATCGCTTTCAACCTGACTCTGCGTTACAGCTGGACGCGCTGGGGTAGCTTTAAAAGCGCTTGTGGTTATATTCACCTGTTTCATCGGACGTTTAACTGCATCATTCCATTGAGGTTTCCTTACCTCAGGTTGCTGTACTCGTTCCTGAAGGTCCTGGTTGTCTTCGGTATTTACTGGAGTGGTGCGGTTAAGGAATAGGTCTTTTTCCTTCTCACTTCTTGCTACGTTAGAGGCATCAATTTTCATCTCTAATTCGTCTATACGGCTTGTTAGGCCACTTAATTTACTAAACACTTCAGTTTTAAAGGCAAGAAAATGTTCCGTGATTAAATTGCAAATTTTTGTTGTTAGCCTCATCTCAAAATCATCTTGGATTTCTTTCAGCTCCCTGACTATCGATTGCCATGGACGGTCTCGGACGTTACCCGAAGCGCTCGTTGATTTCGCGCACCGTACTCCAGCACGCATGGTAACATAATCGGGACTACTGATTGATATGTCTGGGCAATCGCTAGCAATACTCATGTCATGAATAATGTGTTGTTGACGAACTGGTGTTTGCGAATTATCCCCTTTTGGAATTTTACTACGACATTCGACACATACCCATGAGTTTCTAAGGTCAGGTGTTAAAGGAGGTATGCCACCTCCATAGGATTTAGTACTCAGAGGAGCAATCCGGTTCACAGCAATGTTGCCGTTCCGTATCATAGCATGGCTTGTAGAAGACGATAGAGACGGCTGTGAAGTGAACCTATTTGACGCGCCATATTCAAAAAAGTTAGATTACTTGACTTGCTTTTCTATCTCGACTGGGTCGTCAGTGATTGAAGACAGTGGTAGGACTCCAGTCTGCACGAGGAATAGCTAAAACCCACTTTATTCGCTCTGTTTCTTCCCTTGGAAATGAAAAGTATGATACAGTTATTTTAATTTTTAGTTTTTTGCATTCACAATGCAATTTTTATTACTGAAACATGGAAAATGAAGTATTTAGAAAAAATCGACCCGTCCCACAACTAGCTCCGATGGGACTCGAACCCACGACCTTTCGCTAAAGGTCGTGGTCGCTTTGCTTTAGCGAAAGGTCGTGGGTTCGAGTCCCATCGGAGCTAGTTGTGAGACGGGTCGATTTTTTCTAAATACTTCATTTTCCATTTTACAAGTATGTTACAGCTTCATCTCCATTTTTAGCGAAGAATCGTTATTTGATTTGCATTCGGGAATGAAGCACCGCTTTGGCATATTATGTTGGAGATAATAGAGAATGCTCACTAAAACATTTCTACGGTGGTGGCGTGTGAGGCGGGTCGTTACGTTCCCTAAAATATGGTTGAGCGAAGCGATGGCTGGTTCATGCGTCATGCTCGTGAACGAGTGCTGCCAGTGGGAATGGGTCTGCTCTTATCTCCTTGCCTTAAAATGTGTTTTCTTTTGTTTTTATTCATTTTATTAAGAACTAGCTGTTGCCCGCGACTTCGTACGCACGGTAAAGTGACTTTTGTATTTGTTTATTTTATGTGTAATCTACACTTCCTTCCAGTGACCGCAAGGTATTATGTGTGTGTGTATATGGGTGTAGGTCTCGGAAGCGCGGGATTCAATGTTGCGCTTGCGATTGCTTGTTAACCGAGCTTCACGGTCCTCATCAGTTTCAAAAGCACGAAGTAACCTCATCCTCTTAGCTGACCTAGAGCCTTGCGATAAATTACTATTTTTTTTCTAGGTATTTCAAATAACAATAATCGTAATCAAATCACAATAATCAATGTCCGTTTTCCAACAATTCAAATTGATCGACAAATCAATAAATCGAAATCTAATTCAAGTATTTTTAATTCATTAAAATCACAATAACTGAGTTTTCTCAGGGTGTCAGCCGTCAAGAGTAAGCAATTTAATCATGAAGCTAAACTTAATACTGAGGTCAGTATTAAGTTTAGCTTCATGAATTTAATATAGTCCCACACTTCTGTCTGTTCCGGTGACAGCCGTGGCAGAGGAGCCACTTGCAATACGAAATTAGCTGTCAAAATGGACTGTCCTGTCGTATGAAAACTGTTTTAGTTCCAAAGATTATCACTGCAACAGAAAAGCACGTAAGAAGCCATCATGCTAGTAGCTTTGTAGTGATAACAAACTGTAAAGTATTTTTTTTTTTAATTGATTGATAGGCAAGCGCTTGTCCGCTATCACGCCCCTAAGCGTTCGTTGATGCGATCTACGATGAATCGCGCTTGCCTGATGCCAGATTCTGTGCTAATGCTGCATACACACCGGACCAACAAAGGCCAACGAACGCCATCAAAGAGGTTCTGTTTTCCCCTCTGTCTCAATCAGATGATCAGAAACTCCGAATGTGAACTGGAATCGCTCCCAGTAATCCTTTACCTAGCTTTAGATTGATCTTCGAAGGCCAGAAACGTGAAGCAAGCAATGCCTGATGTCGTTCGTTGGCGTTCGTGGGGCCGCCGCCGGTCCGTACACAGTCTAAAAGGTACCGGTATAAAATATACTAAGAAAAAACCGGTCAAGAGCCAGTCGGACTCGCGCCCCGAGGGTTCCGTACCATCTTTTATAAAATAGAAAAAAACTACAACTGTGCTTCACCCAAAGCGACCTGCGAGTAGGTAGGAAGGAGGACATTTTAAACGTAAAAATGTTTTCATCGGCGTGGCATATTCGTCCGAAAATTCGCGATGTAGAATATTGCAGTTTTTGGTCAGCTCCATCTCTTGACCGATAGTGGAATTAATATAATTTTTGTTGATGATTTCTGAAAAAGTTTACTATTTAGAGACATTCATCATTATCATTAATTCATTATTTGTCTTAAGCATGGTATTAGGCACCTTATTGAATTATACAAATAATGGAAAATATCCTAAAATTGGTTATATGTCTAAGTAATATCACAGAAAAAAACTTTTACAAACTTTTGACCTACAATCATAAAATTTGGCAAACTTCAGATCTTACAGTACAAATAAAGGTAAAAAAATAATGGTAATTTATAGTTTAATCACTAAAAAAAACTAATACAAACTTACATTTGAAGTTAATTTTATACAAAATGTGAGTCAGTTTGTCTACGTTTTATAAGATGTCAAGAAATTTGGCCCACAATAAAAGGTACCCTATATGTTGAACCAGATTATAAGTTATTACTACACAAAATTTGGTAAAAATCCGTCCAGTAGTTTTTGCATGAAAAGCAAACACACAAACAGACGCCCGCAAATATAAGTTTGTCAACGTTTTTTTTAATATAAAGAAATTTTCCTGCAATAAAAGGTACCCTATATGTTGAACCAGGTTATAAGTTATTACTACACAAAATTTGGTAAAAATCCGTCTAGTAGTTTTTCCGTGAAAAGCAAACATACAAACAGACGCCCGCAAATTTCAGTTTGTCAACTTTTTTTTAATATAAAGAATTTTTCCCGCAATAAAAGGTACCCTATATGTTGACCCAGGTTATAAGTTATTACTACACAAAATTTGGTAAAAATCCGTCCAGTAGTTTTTGCGTGAAAAGCGAACATACAAACAGACAAACAGACAAACAGACACACAGACAAACAGACAAACAGACAAAAATGTTATTATCTATCGTTTTGGGGTCTATATCCTGTACACATCACATGGCAGTAATTATTTTTAAAAAATATTTCATGTACAGACTTTTTTTCCGTTTCTGTTATATTATATGTATATATGTATAGATCACATTTGAAACATGTATGGCGCAACTTGCAGTATATAGTAGAATTGTTTTTTTTTTAACTAATATTAAAGCTTTAAGTAGAGTTCCTAAGAAATTGAAAATTGTTCACCGCTATGATCATTAGTTCGCCTATACTTAACTGTATTTATCATAACCCATTGTGTATTGTGATGGAAACTGACCTTAGTCATACCATGTTAAGGTCATTTTTCAATTTGACGACTCTGTATGAAATAAAACAGGGAGAAAAAAACAACCCTTGGAGTTTCTTGCCGGTTCTTCTCCAAGGCCTCCCGCTGTAGGGTTTGCGAACCGATGGCGTAGCTTCTATGACGTTCACAAGTATTGTAAATAACAATCTAAATTGAATAAACAAATTTGAATCTTGAATCTTGAATCTTGAAAAGAATACGCTCTACAAACGGGGCTTCAACAGTAAAAAAAAGCTTTGAAATAATTATTACAATTAGTTGAGGTTATGTTTTTGCAAATCAAAATTACTTACATGCAATTAAGACATCATTCTTAAGAAATACTAGCTTTCCGCCCGCGGCTTCGCCCGCGTGTACTATACGACATTATCCAGATGGAATGTGATATTTTCCGGGATAAACTATGACACTCTCCAGCTCCCAATCTACCCCCGTACCAAAAAACACATTGATCCGTTGCTCAGTTTGGACGTGAAAGATGGACAAACAAATAATAACTTCTTATTGATTTTCCCGTGGGAATATGATACTATCCTGTGGTAAAAAGTAAAAGTAGTCTTTTTTTTTTTTTTTTTTTTTTTTTGCCAGGGTCTCAAATTATTTACTTAAATACAAATTTCTTCCCCCAAATTAGCCCGCGCTTAAAGTGATTTTTCCATAGCAATGACATTTCCGGCGGTGTACAATCCCATAGAGGTCCAAAATACTGTTATTCACAACGTAAATAAAACTAGTGTGTAGGTCGAGGATAATTTATTGGGTGCATCGACAAGACTATATCAATCACCAAAAAATCTTAACACCGCCGTTCAGCATTACGTACGTTTGGCACAACGCCATCTATGTACAATAATTACAACTTATATTTAAATACAACGGCTTAACATTCCGCCCACCATGAACGGAACGTCCATCAGAAAGAACACAATCAAATAAGAAACATAACAAAAACAACAAAGTTGTAGGTATGCAATACATCAATAATACATAACTAACACATACACATACTTGCCTAAGTTAAAATACAAAAAAACATAGTAGTTATTTACATTTATTAAGTGACAGGTAAAATTATAAGTTTGGATACAGGTCTTTTTACTAGAGACCCCTTGCATCGCAAGGTTACGACTCTCGTAAGATTGTCCGCACCAACATGTTTTTCCTTAATTACGCCATACAACCATCTGGACGGTGGGAGGTCATCCTCCTTTACTAACACGACATCCCCTACAGAAGGTTCAGGAGCAATATAGGACCATTTATATCTATGCTGTAATTGAGTCAAGTACTCATGAGACCATCGTCTCCAAAAGTCTTGCAGTAGTCTCTGTACAAACTGCCATCTTTTAAGAGTACTCACGTTACTCTGCTCAAAGTTTGCATCGGGTATAAGCAGCAACGGCTCACCGACTAGAAAATGGCCGGGAGTTAATGGATACGGATCATCTGGATTATTGCTAATTTGAGAAAGTGGACGCGAGTTAAGGCAAGCTTCTATTTGATACAGAAGCGTGGACATCTCTTCGAATGTCAAGGTACTGTTACCAATAACCCTTTTTAGATGGTGCTTTGTGGACTTCACTCCAGCCTCCCACAACCCTCCAAAGTTCGGCGAGTGATGTGGAATGAAGTGCCAGTTGGTACCATTTGTTGCTAACCACTCAGCAATATCATTAGCGGCTTCAGACTTTTCCGTTTGGAATAAATGCTTTAACTCCCTATTGGCCCCCACGAAGGTCGTGCCGTTGTCACTCCATAAATCTGCGCAGTGACCTCGCCGTGCAACAAAACGCTTAAAAGCTGCTAAAAATGCCTCGGATGTCATGTCACTAACGACTTCGAGGTGTATTGCACGAGTGGTCATACATACGAACAAGGCTATATATCCTTTAACGGCTCGATAACCACGCCCTTTATACGGTCTTATAGCTATGGGTCCTGCGTAGTCAACCCCACTCTGATAGAAAGGTCGACAGACTGTGACACGTTCCGTAGGTAGCTGTCCCATCATTTGCTGACTTGTTTGTGCAGAATGGCGACGACATACAACACACTTCCGAACGACCTTGCGAACAAGATTTTTCGCATTAACTATCCAATACTGCGTTCTTAAAAAGTTTGTCATTAATTGTGGACCGCCGTGAAGAGTGCGATTATGGGCATCATCCACAATCAAATCTGAGAAAAACGACTGATACGGCAGCAATATTGGATGTTTCATATTTTCATCTATTTCAGCATTTTGTAAGCGACCGCCCACCCTGAGTATACCATCAGCATCAAGAAACGGACACAGTGAGGTAAGTTTACTACTTTTCTTTATCTTTCCCAAAGTTTGTAAACATTTTATTTCTTCTGGTAAACTTTTCCTTTGACACAATCGGATACAGGTAAGTAAAGACTCTTTTATTTCTAATCTAGATATGTAAGGCGTAAATTTTTCTTTCTTTAACTTAAGGAATCTACGTATGTATGCAACAACTCTTAATAATTTATTCAATGAAGAATAACGACATAATATAGATTCTGACTCTGACTGAATAGTGTGGCATGAAATTTGCTCTTTTTTCTTTTCTAAATCCGTTAATTTAAAATGTCCCTTTGAATAATTAATAAACTTTTCTTGCAGCCATTCTGGACCCTCTCTCCAGATCTTCAAGTCCGATAGTTTGCTCGGATTTATACCTCGCGACGCACAATCTGCAGGGTTAGATTCGGACTTGACATGTGACCACTGAGTATTATTCATAAGCGTTAATATTTCAGAGACCCGATTCGCGACATAGGTTTTCCATTTGCTGGGATGACTACTCAACCATGAAAGGACTACACTTGAGTCCGTCCAGGCGTACACGCACTCCTTCGGAATCTCTAAAACTTCTGCAATCTCGTGAAGCAGGTTGGCTAACAATACCGCTCCGCACAACTCCAACCGAGGAATCGAGACTTGCTTCACCGGAGCAACCTTCGTCTTTGCGGCAAGTAATCGTACATGCACATCACCTTTAAAATCAACGATTCTCATATAGACTACAGCTGCGTATGCTGCATTTGAAGCATCGCAGAATCCTTGAAGTTCTCTGCTAACATCTTTGGTGCTAGTGCCAATCCATCTTGGAATCTTAAATTGAGCAAGATGTGTAAGTTCTTCTCGAAACTCAAGCCATGCCTTCAAAATATCACATGGCAATTCTTCATCCCATTGTATCCCTGACAGCCAGACTCTTTGGATAAATATTTTGGCAGTGGTGACCACAGGAGCTAGCCAACCGAGGGGATCAAACAGTTTTGCTATTTCCGAAATCATTTTCCTCTTAGTTATGGGTGTTTCCAGTGCTGTAAGTTGGACAGTGTATTGAAATTCATCTTGGTGTCTATTCCAAGTGAGACCTAAAATTTTGATAACTGTATCTAATTTTAGCTCTAAAGTTTCCTTTGAATTCTTACTTTCTCTATCCCACTTTGACAACAACTCACTATTGCTACTACTCCATTTCTGAAGCTGGAAACCACCAAGTTTAAGTAACTCGTTCATTTGTTGATAAATCTGTGCTCCCTCGTTTATACTTTCGCAGCCTGTCATAAGATCATCCATATAATATTCCCTAAGGACTCTGCTAGCTGCCAAAGGATATTTATCTCCCTCATCATGTGCAAGCTGTTGTAAGGATCTGACCGCCAAGTAAGGTGCCGCTGATGTACCAAATGTTACACGTAATTGTCGGAGATGCTGAAGTTCTGAATTAACATCGCTACGCCATAATAGACGTTGAAAATCAACATCCTCAGCAGCTATCTTGACTTGACGGTACATCTTCACAATATCTGCTACCAGGCTTATAGGATAGCAGCGCCAACGTAAAATAAGGTGTCGAAGTGTGGGTTGAAGCGTTGGACCTACCATGAGATCATCATTCAACGAAGTTCCATTATTAAGCGAACACGACGCATCAAACACGACCCGAACCTTAGTGGCGCTTCTCTCATTGCGAACGACAGCGTGATGGGGAAGATACACAGCCTTGGGATTAGCTTTCTCCACTTCCGGCACTACTTCCATGTGATTTAATTTTAAATATTCCTCCAAAACCTCGGAATATTGAATCTTCAGTGGTTGATTCTTCAGTAATCGTTTTTCGAGCATAAAGAATCGTTTTTGCGCAATATCATAAGAATTACCGTATTGACAACTTGGATCCACCTTTTTGAATGGCAATTTTACGACATAGCGACCCTCATCATCTCTAGAAGTAGTTTTGGCGAACAGCTCTTCACATTGCTGTTCTTCTTCAGACAGACATTTTTTCACAGCTGAAGACAGTTCTTCTTGCTCCCAAAAACCTTTCAGGAGATCGTTCATACTCAATTGAGTGTGCATACTAATTATTTCATTACGTGTCTGTGAAAGTTCGTAACTTGGAGGGGAAAATATATGGCCTGAAAGGATCCAGCCAAGTTTGGTATTTTGCGCAATTGGAGAACCTGGTGGACCTTTGACAACTCCATCCATTAAAATTTGACCATACACTTCCGCCCCCAGTAAAATATCAATTTTACTCGGAGTATCAAACTTCGGGTCTGCTAACTCTATAGCAGGAATCTGAGGAGAAAACATCGGAACAGACATTTTCCTCTCAGGTAAAAGAGAAGTGAGCTTATTAAGAACATGAGCTTTAACTTCAACTATAAAGTTGGGGTCATGGCGTGACTGAATTTTGACCATAACGGTCCATTTAGACTGCAAGGATGAACCTTGATCACTACCTAACCCTGAAATGTAGCTCATGTTTGAAACTCTTCTAAGACCAAGCATTTGTACAACAGACTCTGCTATAAATGAAGCTTGTGAACCTTGGTCCAGAAGAGCTCTGATACAAAAAGTTCCATTTTTCGTATCTACATTGACCAAAGCAGTGGCCAATAATACTTGACTATTTGCATTAGAAAAGCATGATACTATATTTGATGCCTCGCCTTGAGATGATTCTACATTGGACGACTGAGCGCCCCCTTCCACTACGGAAGTGTTTACCTGATCATCTTTAGGACCTAACTTTGGGTGCAGTAAAGAGTGATGTCGCCTTTTACAAATGCGACAGCTGGTTGATTGACGGCAATTGTATATCGAATGATTCGGAGCAAGACAATTAAAACATAACTTGTTGGTTTGGGCAAAAGTACGACGTACATTTACATCTTCCTTTGCGAATTTTTTACAATTACACAGTTTGTGAGCATCGGAACAAAATATACATGATACAGCAGGAATTGTATGCATTGTTTTAGGAACATTATTACGAACATTACTCTGTTTAGTGGCTTTATTGTCTAGAAATTCTAAAGATCTGAAACGATGATCTAAAAAGTTTTTAAAATCAACAAGTTTAGGCAATTCATCATTACACCTACTGACTTCTACTTCCCACAACTTTCGAGATTCTGTATCAAGTTTCAACGAAACTACATAAATTACAATAAGATCCCAGGAATCTACATTTACATCTAAATTAGTAAGAGCATTTAAACACTCATTAGTTGTGTCCAGTAATTCCTTTATCGCACTTGAAGATTCCGACAATACATTTTTTTGGTTCATAAAACGTTTTAGTACACAATTGGCTAAAAACCTTTTGTTGTTGTAACGATGCTCTAACTGATCCCAACAAGTTTTATAATTACATGCCGTGATAGGAATGTGTCTTAACATTTGCTCGGCTTCGCCAGACAAGTGACTTTTCAAATAGTGCAGCTTTTGAACGTCATCCAATCCCTTATTGTTGTGAATTAAAGACAAAAATAAATCACGAAAACTACTCCATTCTGTGTATTTGCCACTGAAATTAGGTATTTCTATTTTCGGTAATTTAACAGTAAAGGATTGGGTGCTGTTAGTTGCATTTGCATCATAAAATTCATTAACATTAACATCTCTCTTTAACCTAAGGATGGCTTCCTTTAACTCCGACTTGTAATTTATGTACAGTTCTTCGGTCTCATCATACATGTCATTTTTAAAATAAGTAGAATTTTCAAGTACGTCTCCAGAAACTTCCATTATAATCTTCTTATGTGTTTCATCAAAAGAAGACCACTGTTTTTCTAAGGCTTCTAGACGTGTTTCTATGTATGACAAAGAGATCCTATCTTTCGGAGATTTTCTAAAGTTAGACCTTCCCTTCTGAACTTTTGACTTAGTATCATCTTGCATTTTACCGTAGGCATCCATCTCGATAGTTATTCTAACTATTCACCGTATGAGAAAATTCAAAATTATTTTCTAAGTCAATGGTAAAATTTACGAAATTTTTCTAAGTGTTTTCGCACTTGGCTCCGCAAACTAGCGTAGATTCCCCGTATTTCACTTTTGGAGAAATTATTCTAAGTCTATGAAACACTTCTAAAATTTCCAAATTCTAACTTTCTTGAAATTATTCTAAGTTAATGAATGACACAAATGTACTCACAGTTTCATCACAGCACAACACTCACTCATACGCTTCCGCTTACGCAATCGCTCGCTTCGTGGTAGCACCCAGATCCGCTGACGTCACTGCTGGAGCTGCTGCTGCAAACTCAAAACTCCGATCTGGTAGTCCCTGCTCCTGTCACTCGTACTGAGCTGGTTCCAGGTCAACCAACCGAAACTTCCGACTCGGTTAGGACCATGTACAATCCCATAGAGGTCCAAAATACTGTTATTCACAACGTAAATAAAACTAGTGTGTAGGTCGAGGATAATTTATTGGGTGCATCGACAAGACTATATCAATCACCAAAAAATCTTAACACCGCCGTTCAGCATTACGTACGTTTGGCACAACGCCATCTATGTACAATAATTACAACTTATATTTAAATACAACGGCTTAACAGGCGGTAAAAAGTAAAATATGTCTTTTCCAGGGCCTTTAACTGTCTCTATTCTAAATATAATCCTTCCCATGAATTCAAACTATCACTTGGTAAATTTCTTTGTTGTTTTTATAGGTGTTTTTGTTGTTAAATAAATCCATGAAAGTGTTTTATTTAAATGAACAGTTCGCGCAGAAATCTAAGATGTGTTTATGTGTAATGTGTTTATTAACATTTGAACAAATGTTTGGACACATGTATGCACGGGTATTTGAGTATTTGTTCAAAGCTTTGATAAAACAATACAGTACTTAGCCATGTCAGAAGGCCAAGCCTTCAAATATTTGTTCAAATGTTTGTGCTATGTCTGGCGCCGGCATAAGTCCGCGGTGCAAAAAACCGCCAGTGGATCAGTAGGGCCAGCGAACCGAGTCGGTTCAACCGACACAGTCTTTTTGCGACTTTGGTGGCGACAACACGCGCTGCACGGCTACATCCAGTAGCTACAAAAATGGATTTACGGTCGTTTCGTCGCGAGTTAGTGTTAGATTTTATTTAATGTTTTAAGGAACATGATTGTCTATGAAAGTACACCAGCAGAAACTATAAAAATTAACTGCTGAAAACGTCCGCGTAGAATCCGTGTTAGATAAGCCTGCGTGCGACTACTGGGGCGTTTTGGGCGCTAGTTACAGTTTGTTCTAAGGTTAAGGTAACAGATTAGTATTCGATTTCTACTGAATTCGACCGCACACAGACATATATGTGGCGTACACAATACAATAAACTTTTAGAGATCTACAAGTTTTTTTTCTTCTTCTTTATTTGTTCTTTCTCCTGATGTAACAGTATACCCAAGTAACAAAGTAACTCCGTCTGGGAGCACGCAATCACTTCGCCAACGATGAGAGTAGACTGTTTGGTATGCTAAAGGCCTAATCAGACGACGGACTGTCCTCCGGGTATTTGTCCATCGATATAGATCTCTTATAAATTGTATCGAATAACGCACACGAGGAACTAAAAGTACCGCGGACAAAAAGTCCGCGGTATTACCACGGACATCGAGAGACTGAAAAAAATAGAACGAACGTTACTAGGCGCAACAACGCACACAAAGAACTTTAGTCTGCATTGAGCGCTCGATAGTGAAGTACGTTTCCGGGCAACAACAACATAGCAATGAGATTTCCGGCGGTAAAAAGTAAAATATGTCTTTTCCAGGGCCTTTATCTGTCTCTATTCTAAATATAATCCTTCCCATGAATTCAAACTATCACTTGGTAAAATTTTTTGTTGTTTTTATAGGTGTTTAACAATTGACCGCACACCGTATGCGTTGAGTCCGCGACAAGTCCTCGGAGGACATATTTTGGATGTACAGGGACTTTTTGTCCGCCGGGGACAAAAGTCCCTCGTCTGATTATGCCTTAATACCAACGCGAGTTACACCGTTAGCTCGCCGGCTCGCCAATGTATCACCTGTTTTAAGCCCGTGAGTGTAGCCCCGCACTTAAAGTGGTATGTACTATAATTTTTAATTGAGGAGCCCGTGGCGTAGTGGTTAACGCACTCATAAGTACATATTTATTATGTCTAAGTGAATAAAGAATATTTTTATCTTTTTATCTTTTTATCTCAGCCTGTGATCGTTGAGGTTAAGCAACTTACGCAATGGTCGGTCACGGGATGGGTGTCCAAAACTTTTCATCTCGAGCTCTTCCGTGCTACGGAAGGCACGTTAAGCCGTTGGTTCCGGCTGCATTTGCAGTCGTTTACACTGTGGTGGTCATGGCTCATTTTCCTTATCCATCTATAATATAAGAAAGCCAGTGCCCCAGCAGTGGGGACATTAAATGGCTGATGATGATGCGCTTACTATAATGTAGGGATTTCCAAATACCATAGTTTTTCTATAAAAATTGTAAACGCCACCAGACCAGCGGGTTGGTCGCCGTAAGGCTGCGTTTCCATCAGAGATGTGCGATGGGAATGTGTCGTACGAGGATGTCTAGCTGTGCTGTGAAAATGTGTGAGTGTTTCCACCAAAGCTGTGCTATGAAAATGTGCCTACGAGGATGTGTAGCGGAGCTGTTAAAATGCGCATTAATGTGTGTTGAGAGGATGCGTTGCGAAGCTATGAAATGTGGTACAGTATGCGCAAACCTTCTCAATACACATTCCTCGCAACATATCTCTCGCACCAATCCCTCGTACACATCCCTTGCGCTCATCCCTCACTTGTTTTGTATGCGCAAAAACCTAGCTCCGCTGAGCCATTTCCACCAGAGCTGTGCTGACCGAGGCGAGGTAAATGAAGCGATTCTATTGGTTCTTTACAAACACATCTCTCGCTACGCATCCTCGCACATCTCTGGCGTGAAACATGTAAAATTTTTTGTTGTTTTTGTTAAAACCCGCCCGACTTCAAAGTACTTACGTTATTTATTTGGTGAGGAATTATTTCTTACTTTTTTGATGTGGTTTTTTTGAAGGCGGTTTTATTTTTTTATGAAAATAATTTTTATTTCACTCTTTTTAGTGCATCGTGCAGACAATTTACGTGTTTTCTGGTAAATAGGTATGTGATCAAACTGAAAACCTCCTTTTTCGAAGTCGGTTAAAATACCTTGAGGTATCCTCTTTTTAACAAAACAAGAATCATCTAAATCGGTTTATAAACAAAGGAGTTATGCCTAAAGAAACGTATTAAATTCACATAAAGTGGTAACGAAAACGACAGTATTTTCAAGATTTCCTGAAAACTACTGAACCGATTTCAAAATTTCAAAAAATGGGACGAACTTGGAAACCAACCTGATGTAATAACGTTTGAACCATTTCAATCGGTTCAGCCGTCTTTGAGTAATCGGTGGACATACACAAAAAAGAAAAAAAACTTACAAACAGACGAATAGAGAACCTCCTCCTTTTTGATTTAGAAGTCTGTTAAAAAAGCAGCCTAATTCTATGTCTTGACCCGTTTGCGTAATGACGTTTGACTTCGTATTGCCGTAATGACATAACGACGCTGACGTCACGCAAACTTAAAGTCCTACACTCCTGTCTTTTCCAGTGGCATCCGTGACATAGGAGCCAATTGCAAAACGAAATTAGCTGTCAAAATAGACTGTCGTGTGAAAACTGTTTTAGTTCCAAAGATTATCACCGAAACAGAAAACGTCGTCGCACTATCAACGCCGCGCGTATTAAACGCGCGTATTAAATAAAACGTCAACTGCACGTACACCTGACTAATGCGTCATAAGATTACCGCGATCGGGGCGCAGTAAGGTCAATGTCTGAGTAAGGAAAACAGGGTATATGGGATGTTATTTTTCCACTGTAATCGAGAGCTAACCGGCTCGCCGGTGAACGGTGCGCGAAAAGCAAAAGTACAGTTTCTCTTCGTTTCAAATACACTTGATATGGTACGGGATTGGGAGAAAATAGACGATAACTTGGTTTTGTTTGATAACATTTTTGATTCACAATGTTATTTTATTAAAATCTAAGCAGAATGTTAATTTCGTGAACAATGCATTTTATGCATTGTATACTCACTAGTATAATTTATTATGTAATTGTGCTGGAACTGACCCTATTATGCTATTTTATGGTCAAATTCAATTTGACGACTCTGTATGAAATAAAACAGGGAGAAAATAAATAAATTGAAGAGTTTGTTGCTGGTTCTTCTCCAAGGTCTCCCGCCGCGCCGAAGCGGGTCACTTAAGCCTTCCGTTCCGAAGCACCCAAATTGCGAGATAATGCATTTTAAATCACACATCCCATGTCCAACCATTGCAAAAATCACTTCATCATCATCAGCCATTTAATGTCCCCATTGCTGGGGCACTGGCCTTCCTTACGGATGATTTTTTTATTTTTTATTATTTTTTTTGTTACGGATCATATATTATATTGTATTTTTATAGTAAATAGAATTTATTTTTCATATAAACACCGAAAACCGCGTTCAAAACACATAAAAATTGAAATAATTACAAAATAAAGTGCCACTTGAGCATCGGTGGGAGCCACGTGGCTCCCACCGATCTCTACGAGGTCGTGCCTTCTGAAGCACGGAGAAGCTTAAAAAAAATAATTTTCAGTTACCCATCTCTTGACCGACCATTGCGTAAGTTGCTTAACATCAAAATCGCAGCCCGAACACGATAACCACTGCACTACCGAGGAAGAGTTGTGTAATGTTCTTTCTTTGAAGGGGTGAAGGGTGAATCCTAAGTATTCCCAAGCCCTGAAACAATAAAAAACTTTCGTGAAAATCCGATACCAATGGGCGAGTTAAAGTTTTGTTGACCTTCACCTTTTCTTGGGAGATAATAATGATTCACTATAGCGGTCGTCCCGCGACTTCGCTCGCGTTAAATTCGGGGTAACGTAGCTCACTGTATAGAACTTCTTTAGAAACAATTTCTTTAGTAATTTTAAGACGTTTCAATGATTTATTTATTGATGTCTCCCATCCTAAAATAAATTGTATTTACAAATGTTTTTCTAAGGGCTACATGAATGTTGAAAATATTTATAGTTAATACTTAATTTACACTTACTGTTTACTTGCAGTACAATTACATATAAAATGCTTAGCTACATACAAAACTATTTAGGGCACACAACACAACCACATGATTCAAACAAAAATGCAAACACCATACACACACACACAAATCTACCCATACATAATACGCACTCATAAAATTTAATATTAATATAATAAAAGCTTAATCTTTTTTTCATAAAAGAAAATAGATATAAGATACCAATATTTTAATGTACTTAATCTGTTTTTCTTTTTTTGTTTTTCTCTTAGGAAGTTTTGTTGTTACCTACTTGGATGAATAATAAATGTTACGAGTTGTAATCTTAAGAAGGAGCGGGGCCTCCTAACACGGGTTTAACTTACAAGGAGACCCCTGCCACTGATTGATTGTATTTATCCTAAGTAACTGAATAAACATTTATTTTATTTATTTATTTTTTTTATTATTCTTTATTGTACATAAACATACAAAGGGCAGAAATGATGCCCTTACTTGAGCATTCTCTACCAGTCAACCGAAAAGGATGTGAAGAGAGGTTACGGCGGCAAAAAAGAAAAACAAAAGTGTTAAATAAAAGAAAACAAAATAAGAACTTATCACACTAAGTCTATACGTACCTTCATACAATAAATATGTATAATATAACCTAAATACTTACAAAGTATGTGTGTCCCTAATTTAAGCCAAATCCGTTCAGTCGTTTTGGCGTGATTGAGTAACAAACACTCAAACATCTAAACTTTTACATTTAGTGCCTCTTTCACAATGTCTGATTAGGAGATACTTTTTAGTACTATTATAATGTATATTCTGTGAAACTTTCCAGTTTAATTGACAGATTTGTATGGACTATCTGTCAAGTGACAGCTATTGAGAACTTACTTAGACATTGTGAAACAGGCCCTCAGAATATTAAGGCGATACTCGGAAAAATCGTGCTGAAGCGAGATAGCAATGAGAAAACGACGCGCGCGGGAGCGAGACCGATTTTGCAGATTAGGCACAAAAAACACAGAATCACTTCGTATTAAAAAACTATACCTAGCGATTTTTTTTAATGCTTCTACACGATCTTTAATATTATTGGTATCTACTAATTAAACCAATTTCCAATAGTATTTGTAACCCCATTTAAGAATAATCTTGAATTTTCGTATTTTTAGAGGTCCTTTCGAAAATAAAAAGTGTCGAGGCAAAATCATAAAATCGTGTTTCTGAAACTATACGAATCTAGATAAAGGTATGAAGAAATATATATCTTATTACCAGACTTGTAACAACTCTAACCGTCCTATACTTTTTAACCGACTTCAAAAAAAGGAGGTTTTCAGTTCGGTTGAATTTTTTTTTTTTTTTTTTTTTTAATGTTTGTTACCTCATAACTTTGTCAATTATAAACCGATTTTAGAAATTCTTTTTTTGTTCAAAAGCATATAGTTACAAATTGGTCCCATTGTCATAAGATTCAAAGATTCAAATTTGTTTATTCAATTTAGATTGTTATTTACAATACTTGTGAACGTCATAGAAGCTACGCCATCGGTTCGCAAACCCTACAGCGGGAGGCCTTGGAGAAGAACCGGCAAGAAACTCCAAGGGTTGTTTTTTTCTCCCTGTCTTATTTCATACAGAGTCGTCAAATTGAAAAATGACCTTAACATGGTATGGCTAAGGTCAGTTTCCATCACAATTACACAATGGGTTATGATAAATACAGTTAAGTATAGGCGAACTAATGATCATAGCGGTGAACAATTTTCAGTTACTTAGGAACTCTACTTAAAGCTTTAATATTAGTTTAAAACAAAAGACAATTCTACTATATACTGCAAGTTGCGCCATACATGTTTCAAATGTAATTCTTAATAAAATGAATAAAAACAAAAGAAAACACATTTTAAGGCAAGCAGATAAGAGCAGACCCATTCCCACTGGCAGCACCCGTTCACGAGCATGACGCATGAACCAGCCATCGCTTCGCTCAACCATATTTTAGGGAACGTAACGACCCGCCTCACACGCCACCACCGTAGAAATGTTTTAGTGAGCATGACATACTCAAACTGCCTACCTTAAATGACCGAATTAAAAGCTTAACTAATATAAACGGTAATAATATAAAATATAGGACACGACTCACAATATCATACTAGGAACATTTGTTACGAGTGTTACGACCAAGGTGTTTTGTCGTTCAAATAATCATTTACAGTGTAATAGCCTTTTTTGAGGAGGCCACTCTTTATATGATTCTTAAACTCTAGATATGGTAAATCCAAGATATCACTTGGGATTTTGTTATATATGTGTATACCTTGACCAACGAAAGATCCGTGCACCTTTTCTAAACGGTACCGAGGCATTACGAGCTTGTTTCTATTTCTAGTATTACGATTGTGTAAATCACCATGTTTGGTATACAAGTTAATATTGCGACGTACAAAAAGAATGCAATTTAATATAAATTGAGATGCAGCTGTCAGTATACCTATTTCCTTGAACTTGTCTCTAAGCGAAGTTTTGGAGCCTAGTTTATAGATGGCTCTGATTTCTCGTTTTTGCAAGATGAATATAGCATTAATGCCAGCCGATAATCCCCACAAAAGAATGCCATATGACATGATGCTATGGAAATAACTAAAGTATACAGTTCTAGCAGTATCAACATCTGTTAGCTGTCGTACTTTTCTAATAGCGTAGGAAGCAGAACTAAGCTTACCAGCTAATGTTGCGATATGCGCATGCCATTGAAGTTTCGAGTCTAAAGTTACACCCAGAAAGATCGTTGATTGTACTAAATCCAGTTTTTCGTTGTTGATTACAATTTCTACAGGTACCGTCTGTACATTTGGCAGAGAAAAAAGTACGCACTTTGTTTTCTTTGCATTAAGCTGCAAATTGTTAGAATTAAACCAACCGAGTACTTGTGACAGTGCTTTGTTTACATCGTCAAAATTGGTTTTGTTTCTGTCTATGTTAAATATTAAAGAAGTATCATCTGCAAACAACACAATATCACAGAAGTTTTTGGCAAAGAAAGGCAAATCATTAATATAAACCAAAAATAGAAAAGGGCCTAAAATAGAGCCTTGAGGTACGCCTAGTTTAATCTGAGAGCCGTTTGATTTCACTCCATTAATGTCAACTGTCTGAGTTCTGGAACTGAGATACGACAGTATTAGTTTCTGGGCATTATTTTTTACACCGTAATGATTTAGCTTCAACAGCAGCGTCCGGTGATCAACACAATCAAAAGCCTTGGATAAGTCGCAAAATATTCCAAGAGTATTTTGCGACTTTTCCCAGGCATCAAACACATGCTTTAAAAGTGCAACCCCAGCATCCGTGGTTGACTGACCCTTCATAAATCCGAATTGTTTGCTATGCATGAGATTGTTTAATGAGAAATGAGACAATAATTGCTCTAGTATTATTTTTTCAAATATTTTGCTTAAGGCGGGTAATATTGATATTGGTCTATAATTACTTGGGTCTTCTTTGTTTCCTGATTTAAATGAAGGTATCACTTTGCTAAATTTCATTAAATCAGGAAAAATTCCTTGAGCGATACACTGATTAAATATAATAGCAAGATAAGGGGCAATAGCATGAATAATGTTTTTAAGTACAGTAACAGATATGCCCCATAAATCAGTGGTAGTTTTCATTTTAAGTAAATTAAATGTTTTGATTATATCGCTCGAATTAATTTCTTTAAAATTAAATAATGAACTACACTCAGACACATGTTTTTCAAGAACCGAGACAGCAGAAGCTGGTGAAGAATTCAAATTAGAGGTGGTTACTAATGGTATATTTACAAAAAAGTTATCAAAAATATTAGCAATTTCTGTTTCAGAGTTTATTCTTGCGTTATTAATGTTAAGCGCTAGACTGTTGTCATGTTGTTTACCTTTTCCGGTTTCACGCTTACGCATACGGTCAGGATCTGATGATGGGATCCTGGTGAAATCAAGGGAACTCTTCAAATTTTATAGGCAAACCTATAGCGATTTTTGTATTTTCTTAAATAACTTGAGCACTTGCTTTCGGTAAGCCCCATTTGGTGTAGTGGAACTGATGATGAGGACCACAGATGGTCATCGGAAATATTAATAATAAAATACTAAATTTTACGGGCGCGATACGATTTCTTTAATATGGTTTATAAGCAATTTTCAAGTATTTGCATCTGGTAGTCATCATCTCACGATGATGAGCTGGTGATGGAAGGTACAACTCCTCAATGGTTGGGAGTTGGAGAATAATTCTTTAAATATTGTTGATGCGTAAATATTTATAGTTGTTATCTTTTAGGTTATTTAGGTAAGCTGATGATGGAAGGTAAAACTCCTTAACGCTTTGGAGTTAAAGTATGTTTTTAAGTACCACAAGCGCGAGTAGAACTTTAGGTTGTATTCTTCCAAGTAATTTAGGTTAGCTGATGGTGGAAGGAAACTGCATAACAGTTGAGAGTTGGAGGGTGTTGCTTATCTCAGTATTCTTATTTAGATATATGGGCTACAGTCTTTGCACATTGCGCCACGCTTGCTCATTATGCGGTTTCTTATGGTAGATTTCTTACACTAAAAATGGAAAAATAAACAAATTTTTTTAAAAAAAAATTAAACCGCCTTCAAAACAAAACTGCAAACAAAACTACAAACAAAAAACTCATTTTCCAAAAAACACGTAAAAGTGAAAAATAAATTGAATCATTCAATTCAAAGTACGAAAGTGCGGGACTTTTTCTAATTAATCTTGAACTTACTGATCTGATTGAAGTCGGTGTCAAGCCGAAAGTAACAAGAAATAGTGAATCAATAATACACAATATCTCATGCGCTAAGTGATACCTATCAAATACATATTATGATATGGCTTGACACCGACTTCAATCAGATCAGTAAGTTCAAGATTAATTAGAAAAAGTCCCGCACTTTCGTACTTTGAATTGAATGATTCAATTTATTTTTCACTTTTACGTGTTTTTTGGAAAATGAGTTTTTTGTTTGTAGTTTTGTTTGCAGTTTTGTTTTGAAGGCGGTTTAATTTTTTTGAAAAAATTTGTTTATTTTTCCATTTTATATCAAAAAGTCCATATTTTTCCGAGTAGCGCCTTAAGTAGGTAGTATTACAAAAAAGAGTGAAATAAAAATTCACTTATATAATCACCTTAAAATACTCGGAAACCACATTGACTTTACCCCTAAATAATTAGCTTAATTTACCTTTAAGCACCGTTCCCCTGTGGAACCCCTCGGTGTCTATAAGTCACGTGACCAGGCCGAGGTGAAAGTTTACGTGGAAGGGAGCGTAAAAACTACGGAGCTGTCTGTGGTCAAAGTCGTGTGAGATAGCGATTTTGTTGTTTTGCGGAGATTTTTATTGGAATTAGAAAAAAAAAACATTTATTCGAAAATCTCTTTTTAGCATAACATTTAGATATGCGCTTCTTAGTTGGTATAAGGTTACAATATTGGTGTTATAACTAAACAAGAACTTCTATTTTAATTATTAATAGGTACATTTATTTTAATTGTGCATGCATAAGTTGTGTGTTTGTGTGTGTGTGTGGAGAAACTTATATTACTTTTTTTATTGTTTACGGTTTTTCTGTAAACGTTCTTCTTACTCATCCTTTTAATTCTTTACTCCTTATAACGAAAAAGTTATTACTCGACATCAAATCAAAACATGGTAAAAATCCCGCTCCTGGTGTATTAACCAGTCATTACTTTTTTATTTTACTTTTATGGTCATTAGACCATCAAAGTCTAAAAGTAAATAAAGAATATGTAATTTTATTTTGTAAAGCCAGCAGTAGATGTGACATAGTTAATAATGTTGTAGCTTTCAAAGTTGGCCTCTCAGACCTCCCATGAACTACTTTTGTACGATTTAAAATAGTTCTAAATCAATATTTTAAGCAATTTCTTGGAAATCATTGTTGTCATAAACAAACACACGTCTGTTTTAATGCATTTGGTTATGACATCGTATATTTATATATCACCTACTTATTTATACAAAAAAAACAGATGAAATGTTTTCCATGTTAATAAAATTTATCTTGATTTTATTTTTGTAGGCCCTTGGATTACCAGGGGCCTTACCGCGAGCTGTAAAACAGTGTTTAAGTAATATTGAAAGCGAGATGGCGCTATACGCAGTATATAGCTCCGTCCTGTAATCAACATTACTTCTATATTGCGATGATAGCTCATGGTAGGCCCCTGGAATACACTGCGCAGATTTTTGTAACACAAGTAATTTTATATGTAATTTGAGTGATCGTAAGTTTTCATTTTTTACAAAATCGCACTATTTATAATAATTGCTGTACTATGCGGGCTATGCTTTTTGTATGAAAAATAACTAAGAATTAAAACCACACGTACAGAACACCGCTTCCGCTCGTAACTCACGCCACACCCCATAAGGGCAATAATCCCCCTTAATATTTATCTATAGCCCGTAGCAGCCGAGTTTTCTTTTATACCTTTCTAACTTTTTAACTGTCTTCAAAACTTAACCCTTTTCATGACAACTTGAACACAAAACTATTAGCATTGTTATGTAATTTGGTTAATAGATTTAAGTTTTCTTTTATAACATCTACTTGACAATAACGGTTCAAAGGCTGAATTGATAAACTACAAAATTTTAACATTAACTTTTGAAACCATCCCAGATAGGACTCGAACCCATTTGGGCCATTAAGGTTTTCAGACCAACGTTTATTAAGAAAGTCTGCCTTGTTATTTTAATTTATAGTTTTTTGCATTCACAAGGCAATTTTAATTACTGAAAAATGGAAAATGAAGTATTTAGAAAAAATCGACCCGTCTCACAATCAGCTCCGATGGGACTCGAACCCACGACCTTTCGCTTTCCGGGTGACTGCTCTAACCACTGAGCTACGTAGTCCGTAGTCCCATCGGAGCTGATTGTGAGACGGGTCGATTTTTTCTAAATACTTCATTTTCAATTTTTCAAAGTCTGCCTTGTTAAGAAATCAAAAATAGGTATAGTAAACAACTATGTAGATATATTTTTATCAGTGTTAAACACTTAACAAAATGGCAATCATATTTTTCCCAAAATCTTAGAGATTTAATAACAACTTTTAATGATTAGCGGTAATAGAGGTTTTATTTTCCTTGCTCTATAGAACAACTTGACAAAATAATATGTAAGTACATATTATTATAGTTTTAGTTTTCTAATACTGTAATTAAAACATTTTCCTAGTTCAGGCAAATGTAACATGTTTTTAGCCTTATTGTTATGTCTGTTCTCTAAATCATCATCATCGGCCATACGATGCCCATAGCTGGGCATAGGCCTCCCCCAAGGATCTCTACAACGATCGGTCCTGCGCTGCCCGTATCCAGCGACTTCTCGCGACCTTCACCAGAACCTAGAGGGCCTAGAGTCGCCGCGTCGTCCGGTACGCGGGATGTTGAATTGTTGATATATGGATGATACCGAAAGGGACGGATGCTTGTATTTTAATAATTAATCATTTATATTAGTAATTAATGAAATACAAGCATCCGTTTTTTTCCGGATCGGTAAAATTCAGTGGTAGTGCACAAACGCCCAAAGGCTTCCATCACACTGCCTCCGGTTTCTGCACTACCGGACGGAGATGCGGCGTGATTTGTCATACACTGCGGGTTTTGCCTGCGGAGCGGTGTGCGGTGCAGTGTGGGAACCGCCAAATGTTAAGTATTTGATTGCAAATATTTACAATAATTATGTCTGTCTATTAAGTCATAAGTTAATCAGTTAAGCACATTTTTTTTTTATAGAAAAATATCATTATTTATCAATCACTCAATATCATAATTTTCTTTCTTTCTTTCTTTTCTTTCAAATAAGGATAAATAATGTTCTTCACTTCAAGCGATTTTTCTCCAATAAAAGAAAACCACAAACAAACAATTAAATTTTCAATTACTATAATACGTGCAATTTATCGCCGTGACCCATTTCCTTATGCGTCTCGATAAATAACACTTTTATGTCCTAACCACTTTATGTTCGTCCGGGCAGTAAGAAGCATTTTCCATTTGATGGTACGTTTAAACGGAAAATTGACGAATTCACCCTTTATGCAGACGAATGATACATGAAAAAGTTATTATTGAAGTGAAAAAATTTGTAACGGCGTTGTGCACTTTTTGTGATAGGTAAAAATTTTTAAACTCGCGTCAGAACAATCAATCAATCAAATATTTATTTATTCACATAGACATAATAAGCATGTAAGTAGTTATGAATCTTCAATATTTTCCTACGATGACAACACGTGATCGTCAGATCGAAAATTCGTACGTACACGCGACCGGAAAACTGTTACAATGTCATTAGAATACGAAGGCAAATAAGGCCACCGTTTCCAAAGTTGTAATAGCTCAGCTTAGAAAACGGGCGGCATTGAAGCCAGAAGACCTCGGTTCAAATCCAGTCCATATTTTTTTTGTCAAATTCCTTTTTATTTGTGAAAAAGGATAGGGAGCCCTTTTCTCTTCTGCCGGCACTCTCGGAGTGCAACCCGTTGGTTTTTTTTAATGCGCTGCGAGAAGGGCGTTTCTTGACAAATAAGCGCGGAGAGTCTTCGTCAACGTTGTGCTCAATAAGTTTTTAATAAAAATTTCATTTTTATGACAAGCTTTTTTGCTGACTGTACTTTAATATTGTATTGTATTAGATGACTCTAAACCAAACGTGTATACAAAATTTCAGCTCCATCGAACACTGGAAAGTGGGTCAAATTAAGCTTGCAAGATTTGCCCCCCACTAACTAACAAGTAACTAACATGGCAAGTTAATAATAAGTTTTCAGTAAAAATTTCGTTTTAATGGCAAGCTTTTTTGCTGACAGTACGTTAATATTGTATTGTCATCTAAACCAATACGTGTATACAAAATTTCAACTCCATCGAACACTGGGAAGCGGGTCAAATTAAGCTTGCAAGATTTGTCCCCCACTAACTAACTAACATGGCAAGTTAAATAAAAGCTGTTAAAAAGCCACTCGTCTGCGCTCAATTTCTAAGGCGCTACATATTAGACAACTGAAAACGAAGCTTTCATGCTGGCCAATGCTCCTCCCACAGAACACGGAAAGATTTTTTCTGTGGCTCCTCCTATCGATTTGGGATAAAATTTTAAAAACCCACAACAAAAAACCCCAGGAAAGTAAAAAAATAAAATTTCTCTCTCGGTCGGGTGACCACAAAAAGAGAAGAGAGGTTTTTATGTCAGGGGGTTGTATTTTTTTTATTTCATCCTTTTTAAATTACTTACATACAACATAATTATAAAACCACGTTGAAATCGCTTAATCCGTTAAGGCACTACGAATATAAGTACAGACAAACCGTTTTTTTGCCGCCATTTTGGCCACTTAAATTTGCCCAGCAGGGTGTAAGTACATTATTATAGACAAAGCACCACCTCTGTATCTTTTACCGTTTCGGCAGGCAGTTGATCATCTCCATATATTATGCCCGGATGGATTTTCGTCAAACGTGGTTAAGAACCATCTGGATTAATTTAGCTTTCAATTAAAAAAAACCACATCAAAATCGATACAGTCGTTAAAGAGCTACGTTGCTCCAGATAGAGACAGACAGATACATACACACGTTAAACATACTTTCAGGTTAAAGAAGAGGTTAAAAATCATCATCATCATGACTGATGGAATGACGATTCCGTCTAAGGTAAAAGTCCGAGAGGATGACATTGACCCAATGTATGACTTTTTCGCAGTTTATTTGGAAAAATAAGAAAACGTATATTCACCCAAAAACTGAGAAAAACGCTTAAAAATAGGATTTATTCGATTACTGCTGCTATCTAGGAATTTCGTTCAAAGCTTTCATCGATTCGTTGCAAAAGTTTTTGAAGTGAAAACTACTTTCGCGGCGTCGTGCACTTTTTGTGATGGGTAAAAAATGTTAAACTCGCGTCAGGGGGCCGATTCTCAGGCAATCGAGAAAAGTTCACATTTATAAGCTCGAAATTCAAATATAACACAGTTTTTGTATTGTCAGAATTTCACAATCGAAAAAGTTCGATCGAAAACCAGTCGAACGCTACGAGTGGTAAAAACCAATACAATAGATGTTCGTATACGAACTTAGCTGTCAAAATGAATTTGTTGACATGTGGGACAGCTTAGTTTGTTTGAAACGTTCTAGCTTTTCAATAGAAACCACAAACAAAATGTTCGACATACGAATTACCACACTGAAAAAGTTCGAATGCCTGAGAATCGGGCCCCTGGTCACGTGACCGTCAGATCGAAAATTCGTAAGGCGGACGATCGAAAAACTGTTGCAATGTTTTTCCAAAAATGTGCGAGTTTCCTCCTTATAGTCTCATTCACTGGGACTTTTACCTTAATGGACGCTATAGCCATGTGTTTGTAAATCTAGCTTATTAAGGCGATACTCGGGAAAAATGTGCTGAAGCGAGATAGCAATGAGACAACGACGCGCGCGGGAGCGAGACCGATTTTGCAGATTAGGCAAAAAAAACACAAAATCACTTCGTATTAAAAAACTACAGCGATTTAAAAAAATTTGCTTCTATACGATCATCAATATTATTGGTGTCCACTAATTAAACCAATTTCCAATAGTGTAAGTAACCCCATTTAAGAATAATCTTCACTTTTTTAGAGGTCTTTTCGAAAATTAAAAGAGTCGAGGCAAAATCATAAAATCGTGTTTTTGAAACTATACGATTCTAGATAAAGGTATGAAGAAATATATATCTTACTAGCTGACCCAGCGCGACTTCGTTCCCGTGGCCCTACCCCCTACTCCACCCTACCCTACCCGTACTCTACCCCTACCCTACCCCTACGCTACCCAACCCTACCCTACCCCTACCCTACCCTACTCTACCCCTACCCTACCCCTACCCTACCCTACCCTACCCCTACCCTACCCCTACCCTACCCCTACCCTACCCCTACCCTACCCCTACCCTACCCCTACCCTACCCCTACCCTACCCCTACCCTACCCCTACCCTACCCCTACCCTACCCCTACCCTACCCCTATATCCTTCCTTGGACTTCCACGAACATTTCAAGACCAAAATTAGCCAAATCGGTCCAGCCGTTCACGCGTGATGTCGTGACCAAGGGAAATAGGGATTCATTTTTATATATATAGATTACCAGATTTGTAACAACTGTAACCGTCCTATAGTTTTAAATCAAAAAGTCCATATTTTTCCGAGTAGCGCCTTAAATGTTATATTTATTTTGTTCCAGGCGCGGACATGTCGCGTTGGCGCGGGTTCGATGGCGCCGGGTGAGCGCGCGCGTCGGCTAGGCGCCCATGCGCGCCTGGCTACTCGTGTGTGCGGCGCTCGCGCTCGCGCCGTGCCGAGCGACCGCCGCGCACGCTCAAGCGGACCTAGAGCGCATCAAATCACACATACTGGCCAAGGTACTAATAGCCATTTTAACTTTATATTTGACTTTTAATTTTGACTTTGACTTTGACTTTGACTTTGACTTTGACTTTGACTTTGACTTTGACTTTGACTTTGACTTTGACTTTCTAGATACCCGTTTGCGCGTCCGTTGGATAGGCACCTAGCTGGGCTGGGCCTCCTCTAAAAGGTTTTCACCCTGCAAGGCAGCAGCAAACAACCATTCGGGGTACACTATATACACTAGCAGAGTGAGTGTGCAGCTCCATAGAGAGGTCCGAAACGCACGCACACAAGCTAGTTAGTTTTTACCTACATTAGCACACAGAACAAAGCACGCGAAAGGAGGACGCGACGACGAGGGCTGTCTCCGCAAACGCGGCGGGGCGTCGCATTTAAGGTCACAGCACATACATCAACTCGGAAAGGGATCGTAAACGTATCAACTCGAGCGGTTCAGTATTCTTTGTATGAAACCCCCTACTGCAAAGCACACTTATCGGAATCGTAACGTAATCGCTTCGTCTCGGGATTAGGCTCACGAACCGCTTTGCGGGTCGCTCAACTTGCTATCCCCGCGCTTACCGCTAGTCGTCCACGCGCTCACGTCTCTCCCTCCGTACCCGAGTCGCCTAGCCGTAGCCGAGCCGACGTACCGACGCTGATCCGGTTTGGTTACGTGTTTGCGTTAGGTTGACGCCTGGTTGACGGCGAGGCGAAAGGCGATACGGTGTCGGTCGATCCCTTTCCGAGTTGATGTAATGTGCTGTGACCTTATATCGGTTCGACCGACGACGCGACGACCGACGCCACGTGCTCACGCGTGTATGTACGGCTCGTACACGGCACTGTCACAAAGTAACCAGAGTGCGGCAACAGTGCCATGAAATATTTTTTCATGTGACACTGTAGCCGCACTCTCATTCACTCTGACTCCAGGGACAGTTAGGTATCTAATTAATTTACTTTAAACTTAAAGGATAACTTTTTAATCAGTGCACAATTTTTTTAAGATCGACTCAGAATCGTTAAGTGAACAACTTTCTCCTAGAAATATTGGTCGAAATATGACAAAAACTTTTTGACTTTTCATACAAATCGGACAGATCACGTGATTGATTTAGTATGGGAATGGAAGGCCAAAAACTTTTGTCGTATTTCGACCCATGTTTCTAGAAGAAAGTTGTTCACTTACCGATTCTGAGTCGATTTTAAAAATTTGAGCACTGATTAAAAATTTATCCTGTAAAATAAAATAACTAATTAATTTAATGCTTGTCTTCAGCTGGGCCTATCGTCGCGGCCGATGCCGCTGGGCGCGCCGCCACGGGACGTGGTGCAGGAAATTCTGGATCGGGCCCAAGATAATAACCCCCCAGAGGAGCGCAGACACGACGAACACGCGATGAGGGAAATCATTGCGATAGCACAGACAGGTAGATGATGGAGGAAACTTTGTTGACACTCCATGCTTGTGAAAAACGCTTCGCAGATTCGTTTCCTATGCGAACCGCTAAGGAATGCAATGCGTTACCTGCCTATGTGTTCCCCGATAACTACAACCTTGGCATCTTCAAGGTCGGAGTGAACAGGCATCTCCTGGACAAGCATGCAACATCTTAGGCCACATCCTGTTAACAAACAAGATGGTGGTCAAATGCCTGCCCAGTTTTATATATAAAAAAAATATGGGTTGTATTTGTTGGGTGATAAGGAGGTTCTTAGAGTGCAACGTTGCGATATTGAAACCAGCACGTGTAGCATGACAAACCCGAGAAGAGTTTTGTCTACGTCTACGATGAAATGTCATTTTTGACGTTTCGATAATAGACAAACCCTTTCTCGAGTTGATCATGCTACCCGTGCAGGTAGATGATAGAGAAAATCGGGTTATTAACAAGATTATAATGACTTGATCAATTCGTTAAGCTAAAAGGCGTAACAAAAATATATCCATTAATATTTCAGAGGCAGATTTTGCTGCTTTAATTAATATAGTTTCTTTTGTGGTCAACCAATATTTATAAATGTCACTTTCCTATACTCTTAAACAAATAAATAAAATAAAAAAAGATAATTAGAACTATAAAGTTCTATATCTGTTAAAAAAATGGCTGCTCCTTCCTAATAGCCCGAGATACGAATAGGGATCGACCTTCACTCATCTGTTTAATGGATATAAAAGTATTTTATATCAAATTAAGTATGATAAAAATACATCGCGAGTGGGTTGCCAAAAAATTTCCTGGCCAGACTATGTTAAATCGATCGACGATTGCATTCGAATCAAATCGATATCGAGTTGTACCCATCTGTTTAATTAATATTTGTTAGACCAATCGATAGAAGGAGTCTATTGAATATACATTTTGATCTATTCGGTTTAAAATTTTCTATGGAACAGCTGTTTTTTTTTCGCGTTTTCAATGTTGGTACCATAGTAAAAGTTGTTTGTATGCGTGAGTACATTGACCCCTTAAAATTATGTGCACTATTTAAGAAGGACCTTATATACCAATCGATAGAAGAAGTCTTATATCAAACCGTTGAGCTGGCTATGTATTTCCTGGCAGAACATAGGGTTGGCAGCGATTGAAAAGTAACTAAAAAATAAGTAATTTGCACGCATCTGCTTATTAAATAATAAATTTTGTAGGCTGATTACTATCAATTAGTATAAAAATGATTCAGGAAAACCAGAAAGGTGTAATTTTCGTAAAAGAAAGTTTCGAAAAAAGATAAAAACATATATCTGGTATGGAAAATATTAGCCAACCTACTTATGAAAATATTATATATAACGAGGGGTTTTGCCCAGCAGGGTTTTTAGAATTAGTGGCGTCAGGGTAGCTGACGCCACCATCACTATCACCAGGATCACTCATTACAAATGAAAAGATTTAATACTGAAGCACACGTTTATTTCACAAATTGTTTATTAAATTAACACAGTTTACAAAGAAAAGACAATCTTATAATAAATCAACAAAGTACTCACACGGTCTGGTTCTATCCGTAACTCTCAAAATCTTGTCTCCACGAGACTCAACAGGAAAATGTGCGCCATGCCGGCAAGTATGCCCGTTTTATAAAACCGAAACGGCGATGGGCGGACGTGCCAACATTAGCAATACAATTCTCATTACAATAAGTTCAAAAGTTAACTTATCAAGTTTTCTTAGTGAGGAAACAGATTTGTAAAAACATTAATAATTTTATAATGTGATTTCTGTGAATAATTTAATTTTAGCTTCATTATCAGTCGTAAACATACGTGGCGGCAAAATGGCACCGGATGTCACGACTTGAGAATGAATCCAAAATTAGTTAAGTAAATGAATTTAAACATTAACACGAGACATTTCTAAAATCATTAATTATTTTTATAAGATGGTTTTAGTTAACAGCTTAATTTTAAATCCCCTATCTGTCAAAACGTCTGCAGCGGTAAAATGCCGACGGAAATTACATTAAGGAAATGAGTTTAAATTAGTTGCTGATTTTAAAAGTTAACGAAAGGCAATTCTAAAAATATTAAACATTTTTATATTGTGATTTTAGTTTCCAACTTAATTTAAAACCATTAATCAGTCGAAACGTCCGCAGCAGTTAAATGTCGCCGGAAGTTACGACCTAAGAATGAATTGAAATTGTTTAACAATAAGAAATTATTAACAAAAGACATCTGTAAAAACACTAATTATTTCTGTTAGTTAGTTTAAGTTCGTAGCTCAATTTTAATCTCACTATCAGTGAAAAGAAAATACCCGTGACAGGAAAAGGCAGCGGAAGTTACGACATGAAAGAATCAACTAATAAGATTGAAAGTTATTTAAAAGTAATCCTTTGCTATCGATTTATCAAAGTAACAAATGAGAATCAATAGATTGAACACAAACTAAACATAGAAACTATAAACTAATAAAATGATTTCGTAATTAAATACGTCTCGCGTCGACATATAGCATACTGTATTTGATATAAAACATTTTTCATTCATGGTACAGGTGGGTGAAAGTCGATCCCTATTCGTATCTTAGAAAATAATTTAAGTAAGGAAGCGATTCTTTCAAGTTTTAGATAATCTCGTACTAATTATTGCAGCAGGATCTGCAAAAGAAATTACTTATTTGTTATTTATGCTATACAGTTTCCGTTTTAATGTTTCACATCTAATAAACAATCATTGATTTAAACCGATCTATTCCTTTCTAATACCAAAAAGCTAATACCAATGGTATTTTATTAAAATATTTACTTTTTTGCATTCACAATGCAATTTTTCATATTGAAAAATGGAAAATGAAGAATTTAGAAAAAATCGACCCGTCTCACAACTAGCTCCGCGCGACTGCTCTATAGCGATAGCGAAAGGTCGTGGGTTCGAGTCCCATCGGAGCTAGTTGTGAGACGGGTCGATTTTTTCTGAATACTTAATTTTCCATTTTACCAATGGTAAGTATTTGTTTACTATCGTAATTAGTTTAACAAAATACCATTGGTATTAGTTTTTGGTATTGGAAATGAATAGAAACCATTGAGGTACCTAGTCATTAAACCATATTGAGGTAGTCATTAGGCATCCTGTCCATTGAAATGAATAGGATCGACGTGAAGCTGTGTTTTAATACATTTCACTTTAAAAGCGGAGTGGGGCTAACTCAGCTCGTAATGTAAAATGTGTGAAAACACAGCTCCACCTCGTACCTATCTGCTTCATTAGACAGGCAGCACTAATGTTTGTAATTACCACTAAATGAACACTCAGGCTTTTATTCGGGTTTTTATTTCTATTTTAATTTGCACATTTTATTTTTATATTTTTCATTTGACACTTATTTTGTAGTAATGTTGTAATACAAAAATTTAGTTCAAATCTAATGACTATGCAATAATAATAATTGTGAAATTTATGTAGACTAATTTATCAAGACTTACTAAATTTTCTTTATAATAATGTAATGTTTCATAATATGTATTTGCATGCTATTTTATAGCGAAACACGTTGTACCTACTAAACTATGTAATGACCTTAAATACCGTGTTTGAAGCAAATAAAGTATATTCTATTCTAAGAGAATTAAAAAGTAAATAATAAAGATATGGATTATAATAAATAAAGCATCAAAGAATACTAATAGTAATGCATCCAAAAACTACGAAAATTCATAAAATTGTTGATTTGACTATAAATTTGGTAGCTATTCATCTGACCACCAATATAGAGAGAGATGGCAGAAGATCGTAAAGCAAGCTAAATTAAACATTCGCTACCCATAGCACTGTGACGAATGAAACGAATTGTTTCCACAGTCAACGTAGGTATATTTAAATTAAAAATTATTAAAACGAGTGAAAAACCTAAAAAGAAAAGAAACAATAGGCGCGGTGCAGTGTGAGAACCGCCTAAAGATCTCAACACCCAGACACAGAACAAAAACTGTCTGCCACAAGATCATTAATTCGCCCCAGACGGGGTTTGAATCCACGATCAAAGCTCACTACCACTGCTCTTTGTGTTAGTCAAACTAATATAACTTTCGTGCTTAAAACCTATAAAACTCAACCTCAGCTAACTAGTCACTAGAGTAATTTAAAATAATGAGGTGTGAACGGAATTTAAAGATAATTTGGGAAAATTTATCGTTCATGAGCAGGCTATGAATTGCCATTTGTGACTTTTTAATTCACTTTTGAGACCATTGTGATAATTTTAAATTGCAATATGTAGGTATGTGTATTAGCTCTTGTCCGCTACTTCTTACCGGCTATGGTGAAGTGAAACGGAGGGTTATCATTTTGACCGGTACCTATGTATGTGGGTGTGTATGTATGTTCATCTGTTCCCTTATTACCTGTACTTACCAGAATTATCAGCCATTTCTTTCTAAAGGATCATAATTAACTCTATACAAGCAAAGTAGGCCTATGCCCAGCAGTGGATGTCGTTCGGCTGATATGATGATGATCATGATAAAGCAAAGTAGGACCATTTTGCTTGTTAGTAATGAGTGAGTGATTACGAATCAAGGGCTATGTCCGGTTGCTCGAAGCTTGGTTACGTTAACTTTGGTTTAAATTATGGTTAAAGTAAAATTAACCGGGGCGGTCAAATTTAAAAAGCGTAGTTGAAGCAGCGGTTACTTTAACGAGCAGTCAAATTACAGATTTAACGGCGGTCAAAATAACCGACAGGGTGGGGGTGGTTTAAATATTGCCATTAGTAATTTAAGGGAAGGTTAATGAAATTGTACAGACAACACTTTTAACTCCAAGATAACCAACGTATTTTTCTTTTACCGATGTCAAAATTGACAACAGTTAAATTTTAACTTTTACTTTACTGTAATGTACGAGCAACCGGACCTTAGTGACATAAATTAATATTTTCAATGCTGAACGAAAGATTGTTTGTGATCGAGAGGCTACACTGAATCTAGTAGGCATTAAATTCTAGCTAATCTCTGTTGTTGTGGCTAGCAATATCTCAAAAAGTTAGACATCTATTAAGGATTCTGCTTTCGTCCCAATTTTTTCCGCTTCGCGAATTGAGGTTGTTTAACCACAGCGGTTATGACGTCACGCCCTCTATCAAAATGTCTGACGGGAACATCCGCCTATGTGGAGCAGACAGTCTGCCTAGGGATGGGGTGTGGTGCTTGACATAGCGGGGTGGTATCGCTTATGCTAATATTACACGGTTCAACCAAATTCATTCATTTTGGTTGAAGCGCGAAGAAATACGTTTACATTGTTCAATTTGGTTGCTTCATCCAAATTTAAAGGCAAAAGTCAACCGTGTATTTCCGCCATTAGTCTGGCCGCACACGGACGACCGGCCACGACCACAAAACGCCGCCATCGACCTATTTCCTGTAGTTTTTCTTGTAGTTATCATATATATTATGAAACTGACGACCTTTGACGACCGATTTGGCGCAGGGGTAGGCTACCCACCTTCTACTGGCGCTTCTCGGGTTCGATTCCCGAACAAGACAAATATTTGTGTGCATGAACATGTCTATTTGTCTTGGTCTGGGTGTTTACTATGTATATTAAGTATGTATTTACAAACAAAAAGTATTTAAGTATATATTTATCCGTTATCAAGTTTTCCATGATACAGTTTCTTAATGAAATTAACATGGGCTTAGATAATTGGTGTGATTGTAAGAAGTTATTTATTTTTTTGTTTATTTATTTATTTATATTATAAGTACATCGTGAAACTGAGAAAATAGTTTGTTCAGAATCGAGAGTAGAATAGATTCTACACATTTTTGAGAGGAGTTAAATTTTTCAAAAAATGTTTCATCATTTTATGCCGCTCCTAAAAATGTTTGTGTCTACTGCCTATTCATTCAATACGCGCGCGACCGGTCACGTGCTCTCTTATGACATAGTAGACCTTAAAATCTGTCAGAAAGTCACGGAGACCTCTATGCACGAATATCTTGAAAGTTGCTTTTAATTTTTTTTTTTTTATTATTTTAATTTAATCCTACTTCCTACTAATTATTACGTACGTATTAAGTACGTATTACGTATAGTATTAAGTTTAGATGTTTGGATGTTTGTATGTTTGTTACTCAATCACGCCAAAACGGCTGAACGGGTTTGGCTAAAATTTGGGACACAGATACTTTATAGCCTGGAGAGAAACATAGGCTACTTTATATTCCCGCGGGATAACGTCATGTACTCCACGCGGGCGGAAAGCTAGTATAAAATAAATTTGTTGGGGTTTATTATTATTTATTATTAAAACTTTGTTTCCCAAAAACAATACCAATTTTCAATTACATTGCCTCGCAAAATCTAATATGGGCATTTTGGTATTACCACAGCCATCTCTATCGTAGAAGACGATAGAGACGGCTGTGGTATTACACGTTGTATTATTATGAACTTGCCGCACGCTCACTGTCTCTTCTTCTAGCTTCAAGTATCGCCGGCGATGCATTATGCCGTTTGCAGAGTACGATTCTAAGCCAAAGTAGACGAAATCGCGATTTATCCCGCTGTGTTCCACACCCCACCCTGTCAGACGTCTAGATTGAGCCTAAGCGGCCACAGCCGTCCATATTGATAATAATACTCTTATCATCGTCTGACTCTTGGCAGCATCATCAATAATTGCCAAATGTCTATTTATGTCTAGTCTATTTAGTAGTTTATTAGACGAAGCAACAAAAACGTATAGTACCACAAACTTTTCTGATACAGTGGTCGAATTTGGAACTAAAGAACTTCTTTTACAACTGACAGCTATGTCGGTAATTTTATATTGCAAATGGCGCTTTCACCAGCGTGATAAGTAAGTGCAGATTAAATTATTCAACAGTATGCATGTCAGTACTTTACAATTTTACATACTAACTTTGTAGTATTTTTTAGCTAAAATTAACAAAAAACTAACAGAAAACTAAACCTAACCCCCCTTATTCCAAAACTTGGACTAAAGTTAGACCTAGTTTAAAACTAATGCTAATTCTGTCTTTCATTTTGGAAATGAAAGTGACAGCACCAGCTTAGTACCAGTTTTAAACCAAGACTATTTCTTTATTTAAGGAACAGGTTTCATTAAAGTTCATAATTAAAAAAAAATGTTATTGTGACTGTTACTCATATGTTTCAGATACCGACGGTTTTGCGGATGAGGAATATACTTAAACTAAAAAAAATCGAATTAGAAACCGTGTTCGTAAACACTTCCTATAATGCCAATCCTATTTAAGCGGTGGTCTTTTTTGGAACTAAAAAGAAATTTAATACTGCGTCTGATTTTGACAGCTAACTTTGCTAGGCTATCTCCGGGTCAAATATATATATTATAGCTAATAGCTAAAGCTACCTTTATATACATAGGTAGGCATGTTTAAACTTAACTACTACTTAATCGTTTTTTTATTCACTCCTAATCACTGTATGATTTTTGTTAAAATGTTTATTTTCAATACCCTTGTATTGTTGGGCTGAACAATGCAATGGGCATTGCTTTTTTTTTGTTTTCAAATGTTAAATTTTGCAGTTTCTTTTGTTTTGTTTATTATTTAGTTGGTTAATACAAAGTTCTTGTGATAATAATAAATTGAGATACAGTATGAATTGTTCATGTATATATATCACCAAAATAATTTATTGTATTTTATTTTAGTTTCGTTTCAAATAGGTATACTTTTTCTTTCTTTCTTTTTGCTAACTTTATGAGTCGTTAATCCAAGTAATTATTATTCCCTTTATTATTATTGTGAGTCATTATATAGCAATAATGTAGGTCATAGAACCTTTTCACATTGTTTTTTTTTTTTGTTTTTTAAATAATGGCTTCTTCCGTTTTTCACAGAAAATCCGCCAACGTCCCGTAATGAAAGTTTACATTCTGTAACAAAGTTGTCAGTGCTTTTACAAAAGACATCATTATAATCTTGTGACATGTACTTACTTTGGTAAATATTTATGTTTACTGTACCCCTAGCATGAAAACTATCGTAATCGTATTATTTTGTATGAACATTTGAATTATGAATTATTCGATTACCATAACGTTAGTTTTTTATGCTATGGGTACTGTACTAAATACTAAAGGGTAGTAATTGCCCGATCGACTAAAATACTTCTTTACCTACAAAAATACTAGGCGAACGAATTAGTCGCCAATCTTACCTAAACTAAACCTATTTTTCCGTTACCAAACCTAGTATTTTAGTCGGTAAAGAAGTATTTTAGTCGGTTGGTTTATTATATTCCAATACTAAATGCTTAACATGCTCGTTCATACCTTTTACTTGGACTCTGTGGATATGATGTACAACCATAATGTTATAATTACTATTATTTGACTATTTCTAAATCGTGAGAACAGCGAAATGACCCATTATATTTTCTGTGTTAATTTTCGTGTTAATATTTTTTGTGTGCATGCAAAATGTGTTTTAAGAATGATTTCAGGTACCTAAGCTTTCATTGTGATGGCCACTTACTTAGCAGCAGTTTTTTAGTAAGTATTACTGGTATTACTACTAACATTAGTAAAGTTTTTCGAATGTTAATAATTTTTGCAATCTGGCTGAAAATTTTGATGCCAAAAGTAAGTAAATGAAAAAATTATAGGTTTTCAAGATTATTCTCTAATTGAAAATGAAGTTTAAACACAAATAGACTAGTAGGTCTCACAACTAGCTCCGATGGGACTCGAACCCACGACCTTTCACTGTCCCGGCGAATGCTCAAACCACTGAACTACGGAGTCGTTAGTAGACGTAGACGCGTCGAATTTTACCAATAAAGTTAATGTGTTAAGGCTGCGTTTATTTCAACAATGTTAAGATATTACTACCTTCGACACTCGAAAGAAATACCTTTCCAGATATTCGATAATCGATAACGAAATAAAAAATGCATGTTTATTATTGAAAATATTTAAAATGAAGTTTTAGATAAATTTGACCCATCTCACATTTTTTCTAATTCTAATTCATTAATTTCAATATTTTTAATAATAAAAATTGCATTGTGAATGCAAAGAGTAAAAATAATTTGAAATGATCTCTTAGTTTATAGGAGATAAATAATAAAAATGATAATAATCGTTATTCTTTTCTATGACGTTGCCTTTAAATGTATTTAACAACAATGAAAAGAAATTGAATCTCGCAAGGAAGCGTACTCGAGATAAAAGCGAGATAATGTAGTTAAAATATAAGTATATTTTGTTGCCAGCTCTCCCGGTTTTAATATGTCACCAGGATTACAGGAATATAACCCACTTTGCTGCCTGTTAATGTTAACTTTTATCCCACTGTGCGCTGTGCCAAAAATCAGGACATATATTATAACTTACTAGCTTCCGCCCGCGACTTCGTCCGCGTGGACGTGCGAGGCCCGCCGCACGTGGCAAACGTTCTGCCTCGCGCGAGGCTGCTCGCTTGGTGAGGGAGGATCCGCCTAATCACGTAAAAACGGCTGATCGGATTTTTATGAAATTAAAACATAGAATACTTTTTATTCTGGTTATTGGTCCCCTAAGTATTTTCTCGAATGACCACGCGGACGAAGTCGCGGGCGGAAGCTAGTAAATAATAAGTGTCTGTTTCACAATCAAAAAGTTAGTTCTGAGTAGCTTAGGTACCAAGAACTTTTAGGGTACTTAAGATGATTTAGGTTTCTATACCTTATTTACCCCCTGGGTTTGATTTTCGGAAGACTACGAAATATGTTGCCTATTTGTTTTAAGAAGTAAGCCTACAAAGTTTTAAATTGAAATGTCTATTTTACCCGCTGATTTTTCATTCAAAATTTCACCCCTATTTCAACCTTTTAGGGGTTGAATCATGTTCAGCGTGTTAAACATCAAAATAAATGCCATTTTTGCAATCGTCATCCCATAAAACCTCAATAACGACACCCATATCGATTTTTAGGTTTATTTATCCCATTTAACCTCTAAGGGGTTGATTTTCGAAAAAATACGAAATATGTATTCTCTTACTTGTTTTACTTTCCGACTATAAACCTAAATAATAAATTAAATGGAGGACTTTCCAGATACAACATTTCATCCCCCTTTCACCCCTTCGGAGTTGGAATTGTCAAAAACGCTGATACAGGGAAATATTAATTTTCAATTGCGAGCCTAAATACAAAATTTGAAGATCCTAACTTCAAAACTGACGGACTTTCATACACATATTCATCCCCTATTTTACCCCCTGGGTTTGATTTTGGGAAAATTACGAAATGGGTTGCCTATTTGTATTAAGAAGTAAGTCTACAAAGTTTCAAGTTGAAATGTCTATTTTACCCCTGATTTTTCATTCAATATTTCACCCCTATTTCAACCTTTTAGGGGTTGAATCATGTTCAGCGTGTTAAACATCAAAATAAATGCCATTTTTGCAATCGTCATCCCATAAAACTCCAATAACGACATCCATATCGATTTTTAGGTATATTTATCCCATTTAACCTCTAAGGGGTTGATTTTCGAAAATATACGAAATATGTGTTTGCTTATTTGTTTTACTTTCCGACCATAAGCCTAAATAATAAATTTAATGAAGGACTTTCCAGATACAACATTTTATCCCCCTCTTCACCCCTTCGGGGGTGGGATTGTCAAAAACGCTGACACAGGTAAATATTAATTTTCAATTGCCAGCCTAAATACAAAATTTGAAGATCCTAACTTCAAAACTGACGGACTTTCATACAAACATTAATCCCCTATTTCACCCCCTTAGGGGTGGAATTTCCAAAAATCCTTTCTTAGTGGATGCCTACACGGTATAACGTATCTATGTGCAAAATTTGAAGTCTCTAGGTTCAGCGGTTTGGGCTGTGCGTTGATATCTCAGTCAGTCAGTCAGTCAGTCAGTCAGTCAGTCAGGACTTTGAATTTTATATATATAGATGAACCTTTATATGTTTATAAAAAACTAATAGTAACAATTGTATGATACATAAAAAATAAAGTGATTTCTTAATTTTACATAAACGGCTGAAAAGTTAAGAAATTTGAAAAACTGTGCGTCTTAAATCAAAATATTCTTATTTAAATTTTTACTTTTTTGCATTCACAATGCAATTTTTATGGTTGGAAAAATGGAAAATGAAGTATTTAGAAAAAATCGACCCGTCTCACAACCAGCTCCGATGGGACTCGAACCCACGACCTTTCGCTATCCGGGCGACTGCTCTAACCACTGAGCTACGGAGTCGTAGCTCTGTGGTCAAAATATTCTTTTAAATCCTTTATCGTTTTCACATCGCCGTTAATCAGGGGTCAAAACATTTCATAAATTGGGAGAATTTTATAGGATTGTGAAGATTTTCCGTCCAAACAATTCAGGATTGCTTTATTTAAAGTATAATAAACAAGAACTATTTTATAAAAACAACAATTTAGGTAGTTAAATATAAAGAACTTAATTATTTTTTTTCACTACATTTCAGGGTTGATGGAGAATTAAGAAGTCATCACTGTTACATCATGGATAATAAGCATCCATTATAATGTGAGTATGTAAAACATTTAAACTTATATGCGCGTTTGCAGAAAAATGTGCCCTTGCCTTATTTACAAGCTTTTATTTAACTTACAGTGTATGTATCACATGAGTAATCTGTGAACTATCTGTGTTTTTCTATACTATAATCTATACTAATATTATAAAGAGGAAAGATTTGATTGTTTCTTTGTTTGTTTGTTTGCATCGAATAGGCTCCGAAACTACTGGACCGATTAATAAAATTGTTTCACCATTAGAAAGCTACATTCTTCCCGAGTGACATAGGCTATATGTTGTCTCGATATTCCATCGGGAACGGGTACCACGCGGGTAAAACCACGAGGATCCGCTAGCAATATTATAAAGAGAAAAGATTTTATTGTTTGTTTGCATCGAATAAGCTCCAAAACTACCTGACCGATATAAAAAATCTTTGACCATTAGTAAGTTACATTCTTCCCGAGTGACTAGGCTATATTTTATCCCGATATTCACACGGGAACGGGTTCCACGCTGGTAAAACGCGAGGATCTGCTAGTATAAAAATAAAGCATTTGAATGTTTTTTTTTTTGCAAACGCGTGTATAATAATCTGGAACCTAAATAAATAAAAAAATAAATCAGCCTGGGTCGTCCCACTGCAGGGCAAAGGCCTCTCCACCTTCCTTCCATTTCACACGGTTTAGAGCTGTTGTGTGCCAGTCACTCATATACGAGTCAAGATCGTCTCGCCACCGCCGTCTCGGTCTGCCGCGTGGACGTGTAACTGTGGGGGTCCATTTGGTGGCGAGTTTTGCCCAGTAGTCGTCTGGCATACGGCAGACATGCCCGGCCCAGTTATATTTTAGTAATGCTGCTTTTTGGGAGACGTCAGCAATAAGAGTTCTGGAACGCAGTATCGTATTTCTTATGCGGTCGGCTAACTTAATGCCCAGCATGCTGCGCTCCATCCCCCTTTGACACACCCCGAGGGCAGACCTTTGTTTTTTGGTCAAAGACCAAGTTTGAGCGCCGTATGTGAGGACGGGAAGTATGCACATGTCCATGAGTTTACGCTTTAACGAAATTGGTGCGTCGCCTTTCATGAGATGTTTAAAAGACCAATAGCTCCTCCAAGCGCTTTCAGTGCGTCGAGCAACCTCTTTTTCTTGACGCGCCTGGAAGGAAACTAGTTGGCCCAAATAGACATACTCCTGGACATGCTCAACCTCCGCATCACTCACACAAATTCTGCGCTTGACACTGTTGGTCATTAACTTGGAACCTAGTCTTCGAAAAATCGAGAAATTAACACAAACTAAGAATTAGGTTTGTACGTCTACCATTTTTAGGTATCAACCTTGTATTTTTTCTTACACTACTTATTAAATTAAATTAATAAAATAATTCTTGAAATAAATAAATATGTAAATCTGCGTGGTGATTAAAAAGTCGCCCTGTATAGCAAGAAGTATAGCCTATTTTAAGTTCACATTTTATATTGTATCATGGAATAAACTGCATCTAGAATTGCACACTGGGACCGTTACTGTTTTTGCTGATTATTCTAGCCCGGATGCAGTTGCGAATGCAACTCTAGTTACACAATTTTAAAGTTCAATTTCCAGGATTCTCGAGAACGACATTAAAGAGGGTTTTTGGGTTGAAGCCAGCATTATCCGAACTACTGTTAGCTAGTACGTAGGTTTACTGTTTTGGGTATGCGAATATTTAAAATTGGGCTTAATTGATATGGGGTTAGGTCTCAGATTTGATTGCAACAGGTAAGGGAATATTGGGAGCGTGATTATGTATGTCAGAGGTTCTGAGACTTAATTTGTATAACGCAACATTTATTACTTGCAAACGTATACAAATACGTCTGCATGAACTAAAGGACTGTATTTCCCGGGATAGTTTATAGTTTTTCGGAATAAGTACAAAATCTTAAATGTTTACTGGTGTAGTAACTACGCAAAAGTTTCATATAGTCCTCTCATTTTTAGGGTTCCGAACCAAATAGTAAAAAAGAACCCTTATGGTGTGACTTTGTCTGTCTGTCACAAATGGACATCTCGAGAACTACTAACGCTATCATAATTTGAAATTTGGAGTAGTTTTAGATGACGTTTGCCTAACTATTTTAGAGAGAAATATTTTTATTCTTGCAACAGAGACTGAAACGGGGTCTCAAAAATTCGAAATGGGGCTACTAGGGCATATGGGGTATCATATTATCAAAAAGCGCTGATTGCACATTCTCAAACATCTTTCCTAAAAAATACCGTCCCCTTATCTCCGAAGTTTGCATAGAAATAATTTGAAATTATTTTACATGATAGAAGTTTAAGTAAAGATTACAGGATGTCTCTAAATAGTAAACTTTTTTAAAAATCATCAACAAAAATTATATTAATTCCACTATCGGTCAAAAGCTGGCGCTGGCGCTTGCCTAAAACTGCAATATTGTACACCGCAAATTTTCAATACTCAGGTTTTTTTATAACTTTTCTAACCGCCTTTGTGGTCTAGTGGTACACACCACCAGTATCAGTCCGAGAAGTCCCGGGTCCGATTCCCAGTGCGGTTTGGTTGGTGGTATGTAGTACTTGTTCAATGTCCGCCTAGCTAGCTACCACCATCTTATCTAAGTCTTTCTCCATTATTTAGAGTACTTTCTCTTCATGTGTCTGGTACACCTCTGGTACTGCAGACTACTCTCAATCTGCAGATTCTGATTTCTAAAAACACATTCCTTGCAAATCTCGAATTTACGATTAGACAGACGACTAGACAATGTATAGACTGCGATGCGATACACATGCCTGCAAGAAGTTATGGCGGAAATACACGGTTCACTTTTGCCTTTCAATTTGGATGAAGCAACCAAATTGAACAATGAAAACGTTAAAGAGAATCATTCAATGTCAATGTGCGCCTGTATTTCTGCTCCTTTCAACCGAATTGAATCAATTTGGTTGAACCGTGTAATATTAGCATTAAAGTAGCATGCATACTTGGAAGTAACTGGCGCAATGTGGATACATTCGCCAGTTAGACGTGTATGTAATTTACGTCCTTACATGCCAGTATTTCCAAGACGTATACACAATGGTTCACGAGCCAGTTTGTGTCACTTCCACACGCTTAAATTATTTTTGTAGTATTGTGCAGGCATTTTCACGGGCAATTTTATTTTTATAAAGAGAAATTGCCGGTTTCCAAAGATATTCGTACTGTTTGTACAAATCTATAAATTGTATCGTCTTCTCAAACCCCTATGGTAACTTTAAAAACAAACAAAAACAATTTGAAACGATCACAAAACCAACGAAACAATATAAAACATGCACCAATTGCGACAACTCGTCAACTACTGGCATTCCTGTACCTCTCGCGCCGTGCCGGTTTTGCAGCCCCCTGCGATCCTCCCTCACATTGCATGCCAGTAAATGGCAAAAATCAAAATTCTTGTGCGATCTTCACGCTTGCCATTTATGTAAGTTAGCAGTAAGTTTACACATGAAAGTGGACGGCACGTGCAAAGAGCTTGCATGCCAGTGTGCCAGCTACAGTCAATGTGTATTTCTGACCTATAAGAAAAAAAACCACTAGTTCTGGGTGCCTAACATCAACTCTTATTACGGTTTTGTTTAGGGCCTAAACTGATCTGCTTCGCTTATTCGTACTACGACAGCTTAATATCAATGACAGCGATTCAGTGATCATTCAATGACATTTCACAGCCGCTGAGCTGTCATCAACTCTTATTTGACTTATAACTCGGCCAAGCTAACATGACACCTGCAGGTTATACCCGTCCCTTTCAATCTCCGGGCATGATAGAATCGAGTGAAAGAGACCGGTAGAAGAAATAAGGACAAAAATCGTTCGGTCATTCACATTTAGCAATTCATTTGCGATCCAGTTTTCAGAAGGTCGTAGTACGAAAGAAAGCAATTCATTTTAAGAACCTATTCTGCATCGCGCTATTCTTGAATCGCTGTCATAAAGTTGATAGTAGGCACCCTGTAAGTAACTCTCATAGCCTATTCTTCTTTTCCATCCATAATGAAGGCCATTCCACTAGCAGTGGGCAAATTTAATGGCAAATGATGTCTTAAATAAAAGTTATTCATTTGTAGGAAGTTAGTCCTTTTTGGGAACGAATACTAAACAGTGTTCTACTCTACAGTGTAGCTTTATTTGCTATCCGTACGAGATAACGAACTACCTTGCCATCGGTAGCTTGCACATACACGAGCATTGGTTTACAGCTCACAATAAACCGACTTTATATGTGTCAGTTACATTTACTGCTGAAATGTCACTTTCTAGATTTATTCCAGTTTTGCTTGAGAATTTATGTTGTGAGGTGTCAGTGCCCTTTTAATGATCTGCTATCTTCGATCAACAATAACACCTAGTTCTAGATACATACTTGGAGTGACAGATATGTCCAAGCCTCATAAGCCCACTTGAGAGTGTATTTTGACAGTTTCAATAATGGTACTAAGGTATTTCAAACTTGGAACGCTTCTTGTCATTTATAATGTAAGATCGTAACATTCGTAACCTGTTTTCTCCGTTTAAAAAAAAGTCTGTCTGGCCATATAAAGTTTTCATTTAGTTCGTGAGCCTTCATCTAGTACTATTGTTGATCGAAGTCTGCTATTGATGAAAGGTAGAGATACTTTTTGTCAGTTAAATATTTAAATGGCGAATATTAGTGTCGTGATGATGATGATATGATGGCGTACGTTTTACAAGCTTTTATTTAGCATGCAGTGTTTGTACGTTTATTTATATGTCTGTTCGGGTGTTTTTTTTTACCCAAGGTTACAAGGTTGCTACATAGCAATGAGGCAGCCTGTGGTCTGTTCTCTTATACTTTTTATCTCCTGTGTTATTTGTGTTTTTGTTTGTGTGCGATAAAGCTTTTTTATTATTATATTATTTATTATCTGCATTTTTTCCTTGAACTATGCTAAGTTTAACATCTGATATCCTATCCTACTAATATTATAAATGTGAAAGTTTAGATGTTTGGATGTTTAGATGTTTGGATGTTTGTTACTCAATCACGCCATAACGGCTGAACGGATTTGGCTGAAATTTGGGACACAGATACTTTGTAGCCTGGAGAGGAACATAGGATTTTTATCCCGGAAAACATCACATTCCCGCGGGATAAAGTCGTGTATTCCACGCGGGCGAAGCCGCGGGCGGAAAGCTTGTGATTAATATTTTGCCGTTGTAAAATACATTTTTATGACAACCTTTTTTGCTGACTGTACTTTAATATTGTATTGTCATCTAAACCAAACCCGTATACAAAATTTCAGCTCCATCGGACACTGGGAAGTGGATCAGATTAAGCTTGCAAGATTTGTCCCCCACTAACTAACTAACATACTAACTAACTAACATGACAAGTTAATAAAAAGCTTGTAAAACAGTATAGGTAACGATAAAGAATTGGTTTTATCGTTCAAAATATTGAGCCCCAAAATGTAAGCCTTTGCTACGAAGTTTGCTACGAGATGTTTGCTACTACGGTCGTAGCAAGGCCTACGAGCGTAGTTCTGTAGCGGATTTAGTAGCAAATGCTATCAAATCACAATAATACACGGTAAGTATAGGAAAAATGTGAATAGTAAAAAACCACGAGCCCTATTAAGAAGCTTTCAGGTGGGATTCGAACCCGCACCTCCGGGAATCCGGCCCGATGCTCTGACTAACTAAGCCTGTTTGCTTTTGTTTTTACCACACTTTTATTAGCTTCACTTGTAACTAAGTCACAATGTAAGAAAATCTTGGAATTCAATTTTAACGTACTTCTAATCGTCATATTGATTTGAAACTTTGCAAGTCTATATGAATCCGATGACAATACAATAATTTGCTACCATCGAGCTGATCTGATGATGGAGTCAAGAGGTGGGCTATAGAACTCTTCAATGGCTGCTAGGAAACGCCTCGAGTTTAGGCTCATTTGTTTTGTTCTGATGAGACCTAGTCGCTACACTTAATAGTGAGGGTCTGATGATGGAGCAGGGAGGAAGCTAGTGGCACTTCTTAATGACCACTAGGAAACCCCTCGAGTTTGGGCTCATTTGTTTCGTTCTGATGAGACTTATCAGCTGCACTTAGTGGTGATGGTGAGGATCTGATGATGGAGCAGAGAGGAAGCCAGCGGCACTCCTTAATGACCAATAGGAAACAAGTCGAGTTCTGGCTCATTTGTTTCGTTCTGATGAGACCTATTCGCTACACTTGGTGGTGAGGGTCTGATGATGGAGCAGGGAGGAAGCCAGTGGCACTCCTTAATGACCAATAGGAAACACCTCGAGTTCTGGCTCATTTGTTTCGTTCTGATGAGACCTATTCGCTACACTTGGTGGTGAGGGTCTGATGATGGAGCAGGAAGGAAGCCAGTGACACTCCTTAATGACCAATAGGAAACCCCTCGAGTTTGGGCTCCGTTGTTTCGTTCTGATGAGACTTATCAGCTGCACTTGGTGGTGAGGATTTGATGATGGAGCAGGGAGGAAGCTAGTGGCACTTCTTAATGACCACTAGGAAACCCCTCGAGTTTGGGCCCATTTGTTTCGTTCTGATTAGACTTATCAGCTGCACTTAGTGGTGATGGTGAGGATCTGATGATGGAGCAGGGAGGAAGCCAGTGGCACTCCTTAATGACCAATAGGAAACACCTCGAGTTCTGGCTCATTTGTTTCGTTCTGATGAGACCTATTCGTTACACTTGGTAGTAAGGGCCTGATGATGGAGCAGGGAGGAAGTCAGTGGCACTCCTCCATGACCACAGGAAACCCCTCGAGTTTAGGCTCATTTGTTTCGTTCTGATGAGACCTATTCGCTACACTTGGTGGTGAGGGTCTGATGATGGAGCAGGGAGGAAGTAAGGGTTCAGCTCGCGCATCTGGTAACTGATAGACTCTACTTGAATTTGTAAAACTAAATACATACAGTCACGCCTTTACGGGGTGGGCAGACACATGAATGGACTGCGAAATCGATTACCATCCATCCATAGCTTGCCATTTATTACCACACTTTTATTAGCTTCACTTGTAACTAAGTCACAATGTAAGAAAACCTTGGAATTCAATTTTAACCTACTTCTCATTGTCGCATTGATTTGAAACTTTGCAAGTCTATATGAATCCGATGACAATACAATAATTTGCTACCATCGAGCTGATCTGATGATGGAGTCAAGAGGTGGGCAATAGAACTCATCAATGGCTGCTAGGAAACCCCTCGACTTTAACCCCCTTTTTTTGTTTTGATGAGACCTATTCGCTACACTTGATGGTGAGGATCTGATGATGGAGCAGGGAGGAAGCCAGTGGCACTTCTTAATGACCACTAGGAAACCCCTCGAGTATGGGCTCCGTTGTTCCGTTCTGATTAAACTTATTCGCTACACTTGGTGGTGATGGACTGATGATGGATAAGCAGGGAGGAAGCCAGTGGCACTCCTTAATAACCAACAGGAAACACCTCGAGGTCTGGCTCATTTGTTTCGTTTTGATGAGACCTCTTCGCTACAATGGGTGGTGAGGGTCTGATGATGGAGCAGGAAGGAAGCCAGTGACACTCCTTAATGACAAATAGGAAACCCCTCGAGTTTGGGCTCATTTGTTTCGTTTTGATAAGACCTATTCGTTACACTTATTGGTGAGGGTCTGATGATGGAGCTAGGAGGAAGCCAGTGAAATTCCTTAATGATCACAAGAAAACTCCTCCAGTTTGGGCTCATTTGTTTTGTTCTGATGAGACCTATTCGCTATACTTGGTGGCGAGTGTCTGATGATGGAGCAGGGAGGAAGTAAGGGTTCGGCTCGCGCATCCGGTAACTTATAGACTCCACTTGAATTTGTAAAACTAAATACATACAATCACGCCTTTGAGTTATAATGTTTACGTGGTGGGCAGACACATGAATCGACTGTGAAATCTATTACCATCCATCCATGGCTTGCCATTTACTAAACTAAAAAGTAAAAAAATAAATATGTAGTTTAAAAAACTAAAACAACACACTTTTATATGAACAGATTAAAAAGTACAAAATAACCGTTCAGTAACTGAAATTAAAAAGCGTGGTGCGCCCTTTGCAAAGCATGCATTTCAAGTAAGTACTTAATATTGACAACGCGCACCACGCTTTTTAATTTCAGTTACTGAACGGTTATTTTGTACTTTTTAATCTGTTCATATAAAAGTGTGTTGTTTTAGTTTTTTAAACTACATATTTTATTCATTTTATTAAGAACAAGCTGACCCGGCAAACGTTGCTTTACCATATAATAGTGGACCCGGTCACCAACATCTTGTGTCTGTGTTTATACTCCAAAAGTGGCCTACACCAGACAACAGATAGCGCTAGTTACACACTACCAATAAAGGGGCCCAAGCTTGGTCTCTATTTCCTACATATAAAAAATTACTCTGTGAAGTAGAGTAAGTGTCAGCTAACTCTGCGCGACTGGGGCATTTTTGGCGCTAGTTACAGTACATTTTTATTGTAAGCTTATAGAAAAGATTAGTATTCGATTTTGACCGCGCAGACGTCAGTGATTACATACTCTTTGGAAACGGCAATGGAAGAAATGACAGTTTTGTGTCGAAGGTACGACAGTGAAACGATTTTTCATAGAAAATTAAAATTTTTACTCAATTTTCCGGAATAATAAGTAGCCTATGTTACTCTCCAGCTCCCAAACTATCCCCATACCAAATATCACGTCGATCCGTTGCTCCGGTTTGGCGTGAAAGAAGGACAAACAAACAAACAAACAAACAAATAAACAAACAAACAAACTTTCACAATTATAATATTAGTATGGAAGTATGGATTACATTTGAAACATGTATGGCGCAACTTGCAGTATATAGTAGAATTGTCTTTTGTTTTTAACTAATATTAAAGCATTAAGTCAAAGAATACTATAATATTACTAACGTAATTAAGTAGAGTTCCTAAGTTATTGAAAATTGTTCACCGCTATGATCATTAGTTCGCCTATACTTAACTGTATTTATCATAACCCATTGTGTAATTGTGATGGAAACTGACCTTAGTCATACCATGTTAAGGTCATTTTGCGACTCTGTATGAAATAAAACAGGGAGAAAAAAACAACCCTTGGAGTTTCGTGCCGGTTCTTCTCCAAGGCCTCCCGCTGTAGGGTTTGCGAACCGATGGCGTAGCTTCTATGACATTCACAAGTATTGTAAAATTGAATAAACAAATTTGAATCTTGAATCTTGAAAGCTAATGCTCGTGGTTTTTACTATCACATTTTTCCTATACCTACTTATATACAAAATTGCAATGTTTAATGCCCCACATAATTTTGGAGATTATTCTACTTATGAAAACAAACATCTTTTATTATGGGACCAACACTGAAAACGCGAATAAAAAATCAGCTGTTCCATACATTTTGATTAAATATTTTTGCACTTTTGTATGGCACAGCTGATTTATTTTCGCGATTTCTGTGTTGTTTGTTTTCATGAGTAGAATAATCCCTAAAATTATCCGGGGTGATAAAAAAAATACCGTGTATAATCTTCGAGAACTCGGTGGTAGTATTTGAACCATTATTGTGTTAAAGAGGCTTAATCAGCCTAGACCCTGCGTTAACATAATAATCTTCTGCGGGACAATATCGTTGCTCAGCTCGTGGAGCCATATTATATAGACTGGAAATTATATGTTCTTGGGATTTCGGAACCGTTCTTTACCAGAAACTACCTATGTAACCAGCTAGTATTCTGTTTCAAAGGTAGACCGTCACCAATATAAATTAAACAATAAAACAACGAGGTCTACGGTAGTAAAAAAAACTTAGATACGGTACACCCAGGTGGTCTCATGAGGTGGACGGTGGTCAAAAAGCGAGAAAATGGTGACATATTTTGATTCAAGAATCGAAAAAGCGGCATCGCGCCTCTCTCTGATAATTATTCTTCTTCCAAACGCACATCATTAGAAAAGCGAGTTTAAGACCTAGAATCGTGGTTCTAGTATCCTTTTAACCGTCTCAAAATCCTTTTTACTAAACAAAAATAAAGCCGACGAACGAAAACGCGGGCGGCCACTTGTTGATAAAAATCAGGCGCGTTTTCTGTTAAGTTTATTAAAAAATAAAACGGTTAGGGATAATTACAACCTAAAACGGTATCAAAAGATTTCTTAAGTTATTGAATGTGATATTACCTCTTTATTTAAAGTGTTTTTATGATAATTTCCTTCAGACAATGACCATATATTAGTGAAAAAAAATAAAAAAAATACCTGCAAGGCCTTATTGATTAACTTATTTTAAACTATCATATTTTTTAAGGGTTTCGACAACAAACAAAAGCCGAAACCCTCATAGGATAACTCGTGCTTCTCCCCATTCTGGTGTTACTTAAAACTATTTTGCTCCAAAACTACTGGATCTAATAAGTATAGATTTGGTACTCGTGTGCTTTTCTGTGACCCAAAAACGATAATATAACGTAAACAACTTAAGTTTGATTTAAGAGGTGACTTTTAGGAGGCGAAATAAAAAAGTTATTACTGCATCATGTGTTCTTTTATAAGAAAGGTCTTGTTTTAGGGATTTCAAAGTTAATTTTTAGGTTGGTTTTTTTTAAAGTTATTCAAGTAAGAAGACAAAACTCTACCATTTCCCCCCGTTCAATTTGTTCTTAAACTACTGGACTAAATAAACTTAATTTCAAGGATTTTAAGACTTTCCATGACTAAAATATAGAGGAAATTGTACAAACTGTATCGTGTGGCAAATCTTGTCATCGAAAGGACTTGTTGTAAGGATTTCAAAAATAGTTTTAGTTTTATTCAAGAAAACTTACCATCCACCACCATGGTAAGATTAACTGGTTTCTATTGGAACCCTCTCCACGCGAGTTTTCCTCGCACCTGTTCAGTTATTAGTTCAACCTTTTGATTGGCTTAGGTACTTACTTCTTTTTAATTAAAGTTGTTTCACAATGTCCGATTAGGAGATATTTTCCAGTTTAATTGACAGGTTTATTTGGACTATCTGTCAAGTAACAGCAAGTGAGAACTTACCTACGGCCGATTTGAATAACCTATCCTCATTAGAGATAGGCTTACTAAAGATTTGTTGCCTGGATGTTCAATAACCTATCCTCAGTAAGAAATAGGCTTAGGTACTAAAGATTTGTTGCCTGGATATTTCTGATAAATGACGGGAAATAACAACAGTCGCGTAGTACCAGATCCATAATAGGCCTATCTCTTACTGAAGATAGATTATTGAAATCAGCCGTTAGACATTGTGAAACAGGCCTAAATATAATGCCATGTTGTGTGTGTATCTTTAAGTGTAACAAATTGGCTTAAGAGCCAGCGCGCACTTGTGACTTTTAGTCGACCGATAGTTTAGTCGGAATCGTAAGACGATCCTGATCAAACTGTCGGCCGATAGTTGGGCGATAGTTTAGTTGAATGCAGTGCGCGCGCTCACATAGTCCTTCATGCACATTACCGACCGGCCGATAGTTGTGCTATGCGATAGTTTGATCGAACAACTATCGGCCGATAGTTTGATGGAACAACTATCGGCCGATAGTTTGATCGGTCGATTTTTAATCGTCAGTGCGCGCACTGCCATTTAACTCTATACTGAATCCGAGAACGATGAAACTATCATCCGATTAAAAATCACAAGTGAGCGTTGGCTCTGAAAACTTATGAAATTCTTCTATTAAACAGTTTCATTTTCTTTTTTTCCAGGATTTTCGGCAAGCGGTGACCTCGTGACCTGAGCATGAATCAAGTTCAGATTACTCCGCAAATAGTAGGCTTAAGGTCATAGCCCACTTAGACCGCACCGCTCCCACCCAACCAAAGTATGAGCAGCCAAATATGGACTGTCGTTCAATATTAAAAAACCCTTATTTTGAGATTCTGGTATTTTGCATATCTGCGATTTCGCGACTCTGCTATTTTGCCCTATATGGGATTTTGCGACTTACCTGTTTTGAGATTTTGGTATTTTGCGACTCTGTTATCCTGGGAGTCTGGTATATTGCGACTCTGGCACTATGCTCTGCCGGCCTATCATGAGAGGCTTTTATCACGCGATATGATATAGCACGTCATGCTGTCTTGCTTACCCCACTAAGATGTAAGCAAGACAGCCCCCCTAGCATGATCAACAAAACGCGATAATGATTTAAAGCTGTATTGCGTTTAGCTGTCAAAAGACAATGGGTTTTGACGTTGGAGTGTCGATAAAACGCTCTATCTATATCATATCGCGTAATATAATGATGGTCATGCTAGGCCGGCAGACTGCCTAGCATACTACACCTTAGTGGGGTAAGCAAGACAACTTGCCGTACCATATCATATCGCGCGATAAAAGTCGCTCATGCTAGCCCGGCTGGAAGGAGAAAAAGTTTATACATAGTTATAACGTAAAGATCTATATTATTTTAATGAATAAAAATAAAGGAGTGATACAACTTAATCTATTCTATACAACAGCTATTTATATTAATGCTATCGCAAACATACAACATTTATGATAATGGAGTACAGTGCGTATTCACTAGATGGCGCTTTACGTAATTAAATAAGATCTTCCCTATTAAAAAAATTATTTTCACTTCTCATGCTCGTAAAGTTCGTGTTTATGTTGGGTATAGGCTGCATAAAATCGCTTTTTATGCTCTAGTGCATAAAGTAAAATCTTAGTCTAAAGTCTCAGACTCTAAGACAAAGGTCGTCAAGTAAAAAGTCACACACGCAATTAAACTTCGTTAAATAAATTTGTTATTTCATTCTGTTTCTTTAATTTTGTAGACAATCAATGTTAAATTGCTAAATAAATAAAACTAGACCAAAGTAATGAGTTTTGTAAGAAATAAGTATTTCAAGAGCATTATGGACTACGATCTATGCTAAAGTCACTGTGCTGCCACTGCCACGTATAAAAAAAAAGAAAAAGAAAGTCTTCCCGCCAATATGGCGAAGTCTTTATTGTTTCTTTTTTGCAATATTGTTATTTATTTTCCTCACACTCGAAGTTAAAAGCAGAGTGTATAACTCGTACACAAAACCCATTTTACCCTCGAATTGACTATCCACCCTCGCCTACGGCTCGGATGGATATATACGTCTCGGGTAAAATGGTACATTTTATGCACTTGTTGTACACAATCTACTAATGAAGGCTCACGAACTAAATCAATACTTTCTATGGCACCTTTAAACAGAGAAAAAAGGTTATTACTGTTACGATCTTAGGTCATAAATGACATGAACTAAGTACTTATAAATATAATCTCAAGTGGGGGTATATCGCTCGGCCATGTTTGTCACTCCAACTATGTAGGTATCTAGACCTAGGTATTATTGTTGATCGAACTAGGGAAGATCTTATTTCTGTACGTATAGTGCCGTCTAGTAAATTCTAAAGTAATTTGTTTCACTCTGTATATTGGTGAGCTGCAGGAAGAATTAATTTGTGTTCAAATTATTAGCTATAATGGGCTCAGTAAGCCTAGCATGACCACCCAAAACGTGATATGTATCGCATGATAGAGCGACTTATCGACATTCAAACGTCAAAACCCATAATCTTTTGACAGTTAAACCGGATAACACATGATATCGAATTTTGTTGGTCATGCTAGGAGGGCTGAGCTCTCTTTCCGCCCCCTTTTTAGGGTATTTTAATAGATTTTTCTTCTTGATCTTCTTGTAATATGATAAGTAATTAATTTTAAACGAAATAAAAGTGCCTTAAAGTAATTGGGACTTCGTTGTTTTATTCCTCTGAAATTGACCGTATTTTTGTTTATTTTTTATAAACTAGCTACTTTGTTTTTTATTGTAAACTAGCTTTCCGCCTGCGGCTTCATCCGCGTGGACAACATGACGTTATCGCGCGGGAAAAGTAGCTTATGCCACTCTCCAGCTTCTAAGCCATCCTCATATTAAAAATCACGTCGATCCGTTGGTCCGTTTTGACGTGAAAGATGGACGTACACATTTTCACATCTACTAATAATTAGAAACGTGAAAGTTTAGATGTTTGGATGTTTGTTACTCAATCACGCCAAAACGGCTGAAGGGATTTGGCTGAAATTTGGAACACAGATACATTGTAGTCTGGAAAGGAACATAAACTACTTTTTATCCCGGAAAAATATCACATTTCATAATTACTAGTACTTAATAAGAACTCTTCTCTAGAACAGAATAAACTTGATGTAAAAATGACACTGACTCAAATAATAAATTGGCTCAGGACAATAATCTTCGAATCAACCTCTCAAAGACTAACGCCCGAATTCTCGTACGCAAATCATCTTTGGGAGCGTCTCAAACATCATGGCATCTCTTTCATACGTTTGACATTTAATAACAATGAAGTAAGTCAATCCAATATTGGCATCGTTTAAATACTGGGTATTTTTTTACCATCCCAGATAATTTTAGGAATTATTCTACTCATGGAAAACAAACAAATTATACAGGGTGTTATGGGCACCCTTGCAAAAACTTTAACCATGGCATCAGGCCTTCATGCTGAACAACGCACAGCAAGATTTTTTGTCGGAAAAAAATGTCCCGATGAGTTGCTAAATTTGTATGAAAACTCAATTTTTTTTTCATATTTGTTTTTATGAATAGAATAATCCCTAAAATATATCCGGGTTGATAAAAATAATCGTGTAGATACAATCTACTGCATTGATGCCAATATTAGACTGGCTTAGTTGATTATCTCAACAATTATTTGTGTAATTTAAAAAAAAAACAAACAGAAATAAAATTTAAAATTTTATGCAACATTACCTAAACTGAAAAGTCAAACATAAAAGTTTTTTGACCGGGGGACCGCAAATACAGCGGGGTGTTATTATGAGGGAATAATGTAAGGGGTCCCAACCGAGAGAGAAGTTTTTTTTTTTACTTTGCAGAAATTTGTTGCTTTTTGTCGAAGGCTGCTTCATATCTTTTTAACCGACTTCAAAAAGGAGGAGGTTCTCACTTCGACTGTATGTTTTTTTTTTATTATTTTAATTTTTTATGTGTGTTACCTCAGAACTTTTTAGTTATTGAACCGATTTGGATAATTCTTTTTTTATTTGAAAGGTTCGTTCTCGTGTAGTCCCATTCAAATTTCATCAAGAACTGGCGAGAAGTTCTGGAGTTATCCTGAATAATGCATATTTAGACTTTAGTTTCCTTATTTAGACGATTTCTTATTTTCATCAAAGTGGGGATAATTTTCAAAATTATTATTTTGTACGGTGATCTTATTTTCACCAAGTCAGGATCAGGAGATGAAATCCCAGGAAAATCGAGAGAAATTCTCAAATATAGGCAAGCCTTATGCGTTCCATCTATTTTAGAAGTTAGTCAAGTATTTGCATCTGGTAGTCATCATCTCACACCAAAGCCACAAAAGTCCGCTTAATGAGAAGCTTAGTCTTCCCGATCTTCCTTTATGGCGCAGAAACGTGGACGGTTCGCCTCCAAGACCGACGCAAAATCGATGCACTCGAAATGTGGTGCTGGCGGCGACTGCTGCGGATCCCTTGAACAGCGTTTAGGACCAATGTTTCGATCCTGGAGGAACTAAAACTCAAGCAGAGATTATCGTCGACTGTGCAAATACGAATCCTCAAATATTTCGGATACGTTGTTCGAAACGAACAATCCATGGAACGACTCGTTGTCCAGGGGCAGGTAGAGGGCAAGCGGTCACGCGGTCGATCACCTAGGCGTTGGACAGACCTCATTAAAGCTGCGACACAAACCTCCATAGTCCAGAGTTCCCGAGACGCTGAAAACCGCAACAAGTGGAGGCGCATCGCGGGGGCTGCTTAAGCCAATGAAGCAACGTCATCAACCACGACCGCTCTGCCAAGAGTGAACCACTGAGGAGGAGGAGGAGTCATCATCTCATAGTGATGAGCTGGTGATGGAAGCTACAACTCCTTAACGGTTAGGAGCTGGAGAATAATTCTTTAAGTATTGATCATACGTATAAACCGATAGTTATATTCTTTCAGATTATTAGGGTGAGCTGATGATGAGAGGTGAAACTCCTCAACAGTTAGGATTTATATGATGTTTTTTTTAATCCACAACCGGGTAGCACTTAGCCTTCATCACACCTGATGTTAAGAGGTGATAAAGCTGAAGGTGGAAGCGCACTACTCCCGAAATCCTCAATTACTGAGGAACTGGCTATCTTATCTCTAACTGCCGGAACACAGCTGAAAAAATCGTTGTTATGGCGTCAGACTTAGATAAGATGGTGGTAGCTAGCCAGGCGGACTAATAACAAGTCCTACCACCAACTAAACCGAATACAATATGTACCCCACTGGGAATCGAACCCGGAACCTCTTGAGCTGAAGTCGGTGGTGTGAACCACTAGACCACAGAGGCGGTTAAATAGTGTATAATTATGGTGTTTTATAAATACCATATGCACGAATGGACCTTCAGTTGTATTCTTTCAAGTTATTTAGGTAGCTAAGGATGGAAAGCTGAACTCCGTAATGGTTAGCTTATTTACAACAATTTATCCTAATCACCATGTAGTTTATTAAGCTACGATTATTTACACTAAAAATCGCAAAATTAAAACGTTTAAAAAAAATTAAACCGCCTTCAAAAATAATTTTCAAACAAAAATTAACAAACACTAAAAACGACAAAAAAAATGTATTTTTAATTCAAAGAATGAAAATGCGTGACTTTTTCTAACTTATCTTGGTACTTACTAAACTGTTTGAAGTCGGTGCCAAGCTAAAAAGAATAAAAGCGAATTATACTTTAAAAAAAATCCGGTCCCAAGCGTGAGGTGTAGGTCGTATTTACCTCAAATACCTATTCGGCTTGGCACCGACTTCAAACAGTTCGGTAAGTACCAAGATAAGTTAGAAAAAGTCACGCATTTTCGTCCTTTGAATTAAAAATCCTTTTTATTTTGTCGTTGTTTAGTGTTTGTTAATTTTTGTTTGAAGATTATTTTTGAAAACGGTTAAAATTTTTTCAAAAACGTTTTCTGAACATTATACAGGATATTTTTTTTATCAGTGCACAAATTTTTAGGATCGACTCCGAATCGGTAAGTGAACAACTTTCTCCTAGAAACATAGGTCGAAATATGACAAAAATTTTTGGACATCCCATACTAATTCGATCACGTGATCAGTCCGATTTGTATGAAAGGTCAAAAAAATTTTGTCATATTTCGACCTATGTTTCTAGGAGAAAGTTGTTCACTTACCGATTTGGAGTCGATCCTAAAAATTTGTGCACTGATAAAAAAATTATCCTGTATATTAGGTATTAAAATTTAATTCTTTTTAATTAAACTAATATGTTGTTAGAGTAGGTACCAAGTGTTCAAGTAGCTAGTCATCGATCAATTAACGGTAAAGAGCAAAGGTTATCACTTATCAGGGTCGAGAAATATTCCTCGCTGTGTTTATGTAAGTGGTTGTACTATATCACTATGTGTCATGAATTGAAGACATATATAAGGTCCTTCTTAAATAGTAAGTACACATAATTTTAAGGGGTCAATGTACTATGCCTAAGGGGTCAGTGTAAATTGTTTGTATGCGTGAGTACATGGACCCCTTAAATGTGCACTATTTAAGTAGGACCTTATACATAAGTATAATACCTATCATCTTCATCTAAACTAAGTAGCATACAAAAACTTTTACTATGGTACCAACATTGAAATCACGAAAAAAAATTAGCTGTTCCATACATTTTGATCTATTCGATTTAAAATCTTCTATGGAACAGCCTATTTCTTCAAATGTTCTATTTTTTTCGCATTTTCAATGTTGGTACCATAGTAAAAGTTGTTTGTATGCGTGAGTACTGGACCCCTTAAAATTATGTGCACTATTTAAGAAGGACCTTATAGTCATAGTCATAGTCATAATTTTTTTATTCAAATAGATTAAATAAAATTAATGCTTATGAATCGTCCAATATTTTTTTACCTACCACCTGTTATGGACATCTTTTAACTGACAAGAAAAACAGGCGAAAAAATACTCATCAGCTTTAACAGAAGCAACGCATTTACAAAAAAAAATATATGTCGTTGCTAGACAAAATGATACAATAATAAAATTTATACAAAAAGCTAATGCTGAAGGAAAGTATTCTCATACTTATGTATAGGAATATTTTCCTTTTATACATTGTTAGTGTTACTATAATTATGACAACCATGCGTTGTGATCATTTAAATAATCTTCTACTTTGTAATAGCCTTTGCTTAAGAGCGTCTTTTTAATATGTTTTTTAAATTTATTTAAAGGCAGCTCGATTACTTCTTGTGGAACTTTATTAAAGAATGCTATGCCTTTTCCCAAAAACGAGCCTCTACTTTTTTCAAGTCTAAATCTTGGAACGGCAAGCTTATTTTTATTTCTTGTGTTAAAATTATGAATATCACTATTCTTAGTGAATGAGTCAAGATGTTTCCTAACATATAATATATTCTCATAGATGTATTGCCCTGCTAAGGTTAGTATATTAATTTCTTTAAACAAAACTTTTAATGAATCGCGCCGGCAGAGGCTGTAAATGGCGCGTACCGCTCTTTTTTGAAGTACAAAAATATTTCCAATATTGGCTGCTGAGCCCCACAACAACACGCCATAGGACATGACACTATGAAAATAACTAAAGTAAACAAGTCTTGCCGTTTCAATATCAGTTAATAGCCTTATCTTTTTTACTGCAAACGCAGAAGAACTGAGTCTACTCGACAAGGCCTCAATATGTGGATCCCACTGTAGTCGTGAATCTAAGGTAATACCAAGGAATTTCGTGCTGTCAACTAATTCGACTGCATCTGCGTTCAAACTAATACTTAAATCAACCTTCCTTACATTTGGTAGTGAGAATTTGACACAATTTGTTTTTTTAGGGTTTCAAGACAAGTTATTAATGTTAAACCAATGTGCGACCTTTGCGAGAGCACTATTTACTTCGACAGAGCAATTATTCCCTCGGTCAATTTTAAAAATAAGAGAAGTATCATCTGCAAATAGTACTGTCTCACATAAATTATGCGCGTAGTAAGGTAGATCGTTTATTTATTTATTTATTTATTTAACACTTTATTTTAACACCACAGTACATAAAAAAAAGAAAAAGAAAACAATTTTAATTAACTTTAACAGCATTAAAGGGCGGTCTTATCGCTCAAAGCGATCTCTTCCAGACTATGTAGATTAAAAATAGTAAAGGACCCAATATTGAGCCTTGGAGCACGCCCATTATAATGGGGGCTCCAGAGGACGCAGTATTATTAACAATCACTTTTTGATTTCTATTACTCAAATATGAACGCAAAAGGTTAACTGATTTTTTCGAGACACCATAATGTTCTAACTTCATTAAAAGAGTTTGGTGATCAACGCAATCGAAAGCTTTGGAAAGGTAACAGAATACACCAATTACGTCCTGCCTACCCTCCCAAGCGTCAAGGATATGTTTAAGAAGTGCAATTCCAGCATCTGTGGTATTTTTACTTTTAGAGAATCCGAATTGATTCTTATGAAGGATTTGATTTAATACCAAATAATCTACTAATTGAGCGTATATTAACTTTTCAAAAATTTTACTAAGTGCTGGTAAAATTGATATCGGCCTAAAGTTAGTGGGGTCACTCTTGTCTCCAGATTTAAAATTAACTTAGTTAGTTAGTTAGTTTAGATGAAGATGATATGTATTATACATATGTAAACTAAGTAGTCGTTCTCTATTAACAGCTGCTGGTCATATACTCATTTTCCAGAATACTGAAGCAAGAAAAAGGAATGGTGGAAAAACTAATGGTAGGTAATAGTCTGTCTAACAGCATAAAGATAACATAATATGGATTTGATTCCAAGTTAAGTAGCTTAAAGCTGTGCAGGCTGCACACTAGCGCCGCCATTGAAAAAAAACATAGCGCTTAAAAAAAGACAAATTCGTAAATTATCTATCTGCAGTGCACTCCGAAGAGGCTTTGTGGTGATTTCTATTGCTTTATTTATATTTTCTAGCTTGTCATTTAATTTAATGGAGTTTTATTGCTAAAAGTGGCCACTTTTCGCAAAAAAACTGAATTAAACTAAACGACAGGCTAACAAATATCCTTTAAATATCTTTTAAAGCTTCTAAGGAGTGCAATGCAGAGAGATAATTTACAATTTCGTCTTTATTTAAGCACTATGTTTATTTTCAATGGCGGCGCTAGTGTGCTGACTGCACATCATTAAGTGCGACAACGTTTTGCTCCAGTGGCCAAAGACTGGAACTAACGTGTTATTTTATGTCATTTGGCTGTTAAGCTTTTGTCCAACCATAGCGCTTTTGCTGACTGATGGTCTTAGAAGTCAGGGCCGGTCAAATTGCTACAAAAAGAAAAGAAAAATTCATAGCGCCGCAGCTGTCAACGGAACAGAAAAGATTATCGATCGATAAACGACAAAAATTTTTGGACTTCCCATACTAAATCGATCGCGTAATCAGTCTGATTTCTATGAAAAGTCAAAAATTTTATGTCATATTTCGATCCATGTTTCTAGGAGAAAGTTATTCACTTACAGATTACAGAGACGATCTTAAAAATTTGGATGGTGTTCAACAATTTACCCTGTATTGGACAATGGGAATTAACTTTAAAGCTATTATCTGTTAAGGGATTGTTTGTTTAGCGGTGATACAAACTGACTAATATCCTTTAATCACTACGAAAATAACCTATAAATATATTTGTGTTCCAAGATCCACTTCGGGGTCATCGCGCCATCGGAGTAAGTAAGTAAGTAAGTAAGTATATTTGTGTTCGTAAATAAAAAAAATCTTCTTATTAAATTTAATGCGCAAATATATTACAAATTACACAACTACGTACGTTACTGTATTTCTTATGTAGTATTTTAACAATGTCACTAGTGATAATACATTGATGTGTGATATAAAAAGGCATTGAACGGCATTGAACCCTGAACTGGTCTCTAAGAATTTATCTTGACATATTTTAGTAACAAATTGGGTTCAGTCACTTTTCTCATTAAATATTATTTACGAATATTGCGACGTTGATTCCCTTTTTACGCAGAATCCATAATAAATGATAATAACACAAAATATTTTTTAGAATTTAAAGCAAAGTCAGGTTATTGACTTTGATGAAAATCTATTGGATCATAGGAAAGTATTTTACAGATTAGTTTTACTTTTTTGCATTCACAATGCAATTTTTATTATTAAAATGAAATATTAGAAAACAACCCATCCTCCAAGTCGCTCCGCCGGGAAACGACTTCGTAGCTCAGCGGTCAGAGCATTCGCCCGGACAGTGAAGGTCTCAGGTTCGTTTCCCAGCGGAGCTACTTTGAGGATGGGTAATTTTTTTCTAATATTTCATTTTCAATAAGAATTTTACAGATTCATCTGGATACGTCTGTCATGGGTAAACTAAAATATCGAGCTTTTTCTGCAAGAATAATATCAGAAGGTAGCCGAACGATTGATGGTATGTTGGTGTTACCGGACGACGACGTTCCGTGGGCAGGCCCCGTACAAGATGGACCGACGATCTAGTCAAGGTCGCGGGAAGCCGCTGGATGCGGGCCAAGCTGGACCGATCGTTGTGGAGGAGGCCTATGCCCAGCAGTGAGCGTCGTTCGGCTGACATAATGATGGTGTTACCATTAGACCAGAACTCCCAGCAACAAAAACTGTCGCTAGGGTTATCGGATAGTAAACTAACCGTCAAAGTGCTGCTGTAAAAAATCTACGGATTTTTAGTTCCTATTATGACCATCATCATGTCAGCCGAACGACGCCTACTGCTGGGCATAGGCCATTATGACCATGATGGTGTTAAATTATTGTCTACCTAGGGAATTCCGTAATTTTATTATTCTAAAATATTCCGTAGGTCCGTCACAAACAAATAAGCGGGCCGGTAAACACGAACGCACAAACAAAGATCTTAATTATCTTTATCGAGTGGAGTTTAACCTTATTAGTTATTACTTAATGTTGACAACTTCACAACAATGGGGTAGGTAAGTCATTACTGGATGTTCTTTAATAGGGTTGTTTACAAAAACACATTTACGTTAAAAATAGTGATTTAATTATTTTAAAACTAGTATTTTACCCAGTGCAGGTAAATTCTTTTGATTTTTAACCGACTTCAAAAATTGAAAAGGAGGAGGTTATCTATTCGTCGCGTATATTTTTTTTTATATGTATGTACACCGATTACTCGAAGACGGCTGAACCTATTGAAATGATTCAAACGTTATAACATCAGGTTTATTCCCAAGTTGGTCCCATTTTTTGAAATTTTGAAATCGGTTCAGTAGTTTTCAGGGAATCTTGAAAATACTGTCGTTTTCGTTACCACTTTATGTGAATTCATAACGTATCTTTAGGCATAACTCCTCTGTTTATAAACCGATTTAGATGATTCTTGTTTTGTTGAAAAAGGGATACCTTAAAAAGAGTGAAATAAAAATTATGTTTATAAAAAAATAAAACCGCCTTCAAAAAAATGACATCAAAAAGTAAGAAATAATCCCTCACCAAATAACGTAAGTACTTTGAAGTCGGGCGGGTTTTAACAAAAACAACAAAAAATTGTAGGTACATGTTTCACGCCCGACTTCAAAGTACTTACGTTATTTGATGATGTCATTTTTTTAATACAACATTATATTTTATTATTCATCCATAAGGAAGGCCAGTGCCCCAGCAGTGGGGACATTAAATGGCTGATGATGATGATGATGATTCATTCATGTTAATTTTGCATGTTTACCCGTAAGTAGTGTCCGACCGAAGGTCTATTTTTGGCCGAAGCCGAAGCCGAAGCCGATTAATCGGCAATCCCACAACCTTCGGCCGAAGCCGAAGCCGAAGCCGAAGGTTTATAAGCTCTTAGTAATTTTGTTCAATATTGTCTACAAGCTACAATTAATGTTAAAGATTATTTCGAAACTTCAATATTGAAGGTTCCCCGCGGCCCCTGCAAACACGACCGGTCCGTCGGTCGCGCTGTCTCTCAGTCTTTCGTACAGTTCGTTCAATCCCGACGGTTGCTCGGACCTTCGGCGTAACCTTCGGCTTCGGCCGGGTTTTGGGCCGAAGCCGAAGGTTTCGCCGAAGATGGTTTTTTTGGCCGAAGGTGGCCGAAGCCGAAGCCGAAGCCGAAGCTTCGGTCGGACACTACCCGTAAGTGAAGATAGAACATAGGTATAAGTCAAAAATAGTTTGCTCGAAATAGGCCGATTGAGTTTATTTGACTGTAATATAAAAAAGTTAAAAAGTTAAAGTTAAAAATATCTCCGTGGAAGAGTGGTGTACGCACCGGTTTCCAAGGTGCCGCTCTCTAGAGGTCCCGGGTTCGATTCCCGGTTGGGTAAATATTGAAAACGAACTTTCCATATTTTGCTAGGGTCTGGGTGTAGATATGTGGCTAATACCCGTCGTTCTTTGCAATTTCCATAATACCTACTAGTGCTTAGGCTACTATACTTTGGTATTGGAACAATGGATGTGATGGTATCCAATATATTTATTTATTAAACTAGCTGTGTTGCCCGCGACTTCGTACGCGCGGTGTAGTGACTTTTGTGTTAGTTTAGTGTGTTTGTTGCCTAGATTTCATAACGCTCTTCTTGAAGTCTATTCTCTACTAAAAGTGTCTAAAGAATATCGAATACGCAGGCTAGGGTATGAACATGGTATGTTGTTATGATATGCTGCATGAACTTAGTCGAGCACTCATTTATAGATCTGTCCGTCTGTCAAGAAACTTTTTCTCAAGAATGCGTGGGAGGTATCAAGCTGAAATTTATATCAAATTAAATACTCAAGTCTGCAATCCCTTAGAGCCGGAAAAAAAATCAAACTCCTCTTCTCTTCTTCTTAAACCAAATCAAAAGGGCCACTTACAGCAATACTTTGCTTCCGTTAAATCTCGATTTTATTTTAAATCCCATTTAGCTACTTGTTGTTACCGATCTCGATTTAAATTCAAACCGCTATCTAGGTCGGTTTAGGCTGTTAAATCTCGATTTACAGTAAGTTGTGATAACTTATCTGTATTTTCATATTGTTTTTATACGCAAAAATGCATTAATCACATCACACATTGTTAATGAGTCTGATTAGTTCAAAGGGAAGATCCGTCGCCCAATATCAAACTCATGAAACACTACTACTGAACTTCGTGGTCGAGTGGTGTACGCAAGGTGCCGTTATCTCTGAGGTCCCGGGTTTGACGCCGGTTGGGTAATTGGGTGTTTGACTGTTGTTGAAATGTAAATATTTAATTAAGACATGCGAAAGTATAACATTATTGAATAACAAATATGAAAAAAGAAATTCAATATGTATTATAACAAGCGAACTATGAGCTACCTATTTGTGACTCTAGATATCTCATTCTAAAATGAAATTTTCTATGGCGAGAGTATGGCGCTATGGAAACGTGACGTCACGTTTCTATAGCGCTCTCCTTGTCTATTTAGTAAGTTTGATGCTCTATATCGCTGAAAATATGCAAGATATTTGAAAATAAATACCTATGTTGTGTTGCTACTAATTAAATGAACATTTTAAGTCAATAAAAAAAATTCAGTCAAATACCGAATTGTCGACAATCTTTTCGGAATTTTCTCGTGAAGGAGTACTCGGAGTGTATGTGGTAAATACCTATTCTTGTTATCGATTTCTAAAACACAGTGGTAATAAACTACTTAATTTGGGATTAAAACAATATTTGGGCATCTCTATTGTGATGGAAAGTGACCTGACTAAATGTGTAAAGGTCATTTTTCAATTTGACGACTCTGTATGAAATATAACAGGGAGAAAATGATTGCCCTTGACGAGTTTCTTGCCGGTTCTTCTTGCAAGGTCTCCCGCCGTAGAATTTGCGAACCGATGGCGTAGCTAGACGTTCATAAGTGTTGTTACCTCAACCTAAATTGTATAAAAAAATATATTTTGATTTTTATTTATTTTACATTAAATTTAGTTTTAACCTGTCTTCTTCAACAAAGGGAGATTTTTTACCACGACTAAAACTTAAAACATGACAGTAATAAATGAGTAGGATATGAGAATTAGATTGATCATATAACTTTTAGCAATATTGTACAAAAATGTAGTCAACTAAAATTATAGTGCTATCTTTTTCTATACCTATTAGAACATACATCTACTTATCTCATAACCCTTTAGTAAGGCCTGACTGACCCGAGTCCACGTGGGTTCGTCACGTCAGTACACTTATCATTGCAATGTTTGCACAAATGCATTAAACTGCATCTAGGTTAATTGGTAATTTTATAATTGTATCCTGGTACCTATTTAGTGCCTACCTACCTATATTGTATGTTTATTTGTGGCAAATCAAGGCCTCTTGAATTCAAAACTAAATACTTAAGTACTCGTGTTTAATTAAGAATTATTCCAGAGAACTTAACGAGTGACGTGTTCGTAGCTAAAAATTAGTTCAGGTAAAGCTCAAGTAAAAGACTTTAGTGTTTTTCAAAAAAATCAACTAATATTCTAGTTGTCCAATAGGTTTTGTAGAGTCAAGAGCATATACAGGGTTAATTTTTGAACACCATGCAAATTTTTAAGATCGTCTCAGAATCAGTAAGTGAACAACTTTCTCCTAGAAACATGGGTCGAAATATGACATAAAATTTTTGACTTTTCATACAAATCAGACTGATTACGCGATCGATTTAGTACGGGAAGTCCAAAAATTTTTGTCGTATTTCGACCCATGTTTCTAGGAGAAAGTTGTTCACTTATCGGTTCTGAGACGAGCATAAAAATTTGGACGGTGTTCAAAAGTTAACCCTGTATATCTATACTTAAGGACATCAAAGAGATAAAGTAAAAGTTTTTTTTTTTATTCAATTTAGATTGTTATTTACAATACTTGTGAAAGTAATAGAAGCTACGCCATCAGTTCGCAAACCCTACAGCGGGAGACCTTGGAGAAGAACCGGCAAGAAACTCGAAGGGTTGTTTTTTCTCCCTGTTCTATAGCAAAAGGAATCAGAATATCTTATTATACCTACTACTTTGTTCTTTCTTACTTTGAATTTTATCTTTATTATAATAATATTGTGTGTGTATTAGCAAAATAAACCTCTTATCTATCTATCTACTTTCTTTCCTTTTTTTCTTGCTGTCGTTGACTGTGTAGGTACTTACCTATTCTTGTCCTGTCATATTATTGTTTTGCGTATGTTATTATAATTTATAAGGAGACACAATCAAACACAGTGATCGGTTTGGCAAACATGAGCGCAAGAGATTTATTTCATCTAAGTATCGAAGTACATCCGGTAGTTCCGGTTCCCGCATTCATAGACAACTTATACATAGTTTACATAATGAGCATCATGGCAATGGGTCAGAGGTATTTTGAGCTACAAAATAACATATATCAATAAATATTGTTTCTTCCTTTCCTTTTTTTATATCTTAAACGGGGTAGCACTTAGCCTTCATCACACCTGATCTTAAGTGGTGATAAGGCTGAAGGTGGAAGCGTACTACTCTCGGAATCCTCAATCACTGAGGAACTGGCTATCTTATCTCAAACTGCCGGAACACAACTGAAAACATCATTGTTTTGGCGTCGGACTTAGACAAGATGGTGGAAGCTAGCCAGTAGGACTATGAACAAGTCCTACCACCAACCAAACCAAATACAATATGTACCCCCACTGGGAATCGAACCCGGGACCTCTTGGTCTTAAATCTGTGGTTTAAACCACTAGACCATAGAGGCGGTTCCTTTCATATATTTTAAGACATTGCAGTGGCACCACTTCATAAGTTAGACACAGTCCCGTCGTCTTACTGGCTAGCAACTGCGATGGAACTAATGATTACTCATTTATCTTGCACGTGCTGCAGTATCTCAGATTCTCGGTCTCAAAACATCCGCCCATAGAGTTGATAAACTCATATTTTGTATTGCAATCATGAGAGAACTATCGCAATTTCATAGAATTACAGTTTAATTATCAGTTCGTAGATTAAAGGTTAAAATGCATTGAATCTCCTTGGGTTACAAATTTAAATATTTCTGGCTCTTTCCGTCTTCAATAAGTATTTATTTTGTTAATTAGGTTTTTTAACAACTTATGTATATCAAATTACTTTTACTTTTTTGCATTCACAATGCAATTTTTATTATTGAAAATGAAGTTCTAGAACTACTATAATTATATTATCATAATTACATTGATGAAATTATAATTATAAATTGACTGATTGCCACATTTTTTACAGGAAAACACCACACCACATACACACATAATCAAACTTACAATACATTATTTTACTAATACCTGATAATAATTACGTTTAGGAAAAATGTGATAGTAAAAAACCATATTGTGCCCTATAAGTCGCTTCCAGGCGGGATTCGAACCCGCGCCTCCGGGTATACAGCCCGATGCTCTGACCAACTAAGTCACTGTCCAGAACTACGCTCGAGTGAGACGTGTTTTAACATACATTGCCCGCTAAGTATTGGCGTTCCGCGTCTTATCTGCCACATTGATAGTGATGTAATGAAAATCGCTGTTTAAATCGCGGCGAATTCGCCTTTTCTGGATAAGCATCATCAAGCAGTAAGCTACCGAAAAGCACACGACTCGTCCAATTTCGCTATCACTTGTTACGCTGTAGGCCAGCGTTGCTTCATCAATGTGAGGAAACCCTTGCATCCGAAAGAAACATTTTTAGAAAATTTTGAAAAGCTTAAGCCTTTTTGACGACCGATTTGGCGCAGGGGTAGGCTACCCACCTTCTGCGCCAGTGGTATCGGGTTCGATTCCCGAACAAGACAAATATTTGTGTGCATGAACATGTCTATTTGTCTTGGTCTGGGTTTTAACTATGTAGATTATGTATGTATTTACAAACAAAAAGTATTTAAGTATATATTTATCCGTTATCAAGTTTTCCATGATACAGTTTCTTAATGAAATTAACATGGGCTTAGATAATTGGTGTGAATGTAAGAAGTTATTTATTATTTATTATTATTATTTATTTAAGCCTCGGCTTCGCACGTGTGTAATGCAGGCTTATACCATGAAAAGCTATAGGTAGTTATGGTAATTGAATAGTAAACGGTATACGCCCCTTTTGAAGAGCGGTATACGCCAGACAGTACCGGACAGCGAAAGGTCGCGGGTCCGAGTCCCATCGGAGATAGTTTTGAGACGGGTTGGTACTTCATTTTTCAATCGGCACGACTACTAAGATGCCGAAACGTCAGGAAAACTAAAAAATAGCACGCAAATTCAAACAAAACGTGTTAATAAATAGCTAATTTTAAAATGTGAAAGTTATGATTCTAAATTAATTGTATGAATTCACTATGTAATCATGTAAATAAAGGAAAATTGTAAAAGAAAAAAAAAACGGTCTTGTCCAAGCCCATCCAGTTTAAACATCTACTTTTCTTTCTACGATCTAAAAAAAATTGCCTTGATATTTCTTGACGGTTCTTCTCCAAGGTCTCCCGCCTCCCCGTAGGGTTTGCGAACCGATGGCGTAGCTTCTTTGGCGTTCTCAAGTGCTGTATCAGCCTAAACTGCCTTAAACTGAATAAAACTTATTTATTTTCATTATAAATTTTATTTTATTTCAACGATGGACGGCTCTATCAGCTGTTATCAAGACCAAAAAAAATTCACAATGAAATGGTTATTACATTAGAGCAAATATTATAGTCCCTATAACTATGAATTTTCAGAATGTACAGTATCATCGAGAGTTCATCGCTCGAGCGGTCGTTGGCAACATAAACAATACTTATCAATTAAATAATAACAATACTTCACGAGTTCTTTGCTGCTTTGATTACGCTACAAAATTAACCTTTTTACAGTTTAAAATAAAGTTTAAGAACTTAATAAATGTTATTTTTACATTTTTACATTTATGCTGGGGCTTCACCTGCGTGACGCCTAACGGCGTTAATAACGGCATGCGCGCTTATTGTATGAAATTAGTGCGCTAAGACTCGGCTAAACCTTTCTTTTTTTTGTTACCCGGGGGAAATGCCTTCGCATTCCCCCCCGCCCGGGGTGACGAAGGGGATATGTGGGGCTCGAACCCACTAAAACCCCCGGGGAGTCTCTCTCTACACACGCGGACGAAGTTTGCGGGACAGTTGTGTCAGGCGCCGCGCCCTCCGCCCCGTGTTCGCGTCCGTGGTTGACGCTCCTTCTGCACCGGGACGCCCATTGCGTCCCACTTACGATGTGGCGCGCTCCTCCACCACGGGGGCCCTAGTGGACGACGAAGTTCCCTGCTCCGCCGCCCGGCCCCCCTACCTATGGCGCCGCATCTTTGCGCCGCCTCTCCCTCGAGAGACGTGCGGAGCGGCGAACTTCCGGGTGCTGCTCCCTTAAGGGCTGCACCTCTGGGTGTGGTGGGGGCGTTACCTCCATGGCCGCCCCCCTCTCCGGGTTGCTGTGCGCTGATCTGCTGCGATCTCGTCGTGCAGCTTCTCTACCGATTTCTTCACCTTCGGGCCGACCGCCCTCTCCCTCAGCTTGTCTTTCCTCAGGGCGTTTGCCCCTTACCGGCGGCGGGTCACACCACCGGCTTCCCATCACGTGCCTGGCTGGTCTTCCACTCTCGTCGCAGACCAGGCGCGTATTATATCAAATAGCGCGCTAATTAATGGCATTCGACGCAGGTGAAGCCCAGGTGATTGCACAATACAATGCAATAGTTATTATAGAAAATGAAGTATAAGAAAAAAAAACGACCCGTCTCACAACTACCGTCTCACCGTGGTGGGTTCGTGCGTGTCCCATCGGAACTAGTTGTGTGAGACGGATCGATTTTTTTCTAAGGGTGTCGCTTCGAACCGGGCGACGGACGAAAACTGCGTCGACGCTCGATTTAATACAAAACAAAGAAACATCAACTAGGAATGGCGCGGCGTCATGTCGCTTGCAGTTGCGGTTCCACGCCCAGGGTGCCTACCATCAACTTTAAGACAGCGATTCAAAAATAGCGCGATGCAGAATAGGTTCCTAAAATGAATTGCTTACTTTCGTACTACGACCTTCTAAAAACTGGATCGCAAATGAATTGCTAAATGTGAATGACCGAACGATTTGTGTCCTTATTTCTTCTACCCGTCTCTTTCACTCGATTCTGTCATGCCCGGAGAGTGAGAGGGACGGGTATAACCTGCAGGTGTCATGTTAAATCGATCGGGTTGTAAGTCAAATAAGAGTTCATGACAGGTTAGCGGCTGTGTAATGTCATCAAATATAATATCTTTGAATGTCATTGAATGATCACTGAATCGCTGTCATTGATATTAAGCTGTCGTGGTACGAATAAGCGAAGCAGATCAGTTTAGGTCCTAAACAAAAACCGCAATAAGAGTTGATGATAGGCACCGAGTTCCAACTCGTAGCCTTAGAATGAAGCGAAGAGTTATTAATCTATGCTCGTACCTTAATACATCATTTTCAAGTTTATAAATAGTTTAACTAAAATTATAAAAGGGTAGTATTTAAGGCGCTACAGGTGTCCTACCACAAGCTCTAATAGCAGTTATGTTTAAGTTGAGAGAGTGAGACGCCGCTATACGGCGTGTAAAGCGGCGTCTCGCTCTCTCAGCTTAAAAATAATTGCTATTAGAGCTTGTGGTAGGGCACCAGGACTGAAGCGAGAAGCAAGCAATGAGCAAACGACGCGCGCGAGAGCGAGACCGATTTTGCAGATTAGGCAAAAAACACAACGAAATCACTTCGTAGTAAAAAACTATAACTAGTAATATTCGGTTATAAAATCAGTTTAACGGAGAAGTATCGAATAGAGCATTTAAATACTGAAATGCACACTAAGCTGTAAGTTGTTGTTGTAAGTTTAGGTGTGCAACTCAGAATTTTTTGTGGTGCGACCCGTCTTACAACCCGCTCCGATGGAACTCGAACCCACGACCTTTCGCTATCAAAATTCAATATTTTTTATTCAATTTGGGTTGAGGTATAACAATACTTATGAACGTCAAAAAGAAGCTACGCCATCGGTTCGCAAATCCTACGGCGGGAGACCTTGCGAGAAGAACCGGCAAGAAACTCGCCAAGGGCAATCTTTTTCTCCCTGTTTTATTTCATACAGAGTCGTCAAATTGAAAAATGACCTTCACACATTAGTGAGGTCATTTTCCATCACAATAGAGAATACTTAATTAAAGTAATTACATTTGCATAATGTGTTATGAAAAAATAACAATAAGAAAAACAAAAGTTACAACAATAAAAAATTATTTTTATAAAAAAATAAAACCGCCTTCTAAAAAACCACGTCAAAAAAGTAAGAAATAATTCCTCACCAAATAAATAACGTAAGTACTTTGAAGTCGGGCGTGAAACATGTACAATTTTTTGTTGTTTTTGTTAAAACCCGCCCGACTTCAAAGTACTTACGTTATTTATTTGGTGAGGAATTATTTCTTACTTTTTTGACGTGGTTTTTTAGAAGGCGGTTTTATTTTTTTATAAAAATAATTTTTATTTCACTCTTTTTAGTGCATCGTGCAGGCAATTTGCGTGTTTTCTGGTAAATAGGTATGTGATCAAACTCAAAACCTCCTTTTTCGAAGTCGGTTAAAATACCCTGAGGTATCCCCTTTTTAACAAAACAAGAATCATCTAAATCGGTTTATAAACAAAGGAGTTATGCCTAAAGATAAGTATTAAATTCACTTATAGTGGTAACGAAAACGACAGTATTTTCAAGATTTCCTGAAAACTACTGAACCGATTTCAAAATTTCAAAAAATGTGACCAACTTGGAAACCAACCTGATGTAATAACGTTTGAACCATTTCAATCGGTTCAGTAGTCAGTTCGGCCGTCTTCGAGTAATCGGTGGACAAACATAAAAAAAAAAAAAAACATACATACAGACGAATAGAGAACCTCCTCCTTTTTGATTTAGAAGTCGGTTAAAAGAAAGAAGTTCGTTTTGTAAGAGACACGACTATCTATGTAAGACTCACCAGCTTGCTTATAAAGAGCAGATAATACAATCAAATAATCAAATCAAATCAAATCAAAATATTTTTATTTCAGCCATAAAGCCATACAAATGAAAGATTACATTGTTAAGCACTTACAATAAATAAATAAAAATTAAAACCAAAAATTATAGTCAAAAATAAATTCAATAAAAGTATTAAAATCAGAATAAAAATTAAAAACAGTATTATATAATCAAAATTAAAACCTACCTTATCTCAACCTTATACCTTATCTCAACAACATTTAACACAAGTAGACATGAGCAGACCCACCCCACTGGACATATCCGGGCGACTGTTCTAACCACTGAGCTACGGAGTCGTTGGTACGCGTAAGTATTTTATTAAACACAAACTAAGTGTATTTTAATAGGTAGGTACCTATTAAAATACTCTACTTGTAGGTACTTACTGTGCTTTAAGGACTTTTCGTTTTTTCCAAATAGTTTTGGCACTGACCAAAATCCGTGAAAATTGGTATTCTTTCAATGAATCGCACAACTCTTTTTAAAAGCAAAGAGTTCAAAAATGTTGTTTACCCAATGTTTATTTGATTTGAACCAAAATAGATACTAGCATAATAAATATATAATGACCTTGCTTACTTCAAGATAGTCAGGAGCTTACCGGCTTAATTAGTGCTCTTATTAGCCGTGTTATTTAAATGTATGTGGGTAATATCTATCATTTTATTTATCTTCAAAGCTAATACATAATTATTTATTAACCAATCAACAAGTCAGAGTAATGAAATAAATTGTTCGAGTTAATGTCGGGAATACAAAAATCCAAGCTAAATAACACAAAATTAATTAAGATTTTAAATTATTATTATGCATACACAATACTATTCTGTAAGTAAAGGACAAATAGAATAAAACCACCAGTTCTCCAAGTAACTTTAAGGGCTGGTAATTTTTTTATTATCAGAATTTTTCCTTTAAGTCATGATTGTTTTACTACTTAGGTCCGGTTGCTCGAAGCTTGGTAACGTTAACTTTAGGGTTAAAATATGGTTAAAGTAAAATTAACCGGCGGTCAAATTTAAAAAGCGTTGTTGAAGAAGCGGTTACTTTAACGAACAGTAAAATTCCACATTTAACGGCGGTCTAAATAACCGACAGGGTGGGGGTGGTTTAAATTTTGATATTAGTAATTAAGGGAAGGTTAATGAAATAGTACAGACAACATTTTTTACCTAACGTATTTTTCTTTGACCGAGGTCAAAATTGACAACGGTTAAATTTTAACTTTACTGTAGATAATGTACGAGCACCCGGACCTTAGTGTAGTGTAGAGCCGACAAAAACTGCGAGGCTTTGCAAAATTGCCACGTTTTAGAAAAGAATAAAAATCTCAAGTACCTACTTACCTAAACACCATAAAAATAATACGTTACAAATAAGTTTCACTCTCTTCTATTACAAATGGTGGTCCAGTTTGTTCTTCGGGTTTTCCCGATACATTGATATTATGAATGAGTGGACAATAGGGAAGCTTCTATTAAGTAATTGTAGTTTATTATTATGGTCTAACAAAATGATCTAAGCTGTATTTAAAAACAATAAGAAACAATATAGGTACTTAGTTATTATTATGTAACAATCTCTTAGGTATTAAGTTGTGGCTTATAGTAATAAAGGTGTAGTGTCGTGGTATTTTTAGGTAGCTTTTCAGGCTTCGGAAAGCACGTTATGGTCTCCGTATCCTAACCGAAAGTGGCGCCTTCAGGGGTTTTTATTTAATAAGTTGCTAATAGAAAAATAGAAAATGAAGTATTTTTCGACCCGTCTCACAACTAGCTAGGTTAGAGCAGTCGCCCGGAAAGCGAAAGGTCGTGGGTTCAAGTCCCATCTGAGCCAGTTGTGAGACGGGTCGATTTTTTCTAAAAATACTTAATTTTCCATTTTTCTATTATAAAAATTGCATTGTGAATGCAAAAAAGTAAAAATTTAAATAACTTGCAATAGTAATTTCATCTTTAACGATTGTAAAATACCTGGAAAGGTATTTCTTTCGTGTGTAAGGGTAGTAATACTTACCTTCACATTGATTAAATTAGCGCTGGCTATATAGCGCGTAAGAGGTATTGGATAAACTCGACGCTTTTCGTAACGACTCCGTAGCTCAGTGGTTAGAGCAGTCGCCCGGAAAGCGAAAGGTTGTGGGTTCGAGTGCCATCGGAGCTAGTTGTGAGACGGGTCGATTTTTTCTAAAAATACTTCATTTTCCATTTTTCTATTATAAAAATTGCATTGTGATAGAAAAAAAGTAAAAATTTTAATAAGTTGCTAATAGAAAAGTATTATTATAAAACTTTACGGGTAATTTCTTAAAATTAGGCCCATAGTCTAGTATTTTTTAAGGTATCGCTACATTTCCTCATAGTCATTCGTGGAAGTAGATAGCAAATGTGTCAAAAAAGGCCACTTTTAGCAGTGTTTCTATCTACTTCTAGCAGTGACTACGAGGGAATCTAATGATACCGTCTAAAAATACTAGACTGTGGGCCCTAAAAATTTCCCTAAAGTTTCATTAAAATTGTGTCTTGGAATATTTCGTAAAATTCAACGCGGCGACACTTTCGGTGAGGGTACCGCCAACGGACTGGGTTTCCAGTGGTAAATACTTACAAATCCGCATTGGTGGTAGTGGGTCATGGCCTATTCTCCTTATCCATCCATAAGGAAGGCCTGTACCTCAGCAGTGGAGACCTTGAATTAGCTGGTGATCATGATAATGATAGTAAGGTAATGCGATGATATTGTTAAACTTTTGGCTGAAAACACTGTTCATCATCTTCTTTCATTGAAGCGCTTTTCACTTAACTCAACATCAGCTTTTAGCATTTTTAGTTAGAAAGATATTGTACGACCATTGCTGCAGTAATACGAATGATTTTGTCAACTTTCTTCAAAAACAAGTGATGGATGTAAAACTAAAAGCCCCCCAGGCAATTACGAAGGAGTATGTAAATGAGTAACACTTGAAGTAACATGGCAAAATCTAAAACTCCTGTAACGTTAAATTATGAAGGTAATTATTTTATTTTATAATATTTGGGGGGCTTCCAAATAATACTACAAAGTAAATACATAATTATGAAACATATTACTTATGAACAAGTAGCATCGACATCAGATCTTTATTATTGAAAATGATGTAAGTATTAGAAAAAATCTGCTAATACGATACACGATGAAAATTATTTGAAATAGTAATTATTTCATCTTTATCGTGTGTGTTCGTTTTATATAGCGAATAGCTTATATTTTACAGGAAAACATGAAGAAGTTGATTTTTTTCAATTTCGATAGATTACTTACATTACGATGAACTTAAACAACTAGGATTTTAGACGTATATTATGGTAATAATCAATGCTTTGATGTGAAGAACATACGAATCATTGTTTGTTTTGTTTGAACATAAAAACCAAATTGACGACCGATTTAGGAGGAACAGGAGTAAGATACTTGCCTTCTGCGCCAGAGGTCTTGGGTTCGATCGGGATCATGTTTATAAAATATAAACATGATCCCGATCGAACCCAAGTTCGAAAATTCCAATCGAAATCAAGTCTTGGTCTGAGTGTTTTCTATATAGGTATATTAACTTATCGCATTAGTGCACAATCGCATTAGGTTATACTTGTAATGTTTGTGTAACTTTTGTAATTTTAAATAAATAACAAAATAAATAAAAGGTACTATTTTACAAAAAAAAAGGATTAAAGTATATATTGTATAGGTACATAAATCCGCTCATTTGGCGCCACATCCCACTATTTAAAGTGTCAACGGAATTTTTAAATATTTACTAATGATAATTTTATTAACAGTTTACTATACAGTTGCCACCTAAACATTTTTGATGGCAATTTTTATTTTTATTTTTTATTTACATTCATTGTAAGTTTTAAGTAATTAATTCACAATGTTCATAATTAATGATACTAATTATTTTAATCCGAAATAAAGCATTAGTAAGTTGAACCCGACACAATAACGTGACACCGTAAATATTCAGACAGTAACTTCGTTCCAATAACTGTGTTACACCAATAAACTTTTTTATGTCACCAGAGTTTCTGTAGTACATTACTAAAGGGTGTCTCAAAAGTAGGTATAGGATTTGAATTTCGCGCTATTTCCGAAATATTCAAGATGGCGGGTTGAAATTTGACATACGTCATCTTGACACATGTAAAATTAATCGTGGAGCGTTTCACAATAAAACAGCGCATATAAGTTATACAAATATTTAACGAAAATTCACGATCAATTACAAACACTCGTCGAAAGGTCGAAAAATCTCGTAATTTCAAGAAGAGGTGATGTCAAATGGCCACCGAGATCTTGCCATCTAATGCCACTGGATTTCTTTCTTTGGGGCTACGTCAAAGATAAAGTCTACGCCAACTATCCACAAAACATAGACAATATAGACAAAATATTCGCAGAGTTATTGGTGAAATAAGTAGCGAAATGTGTGAAATTAGCAGCGAAATGTGTGAAAGTGTCATGAAAAACTTGCTCACAGCAAAAATGCCCGTGGCGGCCATTTAGCAGATATTCTACTCAGATAAAATTTTACAAGTCTCTTCTCTAAAATAAAATAAAACTACGAAGAAATTCCAATCCATTCGCGTTTTATTGAGACATATCATCCTATACCTACTTTTGGGACACCCGTTATAATATCCTTATCTTATCTTTTCTTTAGTTAGTTAGTCCGCGTAGTTGCTTTTCACATGGGAATATCGGGATAAACGCATCCAGCTTTAATCCGAGTCTAGCTATATCATCCAGATTGGTTTAGCCGTACAATGTAGAATTGTATAGTAACAGACATCCATCCATCCCTACTTGTTTGTATGATAATAGTATGGATTGAATTGTACCTACAAACATACGAATAGAGCTTACTCAAATACTAGAAAGATACAGAAATAGTGATACAACCTATCGGCGCTGCCATTCATGGAAATCAAAAAAATTATAAATGCAATTACTTTTTTGTAACTTACAAAAAACTAGAAATAACACATTTTTTTTTAATTATTTAACTTAGAAATAGTTTAACTAGATAGGTACTTATAGGAAAAATGTGATAGTAAAAACCACGAGCCCTATAAGTAGCTATCCCGCCTGAAAGCTACTTATAGGGCTCGTGGTTTACTATCACATTTTTCCTATACTTACAGAATTGCATTGTTAATGCATACAAGTAATTTAAAATCTCAATACATAGACAATAGACTTACTTCAGGGTAGTGATGACACATTACCTATTAAAACGAGAAATAATTAATTGAGCCACAAAAAAATTATAAGTAAGCATCTAAAATACTGAAATGGACGCAAAGTGGTGGTTTAGGTGCTAAGTTAGTATTTTGTGGGTTTGGTTGAGTTATTTTGGTGATCAGTTAATTACAACCCTATTAAAACTATGTGCTGTTAAAGACAATCAGGCTTCTAAATTTACTAAGTAAATAAAGGTTAATCAAATTAAGTAAGATAATACTAAACTCCCACGTGCTATTAAAAATTAACATTAACACAAGCTCTGCTTGCAAATATTAATTACTATTAATGTTATTCTTTTATTTAATTATATTTAATTATCAATTTTATATTGTAGCGTGCGAATTTTGATGTTAAATGCTTGTCATATGCTGTGTACACATACTTGTGGGGTTGCAGCCTATCATAATTCTATTTATTTGTATTTGTTTAGTTTGGAAGCCCGTAAGCCGCAAATGGACCTGGATCAGTCCGGACGGTAAAGTAAAAAACGAGATCGATTTTATCATGTCGACGAAGAAGCACATATTCAATGATGTCAGTGTGATCAACGCTGTTAAGACAGGAAGCGATCACCGTATGGTGAGAGGCACATTGAATATCGATGTCAAGCTCGAAAGATCACGACTGATAAAATCCACGCTCCGACCAATACCAGCTCAAATTCAAAACCCCGAGTGCTTTCAGCTCGAGCTTCAAAACCGCTTCGAAGCCCTTGAGAACAGCAAAGACGTGGACAATCTATACAACATGGTGGTGGATACTGTCCGCACGGTAGGGTCTAAGTACTATAAAACCCGCCGTCCCAAATTGAAGAAACTCTCCAGTCAGACTCTCCTACTCATGGATCAGAGACACGAAATGAAGCTGCAGAACTCAGCGGATGCCTATCGTTATCGGCAGCTCAATAGACAGATATCTAAGTCTTTGACGCGCGACCTTCGCCAATTTAATACCAAACGTATTAAAGAAGCCATTGAGCGGAACAAAGGCTCCAAAGTGTTCGCGAGAGATCTGTCTATAGGGCAAAGTCAATTGACGAGGCTGAAAACTGAGGAAGGTAGCATCGTTTCGTCAACACCTGAAATCCTGAGGGAGATTGAGAGTTTCTATGGACAGCTATATTCCACGCAAACACCTGTTGAAAGCAAGGCTAAAGACCCTAGAGCCAAGCTTACCCGACACTATACAGAAGATATCCCGGACGTCAGCCTGTACGAGATTAGAATGGCTCTCAAGCAGCTTAAAAACAACAAGGCGGCGGGCGATGACGGAATCACAACAGAGCTTCTGAGAGCGGGCGGTAAGCCGATACTTAAAGTCCTCCAGAAGCTTTTCAATTCAGTCATCCTTGAGGGCAAAACGCCAAAGGCATGGGGCAGAAGCGATGTGATGCTGTTTTTCAAGAAGGGTGATAAAACTCTCTTGAAGAACTATAGACCCATCTCGCTTCTGAGCCATATCTATAAGTTGTTTTCGAGAGTCATTACGAATCGTCTCGCTCGCAGGTTCGACGACTTCCAACCTCCCGAACAAGCCGGGTTCCGAAAAGGCTACAGTACCATAGACCACATTCATACGCTGCGGCAAGTTATACAGAAGACCGAAGAGTATAACTTGCCACTTTGCTTGGCGTTCGTGGACTATGAGAAAGCCTTTGATTCGATTGAGACTTGGGCGGTGCTGCAGTCTCTCCAGAGGTGCCAAATAGACTACAGGTACATCGAGGTGCTGAGGTACTTATACCAAAACGCCACCATGTCGGTCCGATTACAGAACCAGAGCTCTAATCCTATCCAACTACAGCGAGGTGTGAGACAGGGAGATGTCATCTCTCCCAAACTGTTCACAGCTGCGTTGGAGGATATTTTTAAGCTGCTGGATTGGAAAGGATGCGGCATCAACATTAATGGCGAGTACCTAACACACCTACGGTTTGCCGATGATGTAGTTCTTATGGCTGAGACCTTGGAAGACCTGAACACAATGCTCGAAGATCTCGGTAATGCTTCGCAAAGAGTGGGTCTTAAGATGAACATGGACAAGACGAAAATCATGTTCAATGCCCACGTTGCACCCGCTCCAGTTAATGTTGGGAACATTACACTCGAAGTTGTTGACCACTATGTCTACCTGGGACAGACAATCCAATTAGGTAAGTCCAACTTTGAGAAAGAGATCTCTCGTCGAATCCAGCTCGGATGGGCAGCGTTTGGGAAGCTCCGGAATATATTCGCGTCCGAAATACCTCAATGTCTCAAGACGAAAGTCTTTGACCAGTGTGTGTTGCCAGTAATGAGCTATGGAAGTGAGACGTGGTCTTTTACTATGGGTCTCATAAGAAGGCTCAAAGTCACCCAGCGAGCAATGGAGAGAGCGATGCTTGGTATTTCCCTGCTCGATCGAATCAGAAATGATGAGATCCACAGGAGAACTAAAACAACCGACATCGCTCGAAGGATTGCATCATTGAAGTGGCAGTGGGCGGGACACATAGCGCGGAGAACCGATGGCCGTTGGGGCGGAAAGGTTCTCGAATGGCGACCGCGTGCCGGACGACGTTCCGTGGGCAGGCCCCCTACAAGGTGGACCGACGATCTGGTCAAGGTCGCGGGAAGCCGCTGGATGCGGGCAGCGCAGGACCGATCGTTGTGGAGATCCTTGGGGGAGGCCTATGCCCAGCAGTGGGCGTCGTGCGGCTGACATGATGTATTTGTTTAAACATGTATTTGCTGTCATTCTGTTTTGTGTACCTAAATAAAATAAATAAAAAATAAAATAAATATCGAAATTCCAGAAAATACGAGAAGTACATAAATAATTTGCATAATGCTATTCAATGCAGTTTCTATGTCAAATATGAAAAAAAAATAGAAATAAATAACCATCCTTGCAAATGAATCCCGTCCGGAAATTTACTTGCAAGGCTGGTGGTTACTGGTAATTTTTTGTTCTCCTACAATTTTTCTTTAACTTACAGAATATTGCACTGTGAATTCATAAAACTAATAAAAAAATGAAAAGTATAGATGACACTTAACTTTTCTCTGCTCATTGTTTCAAAGCTAACTTACTCCCTCCACATTGTCTGTGGTCCTCAACGGGACGACCTCTGTCTGTGGCTCCCGCGTCTATATAAGGAGGTGCCCTCACAGGGACCCAGCATTCTCCTTCTGCAAGGGGTTGAAGCTACAAGTATTGCTAGTATAAGGACAAGAGACTGATATTTTTATTATTTTAAGTGCCACTTTTCCCCTTTCAAAATGGGGAGGAGTAATAGTTTGAGATTTAGTGTTTTATTATTAATTTCCGTTTTATGGAAACCAGCGTTCAGTGACAGTGAGTACATTTTTTTATATTTTTTAATACTTATTTCAGTTTTTTTTGTTTAAATTTTTATTTCAACTGATTTAAAACAATTTAGTGCTGTGTTATCTTGAATTTGTGCAATTTATTGTTTTTTTTTATTATTTTAAGTAGTTTGATAATAAAACTATGAACCTATCAAATGCTGACACAGAATTCGCCGAAATTCAAAATCTAATTCTTTTGTTTTTGTGTATTTTGTATTTGTGTTTGTGTATTTTAGTACCTTTATGATATTTTTTAAACAAAGACTATCTGAATATTTTAAGTTGGATTAGGAATTCAAAACTTAGTTTCTATTATAGGTAACAATTACATAGTAAACGCGAATGCCTACACCTAGGCATTCGCTCAGCTAAAGTTTTTATCAAGTTTCTCGATATCAAAAATATTTATAAAATAGTAAAGGCAAAACAAAAACCATTTTAACAAACACTTGCAAATAATTACCACGGTTGGTTAAATTATAATTTATAAGTAAAACAATAAATGATGTTTACAATGGGGTCAGCTTAACCTACAGATTGTGTTATCTTTGTTTAATGACCCTTTATTGTTTAAATATTCTTGGTTTATCACAAGTAACCTACAGAGTTCAAGAAATTAATGGAAACAAAGAGAAACTCTTATAGTGGTATAATTTTTAAACTTAAATATATTCAAATAACCTTATATTTCATGTAAGTATTACAATTTCAAATAAGGCCCAAAAAATACTAGCGCTTGTTCGAAAAGCACAAAAACAATATCGATACGCAAACATTTTTAAAATATATTTTAAGTTTGCTGAATAACTTTTTACGTGATTAAGGTCAAAACCCGAACATGCAAATTTTCACAAGTTATCAAATCTATTAAATGATTAATAACATTAGCATTTTGAAAGCTTAGTGTAAAACACACAACTTCTTGTCTTGTAGACTGCAAAACCAAATATTGTTATACTTACTTACTTACTTAAAACTTACTATTGGCTTTCTATTTTAGTGTTGGTCTGAATTCAAAAACTTAATAAAGAAAGCCTTTTAACAGACAATCAGCTCAGCGACAGTCGAAACTTTTCCAGCTTAATTAGCTTATCACCTCGCCTTGACAGTGACCAGAACAATAGAACGTTGTTGATAACTACACAAGCAAACATTGATACCTACACATTATCTATGCCTACAGCTAGAATCATTCGACCCATGAACTCCTTATCAGAAGCTTCCAAGTCTTTGTCAAAGTCATGTTCGTCTCTGTATGATAAAGTTTTATTTTCGGACTGATAAAGTGAAACAAATATGAGAAATGCTTAAGGCAACGACTTTTAAACTATAGGCGTTGCTATAAAAAGTAAGAAATAGGGGACCTAGGTTGGACCCCGGAAGGACTCATTGTTATATTAAGAGAATTGAGGTAAATATTCAGGCGTAACTAATTCAAACAGTTTAGTTCTAAAGAAATAATTAAAGAAACATCGTAAAAACATCTTAAATATCCAGTTTTTTCTACAACTGTCTGTTGCTCCATTCATCGTAAACAGATTATTAGACGTATCCGCAAACAACAGAGGATGCCTGTAATTGTTCTCATTACCGATTCCTTTGAAATGCATCTAGTTTGATCCTCTTTTCACTCGTCAAAAAGATGGCTTTAGATAAACTACAAAATTCAAAGTTACAATTATAGTTGTAAAACAACATGCTGAATAAAAGAACAATAGAATAATGAGGCTTATCTTAAGTACCTAGATGTTATTGTGTTTCTGTTAACTTCACTTCAAAAATTAACAGCAGTTATGGGTACTTTCCTAAATCATGTTTATTTGCTTCGAGGGTACGAAATTATAAAAAATATTCTAAAGATAACGCTCAAAATAAATCTTAAAGTAGTCAGAATAACAAGCATAATTTAATATTGTTTGTAACGTCAAGACTGACTAAATGATTGCAAATCAAAGTCACACGACTTAAAGACAAGAAACGTTAGGTGGACCAACACAGGCAGGCACAGGCAACGGCTAGCTTCCCAGATGTAAACAAAGTATTTCTAACACGCATCTGGTTGTAAATTAGACCCAGATTCGTTCCCCAGGTCGCCAAACTCCAAACAAAGGGTTACAGAATCCCCCCACTCAAATTGAGTAATTGCATGAGGGGCCTGATCAATCGTCCGCAGAGGAAAGAAATGGTGATTATCCAATTTGATCATGTAGCCGATCGATCAAACCACTTTCTTTTGATTCATTGACTATGTTATGAATAAACAAGATGGACATGACCTAAATTGAAATCTATTTTCTAAAAATACTAATACTAAAGTACATTAAGTAAAAATACTTATACAAGAAGGCTTAAGAAATGAAATGCGATAAACTAAGTTTTTAGTTCAATGATATGTTCAACATCAAAGCAAGTATTGGATATTGAATAAACTCTAAATTATAAGGAAAAAACGAAAACCAACTCATTATACTTTAGTTTTTCAAAAAATTAAAAATACTCTGAACACCTATGCTACCTATGCACCTAATCACATGCTTAGTGGATGTAAACCAAAATAAAAATTACGGTATATTAATAAATTTCATGTGATCAATTTAGAATAACTTGTATGGTAATTGGCAAACAATAAATTACATATAGATCAAAGATCGACTTTTATCTCACTTTCGGTTCTAACAACTATATTATCTTGAACGACAGCAAATACATAATAATTGCATAGTAAACTGATAAAACGTGAACCCGGTTCTCTATCCGGACACAATACTTTGTTATTAATTGCTATACCTACGTTGATATTGTATTTACATCAGTGATTATAAATTTCCTCCTTGACCTTTTATTTCGCGATATCATTATCATCTTCTTGGAATTAGGTATTTGCTCCATAATTTTACGTAGAATTACTTTTATGTAGAATTTTTAAAGCTTTCTTAACTTGCTATTTCTACAACAAGCAGCATTCGCTGATTTTCATATTCTGCAGCTTTGGCAATTGAATCTTCATGAAATATGCTGTAAAAGTTGAAGAATGTGCTAGTAAAATAAGGTTCTTAGCTTTAAGTAAAAAACATAAAGCAAGTAAAATAAAATAAATATTGATCGGAAAGTCGAACAATTCTATTACATAAGCATATCTTAGATTTCTGCTCGAACTATTCATTGAAATAAAACCACTTTTTACGGATTTTTAACACGCGCATATTATTGTAAGTAATAGAAAAAGTCGACCCGTCTCACAACTAGCTCCGATGAGACCCTAGTTGTGGGAGGAGTCGATTTTTTATAATACTTCAATTTGAATAAATCTTTTACAGTTTATTCTGGTAAAAATAGATATGTATTCTAAATAATATAAGTCAGTAAAATGTTATAAAAAATATTGATTTTACGTATTAGGAAAAAAACCAAATTACTGTAAAACTATTTGCCAATTATTGCGCTATGATATTACTAGTTTTACTTAAAATACTAGTTTTACTTATAAGCTCAGAGCTTATGAAGCTTAACTTCCAAACTATCCAAGAATAATAAGGAAATATGGCAACAACTTGAAGAAGATATGTTGTCCTCATTGTGCACGATCGTAAATCGTTGACTTATCAAAGTCCGTTGGTGGTATATATTTATTGTCAACATCTGTAAATAATTATAAATTGTTTGTTTCCTCGATTAATGACCTAATAATTAACATTATTTGTTTCAGATAAATGCTCATTAGGATGTAAAGGAGGTAAGCGTGTTATTTTTAAAAATATTTTTTGTTTAATATTAGTTATCATAACAATTTGTTATTCTTCTTATTCATGTTCAATGCAGAAGATAACTCTATTATGTTGCTGCTGTACTAAGATAAGATTTCTTCAGTTCTTCTTCAAAACATTGCTACCTATCGTTTGCAGACTTTTTTAGAATAATAGTAGTTTGTAGAATTGTAGACTTAAATGTTAACAATTTTATCAACATGTCTTGATTTAATTGAATTCCATCATTGTTATAATACTTTTACACTGCAAAAGAGACTTTCACAAATAAGTTTTTATTTTGAACCTCCAATACAGATTCAGCATCTTTTATCTCAATCATATCAAGTTATTCAAGTTACTTTTTTTGCATTCACAATGCAATTTTTATGGTTGAAAAATGGAAAATTAAGTATTTAGTTGTGAGACGGGTCGATTTTTTCTAAATACTTCATTTTCCATTTTTCAATCATATCACTTTTGTCATACTGAATGTACTGAAAAATGGAAAATGAAGTATTTAGAAAAATCGACCCGTCTCACATTTTTTCTATATACTTCAATTTCCATTTTTCAGTAATAAAAATTGCAATGTGAATGCAAAAAACTAAAAATTAAAATAGTGAATGTAGTCAACAATTATAATATGGGTAGTCGATGTAGTTTGCTACTCAATTTTCTGCCATCTCTCCCTATTGGTGGTAAATATGGTGCATTCATGAAAAGTCCCATACATATTTTTATTTTATTCGCTCAGCCCAGATCGCGATGTCTAAAGCATTCTCACTTATATTATTTTCTCCAGGCACCGCGACCACTTTCTTGAACGGCCACAAGTATAACTATGGGGTGGAAGGAACCGTCTCCATCTACCTAACCGGCGCTGACAAGCAGGAGACCAGTGTGAAGCTTCTCGGGCAAGTCGCGGTGACGTCACTTGGCAACTGCGTGAACGAGCTTAGCGTGCAGAACCTTGTCATCTCAGGGCCTGATGGGAAGGTACTGATTGCTACTGTTTCTGTAATATGAGTATGTGATGAGAATTAGTAAAATCTTCCGAACAGAATTTATTAGTAGTCCAACTCTTTTGTGAGATTAAATATAATATTTTCTTAGGTTTTGGATGTGATGTCAACAAATAAACTTAGACTTTTTACTTATAGCATAGACGTTTTCATTGTTCTGTTTTTTAACTGAATACTTCGTGCAGTCAACAGAAACTTAGTCTTACGTTTTAAGAAATAAATAGGCGCTTTTAAATCATCAATATTTTTTCGCCCCCTATCAAAATCGTTTTCAACTGACACTATTTTAGCACATCATTAGTTGCTATTATTATAACTTCTTCTTATCGTGTCGATAGCGATTAGCACTTTGTTTGCCATCGTGGGGAAATGATTCACTAGTTAGCTATAAGGGTTTCGCTAAACTGTTACCAGGGTGCACCTGATGTAAAAACGTGTGGTACATCTACGTGAGGCTCTTTTCATGTACCCCATATTATAACTGATTGCACCATCTTCTTCCAGAAATACCAAAGTCCCAACGGCATCGACAAGCCCATCCTCTTCACGCTACAAGATGGCAAGACCGGCCCCGAGATCTGCGCGGAGGAGGGTGAGACCCGCCGCTCCCTCAACATCAAGAGGGCCATCGTGTCTCTGCTGCAGACCGAGCAAAAATCGTCCACTCAGGTAAAGAACTTGTACAAAAATTTGGCAGATAAAAACCATTAATTGTACTTATTATTCCATATTTTCCGTTGGGGAGGAAAGGTTCAGGAATGGCGACCGCGAACCGGACGACGGACGTTCCGTGGGCAGTCCCCCTACAAGGTGGACCGACGATCTAGTCAAGGTCGCGGGAAACCCCTGGATGCGGGCAGCGCAAGACCAATTGTTGTCCAGCAGTGGGCGTCGGTCGTACGGTTGAAATAATGATGATGATGATTACATAATTTGTAAAGAATGAAATCCTTTAAGTAACTAATACAAATCTACAATAGTTTTGGCCATTTCATACAAAATTGTCTAGAATGTTGTTGTTACCTTGAAGTGAAGTGAAATTTTGTAATGTAATCTAGCTATCAACTCAATTCAGCACTCTATTCATTACCGTCGAGTTGATTATACACTCCAAAATTACCCTCATATTTGTCCACAGACCGACGTTTTCGGCGTGTGCCCCACTGACGCCTCCTCCTCCAAGGAGGGAGGAGCGGTCCTCGTCCACCGCACTCGTGACCTCTCCGGTTGCGCATTCCGAGAGCAGGGCAAGAACGACCTAGTCACAGCTGTGTACAACCCTACTGCTGTAAGTATTATGCATGACGAATAAAAAAAAATATAAATTACAGTTAAGGGATACCTACCATTCTATAGTCGCACTCAAGTAGTGCACTCTAAACAAGGAGTAGTATGACGATTGAAAATAAAAGAATCATAAATAATATTGTGATACCTTACTAATGGATCTTGAACCGTACATTTTGTACTAATAAATACAGAAAACAAAACTTGTACACTCTAATTTGTAATTGATAAGCAAGTATCAGGAAGATTATTTATATTTGTGTTTGTTTGAAAAACAGTAAATTGGCAATATAATATACCAGTAAATAAATGAAAAATTTGTTAAAATGATTAAGAATTAAATGATATTTTGGAAGACACTACATCAATTTATTCACAACACATCAATTTGTGGTAAATTTTGTTTTGTTAGAGACATATTCCTAATTTAAATTAATATCTAAAGCTTTGGTTTCCTAGGATAGCGGTGCCGTCATATAGCGGCCGTAATATTACGGACGCAAAAAGACGGCCGTCTTTACGGTGACGACATGTGGAAAATAACAGTTCCACGGCCGTATTAACACACCGTCTTTTTAAACAAACGTCAAACGAATCGTATCCAGTTCAAAGAAAATGGACGACCTTGATTTACCTTTAATAATTTACTTGGAGGACGAACTATCTTCAGAAGAGGAATATAGTCGTATGGCCTTCGAGTTTATATGATCGAAGCGTATGGCGGATTTTTTTTATTAAAATCTCGTGGTACAGAAGGTTTACGTACGAAATCTATAAAAAATTTCATCGTCCTCGCTGCTCCAGTTGGAGTTGAAACTCATTTTGTTCGTCGTACGGTCAAAACAATACAATATTTTATAAAAATGGCTTCACTGCTATCTAAAAAAAACGTTCACGAACCATCCGACGCCGTGAAGACGGCCGTCATGCAAATGGCGGCACCGCTTTTTGACGTTACGGTGTTAAATACCGCTCTCTAGGAAACCGCGCCATTTTGTTAACAAAGACAACGTTCTAGTGACGTCATTCACCGCTGTATTACGGCCGCTATATGACGGCACCGCTATCCTAGGAAACCAAAGCTTAAGCGTCGCCACACACGTGCCACTGAAAAATACGCCGCCACCGACCACTTTCATGTAGTTTTCATACACTATCTATATGAACGCTGACGCCCCGGTAGTTGTCACTTGTTGCTTATTCTAGCTTTAAATGGCGGCGTTTGTGGCTCGTATGCGGAGACGGTAAGAGAACAAAAATTATTCATGAGAATTTTAACTTCACTCGAAATACTTCTTTCGTGGTAGCTTCCGCTACGCTGCCACTAAATGTTGGAACAACTTGCCACCACCGATCAAAAACTCTAAAACAGTTAACACTTTCAGAATAAATCTTAAAAAACACTTATTAAATGTACAGAAATCCAACATATAGGCGGCTGTTTTGTATTTTGTTTGGTACATAAGTATTTATCTTAATCTATTTCAAACGGTTTGTATAATTCTGTCAACGCCATCTCATTATATAATTTCTTGACTTGCTTAGTATCTAAAATTAGTATCTTAAATTGTTATTAATAATTAATATTTAAAAAACAACACATTTTGTTTGTTATGATATGATATATATTTTATGCACGTGATGCAAACCTTGTCACTTACTTACACACGCTGTTGGCGCCACGGAAGACCAGTGCTGCGACCTTTCTGGGTCACAGTGTTACTGAGTGGTGACCAAATTGGTTATTTTATTTAAAATTAGTATCTTAAATTGTTATTAATAATTAATATTTAAAAAACAACACATTTTGTTTGTTATGATATGATATATATTTTATGCACGTGATGCAAACCTTGTCACTTACTTACACACGCTGTTGGCGCCACGGAAGACCAGTGCTGCGACCTTTCTGGGTCACAGTGTTACTGAGTGGTGACCAAATTGGTTATTTTATTTAAAATTTGTATCAGCTGTTGCCTCAGATTTGTATAATGCTGCTAAATTAACCAATAAAATGTTTTTCATTTTCATTTTCATTTTCAAATACACTCAACTTACCTACCAAAAAATCGCTTTACCAGGAGATCAAGAGCACTCAAGTCCTCCAATCCGTCCTGAACGTGGAATCAAAGGTCAACAATGGAGTCCCAGAGAAGGTGGCAGCCAACGAAGAGTACCTGTACAAACCGTTCTCCGTTGGAGAGAACGGCGCAAGGGCCAAAGTACACACTAAGCTGACGCTGACCGGAAAAGCTAAGGCCGGCGGAGCTGCCAGTAAGTATTACTGGAATTTAACTCTAAAAGATATGTCCTTAGGCACACTTCCGCACTTGACTGTTAGAGCAATATCGATGTCTTATTAATAGGTCTTTACCTATGAAATTGCCGTTTTGTATGGAGATTTCTGTAATTATTTTTTTTCCATACTAACGTTTTTGTTATTATTTAACGACTAATATTATGTAAATTTACAAAATTTTACACACGTATTTATGGACATTTTAACTACTAAATGACACATTCGTTAAGAGAAAAAAATTTTTTTTCACTAAGTTACAACTAATAAAGTACGAAATTCTGGAAACAAAAATAGTCGTAACTTTCGGAATAAGTTTTTTCTATGTAAATAATCAAATATCGTGGTTATTAAATTATCAAAAGTTGCTCGATACGGTCTTAATGTAACGCAATATTAAAGAAATTATATATTTCTAATATTATAAAAGTTGTTAAGTTATATGTACAAAAGAAAAAAACGGCAATTTCATATGTAAAGACCTATTATATACCAGCGCTCCGCTCGTGACTTCGTCTGTGTGGACCCCCTCCTTGCCCCCTTAGAGGGGGAACTTTCAAAAATTCCCCCTACACTCCCCAAGGAACATACATGCCAAATTTCAGCTTCTTGCGCCGAGTAGTTTCGACTGTGCGTTGTCTGTCAATTAGTTAGTAACGCAAGAGCTCTATCCTACTTATCACTACATAGTATAAAACAAAGTCGCTTTCTCTGTCCCTATGTCCCTTTGTATGCTTAAATCTTTGAAACTACGCAACGGATTTTGATGCGTTTTTTTTAATAGATAGAGTGATTCAAGAGGAAGGTTTATATGTACTTTTTATCAAGATATTCCCACGGGAACGGGAACCACGCGGGTGAAACCGCGGGCGGCCGCTAGTCCTACTATAATATTATAAATGTGAAAGTTTAGATGTTTGGATGTTTGTTAGTCAATCACGCCAAAACGGCTTAACGGATTTGGCTGAAATTTGGTACATAGATACTTAGTAGCCTGGAGAGGAACATAAGTTACTTTTTATCCCGGAAAAATATCACAATCCCGCGGGATAATGTCGTGAAGTCCACGCGGGCGAAGCCGCTGGCGGAAAGCTAGTATTATATAGATATCAATCAATCATCAATCAACCAATATATTTATTTGCAAAAATATGGTTACATTAGTTGTTACATACAAATCACCAGCATATTTTGTTGTTATTGTCAACGTGCAAAAGTTTACAAAAAAATATTATTAACAATTATTGTCAAAACCGCAATTTAATCTGTTAAATAATTATTACTTTTAATTTAAAATTGGGAGATTGAAAAGAGATTAAGTACATTATTATAAATTATTCAATCAGTTATCTTTATCTAATAAAAATTTAAAAATGTCAATTACAATTTACAATCATTATACTTATTTCAAAATATCAGTCATAATTTATTTATAGATGATGATGATATGATGATTATGATAGATGAGACGACGTACCTAGGCCGTGTAAAATTCTCGTAAAATTAATTGTAGTGACTTCAGACTGTATTTTTTTCGGTTTTTATGGGTAAGACTTAAATCAGATTCATAAAAGCATAAGAATTCAAATTTTCTCTAACTAGCGCAGCTTTTGTTATATCGTTTCAGCTCTAGCTATATTGCAAACTGAACTTTCTTGCAATTTTTTTAACTTTTTTGTTTTGTATCACTTACTTAGTTCTATGTTTTCATTTTTCCCGTATCAACAACAGACGGTAGAATATCCTCATCAAGTTTAACTAGTTAGATATTTCTTTCATCATTCGGTGAAACTTTAACAACACCTCCATCCCCCCAGACAAATGCACCGAGACCCGCAGCATCATCTTCGAGAACCCTCACGGCGTGGCGACCTCTACCAGCAACTACAACACGGCCATCAATGTCGTCAAGGAGACCAGCAAGTCCGTCAGCAATGAAGCCAATTCCAAGTCCGCTGGACTCTTCGCTCAGCTCATCAGGGTCAGTAGCCTTTTTTGTGTCTTTAAATGTACATTAAGTGACGATACTTTGTTATAGCTATTTATAATTATCTAAGCTAAAAAAGCAAACTATTAATTATGAAACTGTATCAGCTGGTTGTGATAATGTGTATTTTGCAGTTAGAGCTCGGTTTTGATACTTATTTCGAAAATCAATAAATCAACTTAAATATTAAAGAAATTGTTACGAACAAAACTTATTAATGAACTTTAGTTGTATTGTAACATTAAATATTACAAGAAATAAATAAAAGAAAATATTTTAATTTTTTATTTCTTTAATAATAGGTTCTGCGTACCACCAGCAAGGATGATCTGATCAAGATCTTCAACCAAGTCAAGGGCAACAAAGTGGAAAAGTAAGTTTGTTATTATCTCTGATTATTTTGACTTCTTATATTTTAGTGTTTGATAAATTTGACTAATTGATTTCGATGCAAAGTCCGATAAAGAGACAGCAACCTCTATTAAAATATTTGCCTTCTGAAGAAGTTGCAGGTTCGAGATTCGACATGTCTGTCTTGTTCTGAGTGTTTCTTTTATGTATAGCATATTATTGTTGATCGAAGATAGAATACCATGCATTTACCAAAAAACTTTACTCATCATAGAGTATCCTAGGCACAAATTTTTAATAAAACTTACCATGTTATGGATATATTGGTATATTTGTAAAAAAAACATGTAATTCCTTGTCCTACAGACGCGTATTCCTCGACGGTCTGTTCCGCGCCGGCACCGGCCCCAGCGTGGAGGCCGCCGTCACTATCCTCAAACAAGGCCAGCTCAACCAAGTCGAGGAGGAAATCTTCTTCCTCACCCTCGCTGGCGCAAGACACGTCACCAACGACGCTGTTAAGGCTGCTTCTGTAAGTACTGATAATTATTAACGGTACCCACAAATATGACGTAAAGATGCGTGGTAATTGTTGGCATGTTTCGTATGTACGTAAGTTTTACGTTGAATTGCATCATTTCCTTTGTAACTGCTAGAACCTCAGATCGTATCGTATCTTATACTATACAATCTGCGGCTAGATCACAAAAGTTATGGAAAACATTGTTCTTATGACACCAACAGATACGGTGTGATGGTGGTAGCAAACCAAGCGGACTTAGTACTTATCAATATTGTGGTTGAGCAATTCTTTAATTAATAACATACTTACCTACAAACATGTTTTTTACCAACATAATCTAAGGAATATGGTTACTAACAAAATATGGACTGAAGTCTGATAATAAACAATATTTATTTTTATTTTACTTCTTTTTATTTATTTTATTATTTTAATCGCCTAGGCCTTAGTCGACCGCAGCCACAACAAGCGTGCCTACATCGGTTTGGGTGCTCTCGCTGGCGTGTACTGCCGCGAGCATGGCTGCCACGGTGGTGAGTCCAGCGGCGTCGCTGAGCTCAGCCAGAAGTTTGGAGTCAAACTCAACTGCCGCGCTAAGGGCAAGCAGGCTGAAGACGAAGTAAGTACTGGAACAGCTACACAGTTACCTACCTACAAATAGCGGAAGCTTTGTTCCTACATCTACAGCAGCATCCTACTCGTGATTCCCTTAGGTCCAGTTCGAACCAATTTCACTTCCAAGGTGACTGATATATAGGTGCATAGTGGCTATTGTTACCCGACTCTTCTGGTTAGGTGGACAATCACAAGGGAGTTCAACAACAACCAGCAATTTATTAAGGGGTGACATCCAGATTTAATGATGATAATAACTTTTTCAGTACGATCGTCTTAAATATTGTTTTAATTTATTTCATTATAATATCTTCAATACCAGCATCAGTATCGTAATCTTCCTCTTTATCCAGGCCGTATTCATCCTGAAAGGCATCCGCAACATCCGCCACCTGGAAGATAGCCTCATCGACAAGGTCATCCGCTGCGCCACTGACGCTGGCGTCAAGCAGCGCGTCCGCGTCGCCGCCTTGGAAGCCTTTACAGCTGACCCCTGCTCCTCCAAGGTACAGTTATTTATTTTGACCCCGAAATAAATTAACAGCGTTAAGCAGATTAATGTAAGATGAGATGTAAGATTAATGTACAAAGGCTTGAATTTTAATTTAAACATACCGAAAATAGAAGGAGTTTCTGACACTAAGTTTTTGGGTCTTACTATCGATCAAGATATAAATTGGAAAGTACATGTCGACAATGTTTGCAAAAAAGTCAACTCCTTTGCTTATGCTCTTGGCCAAGTTAAAAATGCGACGAATAAAGCGACTGCGATTGTAGCCTATCATGCTCACATAGCATCGGTCTTGCGCTATGGTCTTATATTTTGGGGAAATAGTACATTTAAAAATCAAGCGTTTGTTGCCCAAAAGAAGTGCATATGTGGGATACCGCCCGATGTATCTTGTAAACCTCATTTTAAATGTATGGGTTTGTTGCCGCTGCCGTCCCTTTATATTTTTGAAGTGTGTATTTTTGTCAAAAAACACAAGGAGCTTTTTAAAAATGCATCGCCACAAAATTATAGACTTCACAGAGACCCTCATAAACTTGTGCTAAAAGAAATACCGCCATATGTGGGATACCGCCCGATGTATCTTGTAAACCTCATTTTAAATGTATGGGTTTGTTGCCGCTGCCGTCCCTTTATATTTTTGAAGTGTGTATTTTTGTCAAAAAACACAAGGAGCTATTTAAAAATGCATCGCAACAAAATTATAGACTTCACAGAGACCCTCATAAACTTGTGCTAAAAAAAATACCGCATTCAGCCAAGTATTGGAAGAGTGTTCTAATGATGTGTATAAGAATATATAATAAAATACCTAAATATATTAAAGAACTGAACACACATTTATTTAGAAAAAAATTAATGCAATGGTTGATTGAAAAATCTATTTATGACATAAAAGAGTTTTTTGACGAAAACACATAATTCGACATTTTTGACGATATTGACCTAAGTAATTAAATCGAATGTTTATATTATTATTTTGACATTTTGCTAAATTAATGAATAATTTTATTATGAATTAAAAAAAAAAACTGTACCTACCTAGTAAGTATTTCAATCTTGATCAGGATACCTAATTAATTCTAAATATTGAACAATATTGTATTTGCATGCTGTATTACTAATACCAAATCATGAGCCCTTTAAAGTGTACTAAGACCATATTACCATGTTTTTTTAGCAAATAAAGCTTTATGATTATGATTATGTACCAAAATTTGGCTACTTCAAACATGTCAGTTTAACCAGTCATCATCATCATCATCATCATCATCATGTCAGCCAAACGACGCCCACTGCTGGGCATAGGCCTCCCCCAAGGATCTCCACAACGATCGGTCCTACGCTACTAACCAGTCATGGCATTGCTTAATTTAGTTCAATTGAGTGACCATGTGTATGAGGGTCCAAAGCGTCGCCTTTCAATCGAAATCTATGTAATAGGAGATGTATGAGATGTGTATGCGGAAGTGAGCTACTTCCGCAAAAAAACAACTCAGTTTTTCACAATGAGTAGGGACTTCCGCCAAGTGGCGCCTGTTTAAATCAAGTACATAGATCGGTTTATTCTGAAACATTAAGAATTTGAGTTTCAAATTATAAACAACATTCAGGTCATTCAGGACTCCGTTCTAGCTAATATTACTTACAACAACACTATTTGTTACATACGCTAACTAGTGCCATACATTTTACATTCTTTTTCCCCCAAATATAAAAGCAACTTCCATAAAACTACGCAACTAAAATCCATTTTAATCCTTCTAAACCTACCACCAGATCAAGAAATCCGCTCTGGACGTCATGAAGAACCGCCAACTGGACTCTGAGATCCGCATCAAGGCATACCTCGCCGTCATCGCGTGCCCGTGCGGAGGATCCGCCAACGAGATCAAGAAGATGCTTGACAATGAGCCTGTTCATCAAGGTTAGCAATTTAAGACCGATTCTTCTTGTTTTTTATATAAAACAATAGCAGAAACTAAAGCTAAACATATAAAAGTCAAGAATTTTCCCTCTCATATTATTCCAAGAGAGCTAGATTTGGACAAACCTTAGAGGAAATCTTAGAAAAAATTAAGTATAGCACAAACATTGTTTTCGACTCGTCGTCTTCATAAATTACGTGAAGGCATGAAGTCAGAGCAACCCAACGTCTCGTAAAGACGCTTTTAAAGATCTAACAGTACTTTGACATCCAATTACCTTTTTAAATTATTTGCACAAAGCCCTAGAAGTTTCTATTAATACTAGCGGTTATGGAATAAAATCAATAATAATAACGTTCTTATATCACAGTGGGCCGCTTCATCACCTCCTCGCTGCGCCACATCAGGTCCTCGACCAGCGCGGACAAGCAGCTCGCGCGCCAGCACTACAGCCTCATCCGCACGCCCAACAAGTTCAACGTTGATGACAGGTACAACCAGGGACAAATTTGGTGAACCACCTCTTTCTTCTTTTCATCTGGCTGGAGTCTCACCGTTTAATTGCAATCGTATTACCCTACTTTAATACATAACCAAATAGTAAAAGAGTCTGCGCGTGAATGACGAGGCACCAGCCACACGAAAAGATCTAAGAAAAGGCACTTGTCTTGAAACTGCAACATTCCTCTTCCAAAAAGACCGGGCATTCAAACGTTAAGAGTGCCAATTCTGTCTGACTAAGCTGAAGAGTAGAATTATAGGACTATCTTAAGCCAGTTAAATTGGCAGTCTTTATTAACACAAAAAAAAAAACAGTCCTTGACGAAATTTTGCTGGTTCTTCTCATTACAAGGTCACCCGTAGTAGGACTTGCGAGCCGATGACGTAGGTTCTTTGACGTTCACAAGTGCTGTATCAGCCTAGACTGAATAAATGATTTTCTATTCTATTCTTGTTCTTTACAATAGAACAAAAGGATTAAAAGCATTTGCTATTAGCCAATAGTACATGATCATGCTTACTCGTCTCATGATTATTGACAATTATTAATTTTGAATCCCTTGCAGGAAATACTCGTTCTACCGCGAGGCGTCATTCAATGTAGACGCCCTTGGTCTTGGTGGCAACGTGGAAGAGACCGTCATCTACTCTCAGGACTCGTTCCTGCCTCGCTCCGCCAGCTTCAACGTAACCGTCGGCATCTTCGGACACAACTTCAACGTCCTTGAGGTATTTATAACTATATAGTCATCTGTACCGTACATCAAGATACTTAGATAGTTTTATTTAAGAACTCAAAAATTTACCAATCAATGTTTTACCTTACTCTTATTGGAAATTTTCTTGCTTTCTCTAGGTCGGCGGTCGCCAAGGTAACTTGGACCGCGTCGCCGAACACTTCTTTGGACCCCGCAGCGCGTTCAACACCAAACAACCGCAAGAGATCGTCGATGACATCAAGCAGGCTTACGAGGAGACCAAGAAGGAAACCGACGCGCACTTGAGGGGCCGCCGCTCCGTCAAGACTGATGTAGACAACTTTGACAAACACGTTAGTAAACCTTCCTTTGTTACTTTGAAAATGATTAAAATATGTCGTTTTCATCCACAGTCGTGATTGGATGTACTGACTAGTCAAAAAAAAATATTTAAAACATAAGCTAAAGAAGCATCCAATAAAATAATACTTTAAACATTTTGTAGCGCAAATTTGAGAACATAAACAGTTCATTCAACTAAAGTCATCGAGTGACTTAATTTTACTAAGAGATATTAGAACTGGTAATAATCTACTGCGAACTCTCAGTCTCGAATTGAAGCGTACAATTTACAGAATCTATAATATACTAATTGAGCATGTCTGTTTTTGTGTATGATCATAACTCAACAAACTTTTTATTTCCCCAGTTGAAAGACGAATCGGAACCCTACAATAACGAGCTGGAATTGGACGTTTACCTGAAACTGTTCGGCACTGACGCCCTCTACCTGTCCTTCGGTGACGACAAGAGTTTCGACTTCCACCAGTTCCTCAAGCAACAGCTGCAACAGGGAGACAAGGTCCTGAATGACCTCAAGAACTTCCAAGTAAGTGTGATTACTTCCTTGATCATATTTTTTTTTGATATGATTGTTTCTCTATCTTTTATGAATTAACCAATATGTAATTTTTAGATTTATGTTTTGCCACCACCTCCCTGTGTATGTACTTACGCAGTACATACACTTTAGCTTAGACACAAATTTTAGAAGCGAAAAAAAAAAGTTTTTTTTTATTTAATTCGTATCAAATATGTGTGGAATCGATTCTACTATCAATTCTGAACCTAAGTTCTAAACAAACTATTTTCTCAGTTTCGCTAAAAATAACGGGTGTCCCAAAAGTAGGTATAGGATGATTTGTCTCAATAAAACGCGAATGGATTGGAATTTCTTTGTAGTTTTATTTTATTTTAAAGAAGAGACTTGTACAATTTTATCTGAATAGAATATCTGCTAAATGGCCGCCACGGGCATTTTTGCTGTGTGCAAGTTTTTCATGACACTTTCACACATTTCGCTACTTATTTCACCAATAACTCGGCGAATATTTGTCTATATTGTCTATGTTTTGTGGATCGTTGGCGTAGACTTTATCTTTGACGTAGCCCCAAAGAAAGAAATCCAGTGGCATCAGATGGCAAGATCTCGGTGGCCATTTGACATCACCTCATTATATTCCGTATTATATTATCTGTGGTTAGAGGGAGCATGTCACGCATTTTGTACTGAAACAACAAGCTTCAGCTTGAATTGAAAACAGGCTAGTTAACATGACAACTTGAAGAAATTAAAAATTGTAGCAACGCAAAATGTATGGATGGTTTCTGTTTTTAGTCAGAAGTTAAAAAAGTCTAAAGCATTTTATTTAAATAGATTTATAAAATGAAATACTTATAAAGTGTCCAATTTTTTTTCCTATCACCCGTTAAGGACATTTTTGAGCAAAGAGTCTTCTACGCTTGCCCCGCCCGCTTACTATGTACCTATAACATCTTTCTTACGTTCTGTGATGTTTATATACAGGATACTTTATAAACTCTATCTATTTTTTCTCTTTACAGTATGAGCTCCGTAGCCACCTTCTCTTCTTGGACGCACAACTCGCGTACCCCACCTCTACCGGTTTCCCCCTGAAACTGGACCTTGTCGGATCAGCTACAGCCCGCGTCGACATCGGCACCAACATCGACGTCCGCCAAATCGTGCGCAGTCCACAGAATGCCAAGATCGACATCAAACTGATTCCCAGCACCGACATTGAACTTTCCGGCATTTTCTTAGTCGACGCCGATGTCGTTGCTACTGGTCTTAAAGTCATCACCAACCTCCACTCTTCGACTGGTGGACACATCATTGCTAAAGTTTTGGAAAATGGAAACGGCTTTGACTTGCAAATGGGTCTTCCAATTGAGAAGCAAGAAGTCTTGACTGCCTCCAACGATCTCGTTTACTTCACCGCAGAAAAGGGACAACTGGAGAAGCACATCGCGTTGAAGACTGATGTTTCGAGGAAAGAATATTCCGCTTGCTTCGACCAACTCGCTGGATTACTCGGCCTTACTTTCTGCGGAGAGCTGTCTATTCCGTTCTCTGTTTCCGGTACGTCTGAGCTTATTTTTTCATTTAAGAATTGTTTTGCCAATTCTTCTTGTTCTTGTAATATCAAGTTCTAACTAGTTTTATGTCCACAGGCCCTGATGCCCAAGCATCCGTTACCAAATTCTTCGCCCGTTACCCACTGACTGGCTCTTCAAAAGTAAAAGTGGTTCTCGAAAAGAATGACCTTCGTGGTTACCACATCAAAGGTCTTTACCGCAACAACCCAGAGCGGCGTAACTTCGAACTGTTGTTTGAAGCTGAAGGTAACAGAAACATCTATTTGACACAAAAGTCTTAATAATGCTTTTTATTTACGTTACTTTTTTTATGACTTAACACTATTTTTAGGATCGAAGAACCGCCGCACCCAAATCACTGCAGAAGTAGTGAACAACAAAGAAGAAAGATCAATCACTCTGGCTTTGGACTCCCCACTGAAGACCCTCTATGGCCAAGCTGCTCTTTACACCTCCTCTTCGCTTTACGCTGTTCTTCTCAAAGGAAAAATTGACAAAGCTGAATACTATGCTAAAGCGGGCTTTACTGTCCAAGGCAACGACCAACGCAGTGTCTTCAAACCAATCGTCGAATATGAACTTCCTGAACAGGGAGGCAAGAAATCGCTTAAGGTTGAAGGAGAAGTCATCAGGGAAAACAGCCCTCCTGTTACGAAATACACTCTGCAAGGCGTGAAAGTTCACCTTCCTAACGCCAAAGAAGTTGTCGACATCAATGGACAGTACAGCCAGTTGCCCAACGGTATGGAAGTAGACCTGAAGGCCAAGAAGGGAGACTACAACTTCCTCTTCAGTGGATCCCTAAAGGGACATGACGCTAAGCTCGAGTTCCAGAATAACTTGAACCCCAATGTCAACTTCAAACTGAACGGACACTTCGAATATGCTGAGACGGTAACTATTATTTTTTTATATTGCAATTAAAAGCATTGTATTTTGTATACAAAAACAAATTATTTTTACTTTTTTGCATTTACAACGCAATTTTTATAATTGAAAATGAAGTATGAGAAAAATCGACCTGTCTCACAACTAGCTCCGATGGGACTCGAACCCACGACCTTTCACTGTCTGGGCAAATGCTCTAACCAATGAACTACGAAGTCAAATACAAAAACAATTTAAACGTGTCTATGTACGAGTATTTCACCACTCAAAAAAAATCTTATTATTACAGATCCGCAATGACATCGACTTGACTTACGGCGGCGACCTAAACGACGCCCAAAGTCGGGTAGTCTTCAACCAACTTTTGAAATACCACGTGGAGTCTGCCGACAAGTTTAATGTCATCACCAAGAATAAATGTAAGTACCTATACTACATCAATTCATATTTAAAACACCCACTAACAATCATGATGGGTCCCACAGAATAGGTACAAAAAAGCACGTAAGAAGAATTAGTGGAAGGGGCGCGTAATGAAAACCCTTTGCTCAAAACAGCAAACCCCCAACCCCCACACATTTTAATTGTTTACAATATCTTCTCCACGTATCTTCAGTACAAACTGCGGGATATACTCCTCCTAACAATTTTTTATGTTCTGTGATTGGTTCCTTGTAGGCAATTCTCCAAGTCTTAATACAAGTCAATAAAATTAACTTAATTATTAATTTTATATAGTCGAAATCATGGCACTCCCCTTGAAGATCAAGGCTGACGCTGAAGCTGACCCTAGAAAACTCGACATCGACATCGAAGGTCAATACTTCGACAAGAAGGGAGAATTTGAATTGGAATCTAGGACTCAAATTAAAAAGCCTGGAGACTATTCAGTCAAACTGTCCACCAGCTTCGACAAACAAGGCTTCGAGTTGTTCGCTAAGAGGGATATTGAATCCGCTGACAAGTCCAACTTGCAGAACTACATCCAGATCAAGAACGTCGGAAAGTACGAGCTCTCTGGAGTTGTACTTCACAGGAACAAGCCGAACGACATCAATGTTGGTGCTAATGGTCACTTGAAAATCTCTGCTGGAGCTAAGAGCGAGGATGTCAAGTAAGTAGATAATAAAAAGGTCATATTTTTTAAACTTCTTATCGAGGTCTGCTTTATATTTAACACTCTTTCTTAATAATAGCTTAAAATCTTTGCCATATCAGCTTGTTCTCTAGGAGTCCGTCTCTTGATAGCTGTTTTAATCTAATATTCGGTAATGATATTCCAAGTCAAACACTGAAAAAACGTGGCGTAAAGCTTTATTACTGAATTCGCTTGTTTCATTGTTTGCGATCTTAATTGTGTCTAAAGCTTCATAATTAACTTCTGAAGTTCACTATATGAAAATATAGACTTCCTAAATTAAATTATAATAACTACCCCAGGTTCGACATCGGTGTGGTCGAGAACACCAAGCTATACTCTTCCCACGCCAAGATCTCATACTCCAAGGGCGATTTCCTGGACTACAATCTGAGGATCACCCGTGGAGCGAACCCTTCTGGACAGCTGAAACTTCTTCTGAAGGACGCTGTGTCTGCCAACGGGCAGTTCAAGGTCACTGACAATGACGGCAAGGGCAACGGAATGATCATCGTTGACTTTATGAAGGTGAGGTTTTAAAACTAATGTGTTTAATTTTGTACATGGCAAAACAGACCTTTTCTTTAAATTGCTATTTAATTTACTGACCCTATTAATACTAAAGGATTTTGAAAGATGAAATTTCATGTGAACATTCATTGATTTCGTTGAACAAGGGATATACGTATTTCTAAAGTCGATACTTGTAACACTCTTATTATAGTAAGTTTTAATCATTGATTTCATCGAAGATTCAGGTTGTTTCACATCAAGATTTTACAATCGATTTCAATTTCAGTCTCAGCGCAAACTGAAAGGTGACGTGAAGTTTGTCGTCAAAGACCCTGTATACAACGCAGACATTGACATCTTCCTCAACTTTGAGAAGGACAACAACGACAAGATCCACTTCAGTACCACCAACAAGAAGACTGCCAAGCTTATTGACACTAAGTAAGACCACTATTATATTAAAACAAAGTTGTATTTCTCTCTTGCAAGCTTATGGTGGTGTTACCAAATGCTTAATATCCTTTTCCGCTTTTAATCTGCTCCGGCTCTTGTTTTCTGTAACTTATTTGAATCATCATAATAATGTCATTAGCAAATAATTCGAGTCCAAAAAGAACTTTCAACAGCTTGAGTCATAAGTATTTTTCTTACAATTTATTTTCTTCTTCAGGAACAAGCTAGAGTATGGTGGACAAAAGACCGAAGTGAACGTCCACTTGGACGGCTCCCTGGAAGGCAAGTCCCACGCCAACGTTGAAGTGGTCCTGCCCACAGAGCGGTGCCTCTCCCTGAAACTCGACAGGGATGTCACCTCCAAGGATGATGTAAGTGAACCTTACGAATACCTATATTGACGACGTAATTAGCTCTACTCCTAGTCTCCCTTAAAATTTTTAATGATGGGATTTGATGGGCAATACTTTTCACATCATCATTAGCCGACGACGCCCACTGCTGGGCTTAAGCTTCCCCAAAAAACTCTATAGCGATCAGTCCTGCGCTTCCCGCATTCAGCAACTAAGCAACATTGACCAGATTTTTCACATATTACTTTTAAAAAAACAGTGTTACCTTTCCAGACCGATTTTTGCCTTATACAGCTAAAAATCTGTCAGTTTAGGCCAAAAAGCAATAATTCGGAAGACCAGGCATTTGTTATTATCCCACAGCATCAAAATATTACTGACATTCAATGGCAGAACACGGTCACTTTTTCAGTTGGTAATTTTTTTCTCTTTCTAAAGCAGATATATATACTTTTAGTTTACTTCCAGAAGTACCAATATAGTTTTTAATATCTTCAATACAACCCAATACAAAGGTAGTTCTTAAACTTCAACGATATAATTTTAAACGGGTTCTCATTTAAAATATCATCAAATGTCTAATTTCTGGATCCTTCTCAGATCTACAACGGCCATGCCGAGTTGGTGCTCTCTGATGCTGTGAAGCGTGGAGGAGCAGCTTCCAAGATCATGTACAAAGGCAAGATCATCAACGTAGACTTGGACAAGAACCTCTACCACTACGAAGGTCAAGTGGAAGTCCACCTCAAGGATGGCAAGCAAATGCAGAACGCTTTCATTGTGAAGAACCTGCCTGAGAGCGGAAAATACAAGTTCTACTTCAAGGTCAGTATTTATGAATTTAAAGTGCTATGAGACAGTTATGATTTTTATGCACTACCTAGTTCAATTCCACATCTGTTAAAAGTTTTTTTTTTTACTGTAAAGCAATGAAGCTTTCTATTGATGAAAAGTTTTGAAATTGGCTGTTTACTATAAAACAATATTAACCTTTGTCTTTATCCTCCAGAGCGACGTGAACGGCAACCTGATCCCGAAGCCAGCTTCATTGATGGCTGACGTGCTGTACGCTAGCAACGACGAATACAACATCTTCACTGATTCCAACATCTTATTGAAAGGCAACTACGGCGACGACTATAACTTCGAGATTAAAGACGACACCGCCATCATCGTTGGAGACAAGCACAGCGTCAAGCATATTTCCAGGTAAAATTATTTTTCAATTGCTTTTACATCTACGACGTTGTTCTACTTCGTAGGTAATTCCACGATTCACTTCAACCTTGTTTGGATCAGTTTGTAGCAACTTGGCATGCAATATTATTCCCTTCATAATAAAATATGCTTAAAGTATGAAGAAAAATCCTTGAGACTAGAACAACCAGTGAATGAATTAAAGCATTACTTACGAGGAATCTAGACATTGTTTAACGCAGTTTGACGCTCTAGCATATTATTGCTGAAAACAAAGAAGAAGTGAAACTTTACATGTCGAACTTGTGATGTGTCAAAATATCAAAATTTAAAGCTAAAGCTTTAAAGCTGTTTAAACGAAAATATCTCGTTGTGGTGATGAGTTGAGAGTGGGGCAATTTGGATTTGGGCAACGGAACGAAAGGGGCCAGATGCTGGCAGACTTCATGGAGAGGGAGAACCTCTACATGATGAACTCCTTCTTTAAGAAGCCCGTAAGCCGCAAATGGACCTGGATTAGTCCGGACGGTAAAGTCAAAAACGAGATAGATTTTATTATGTCAACGAGGAAGCAAATATTCAATGATGTCGTTGTGATCAACGCCGTAAAGACGGGAAGCGATCACCGCATGCTTAGAGGCACATTGAATATCAACGTCAAGCTGGAAAGATCTCGACTAATAAAATCTACGCTCCGACCAATACCGGCTCAAATTCAAAACCCCGAGTGCTTTCAGCTCGAGCTCCAAAACCGCTTCGAAGCCCTTGAGAACAGCATCGATATGGACGATCTATACAACATGGTGGTGGACACTGTCCGCACGGTAGGGTCCAAGCACTACAAAACCCACCGTCCTAAATTAAAGAAACTCTCCAGCCATACTATCCGACTCATGGATCAGAGAAACGAAATGAAACTACAGAACTCAGCGGATGCCCTTCGTTATCGACAGCTAAATAGGCAGATCTCCAAGTCCTTGACAAGCGACCTTCGCCAATTTAATACCGAGCGTATTAAAGAGGCCATTGAGCGGAACAAAGGCTCCAAAGTGTTCGCTAGAGATCTGGCTATAGGGCAAAGTCAACTGACGAGGCTGCAAGCTGAGGACGGTAGTATCATTTCATCAACACCTGAAATCCTGAGGGAGATTGAGAGTTTCTATGGACAGCTATATTCCACACAAACACCTGTTGAAAGTAAGGCTACAGAACCTAGAGCCAAACTTACCCGACACTATACCGAAGATATCCCGGACGTCAGCCTGTACGAGATTAGAATGGCTCTCAAGCAGCTCAAAAACAACAAGGCGGCGGGCGATGACGGAATCACAACAGAACTTCTGAGAGCGGGCGGTAAGCCGATACTTAAGGTCCTCCAGAAGCTCTTCAACTCTGTCATCCTCGAGGGCAAAACGCCAAAGGCATGGGGCAGAAGCGATGTGATGCTGTTCTTCAAGAAGGGTGATAAGACTCTCCTGAAGAATTACCGACCCATCTCGCTTCTGAGCCATATCTACAAGTTGTTTTCGAGAGTCATTACGAATCGTCTCGCTCGCAGGTTCGACGACTTCCAACCTCCCGAACAAGCCGGGTTCCGAAAAGGTTATAGTACCATAGACCACATTCATACGCTGCGGCAAGTTATACAGAAGACCGAAGAGTATAACTTGCCACTATGCTTGGCGTTCGTGGACTATGAGAAAGCCTTTGATTCGATCGAGACCTGGGCAGTGCTGCAGTCTCTCCAGAGGTGCCAAATAGACTACAGGTACATCGAGGTGCTGAGGTACTTATACCAAAACGCCACCATGTCGGTCCGATTACAGAACCAGAGCTCTAATCCTATCCAACTACAGCGAGGTGTGAGACAGGGAGACGTCATTTCTCCCAAACTGTTCACAGCTGCGTTGGAGGATATTTTTAAGCTACTGGACTGGAAAGGATTCGGCATTAACATCAATGGCGAGTACCTAACACACCTGCGGTTTGCCGATGATGTAGTTCTCATGGCTGAGACTTTGGAAGACCTGAACACAATGCTCGAAGATCTCAGCAATGCTTCCCAAAGAGTGGGTCTGAAGATGAACATGGATAAGACGAAAATCATGTCCAATGCCCATGTTGCATCCGCTCCAGTTAATGTTGGGAACATTACACTCGAAGTTGTTGACCACTATGTCTACCTAGGACAGACAATCCAATTAGGTAAGTCCAACTTCGAGAAAGAGATCTCTCGTCGAATCCAGCTCGGATGGGCAGCGTTTGGGAAGCTCCGGCATATATTTGCGTCCAAAATTCCTCAATGTCTCAAGACTAAGGTCTTTGACCAGTGTGTGTTGCCAGTTATGACTTATGGAAGCGAGACGTGGTCTTTTACTATGGGTCTCATAAGAAGGCTCAAGGTTACCCAGAGAGCAATGGAGAGAGCGATGCTTGGTGTTTCCCTGCTCGATCGAATCAGAAATGATGAGATCCGCAGGAGAACTAAAACGACCGACATCGCTCGAAGGATTGCTCAGTTGAAGTGGCAGTGGGCGGGACACATAGGCGGAAAGGTTCTCGAATGGCGACCGCGAACCGGACGACGTTCCGTGGGCAGGCCCCCTACAAGGTGGACCGACGATCTGGTCAAGGTCGCGGGAAGCCGCTGGATGCGGGCAGCGCAGGACCGATCGTTGTGGAGATCCTTGGGGGAGGCCTATGCCCAGCAGTGGGCGTCGTACGGCTGAAATGATGATGATGAAACGAAAATATAAAGTTTTAGAATTAAATCCCTTACGATGATGAAGCTTTTATTGAATTGGCTTTTCACAGGTACGATGAGAACGTTACTTTGACCGTTCGCCTTCCGTTCGAAAACGCACACGACATCAAGGCCAACCTCAACATCTTCATGCTGGAGACTGACAAGAACTACTTAGAGGCAAGTATTTAATTAATACATAAATGTACTAAAACCATATTTGGAATTATAAATAACGATGACAACTCTGCTTACCCAAGTGTTAAAATGAGACAAGAAAGCTGGATATTAGTAGGAGTTAAGCGATGCACTGTTTTAGCTGTTGAGCATCTTTTACTGTGGTCTACCTTAGAATGAGTGCCAAAAACTATAATATAATTTAAGCTCGAGCTCTAAGTAGAGGTTAACAGCAAGACGTTAGTTCCAACCGTATTGAGTACAAATAGTCATGGCCAATGCTCTTTATCCATTTACATAGAAGACTTGTTGCTCAATAGTGTAAATATAGGCTATTGAAATAGTAGCTATTGAGTTTTCTGCTAGTAAATTTTAAATAAGCATGTAACATTAACTCGTTTGTGCTCTTCCAACAGTTCACCATCACGCAAGCCGTCCAAGTGAATGCAGACGCATACAAGCTCGTGTCTACCGGCAGTGTAGGCACCAAGGACGGACAGGGCAAGGTCAAGGTTCTGATCCCGCACCAGGACCCCTTCGTGCTGGAGGGCAGCTACAAGGCTGACTTCGAAGGTACTGTCAACAAAACAGTCATGACTTTGTTACTGATTAAATTGATTATATCCAGTCTTGAAAAAATCAAATTTTGGAGAGGATATGTAAATGAAAGTGATTTACTTTATAACGATACCTAATTCACTGAAAAATATTGCAAACTATATCACACTGTAATACATCTGTTTCAAATTCATGCAATATAAGGACATGTGTTACGGATACTACTACCTAAAACAGAGATAACAAATTTTTACCTAGACACAGCACCAATATAAAATGTTCGGTAGGGGATCGACCCCACGACCCTTGGCTTAGAAAGCAGGGATATTAAGAACTAGCTTTCCGCCCGCGGCTTCGCCCGCGTGGACTACACGACGTTATCCCGCGGGAATGTGATATTTTTCCGGGATAAAAAGTAGCCTATCTCTCCAGGCTACCAAGTATCTGTGTCTAAAATTTCAGCCAAATCCGTTCAGCCGTTTTGGCGTGATTGAGTAACAAACATCTAAACATCCAAACATCCAAACATCTAAACTTTCACATTTATAATATTAGTAGGATATACGCCATTGGACATAATATGGTAATACTTAATGATAATCGAGAGCACATTGAGCATAACAGTTGCACTACTTACAAACGAATTGATAAGGTCAACAAGTAAGATTAGGTTTTATTTTCTCATAACTATAAAATATAATACTATACCCCCACAGGTGACAAGAAATTCGCAAGCGCTGAGCTGAAGTCCCAATACGGCAAGGGCAAGACAGCTACCATCGGCGCTGACGCCACCGTACAGAATAATGAATACCAATTGAACATCCGCAGTAACGTGCCGCAGAACGAGAAACTCAAAAAGTTGGAGCTTAGCGTGCTCACCAAGGTAATAATTCTGATCAATGGTACCACACAGATTTGGTTTTTTTAATAGACGATAGTGGTAGACAAGACAGTTATTTGTTTTTTTGTGTCACGAAATCATAACATCTTCTTCTTACAGTGTCTATAGCAAAACCTTTTATTTAATCAAAATTCTGCTACGCGTATTGCAGTATAGTTACACTATTACTGAAGATGGTTGACGTAGGCATTTTTTGCAGAATTAACTGCTTTTGAACAGCTATTCAAAAAAATTTTTTCTCGCAGAGACCATCCCCTGACACCGTCTCCTCAGTGGTGGTGGTGGACGCGGACGGCCGCGTCTATCGCTCCGAGTCGCTGGTGGTCTACTCGAAGGCCAACCCTGTGCTCGACCTTAAATACTCCAGCCCCAGCCAGCCACAACCCAGCAGGTAATTTACAGAACAATATCTAGTATTTATCAATAAAGCACACATTAACCTTTATCGTTTTAGAACATTGCATTATCTAGACACAGATTTGATTTAGCTTAAATTCTGCTACAAAAATTATAAAGCTTTTGATTTTGAAGTATGAGTATTTTGAAGAATGACACCAATCGCTCTACATGACACTTATTTCAAATTCTAATATAGTTTATAAAGTAAATGAATACAGTGACATCCAAATTTTATAAAAACAAGCACCTTTTTAAATACAATATTTATAAATTAAATCCAACTCAGTGATTAATTCGAACTTCTTTTCCTAGGTTCTTCTTGAAGGGCAACGGTCTGAGCTCATCCCAAGGCAAGGTCGAAATCAAGATCGAAAACATTCGCGATATTTCCATGGACGTCGTTAGCGAAGGCAACGTCCAAAAGGAGAACGTATACTTCAAGATCGCCGCCAACTCCGAGAAGTTTGGCTTGAAGAACTACAAGGTCGATATCTCCAGCAAGGACTCTGGCAATGGCAAGCGGTTAGAGTTCCACGCTGAGAATGACGGCAAGAACGTGTTGAGCGGAAGGTGAGAATACTTTTAATAAAATTTATACATGCAAACAATAGCCATCAGAAAACCAAACTCTTGATCTGATTATTTAGATTTTTGAAAATTTTAATGTGAATTTCGTTATTTCTTTGATTCTTTAGAAGCCAAAGTTAGTGAGATAAGATCCAAGTAAATTGCAGTTCTTTCGAATAGAAAAAAAATAATTGCGAAGGATCCTTTTTAGAAAACACTGTTTAGAAATATTCTTGGTTTGTATTCCAATCTGATAAGATATCCATCCACGTAAACGTTTATGCCTAATTTCATATCTCCCCTTGCAGTACCTCATTCATCAGCAAGCAAGAAGGTCCCAAGACAATTGTCGAGGGCTCCGGTTCCGTGAAGGTTCGCGACGAACAGAAATCTGCTAACTTCAAGTACATCCGCACCGTCCTCACTGAAGGCAATGAACAGGGCGTTGAGGTGAGTTTCAATAATTGTTTGATCTTATGAATTCTTATTTTCTTATCTTACTTAACAGGTGGAACTCAAATCCAATACACTTGGGATACACTTTTTTTCTGACATCGCCATCGACACTCATCCTAATAGAATTCAGAGTCAATATCTATTGACTCTGAATTCAAATGTTACAGTATTTAATGAAAGTTTATTATGAAAAACGAAATATATGTAATTTACTTCCGCATAAAACACCATAATATGCAAGATGCACCGCCCACCCGCACGCAAAAAATTGCACATGCACACCACGAAAATACCAGTGCACAATACCTGCATTTAGCAAGACAGCAATACACCTTGCAGCTTCACCAATTAGACTACTCTACACGTGTTTCGCCCCAACCCGGGGCATCCTCAGGAGATAGTTCGTGTAAACCAACACCAAAAGTTTATTATCTTCGTAATTCGTAATTCGTAAATTTTATTAAATTATTAAACATTAAATTTTAATATCTTATCTTTCATCAGACATTCCTGAACGTCGCCATCGGTGAACGCAGCTACGTGGCCGAGTCGCGCGTCACCAACGTGGAATACAAGACCTCGTACGTGTACTGCGAGGAGAAGAAGCAGTGTGCTAATGCTGAGCTGCATTCTAAACTTAACGTACAGAGTGAGTATCAACAATGTGCAGACGAACGGAATTTCATAACAGACATTGAAAATTTTAATTAGGTAAAAATTTAAATTTGTTGACATTGACCATTATAGTTTGAAGCTTTCACACTAATTATTAGCAAAATTCGTCGTGATTTATTTGGTTTGACTTTACGTACACTGACTCCTATGATACGTGGAGCATCCAAAATAAATTTAGAGCTCCAACTTGTTATTAGAAAAAAAAACAAAATATGCTATTTCTTCTTGCTAAATTAAATTGTAATTTCTGCAGTCAGCCTGTAAAAAACAACAGCACTACTTATTTATTTTATAAGCAATTTATATTTTGTTAATATTTTATACAAGAGTATTGATTCTATTAAAGTTTGCATTATTTTCCATTTTACATCTGAATTGCATTACAATAGTACCTATTGTAATGCAATTCAGATTCAGATTTCGCAAAGTGAATTCAAGCGAGCGGCTATGTTCACCATTTGTTATAATTTAAATTGTTAAATTGTATTGTTGAAAATTATTTTGAATTATATTATATTATTATTATTTATTAAACTATTTATTGAATTAATTGTTATATTATAATTTATAATAGATTATTGAAGAATTATTAAATTGTAATTTTTGAATAAATTGGATACTTAAATAATAATATCAAACAAATTATGAAATTAATATTAATATTAAGTTGTTTAAATTTATAGTTACTCTATTGTATTGGGTTAATCCTGTAATGATAGATGTAAGTGTGGAAATAAATAAATACTAAATACTAAATACTATTGGGGGAATAGAAAAATACTACTTTCGGAGAAGGCGACTTTAATATTATATCATCAACATAAACCACCTCTTTCTTTACCTTCCACCTGCCTTCAAATTTCCGTCATCCCGAAATCACAATCACCAGTATCTAAACACCAATTCTTTTCCCCTTAGAACCCGGTGTCGTACAGCACACAGTCAGCGTTATCTTCGACCTTCGCAAGCTAGGTATCGCCCCAGAGTTTGGATTGGAAGTCATGAGTGAGGCGGCTGAAGGAAAACTGCCGCAACACTCTCTGGACCTGCACGTCAACAAGGAGGACAAGAAGTACCACCTCCAGGTGTACAGCAAGCCTGTGCATGGACGTGAGTATATTTATTTATATGAGTAGATATTGAGTTGAGATAGGTACTTAATTTCAAAGACTAAAGTACTCGGTTGCGTCATATAGGTAGAATTTTATACCATCTTGGTAGCCTGCCTATCTGCTTAGATGCAATTTTTTAATTTCAATCAATTTTATCGAAATTAGAGAAATAAAGATCTAATGACGAAGAGAAATAAAAAATCCTCGGTTTATAAAATTCCAGATACTGCTTTATCAGACCAATTGTATTTAGTTGTTGGTACACAGTACCTATCCAGTTCTATGTTCACTTTTTCAGATAGCAAAATAGGTCCCATTAATTTACACTAGTGTAGTGGTGTGGACTAGTGGGTCTTATTTTAAAATACTACGTTTACATACAATAAAGCCACAATGACAAATTAATCTGCTTCTTCTAGGTTTCCCCGCCGGAATCAGTATCAGCCTGCCGACCCGCGTTCTCGCCTTAGAATCCGTCGTGTCCTACCCCACGGACAAGGCCATGCCCTTCCCCCTCAAGGGAGAGCTAGTCCTGCACCCGGACAAGAACAAGCCCAGTCTCAAGTCCGGAGCCAGGTTCCTTGTGGACGTCACTGGTACCGAGAAGGAGCACACCGCGTTTGCCGAATTTGGATTTAGCCACCCGAAATTGGGCAAGGTTTGTCAACAGTAATTTATCTGAGTTCCACGTCTCGAAACACCACTAGATGGGACGTCGGGAGCCCACTATTTAATCTAAGATTACCAGTTGGTTTGAATGTTGGAAAGTTAATTCATAGAAACCAAACAGTTTTATCCTTAGCAAAAGTTACAGATTTTTACTTATGGGATAAAACTTGCTAACATTTAAAGAGTGCTAATATATACAGTAGTTGCGCATATGGCTCAATCTATTAACAGTACACTTTGCATTGTGAAATATGAGCTTCACTTTCAGAATCGAATAACCCGACTTATAAGATTCAAAATAACATTTATATCACGATATTGTTATATACACAACAACTTTTAATGTATCTTAACTTTTATTACAGGAGGCTCTCTTCAAGGTTCGCGCTAAGCTGAACTCTCAAGACAAGAACGGTTTCAGATACGAATCTGGTGCATCGATCTCTCACCCCACTCTTGGCGTAAGAACTAGTTTTATTTAACCTTTTTGAATAGTTGATAGCTCATACTCAAAGATCACTTGATTTTCTTTCATTTAATTATTATAACGGTGAAGAGAGCTTTGCCTCTTCTTTCCATTTTTTGCGGTCTTGGAATAGAATAGAATAGAATAGAATATAGTTTATTGCCAATACTGTGTACATAGATATTGCTGATGATATTGCATAAAACAAAGTCACAACAGTATATCCATAACGGACATGCAAGATTAAAACAAAGAGACTTATACCTAATTAAAATTTAAAGAATACAAAACATTAATTAATATAACTATCTAGGTACCTACAGTATTATTTTTATCATAATATTCAGCCAGATTATAAAAGGGGTTTTGTAGTAACCAAGCCTTTAATTTAAATTTAAACATAGGTAAGTTTAAGGATTTAATGTCTGTAGGCAGATGATTAAATATTTTGATGCCGGAGTTAAAAGCACTTTTGTAGCACATTTGGTTGTTAGTCCTGGGCACACATATATCATATTTATATTTATCTCGGAGATTTGGACGACAAGACACTTTAGTTTTGAAGTATTCATTTGTATTTTGTTTGATAAATATTGAAATTTCTAATATATATATACAACATAAAGTTAGATAACCCTTTTCCTTAAAAATATTTCTTACTGTTTCTATGGAATATAAATTATAAATAATACGTAAACATTTCTTTTGTAAAATAAAAGTTGACTGTACATCTACAGAGTTTCCCCAGAATATGATACCATACGTTAGGAGCGGATAAACTTGGCCAAAATATGCAGCCCTAGCCACATCTATGGAAGTTGTTTCGGAAAGTATTGAAAGGGCATAGCAGCAACTAGATATCTTTTTATTAACTTTAGATATTTGAGACTTCCAATTTAAGTGGGCGTCAATATTTACCCCAAGAAAGTTTATTTCGTCAACTTCATCAATTTTTATGCTATCTTCTTCAATGTCTAATTTGTATGGATTTGATTTATAGTTCCTAAATTTAATAATTTTTGTTTTGGATAAATTTACATTAAGGTTAATTGAATTTAGCCACTGTATAGTCTTTTTTAATGTCTCATTAATACTATTTTCAAAATCATTTATACTATTGGATGAATTTGGGATAAAAATGGTTGCGTCATCAGCAAACATAACACACAAGTTTTCTGTGACATTTGGTAACTGATTTACGTATACTAAAAAAAGAAGGGGGCCAAGTATGCTTCCCTGAGGCAGACCTAATACAACTTGTTTTGACTGAGAATGGATTTCTTCAAAACTTTTTAAGTTTTTGTCAAAATGATCAATTACCGTAACTTGTTCTCTATTTTGTAAGTAGCTTTTAAAAAGATTTAAGGCTAATCCACGAACTCCTAAGTTGTCCAACATACGTAATAGAGAATCATACATAACGCAGTCAAACGCCTTGGACATATCAAGGAAGAGTCCAGCGCAAGGAGTTTTACTATTTAAGGAACCCCATATAGCCGTAAGGATCTTATAGATAGCGAGTGTGGTATTTTTCTTTTTTTGGAAGCTCGCTTTGGAAGCTATCAATCTCGATTCATACAATAATTGACTTGCCAGTCATTTTTGAATGAGTCTAGATAGTACCACCAATAACCAGAAGTTAAAGATTTTTGCCCTCTATTCTTTTATTCTTTTTTCTTTATTCAATTAATTATTTTCTAACTCCACAGGACCGCGAAAGCAAGGTGTTGGTGGAATTCAACCCAACTCACGTCAAGCTTTACGTAAGTATTTTTATGTAAATTCCACTTATAGTTTAAATAATATAACGTTGGTTCTTCTCATTAGCTCAAGTAGGTAGGTATGTAATATTGTTTAGCTTTATAGTTTCTCTTAATAATCCTAGTATTAACAAATATCAGATCACGTAACAACAGCGATCTACCCCCTTACTCTTGAACGAAATGCATTAGTATTACATTGAATTTATGACAAAAGTAAGGATAATTACAAGGTGATATGATTCACTTATTCAATGCTTGACATTAGTTCAATAATCTGCTATTGGAAGTCGTTTAGGCTCTGATACCGAGATAAAATACTTAAACACTAGTCTTACAGATAATAAAACCTTCTTTCTAAATTACATACTACCTATTTCTCGAAAAGCAAATTCAGTCTGAATAGACTACAATTACATACTTACAATTAGTAATAATCAAAACAAGTGACTAACAGACAACATTTCTTCCAGATCGTGACTCCCTTAGTAAAGGTGATTGACCTAGAAGGCACAGCAACCGTGAAGGAGGGTCTGCAGCAGGGAGACATCAAGTTCAGCCTGCTGGAAGGCAAGCCAGTCCAGGTGTCCGCCATCATCAAGGACTACCAGTACTACGAGTTCACCACAGGTTATAGCGGTGATTATTACTCAGACTTTGACCTTTATGGTTTAAGGTTTGATTAAGATAGGGCTTTTGATGAAAATCTTTGATGAGAATAAAACATTGCATAAATTGAAATATTCCCGATTATCTGTCATCATAAATGTTTAAAGGAATAGTTTTCGCCAATCCCAGCAGCGTAACAAATAAAAATGTGTGTCACAAACAACAAGTTTAATTTTCAAATAAGAATTACATTTGAGATGTACGTTCCCGATTTGCATCAATTGTAATTTCAAATTTAGTGATGCTGTACGTTCTATTCCTTCACTTCTAATCTAACCCACTATAGATTCAGTCAGTTTTAATTCGTAGTTCTTATGTAAATTGTATAAAATGAATAATCTTTCCAATGCACCGACAGAGGAATCCGGCCGCAAGCTCTCAGTCATCGGTCACATCGAGCCCGAGAAGCGTGTCGACATCAGCGCTGACATCATCCTCGGCGGAGACAAGAAGAACATCATCCACGGAGCCCTGTTCTTGCAGGATAATCTGGTCAAGAGCGACTATGGCATCTCTAAGGAGAACTTCAACTATTTCTTGGTGAGTTCTTAAAAACATTTGTCAGTGATTGTGGATTTTAATTAAATTAGATCTTTAGACAATTTAAAAACACAATCTTATAACTTTTGGAATACGTTATAAAATACTTGAATTAATAAATTTTTTCATAGTTGTTCTAATTTAAGAAGTTGAAATTTGAACGATACAAAATCTAATAGTTGTTACTATTTTTCTTCAACAGAATGCCCTGAAGAAGGACTTGGAAACCCTAGAAGGCCGCGTGAAGCAACTCGGAGAGAAGGCCAACCAGGACTTCAAGGCCGCGCTAAAGAGGGTCCAGCCTACTTACCAGAGACTGGAGAAGGCTTACAAGGAGGACATCCAGAAGATCTTCCAGGAAGTCTCCAACGACAAAGTGCTTAAGGAAATCTCGGAAACACTGTAAGTTTTAGATACGGATGACAATGATAAAAAATTTTTTTTTCAGTTGCAAGTAATATTACATTAGGTACCTAATAAAGTTATCATGAGAGTTAAAAAAAACAATAATATACTTATAAATTTATGAAATTATGTGGATTAAGCACCAATTTCTTACTACCACCGAACGAGTAGAAAATGTGGTTCTCGTACCATTTTAAAACTGTCAGGCCGTAGCTGAAAACTGTCAGTTTTTCATAGCTCGAACACCGGTGAAGCAGTATTTTTTATAGTACCCATGTCTCTTAAAGGTCGCATATCGTGAAATACATCGCAAAGATGATCGACGACGTCGTCCAAGCCACCTCACCAATGGTGGACAAGGTCAGGGACGCCATCGTGGAAACCGCCAAGAAAGTCGAGGAGCTGTACAAGAAACAGGTAACTATTTAAATATCTATAGAATCTATAAAAAGAAGTTTTTCATAAAAATGCCGTTGAAAAACTAATAAGATTTTAGTAAAAATTTCATTTTCATGACAAGCTTTTTTGCTGACTGTACTTTATTATTATTTTGTCATCTAAACCAAACCTTTATACAATATTTCAGCTCCATCTGACACTTGAAAGTGGGTCAAATTAAGTTTGCAAGATTTGTCCCCCACTAACTAATTAACTAACATGGCAAGTTGATAAAAAGCTTGTAAAAAGAACGCAACCAATTTGTAGACCATTCGAAAACTTAATTAAAGCTATATTGGTATCGGGATTGAGTATAAGCAATGAGAAAGTCATAAGTACAGCCAATATTGATTCTCTTAACCCGTGGAGCACTTGTTGATCTAACGGTAGAACCACCAATTTTTCATATTTTCATTCAAAAGGAATCGATTTATAAGTATTGGGCTTAACCCCCTCGATGAATGGATTTGTCATAGCCACTGTCACGTATGACCAATCCATTCCTCACCGTTTCTAAATAACAATATTGTTACCAACAGCTGGAAGGCCAGATCAAGCAGCTGTACGTGACTGTGGCAGCCATTATCAAGGAATACTTCGACGGGCTCCTAGATGTGGTCGCTCACTTCGCCGCCCTCGTGTCCGACTTCTTCGAGAAGCACAAGGCTGAATTACAGGAGCTCACCAACACCGTTGCTGAGATTTTCAAGGGTGAGTGATCAGATCAACCTACTCATATTTCTGTTATTACAGGTATCTACACTAATATTAATAAGAAGTTAAATGTTTGGGGCAATCACTACGGAACTGACTTTAAAAATTCTACCATCTATATTTCATCCCAATACTCCCACGGGAACGGTTACAACTCAGGTAAAACCGCAGGGATCAGCTAATAAAATCTAAAGAAGTGTTTAAATTATTTTGAGTTGTAACTCCACCATCATCTCCCTACCTTTACCAGTTCAACTTGTGAGAGGAAATTCTTTCTCTTTCTATCTCTTTCTATCTCGTTCTTCTTTGTCACCTATCATCTAAACATTATGTTCATGAAGTTCATATCTGCATCAGCATTTCATCCATCTTTTCTGTAAAACTTGCTAATCTAAAACATCTCCACAGACTTGACTCGCATCATAGTTGCTCAACTGAAGGAGTTCCGCACTAGGGCCAGTGCCTTCTTTGTGGAGATCACTCAACAGATCAAGGAACTGCCTATCTTCGAAATGATCAAGGAGAAAGTAAGTAACAGTATTCACGAAAAAAATAACGAGAAAAACCAGAGACTTGATTGCATCTCTGTCAGGTGATAGACCACTCCTAATAAAATTCAAAGAGTGCTTACATTTATAATTACAACCAAATATTAATTTTATGGTGAATAGTTTGTGTTTAGTGATCAACCGGTCAAAGAGCTGCGTCTAAATTAGTAAATACGCATTCTATCGCGATTGAGTTAAATTTTGACAGATAGACAGTACCTTAAAGTAAAAGCAAATAAGATCTAGAATAATTTCTTTGCGCGACCGCGATAGTAACGTTTGGACATCGACAAACTTACACTCGGGTACTGATTGTTGTTAAGAAAATCTTTTAAATTACGCTTTTAAATGGTTCCGTGGACTCAACTAAACTCACTCAATACAAATATCGTTTTCTCCCACAGTACGGTGAACTGGCGATACCAGACATGGTCTTGGAAGTGGTAGCTAAGATCCAGGAAGCTCTCCAGCAAATCCTTCCCACACAAGAGGCCAAGGACTTCAGCCAGGCGTTGTACAGATACCTTGAGAAGGTAAGAAGTTTCAATATCACTCTTTGACAAAAGCACACTATGAGCTATGACCGCTATAATACTAGATGTTGATTTACAGATATAAAGAACATTGATATACCATACCTCAATAGACAAAAATTGCAGTTGGTTACGTTTTTTATTGGACATTAATAACATGTTCTTATGTTGTTCTAGAAACGTCAACACGAGAAGGTTGATGAGAATGCTGAACTTCGCGTTTTGTACCAGAAACTCACTCGCGCTATCACCTCACTTGTACAGTTTGCGCGTTCACAACTCTCACAATATGGTGTACCCAGCTTTGCTACTGTCAATCCGGTATGTACCTACTTATATGGAAGGGTCGTCAATATAAATAGGCATTAAAAATAAATGATTTTCGGTTCCAAGAATTCAGCTCCACAAATATGTATTCCTGATGAACCGATTTAATTTAAATATTCAAATCAATACCTACAATCTACAAAACCTTAAAGATAAACAAAATACATTACTTTTCAATAAGTTTCCGAATATTCTGACGTCATTGTATGGTGCATATTCTAAGGAGTACAAAACGCGCAAATACATTGAGGGTACGATTTCAGCGTGCTCGATTTTGCAACACTAGCCGTTCGATTTTTAATGTCTCAAAATTTGTCATTTCTTGAAGAAGGTTTAAAAAATACTACCTCATAAAAAGTATTTAATTACATTTCCAAATATTACACATTTGTATAAATAAAACTATTATTTCCTCTTGCAGTTTGCTCTGTTCTCGTCGCCCGGCCAGTTCGGCTCCCTTCCCTCGTTCAGCAGCGCTCCGCCTTCATTCAGCTTGTTCAACCAGATCGCCAACGGAGACGTCGACGACCCTCTCGCTCTGTTCAACGCTTACAGGCCCAGGAGCCTCAACCCGCTTGAGGAGTTCCCGTCTAAACGTAAGTATTCCAGAAACCTTAAAAAAATATAAATGTTCAATTCCAATAAGTTCTCCACAAATAATAATATAAGAAGTTCAGTGACTTAAATCGTATTTCCATTGAATAGTAATTAATGGTATCTATTGCTATTGGTATAAATATTTCCAAATTGACCATCTCGCAGTTGGTTTTAGAAGTTTTAAAGGAACTTCTTGGTAACTACTATACCTATTGTTAGATTAAAATTTTATATATTTCGGGTGTACAATTTATTAAGTGTATTTTTTTTCTGTAAATAAATACTACCTACTTCTGTAACTGCCACTACATAGATGACATATACTTACTCTAACCTCTCCATCTTTCAACATAATTCGAAAATTAACATCTTCCTCCTTTCCCCAGTCCGCGCTGTGGTCGTAAACGGCCAGCACATCTTCACGTTCGATGGCCGCCACCTCACATTCCCGGGCACTTGCCGCTACATCCTCGCTCACGATTACGTCGACCGCAACTTTACGCTCGCCGTGCAACTTGCGGCTGGTGTGCCTAAGGCCTTCATCTTGGTTGACAAGAGCGGAAAGACTGTTGAGCTCAAGGACAATGGACAGGTGAGTTATGAGATAATATGGCAAGTGACGCACACTTTTTTATACACAATGAGGTACCGCTTAGCCTTCATCTTCCCTGATAATACAGGGTTCACTTCTGCCTTTCAATTTGGATGAAGCAACCAAATTGAACAATGTAAACGTAAAACGTAAATTGTTCAATGTCAATGTGCGCCTATATTTCTGCGCCTTTCAACCAAAGTGAATCAATTTGGTTGAACCCTGTAATATTAGCTTAAGCGCTGATAAGGCTGAAGGCGAGGCGGAATCGCGCTACTAGTACCCATATAAAATCTTGGATCAAAGTAAATAAATATGCTACCGTAGTTAGGTGCAAGGAATATTACTTTCTGAATAATTTGTGAACCTGATATTTATGAAATATTTACTGAAAAATAAATTTTGAAATAAGTAATCGGTATATCGGAAGAGGAAATGAATTGAATTGAATTGAATTGAATTGAATATCAAAAAATTATGACAATATTAATAGAAGTACAAAAACAAAGTATCGCAGAGATTTGGTTTTGATATTCGATACGCTTTCCTAAACGAAAAAACTAAATGGAATCCATCATTTGTCTTCAGGTGATCGTCGATGGCCAAGCGCACGGCTTCCCCGTGGTCAGCAAGGACCTTGTCGCATTCAAGGACACCAACGGACTCATCGGATTCGGATCCATCAGGAACATCATGGTCAGATGTACTTCCACCAAGTTCGAGGTAAGTTTTGTTAACGATAATAATATTGTTTATAATAGAATAGGCTAGGTTAGACGTAGGATTTTTTTTTTATCCCGCAATTGCACGGGAACAAAGCCCCGGGTGCTATTTATTTTTATAATTACTTTGTTTTCAAGTACAACATTTTTGCAATTAAAAATTGAGAAAGCATTGATTTGATTGATTGATTGATTGGACGGCGGTTATGTCGGACTCACCTAGCCACATCCTGATCAACAAGAGAAGGAAACGATGGGGGGTCAGAAATGGGGAATGGAATATCCACTAAGCCCCTCACTACTTGTTCTCTCCGCCGTCAGTTAGGTCACAATGTAGTGTAGAGATCCGGATGTGACATAACAATAACATACTACGTCTCATGGTAGATTTTCTTGCGACTATCAACAATTTTATGAAACATAATTGTGTTTAGATTTTTTGTCTTGACTGATAGTAACTAAATCCGCGATCTGTTTTAGGCTTGCTATATCGAAGTGTCTGGCTTCTACCTGGGCAAACTGCGCGGTCTTCTCGGAGACGGCAACAACGAGCCGTTCGATGACTTCAGGCTACCCAACGGAAAGGTATGTTTTTAAACAACCGCTAGTAGTTGTCTCATATAATTATTGTCATAAAATCATTTTGGTAAATTCATATTTTAATTTTAAAAAATCATTTGATAAAATATGGTTTGATAATAGCATTATTAAAAACCTGTCCTAAAATTCTTAACCATTTCTTATTTTGATTCTACTTTCGTAGGTTTTATTGTTTTGTGAAATTTTCAAAAGGTAACTTAGGACTAGATAACATAGAATTAACATGGACTAGCAGTCTAGCGATACAACGTGGCTTTGACTTGCAACTTCGTTTTCGTTTCCTACACGTGCTAAATCTGTCAAATCAAATTCTCACAGATCAGCACATCGGAGCTCGCTCTCTGATGTGCTGACCTGTGAGAACATTGAGCTAGCAGTTAACATGGACTAGCAGTCTAGCGATGACCACGTGGCTTTTACTTGCAACTTCCTACACGTGCTAATGATATCAATGTTCTCACAGATCAGCACATCAGAGGGCGAGTTCAGCAATGCGTACAGGCTAGCGTCCAGCTGCCCAGTAGTGAAGCTTCCAGAACACTCGGCGCACCAGATGCACGGCGCCATGCCGGCTGCCTGCGAGCAGGTGTTCGGCAGCACGTCGCCGCTAAGACCGCTCTCTTACTTCCTTGACGCCAGGCCTTTCAGGTAAGAACGACTTATGTACGGTAAAAACTAAACTATGGTTACAAAATCTGGTTGGTGATATATCCAAATCAGATACTTCAAATTTCAGAATGTCGGTCTAACTAAAATTCTTACTTGTAGTACAACAGCAGAACAAGCTTAAGACAGTATTCAGTTAGTCAGATAATATCTTGGTAACTCGATTTAGTTTGGTCAGTTGTCTCGAGAAAATCGATTCAGGTCTTCTTCTTCTTAGCGTTTCGATGGCAAACACTATATTGTTGCAGTCCAGAATTTGGCCACGTTCACGGCACTATCCGTGGCACGCATTAAATCCTCCCGCGTGCAGGTTTCAGGGCATGCGGGGCACGATATAAGATGGGACATCGTTTGAGTGTCACCACAAATACAATCCATATTAGAGCCATCCGAGAGTCCCCATCGGAACATGTTGTCTTTGCTCCGGCCGACCTGAGTCCGAAGCCTATTTAAAGACTTCCATATCGGCCAAGACAATCCATGTCCAGGAGGGAGACTCTCGGAAAGTGGAACGTAGTAAGCCTTCCCGTAGAGCGTCGCCTTTGCTCGGGCCCTCCCCGTGAGTAGCGGCATATGCCGCGAAACCAATTACTACACCACGATGGTAAACACATCAATCGATTCAGGTGTCGTCTTTATGGCCACGCAGCCGGACATTGCACCAAATTAGGTGATTTGATCAAACGTCGACATTGTCGCGGGCAACCACTTGTTTAAATCTTTCTAAAAATGGGGCTTGATGGGCGCCGTCGTGGGTTCGAGTCTCAACGGAGCTACTTGTGAGAGGGGTTTTTCTAATACATTTGTATTACATTTTCAATTTCAAAAATAGAATTGTGAATGCAAATAAAAAGGAAAAATAATTTGATTTATCATTCCATAACTACAACCTTCACCATTTTCCGACAGACAAGCCTGCATCCACGCGGCTACTGGCGAGGCTGCGCACGCGAAGGCCCAAGCGTGCGACCTCGCCCGCGGGTACGTCGCTCTCGCCGTCAGCGGTTTGCTGCCGGCGTTCGTACCGCCCATCTGCGTGCAGTGCACGGACGCTGACAAACCGCGCAGCGTCGGAGACACTTATGAACTGAAGTTGCCTAACAAGCAAGCCGATATCGTCGTGGTTGTCGAGACTACTGTTGTAAGTACACTTATTGTGTGATGTAAAAACATCATAATTTGCATATAAAAAAAAATGTTATATGGATTAGATTTTAAAAAAAGATAAACTATTACAATATTGAAGGGATAAGTGAAAACGAAATACTTATTGTGTTCGTCTATTCGTTGTATTGAGACAAAGAATAAAAGAGACGTCCACAAATCAGATGACCTTTACACATTAATTGAAGGAAACCGGAATGTAATTAAAAAAATCAATAAAAAAAGTAGATAACATGAGGTTGCAAAAAAGTACAATTTAACTGTCATTCCATAATCGCAACTACAATTAAAACTTTGATTATGTTATGTTACGCTTCATAAAACTAGTTCACCAAATAACTAGTCTGTCACCCACTTGCAGGAAGCTCCATTAAAGTTAATGCTTCATTAAGTCTATTGCTGTCACTTTTCGTTGTCAAGAAATAAAAAGTGACAGCAATAGATTTAATGAAGCTTTAACTTTAATGGAGCTTCCTGCAATTGGGTGTATATTGACCGGAATTTAACTTACCTAGATGATATCGTAATACAATCCCCAGAAGTTTATTTACTTAGATGATATTTTAATCTTATTGTTATAATTATGATCAGCCCACCGAAGCCGCCTTCAAGAGTCTGGTAGTGCCCCTAGTGTCGCAGTTGGTGGACAACCTGAAGAGCAAGAAGATCGCCGACATCAAGGTGTACCTCGTCGGCGTCACCTCCTCCGCTCCCTACCCACTCGTTTACGATACTGACTGTAAGTGACGTTGATTGATTATACTTCTATCTATTTATTACGTTTGTGGCGACATCTAGACTACCCGCACATATAAGCGCGGCTGAATAGTACAGTGCCACAAACTTTTCTGTTCCGGTGGTCAAAATGTGAAAATAGCGTGTTATTTTTAATGTCATTCTGCTGTCAAGTTGATGTCCAACCATAGCGATGCTGGCGGCTGAAGGTCTTAGAAGTCAGGGCCGGGTAAATTGCAATAAAAAAAAGAAAAACGTACGTAGCGCCACTGTCACCGGAACAGAAAAGGTTGTGGCACTGTACGGAGAATTTTCATCGCACCCGCGAAGTTAATTCACTAAGTTCGCATAGGTATATAGAACTTCCGACTAACATCTATCGGACAGTTGTCCCCGGGCTAACAACATCCTATCCCGGAAGGAAGACACAATATCAGTCTTCCTTTAAAAGTTGCGCCATCCCTACAGTTTGTTTGGTTAAATTGGGTTGTGGTAAACTAATCCAAAAATACAGGTGCCATTGTTTTAATTAGATACATCTTTCACTATAAATGCAAAAATAATCGTAACATTAGGCAGGCATTATTATATTACGTTAACACAAAATATCAAAAGGTTAGTTTTGTTATTTAAATTTTTATTTTTTTGCATTCACAAATCACAATGCAATTTTTATCATAGAAAAATGGAAAATAAAGTATTCAGAAAAAATCGACCCGTCTCACAACCAGCTCCGATGGAACTCGAATCGACCCGTCTCACAACCAGCTCCGATGGAACTCGAACCCACGACCTTTCGCTACCCGGGCGACTGCTCTAACGACTCCGTAGCTCAGTGGTTAGTTTTGCTTTAGTCTTCATACAAGAATACCATTTGATGTATTTATCATTTACAGTGAAACTGAAAAACGCGAAGGTACAGTTCACCGACCAGACCCGTTACCAGTGGTTGCCACGGATCAAGTTTGGCTGCGAACAGGCCGACAACGCCTACAAGACCGTGGCTAGCTTGGTGGACACTCTCAGAGACACGCTCCGTAAGTTCTTGTGACTAATAACATTCAGTAAACTCCACGTATTTTTGCTGCTTAAGGTGTATCGATGAGCTCAGTGGCGCCGCCAATGGAAATAAATCAAGTGCATTTTATTAAATGCTTGGATTAAAAGTTTCGGTTATTTCGCGCAAATAGAAGAGCAAAATGCAATTTTTAATTGTTTTTTCATGGCCTCAAATATGAGCACCAAGTTATGGATCTCGATATTGCCAAATGTGGCCACTTTTGGCACTATTGAGATTCACGACTTATTGCGTAAGTTTGTGTTCTCAAAAGTATATTTATAAAATGCATTCCACTCTTTCACCTGCGCGAAATAACCGAAACTTTTAATCCAAGCCTTTAATAAAATGCAATTGATTTATTTCCATTGGCGGCGCCACTGAGCTCATCGATACACCTTAAGTTAAATATCATAGCCATGATATAGATACAAATGTTCATAATAAAAAGCGATTGTCCTAGAAGAGAATCGGAACCACGATCCTGAATCCTGGCTCAGCTCGCATGATCAGTATCATTACAGTACTAATTACGCTATTGACGACCCATTTGGCGCAGGGGTAGGATACCTGCCTTCTGCGCCAGAGGTCTCGGGTTCGATTCCCGAACAAGACAAATATTTGTGTGCATGAACATGTCTATTTGTCTTGGTCTGGGTGTTTTCTATGTATATTAAGTATGTATTTACAAACAAAAGTATTTATTTATCCGTTATCAAGTTTTCCATGACACAGTTTCTCAATGAAATTAACATTGTAAAAAGTTATTTATTTTATTATTTATTTATTGCTATTCTTGTCGACAAAATTATAACAAGTGGCCAGCGTCCAATAACTTTATCAGCTGCTGTAAGTTATCTCTGCCTACCATAAGAAAAGCGTAATGGGGTGCTTACACGAGCAACTAAAATTCGCAATTCATGCCAGTCCCCACCAAATATGACGTCACGACCACATCAAGCAATTATGGGCGATGAAAAAAATCAAAATGTAGCAACCTGTTGCTAAGATACGGCCAAACAATACCATGAAATATGGAGCAACATCGCTCCACTTCATTGCTCCAGATTGATCCATTACAGTTTCCAGGCAATTGTTGCCAAGACAATTGCTCGTGTGCGCAATCTATAATGGCGATATTACACGGTTCACTTCTGCCTTTCAATTTGGTTGAAGCAACCAAATTGAACAATGTTAACCTAAAAGTGAATCATCCAATGGCAATGTTCAATCATTCAAACATTCAATCGCGTTTAAAGAATTTGAGCTTGCTCAATATTTTCACTTTTGCGTTCAACGTTTACTGCAATTGAACAAAAGCTGAACGTGTAAACATAAGAATTGAATGATTCACTAGATGTTCATTTTTATGTGCTACCTGATTGGTAGAAATTTTCAAGCAAAGCGAATTGATTGGTTGTCTTTATAATGAAGATAGTTGACTTTTAAGATACGTGTAAACAGCAGTGTTTTCAGTTCTGCGCCTTTCAACCAAAGTGAATCAAATTGGTTGAACCGTGTAATATCGGCATAATCATCTGCTCGTATTTTTTGATTTTGTTTGATTGACCCTCACAATATTTTTTTTATGTCGGTGATTACTTGCAGAACTCACCAACATCGACGCTGGCTACTACTCTCTTGCGGCGCTGCCGCTGCGGCCCGGTGCCGTCAAGCACACCATCTACACCGTTGGCGAACATTGCATGGAAAAGAACTTCCTGGTAAGTTCAACTTAGTTAGTTATCTACCTTGTTATTGTATTAATGATACAAGTCACGCTGCATCGGTAAAAGTTCGATTCTTAAGTAAAATATCATCATGCAATACGATTATGATGGGTGATCAAAAGTAATCAAACTTATTACGAACAACTTAAAATTTTTACCATGTTTTGATTGGTTGTCGAGTCCCCGATATTTCGGCGCAGTTGCACACGCCATGAAAACGGAGTAACTGAAGAAAGTTAATGCGGGTTAGATGTTAGGAGCAGACAAATCTGTCTGACCTCTTTCTTGTTCGTTTTCTACGCTCGATGCGGGCATCGTGGTACGGGTACCACTGCTTTCGTTCGCTTACTCAACTCGAAGTTGTACACAATTTTCACGACACACCAAACTCACAGTATCACTACGCGGAACGACACTTTGTTGTTTATTGTGGTTTTTGCACAAATGAATGGTACCAATCAAAACATGGTAAAAATCACGTTTTTCGTAATATTTACAGTTAATGACCTTGAAAGTTTAAAAAGTTAATCTAACTTATACTATGCTCATGTTTTAATTTGACGATTCTGTACAAGTCGTCAAATGGGGTGAAAAATCTTGTACATGACGAGTTTCTTGACAGTCATTATTAGCATTAGAAGGACAATGAAATGAAAATGAAATCTTTTTCAGTTGGAAGCCATCCAGGAACTAGCATACAGCACCTACCTGGAAGGGAACGCGCACACCGAGTCTATCGTGGCCATCACGCCCGGCCTCAAGGTCGGAGGTGGCAAGAACCCCGCTCAACTTGTCGGTAAGTTTATGTGGATGATTTCATCGTTTTTACATTTGACTTAGATGCTCGAACAAGTTTCATAGTACAAAAATATTTGGATACGAATTTGAACAAATGATTTTCCGTCCTATACGGTCACCACATTCCACCCTACGATGTTTCGCTTACGTCGACGCACAGAAATACATCAAGGAAGAATCATGGTGACTCCGATCGCCAAATCACTCCCAAAACGTTATTAAGAAAAGCTCTTAATTTTAACTTGCTGACTGACTGTAGGTTTCAAATTAGATTTCTGGCGTATAAAATAGACGTAAACTTTGGAGCTCCTCTTTAAACAACTTATTATTTTATGGGTAGTGTTGTAAGTACTTTGCTTATTTATCCGGGACACCTGAATAATATATATGGGAGTGTTTCAAATTAGATATAAAATATAAGTTAAAAATTGATTATTTTTGAATGCATGCAACAACATAATATTATTGTGAATAGGTTTTTGTAAAATGCTGACTACACTATTGAATTAGGAACTTTCCTTGTAATGATAGATGTAATGTGTAAACTAAATAAAATAAAAAAAAGTTGTAGTATTCTCACTTTTAAACTTCTATAATGCTAAAGCTTTTTCTTCACCAGGCTTTTCGGAACACGCTGTGTTATTCTTGGGTGACAGGAAACTCGGCAAGGACTCGGAAACGATACGCTCCACACTTGAACTCGCAGGCGATTATTGCGTCGATATGGTTGAAGCGGTAAGTTATTTACTAATTATCTCACTGTGGTAAAAAATAAGAGTTTTTATATCTACAGCGCAGCGGTGGAACTTAAAAAAACCTATAAAATATGACTGTATTATTTTAATGATGGAGATAGTTTAAATCTCAAACATAACATCAAGACACGACTAAAGGTTGTTTAACGGCTTCTATCTCAATACATCTATAATAAACATAAGCGTATTTTCTCAATATTTGTATCCTTATCATCAGCCATGCTTTCATTATGGATGGATAAGACAAATGGACCACGACCTCACACACTGGCTCAATGTGGATTGATGGGTATTTACGACAGCAAACGTATTTACCATTTTTACAAGCTTTTTATTAACTTGCCATGTTAGTTAATTAGTGGGGGACAAATCTTGCAAGCTTAATTTGACCCACTTCCCAGTGTCCGATGAAGCTGAAAATTTGTGTACTGGTTTGGTTTAGATGACAATACAATATTTAAGTACAGTCAGCAAAAAAGCTGGTCATGAAAATGAAATTTTTACTAAAAACTTATTGTAACACCATTGTTATTTTGGTATAATGATGTCATTTTTCCAGTCCTATTCATATTTTTTTTTAATTGCCAGGTCGGTGGTTACGTGTTCTCCTCCACCAACTTCGCGGGCCTGAAGGCTCCCGAGCAGAAGCAGTACATCCAGATGGCAGCGAACGCGGTGACGCAGTCCATGCTGCGGTACTCGCGCGTGCAGGAGTGCACGTGTGCGTACGCGAATCCCTTCCAAGTGCGCTCGCATTGCGTTAACAAGGAGAAGAAGGAAGTTGTAAGTATTAAGGTGTATCGATGAGCTCAGTGGCGCCGCTAATGGAAATAAATCTATTGCATTTTATTAAAGGCTTGGATTAAAAGTTTCTGTTATTTTGCGCAGGTGAAAGAGTGGAATGCATTTTATAAATAAACTTTTGAGAACTCAAACTTACGCAATAAGTCGTGAATCTCATATAGTGCCAAAAGTAGCCACATTTGGCAAAATCGAGATCCATAACTTCGTGCTAATATTTGAGGCCATGAAAAAACAATTAAAAATTATATTTTGCTCTTCTATTTGCGCGAAATAACCGAAACTTTTATTCTAAGCCCTTGATAAATCGTAAATGATTTATTTCCATTGGTGGCGCTACTGAGCTCATCGAACCACCTTAAGGAGCGCGCACATTATGCCGGGGCGCAGCGATGCAGGCCGTAGCGCATCGCATTGACGGATTTTGAGTACAACCAAATTCAAACATCCAATTTCTTCTACTACCTGCCGGTTATACCCGTCCCTCTCACACTCCGGGCATGACAGAATCGAGTGAAAGGGACGGGTATAATTTGTAGGTGTCATGTTATCTGACCGAATAGTACGAGAAAAATCCGCTTGCTATAGCACACTGTGTCGGGGCGCAGCGGGGCGGGGCGGGCCGCATCGCATCGCACGCACGCAACAAAATCCGCGGCGGATTATGCGGCCCGCTGCGCCCCGGCATAGTGTGCGATAGTTCATATAAAATACATACGAGCGATTTGGACGGATTTTTGCGCTGCGGCCCGGCCCGCTGCGCCCCGACATAATGTGCGCGAACCTTTTAACCTCATTTTCGTGTGATGAAGTGGCGTTTGACCTCTAACCATTTTAATGACAGCATGTGGTCTCTATTAATTCTAATTTTGAAAATATTCTATGAATTTCTCGAAACATTCATGTATTCTTCAAGGAAAATTTAAGAAAGTGTAAGAGGATTCTTGACTCTTTTTTGAAGTGAAGTGACTTGCTTGAGGATGTAATCAATACTTGTAGCATGGACAGACTCTAGAGAGGATTAGACTCATTAAAAAAATGACAATTCTATGTAGACACAACTTTTATCTGGATCGTCGTGGCTCGCATATTGGTCACTACTCTGTCCGATGTATAGAAATAGGTAACGATTTAAAACACTTAAATCTCCCATAACAAACTACTCTATTCATATTAAAATAACACTAACCTTTCCTTTTCTTGTTCGCAGGCACGCAGAAGGAAGTAAGAACAATCTAAAAACAAACAGCTCACCTGTGATCAATGTGCCATCAAGCAACCTAACCAAATCAAACAGTCCCTTTTCATCGACTTCATCCCTTGCAGAAACAACTTCTTATATAAGTCGAGTAATACTCAAAAGCTTTACCAAATGGGACCTTATAACAAAACGGTTAGGTTTACTTTCTATTGCCGCTAAAGATACGGCAAGTCCAGTCTCTTTTCACTTACCTAGCTTTTGTATCATACGCATAATTGTTATTATTATTTATATCCGATCATCTGAGATCACGAATTTGTATTAGAATAAAGAATATGTTATTTATTTGACTCTTTTAATTTGTAACGCCCATTTTGTTCTAAAATTATTATTCTTAGCTATATAAATAGCAAGATAAAAGAAAAAATAAAGCGTGTGACTCTTGACACTCATCGCGAGACTCTTATACTCGAAATATGATTCTAGACTCTCGACACGTGTCTTGACACTTAATTCGTGATTCTAGACACTCGTCACGAGGCTCTTGACACTTAAGCATGACTCTCGATACTCATCAAGAGACTTTTGATACTCGTCACGAGGCTCTTGACACTCGTCACGAGAATTTTGTCACTCGTCACGAGGCTCTGGCATTCAACACTGAACAAGAGTGACTCTTGTTACGTGATTCTTAGCACTGGTCACGTGACTTTTGTTACTGGACATACGACAAGCGACACTCGACTACTTGCACTCTATAGTTGGCACACGTCAATTGACACTTGAGATTTAACACTCGTCACAAGTGACGAGGAATTCCTTCAGTGTAGTGTCAAGACACTACACTGAAGGAATTCCTTAGGGTGCGTTTCTACATAAGCTGAGCTATGCGGTACTTTACGGAGCCGAGGGGTGTTTCCATGTGAAAGTTTAACTGACACCACCGCCACCACCGGACACCGCTACCACCGGACACCGTCTGTTTCCCTATATAACACTCAGGAAAAATCTATCTGTCTGTTATATTATTATGTTCGAGTCTAACTGCCGCACTCAGAGACGTCAGTTAAATTTAATTGGTATTAAATTATCATTCATACTTTATTCAATACTGGACATAAAAATAGAGAGATTTAATTATCAAATAAAGTTAATTGGCGTCTCTGAGTGCGGCAGTAAGCCGCTTAATAAATGTTGATGTTCAATGGAGACCTCGAAGAAGGATACTGATCACTTTTTGTTGCGGAAATTTGAACGCATACAAACTCGCGGGTGTCCGCTAGTTCATAATATTTGTATGGATGGATTTAAATAAAAACAACAAACGACAAAGTAAATAAATTTATTTTTGTATAAAAATATAATCTTTTATAATATAAAATATTCGACTTTGGCTTAGGGTAATAAAGATAACTTAACGCGAGTTTCAGTAGTAAGACTTGCGCACCCATCTCATACGTGAACCTCCACGCTGCGACATTATCTTGACGGACGCACTAGCCGCTGCGTTCACTGCTTCTTGGACCTACAAGAACAACCAACATCGATTATTAAAGCAAGATTTTTCAAGAAACCTTTTAGCTTTTACATAAAATTTTAATAAAATTAGTACAAAGATTTTAAGGGATGACAGGACAGTGTCCATCAATACGAAAAAAGGACATTTTTCATTTTCGGCTAGGACATTGTACACTATTCGTACTAATAGTAAAAAATATAGTGAAGTCAAATAAAATATTAAAATTCTCGTTGTCTTACTGGATAAATGGTACAAAAATAAACTTTGAAATAAAAACTCTTTGCCATCCATGGTCACACTGGCAACCATATTTAAATCACACAAAGAAATTAAGAGTAAATTTACTTACACTTAACATAAGATTTTGAGCATTGCCGACCAACATGTTCATGTCCTCTTGGTCCTCTTTTAGACCTGTAAAAAAGTAAATAAATAATCAACTCACCTTGATAGATATAAAATTTCTATTCAAAGAATAATTTTAACTGATATTATCCGAGCCAGTATGATGAAAAATTTGTAATAGGTACCTTGGTGTCCAAGTGATCCTTTGACTGTAGCTAACATCTTCAGTTGCCCACTGATTGTCGGAATCCTCTCACATATTTGAAGTAAGTTCTGAAACAGCCATATAAAAGATACATTTAGTGAAATATTGTAATGAATACAGTGGTAAGTTTTTTGGTCTGTTTAATTTGAATCTATATATATAAAAATGAATCCCTATTTCCCTTGGTCACGACATCACGCGTGAACGGCTGAACCGATTTGGCTAATTTTGGTCTTGAAATGTTCGTGGAAGTCCAAGGATGGTTTTAGCGGTGAGAAAATAGGGGAAGGAGGGGTAAGTAGGGGTAGAGTAGAAGTAGGGTAGGGGTAGGGTAGGGTAGGGTAGGGTAGGGGTAGGGTAGGGGTGGGGTAGGGGTAGGGTAGGGGTAGGGTAGGGGTAGGGTAGGGGTAGGGGTAGGGTAGGGGTAGGGTAGGGGTAGGGTAGGGGTAGGGTAGGGGTGGGGTAGGGGTAGGGTAGTGGTAGGGTTGGGGTAGGGTAGTGGTAGGGTAGAGGTAGGGTAGGGGTAGGGTATGGGGTAGAGTACGGGTGGGTAGGGTGGAGTAGGGGGTAGGGCCACGGGAACGAAGTCGCGCTGGGTCAGCTAGTAATATATAAAGGTAAATCTTCTTCTTCTTTGCGTGTCAGTGGTTCATTCCATTTCTATATTTTGGCGGACCAGTAGTTAGCGACCGTTATTGCCAACTCATTGCCCTCAATTAGGTCATCCATGGTACAAAAGTTTGGGCACAGTGGGTTAATGAAACTATTGGAATTTGAAGTATTAGACAAAATTTACCCGTCTCACAACTAGCTCCGATAGGCCTCGAAACTGGGGTGTAAGGTCGTGGGTCCAAGTCCCATCGGAGTCATATTTTACCTTCTCTAGGAAACATGTACCATTGCATACCAAGTACTTCATTTTCGGTGATAAAAATTGCATTGTGATTGCAAAAAGTTTTACGTACCGTCTTGATTCTCACATCGCTGCACTCGTTAGCGAGTTTGCGCGCTAGTTCTGCTACTTCTCGGGATTCGTTCACAATTGCCTTGGCCGTTACGATCACGTCGCGTTTGCGGTCTAAGGAGAAGAAATCGCAATAATATTATCAATTAGCAGATTTATGGACAGCATTTAAACCGATTGGTTATACTGTCCTATACTCTTACCAACTAAGCTACTGAAAGGTCTATGTGGCTCGTCTTTTCCATTTCTTTAATGCCTGATTATTATTATTATTACCAACACAAGCATAAAAAATACCACGTGAGGTTTACCACGTTTCATGTGAAAAAGGTGGTGACGCGTGGTGCTCCACGAAAAATAATAGATTTATGTCATTCAGATGTTCGAAGGCAAAAGTGTGAAGAAATAATGAATATAAGTAGGTACTGAGGAACTTTCTACAATGTTTCGATTCTTGAGGAACAAGGTTGCTAAAGAATAAAAAAGACATTAGGGCTTTTCATTATTATATCACCAGTAAAATAGAAAGAAAATGTATGAGGTGGACATTAGCATGGCCCGCTATTATTTCTCGGCTGCTTGCGCTCCTACGCAACGAGTGAGATAGAAGATGGCTTTGACATTAGCGATTGAAATGTCACATGTCCGCTAATGTCAATCCCATACATTTCCTTTGACATATGAAAAAAAACAGTTTGAATTACCGGTGTGCATGTAGTCGGACAGCTTGGCCATGAGTACGGCCATGCGCTTGGCGACGGCCACGATCTCGTTATCCTTTGCCGACCACGATCGGATCGCCGCGTGTAAGTCGTACGCTGCCGCCTGTACATAAATAGTATAGTATAGTCACAGTGTATCTATACTAATATTATAAAGAGGTAAGATTTAATTGTTTGTTTGTTTGCATCGAATCGGCTCCTAAACTACTGGACCGATTTAGAAAATTCTTTGACCATTAGAAAGGTACATTCTTCCCAAGTGACATAAGGTATATTTTATCCCGATATTCCCACGGGAACGGGTACCCCGCGGGCAAAACCGTGAGGATCCACTAGTTTATTACTAAATTGAAAAATAATAGAACGATACGGAAATACTGTTAACTGTTAACTAAAACATTTATAGCTTATTTTCAAAGAGAAAACTAAATTATCAAGTAAATTGTGGCCACTTACGAATATCGGCTCATCAGTTGTTTGTTGCTTCTTGAATATCATTTCTCCTCCCAGAACAGACTCTACCTCTCCAGTAGTTCGTAAGATCTAGGAAAAAAGTAATTAAATAGCATTAATAGACATGCATTAAATGATACACGTGAGCAACATTGAATGCTCTCGATATGGATTAGGCATATCACCAAATTTCAATGCATGCAATATTTTAGAAAACTGACCTCAGCGGTCGTGACTTTCCAGTCAGGAATGCGACTTGGTCTAGCATTCGGTCCAGGAACAACCGCCTTGAGTCTTTCTTTGGCTTCCTTCAAAGCTTTTTGTAATTCTGGATCTTTTCTCACATCACTGGATGACATGCTGACTGTTATGACGCGATTCGCCAACCTAGAAAAAACAAAAGTTAGTAAGTGTTTTTGTGTGATTTGAACTAAGGGTCATTGACACTATTTTTTTAATATTACTTACTTAGTGATTGCAGTAGAAGCATAAGCACACTTTTGTGGATCATTATCGTTGGTTGTGTCTTCTCTCAGCCTCTGCATGGTTTCACCTATTGGTAGCAAAATTTTAAGTTGACATTCATTGTAATTAATGACACTAAAATTCACTATGTTGTTGTTAAAGACCTTAAGCCCAAATATAACGTGTTCAATCATAAGTAATGTTTGCAAGTGTGTAGTGTATACTACATAATTATACATACATACACGCGAGCAAGTAGGTCTGCATAATAAATTATACCTTTCTAAAAAAATTGCTAATATTTATATTGATGATATTTTTACACGCAGTTTTATTTAAATGTAACATAGCGATATTTTGGTTTTCTATGGATTTTTATCCAACAACGTCTCAGCATCTTTCAAGGGGCCGTGCGTAGTCACGGACCTCCATAAAAACACAAACAAACAAAACGCTATGAGTGTGTACATAAAACTGCGTGAAGTTATCCGTAAAAAGTATTTTTCTTCAATGAAAAGTTCACGCAGAAATCTAAGATGTGCTTATGAAATTTTAATAATTACCTGCAGTTTGCACAAAGTCCATCGGGTCTACAGCTTGATCGCACAAACCGCGAAGATTAGCCAGTGATTCTGCATATTGTGCTAGGAGTTTCTGGTAGTGTTCTATGGCAGCCTATGTCGAACAAAGATCAAAAATAAAATTGTCATAACGTAGTGTTAATTCATTTAACAAAATTTAATTGTTAACTGTCAAAAATATTTGTCTGAAAAAGTTACCTTATCATCAGGAGATACGACTCTCTTTTCGGCAGCTTGCACGAGCATTGGAGCGAGTAGCTCGGTCTGAAATAATTAAAATTTAAAAGCACGTTTATCAATTGCAATTAGTTTTCAAACATATGGTTAAGGATCATTACTTTTTAAATAAATTGTTTCATGGTCATGTCTAGAGTTCGGATAACTGAAGAGTAAAGGAGTTAAAGTTATGTTTAGCGAATCTTAACTAAAGTTCACTAGTCTTTACGAAATCTTTCTCTTCTCTCTTACTTTTCCTCTTAAGATTAAAATTGTGACATTCTTTTATTCATTAAAGCATCTCACCTGGTCGCTACAAGTCAGCAGCTGCTGGTTGACAGTATCAGCTCCGCAGCCAGCCTTCGCCACCACTCGCGCTGTTTTAGTCACACGTCCGAGGTTGGCTAACAGTTCTGCTATCTTTCGCTCCAGAATGAACTTGCGTTTTTCCTCGTCTGGACCACAAAAAAATAACAGTTATCTTTCTGAGAACTGTGAGCGTAAGTCTTAAGAGATAGAAGTATACACCGCGTTCATACAATAATCGAAACTGAGAAAATAGTAGAATCGATTCCACGCATTTTTGATAGGGGTAAATTTAAAAAAAAATATTGTTTCCATGTTTGCCGCTTCTAAAAATGTTTGTGTCTGCTCCCTAATTCCAGTTTACGTGCATGAGGTACGCACACATAACAACATTGATAGGTAGGTTGGTAATATCAATACGATAAAATGATAGGTTCGTTCCCTTGCGGCCGCGTGGTTCGATTGCGTTGTTCGATTGATCGAACCACAAGGAATTTAAAATCCGGATAGTTCGATCAATCGAACAGTGAGGATTCTTGATTCTCCGTAGTTCGATAAATTCTAGCGTTGTCCGATTGATCGAACCACGCGGAATTTAAAATGCGGGTAGTTCGATCAATCGAACAGCGTGGATTCTTGATTCTTCGTAGTTCGATGAATTTGAGTAATCACAATATTATAGAATCAGAATGAAAGGAGGATGCTTAGAAAAACAAAAAAGCGAAGCACGAAAACGTCATCATTTTATAATAAGAACAAACATGAACTTACTGATGGTTTGCAAGTGGGGTTTTTCCTGGAACGCATCGCATGGAAAGGTTCTTTATTTCAATAGGTAAGTAATATTTTTTCAAGCAGCTCTAAGTAGAGATTTTTTTATGTTAAGCTAAAGGAAAGTTTTTTTTATTTATATAAATTAGTGGTTCAATCACTCGAATACCTACTAACGCTTCACTTAATTCGCTTGTACAATCGAACCACGAAAAATTTCTGATCCTCGTGGTTCGAGTGACCGAACCATGAGCACTTAAATACTAACGTTCCGCTTAGTTCGCTTGTACAGTCGAACCACAAAGAATTTCTGGTCCTTGTGGTTCGATCAATCGAACAACGCGATCGAACCACGCGGCCGGAAGGGTTCGTTCATTAGCATTACCTACGCATTTCTTATTCATTCAATACTCTCTCGCGACCCGTCACGTGCTCTCTTACGTATCTTTCAGAAAGTCACGGAGACCTATCAGCAAGAGCATCTTTTTGAATTTCCAATTAAAAAAAATTAAGCAAAATTCAGTTTAATATAAAATAAATTTGTTGGGATGTGTGGGCTTTTCGGTTCTTGCTAATGCAAGAACGTGTTAATACACGTTGCATAATTTCTTAATACGAAAACCAATATAATAGTAAACAGTCAAAACAGTCCTTACCAGTCTCAGCATCACACAGCACATCCAGGTCAGCGAGTGGTTCCTCTCCCTCAAGGAAGTCATCCACAATTCGCGCCACCACGCACCGCTCTATCGCCTTGCGGAGTGACTTCAGGCGCTCCATTAGTAAGCTGGGAAAAGGCAGGGTAAAATTACAAAGTTAAGAATAAATTATATGAAAGACTTAAATAAAAGTGCAACACAAAGAAACAAAGTTTTATTTAATAAATTAAACTTAAAACCTTCATAATTATCAAAGTTTGCAGTCACAAATCTATTTTTCTTCTACAGGGTAAATTTTTGTCATTTTTTGACCTACGTTTCTAGGAGTAAGTTAATCACTTACTGATTCTGAGTCGATCCTAAAAATGTGTGCACTGATCAAAAATTTATCCTGTATATTTAACTTACAGACTTAGATAACTTGTTAACATTGTCGAGTACTTCTTACTCAGTCGCATTCAATCGGGAGAGCATTGTCCAAAACGCACAGGTACAGATCCCGATATTTTTGGGATTAAAAATTAATGTAGCGAACATTTCAGAATAGTCCTAACATTAACGTCCTGTACGCTCGTAGATGTCATGAGATGTGTCAAGTTGCATCAACAACTTGACACTCGTCAGTCTCGAACTCGTGGTGGCGGAAATCGAAATTTATACTTTATTAATTACATTGTAACGTCATTTTTCGAGTGGTTGGCTGTGGCACACGTGTGTATCTAATCCGAGTAATATGTCGATGTAATGTTTAGGACGTCTGTGTTCCTAATCCGATCGTACAGGTTAAGAGAAAAAAAGTTGTCAATTACTACTTTGGAACTAAACTTACTGCGCTTTTTCCGGATCATGTTTCTTCAAGCAATCGGCAAGAAGCTCTTCGCTTGACGTCACCAAATCCATTATTTCTTCTTTCTCTTGACCCTTTAGATCTTCAGATATCTAAAAATAGTTAAAGCACATGTTGAAAACACAAAAATTACAAAATAATATAATTTAACGAATACGTAGCTCAGTGGTTAGAGCATGTGGGTTCGAGTCCCATAGGAGCTAGTTATAAGACGGGTCATTCTAACACTTCATTTTCAAGACAATAAAGATTAAATATTTTTATTAACCAGTTTTTTACCAAATTACAAAAATTTATTGTAATTGCTATAATAATCTAGTCAAACTTTATTGTGTTTTTCATTTTTATTACCTTTTCACCTAAACTAATTAAAGTTCTTGCAGCTTGTTCGCCAGAAGTTTTTATTTCCGGTTTAACTGTGGGTCGAGCGAGCCACTTGTTGGCCAAGTCTAACCTTTATCGGAAAGAGAAACATTGTATTATTACAAAGGTAATCATTTCATTCATATAGGCATATTATATCAAATGCATAGTCTGAAATTACGAAGGACACTTTTTATCATAAATTAATTTGAATCAATAAGTCTAATAAAAAAGAAAAATAAGCTAATGCTACTTACTGCACTTGAACAAAACTCCTCTTAACTTGTTCCTAAAATGAAAAAAAAAAACATTTTTCTGTTTGCAATATTTTTCAAAAAACAAATCCCAATAAAAATACAAACACATCAAAACATACCTCTTCCAATTCTGTCGGCTCTAAAATCCCAGCACGTTTACCGTTCTCTCTGTCAATTGATAAAAAATAATTTAGTTATAAAGAGTGATGGCCCTAGAACTGTACCTTGTAAAACACTTTTCACATTAAAATCAAATGTTATTTAGTATTAATTTCGAATGATTATTTGTTTAACTTACTGAACGCAATTCACCAAAGCTTCGAACATCTCCAGGACTGCCTTTCTAGTGCCAAAGCACACCCATGTCATGGGATCGTCGTCTTCAGATGCTTTTACTTCCCTTATTAACGACAGCATTTTGGTGTTCAAGTTCCTGTAAAGAAAATTTAAAGTAAATATTTAAGGGTTAATATAAAGGTTGACTTCCGCGGATCGCGGCCGATCGCAGCCGCGCGCGATCGATCGCGTGCGACTGACGCGCGCGGCTGATGCGACAATAGTCAGTGTATGAAAATGTATGGCGCCGCTTCCGAGGTATGCGACAGACGCGTGCGGCCGACGTCTGTCGTCGGCCGCACGCGGCCGTAACTATAATGAAAACTTCTTTGTATTGTATAGATACTCACTTTTCTGTCATCTTCCCATGGAAGTGTTAGTTTAGTTTAAAACGGATGGTTGTATTTTAATCATAAATTATTTATGATACATAGTAAGAATTTATTTATTTCATGTAGTTTCGGCTTTGAAACATTGAAACTGTGATGTTGAACTGAAAACGTGATATTCATGAGCGGGTGGGGCGGGGGAGGGGGTAATCACTGCGCTGCCCCGGCGAGTAAAAAGACGGACAAGTGCACAAGCCAATCATCCGTGTTTTTCATGCCACGCCCCGCCGCCGCCGCCGGTCTGTAAAAAAACGGACCGCCGCCGGCCGGACGGTAAAATTCAGTGTAGTGCACAAACGCCCTTTCTGTAACACGCTCACTGCGGCACTGAATTAGCTATTCTTTCCATTGGTGCGGTACGCGGCGTTTTAGACCTCATACTAAACCAGACATTGTGCGTACGAAGCGTTTTCGACCCCACCGAGATTCAAGAGACTGTAATTCCTTTTTTTAAGCGTGAAGTCAGAAACAATATGGATTTTAGTCTTGATAAGTGAGTATCTATACAATACAAAGTAGTTTTCATTATAGTTACGGCCGCGTGCGGCCGACGACAGACGTCGGCCGCACGCGTCTGTCGCATACCTCGGAAGCGGCGCCATACATTTTCATACACTGACTATCGTCGCATCAGCCGCGCGCGTCAGTCGCACGCGATCGATCGCGCGCGGCTGCGATCGGCCGCGATGCTCGGAAGTCTACCTTAAACGTGCAAGAAAAACAGGCGCCTCCTTAAAATTCTTAATGACATAAGTCTATGATGTTGATGAACAATTTAATAGCATGATTGTATTGCAAAAAAGTCACACATCTAACCAAGAGAACAGACCATCTAACAGAAAACGAGAATAAAAATTAAATCAACAAGTGTTCGTTTATCTAGACACGCGGCAGCATGTCCAGCCAAGTTCAAAGGTTTTATTATATTTTATTCAGTTCAATTTTCTTAATCTTTAGAAAGATAGTCCAAATTGAACTTGGTTACCAACCTGCAATTCTTCAAAACGTCGTCGCTCCTCGCCTTCGCCTCAGAGGAAACTTCTTTTATTTCAGGAACGACCGATACTCTTTCTATTATGTAGATGATCAACCTTGTTAATTCGAGTATTCTCACTATTACTGCAGATAATCTTCCCTTTAAACAAATAAGTCATAAAAATCTTTTTAATGAAGTATGAAATAAGTGAAAGGAATTGCCAAATCTAATCAGTAGAAATACAGGGTGTTAGGGGCACCCTTGCAAAAACTTTAACCATGGCTTCAGACCATCATGCTGAACAACGTACAGCAAGAATTTTTTGTCGGAAAGAAAAAAAAATACTTTTCATACAAATTTAGCAACTTATCGAGACATTTTGTATGGAGAGTCGAAATATTTTTTTTCATTTCCGACAAAAAACCTTGCGTGCGTTGTTCAGCATGAAGGCCTGAAGCCATGGTTAAAGTTTTTGTACGGGTGCCCCTAACACCCTGTATAGCTTACGAACGAATTTAAAAACAAACACAGAATTGGGAATTTTTAGACATTGTTATATACAGAGTTGAAAAATAAGCAAGTTGTCACAACACCCTTAACAAAACCGAAATTATTGTACAAAGGAAAGGTGTGGTGTGCTAAGGGTTTTAAACTCACGCCCTGCCCATTTACTACTCCTCACATCTTTTAAGTACTCTGTGGGGACCACCAATGATTACCATTGCCCTCACATCTTTTAAGTATTCGTGGGGACTATCATGATTAACTACATCGTAAAAATTTGCGTTGGAATACTATGTCTTTGTACGTACCCGATTCAGTACTTTTTCATGAACGATGGCATTCAGTTCCGTGACTGCTTCTTCCAGTTCACTATTAGATTTAATTAGTTCGTTCTTATCTTTTTCTTCTTTGATCCTACCCTGGGCTTCTGTCACAGCTTCTTTGAAGTCTTGTACTTGTTTTATTATAATCGGGGCTTCTTCTTTAGCCTATTAGGAAAATAATAAAAGGTATTGCTTTAATTACATTAGAAAAATAAACATTAAATAGAAAAACTTAAAGCCCTAGGTATGATTGATGATAATAAAAAAAATTAGAAGTTACCTGGTCATCTTCAGTCATCATAACTCTGTAGCAAGGCTCTTGCAAAGCTTCCAACATACTTTGTATTCTACCGACATCTATAAAACCTTCTGTGGCGAGCTCGCTGTGTTGGTCTGCTATGGATAGCTATAAAACATAACAATTAAATACCTATCTTTCACTTACTTTATTCGGTTCATGGTACCAAAAATCAGTTAAACCATACAAAAACTTAACTAAACTGACGACACAAGCAAGAAGACAGTTAGTATAAATAGGTGTTAAACGCCTCTGTGGTCTAGTGACACACCGATTTTAGCCCAGAGGTCCCGAGTTCGACTCCCAGTGGGGGTAAGTACATATTGTATTTTGTTTGGTTGGTGGTAGGACTTGTTTTTATTCCGCCTGGCTAGCTACCACCATCTTATCTATATCTGACGTCATAACAATGATGTTTTCAGCATTATTGTGTTCCGGCAGTTAAAGATATAGCCAGTCCCTCAGTGATTGAGGATTCCGGGAGTAGTGCGCTTCCACCATCAGCCTTATCACTACGTAACATCAGAAGGGCTAACATGACGGCAACGACATAATTTGTCGCGCGCCTTCCAACCAATCAGCAGGTTCGCCGCGCTATCTACGAGCGATCTGATTGGTCGAAAGTAACGCGACAAATATGTCGTTGCCGTCATGTTAGCCCTGCAGGTGTGATGAAGGCCAAGTGCTACCCCGTTGTGCATAAAAAAAACATACCAAGTAAGCGGCATGAGCAGCGTAATGCGCGCTGCTTCCAACTGCAGAGCTGACGTGCGCCAAACTGCGGCTAAACTCCTCGCGAGATTGGGGAGCTTCATCGTTCAATTTCTCTGTAGAGTAATGACTTCGTGTTATAATAGGCTCTCTATAGTTTATTCGTTAAGAGGCGTAACGCATAGTCTAAAATTTAAAGTATAAAAAATGGAAGGAAGTTGAAGCATGTCATACTAGCTTTCCCCCCGCGGCTTCGCCCGCGTGGACTTCACGACGTTGCCCCGCGGGAATGTGATATTTTCTGGGATAAAAAGTAGCCTATGTATGACTCCAGGCTCCTCTGGACCAGTCATACGCAGCGGACCTCAGCGCACTACGTGTGCAATACAATAATGCTTTCAGAATGTTGTTGGGGGAATGCGGAAGAAAACATCCTCGCTGCTCTGTAGGGTACGGGCTAGCTCCAACTCCATTCTCAAGGTTAAAGGAAGTCGCTTTGATTCTCCTTTTCTAATTCACTCTGTGCGAACTTGTATAACGGGCACGAAACTAGTATCTAAATAATAGTATGACACTAACATTAGGATGTAAGAAATGTTTACTGACAAATTTTGCTTTTTTTTATATTTATTTATTCAGTTACTCCGTGATCATGGCGTGTGCAACTGCGCCGAAATATCGCGTATCGCCGTAATATTTACAGCGTTAATGACGATGAAAGTTTAAAAAGTTATTGCGCTATTAATTACTGTATCTTCTGGCCCCTATTTCACCACGTCGACAATTGTCAGCGACATATGTCGAGTAAATCACTATCGTCAACACTACTTTCACGGTACTAGGTAAAAAAATGTTGGACGATTCATAAGCATTAATTTTATTTAATCTATATGAATAAAAATTTATTGACTTTGACTTTGACATAATCACTGTTTAATATGATGTATTTTTATACTAAACTTAAAGAGCCACTTTAAAAATACGCGTATGTTAACCACGAAACATTGCTTTTATCTCATGTCAAGATTTACTGACAAATCTACAAATATGTCGACTATGAAAAATAATTCTTGTTTCATAATATAATTGTCATTAACAATTGTAACAAAATACCTGTCAAGTTTTATAAGCATTTCTATAGAAAATATTTTTCAAAAATGTCACATGTCACCTGTCGCTTGACAGTTGTCACTCGACATATGTCTCTGACAATTGTCATGTTGTGAAATAGGGCCCTGGTTGTTACTGACCTATGACGTCACGTTGACTGTGTAAAGCTGGTAGAATTTGTGGGTAGCCCAAAGAGCAGCCCCATGTTGGCGCGGCGCCGTGCTGCTGCAGCTTGTATACCGATACTGCGCATTCGTTGTGGAGCTTGTCTGATGGAGTAGCGCTACGGACCTGGGGGAACACGCTTGAAAACTTATTAATTGAAACAAAACCAAGTGGTCATTTTTAAAAATGTTTTTTTTTATTTTCATTAAATAAATAAAAAATGGTAGGGTTTGCAAAGAAAGTATAAATAATAATAAAAAATATCCTCATCGTCATCAACTGTTCATTGCACCCATTACTGGGGCACAGCCTGTCTAGCATGACCATCATTATATCACGCGATATGATATGATACGTCATGCTGTCTTGCTTACCCCACTAAGGTGTAAGCAAGATAATAGGCTCTTTATCATGCGTCAATAGTCGATAAAAGCCGCTCATGCTAGGCCGGCTTGCCTTTCTTATGAATGGATAAGCATAATGATCCACCACGTGGTCTCAATGCGAGTTGGTGCGTATTAACGACTGCAAATTTTAATGCAAGCGGTACCAACAGCTTAACGTGCCTTCCGAAACACAGTGGAACTCAAGATAATAAATTTTTGATCAACCATCCCGTGACCGACCATTGTGAAAGTTGCTTAACCTCAAAGACCGTAGGCTTAGCACGCTGACCACTCTGCCACGTGATCCTCGATAAAAAATAGTATCATGGACCATTTAACTATTTGATGGAAAGAAACACTTACCAAAATACTGATGGCATCATTCAATCTATTGCAAGCATCCAAGAATTTCCTTCTTGCAGCATAATTATTTGGTTCCTAAAATCAAATAAAACATAATACCTAATGAATTTGAACACTTAAGTATAATGATTCTAAATCATTTTTACTTGTTACGTAGTCGATGTGTTAAACCATGTGTAGCTTACTTGAGAGACGCTCTCAGCTGTTTTCAGTACGTTATAAGTTTGGATTGACATTTCTTTCGAAGCTTCGTCGATCTTTTTACTGTGAGCAATATCCTGAAACAGAAATTTTATTTAATATCTTTAATTTCTACGGGCATTGTCAAGCCTAGACATCGGTTATTTTTGTAACTATAATTGAAGTATTCAACAAAATGATTAGAAATCGAAATAAGTGAAGGTAGGTAGCGGTGGATGTGCTGATGGAAGATTAAGAGTAACTCTACAACATAGCTTATTTCCAACTTACTTTGACTGGTGCGTATCTGGCAATAGTAGCGAGTCCTATAGCAGACTCGTACACGCTGGGAACTGTCCTAGCGAGTGAAGTAGGCTTGTTGGCGCTCTGTATGAGAGTACCGACAGCGCAGGACAGCTTCGATGCAGCTTGGTTCAGTTTCTCGGGGACTTGTCTGTAAGAAAATTTTTTTTGGGTTCTATAGCATATTGAGCAATACTTGCAATTATATTCACTATTTAAATAAAATGTTTAACCTGGTTATTAGAATAAAGCTTCTTGAAGGAGAGATAGAAAAGGATTACAGAAAGATGGAAAATGAAGTATTTAGAAAAAATCGACCCGTCTCACAACTAGCTCCGATGGGACTCGAACCCACGACCTTTCGCTTTCCGGGCGACTGCTCTAACCACTGAGCTACGGAGTCGTTACGAGAAGCGTCGAATTTATCCAATACTTCTTACACGCTGTATAGTCAGCGTTAATTTCATCAATGTGGAGATTACTACCCTCACAGCGTGTAAGAAGTATTGGATAAATTCGACGCTTCTCGTAACGACTCCGTAGCTCAGTGGTTAGAGCAGTCGCCCGGAAAGCGAAAGGTCGTGGGTTCGAGTCCCATCGGAGCTAGTTGTGAGACGGGTCGATTTTTTCTAAATACTTCATTTTCCATTTTTCAACCATAAAAATTGCATTGTGAATGCAAAAAACTAAAAATTAAAATAAGTTGCAATAGTAATTTCATCTTTAGCGATTGCCAAATACCTGGAAAGGTAATTCTTTCGCGTGTGAGGGTAGTAATATCTCCACATTGATGAAACTAACGCTGACTATACAGCGTTTAAGAAGTATTGGATAAATTCGACGCTTCTCGTAACGACTCCGTAGCTCAGTGGTTAGAGCAGTCGCCCGGAAAGCGAAAGGTCGTGGGTTCGAGTCCCATCGGACCTAGTTGTGAGACGGGTAGATTTTTTCTAAATACTTCATTTTCCATTTTTCTGTAATAAAAATTGCATTGTGAATGCAAAAAACTAAAAATTAAAATAAGTAGAAAAGGATTTCTCAAAATCTCACACAAACCATTAGTGAACTTTTTTATCTTAAATTGCAATACAAATTAAGATTTCGAATAAAATTACAAGCTGTATGTAAACTTTATCAATATAAGAATCTTATAATAGAGTCATAACCTATACATAATTGTGACTTAGAAAAGCTTCCAAAAAAATTAATAATGTAAACACTAATTCTAGACACTTAGGTATGTATAATACCGGTACCTAATCAAAAAGCCCAAGTACCTAAAAATCTATACAGTAAATAAAAAAACTAATTCATATACACAAACACCCTTTCCACTTATTTCTTACTTCGGGTCAACTTGGATCTTGGCGTCCGTTGGAAGTAACAACTTGCTGATGTTGACTTCACCCAGTGCTGACTTTTGACCTCCATCTACTGCGCTCACTTCATTGTTTTCCAACTCCTGAAAAAAGACATTTACCATTACTTATACACAATATTGTGTCCAAATGGGCAGAGTTTGGAACAGACTAATAGAAATACAAAACCTCAAAGCTTAGGGTAATTAATAAGCTCATAATTATTATTTCAGAAATCGACGATGTATTAATAAAATAATGTTCAAACTTTAACAATGATGGCAAAATTTTATTCAAAGTTATGATTATATTTTAAAGTGGTTTAGGCCCAATTATTAGCGACAGTTACAAAATAACCACAATAGCTTTTATAAACAAAAATTGAAAGACTTGCCTTTATAATTTGTTCAGTGATTTCAGCCATTTCCGGTTGGTTCGGTGGTTGCCAGGTGGCCACGTGGCGGCTGTTCGTCATCGTCAGCGTCTTCAACAGCTTCAGTACCTTCATCAAATGTTCTTTAGATCTAGAACAAAATGTAAAAGACAGTTATAAATTACCGATGATTTGTCATCCTTTTCAGAATATGTATGAGTAGGCCCCCGGCCTATGATTTAAAGATTTTTCAAAATAACTAGATGTTCAAACTTCTGAACGTTCGGTGAGAAAATAATAGAATAGAAAACCACAGGTAAATCTAAAAACACCTCTTTACATACCTTTCCTTATACGCGGCATCGCCCAAATCTCCACCAACTCTAACATCATCTACATAGGCAGCATATGCCGGTGTCAGTGAACTGGTGACCCCTGTGCCCACTCGAGATGCTGCAGTCACTAAGCGTCCACGCCCCGATTGGGACCATGGGGTGAGCTACCAACAAGATATGATCGAATTGTATAAAATAGATTTGGTTTGTAAAATAACTTATGCTTGAATGGAATCTGGTGAAACCCATAGCTCAAGTCCATTGTTAGATAGTACAGAAACTGATTATATTGTGAACTGGTGAAGCCTGATTATGAAAAGGAGGTAATCTTATAAAACATGATAATGTTCAAAGCTTTATAAAAAAAATCGCGTTGTCAATCAATTTGGGCTCCAATGAAAATCTGTTGGTACCCGAAGCTTAGCTCAATAGAGTTACCCCCTCGATAAAGATAAATGATCTGATTTTACTCTTAATTTGGTGTGAAACTTATCAGATTTTAAAACAACCCAAGTGTGTTTTAACACAAGAAATGAAAAATTAAAACCTTATATGGAACGTTTGGTTTTCTTCCAGCCAAAAGCATTTCATCAATTTTCTGCTCCAAGTCCGTCAGCTCTTCTAAAGTTGCATCTAGCGATACGCTTTGCGTCGTCGCCAAGTCGCATTTGGTCGCGAAACTGAAAAACATCATTGAATGTCACAACATTTTAAAATTAGGATTGAAATATGACTGGATTAACTCTTACATACATGACTGATTTAGACATCTGACTGAATTATGACCCATGTTCTAATGCGACACTCAAGTAGAGATCTTTTCTCAAGTACAATTAGAAAGGGATGCAAATACATTCATCCCTTGCTAACTATACTTGAGAAGAGATCTCCACTTTAGTGTCATTCCAGAATACGGGCCTAAGACTTATGTCTCAGCATTGTTCAAAGTTGAACCATTATTATGTACTTACTTCAATAGATTCGTGCTCTCACTGAGCTGTGCTGCTTTCTCTTTTAAGTCGATTTGGACTTTTCCGTCTTGAAGGCTTTGAATTATTGAATTTATTGCCTTCACACGTTTATCGCAGTCCTGAAAAAAGTTGATTATTAAGACAAACGAAATATCAGAAACACATACAGTCTTCAGCTTTTCATCCCACATACATGTTTATGCTTTGATGGCTTATTTTGACACAATTGGCTACTTACACGTTTGAACGAATTCGCAGGAAAAAAATTAGATAGTAAATTCTTACCTCAGCAAACTGCGCTACGTCTCTTCGATCCCCATCGCCCGGACTCTCTTCGTAAAGTTCCGGGTTCATTACCCGTGCTGCGCATTCCTTAATCCTATCGCAATGCTCTTTCACCATTTGAAGCTATATGAAAAATAAAAAATAAAAATATTAGGTAAAAAAACACAAACAAAATATTATCGTTCATATGACAACAGAAGGCATTGCAGAAAAAAACGCGTTGTAGACATAAGTCACAGTTATTCCAGTATCTTAATACCTTATTTGATTCATCTATAACACAAACATACAAGTTTCTTGAACTTAAAGTAAGTGAATTAATTGGATATTTAAATTGCAATTTTGAAATTCAAATGTTTTCCAGATACGGAAGAAGCAGGTTGATCTTATATTTACCTCTGGCTGGTCGTTACATCCACTGTGCAATTTGTCGGCGTCTTCGCTAACAGCTCTCACATAGTCCTGTTAAGATAGGTACATATTAAGATTTAGGGCTGTTTTGAAGTAGAAGTGCAATAAAGTAAAAAAAAATCCTTTTTACTATTAGGTACTTATATTTATTTTTGACGTGATAACGTCTTATAAATCGGCGAACGCCGGCTGCACGCACGAAAAAGCGTCACATTCCTCGTGCAAGTGAGAGTGCGGAACAAGTGATAGAGAGGCACGATCGACCTAAGCGTTCGGCTTGTTACGCATCTACCTCTCTTTTACTCCATTGGCCGATGCGTCCGCATAGAAGAGAGTTACCACGTAAAATTATCGTCCGTAAACCAACTTTACGGACAACCAATTTTTAATAAATCACAAATATCTAGTAAAATGATTATAGTGTCGGTTACCGTCAAGTCTACTATGTTAGAGTTGGCTTGTCCCGCAGCGGGGCGCTGCATGAGCGCCGCCACCTGCAACTCCTGGATGGCGTTCTCCAGCTGTAGCCGCTTGTCCAGGTCCTATTGCAAAAAAAAATGATATAACTGTAGCTACACTTCCGTTAATTGCGCTTGATTTACAGAAATAAAAGTAAAATGCATTAGTAATTTTTCTGCATTTGATTTTAGTGCCCCTAAATTGGAGCGAAGGCGTAATTTGAAGTCAGTCGTCAATATCACTCGAGAAACAATTGATCTCGGACCCATTGGACCTTCAAAATTCACCCTCTTCTACTAGATCGAATGGGTACTCCATTCGACCCTCTTTCAAAAACCATGTACGATTGGACCAGATTGCAGTATTTGCGTCAAGATCTAACAAATCGAAATTAATCCAAATAAAACTTTACAGAAGTAGGTACTTCTACAAAAAAAACAGGAAATCAAAAGAACGGGCGACGATTATTAGTATTGCAAGTCTTGTTAGTCACATACATATTTATTAAGAAAAAGATATTACACAAAACTATTCAACATTCCAGTGTTTGTAGTCATAAGTAGTACCTATTTATATTGTGTCCTTTCGCCGTTATTCGAAGCCTAGGTATACATATTTTGAGAAAGCCCTTTCCGTTTCCGTTCGACATCAATTTTCCTATTGGTCAATTATACCAACGTGACGTCACTTCCGTAACGTCATCCTAAGTCACGTGATCCGAGTTCACCTTTTAGCAATGGCGGAAGATTTGTGTCATTGGCGTCCATTTTTCGCAACCGTTCACATCTAATCATAAACGCTGTTAGCGTTCGAAGTTTAAAATTTAAAAATTTGTACGAGTGGTTCTTTTATTTTACTTTCTCGGATAAAGTAATATTATTATTTATGAAAATTGTTCGAATTTTAAAAGAGCGTGCCTGTGAGTGAGCGCGCGAAAACATGGCGGGTCGGGCTCGATGTCCACCTGTTAATTTCAAAGTATCGTGGAATCCAAAGCATTTAGGACGACGAGATGGAGTATGAGCTTTATTGGCACACAGGAATTGAGGTAATTTAACACCTCGCCAGGTCAGTGAAAGTTTTGATTTTTTATTTTCTTACCCACAAGCAAGTAAGAAATTTTATATTTTCTCACCATGAAAAATCTGTTCATGTGATAGTTAGTAGAAAGTTTTTGCGATCGGCGCAGAGAGATTAAATCATAATCTTAATCATTTATTTCAAATAGATTTCCTTTTAATAGTGATACAATGTGATTTAGGGATTTTGAAAGGATCGGGAAGTATACAGTGGGTCTCGGCTCCCGTCGTCGCCCGTGCTTGACCTTGACACACTTTTCTCTTGTTTAGTTTATAAATCCTATTTTACAATTTGTACCGACTTCTTGTGGTGATTTATTGTTTCGAAAGCATTTTGAAGTACCGACATTTTCTTTAATGGTAATCATGGTATCATTGCAGTTCTAAAATAATATGTCAGTAGGTATAGTCGAGTGGTATAGCGCTAATTTTGGTTAGTTGCTTTTGTTTCAACGTTTTGTTTTTGATCATGTATCTACACCGGCACATAGTGGGTGATTACTTTTATACTTTTATTACTCCCATGTCTGTATGTGAGTGCTACCTGCATTATAAATGGGAACAAGCGTCCCTATATATTTATTAGCTAACCGACTAGCGCAAGGCAAATAATATTTTAAAGTGAATAGTGTATTTGCAAAATTAGTGAATTGTATGCAAAAGTTTATTCTTAATACTTTCTACAGTTAACCCTTGCCCCTTTTAGGGAGTGTTAATGTGGGTCGTGTAATGTAACATGGAGCAAATGATTTGATATTGAAAACTTACTTAAATGTTTTTTTTTTAATGTGCGTACTGCGGTACCTATTGAATTTTATATATGTAAACAAGTACTACCGTACCTAACGTAGTGATGACTTGTTTTTGTCACAATTCTAATCTAACGTGACCCACCACATTGGTGGTCACTTTATGAAGTTTTGTTGTGACGGGGTGCTCGCCCCCCCCCGAACCCCCCTACCATTGGTTCGATAATGTTTTATTAATGGATACGTAATTGGCTTCATTATCCTTGAGATTTTTAATATGATATTGAACGCAGATTTTAAGTTTTGGTAACAAATATTACTTAAATTAAAATGGAAAAAAAAAAAAAAAAAAAAAAAACATAACCTGCTTACGCAAGTAACGGGGAGCATTTCCTGCTTACGCAAGTATCAGGGTGCAATGTTTTTGACAATAAGCATATGAATCTTTTTATGTTTTTGGATTAAGTACGTGATATTATTAGTGCCGTCAATGCCATAATTATGATTGAAAGTAAAAACTGTATATTCAAATAAATATGCTATATATTTATATTTTATTCCTTCCGGTCGAGGAAGTAAAAAGGGGGGGGGGGGATATAGGTATATCGACTACACACACCTTTCATGTTTATATGCGAACAAGCCCCGCTAGTATTAGGCACGGTGGAAGCTGTGCTTGGCACTAATAGTTTATATATTGATTGAAATATCGCGGTGGCTCCCTATGGGCACCAGGCAGTGATAGCAATAATTAAGTATTTTAACGATTAATAAGAGGTACCTACTGACTAGAAGCTTTGCAGTCAAAGTAATTATGCTATAAAGCCAGTTGGGATTGCGATTCTCACTTTTCGTGTATCTGACATTCTGCGATTTCTGATAATGCGTGTCTGGCGTTTTGCGTATCTGAAAGAGCCTGACAGTCTGACATAGCTGTAAGCAACAGCACGAGCTGAGCTGGTCTGCCCTTTCGACTGTTTCATACCTAAATTTAGTTCAGATTAAGAAAATGTTAATGGAGAACAACGAATAAATTAGGTATTACTTTACATTATTCCACAGTAGATTTACGTTTTAGAAAATTTATGTTCGTTAATATAGGCAATAGTTATTTTAGCCGTCTAGAAGAGTAAAGTCATCTGATACAGGCATTGTTTATGCTTACTCATCGTCATGTATAAATATGGCAGGCTGCTCCCTGGCACCGTAGATTTATATCGTGAGACGAATTCTGACGATCACGGTCTTTTAAAATGGCAAAACTAGGTATATACCATATTTTGTTGCCTGTAATACAGATCAACCTGCAACGGGCAATAGTACCTAATTACCGTTACTGATATTATTTTTCCTGTGCTCATGTAACTCATGCACTCATGTAATGTATGTAATGTTGAAAATGAAAAACCTTTTGTTATTATGATATAAACTACCTATTCATGTATTAATCAAAAGTACTTGTTGACTGTCTTAAACAATAGAAAAATTATGCCTTTCCAGGCTAGAATGAATGCAGTTTGGAGATTGACAGGGTCTACAAAGACATCTTTTTATGAACTTTTAATGAATCATTGTCATAAAATGAATAATTGGATAATTTATGAATTTTTTGGGAAGAATAAGTAAAAATGAGTTTCTGAGATTGATTGTGCAAGGACACTGGCCCATACAAATGTAAAATTAGTGGATCTGATCATTGATAATAATTTACGAGTTTTCAGATTGACAGTCGCTCCACAAGAACACTGTCTTGTACAATAGCAAAATTATGCCCTTGCATGCATGCTAGCATTAGGGCAACTCAAAGAAGTTGCTCGTTTTTCTGATGAGGAAAAGATGTCTCTTATGTTTCTGATAAACAATGTCTTTGGTGAGTTTTAATAATTTTTTTTTTAGTTCATTATGTTAGAATTTATTATATTTATTACCAAGGTATTTTATGTGCCCGGTTAACCCATTTTTACTAAATGGATGGGTATAATGAGCCATAACTCACTGCGTGGGCTCAATGCGCATTTTGTAATTTTGTAAATTTATGTTTCTTTGCTAGAGTGGATATAACATTTAAGGTGTTCCGTGTAGCTAAATTGGCAGTAATTAACGGAGTTTTTTAATTGAGTCGATAGTAATTAATAATAAGAGAAACGCGTCTTTAGAATGGCAGTCTATATAAAAAATTGTGTCCTGCAATGCAACTTGGGACCGTGTCGGTAAAATATATGAAGTGAAACTGTCATTATCGGCCATTACCAGTCATTTTCGTTGTTATTATTATATTTATATGTATAGTTACAGTTAAAAAAGTCTTGAATGGGTGGTAGGAAAATATTGACGATTCAAATTTTTATCCTTAAGGACCTACATGCTTATTATAATAATATGTCTATGTGAATAAATCAATATTTGATTGATTGATAGATATAGTAAAAGTTATGACAAAATTTTGCAAATCTTTTGCAATTTATCTTTTAATACATTAATTCGATTTGTATGCAAATAAGATTTGTTACAAAATAGCAGATGCTTTAAAGAAGTTAATATACGAACTACTTTTGTTTTGATCTTGTAAAATAAGGCATGTGCTTACATTATTTTCAGAAATTTACTTGACCTTTATACATGATCGCTCTTTTTGTCAGACCAGTAAGACAAGCCGGCACAAGTAGTTTAGGATGTTATACATATAACATCCTGCGATCTGCGATCCTATTTATTCGAATAATGTTAACGTTAATTTTTGCAATCAAACTTTAATGCATCTTGCACTGCACAAACATAGCAATAGTTGACTTCTTCTCTAGCACAGAGCTTTAAATAATGTGTTTTCTTTAATAGTGTGTGTTGAATTTGGTGTAGTGATTCAACAGTTGAACTGATCGTCGTGGGTTCGATATTTTAAGTATAATATTATGTTTAGTTGATCGAAGTGTTTTGTATGTAACATAACCATGTATTTACAAAATACATGTTTATTTATTTATTTAATTCTTCAGGCACAAATTACAGTACATAGGTGGACTTAATGCTACGCACCCTACAGAACCATAAGAATTACGACTTGGGCATCTTGGCCATAGGACAAGCTTTGCTTAGATTGGGGCTACACAGTAGTATATTAAAATTCCCCAAATTAGTTATTTTAGTAAATTTCCTATGAATAATAATTTCCCTATAGCGGTAAAGGATATACTGAGAAACAGTCGTCAGCTTCATAACAATGCTAGTGCTCGGGAGTTTAGCGTGTCACTAGTATAAAATAATAATTTAAGGCAACATGATTTTACAGTTAGGGAAGATAAGAGTCTTGTGCTTATGGTTCATTGTGCCGAAAGTTTTTACAATTATTAAATTGTATTTATATTTTTCTTGATTATGTGTTTTCAGATCATATCGTATCGATGGTATGTCAGAAGAGACTTAGCCAAAAGATTTTCAGATGTTTTTGCTTCAAAAATATATAAGGGATAGCACAAGTTGTGTTATTGTAATGTTTGTTTCTTTTTAGATTTTGAATATTTCAAGAATATGTAAATGATTTATGTAACATAGTTTACATATTTATGAATAAGGTTTGACAGATTGAGCATAAGTATACATTTTATTTTCTTTTCAATCATGTTCAGTCCGTGCTCATATTTTCATTATATAGGTACTTACGTACTATTGTATGACATACTTGAATGTTTGATAGTAATAGCATAACGTTTCTGATATCAGTATTAATTTGTGATGTTGAGTTATAAAGTTAAACAATTAATTCGAGTACCTACCCCAAGTACCTGTCGAATTTGTCAAAAGGTATAAGATTAATGTCATAATTGCTGATACATGTCACATTGGCGTCCTCGTTCACCAGGCGATAACAAACAAGGTCTCAAAATATGTTTACCTAGGCTTCGAATAACGGCGAAAGGACACAATAGGAGCGTTTTACCTACCATTAAAACGCATATTGTGTCCGGAGCCTTATTCGAAGCCTAGCTTTAAGACCTGCCTGGTGTAGATTTTATCCTTAATGGTTGTCAAGTGTTTCAGATTTTGAGACTACAATGACACAAATCTTCCGCCATTGCTAAAAGGTGAACTCGGATCACGTGACTTAGGATGACGTTACGGAAGTGACGTCACGTTGGTATAATTGACCAATAGGAAAATTGATGTCGAACGGAAACGGAAAGGGCTTTCTCAAAATATGTTTACCTAGGCTTCGAATAAGGCTCCGGACACAATATGCGTTTTAATGGTAGGTAAAACGCTCCTATTATTAAGTAATACTTACATGTGGCGCCTTAGTGCTGTGATGGTATGCCCTATCCACCTGTCGTATGGCGCGGTTCAGCTGCTCTCCGTACTTTCTGTAAGCGCTCTGCTGCTCCGGAGAAAGGGAAGATTGGTTTGCTCGTTTCTGTGAAATATAATTGAAAGTGTTTAGTGATTTACTACTTACTGTTATTAGAATTTTGGTCAGGACACCTAGTAGTAGTAATTAGTCATAGTTAAGTATGCCTATATTTTTATTTGTTTCCTTGTAGGTATGTTTTTGTGACGCCATGATCACGGAGTAACTGAATAAAGTTAAAGGGTGGATGGTATTAGGAGCAGACGAATCTGTCGAAACGAATCGTCTGCTCCTAATACCATCCACCCGCATTAACTTTATTCAGTTACTCCGTGATCATGGCGTGTGCAACTGCGCCGAAATATCGGGAACTCGAAAAACGAAATAAACATGGTAAAAATTTTTCATAATAGTTATAGAGATAATGACCATGTAAGTTTAAAATCTTATTGTGTCAATCAATGTTTTTCATTTCATTTCTCTTTATTTCGTTTCATTTAATTTCATTCGAATTTCATTTTATTTTTAGTAGGTTAACATTAATCGTTTAAAATTGTGGTAAACCCTTTAACAGCCAAGTTAGATTTATCCGACAAGCTTTTTCTTGGCTGTATTAACACTACCATTATCGTTCGCTTCCAAATGAATGGGTTAACGTTATATTTATTTTCTATCAATTAACAAACATAAAATACAAACAGGTTTTTTGTCAGATAACAAGTTAGGGCAATAATTTCGAAAACAAAATACTAAATTGATTGAAAGAGGTAGAGTTACTGATAGTGATAGAAATCCGAGATTCATTATCAAAATTCAAAATGGTGAACATTCAAAATAACGACCATGCTGCTTAAAAATGTTATTTAGATGATGCCAATACCTCTGAGTCCTCTAATATAGCACAAGCGAGCCTTCTTAGCGGTGTGTCGTGTACTGCGATCCTCTCCACCTGTCTCCTCCTCACAAGTCTACCACTTTGTATGTCCTCCTGTAGGATGATAAATAAAACCATTACTCTTCACTGCACATGAAAACATGAAAATCATTGTATTGTATTTCAAATATAATAAAGCTGGAAGTGGATTTATTGGGATTGCGCTTCTTTCCGAATCTTTAACCACTGAGAAACTGGCTATTGACTGCCAGAACTCAACCAAAATGGTAAAAAGGAAGCCTTATTTAAACTTTGTCTGTCTGTCACATCACAACTGGATATCTCGAGAACTACTAATGCTATCAACTTGAAATTTGGAGTAGTTTTTTAAGGTCGTTTGCCCAACTATTTTGCAAATAAAAGAGAAATAAAAATATTTATATTTTTTTTTGTAACAGAGACTGAAAGGGGGTCTTAAAAATTTGAAGTCGGGCTACTAGGGTATAATGGAGTATCATATGAAAGAGCGCTGCTTGCACATTTTCACAGATTTCGACAAAATAAAAAATATACTGCCCCCCTCCCCCTATTGCGTACTTACGCAATAAGGGGGGGGCAGGCGTGCGGGTGCAAATTATTTAAGATTTAATTGACGCGTGGAAAATATTGATAATTTATTGAAACTGTTTCGGAAGTGAGCCTTATGTACCTTTAGTATTATTCTGTGGTTTTACCTTGAAAGTGTCCAGCATATTACTTAGTTTCTCCGTCTCCTTCTGCAGCTCTTGCTTAGTGATTGGGTCCGTATCTATGGCTTCCCACGCGGTGGAGTACTGGCCCACTAGTTGGGACAACTCGTCTGAAGCTTTGGTCAAAGTTTGTTGGCATTCTGAGTCTTGGATGCAGGGCGCTACCAACTGAGGAAGGAAAGTAATGTTAAAAAATACTAAAAAGATTTTTGCGTTGCGAATGACATATTATTTGTCAATCATTTTGACCCATTTGATATTGCATTTTTTTGTATGAAGCAGCAGTTTTTTAAAGCGATAAATTAAAATAACATTGCCAAGAGTTTTTTTGTGACGGGTATAATATAAATGAGGGTTCGGATGTAAGACGAATAAAAATGCACAGTGTATAAATAAAAAATAAAAAAAGGCTTTATTGCACACATAGGAAGAAACAATAACACAAAGAGAGAAATAGTTATGAGAAAACAGACAACAGGCGGCCTTATTGCTATATAGCAATCTCTTCCAGGCAACCTTAACCGAAAGAAAAAAATAAATCAAAAGAACAGAGGGGAGAGGGTGCATAAAAAGGATAGAATAAGTCTAGAATGACAAATAGAGAAAAAGGAGATAAACTTTAGTGTATAGTATAGTAATACAGACCTTGGCAGTATACAGCATGGTGCCGGCCGCGTCGGCGCACGCGCCGCCCCTAGCGCACAGCTCCATGAACTTGGTATCTCCTCTGGCGCCGCCTTTTTCTGCCGCTAGCACCGCGAGGCGGGAAGAACTGTCGCCTATAGCACGGGCTTGGACGAATACCTAATAACGAAAAAATAATACATCTCAAGAAATGTATGTGCAATGTACGTTGTCGGGTGACCAGAAGGAATATTTACCTGTACCTATGTTGGGATGTAGACGAATTGCGTAAAGGATGAACTACTATACGAACTACCTATGTGTACCATCTCCAGAAAAAAAATTGGAAAATCCAAAAGTGCACGCCTCATAGCGCTCATTCAAAAAAAGACCAGTTTTTACAGGGTGCCAGCCAGCTAATGAAGAAGGTGATTCTACGCAACATCAAAATATTACTTGTAATAAAAGTTAATAATTGTTGAATGCTTTGACTTGCAAAACTGAAAGTGAGGTACATAAAAATACAAAAAGCAGACAAAGCCCCTGTTTATTCAGACTAGGTATCAGTGGTGAAGGGTCCATACCATGTCGAGTCCCATCGGCTTCCCATTTAAAAATCTCTTCGATCTTCGTAAGGAAGATTTAACCGCCTCTGTGGTCTAGTGATTCACACCACCGATTTCAGACCCAGCCGACTCGGGTTCGATTCCTTCCTAGTGGGGGAACATATTATTGTATTCGGTTTCGTTGGTGTTAGGACTTGTTCTTAGTCCGCCTGGCTAGCTACCAGTATACGCCATAACAATTACGTTTTCGACAGTATTGTGTTTCGGCAGTTAGAGATAAGATAACCAGTTCCTCTGTGATTGAGGATTCCGGGAGTAGTGCGTTTCTACCTTCAGCCTTATCACCGCTTAACATCAGGTGTGAAGAAGGCTAAGAACTACCCCGTTGTAGATAAAAAAGATATGCTTGACGCTTGCATCATGTGGTAAGTGATTTTAATCCAGCTTACCTTCACCGTATTTCGGCCCCTCGCCACTGCTAGGTATAAATTACAGCCTGCGCAGAGGGAGGACTTTTGTCCAGACTTTTGTCCGTCGCCACGAATTCAACGTATATCGACGGTTATTCCACTCGTGAAGGTCTAGCAAGGAATCAGGAGTTGCTAGATAGCTTCATGGTCAGAATAACCTTTGTTTTCGGTGAATTCGCAGCAACTTATAGGTAAAGTCCGCGAAAAAAAGCCCCTGTCTTTAGGCAGGCCTTTACTAAATAGCCCAGTCACTCGCTAACATTCACCCCCTTATACCAAAACGTGGACTAAAGCTAGGCCTGGTTTAAAATTGATGCTCTTTCTGTATTTCATTTAAAAAATGAAAGTGACAGCACCAGTTTAGTACCAGTTTTAAACCAGGACTATTTTAGTCCACGTTTTGGAATAAGGGGGTCAGTGTTTAATAAAAGAATGTAAGTACTTCTAATTTATTGTACTCTTACCTCCTTCTCCTGTGAAGGGTCCACATCAGTGCTGATCACATACAGCAGTTTGGCTGTCTTGTTGCCGAACACCACAGCAGACTCGTTTATATTCTGTACAAAGAGTATAAGTTTTTGTTTATCGACGTCAGCAGTTCTAAAATAATAGATTCCGGTGAATTGAGAACCTCTTCCTTTTTTGAAGTCCGTTAAAAAAGACACCTATAAAGGCGAAGAAATAAGTATACAGGGTAATAGCAGACGCGATCAGAAAACACTTTTTCAGGCTTGGTAACCGATAGCCATTTCCAACTTGAGATAGTGGGAACGAAATTATTTTTTTTTATTTCCCTTTAACGAAATCGCCAGTTCAGTAAATAATGGCTAACGTTACGAAACAATAGTAGATTGTACAACAAGTGCATAAAACGTACTATTTTACCCGAGATGTATATATCCATCCGAGCCGTAGGCGAGGGTGGATAGTCAATTCGAGGGTAAAATGGGTTTTATGTACAAGTTATACACTCTGCTTTTCACTTAGAGTGTAAGGAAAATAAATACCAATGTTGCAAAAAAGAAAAAATAAAGACTTCGCCATATTGGCGGGAAGACTTTCTTTTTCTTTTTTTATACGTGGCATTAGTAGCACAGTGACTTTAGCATTAGACCATAATGCTCTTGAAATACTTACTTCTTAGAAAACTCATTAATTTTGCCTAGTTTTATTAATTTAGTAATTTAACATGGATTATGTGCAAAATTGAAGAAACAGAATGAAATAATAAGTTTATTTTACGAAGTTTAATTGCGTGTGTGGCTGTTTACCTGACGATCTTTGTCTTAAAGTCTGAGACTTAGACGAAGATTTTACTTTATGCACTAGAGCATAAAAAGCGATTTTATGCAGCCTATACCCAACATAAACACGAACTTTACGAGCATGAGAAGTGAAAAACTGTTTTTGTTTCTGGTATGGTTACGAACTATTTTTCCAATTCATTTACGAACTATTTTTTCGCTTCATTTCCAAGCAATAGTGAAATCAATTACTGAGTCTGAAAATGTGATTTTTAATCACGTCTGCAATGTCATCCAGTACTAGATAAGGACATCCTCTGAAGACACTGTTTATCAATAAATTAAATGAAGTTGAAATACCTATCCGCATTAAAATCCATACCAGCGTACTAACGATAGGAAACTACTTTGTTGTGTAGAGAAAATAATAGCCAGAGACAGAACTAACAGAATATCCTTTCAGATGAGATCGCACCCATGAACTTAGCTCAGTAGGCAGAATCAGTAGCACTTTTCCAATGGAGTGGACTTATTTCGATATAATTCTCACCCGGGGATCATTCTTAGCAGCTCCAAGCAACACCTTGGCAGCATCGAACATGGTCAGCACATCTTCCAAGAAAGACTTCCTTTCTTCCTCGTCCAGGGCTCCACGGAGACACTTGGCGTCTAAATATTAAAAAAAGATTCAAATTATTAATTACGATTAAAATTTTCATGATTAGATCAATTATCTAGCCGATAGTTTAGCAAGACGGAATCTAAACATAAATGATAAAATAGGGACAAAGCTAGTGAAATCAACTTACCACAAAGGACAAAGAGAGATAAGAAGAGGCATGACACACATTTAGTACAATTCCAATGAAGCGTGAACTCGAAAACAAGTTTGTTGTTGGCAACTTGTAAAAATTCAAAATTATACGAAGGTAATATTTATGGAAGGTATTTTGTTAAAACTGAAAAATTTTATCAATCCAACAAATGTTGAACATTATCTAATTGAGTTGATTATACATGAAATTACAATTGTAGCATTTTCAGTCATATTTTGACTGAAAATGCTACAATTGTAATTTAAGAAGTTGTGTGTCTTGTGTGTGTTTATTTATGTAATTAGTGGAGTATGAATTTTACCTTGCACAATGTGCTCTATAGTGTGAGCTAGAGGGGCAGTGCATTCGCTGGCGGCTGAATAATCCAATTCATTCAAATCTGCAATCAAATAAAGTTATAAAGATCACCTAAATAGGAGCGTTTTACCTACCATTAAAACGCATATTGTGTCCGGAGCCTTATTCGAAGCCTAGGTAAACATATTTTGAGAAAGCCCTTTCCGTTTCCGTTCGACATCAATTTTCCTATTGGTCAATTATACCCACGTGACGTCACTTCCGTAACGTCATCATAAGTCACGTGATACGAGTTCACCTTTTAGCAACGGCGGAGGATTTGTGTCATTGTAGTCTCAAAATCTGAAACACCTGACAACCATTAAGGATAAAATCTACACCAGGCAGGTCTTAAAGCTAGGCTTCGAATAAGGCTCCGGACACAATATGCGTTTTAATGGTAGGTAAAACGCTCCTATTGTGTCCTTTCGCCGTTATTCGAAGCCTAGGTAAACATATTTTGAGACCTTGTTTGTTATCGCCTGGTGAACGAGGACGCCAATGTGACATGTATCAGCAATTATGACATTAATCTTATACCTTTTGACAAATTCGACAGGTACAAGGGGTACAAGAATTAATTGTTTAACGTTATAACTCAACATCACAAATTAATACTGATATCAGAAACATTATGCTATTACTATCAAACATTCAAGTATGTCATACAATAGTACGTAAGTACCTAAATAATGAAAATATGAGCACGGACTGAACATGATTGAAAAGAAAATAAAATGTATACTTATGCTCAATCTATCAAACCTTATTCATAAATATGTAAACTATGTTACATAAATCATTTACATATTCTTGAAATATTCAAAAACTGAAAAGAAACAAACATTACATTAACACAACTTGTGCTATCCCTTATATATTTTTGAAGCAAAAACATCTGAAAATCTTTTGGCTAAGTCTCTTCTGATATAACATCGATACGATATGATCTGAAAACACATAATAAAGCAAAATATAAGTACAATATAATAATTGTAAAAACTTTCGACACAAGAAACCATAAGCACAAGACTCATCTTCCCTAACTGTAAAATCATGTTGCTTTAAATTATTATGTTACACCTGCTAGTGACACGCTAAACTCCCGAGCACTAGCATTGTTACGAAGCTGACGACTGTTTCTCAGTATATCCTTTACCGCTATAGGGAAATTATTGTTCATACTAAAATAAATAATTTTGGGAATTTTAATATACCACTGTGCTACACAGTGGTATATTCTAATCTAAGCAAAGCTTGTCCTATGGCCAAGATGCCCAAGTCGTAATTCTTATGGTTCTGTAGGGTGCGAAGCATTAAGTCCACCTATGTACTGTAATTAGTGCATGAAGAATTAAATAAATAAATAAACATGTATTTTGTAAATACATGGTTGTGTTACATACAAAACACTTCGATCAATTAAACATAATATTATACTTAAAATATCGAACCCACGACGTTATTTTTGGCAGTTAAACTGTTGACTCACTACCTACACCAAATTCAAGAGAAAAGACATTATTTAAAGCTCTGTGCTAGAGAAGAAGTCAACTATTGCTATGTTTGTGCAGTGCAAGATGCATTAAAGTTTGATTGCAAAAATTAACGTTAACATTATTCGAATAAATAGGATCGCAGATCGCAGGATGTTATATGTATAACATCCTAAACTACTTGTGCCGGCTTGTCTTACTGGTCTGACAAAAAGAGCGATCATGTATAAAGGTCAAGTAAATTTCTGAAAATAATGTAAGCACATGCCTTATTTTACAAGATCAAAACAAAAGTAGTTCGTATATTAACTTCTTTAAAGCATCTGCTATTTTGTAACAAATCTTATTTGCATACAAATCGAATTAATGTAACTCTAAAAGATAAATTGCAAAAGATTTGCAATATTTTGTCATAACTTTATCTACTACTTATATCTATCAATCAATCTATCAATCAATCAAATATTGATTTATTCACATAGACATATAATAAGCATGTAGGTACTTATGAATCGTCAATATTTTCCTACCACCCATTCAAGACTTTTTAACTGTAACTATACATATAAATATAATAATGACAACGAAAATGACTGGTAATGGCCGATAATGACAGTTTCACTTTATATATTTTACCGACACGGTCCCAAGTTGCATTGCAGGACACAATTTTTTATATAGACTGCCATTCTAAAGACGCCTCTCTCTTATTATTAATCACCATCGAACCAATGAAAAACTCCTGTTAATTACTGTCAATTTAGCTACACGGAACATCTTAAATAGTTATATCCAATCTAGCAAAGAAACATGAATATACAAAATTAAAAAATTTCATTGAGTTATGGCTCATTATACCCATCCATTTAGTAAAAATGGGTTAACCGGGCACCTTATATAACTTCGTAATGAATACAAACAATTCTAACATAATGAACTAAATATATATATATATATATACTTATATTAAAACTCACCAAAGACATTGTTTATCAGAAACATAAGAGACTTCTTTTCCTCATCGACGAAACAACGAGCAACTTCTTTTAGTTGCCCTAATGCTTGCCCTAAGGGCATAATTTTGCTATTGTACAAGACAGTGTTCTTGTGGAGCGACTGTCAATCTGAAAACTCGTAAATTATTATCAATGATCTGATCTACTAATTTTACATTTGTATGGGTCCGTGTCCTTGCGAAATCAATCTCAGAAACCCATTTTTACTTATTCTTTCCAAAAAATTCATAATTTATCCAATTTTTATGATAATGATTCATTAAAGGTTCATAAAAAGATGTCTTTGTAGACAATATCATTGTTGTAGACCCTGTCAATCTCCAAACTGCATTCATTCTAGCCTGGAAAGGCGTAATTTTTCTATTGTTTAAGACAGTCAAAATCATTTACGTACAAGTACTTTTGACTGAATACATGAATAGTTTATATCATGATAACAAAAGGTTTACATTTTCAACATCATTACATACACAATTACATGAGTTACATGAGCACAGGAAAAAATAATATCGGTAACGTTGACTGCTATTGCCCGTTGTAGGTTGATCTGTATTACAGGCAACAAAATATGGTATATATACCTACCTAGTTTTGCCATTTTAAAAGACCGTGATCGTCAGAATTCGTCTCACAATATAAATCTACGGTGCCATGGAGCAGCCTGCCATGTTTATACATGACGATGAGTAAGCATAAACAATGCCTGTATCAGATGACTTCACTCTTCTAGACGGCTAAAATAACTATTGCCTATAAATTTTCTAAAACATTCTACTGATGAAATAAAGTAAAGTAATAATTTATTCGGTGTTTTACATTAACAATAGGTACACATTTACTTAATCTAAACTAAATTTAGGTATGAAACAGTCGAAAGGGCAGACCCGATCGGCTCGTGCTGTTGCTTACAGCTATGCCAGACTGTCAGGCTCTTTCAGATACGCAAAACGCCAGACACGCATTATCAGAAATCGCAGAATGTCAGATTACACTAAAAGTCAGAATCGCAATATCCCAACTGGCTTTATAGCATAATTACTTTGACTGCATAGCTTCTAGTCAGTAGGTACCTATTATTCGTTAAAATACTAATTATTGCTATCACTGGTGCCCATAGGGAGGCACCGCAGTATTTCAATCAATATTATTATGAACTATTAGTGCCAAGCACAGCTTCCAGCGTGCCTAATACTAGCGGGGCTTGTTCGCATATAAACATGAAAGGTATGTGTAGTCGATATACCTATACCCCCCCCCCCCTTTTTACTTATATTTATTTGAATATACAGTTTCTACTTTCAATCATAATTATGGCATTGACGGCACTAATAATATCACGTAATCCAAAAAAATAAAAAGATTATAATGCTTATTGTCAAAAACATTGCACCCTGATACTTGCGTAAGCAGGAAATGCCACCCGTTACTTGCGTAAGCAGGCTAATTTAATTAATTTTAAAAATAAAAAGATTCATAATGCTTATTGTCAAAAACATTGCACCCTGATACTTGCGTAAGCAGGAAATGCCGCCCGTTACTTGCGTAAGCAGGCTATGTTTTTTTTTTTTTTTTTTTTTTTTTTCATATTAATTTAATTAATTTTTTGTTTTAAAATCTGCATTGAATATCATATTAAAAATGTCAGGGATAATGAATCCAATTACGTATCCATTAATAAAACATTATCGAACCAATGGTAGGGGGGTTCGGGGGGGCTGAGCACCCCATTTTTCAATATCAAATCATTTGCTCCATGCTACATTACACGACCCACATAAACACTCCCTAAAAGGGGCAAGGGTCAACTGTAGAAAGTATTTAGAATAAACTTTTGCAACAACAGTATGTACTTTTAAAATCATTAAATTAAATACACTATTCCCTTTAAAATATTATTTGCCTTGCACTTGTTGGTTAGTTAATACATACATAGCGACGCTTGTTCCCATTTTTAATGCAGGTAGCACTCACATACAGACATGGGAGTAATAAAAGTATAACAGTAATCACAAACTATGTCAAAAACAAAACGTTGAAACAAAAGCAACTTAACAAAATTAGTGCTATACCACTCGACTATACTGACATTATTTTCGAACTGCAATGATACTTTTCCAATGGACATGATAACCATTAAAGAAAATGTAGGTACTTCAAAATGCTTTCGTAACAATAAATCGCCACAAGAAGTCGGTACAAATTGTAAAATAGGATTTATAAACTAAACAAGAGAAAAGTGTGTCAAGGTCAAGCACGGGCGACGACGGGAGCCGAGACCCACTGTATACTTCCCGATCCTTTCAAAATCCCTAAATCACATTGTATCACTATTAAAAGGAAATCTATTTGACATAAATGATTATGATTATGATATAATCTCTCAGCGCAGATCGCAAAATCTCTCTACTAACTATCACATGAACAGATTTTTCATGGTGAGAAAATATAAAACTTCTTACTTGCTTGTGGGTAAGAAAATAAAAATCAAAACTTTCACTGACCTGGCGAGGTGTTAAATTACCTCAATTCCTATGTGCCAATAAACCTGATACTCCATCTCGTCGTCCTAAATGCGTTGGATTTCCACGATAGGTACTTTGAAATTAACAGGTGGACCTCGAGCCCGACCCGCCATGTTTTCGCGCGCTCACTCGCAGGCACGCTCTTTTAAAATTCGAACAATTTTCATAACTAATAATATTACTTTATCCGTGAAAGTAAAATAAAAGAACCACTCGTACAAATTTTTAAATTTCGAACGCTAACAGCGTTTATGACTAGATGTGAACGGTTGCGAAAAATGGACGCCAATGACACAAATCCTCCGCCGTTGCTAAAAGGTGAACTCGTATCACGTGACTTATGATGACGTTACGGAAGTGACGTCACGTGGGTATAATTGACCAATAGGAAAATTGATGTCGAACGGAAACGGAAAGGGCTTTCTCAAAATATGTTTACCTAGGCTTCGAATAACGGCGAAAGGACACAATATACATCTGTGTAAGAAAAATTTATTTAAAACTAGCGGATCCTCGTTGTTTTGCCCGCAAAACATCGGGATAAAATATAGCCTTTGTTACTCGGGAAGAATGTAGCTTTCTAATGGTCAAAGAATTTTCTAAATCAGCCCAGTCGTTTCGGAGCCTATTTGATGGAAACAAACAAACAATCAAATCTTTCCTCTTTATAATATCAGTATAGATGACTCAAGAATTCATGATCAGTACAGTAGTTCTTGATGGATAGTCACAAAACGGAAGCCTAGTGGCTTACTAATGTCAATCCCATACATTTTCTCTATTCTACTGGCGATATCGATAATAGAAAACCACTTGTCTAGGCCCTCTGTACACGTCCTGTGGTTGATGATGAGATGGCTAATGATGTGATGATGGGCATATACGTACGTTGTGCCGCGACTAGCCTGGCCGCAGCGGCGTTGGCTTTAGCGAGCTTGTGTTCCATCTGCTTCTGCATCAGCGCCGTCTGCTCCACCGTCAGCGTCACGCCCGCGTTGGAACTGTAGATCTGTTATAAAATAAAATAATGTTAGGGGCGCGCCCCGTTGCAATAACTTTAACCATGGCTTCAGGCCATCATGCTGAACAAAGTACAGCAAGAATTTTTGTCGGAAATGAAAAAAAAACGACTTTTCATACAAATTTAGCAACTAATCGGGACATTCGGGAATCTTTTCACTTCAAAAATTGAATGTTAAGTTGTTTTTTTTAATATTACCTGTGTGAGTTCTTCTCCAGCTTTCTGCACGCGTTGCACGGCAGAGTCCACAGCACTTCGCAACTTCTGCTGCTGCGCTTTTTCCTCTTCGAGCTTCTTGCTTTCTGCGGCTGCTGCTGCTTCTGGAATATCAATAGATTATTTTAATCATCTGGATATGTCAGATGAAACAGCCCATTACTGGGCACCTCTCAATCGGCAAAAAGAAGGTGCATACATCGCCTACCTGTATAATTTGCGGCATGAATATTAAAAATTGCTTGGCTTCGCACTTTTTAGCCAGTCTGCAACAACCATGTCGCAATACCTAAATCTGTGTTCAGTAGGTGTTTCTTGTTTTTGTTTACCTATGGGTTTGCTCTTGATGTCAATCTACCTCGAAAAGTAAGGTGACATCTACGATGGATGTCGCAATACCTAATCGTAAAAATCTGGTTCAGTATTTCTTGCTTATTTACCTATGGGTTTGCTCTTTATACCAATCTTCCTCGAAAAGTAAGCAAGCTCACTCAGAAGATGCTTGTGCACTCTAAGATTTCAGTGCTTGATGTATGTATGTTCTCGAATACACAAATACCATTTTATGTCACCATTGCGTCATTGTGCTAACGACGTTATTTCGAAATACTGACCTCTAGCCGCATCGTCTCGGAGTCGGAGTGCGTTAAATTAAATTTCTAAATTCATTCATTCAATACACCATTATATTACTATTGCATGTCACTCTGCGAAATGAATAACAATAAAGAATGGAATAATAAAAGGGGTGGCTACGTGGCTAGATGGAAGCATTCAGGTGAACCCAGTGTCACCATCATTGTGCTGATGTTATTTCGAAATACTGACCTCTACCCGCATCGTCTCGGAGTGCGTCCAAAAAGTGTTGTGTGATATCCGCAGCGGATGGTGCGTGGGGAGTGTATGACGATATACGCCGGGGAGGTGGTGGCGGGGCTTTCCTCATTGGAGGTTTGATCGCTAAACAGATTAATTAAATAAGGTCATTAGAAGAGACAAGACCCAATGCCAGTTTGAGTCCATCATATAGATCGGCTATTGTGTCCTTTCGCCGTTATTCGAAGCCTAGGTAAACATATTTTGAGAAAGCCCTTTCCGTTTCCGTTCGACATCAATTTTCCTATTGGTCAATCTAACCAACGTGACTTCACTTCCGTATCGTCGTCATAAGTCACGTGATACGAGTTCACCTTTTAGCAACGGCGGAAGATTTGTGTCATTGGCGTCCATTTTTCGCAACCGTTCACATCTAGTCATAAACGCTGTTAGCGTTCGAAATTTAAAATTTAAAAATTTGTACGAGTGGTTCTTTTATTTTACTTTCTTCGGATAAAGTAATATTATTATTTATGAAAATTGTTCGAATTTTAAAAGAGCGTGCCTGTGAGTGAGCGCGCGAAAACACGGCGGGTCGGGCTCGAGGTCCACCTGTTAATTTCAAAGTACCTATCGTGGAAATCCAACGCATTTAGAACGACGAGATGGAGTATCAGGTTTATTGGCATATAGGAATTGAGGTAATTTAACACCTCGCCAGGTCAGTGAAAGTTTTGATTTTTTATTTTCTTACCCACAAGCAAGTAAGAAATTTTATATTTTCTCACCATGAAAAATCTGTTCATGTGATAGTTAGTAGAGAGATTTTGCGATCTGCGCTGAGAGATTATACCATAATCTTAATCATTTATGTCAAATAGATTTCCTTTAATAGTGATACAATGTGATTTAGGGATTTTGAAAGGATCGGGAAGTATACAGTGGGCCTCGGCTCCCGTTGTCGCCCGTGCTTGACCTTGACACACTTTTCTCTTGTTTAGTTTATAAATCCTATTTTACAATTTGTACCGACTTCTTGTGGCGATTTATTGTTACGAAAGCATTTTGAAGTACCGACATTTTCTATAATGGTTATCATGTCTATTGGAAAAGTATTATTGCAGTTCGAAAATAATATGTCAGTATAGTCGAGTGGTATAGCACTAATTTTGTTTAGTTGCTTTTGTTTCAACGTTTTGTTTTTGATCATGTATCTATACCGGCACATAGTGTGTGATTACTGTTATACTTTTATTACTCCCATGTCTGTATGTGAGTGCTACCTGCATTATAAATGGGAACAAGCGTCGCTATATATGTATTAACTAACCAAGTAGTGCAAGGCAAATAGTATTTTAAAGGAAATAGTGTATTTCATTTATTGATTTTAAAAGTACATACTGTTGTTGCAAAAGTTTATTCTAATTATACTTTCTACAGTTGACCCTTGCTCCTTTTAGGGAGTGTTTATGTGGGTCGTGTAATGTAACATGGAGCAAATGATTTGATTTTTATTTTTTTTTTATTTTTTGTGCGTACTGCGGTATTGATTTTTTTTTAATACTGTTTTATATAAGTACGTACTTAACGTAGTGATGACTTGTTTTTGTCACAGTTCTAATCTAACGTGACCCACCACATTGGTGGTCACTTTATGAGGTTTTGTTGTGACGGGGTGCTCAGCCCCCCCGAACCCCCCTACCATTGGTTCGATAATGTTTTATTAATGGATACGTAATTGGATTCATTATCCCTGACATTTTTAATATGATATTCAATGCAGATTTTAAGCTGTGGTTACATTTTAAAAAATTAACTAAATTAATATGCAAAAAAAAAAAAAATTAAAAAAAAAAAAACATAGCCTGCTTACGCAAGTAACGGGCGGCATTTCCTGCTTACGCAAGTATCAGGGTGCAATGTTTTTGACAATAAGCATTATAATCTTTTTTTTTTTTTTTGGATTACGTGATATTATTAGTGCCGTCAATAATTATGATTGAAAGTAGAAACTGTATATTCAAATAAATATTTGTAAAAAGGGGGGGGGGGGGTATAGGTATATCGACTACACATACCTTTCATGTTTATATGCGAACAAGCCCCCCTAGTATTAGGCACGCTGGAAGCTGTGCTTGGCACTAATAGTTCATATATTGATTGAAATACTGCGGTAGCTCCCTATGGGCACCAGTGATGGCAATAATTAGTATTTTAACGATTAATAGGTACCTACTGACTAGAAGCTATGCAGTCAAAGTAATTATGCTATAAAGCCAGTTAGGATATTGCGATTCTGACTTTTCGTGTAATCTGACATTCTGCGATTTCTGATAATGCGTGTCTGGCGTTTTGCGTATCTGAAAGAGCCTGACAGTCTGACATAGCTGTAAGCAACAGCACGAGCCGATCGGGTCTGCCCTTTCGACTGTTTCATACCTAAATTTAGTTTAGATTAAGTAAATGTGTACCTATTGTTAATGTAGAAAACCGAATAAATTATTACTTTACTTTATTTCATCAGTAGAATGTTTTAGAAAATTTATAGGCAATAGTTATTTTAGCAGTCTAAAAGAGTGAAGTCATCTGATACAGGCATTGTTTATGCTTACTCATCGTCATGTATAAATATGGCAGGCTGATCCATGGCACCGTAGATTTATATTGTGAGACGAATTCTGACGATCACGGTCTTTTAAAATGGCAAAACTAGGTATATATATCCCTATATATACCATATTTTGTTGCCTGTAATACAGATCAACCTACAACGGGCAATAGCAGTCACCGTTACCGATATTATTTTTCCTGTGCTCATGTAACTCATGTAATTGTGTATGTAATGATGTTGAAAATGTAAACCTTTTGTTATCATGATATAAACTATTCATGTATTCAGTCAAAGTACTTGTACGTAAATGATTTTGACTGTCTTAAACAATAGAAAAATTACGCCTTTCCAGGCTAGAATGAATGCAGTTTGGAGATTGACAGGGTCTACAAAGACATCTTTTTATGAACTTTTAATGAATCATTATCATAAAATGAATAAATTGGATAAATTGTGATTTTTTTGGAAAGAATAAGTAAAAATGGGTTTCTGAGATTGATTTCGCAAGGACACGGACACATACAAATGTAAAATTAGTAGATCAGATCATTGATAATAATTTACGAGTTTTCAGATTGACAGTCGCTCCACAAGAACACTGTCATGTACAATAGCAAAATTATGCCCTTCGGGCAAGCATTAGGGCAACTAACAGAAGTTGCTCGTTTTCCTGATGAGGAAAAGAAGTCTCTTATGTTTCTGATAAACAATGTCTTTCGTGAGTTTTAATATATATATATGTGTATTTATATATATATATATTTTAGTTCATTATGTTAGAATTGTTTGTATTCATTACGAAGTTATATAATGTGCCCGGTTAACCCATTTTTTTTTACTAAATGGATGGATATAATGAGCCATAACTCAATGAAATTTTTTAATTTTGTATATTTATGTTTCTTTGCTAGATTGGATATAACTATTTAAGATGTTCCGTGTAGCTAAATTGGCAGTAATTAACGGAGTTTTTTCATTGGTTCGATAGTAATTAATAATAAGAGAAACGCGTCTTTAGAATGGCAGTATAAAAAATTGTGTCCTGCAATGCAACTTGGGACCGTGTCGGTAAAATATATGAAGTGAAACTGTCATTATCGGCCATTACCAGTCATTTTCGTTGTCATTATTATATTTATATGTATAGTTACAGTTAAAAAGTCTTGAATGGGTGGTAGGAAAATATTGACGATTCATAAGTACCTACATGCTTATTATATGTCTATGTGAATAGATAAATATTTGATTGATTGATAGATATAAGTAGTAGATAAAGTTATGACAAAATATTGCAAATCTTTTGCAATTTATCTGTTAGAGTTACATTAATTCGATTTGTATGCAAATGAGATTAGCAGATGCTTTAAAGAAGTTAATATACGAACTACTTTTGTTTTGATCTTGTAAAATAAGGCATGTGCTTACATTATTTTCAGAAATTTACTTGACTTTTATACATGATCGCGCTTTTTGTCAGACCAGTAAGACAAGCCGGCACAAGTAGTTTAGGATGTTATACATATAACATCCTGCGATCTGCGATCCTATTTATTCGAATAATGTTAACGTTAATTTTTGCAATCAAACTTTAATGCATCTTGCACAGCACAAACATAGCAATAGTTGACTTCTTCTCTAGCACAGAGCTTTAAATAATGTGTTTTCTCTTGAATTTGGTGTAGGTAGTGAGTCAACAGTTTAACTGCCAAAAATAACATCGTGGGTTCGATATTTTAAGTATAATATTATGTTTAATTGATCGAAGTGTTTTGTATGTAACATAACCATGTATTTACAAAATACATGTTTATTTATTTATTTAATTCTTCATGCACTAATTACAGTACATAGGTGGACTTAATGCTTTGCACCCTACAGAACCATAAGAATTACGACTTGGGCATCTTGGCCATAGGTCAAGCTTTGCTTAGATTGGGGATACACAGTGGTATATTAAAATTCCCCAAATTATTTATTTTAGTATATTTCCTATGAATAATAATTTCCCTATAGCGGTAAAGGATATACTGAGAAACAGTCGTCAGCTTCGTAACAATGCTAGTGCTCGGGAGTTTAGCGTGTCACTAGTAGGTATAACATAATAATTTAAAGCAACATGATTTTACAGTTAGGGAAGATAAGAGTATTGTGCTTATGGTTTCTTGTGCCGAAAGTTTTTACAATTATTATATTGTACTTATATTTTGCTTTATTATGTGTTTTCAGATCATATCGTATCGATTGTATATCAGAAGAGACTTAGCCAAAAGATTTTCAGATGTTTTTGCTTCAAAAATATATAAGGGATAGCACAAATTGTGTTATTGTAATGTTTGTTTCTTTTCAGATTTTGAATATTTCAAGAATATGTAAATGATTTATGTAACATAGTTTACATATTTATGAATAAGGTTTGACAGATTGAGCATAAGTATACATTTTATTTTCTTTTCAATCATGTTCAGTCCGTGCTCATATTTTCATTATATAGGTACTCACGTACTATTTGTAATGCATACTTGAATGTTTGATAGTAATAGCATAATGTTTCTCATATCAGTATTAATTTGTGATGTTGAGTTATAAAGTTAAACAATTAATTCGAGTACCTACCCCTTGTACGTGTCGAATTTGTCAAAAGGTATAAGATTAATGTCATAATTGCTGATACATGTCACATTGGCGTCCTCGTTCACCAGGCGATAACAAACAAGGTCTCAAAATATGTTTACCTAGGCTTCGAATAACGGCGAAAGGACACAATAGGAGCGTTTTTACTACCATTAAAACGCATATTGTGTCCGGAGCCTTATTCGAAGCCTAGCTTTAAGACCTGCCTGGTGTAGATTTTATCCTTAATGGTTGTCAAGTATTTCAGATTTTGAGACTACAATGACACAAATCTTCCGCCGTTGCGATACGAGTTCACCTTTTAGGTGAACTCGTATCACGTGACTTATGACGACGTTACGGAAGTGAAGTCACGTTGGTTAGATTGACCAATAGGAAAATTGATGTCGAACGGAAACGGAAAGGGCTTTCTCAAAATATGTTTACCTAGGCTTCGAATAAGGCTCCGGACACAATATGCGTTTTAATGGTAGGTAAAACGCTCCTAATAAAAACAGCATTGTAAATGCTAAATAAAATTAGTAACAATATTGAAAACTAGTGGATCCTCGCGGTCTTACCCGCGTGGTTTCCATTCCCATGGGAATATTGAGGTAAAATATAGCCTATGTCACTCGGGAAGAATGTAGCTTTCTAATGGTGAAAGAATTTTCGAAATCATTCCAGTAGTTTCGGAGCCTATTCGATGCAAACGAACAAACAAACATTCAAATCTTTCCTCTTTATAATATTAGTATAGATGAAGTATTAGAAAATAATATACAGAAAATAATTCCGGGCGAATGCTCTTAGGACAGTGAAAGGTCGTGGGTTCGAGTCCCATCGAAGTTAGTTGTGAGAGGGGTCGACTTTTTCTAATACTTAATTTTCAATAATAAAAACTCCATTGTGATTGCAAAAAAATAAAAATAATTAGTAACAATAGCTAATTTATTTAAAGAAACGTAAAATCTTACAAAAGATGACGATGATGATGTTGGTAGTGGTGATAATGACAATGTAATCGATGGTAATAACGATAATGCTAGAGATTGTGATGATGATTATGATAGCAATGGAGATGACAATAATGAATATGATGATGAAAACAATACTCACAACCCCTATCCTCCATAATTGCAGCCCTCAACCTCTCCAAAGCATCTTCCAGATCTTTCCTATGTCCTGTTAACTGTTTACCCTTGGCCGCGTGTACCGGGTCCTTAACTACCGGCTCCCAAGTGGAAGTTAACGCTGTTAATGTTGAATAGACGCCGTCTGTACTTGATAGGAGAGATGATCTGCTGGCAGGGTCGTGGATGCTAGCTGCTGTTAGCTGTTTGGGATAAAATTATTTGCGTTAATACAAAAAAAAATATGTTGCTGCTTTCATACAATAACAAAAGCGGTAATTTGTAAATGAATCTTGTTCCATAGTATCTGGCAGTAGGTACGTTGAAAAGGTACTACAAGTAGAAAGAGAAGGAGTCCAAAAATATTTCCCTGGGGAAGCCACACTTTAATTTTTATTTTAACGTCTGCGAGTATACTTTCTGTAGTTTATTTTTCAAATTGACAGTTATTAGATTTCGGTTAGGTCATTACACAAAGTTTTGATGATCAAATGTATAAATCTATAAAGAGTATGTAATTCTTTTTCTAAAATTCTAAGTATAAACATAAATTGGCCTCACCTGAGCAGTAGCAAGCAACGTATCCGTAGCATCTGCAGTTCGAGCCCCTGCCGCGTCTAGATTCGAACCCGCTACCCCTTGCACTGAGGAAGCTAGCTGGTTCACCCCAGATAGAAGTGCCGCGGCCTTTTGACAGGCCTCTGTGGTCAGATCTATTATCTGGAAGGTGAAAACATTGATGTAACACGATCGAAAGGGTATTAGTTTTATTTTATCTTACACTCTTAACCGCCTCGGTGATCTAGTGGTTCACACCACTGATTTCAGACCCAGAGGTATTCAGTTTGGTTGGTGGTAGGACTTGTTTTTAGTCCGCCTCACTAGCTACCACCATCTAATCTAATCTAAATAAAAAAATAAAAAAGAGAAAAAAAACAACCCTTGGAGTTTCTTGCCGGTTCTTCTCCAAGGCCTCCCGCTGTAGGGTTTGCGAACCGATGGCGTAGCTTCTATGACGTTCACAAGTATTGTAAATAACAATCTAAATTGAATAAACAAATTTGAATCTTGAATCTTGAATCTAAGTCGAGCGCCATAACTCTGATGTTTTCAGCAATATTGTGTTTCGACATAGAGATAAAATAGCCAGTTCCTCAGTGATTGAGGATTCCTGGAGTGCACTTCCACCTTTGCTTTATCACGACTCACCATCAGTTGTGATTAAGGCTAAGTGCTACCCCATTGTGGATAAAAAAAACACTATCTGTCAATGCACCGAACCGAGTCAATGTTGACGACCGATTTGGCACAGGGGTAGGCTACATGTCTTCTGCGCCAGAGGTCTCGGGTTCAATTCTCGAACAAGACAAATATTTGTGTGCATGAACATGTCTATTTGTCTTGGTCTGGGTGTTTTCTATGTTTATTTATTTATTTATTTATTTATTTATTAGAAAACCAACAGTGTTACAAATTTTACTTAATAACAATGTATATGTACCAGTAAGACCAATTACAGGTTTCTTTTATATGTAATAGTACTTTTTACAATTTATGACAAACAACGGCATAAAAAAACATCCAAATTAAAACAAAATCAATAAAAGAAAAGAAAAAAGAGCACTATGCGCTTAATCTGCTTACTATGTATATTAAGGATGTATTTACAAACAAGTATTTAAGTATATATTTATCCGTTAGCAAGTTTTCCATGACACAGTAGCTATAATGTAATTTTAGTCTTATATTGTGTAATCTTTTTAGCGCTTTGGATGACTCATCTGTCATAAGATGTTTGAAATAAATCAATAAATCAATGAAATTAACATGGGCTTAAAGATAATTGGTGTGGAAAAAAAATAAAAATAACTTTTAAATCTTTTTTAATGCACAATACCTGAAGCTACACATAGCAGCGATACTAGGTGCAAGGTGTGTTGCTTTCTTGCTATCTGCAGCTTCAGATATTGTGCACTGATCGTTTCATGGTGTGCATATGAAATTTTAATTATCGGCGGGCGGTACATATTGCATGTGGTGTTTCTATATAAATATTTCTTTTTTTCACAAGGAGGATATAATTCGAAATAACATTAAGTACCTCATGTTCCTTGACTTGGTCCACTGTGGGGCTGACCACGTAGTACAGTTTATTGCATTTATCTGCCAGCGCGGCAGCTTGAGCGTTACGACCCTGAGACATTAAACAATTTAAGAACTGTAATAGATTTTTGTTATTGAAATATAAACAAAACACAGAAGAATAATGGAAAATACAATCGACTTAAAAAATCAATATCATGATATTGATCATCAAATATATCCCGTGGTACACCCAGGTGGACAACGCAGGTAGACCACGGGCAATAAAGGATCAAATACCTACCACGTCTTAAATGTTACCTTTGTGTTGTGACAAACGGTAATTTTATTTGTTGGTAATATAAAAAAGAACTTTGAAAGTTCTGAAATTTAAAATTTCAGAAACCAGACAAGTGGAAGGTAATCTCTCCTCAAAACACAGAAATATTTTTTTCTTGTTGGGTCCGTTATTCTCATTCCATATTATGTATTAAATCTACAAAACAATGTTAAGTAAATGAAAAACATGTACCTGTGAATCTGTGTCCGCACATAGTGAGCGCACAGCGGAGCAGGCAGCGCGCAAGTCCGATAACATGAGGTCTCGGGTTTGGGGGTCCTTGCTAGCGGCTACTACGCGCGTGTCTGGGTAAAGAAGAAGTTTTATACAGGGCTAATCCACTATAGCTATTTTCTTACTTGTTCAGACAGGACTCGAACACACAAGTCCTGCTCTCGGAGCAAGCTTAGTTACTTTACTGTGAGTGCAATATTTAAATAACATGCAAGGAAATAGTGACTGATTATATTATAATTTTAATGTTGACTGCTAAATAAAAAGAGTATAGCCAGATTAATTCAAAGCAACTATTATCATTATTTTTGTGACGAAACACACAAATATCTACTTTGTCACATCAACAACGCTTGTATAATAAGCTGAAAATCGAACAAACTTGGAACAGCCAAAATATAAAATAAACTTCCTTGTTTACTAAATAAAATAAAGACGAGTACGAGTACCTGCTCAATATACAAAAAGACAGAGTACGGTAAATGAATAGTTACCCAATAAATTCAATGCTAAACCCTTACCGTTAACTACTTGTGGCATTATCTGGTTGATTTCTTGAATAGCTTGCTCAGCCTTCTCATAGTCTTGGTTGTCACGATCTGCAAAATGTTGTATTAAACAACACCACAATTCAGATTTCAGTCCTTGCGTAAGACTCCATAAATGATAGCCTAAACTTACGCGATATCAAATTTGTTATAACTAGTTGGAATAACTTAAAGCTTCAGTTGTGATCCTTGCATTATGTTGCAAAGCAAAACTCTGTATGACAAAGCTCCAGCTACCTACGGATTGTTGAAGCTAGGCTCGCCAAGTTGAGACAAAGTTTGGCAAGCATGGCGTGTCTTTTCTAGAGATTCACTAATGCTTACAACTGCCTAGGCATAATAAATGAGCTTGGGCCAACCGTAGTACACGGTTCTCGGCTACATTCAAATTTCCAGTATACTTGAGGTTCAGTTTATCTTACCAGAAGTAGCAGCCAATAACGCAGCGATGGCAGCGTTAAGCTGTGCTAAACTCTGCGCCAGCTTGTTCTGCAAGCTGGCCGTCGCTGGTGCTTGTGATTGTGGCAGTGGCTGCATAAACAGAAGAAAATTATTCTTGGGCAAATGTATTGGGGTAAATAACAATTCAGTGTGCCTAAACTTTATGTTTAACAACAAAAATGCAGATCTAAAGTCCATAAAAAATGCAAGATGTAGCCGTTCTTAAAAGTAACTAGCGGATTTACCCGCGTGGTAAAATATAGCCTATGTCACTCGGGAAGACTGTAGCTTTCTAACGGTGAAAGAATTTTCGAAATCGGTCCAGTGCCCCTAGTGTAAGTTTTTATGCCAAAAAACGCAAACTATTTCGATTCCGTATTTATGTCAATTTGTATGAAAACTGTATTAGCGCCTCTAGCGGCGAGTAGCGCGCTTATATAGTTTTCATACAAATTGACATAAATACGGAATCGAAATAGTTTGCGTTTGCTTGACATAAAAACTTACACTAGGGGTACAGTACTTTTTGAGTTTATTCGTTACATACAAAAATACAAATCTTTCCTCTTTATAATATTAGTTTATAAGTATAGATTTAAACCGTTGTAGAACTTGTAGGTATTAAGAACTTTGATAGAATCGTCACAATTGCTGTAGGTAACAATCCTAAAACAATATTATAAAATTCCCTATATGGGTATAGACACTGCTTACGTTCAAGTTTATGTTTATTGGTAGAAGCTTAACATTATAAGTCCTCTTACCTCGTCCAGTTCTTTCTCCAGCTGTCTCAGATTATTATTTGCAGCCGTAGCTGTGCTCACAAATTGTAGTCGCTGCTTCTCGTTCACTGGTTTTTTGATTGATTTAGTATGGAGTCCTAGAAAAAGTTAACATACATAGATGATATAATGGTTTCTACAATGTTTTTAAAACACAGTTTTTTTAATTATTTTAAAATTGTAAAGTATTTTTTTTAATTCTTTTACTTCTGTTTATATTTTCAATTTAGTTGTATGATGTAGAGTAGATTTCATCGAGTATAATAAACCAAATTTTGTTCATACAATCAATAACGATCCAAAAAGAGTCAATGACAATGAAATTCGTATCGTATCGTAAGCCAATGTAAGGACTATATCTATTTACATGATGCCAATATTGGACTGGCATAGTGAAATGTCTTAACTATTGGCTCCGTGTAAATTCAGCATTAGAAAGTAAATAAGCCAGTAATGTGTTGTGTCTGTAACCTCGTCTGTGTTTTTCACATATTATTATAGATCAAGAAAGTCAATAAACTTTGTTTCGATGGAACTAGAAAATCTATGATTACTTATTAATATTTATATTTTTCCCTACAACTAAAAATATTTCCAAATTTAAGAAATAATATCTTACCGCTATCACTGATCTCGCAAGCCTTTCTCAGTTTCTCCAGCTCATCTTCCAACTGTCTTTGATATTCCTTCAAAGTGTCCCCTAGCGCTGAGTGGTTAGGTTTCTGCACTATAGGTTTCCATATGGAAGCCAGGTTATGAGACGCGGCTTCGAGGACGTCAGTTGAAGATAGAAGCTTAGACCGACATGATGGGTCTTGGATGCAGGGTGATGTGAGCTGTTGGGGGTAATATTGTTTTTACGGATGATATATTTATTTATTTATTTACTGATTTATTATGTATGTTACGTCTGTTTTTGATGAAGCATCGAATCGGCTTAATCTTAGTTGTCTGTTAGTAAAAGCCTACGACTATTTGCAAAACGGAAATAATATTAACTGTGTATCAATTAATTATTTTCAACAACTTTATAGTTTTATTTCATGAAAGTGAAGATAATCCCACCTTCTTAAAAAAAATCTAAAATTTTATTTTCAATATTTTCTACAAAAACATTTGTTCAGAAATAAATCACTTATTTTACTTTTCGCAGCCCGCTGATCAGGATCGATCTAAGTCAGGAAGTTTAAAGTTTAACGTTTATCAAATCCTCTCACCTGAGCCGTCGTAAGTAGCATGTTAGCGCCATCAGCCACTTTAGATCCTGCGTTATCTAGTTGAGTTCCTTCTTCTCCCCCAACTTCTGTAACCAGCTGGTATACTCCGCTTAGGAGTGCGGATGCCTTTTCACAAGCTGATGATGATAGATCCAACACCTGTTTAATTGTTGAAGTTAATTTATTAAATTAAGACAAGAACGACTTAGTTTTTTTTTTCTAGGATTATATGTATAAAAAGACTTAGTTTTTTGTTAGTATAAAAAATATAAAATCACTTACAACATGCTCTCTTTCTTGGTCTGCGCGGGGGTCGAACACGTACACCAACCTTCCAGAGGCTGCACCAAACTTAACTGCAGCTCGGTTTACATCCTGAAGGATCAATGATTTATAATTAGTATTTGTTGTCTCACGTTACTGACTGTTTTACGTTAGCATACCCAGCCTGCAACTTGTGACGGACAAACAGGTTTAAAAAACATATGAATAAATCTCCTCAAGCTGTGTGTAGTAAGCTGTCAGTCCTGTCATGGCCCATGAGTCCTATGACCCACCACGCGGGCACAAAGGTTATTGGTGGATATTAATTTAACGACTGCAGTAATGCAGCTTGATACGCTACTTTAAGCACGGAGGAGTTCTAGTCAAGGCCCACTCTATCCTCATCAATATGGAATGATTTTGCCCCATCAATGGCAAAATTAACATAGATGATGATGATGGAATGGACATACATGCCAGTCTAAAACTTTCTTCACAATAAAAACTTTTGCAATACAATTACTGTAAGCATCACCTTTTACATCTACACTGTAAGAAAATCTCCAACTGTTCGTAGCGTTTTACCTGGTTGGGATTATCGGTAGAATTGAAGATGTCAGCTGTAGCATCACAAAGCGCGCGTAAATCGGCTAACATAGCAGCGCGAGTGGGCTCATCTTCAACGCTGCTCAAGGTCTTGGTGTCTAGGCAGAGGAGATATCAAATAAATAAAAATTATTTATTCCGAGCACAATTCGTTCACACACATTTACATAAAGTTCAGCCATATTGTACCTTTCCGACATGCAACTTGAATATTACAAAATCTAAAAAATTACATGCGAATTAAATCACTCTTGTCAGAATGGTTGTTATAAACAAGTAGGTAGTACTATGATGGGTAGTCAAAGTACTTTGTCACACTATCTTCTGCCATTTCCCCATATTGGTGGTCAATCTGATGCATTCATCAACTTCCACCAATGACAGAAGAGTGTTCAAAATTATTTCAGTAAATAACCTAGCCAACTTATCGAACGTCTTCGGAATTTTTTGGGTATCTATCATTGTAATTGTACCTGTTATAACTTGCGGAAGAAGTTGGTTGATTGTGTTGATGGCTTCTTCAGTCGCCTCACTGTCTGGGCTTTCTCGATCTAAGAAAACAATACGAATTAACAACAAGACTTTCGCATACGTATTTTCTATATAAGCTTAGCTTATTGTTAAATTTTGTTTAAATTGAGAGAGCTTTTTAGGGAATTTTTCCTCAAAATTTCTTGTAGATACACAAGTATAAACTGTGTATAAACATATAATTTCGCGCAAAGTTATCAATGGATCTGTATTGTTTGGCGCCACATTTATGTAGTATAAATGCAATGTTTTCCTTTTTCTAATTTTGTATAATTTTTCAACAGCAAAATTCTCCTTACCAGCAGTAGCAGCAACCAGAGCTGCAACAGCTGCGTTGAGTCTGTTGACGTCATCAGCTAGTTTGCTTCGCAAGTCTTCTACCGCGACCGTTGACTTGAGCGGTACTGATGGCTGGGAACAGACAATATTAACTTTATTCCAGTTTAGTTAAGTTAACAGCTGTTAAGTTAATGTATCATATTCTTTATTACATAAAAATATCATTCAATATTTTTTCCGATCCCAAGATATAAGATGGGAACGTTCGTGACCTTTTTAAACTTTCATGGTCTTAAACACTGTAAATATTACGAAAAGACGGATTTTCACCATGTTTTGATTTATTGTCGAGTCCTCAATAATTCGGCGCAGTTGCACGCGCCATGACCGTGGGGATCATTCCGTGTGTGATGATCATGAGTGATCATAGTAAAAATCTCGCTTTTCGTAATATTTTACTATGTTTATGACCGTTTTACTGTACCAATCCAATTGTTATTCGCATTTGTTTCAATTAAGTACAATCATGCATTTGAATAAACTATTTAAACTGAAGATGTGACCTGATAACTACTTATATACAACGTCAATGAACTGAAAGTCGATCGTTTGCTTTACAGAATATGGAAAGATTTTTCTCGTGGTTTGCTTCATAGTTAAAGCAAAAGTTAGTTCTGTTGTTATTGATTGCTAGAGAAAGGTTGGTCCATAGGATCACAGGGCTCACATTAAGAAGGTATAATAAATTATTTTTTTATAAAAATATTTTTTATTTCACTCTTTTTAGTGAATCGTGCAGGCAATTTACGTGTTTTCTAGTAAATAGGTATGTGATCAAACTGAAAACCTCCTTTTTCGTAGTCGGTTAAAATACCTTGAGGTATCCCCTTTTTAACAAAACAAGAATCATCTAAATCGGTTTATAAACAAAGGAGTTATGCCTAAAGATACGTATTAAATTCACATAAAGTGGTAACGAAAACGACAGTATTTTCAAGATTTCCTGAAAACTACTGAACCGATTTCAAAATTTCAAAAAATGGGACCAACTTGGAAACCAACCTGATGTAATAACGTTTGAACCATTTCAATCGGTTCAGATCGGTCTTCGAGTAATCGGTGGACATACACAAAAAAAAAAAAAAAAACATACATACAGACGAATAGAGAACCTCCTCCTTTTTGATTTAGAAGTCGGTTAAAGAAGACAATTTTTATGGGGATACGTTATGAGTTTCAGATGTACGCTCTTAATGTCATAAAATAAATGTACAAACCTTATCAAGCAGTTTGCGTGTTGTGACGAGGCGTTCACCACCTCTCGTGAACTGTAATCTGATTGCTTCTTTGCTTTTCTGACTGTCTATTGGAGTACCACCACCACCTGTATCGAAGATATGATTTAAAAAGTTGATAAAACCTTAAGAATGATACAATAGACATATTGTCAGTCAACAGTAAAAAAAAAACCAATTTATTAGTATTATAATATTCTAAATGGAAGAAGAAATTCCCTTGAATTTGGCATAGGCAATGCAAATTTTTTTAACATACCTACTTCAAAAAATGGAATACGAAGTTAGAAAAAATCGACCCGTCTCACAACTACTAAGTAGCTCAGAAGTTAGAGCAGTCGCCCGGATAGCGAAAGGTCGTGGGTTCGAGTCCCATCGGAGATTAGTGCAGATTGGTGGGTATTAACGACTGCAAAGTCAAAGTCAAACTTGTTTATTCAATTTAGATTGTAATTTACAATACTTGTGAACGTCATAGAAGCTACACCATCGGTTCGCAAACCCTACGCAAAACCTTGGAGAAGAACCGGCAAACGCAGCCGGGACCAACGGCTTCCGAAGCACGGAGGAGCTCGAGATTGTAAATTTTGTGTCACCCATCCCATGACCGTCCATTGCGAAAGTTGCTTAACCCGGAGCCCGTTAAAATGTTATTGTATGTTCTTCAAAATACCAAGTTCTCATGTTACCTGCGCCAACATTCCTACAAGCCTTCCTGAGTCTATCCAGCTCCTCTTCCAACAACTTCCTCTGCGCTTCCAACTTATCAACCGTCGCCTTGTACTGCGGGTCTTTCAGCGATGCTAATACTGAAGATAGATGATGGTCAGCTGACGAAACTGCGTCAGCTGATAATATTAGAGATTCCTGGCACCTTGGGTCTTCTATACAGGGGACTGTGAGCTGGAGAAGATAATGATACATACTAATATCATAAATTTGGAATTGACGGAGGAACGGGTTGAGGTGATTTTTGGTATAACTTGGGAGCTGGAGAGTGACATAGGCTACAATTTATCCCGGAAAAACATCACATTCCCGCGGGATAACGTGGTGTAGTCGAACCAGCAGGCGGAAGGCTAGTATAAAATAAGCAGTTACTTTAAATACCCCCAAAATAGAGAACAGAAAAAGATATAAACATGAAATAAACTTAAAGAGGAAACGGTACGTTAAATAAAAGTAATCCCATAGTAAATTAATTAATTAGTTGATAAAATTATATACCCTGTACCTACCCGCTTCTAAAGCAAAGTCATAGCTCTAAAACAACTTTGTTTGTGATGCTTAATCTTACCATTACCATTTTTCTGATGGTAAGCGATTACGCGATCTAGGATACACAATAATTAACACTATCGGATGCCATAACCAAATCTAGTAAACATGCGTAAGTATATACCTGAGTAGCAGTTCGTAAAACCCTAGCGGCGTCTGCCATGATTTGGTTGGCATTCTCCAGTTCGGTTCCCGAGTCAACTTGTTGGCACAATTCCTGTACTCCTGATATGAGGTTAACAGCCTTTTCATTGGCTGATGCTGATATGCTCTCGATCTGAAGAATTTTATAGAATGTTGTTTGCTCAATGCTCTGTTCAATGTGTTAGTGGTGATATAGAAGGACAAGACAGTATCGAGTTAGTTACTTGGATGTAAAAAAATGAGTTTTAACTTGAGATAATTGAGCAGAAGACAATTTAAATTTCGAGGTCTATCATTATTTTTTTATTTTTTTATTGATATGCAAGCATTTGCTCGCTATTACGACTGATGGTGAGAGATGATGCGATCTAAGATGAATCGCGCTTTTCTAGAAGAAACACAGACTCAGACAAGGAGTTCCATTCTCTAGCAGTGTGGATAAAAAAATTGGAGGCAGACCGCTTAATTCCAAGTCTTTGGAATTCGACGTTCAGCAAAAACCAATAACTAAAGGAATCGATTTTCAATGTTAGACTTTTGAAAATATCCAACTTTTTCTTTAGAAGAATTTAAACTTTTCACTTGAACTGCAGCCAAAAGCAAGATATGATTATTGGACTGTTTTTTTTTCTAAAATTTTAGTGATTTTAGTTTTTTTGCTAAAAGATAGGTAGTTACTCATTAAATCTTGTAAGTAACTTAGTCAGCTCATACCTGTTTTTCATTTTTGTTCTTGCCGTGAGGTTTAAACATGAAGATGAGTTTGCCGGAAGACTTGGCCAACTTAGACGCCTGCTTGTTGATATCCTATAAACATAAAAGAGATGTATTAAGATTTTCTTACTGAAGTTTCTAATCTATTATCTTTAATCTAGTATCTATATCGACGAAATAACGAAACACGACTTAAAATTCAACTTTTGTCAATGAGCTTTTCTACAGTAATGGTAGACAAAGTAAGTAATTTTTTTTTAATGATGACCGTAGGAGCCCAAAAGACTAACGTGTTTAAGGAAAGTTTTCTTGTTTCAGGACTATTTACATTTAGATTAGATAGAAGAAAATATTCCAAATACTTCTGCATTCTGCCAATAAAACAAACTGTAGGTTTTAGATAAAAACGTGCATCTGGAGCTACTCAAAAGCGAGACAAATGCAAGTGCGTGGTGCCTGTCGCACCTCCTACGTTGTCCTGCATAAACAGTTGCACACATGACGACCTGTCGACCGCTGATCCCACGATTCGAGTGCCCAAGTTCTGGGCGGGGAAGATTTAGCATTTAAAATACCTACTATCGACACGATAGAAGAAGATGATAAAAAAATATGGGTCTTACGTCGAAGTTGCCGTTTTCGGAGTTATAGCAGATATCCTTAGTCACTTCGCAGAGAGCTTTCAAGTCTTCTAGCATAAGTTCACGTGTCGCTGGGTCTAATTTCGAACTTAGTTGCTTCCCATCTGGCAAACAGAACGTACAAACATAGTTGTAGAACATAACATCGTTTTTATTTTTGGACGTTATTAATTTTGCTTCTAGGTACACAAAAATGTCTTCATAAAGAAAAATTCTACAATTATTGGCTCTTATATTTAATTTAGTAGGTAACATAAAGTAAAGTTGTGTAGAGGGATTCCCGTCTGCTACTCATTTACAGACATAAAATAAAACACAATAAACAGCTCACCACTTATTAAGAAAAGTTCACAGCAGAATCAATGTTATTTTACGACACACAACACTTTTGTTTATAATTATGTCCTCACTCACCTCTCACTATCTTCGGCATGAGCTCGGCGATTGTGGCAACTGCCAGTTCAGCGGTCTCGTAGTCCGGCTTATCGCGATCTAAACCAATGCATTTTCCTCAATCAACCTATATTTGGGCCATTTCTAAAATTATTTGTTAATACAATTAGTGTTTATCATTCTTTTTACTAAAACATACAATGGTGTTTTTGTATAAAGTTAAATAAGTAGGTATTTAATTTTAATACTATAACTAATTTGCATAGTTGAAAAACGGGATTTTCACTTTCACTAGTTTTTTTGCAATAACTTTAAAAAGTTATTATAAGGTATCACATACACTTTGCATGACTCTCAAATGATTCAAATGTGTGTGAAGTCATATTTATCTATCTACTAGCTTTCCGCCCGCGGCTTCGCCCGCGTGGATTACACGACTTTATCCTGCGGGAATGTGATATTTTTCCGGGATAAAAAGTAGCCTATGTTCCTCTCCAGGCTACCAAGTATCTATGTACCAAATTTCAGCCAAATCCGTTAAGCCGTTTTGGCGTGATTGAGTAACAAACATCCAAACATCCAAACATCCAAACATCTAAACTTTCACATTTATAATATTAGTAGCATTGACATCGTCAAGGCTTTTCATGTTCAAAGATTAAAATTTTAGAATTCTATATTTGATAACTTGTAAATCTATATAATCACTTTCTTACCCGAAGTAGCAGCAAGGAGCGCAGCTAACGCGGCGTTTAGTTGTGCCATCCTTTGAGCTAGTCGCCTCTGTAGTTCTTGCTCTGTCTCTTTCTTGGATGGTTCTGTATGTGGCTGGAATGATACTTGTAATTTTAGAAGTAATCACAGAGTTTCAACCGCCTCTGTGGTCTAGTGGTTCAATCTGTGCCCTTTTCATGAGCAAAATAAATTATATTTAATTTCATTTTATTTCTGATAATATAATTTATTATGATAATTTATTAAACTTTTTAATTTGTCTGCAAACTCGAATTTAATTCGAAAACTTTTCTACAGAATACTTACAGAATATCTATAAAACTTACTTTATTCAGTTCATCTACAGCTTCGTTCATCTTCTTCTTAGCCTCGCCGACTGTCGTGATGAACTTCAGCTTGCGGTTTGCTTTCATCTCTTCAGGTGATTCCTCTGTAACAGCATTAAATTTAATATCGATATACATTGTCGCAGGCGGATAGTTGAGTATGGCGGCAACAATTTGAAAGTTGGGTTTATATACGTCTTAAGGTCATAGCCCACTTATACCGCACCGCTCCCAGCCAACCAATGTATGAGCAGTCAAATATAGACTTAATGTCGTGCTCTGTGGACGCACTTTAGCTTGCGGCAGGCTCGCTTACCGCGCGCTGTCTGCTATTGTATATTGTTACTGTAAAGTGCATCTACAGTGAACGATATTAAGTCCATATTTGGCTGCTCAACTACCAAAGTATGGTTGGGTCGGAGCGGTGCGGTATAAGTGGGCTATGACCTTTACGCAGAAAATTAGGTTTAAATTCGGTTAGGTTAGGTTAGTGTTGTGATCAAGCGATCCGTCAACTCATGGGAAGATAAAATAGTAGGTCTAGACGTTTAATTAAACGGCGGATTTAACTATTTGGCTGCGACACTTACATACTCATATATTTATGTCAAAGTGTCGACATTTAGCATTAGAAATCATGACTTTAAGTTTAAAAGAAGAAACATAGAAAAAGTCAACTGCAGCTAACATTAAAATAAGGTCACATTCACAAAAAACCGTAGCTAAAACGGCTACAATGAAACCTAAAATTAGATGCGACGCATAAATAAAAAACCATTTCATTTAAATGAACATTTTGTGCAAGATCTTACCATCGAATCCAGCAAAGGAGCCTTTAAGGCAATCCAAAGCCGCAGCCAGATCAAAGAACTTCTGTTTCAAGTCCCTGCCTTCGTCAGAACTGTCCATGCTCTGCAGCATCGGCTTGCATGTGACTGTGAGGTGCTGCGCCGATGAGGAGAGGGCTTCTGAAGCTGCTTTTAATGCGCTTCTGCAGTGGGGCTCGTGGATTGATGATGATGTTAACTGTGGAAATAGTGACGAAGTCATCCATATATAGTTAAAGTGGTCGATATTTCGCAGTTTGAATTAAGTTATCTTTCAATATTGAATTCTTTTATTTTTATTGAAACTACACATAATTTTTAATCGGCCAAAAAGTACTCCGTAACCCATTCATTTTTTTTTTACTTTTCAATAATGCTGCTCTAAATACATCAGTACCCCTGGCATGAATAACGATCGTTATCGTAATCCTTTTTTTTTGTATGAAAACCAAAGAAGCGCCTCTTTCGGTCGTATAAGGAACTAAAATTCAATAGATATTTAGCAACAGATTGTATAGTTTACTATTACCATTACCACGACAGGTTTCGTGATAGCCCTAACACCGTAGGTTCTGACATTCATAACGCAAATGCTGGAACTGCTTATCTCAGAGTTTCGGGATTTGCCAAGCGTGTTAAGAGCATTGACGCGGTCGAACGCCGTTTTGCCTCAAAATAGGCAGTTTTGAACGAGATATTTTCTATGAAAACGTAATCTTAGAAACATGCTAATTTCAAATTATTGTAAACAGTATCTTTGTCTAAAAAGTTAGTAAAAAGCATTTTTCTTTTTATAGAGTATTTGTGAATACTGAAAATTTTCCCGAACAGTGTTTTATAAACTTCACTTTTAACATCAATTTTGAAGCTCTAACTTTTTAATACCATTGAAAAAAATAGGAAACAAAAATTTCTATGTATATCTACATATCATTACGCAAATAGTTAGTAAGGAAATTAGTTTAATTTGTGATTATTTTCATACGAAATTAAAATCCAAACAAAGTGAAATTATAAAGAAATCACTGGTGGTAAACATGCAACATTTATCAATAAATTACTTTATTTTACAAAAAGTTATAGTCTAACGTAAAATAAGAACATATTATCTAAAGTTTGAATACAAAAAACCTATATAATGATTGTTCGGAAAAGATCGACGTTTCTGAACGCAACTCTAATGTCACGTCAAATTGACATTAGCTGTCACTTGAAGTTGACAGGGACACTTGATTGGAATTCTTCTTGGAAAAATGTCGGAAGAATTTTGCTGAATTTGTTAAAAATCGCTCGCGTTGAATGTGCCTGGCATATCGAGTTTGAATACATCTTAAATTATCTATGTGATCCCGTTTTGTACGACCAAGGTTTTGATGCCATCTCTGGAGTGGCCGGTCGCGGATGCTTTGAAAGATAACCTTTTCTACCACACGCGCTTGTTGTCGAGACACTATATCGTAATAAAAAAAGCTCCCACGTGTGTGTCTTTGTGTATCTATTGTTGAAACGCCCAGTGTCTTGTGAACGCTGTTATTTGTGTTATGAGTGAGGTGACTAATTGGTAAGGTCTGCAGAAGAAGACGGAGCCACAGGGGGGGCCCCCCTCTCCCCACGCTGCCCAGGGACTTTCTACAGCACAGACCACAGTATGTAAAATCACCTTACTTCACATTCTCTCCGCTGTGTATCGCAGTCCTATTGTTCAGTTACATCCCGGCTGAAACCAAGATTTGTCCGGAGTCTATACTCATGATAGCCTTCCACTGCGCCAATGCTGACTCCGCGGTCTAGGCAGGGGTGTACTGAACATTTTTTGGTAGCCAAGAGCGTAGCTTGAAGGCCTGAGAGGCCCACGCCAAAATTTTGTCTATTAATCAGTGCCGTTTGATGACCATCTGGTCCGGACTAGATTAATTTGTACTTGTAAATGGTAATTAACTTGCATTTGAAAAGTAAAGGGCATTCCTTTGTTATTGGTTCCATGTCTTGTAATTAATTGTCATGTATTGAGGTTCCAAAATGTAAACAGATGCCTTTCTTTGTTCATAATAATTATTATTTAGTTTTGTCAGCAAATTTGAGTTGTGAATATTGACAAGTTTGTTGCTAAATAATAGCTAATAAAAGGTTAGCTAATAAGTTTGCACTCAATACTTAGTGAAACTTAAATGATTTAAGACATTGTTTACACATTGAAACTTATTGAAACTTGTGCTTTGAAATAATTAAAATCATCTTGTTGTATGTCGATATCCAAGTGAATTTCAATGGTCAGTGATTTGTTTGAACTGAATAACTTTTGACTTACAAAGTCAAAGTTAGTTTGTGTCTAAGTTATAACCTCTTGAGAGTTAGAGTTATAATTATATACTTGAGTTTTGTTGTTTTCTGATAACCTCCAAATATTTAAGAGTTTGTGTCATTATAAATACTTTGTTGTTGTAATATTGGAATTTTGTGGTTATCAATAACCTCAAAATATTGGAGATTTTGTGTTATAGTGAATATTTTGAATTTGTTGTTTTTGTTGATAAATTTGTGACGTTACAATGACGGCCTCCTCTGCTAAAGCCAAAATACGTTCTGAGTTACGGTGGTTAGCGTCTGCAGTCGCATTGTTGGATCGACCTGATAGGACGGAGGCCTTGTTGAACAGATACGTAGATCTGCCCGTACGTTTGGCTGTTGTTGATGAACAGTATGCCTTATTTTTGGAAAGGACTGTTGAGGCCGATGTGGAAATGCGACAAGAAGTCGATTTGGATGTGGACCAGTGTTATGATTTTGCGGACAGAATTACCCAGGTGGCTCGGCCTTTGCAAGTGGCAAGAGAGAATGAACCGAGCCCGTCCCCGGTCACATCTAAAAGTATGCCCCCTCTCTTTGCTAGATTGGCCCCCTTAGACTTAAGGCGTTTTGCTGGTCGTCTAGAGGACTGGGAGGGCTTTATTAATATTTTTGATAGTCTGGTACATGCCCGGGATGATTTGACCCAGGGCCAGAAGTTAGCTTATTTATTATCCGTGTTGGAAGGGGAGGCCCTTGAATCGGTTCAACATTTGGCCCCCTCGGATGAAAACTACCCTATTGCCAGGGATTTGATTGCCCGTCGGTACCAGAACGTACGACGTCTGGCGGACAACCATGTTGCCGCCATTTTGAATTTACCCCGCGTTGCCAGCGTGATGCACTTGAGAGTGGCTTTGTTGAATCCGCTGTTGGTTGCCTACAACGCATTGAAAAACTTAAAACTCCCAGTGGAGCAGTGGTCGTTTTTGTTACTGCACATTGTCCTGGGAAAGTTGCCGGACTCTGTTAAGGTCCGTTTTGAGCAGCAGTATGGTGGGGATAGTGCGACTTATCTGCCACCCTTCTCGGACCTCTTGACGTTCCTGGAAGGAGAAAGTAGACTGGCAGATAATTCCTCTCTGGCCGGTCCTATGGGACCCGAACGACCTGTGCCACAGAGTAGATCCCCCACCGGACCCCCCCGTAGGGGGCGTATGGCCCCTCGCGCGCCCGGCCGCTATGCCGCCGTCCAGGAGACCGCCCGCTGCTTGTATTGTCGGGAACCGGGTCACAGCACGACCCGTTGTGATAAGTTCCTCGACCAGCGCGTCCAAGGCCGTCGAGCGATCGCGCGACAACGGACATGGTGCTACTCGTGCTTGGGCCTGCACATGCAGCGCGAATGTACCCAAGCGCACCCATGCCGCTTTTGTAAGGGCAACCACCATCCCCTCCTCTGCATGAACAGCCCAGAGGGCGGCGGAGCGCCGCAGCGCGTCGCTGCAGGATCACCGCGTATGGGTGGGGGTCTCGGACCCCCCGCGGTGTTTGAATCCCGCAGCAGTTCTAGTGGCCACCAGAGTGGCCCCAGACGCTCTCCGCCACGTTTGGAGCCTCAAACGGGCGGGGGTCCCAGGGACCCCCCAATGGGAAACCGATCCCCAAGGATGGGGATGAGTTATGCGAGCGTTGCCGGAGGTCGTAGAGGCCCCCCGCGACGTTTTGAGCCTCGCACGGGCGGGGGTCCCAGGGACCCCCCAATGGGAAACCGATCCCCAAGGATGGGGATGAGTTATGCGGGCGTTGCCGGAGGTCGTAGAGGCCCCCCGCGACGTTTTGAGCCTCGCACGGGCGGGGGTCCCACGGACCCCCCCATGGGAAATCGGTCCCCAACTAGGGGGTTCGATTTTGCGAGCGTTGCGGGAGGTCGTAGAAGCCCCCCGCAACGTGTTGAGCCTCGCACAGCCGGGGGTCCCCGGGACCCCCCCTCTGAAAATCGGTCACCGTGCCCCCGCGACTATGGGGCGACGTACACGGTGGATGATAGGCACCGATTCTCGCCGCCGCTCGCCGAATACCCGCGTTTGGAGCGGCGCCCGCCCCGTCTTCAAGGGGCCGGGAGATATAACCCGCCTGATACCGGGCGAATTGGACGTAGGCAGTATGTGGGAGATTGGGACCCACTGGATCGCTATGAGCGACCCCCTTACCATGGGGGGACGTCTGGGGACCCCACATACTAGCAATCAACGTGTTTACGGTCGATTGTAGCCACCCCTCCAGAGACCGTTTTGTTGCCCACGGCCTCTGTGCTTGTCAGGGGATTGAATGGCGACCTTGTGGAAGTTCGCGCCTTGTTGGATTCCGGTGCTCAGGGGTGTGTTGTGTCATCTTGGTTAGTTAGGCGGTTGGGCCTCAAGGTGCACCCCCACACGGAAGGCGTGAGAGGTGTTGGCGATGTGAAAGTCCCCGGGTTGTTAGGGCATGTTGACTTCACATTTACATCACGTAATGGGTCCACGCCAGGCATTAAGACCTCGGCGATTGTGTTGGACACAGTTGTTGGCCGTCAACCTTCAGTTGACTTGGGACCGAGTATGTTGTCTTTGGTGTCTGATTCCCCACTCGCCGATCCAAATTTCTTCCGCCCAGGCCCGATTGATGCTCTCCTTGGAGCCGATGTCCTGGGGCGAGTTTTGTTGACGGGGAAGCGAGTTTTGCAGCCAGATGGCTTGGTAGCTCTGCAGACGACACTCGGTACAGTTGTGATGGGCCCTGCTCGCCGCGTTTTGGATTCCCTTGATGAGGATCGCGGTCTTGTTTTTAATGTGTCTCTCTCCGAAGTGGTGCAGAAGTTTTGGGAGGTTGAGGAACCTCCACCAGCCCCGCGGGTTGACCCAGTAGCGGATGAATGCGAGTTGTATTACCAGAATAACACTGGTCGCCTCCGCTCTGGTCGTTTGATCACCCGTCTCCCCTTTTGTGCCGGCCGACCTCCTCTGGGCGAATCCCGACCGCTAGCGGAACGTAGGCTAGTGGCGATGGAGCGTCGCATGAGCAAGGATCCGGTCTTCCGCCAGAAGTATGTTGAATTCATGCGGGAGTATGAGGAGTTAGGGCACATGTCCGTGAGCGATTTGGATTGGCGCTCCGTTGAGCATTTCTTTTTGCCGCACCACGCCGTTTTGAAATCCGGAAAGATTCGGGTGGTCTTTGACGGTTCGGCTCCCACCTCTACTGGAGCGTCCTTGAACCAGTGTCTGCATGTAGGTCCCAAGCTGCACACGGAGATCTCAGACATTTTGACCAACTTCCGGCGGCACCAAATTGTATTTATGACTGACATCCGGATGATGTTCAGACAAACGGTCATCCATCCAGAGGATAGGAGGTACCAATTGATTTTGTGGAGAGAGAGTCCTAGGGACCCCTTGTTGATTTATGAATTGAATACGAATACGTACGGTTTGGCTTCGAGCCCGTTTGTTGCGATTCGTTCTTTGTTGGAGTTGGCCGAGAAGGAGCGCTTGAGATACCCTCGCGCCTCCGCCATTTTGGCCAGTGACGTCTATGTGGATGACATTTGCACGGGCGCCTCATCTGTCTCAGAGGCGATTGTCCTGAGAGACGAACTCACCGCCCTTTTGAAGTCGGGAGGTTACGAGTTGAGGAAATGGATATCCAACTCGCCTGATGTACTGGTAGGTTTGCCCGAGGAGCACCAGCAGGACCCCCACCTATTCGAAAATGTTGATAATCCCCATGTGGTGACCGTCCTTGGCGTACAGTACAAACCGGTCTCTGACACGTTCACTTATTGTGTGGATTTACGACCACCGAAAGTCTGGACCAAGCGTTTAGTATTGTCTACTGTCGCACGTACCTTTGACCCCAATGGGTGGATTTGCCCCGTGCTGTTTATGGCCAAGTGTTTCTTGCAACGGTTATGGGCTTCGGGTGTGTCGTGGGATGAACCCCTCTCGGACGAGTTACTCCGAGATTGGTCGAGCTTCGTTTCATCCCTCCCCGAGATTAATGAAGTGCATTTGCCGAGGCTATTCCTCCCTTCTGAAAATTGTAAAGTTACTCTTCACGGCTTTTCCGATGCCTCCGAACGTGGATTTGCTGCGGCCGTGTACCTCCGCACCGTTACTGTTGACGGAGTTGTTGCTGTGCATCTGGTGATAGCGAAAAGCAAAGTCGCTCCCCTTCGGACTCGTCATACGATCCCGAGGTTGGAATTGTGTGGAGCTGCCCTCCTAATGCGTTTGTTGAACCACGTATGGCTCACATTAGGTCGATCTATTGCGATACAAGAGGTTTATGCTTGGACGGACAGTCAGGTCGTCCTTTGTTGGTTGAAGGCTCCGGCGCACACCTTGGACGTGTTTGTGGCCAATCGAGTGTCGCAGATTTGTAATTCCGACATCGAGTTGATTTGGAGACACGTGCCGGGAACCATGAATCCCGCGGATTGTGCGTCTCGGGGTTGTGTAGCCCCAACCCTAATTAACCACCCCCTCTGGTGGGGCCCACAGTGGTTGATGCGGCCTGAGTCGGAGTGGCCGCCCTCTCCAGCGTTGTCGAACGTAGCCGTTCCTGATATGCGGGCATGCGTCCTGGAGACTAACCCCGCCGGGGAAAAGGATTTGTTGTTGGATCGGTACAGCTCCTTACAGAAGCTGCTTGGTGTTACCGCTTGGATCAGACGTTTTGCGTACAATTGCAGGAACCCACGCGCGAGGCGTGATTCGTCGGTTCTCACTCCGGACGAGCGTAGGGACGCGCTCTTGTTTTGGGTCCGGAGAGTACAAGCTGATAGTTTTGAGTCCGAGATTGAAATTTTGCGTTTAGGCCGTCGCAAGTTGAAGGGCGCGGTATCGCGATTAAATCCCTTCCTGGACGAGAGTGGGCTTTTGCGAGTCGGCGGAAGACTTCGAAATGCGAACCTGCCGTATGGAGCTCGTCACCCCCTTTTGTTACCTAAAGCCGGACATTTGACTCAACTGATAATAACAGATCGCCATGTGAATGCACAACATGCTGGCTGTAATGCTTTGTTGGCCATTTTGCAGCGTGAATTTTGGATTTTGTCTGCTCGTCGAGCCATTCGCACTGTGGTTTTCCGTTGCCTGCCTTGTTATCGATTGAAGGCCGCGACCATGCAGCCCCAGATGGGTGATTTGCCTGCTGATCGCGTCACGGAATGTAGAGCTTTTGCCGGAGTCGCCACCGACTTCGCCGGTCCCTTTACTGTAAAGGCTTCGAGACTGCGTAATGCTAAAACCTATAAGGCGTACTTGTGCGTGTTTGTGTGTTTGTCCACCAAGGCTGTCCATTTGGAAATTGTCTCGGAATTGTCTACCGAAGCCTTTGTCGCCGCCTTGAGCAGATTTGTTTCCCGTAGAGGACTGCCGTCATTGATACGTTCCGATTGTGGTACTAATTATAAGGGAACGTGTAATTATCTTAAGGAAGTAGTTAAGTTTTTTGTTGATAATAAAATAGACATTGGAACCACCCTCTCCCGGCGTGGGATAATCTGGAAGTTTAGCCCTCCAGCTTGTCCGACCTGGGGAGGAATTTTTGAAGCTTGTGTAAAGGCTGCCAAGACACACTTGCGTCGCGTGATTGGAGAAACTATTCTCACGTTTGAGGAACTTGATACGGTATTTTGTAAAATTGAGGCCGTCCTCAACTCGCGACCCTTGTGCCCGTGGTCTTCGGACCCGAATGACCTGGAAGCGTTGACGCCAGGTCATTTCTTGATCGGACAGCCCCTTTTGGCGTTGCCTGAATATCCGATTCAGGATGTAGGATCCCATCGTTTGTCGCGATACCAACTTTTGAAACAGATGTCCCAAAACTTCTGGGCACGTTGGTCGATGGAGTATTTGCATATCCTACAACAGCGCGTGAAGTGGACAGATAAAACCACCCCACCCCAGACTGGCGACCTCGTGTTGATTAAGGATGCTAACCTGCCGCCCCTATGTTGGCGAAGGGGGCGCATTGTTAAACTCTACCCCGGAACTGACGGAGTTCCTCGTTTTGCTGAGGTTTTGGTTCGAGATTCGGTTTTGAAGAGAGCAGTTAGTGGGCTCTCCCGATTACCCGTAGATTGACGTACCGTTCTTAACGGTCCGGGGCGGGGGGATGTTCGGAAAAGATCGACGTTTCTGAACGCAACTCTAATGTCACGTCAAATTGACATTAGCTGTCACTTGAAGTTGACAGGGACACTTGATTGGAATTCTTCTTGGAAAAATGTCGGAAGAATTTTGCTGAATTTGTTAAAAATCGCTCGCGTTGAATGTGCCTGGCATATCGAGTTTGAATACATCTTAAATTATCTATGTGATCCCGTTTTGTACGACCAAGGTTTTGATGCCATCTCTGGAGTGGCCGGTCGCGGATGCTTTGAAAGATAACCTTTTCTACCACACGCGCTTGTTGTCGAGACACTATATCGTAATAAAAAAAGCTCCCACGTGTGTGTCTTTGTGTATCTATTGTTGAAACGCCCAGTGTCTTGTGAACGCTGTTATTTGTGTTATGAGTGAGGTGACTAATTGGTAAGGTCTGCAGAAGAAGACGGAGCCACAGGGGGGGCCCCCCTCTCCCCACGCTGCCCAGGGACTTTCTACAGCACAGACCACAGTATGTAAAATCACCTTACTTCACATTCTCTCCGCTGTGTATCGCAGTCCTATTGTTCAGTTACATCCCGGCTGAAACCAAGATTTGTCCGGAGTCTATACTCATGATAGCCTTCCACTGCGCCAATGCTGACTCCGCGGTCTAGGCAGGGGTGTACTGAACAATGATGCATAATTTATTTTATATATATTTTTTTAAAGTGCTATAAAACACTCTGCGCAAAACATTTCAAATTAGTCCGCCGCTAGGCTCTTCAGAGGGAGGACGTATCGCTCGGTGCTCTGCCGTCTGCCGTTCGCTGACCTTTGCAGTGTGCTGCGTGGTGTGGTATAGTTTATAGTGCAACCGACACGTCTTAGTACTTTCGTCTTAGTACACTCATTAGATAGGTAATTGAAAATTGTTTACTTCTATGATCATTAGTTCACTCACACACCTAATTGTATTTATCATAATTGAATACGTATTTGGAATAGAAACTGACCCTGAAAATGATCTAACATAGTAATTTGTAAGGTCATTTTTTAATTTGACGACTCTGTATGAAGTAAATCAGGAGGAAAAAAATTAACCTTGACGAGTTTCTTGCCGGTTCTTCTTCAAGGTCTCCTGTTCTAGGGTTTGCGAACCCATGGCGTAAATGACTGAATTATCCAAATGGGATGTTGACCTTCAAAACGGTGTATAGGCACATGAGTACTATCAGAGTGTTGAATTCATAGAGCGTCCAAAATTTTGGTAGGATTGTTACAAGAAGTTAAAATTGTTAGCTTTCTATTAGGTACCTATTATGAAATATTTATTTACAAATTACTTATTCTAATGTTTCTCTTTATACATTTTATTTTTATAATTATATTTTTTTGGTACTATTTTAATAGAAAACAGCGACGCAATATCAAAAATGTAAAAAAAATCCAAGATAGCGGCCAACTTTTTTGTCTGTTGGCCGATTTCGATGAAACTCGATTTCTAGTACTATTTTGGCAAGAAAATAGCAACACAATGTCAAAAACTTGAAAAAATCCAAGATGGCGCCCAAATTTTTGGTTTGTTGGCCGATTTCGATGAAACTCGATTTCTAGTACTATTTTGACAAGAAAACAGAACTGCAATGTAAAAAATATTCAAAAAACCAAGATGGCGCCCAAATTTTTTGTTTGTTGGCCGATTTTGATGAAACTCGATTTCTAGTACTATTTTGACATGAAAATAGGAACGCAATGTCAAAAATGTAAAAAAATCCAAGATGGCGCCCAATTTTTTTGTTTGTTGGCCGATTTCGATGAAACTCTATTTCTAGTACTATTTTGACAAGAAAATAGCAACGCAATGTCAAAAATGTAAAAAAATCCAAGATTGCACCCAAATTTTTGGTTTGTTGGCCGATTTCGATGAAACTCGATTTCTAGTACTATTATGACAAGGAAACAGAACTGCAATGTAAAAAATATTCAAAAAACCAAGATGGCGCCGAAATTTTTTGTTTGTTGGCCGATTTTGATGAAACTCGATTTCTAGTACTATTTTGACATGCAAATAGCAACGCAATGTCAAAAATGTAAAAAAATCCAAGATGGCGCCCAATTTTTTTGTTTGTTAGCCGATTTTGATGAAACTCGATTTCTAGTACTATTTTGACATGAAAATAGCAACGCAATGTCAAAAATGTAAAAAAATCCAAGATGGCGCCCAATTTTTTTGTTTGTTGGCCGATTTCGATGAAACTCGATTTCTAGTACTATTTTGACAAGAATACAGCAACGCTATGAAAAAATATAAAAAAATCCAAGATGGCAGCCAACTTTTTAGTCTGTGGGCTGATTTTGATGAAGCTTGGTTTTTGGTACTATTTTGACAAGGAAATAGCAACGCAATGTTAAAAACATTAAATGATCCAAGATTAAAAACCAAGTTTTATCGAAAAGTAGGCCGCCATTTAGGATTTTTGAATATTTTTAACAACTCTTTTATTTTTTCTAAATACTTCATTTTCCATTTTTCTATATTAAAAATTGCATTGTGAGTGCAAAAATCTAAAAATTAAAATAACTTGCAATAGTAATTTCATCTTTAGCGATTGCCAAATACCTGGAAAGGTATTTCTTTCGCGTGTGAGAGTAGTAATATCTCCACATTGATGAAATTAACGCTGACTATACAGCGAGTAAGAAGTATTGGATAAATTCGACGCTTCTCGTAACGACTCCGTAGCTCAGTGGTTAGAGCAGTCGCCCGGAAAGCGAAAGGTCGTGGGTTCGAGTCCCATCGGAGCTAGTTGTGAGACGGGTCGATTTTTTCTAAATACTTCATTTTCCATTTTTCTATATTAAAAATTGCATTGTGAGTGCAAAAATCTAAAAATTAAAATAACTTGCAATAGTAATTTCATCTTTAGCGATTGCCAAATACCTGGAAAGGTATTTCTTTCGCGTGTGAGAGTAGTAATATCTCCACATTGATGAAATTAACGCTGACTATACAGCGAGTAAGAAGTATTGGATAAATTCGACGCTTCTCGTAACGACTCCGTAGCTCAGTGGTTAGAGCAGTCGCCCGGAAAGCGAAAGGTCGTGGGTTCGAGTCCCATCGGAGCTAGTTGTGAGACGGGTCGATTTTTTCTAAATACTTCATTTTCCATTTTTCTATATTAAAAATTGCATTGTGAGTGCAAAAATCTAAAAATTAAAATAACTTGCAATAGTAATTTCATCTTTAGCGATTGCCAAATACCTGGAAAGGTATTTCTTTCGCGTGTGAGAGTAGTAATATCTCCACATTGATGAAATTAACGCTGACTATACAGCGAGTAAGAAGTATTGGATAAATTCGACGCTTCTCGTAACGACTCCGTAGCTCAGTGGTTAGAGCAGTCGCCCGGAAAGCGAAAGGTCGTGGGTTCGAGTCCCATCGGAGCTAGTTGTGAGACGGGTCGATTTTTTCTAAATACTTCATTTTCCATTTTTCTATATTAAAAATTGCATTGTGAGTGCAAAAATCTAAAAATTAAAATAACTTGCAATAGTAATTTCATCTTTAGCGATTGCCAAATACCTGGAAAGGTATTTCTTTCGCGTGTGAGAGTAGTAATATCTCCACATTGATGAAATTAACGCTGACTATACAGCGAGTAAGAAGTATTGGATAAATTCGACGCTTCTCGTAACGACTCCGTAGCTCAGTGGTTAGAGCAGTCGCCCGGAAAGCGAAAGGTCGTGGGTTCGAGTCCCATCGGAGCTAGTTGTGAGACGGGTCGATTTTTTCTAAATACTTCATTTTCCATTTTTCTATATTAAAAATTGCATTGTGAGTGCAAAAATCTAAAAATTAAAATAACTTTTTTAAAGTTTTTGACATTGCGTTGCTATTTTCTTGCCAAAATATTACCACAAACCGAGTTTCATCATTTCATCAAAATCGGCCTACAATCAAAAAAGTTGGCCGCCATCTTGGATTTTTAATGAAGATTGGTTAAATTCAAAATATATTTCTCTTTCGAGAGTTATTGAAAAGGCGTAGCCTGAAAACTGCTCATACGTGCTTCGCGTTGACCCTGAGCTTGTCCACTGGCTGAGCTGTCGTAAACCGGTTTTTACAGACACGCCGTGTACGGACACGCCAGTGACAAGCAGCCAGTGGACACGCACACATGCCCAGCATGCTTGTAGTAGTGTAATCATTTCCCACCGTTCTATGAAGTCGTTTCTCTGTAATACGTAGTAGTATTTTTTTTCCTGTGGTATAGGTCTACATCAGATTGTGATAAAAATGGTATTCTGATATCGGTATTTTATTTCTAAACTAGCTTTCCGCCCGCGGCTTCGCCCGCGTGGACTACACGACGTTACCCCGCGGGAATGTGATATTTTTCCGGGATAAAAGTAGCTTATGTTCCTCTCCAGGCAACAAAGTATCTGTGTCCTAAATTTCAGCCAAATCCGTTCAGCCGTTTTGGCGTGATTGAGTAACAAACATACAAACATACAAACATCTAAACATCCAAACATCTAAACTTTCACATTAATAATATTAGTAGGAAGTAGGATAGGATTACGTATCGAATGGTCGGTCATACATGAATAGCATAAGATGAGTAAGCAAGTACTTACATACACATTTGGGAAGGATTACTTTATTAGTATTAGTTGGTAAACTTTAAAAAAATCTACTTCATGTAAACAATAAAATATTGTCTATGGAGTAAACCCATTAGATTACAGCATACACTTATTATGATTATGTAAGGGTAAGTAAGGATATAATATAAAAACTAACACTAAATAATATTTAAACTTGAGTTAAAAGGATCAATGTGATTAGTTTGACTATAGCAGGACACCGCACGTTTGACCTTGAGCGCACGTCTGATGCGAGTGAAAGTTATTCATTTACCTAAACTCGACGCGACGCATTTGGGTTTAACGCTCTCCGCATCCTAATTTATTATTATTATTGCCCGAAATAAAGGATCACGCTATTGATCAAAGACTTACTTGAGCACAAATAAGCACATCATTCGCAGCTGTAGAGCACTGATCGCACGCTTCTTCGAGTGCAGCAGTTTCAGTGGCATTCAAGTTAGCCATGCTTCCGAGCTGCTTGCTTCTATCGGTGAGGCTCTTGGTCGCAGATACCACGCCTTGAGATGCAGCAATTATCTAAAATAATATATCTTTTATGACGGTTGTCTTGTTATGATGAAAAAAGAAAACAAAAGAAAACAACAACAAACAACTGGAACACAGATTTTATGGATCGATAAGAGAAAGATATTTATGAATATTGACGCAATTAGGTACCTAAAGATAAAAAAAACTTTAATAAAGTCGAAATTATGCGTATGTATAATGAGTATGTGCATTTTAAGTAAAGAATAGTAACCGCAGTTATCGGATGCCGGTTAGTTGTATTAAGGCGCTACTCGGAAAAAGTATGGACTTTTTAATATAAAACTATAGGATGGTTAGAGTTGTTACAAATCTGGTAATAAGATATGTATTTCTTTATACCTTTATCTAGAATCGTATAGTTTCAAAAACACGATTTTATGATTTTGGCTCGACACTTTTTATTTTCGAAAAGACCTCTGAAAATACGAAATATCACTACATAGTATAAAACAAAGTCGCTTTCTCTGTCCCTATGTCCCTTTGTATGCTTAAATCTTTGAAACTACGCAACGGATTTTGATGCGTTTTTTAATAGATAGAGTGATTCAAGAGGAAGGTTTATATGTACTTTTTATCCCGATATTCCCACGGGAACGGGAACCACGCGGGTGAAACCGCGGGCGGCCGCTAGTACTATATAAAATATACTATGGGAAATTGGATTAATTAGTGGACACCAATAATGTTTAGGATCGTATAGAAGCATTTAAAAAAATCGCTATAATTTTTTAATACGAAGTGATTTTGTGTTTTTTTTGCCTAATCTACAAAATCGGTCTCGCTCTCGTTGCTATCTCGCTTCAGCATAATTTTTCCGAGTATCGCCTTAAGTAAGGACTATAAAAAATTATCAATACTTAAAAGATTTTATTTCACTTACATCTTTCTCTTTATTTGCGTTTGGTCCGCGACCACGACGGAAAGTAAAGAGAAGTTTTCCTGACTTTTGAGCATAATCCTTGGCCGCGTCTTCCATTTTCTATAAAAAATTACATCTTTTAATTTATTTAAAAACATACCAATTTTAATTTGTTAAAAACAACTTTCATCCAATTTAGATACACAATACGGTATTTTACTGATTTTTTTTTATTTCTTTAAAATGTTTTTCGAAATATTAGCTACACAAAACAAGTTTTCATTTTGAATTATCTTGAATATTTTCAAAGATATAGGTCTTCAAACTTTATAATTAGACAAGGACAGGACGCTATCTTAGTGACGTCATTGGGTTAGTAGCGTCATAGTCACGCCATAGAAGATTTCGTTTTAGAAAGAGACAGCTATAGTCAAAATCAAACAGACTATAATTCTTTTATTATAAAACAGATTCAAATTATTTTTTCACATTTGGTATTCTTATTTGCAATATTTTTTAACGTCATCATTAAATATCTACATTTCAACAACAGTAAAATACCCTATTAAGTCAATGCAATGTTCAGAGCAAAAAAACTCGAGCTAGGTTTTAATCCAGACCAAAGGCAACAATGGGTTTCATTTATAAGACAAGTTTTTGCATAGGTAATAGTTAATCCATACTAATATTATAAAGAGAAAAGATTTGTATTTTTTGTTTTTTTTTTGTAACGAATAAACTCAAAAATTGCTGGATCTATTTTGAAAATTCTTTAACCAGTAGAAAGCCACATTCTTCCCGAGTGACTTAGGCTGTAATTTATCCCGATATTCTCACGGGAACGAGTATCACACGGGTTAAACCGCGAGGAGTCATCAGAAATAAAAAGTAAGCCTTCGATGGCGCCCAACATGTAACCTATCATCTTACAGCTGTTTTATTCAAGCTTTTGGCGTGTCCGTATGTACATCGAGTGAGATGAAGCGAAGTAAACAATGTAGATGTATGCGGACGGGAAAGGTGATGTTGTAGGACACGACACAACCGCCATTAAGATTGATTCGCACAGTACCGGTTTTTTATTATTATCCTATCAGTACATACAAGAAATGATTATATTATGTTCCATTTGTATCATTTTATATTTCACTTGTTTAATTTCTTGTATACGCATGCAAAGCATGTCTGGAGAGTGCTGTCTCCACATTTTAGGCCCCTCTTAATAATCAGCGTCACACTTGCAGTGGCAAAAGCTGAGGTTGGGGCCATTTCGGCTAGACAACGTGATGTTTATCAGCCGTTTCATACAAATTGTCAATACCTACCTACTTGACCAGAATGTATGGAACACCTGACTTTTTTGTCGAGTTGCAGTGTTGGCCCTAGAGTAAAATTTGTTCATATTCATAAGCACAATCACCATCTAAGAGGTATTTTGCGGTTATTCATTAACACGTTGTATATATTGTTATTTTTACTGAGTATTTTGTGTATTAATGTGTGTTTTTTACTCGAAAAAAATATTTATCTCTTTATTACTCTTCCTTTCATTAAGTGTCACTTGCGGTTTTATCCGAGTGATTTCTATATATATATCTATATATTCACCTCATGGTCGTCAGGGTCAGTAGCTGCGCAGACAGCGGTGACGGCGTCGCAGAGAGCTCGCACAGCGTTCAGAAGCTCTTCACGGTTCTTGCCGTCCTTCACACTGCTCAAAGCTTTGACATCTATAAAGAGGAATTAACATAATCAAGATAAGGCATTCTGATAATGAAAATGGACGTGATTCCTACAACAGAAAGGAGATGTTACCTAGTTATAAAAGAAACTAAAGAATTAATAAGGATGGCTTCGTTATCAGGAATTCATATAATAGGAAATATAGGATACGCCTAAATATATATGTGTAGGTATAGCAAAAGTAAAGTTACCTTTAGCAAGCTCTGGTAACAGTTCGTTGATGGTGTTCATAGAAGTCACAGCAGCTGTGTAATCAATGTTACGGCGATCTGTAATTGAAAAACAAAATAAACTAAATTCTGCATCTATATTAAGACTTTCATAATTGATAATCTGCACCTTTGCTCTTAATATTTTTACACATTATGCTTCTTTTCCTTACAAATACTAGGCATCAAATGATTCATCATCATCATCATCATGTCAGCCGAACGACGCTGGGCATAGGCCAGAATGATTACTTAAGTTTAGATTTTAAATTATTTTCCCGCCTGAAAGCTACTTATTGTGCTCGTGGTTTTTTTGCTATCACATTTTTCCTATCATCATAATCATTTCAGCCGTACGGCGCCCACTGCTGGGCATAGGCCTCCCCCAAGGATCTCCACAACGATCGGTCCTGCGCTGCCCGCATCCAGCGGCGCACCGCGACCGCCACCAGATCGTCGGTCCACCTTGTAGGGGGCCTGCCCACGGAACGTCGTCCGGTTCGCGGTCGCCATTCGAGAACCTTTCCGCCCCAACGGCCATCGGTTCTCCGCGCTGTGTCCCGCCCACTGCCACTTCTACTGAGCAATCCTTCGAGCGATGTCGGTCATTTTAGTTCTCCTGCGGATCTCATCATTTCTGATTCGAGCGAGCAGGTAATAGAAATTATCCTATACTTAAGTTTAATTGTTAAAAGTAATCTCTGATGATGATTTTGGATGAGTGATTCCAATTTTAGGAATTCCCTTAAAGTATTTCAAACAATTCCTACATAAGTAGTAGACCGATTGAATTAACAGAAATTCCCAATGAGAAGAAAGTAACTTTCCTTCAAAAAAGTAAGTAGCCACTTAAAGATAGTACACTACTAATCATCATCATCATCATCATCCTCTCCTTATCCCAATTCCATTTAAGGTCGCGGCAGTACGTCCTTCTCCTCTACTCCACTCTGTTACCTGTCATCTCCTCATACACTCATTACTAATAGATACTCCATAGTCCTCTTACCAGTATACGCTGTGAGGTTCAAAGCGACAGCAGCGTTAAGTTTCGCCAGCTTATCTGCTGCTGACTTCTCCAGCTCTTCCACTTCCGCTGCGTCTAAGGGTGGGCCTGCGTACTCCTGTAGAAAATCAATCATTTTTAAGTAAACTAGCAAATCAGGCTTTGTTTTTAGTTTACATTGATGATGTTTTAATTAAATCAGAAAGTCATCCACGTAGGGTTTCACCAGCCATCGCATCTGTGCAAACGAGACGCAACCATATTTTACGCGGGAGCGACAGGGACTTGTCCCTTCTGTAATAACAGGTCATTGTACGAGATTCTTCGTGCTCCGCGATCGTACTTTAGTAATGAAGTTTTAACCCTGTATTATCCCACGGGGTCATTAACGACCCAAAAAAAATTGTATTAAATATTACCTTATCTTACAGCGAACTAGCTTATAAATAAATAAATAAATATAAATAAATTTCTTACAATCACACCAACTATCTAGCTCATAAGTAGTTATTATTAAGAAACTGTGTTATGGAAACTAGATAACGGATAAATATATACTTATACTTTTTTTGTAAATACATTCTTAATATAGATACATAACACCCAGACTAAGACGAATAGACATGTTCATGCACACAAATATTTGTCTTGTTCGGGAATCGAACCCATCATGACCTCCGGCGCAGAAGGCACAGGTATCCTACTCCTGCGACAAATCGGTCGTCAAATCCTTCGACTCAAACAGCAGATATTAAATCACTTACCTTGGCCAGATCCAATTTGACGGCATTCAAGGTACTAGAAGTAGTTTGAGCGGCCGCTAAACAAGAAGCGCGCCGGAGAGTGGCGTCTATCTTCTCGTCTTTGATGAAGCTTTTACGGGAGCGCTGAATGAAATTGAATGTAGGAATTTAATTATTGAAAACTTCGTTCAATAATACTATTGTTGATCGAAGATTGAAAATGAAGTATTGGCAAAAATCGGCCCGTCTCTTCAAACTTTCTGGTTAACAGCGCGTAAGAGGTATTGGATAAATTCGAGTCCGTAACTCAGTGTTTAGAGCATTCGCCCGGACAGTGAAAGGTCGTGGGTTCGAGTCCCATTAGAGCTAATTTTGAGACGGGTCGATTTTTTCTAATAGGTACTTCATTTTCGTAAATGCAAAAAAGGCAAAATAAAATAGGGAGAAAATGCATAGAAATACTTACCTACAGTTTGATAATTGTTCAAATAGTTATAAGAGTAATGGCTCGTACAAGTAAAGTTGCGAGATCAAATCTCGTTTGAGATTTAAAAAAAAGTAGTATTTTTGTCAGTGGATTATTTATTTTTGTTGGGACTAAAAGGTCATGCCACGGCTCCTTTTTATATACCAAAACATTCGAACAATCAGCGTTTTCCATTATCGCGAGAAATGCCTTCACACTCAACATTCGAAAGAAACAATGTTCGGAAACACTTACTCTACAGAAGTCTCCTCTTTTGATCATCCCCGGGTCGAAAGAGCCACATAACTGTATGGACAAGTCTGCAATCCTTTTGCCAGCATCTTGGGCTTTTTCAGCTCTCTACGAGAAGAAATTCGTTTATATTAGCAGATGCCCACGACGAACCGAAATCAGGTTTATCATAAATAGGAGAAATAATCCCAACTAAAGCTATTTAACCCTGGTTAACACAGCTATTTAACACAGGTTCCCGTTGTCCCCATGAGTTTTGTCCCCATTACTGAGACAACGGGAACACAGGTAACTAACGATTTCAGACTCTTTTGTTTTCTGACTTTCATTTCAGAAAATTCTGCTGGAGTATTCTAAAAAGGTCTAAGAACATATTTTTAGATTGCTTTTGAAAGATATATAAGATACTTTTACAGTTGAGATAAAATATGTAACTTACGCCATTCGCAACGCTATCTGACAGGGTTTTCATACAATCGCTAAGTTCTTGAAGTTCATCCAATCGTTTCTTTCTCGCTTCTTCATTGGGTTCCATGTCTGCTTCTTTCTTGATGGCTACAATAATAAGTAATAAACTTTAGCTACGTATATCAGAGCTAGCAATTGTATTACAAATAACAAATAAACTTGACTGAATTTATTCACTAAATCGTAAAGGAAGACTGAATTTAGGTAGTCAACCTACCTACCTAAGGCGTTTACCAATACTGTTTTACTTCAAATGGTTGTACATTTAAAACTTACCCTCAATAAGACTTGGCATGTCTGCTTCCATCTTATCAACGATTTCCCGGGCTTCCGATAAAGTGGCTTGATTCGGTTCTGTAAATAATTCTTGAACTTAATAACATAAAGTAACATAATTATCGCCAAGCAGCGCAACTATTTCGCTTGGCGAAAGACAGAGAGACCCCTTCCTTTCCACCAACGGGGTACCAGACGCAGGCTAGCTTATCACCCTAATGTTGTTGACACTCCACCTGTCCGCACTAAACGCTTCGCAGATTTGTTTCTCATGCGAACCACTAAGGAATGGAATGTGTTCCCTGCCTATGATTATACTATGATACTGCCTATGATTCACAAGTATTGTAAATAGGAGCGTTTTACCTACCATTAAAACGCATATTGTGTCCGGAGCCTTATTCGAAGCCTAGGTAAACATATTTTGAGAAAGCCCTTTCCGTTTCCGTTCGACATCAATTTTCCTATTGGTCAATTATACCCACGTGACGTCACTTCCGTAACGTCATCATAAGTCACGTGATACGAGTTCACCTTTTAGCAACGGCGGAGGATTTGTGTCATTGTAGTCTCAAAATCTGAAACACCTGACAACCATTAAGGATAAAATCTACACCAGGCAGGTCTTAAAGCTAGGCTTCGAATAAGGCTCCGGACACAATATGCGTTTTAATGGTAGGTAAAACGCTCCTATTGTGTCCTTTCGCCGTTATTCGAAGCCTAGGTAAACATATTTTGAGACCTTGTTTGTTATCGCCTGGTGAACGAGGACGCCAATGTGACATGTATCAGCAATTATGACATTAATCTTATACCTTTTGACAAATTCGACAGGTACAAGGGGTACAAGAATTAATTGTTTAACGTTATAACTCAACATCACAAATTAATACTGATATCAGAAACATTATGCTATTACTATCAAACATTCAAGTATGTCATACAATAGTACGTAAGTACCTAAATAATGAAAATATGAGCACGGACTGAACATGATTGAAAAGAAAATAAAATGTATACTTATGCTCAATCTATCAAACCTTATTCATAAATATGTAAACTATGTTACATAAATCATTTACATATTCTTGAAATATTCAAAAACTGAAAAGAAACAAACATTACATTAACACAACTTGTGCTATCCCTTATATATTTTTGAAGCAAAAACATCTGAAAATCTTTTGGCTAAGTCTCTTCTGATATAACATCGATACGATATGATCTGAAAACACATAATAAAGCAAAATATAAGTACAATATAATAATTGTAAAAACTTTCGACACAAGAAACCATAAGCACAAGACTCATCTTCCCTAACTGTAAAATCATGTTGCTTTAAATTATTATGTTACACCTGCTAGTGACACGCTAAACTCCCGAGCACTAGCATTGTTACGAAGCTGACGACTGTTTCTCAGTATATCCTTTACCGCTATAGGGAAATTATTGTTCATACTAAAATAAATAATTTTGGGAATTTTAATATACCACTGTGCTACACAGTGGTATATTCTAATCTAAGCAAAGCTTGTCCTATGGCCAAGATGCCCAAGTCGTAATTCTTATGGTTCTGTAGGGTGCGAAGCATTAAGTCCACCTATGTACTGTAATTAGTGCATGAAGAATTAAATAAATAAATAAACATGTATTTTGTAAATACATGGTTGTGTTACATACAAAACACTTCGATCAATTAAACATAATATTATACTTAAAATATCGAACCCACGACGTTATTTTTGGCAGTTAAACTGTTGACTCACTACCTACACCAAATTCAAGAGAAAAGACATTATTTAAAGCTCTGTGCTAGAGAAGAAGTCAACTATTGCTATGTTTGTGCAGTGCAAGATGCATTAAAGTTTGATTGCAAAAATTAACGTTAACATTATTCGAATAAATAGGATCGCAGATCGCAGGATGTTATATGTATAACATCCTAAACTACTTGTGCCGGCTTGTCTTACTGGTCTGACAAAAAGAGCGATCATGTATAAAGGTCAAGTAAATTTCTGAAAATAATGTAAGCACATGCCTTATTTTACAAGATCAAAACAAAAGTAGTTCGTATATTAACTTCTTTAAAGCATCTGCTATTTTGTAACAAATCTCATTTGCATACAAATCGAATTAATGTAACTCTAAAAGATAAATTGCAAAAGATTTGCAATATTTTGTCATAACTTTATCTACTACTTATATCTATCAATCAATCTATCAATCAATCAAATATTGATTTATTCACATAGACATATAATAAGCATGTAGGTACTTATGAATCGTCAATATTTTCCTACCACCCATTCAAGACTTTTTAACTGTAACTATACATATAAATATAATAATGACAACGAAAATGACTGGTAATGGCCGATAATGACAGTTTCACTTTATATATTTTACCGACACGGTCCCAAGTTGCATTGCAGGACACAATTTTTTATATAGACTGCCATTCTAAAGACGCCTCTCTCTTATTATTAATCACCATCGAACCAATGAAAAACTCCTGTTAATTACTGTCAATTTAGCTACACGGAACATCTTAAATAGTTATATCCAATCTAGCAAAGAAACATGAATATACAAAATTAAAAAATTTCATTGAGTTATGGCTCATTATACCCATCCATTTAGTAAAAATGGGTTAACCGGGCACCTTATATAACTTCGTAATGAATACAAACAATTCTAACATAATGAACTAAATATATATATATATATATATACTTATATTAAAACTCACCAAAGACATTGTTTATCAGAAACATAAGAGACTTCTTTTCCTCATCGACGAAACAACGAGCAACTTCTTTTAGTTGCCCTAATGCTTGCCCTAAGGGCATAATTTTGCTATTGTACAAGACAGTGTTCTTGTGGAGCGACTGTCAATCTGAAAACTCGTAAATTATTATCAATGATCTGATCTACTAATTTTACATTTGTATGGGTCCGTGTCCTTGCGAAATCAATCTCAGAAACCCATTTTTACTTATTCTTTCCAAAAAATTCATAATTTATCCAATTTTTATGATAATGATTCATTAAAGGTTCATAAAAAGATGTCTTTGTAGACAATATCATTGTTGTAGACCCTGTCAATCTCCAAACTGCATTCATTCTAGCCTGGAAAGGCGTAATTTTTCTATTGTTTAAGACAGTCAAAATCATTTACGTACAAGTACTTTTGACTGAATACATGAATAGTTTATATCATGATAACAAAAGGTTTACATTTTCAACATCATTACATACACAATTACATGAGTTACATGAGCACAGGAAAAAATAATATCGGTAACGTTGACTGCTATTGCCCGTTGTAGGTTGATCTGTATTACAGGCAACAAAATATGGTATATATACCTACCTAGTTTTGCCATTTTAAAAGACCGTGATCGTCAGAATTCGTCTCACAATATAAATCTACGGTGCCATGGAGCAGCCTGCCATGTTTATACATGACGATGAGTAAGCATAAACAATGCCTGTATCAGATGACTTCACTCTTCTAGACGGCTAAAATAACTATTGCCTATAAATTTTCTAAAACATTCTACTGATGAAATAAAGTAAAGTAATAATTTATTCGGTGTTTTACATTAACAATAGGTACACATTTACTTAATCTAAACTAAATTTAGGTATGAAACAGTCGAAAGGGCAGACCCGATCGGCTCGTGCTGTTGCTTACAGCTATGCCAGACTGTCAGGCTCTTTCAGATACGCAAAACGCCAGACACGCATTATCAGAAATCGCAGAATGTCAGATTACACTAAAAGTCAGAATCGCAATATCCCAACTGGCTTTATAGCATAATTACTTTGACTGCATAGCTTCTAGTCAGTAGGTACCTATTATTCGTTAAAATACTAATTATTGCTATCACTGGTGCCCATAGGGAGGCACCGCAGTATTTCAATCAATATTATTATGAACTATTAGTGCCAAGCACAGCTTCCAGCGTGCCTAATACTAGCGGGGCTTGTTCGCATATAAACATGAAAGGTATGTGTAGTCGATATACCTATACCCCCCCCCCCCCCCTTTTTACTTATATTTATTTGAATATACAGTTTCTACTTTCAATCATAATTATGGCATTGACGGCACTAATAATATCACGTAATCCAAAAAAATAAAAAGATTATAATGCTTATTGTCAAAAACATTGCACCCTGATACTTGCGTAAGCAGGAAATGCCACCCGTTACTTGCGTAAGCAGGCTAATTTAATTAATTTTAAAAATAAAAAGATTCATAATGCTTATTGTCAAAAACATTGCACCCTGATACTTGCGTAAGCAGGAAATGCCGCCCGTTACTTGCGTAAGCAGGCTATGTTTTTTTTTTTTTTTTTTTTTTTTTTTTTTCATATTAATTTAATTAATTTTTTGTTTTAAAATCTGCATTGAATATCATATTAAAAATGTCAGGGATAATGAATCCAATTACGTATCCATTAATAAAACATTATCGAACCAATGGTAGGGGGGTTCGGGGGGGCTGAGCACCCCATTTTTCAATATCAAATCATTTGCTCCATGCTACATTACACGACCCACATAAACACTCCCTAAAAGGGGCAAGGGTCAACTGTAGAAAGTATTTAGAATAAACTTTTGCAACAACAGTATGTACTTTTAAAATCATTAAATTAAATACACTATTCCCTTTAAAATATTATTTGCCTTGCACTTGTTGGTTAGTTAATACATACATAGCGACGCTTGTTCCCATTTTTAATGCAGGTAGCACTCACATACAGACATGGGAGTAATAAAAGTATAACAGTAATCACAAACTATGTCAAAAACAAAACGTTGAAACAAAAGCAACTTAACAAAATTAGTGCTATACCACTCGACTATACTGACATTATTTTCGAACTGCAATGATACTTTTCCAATGGACATGATAACCATTAAAGAAAATGTAGGTACTTCAAAATGCTTTCGTAACAATAAATCGCCACAAGAAGTCGGTACAAATTGTAAAATAGGATTTATAAACTAAACAAGAGAAAAGTGTGTCAAGGTCAAGCACGGGCGACGACGGGAGCCGAGACCCACTGTATACTTCCCGATCCTTTCAAAATCCCTAAATCACATTGTATCACTATTAAAAGGAAATCTATTTGACATAAATGATTATGATTATGATATAATCTCTCAGCGCAGATCGCAAAATCTCTCTACTAACTATCACATGAACAGATTTTTCATGGTGAGAAAATATAAAACTTCTTACTTGCTTGTGGGTAAGAAAATAAAAATCAAAACTTTCACTGACCTGGCGAGGTGTTAAATTACCTCAATTCCTAGTGCCAATAAACCTGATACTCCATCTCGTCGTCCTAAATGCGTTGGATTTCCACGATAGGTACTTTGAAATTAACAGGTGGACCTCGAGCCCGACCCGCCATGTTTTCGCGCGCTCACTCGCAGGCACGCTCTTTTAAAATTCGAACAATTTTCATAACTAATAATATTACTTTATCCGTGAAAGTAAAATAAAAGAACCACTCGTACAAATTTTTAAATTTCGAACGCTAACAGCGTTTATGACTAGATGTGAACGGTTGCGAAAAATGGACGCCAATGACACAAATCCTCCGCCGTTGCTAAAAGGTGAACTCGTATCACGTGACTTATGATGACGTTACGGAAGTGACGTCACGTGGGTATAATTGACCAATAGGAAAATTGATGTCGAACGGAAACGGAAAGGGCTTTCTCAAAATATGTTTACCTAGGCTTCGAATAACGGCGAAAGGACACAATAACAATCTAAATTGAATAAACGAATCTTGAATCTATGTGTTCCCCGATAACTACAACCTTGGTATCTTCAGGCCAGAGTGAACAGGCATCTCCTGGGCAAGCATGCAACATCTTAGACAACATCCTGTTAATAAACAAGATGGTGGTCAAACGCCTGCCCCGTTTTATATAAAAAGAGAAAGATTTGCGGAGGTGACGGCCAACCCGTATTTCAGTAATGGAGAGACTCCGAAAGAATAGAAGAAGTAAGTAACATAAAATTGGGCCGACGAAGGATGCCAATGTGGTGGTCCCTCCCAAACTATGGTTCATCTATTGCCGTGCCCCGCGTGCCCTTCATCTTGCACACGCGAAGAGCTTTAAGAGATTATTACACCACCCTAAATATCGGATAGTTAGGTTAGAATCCCAATTGAGCATACATTGCTTGTTTTGATTTCATTACTTGCTAAAACTAAGCTCAAAGAAAGCTCATTAACTATCCGATAATATATAGGGTGGTTTAAATAACCTCTTATAAAACTATTGAGAGCGCAGTACCTACGTGTGGCGCAGTAGGGTGCGATTGCGTAAGGTAATCGTAATCATTTGACAGTTCATATCGTATTCTTAGATAATTGGTGTGATTGTAAGAAAATATTTATTTATTATTTATTTATTATTATTATTCAATCAGCTGCAATTTGTATGGAATGACATTTATTATAAGATACAATATGAACTGTCAAATGAATACGATTGACTGTATAATATGATTTAATGCCAAATTGATCGACACGCTAAGAAGGAAAAGAAGAAGTAACCTAAAACTTAGCACAAAAATCTTGTTTTTTAATAAATAAATAAATACCTGATAGTAGTGTAACAATCTTTACTGAGTTAGAGTTGAGTCGATTAAGTTTCCTTATAAAGTCCATAGGTCCTAATCGTATACTCCGCGTTCCCTGTTCTCCTGTCTGTAAAAGTGATTTAAAAGTTAAAATAATTAGAATTATAATAATTTTGGATATATCAGAATTCCAAGCTTATTTCTAACTACGTTAAAAAGAAAAGGATTTTCAGGAAACTCTGTTTACAAATCGGTTAAATAAAAATTTAAGCACCGTACCCCTAGTGTAAGTTTTTATGTCAAGCAAACGCAAACTATTTCGTTTCCGTATTTATGTCAATTTGTATGAAAACTATATAAGCGCGCTACTCGCCGCTAGAGGCGCTAATACAGTTTTCATACAAATTGACATAAATACGGAATCGAAATAGTTTGCGTTTTTTGACATAAAAACTTACACTACGGGCACTGAACTTCTCTCGACTCTAATAAGCAGAGTAACTGATGTAATATACATAAAACATATAATAAACTTAATTTTATTTGTGGAAATCGAACCCACAAACATTTGTGATCAGCCCCCTGATTCACAAACCGTCGGAATTCTGTGCTCTGTCTTTGTCTATTCTACAGTGGAGTGACAGAGAGAGTGCATAATTTTCGCTGTCGGGAGCGTTTCCGATGGTTTGCGAATCTGGAGACAGGAGTTCTATACCTGAACTACTACACCGAAAACGTCGTAGCACAGATAATATAATACTATGTCGTAGTAAGATTTAATAAGGTGGTCCTTCGGTACCGGATACCATATCTAAATCTGTACTAATACTGTGCGAATATGTGCCAGTATTATAAAGAGGAAATATTTGATTTTTGTTGTCTGTTTGTAATGGATAAACACAAAAACTACTGAGCCGATCTTAAAGATTCTCTCACCATTAGAAAGCTGCATTATTTAAAGCATGTCCATAACAGGTGGTAGGTAAAAAAATGTTGGACGATTCATAAGCATTAGTTTTATTTAATCTATATGAATAAAAAATTATGACTATGACTATGATTATGACCATTCTTCGTGAGTAACATAGGCTATATTATATCCCGATAGTACCACGGGAAACAGGTACCACCATAGATGTATTATTCCTGGGTACCACGTAGGTAAAATAAGTTATAAACTGTCAAACTGCAACTTACTGTAACTGTCTGGTAATTTCCTCCTTTAGCAGTCATCACCAACTGCTGAACTGTAACTATTTGTGTGCCTTGGGCGAACGATTTACCTTAAAGGAAATAAATTATTTACAGATAAAGAAAGAATCCACAAAACAGAAGTAGAATTTTAGAACAAAATATTTTTTATTGTCATTAACAAATATTTTAAATGACCCACAGGTTTCCTTATGGATGGATGGATACTCCTTATGGATGGATGGATTATCCATTTATTTACACACCCAATTTTCTGATGCAGAAAATTGGGTGAGTACCAAAAGGAAATTTTGAGTCCAATCCAAGATAATACTTATGGTCATCTATCCCAAGGCATAATGTCATTGAAAGCTTGTCACCATATTTTGGCATCCAAGTAAAAAGTAAATACTAAACAATTTCCTAAGATTTCCTTCCCTATCATCTGGAAAGCTTTCCTTAAGCTTTATGAAAGCTATAGTGCAGACATTAAAATTTCTCATAATGATTATGGGTCCTTATATTTCTCCCTACGTAGATAAAACATGACATACCCGGTTCATAAGTAAAGATCTGGGGGGGCTACCGCGTAACTTTATGGGTATGAACTTCAAACGTTTTTGGGAACTTTAAGTCAATTTTATAAAGAAAATAGCAGCTATCAGTTCCTTGTTTTGTGAGTTTTTCCGGTATAACGATAACTAGCTAGCAACGTTCAACAGAACAAAGCAGCAAAAATCTATCAAGATAAGGAATTCATATGACAGTTGAAGCCCATACCCATATCCATATTTGTTAGCCGGTAGCCCCCCAGGTTAGGTTAGGTTAGGTTACATACCCGGTTCATAAGTAAAGATCTGGTTAGGGCCCACAAACGACTCCTCGACGATCTTGCTTGGTTTGTGTTCAACTCGCTCTATTACGTGCCCTCTGAAACAGAAAACATAAACGTTACTTATTATGTTCAATGGAATAAATTAGTATTTAAGAATACAGGATAATTTTTTTATCAGTGCACAAATTTTATCGACTCAGAATCGATAAGTGAAAGTCTTTCTCCTAGAAACATGGGTCGAAATACGACAATATAGTTTGGATTTCCCATACTAAATCGATCACGTGATCAGTCCGAAAAAATCAAAAAGAAGAAAAAGGGCAGGCCCCCTACAAGGTGGACCGACAATCTGGTTAAGGTCGCGGGAAGCCGCTGGATGCGGGCAGCGCAGGACCGATCGTTGTGGAGATCCTTGGGGGAGGCCTATGCCCAGCAGTGGGCGTCGTTCGGCTGACATGATGATGATGATGAATGTTTTAAGGGTCTATTTGTTTGTGTATATCGAGTAAATGTAGAAAACTAACTTTAGTTTTTCGTGTCTGGGTGTACGAGAATGTGGTGATACCGACGTTGTTTCCTACTTTTAAACAAATTAAGGGCGATAGGCTAGACGAAAGTGGCGCCGAGGTGAATTTCAATTTAATTAAATTTTAATTGTAAGTAATTCTAATAACAATTTTTGAAACTTAAACCCATTATCATCATCATCATCATGTCAGCCGAACGACGCCCACTGCTAGGATCTCCACAACGATCGGTCCTGCGCTGCCCGCATCCAGCGGCTTCCCGCGACCTTGACAAGATCGTCGGTCCACCTTGTAGGGGGCCTGCCCACGGAACGTCGTCCGGTACGCGGTCGCCATTCGAGAACCTTTCCTCTCCAAGTACCATCAGTTCTACGAGTGTAGATGTCTCACCTGGCGCTCTGTACGTTGTCCTCGGTGATGGCGTAGTGCTCAGAGCTGTTCAAATTGTAGTTGGCCTCCATCCGCTTGCGGATGATGTCGATGTAGCCCTGGAGGATGTCCCGGATTCGGTGCGCGTCGTTAGTCTTCACGCTGTATTCTTTGTCGCTGAAGATATTTTAGAGATAAGTTAGAAAGTAAGAGTGAAAAATGGCGTTATTTCATCACCCCATCACGGTGTGGTAACATAGCTGGAAATGCTAGGATAAAATAGTTTGAAAAAAGTTGAGAATAGCCAAGGAGAAGTCATTCACACCGGAGAAACATTGATAGACACAAAATGCATAGCGTCCTTCAGTTCTTTTATAGTAAGTAATTTGTTGTAGCTACTAAATAGTGTATCTTTCCAAAATAGGAAAGATTTTGAATATTTATCAGCAGTAAAGAAGCTAGCTTCGGGTTCGAGTCCCATCGGAGCTAGTTGTGAGATGGTTGGACTTTTCTAATACATAAGTAGGTACTTCATTTTCAATATTTTTAAGAAGTTAGCTTACGTATTTATTTTATTTATTTTCTTAAAGGAAGACCAACAGCCAATCTTATAAATTAACATCAATTACAATAGGCACCAGAAGGCCACTTACAGGTCCTCACTAATTGCTACACAGGTCCTCACTAAGTACTTAGTCAAACTCATGTAAGTCCTGAACTTCATTGTGAATGTATCGGCTGTGCGTCCACATCGGTCATTTAGATCAGCTCGATCATTGCATTACCTGTAATCTCCGAAGTTCAGTGTGAACGTCTCCGACATTCCGGCGTGGTACGTTTTGACCTGCGTGAGCGGCCACACCTGCAGGATCTCCTTGGTCACCTCGTCCAGGCGCAGGATCGACTCCGCGTTGATGCCGAGCAGCCGGGGTACCAGCTTCTTCTTGCCTTTCTGTTTCTCCTATGTAAGAGTTAAAGATAAGGTAAGTCAGTTACTGCAAATAGAGATTTTATTGATTGTCTGAGCCTTATCGATTCCAATTATCAACAGTTGCTGTCGCAATTTTAGCCACGGAGCTATGTAGTGCATAGAGCACCAACTCACCAACCAACAATAGCTTAGAAGAACTAACCTATACCTAGTACCTCTACCGAAAATCGGAGTCCAAATTTGGAGATTTTAATGAAAGTAGTGGAACCTAGAAACGTTTGGACTGAGACAAGTAGAAAGAAACGATCTCTTCCTACCTGCATATACCTGTAAAACCGTACCTTGACTAGAAAGAACGTGACTCCGTATGTAGGCAGGTCGCGTGCTGTCTTGGTGTACAGGAACTTGGCCTCGACTTGCCCCAGCCCATTGTGCTTGCGAAACTCTCTGAGGATCTTCTTCTCGATGCCCCACGAGCTTGAGTACTGCTCCGGGAGGTACTCGCTAAGGCTGGTTGGAAATAATTTAATGTTAGGCATCATCCCTTGTGGTAGATATACATGAATCCAATAACTGGCGCCGAATCAAGGTGCCGAATAGTTGTTGTTGTTACTTTAAACGGGGCCGATTCTGCTAACGTTAAGTCATAATCGTGTCTCAATCGTGTTTCAATTGTAGTTCACTTGTAGTCCTATTTTACACACTAGTTACGAGAAATGTGTACTTTTTTCACAATCCTACTGATGGTTACACCACACACTACATTCACATCACATAATACTGTCATAATACTTGTAACTAGGGTGTAAGAAAGAACTACGATTGAACTACAATTGAAAGACGATTATGACTTAACGTTAGCAGAATCGGCCCCACCCGGAACCAGCGCTGGATTGTCAACGATTACGGCGCTAGCTAGGTACTTGATTCCTTTATTTTTTTATTTATTTAAACTTCACTGCACAATGTACAAATGGCGGACTTAATGCCATACGGCATTCTCAACCAGTCAACCAGAGAGTTTGATACTGAGATGATCATACGCGGTGCATAAAACTAGGTAAACTTTCTAGGTAATCATCATCATGTCAGCCGAACGACGCCCACTGCGGGCATAGGCCTCCCCCAAGGATCTCCACAACGATCGGTCCCGCGCTGCCCGCATCCAGCGGCTTCCCGCGACCTTGACTAAATCGTCACTCCACCTTGTAGGGGGCCTGCCCACGGAATGTCGTCCGGTAAGCGGTCGCCATTCGAGAAACTTTCCGCTTCAACGGCAAGCGATTCTCTGTGCTATGTACACTGCCACTTTTCGGTTGTTTTAGTTCTCCTGCGGATCTCACCATAACTGATTCGATCGCGCAGGGAAATACCATCGCAGCATCGATCTCTCCCTCATCGATACAGTTTCTTAATGAAATTAAAATGGGCTTAAATAATTGGTGTGAATGTAAGAAGTTATTTATTATTATTTATTTATTATTTATTAAGTCTGACGCAGTTAAGCAGTTTAGCAGTTAATGTTTGGAACATTACACTCGAAGTTGTTGACCACTATGTTTACCTAGGACAGACGGTCCAGTTAGGTAAGTCCAACTTTGAGAAAGAGATCTCTCGTCGAATCCAGCTCGGATGGGCAGCGTTTGGGAAGCTCCGACATATATTCGCGTCCGAAATACCTCAATGTCTCAAGACGAAAGTCTTTGACCAGTGTGTGTTGCCAGTAATGACCTATGGAAGTGAGACGTGGTCTTTTACTATGGGTCTCATAAGAAGGCTCAAAGTCACCCAGCGAGCAATGGAGAGAGCGATGCTTGGTATTTCCCTGCTCGATCGAATCAGAAATGATGAGATCCGCAGGAGAACTAAAACAACCGACATAGCTCGAAGGATTGCATCATTGAAGTGGCAGTGGGCGGGACACATAGCGCGGAGAACCGATGGCCGTTGGGGCGGAAAGGTTCTCGAATGGCGACCGCGTACCGGACGACGTTCCGTGGGCAGGCCCCTTACTAGGTGGACCGACGATCTGGTCAAGATCGCGGGAAGCCGCTGGATGCGGGCAGCGCAGGACCGATCGTTGTGGAGATCCTTGGGGGAGGCCTATGCCCAGCAGTGGGAGTCGTTCGGCTGACATGATGATGATGATGATGAAGTCTGACGCCAAAACAATGATGTTTTCAGCATTATTGTGCTCCCGCAGTTAGAGATAAGATAGCCAGTTCCTCAGTGCTTAAGGATTCCGGTTCCGGGAGGGAGTAATGCGCCACCTTCAGCCTTATCACCACTTAACATCAGGTGTGATGTAGGCTAATTGCTAACCCGTTGTGGATAAAAAAAAATACCTATACATTATTTCCTAAGCTATGTTTCCATGAACTTACTTTTCAATAAGACCCGGCTTGTGTTTTTCTTCTTGGAAGTCTCCATAGTGTATCTGGCACTGGATCCCGGCAAACTCGACCGCTGTGAAGTAATCGTTTTTTTAACCTAGTAAGTATACAGAGTGTTTGTTCAAAGATGGGACATACTTCAGGGGGTGAAAGTACCTATCAATACAAGCAACTTTTACTATGGGACTGTAGCCGCAGGCTACAACGAATAACGAACACGAAACATTTATTAATTTCATGACGAAACATGTCGTAGCGAAACCGCCGCTCGAATAACGCAACAAGCGGATTTCACGTAACCACGGCTCTGAAAAGAGCTCTTATGTGAAACACATCTTCGTTCTTCACAAACACCGCAGCGAGTAAAGTTCGTCACCGTCACCGGAGCCCCGAGATGTCGTCGCGCACCGTGCCTCTTCGCAGCGTCCGGCGCCCCGCGCCTTCTCGCCGTAATGTGCAGAGCGCGGCCGATCCCCGCGGTTTTGTCAGCGCGCGCCTCGTCCCGCGCGCGCGCCCCCGCATCGCGTGACCTCTGACCTCTCGCTCTCACGCGCGCCTCCCACTCCGCGCACCGCGTGAACTCTGACCTCTCGCTCCCATTGTCGTGCCTCTCGCTCCGCGTGCGAGAGAGCGCGACAACTTGTATCTCTTTTTATGTGTAAATTTGTAAAATAACTAGTAACTATTTCAATACCCATGTTTGTAAATATAATTAAGCCTTTTTTGTAAATAAATATGCATTCACTCATCGTTACTTCTACAACCAACTTGGACTTTCATTCTGCAAGCAACAACCTTTGGAGTCAGCCTACCACCACTGCCTAAGCCTGCCAAAGTGGTGACCCCTGAAGAAGAACAAGCAACCTGCACAGAAGCTCAAGCAACCTGCCTGAAGAAAATTCTCAAGCCATGACGGACGAACCCAACACCAAGCCAACATCAAGCACGACCCCCGCACCAGAGATGGCCAGCATAGCGCTACAGATGCGCGTCCCACCGTTTTGGCGCGACAGACCCAGACTGTGGTTTATCACATTTGAAGCCGCAACCCACGATCTGAAGAAAGGCCAAGCACAGCTCGCTCAGCTAGTCATCGCGCAGCTCCAGAAACAAGACATCGAACAAATAAGCGACCTGCTGTACAACCCGCCCGCTGAAAATTATTACGACGCGCTGAAGAATCGACTTATATCGGTCTACGAAGAATCGGAAGGACGCCAGTTCCAGAAACTTCTCTCTGACATGGAGTTGGGAGATCAGCGCCCGTCGCAGCTGTTACGCCGCATGCGCGATCTCGCCAGAGAAAAAGTCCCAGAATCCACGCTCCGACTGATGTGGATGAACCACCTGCCAGCACACGTCCGTTCTGTCCTCGTAGTAAGCGACACGATTAGCAAGACCGCCGCGCTCGACGAATTAGCGCTCCTCGCTGACAAAATGCTCGAACAAACCCAAGAAGTGAACGCCGTGTCTCTACAGCCAAGCCCGCCGCCGTCGTCACAGCAATCGCAACCGCAATCGCAAGACACACATTTTCTTATTGAAGAAATACGCAGATTATCATTAGAAATCGCCGAACTACGTTCCAGACCGCCGTATCGACACTCAAACTCGCCCTACGGCCGGCGACCGCAGCGTTCTCGCTCTAACGCACGTTCGCCGTCTCACGCCTACGCACGTTCGCCGTCTCGCTCGCGCAACTACCACCAAGCCGAGCAACCGCCGCATACCTACTGCTTCTATCATCATCGTTTTGGTCGGAGGGCAAGAAAATGCGAAACACCGTGTACTTTTAGCGACGCACCACAACCATTCAAGAAAAACGAAGAACAATCGTTAAACTAGACCGAACGTTAGATGAGGCGGAATCCAACGTTCCCGGCAAGTCGTACCGTCTTTTTGTATCGGATAAGAAAACAAGACTGCAATTTTTGATCGACACCGGCGCTAACATATCAGTCATACCAAGAAAACGTGGACAACAAATGAAGCCCCTGCCGTTCAACCTGTACGCTGCCAACAACACCACAATTAACACCTACGGAGAAAAAACACTCGAACTAGACCTCGACCTACGACGACCATACAAATGGAAATTCATCATCGCCGACGTCAGCAAGCCCATCATTGGAGCCGATTTCCTCTGCCACCACGAACTCCTCGTCGACGTGAAGAACAGGAAACTGATTGATAACATCACCAAACTGTCAATCCCCACTCCCGGCTGTTACACCAACATACCCACCGTCCGCAGCATCGACCTAGAACAGAATTACCACAACATACTAAGCGAATTCCCCGGAATCACTCGTCTAACCTCCATGAAGCTGTCACCCAAACATCGAGTTGAGCACCACATTGAGACCAGCGGCCCACCACTACACTGCCGCGCTCGACCCATACCACCACACCGATATGAAGCAGTAAAACAAGAATTTCAATCCATGATGGAACAAGGCCTATGCAGACCAAGCAAAAGCCCATGGTCCAGCCCACTTCATATCGTGCCGAAGAAGAATGGAGACCTCAGAGTCTGTGGTGACTACCGCCGACTCAACACCATAACCAAGCCAGACCGTTACCCAATCCCAAGAATAAAAGACTTCACGTACCAGCTCTCCGGGAAAACTATCTTCAGCACAATAGACCTGAACCGCGCGTACCAACAAATACCTAACAAAGAAGCCGACATCGAGAAGACAGCCATCATAACCCCGTTCGGGTTATACGAATTTCCTCGTATGTGCCCAGGACTCAAGAACGCAGGTCAAACGTTCCAACGTTTCATCCATGAAGTACTAAGAGGCCTAGATTTCGTCTATCCCTTCATTGATGACCTGATTTTAGCTTCAGAGTCTGAAGAACAACATGAAGAACATTTACGCATCGTACTACAACGACTCGAAGACGCAGGCATCACTATCAACCCGTCAAAATGTGTTTTTGGCAAGAAAACCGTCAAATTCCTTGGTTACGAAGTTTCGTCATCAGGCATCGTTCCACCACAAGAAAAAGTCACAGCCATCACCGAATACCCAAGACCGAAAACAATTCAACAATTACGAACATTCCTCGGCATGATAAACTACTATCGAGAACATATACCGAACGCCGCATCAATTCAAGCACCGCTCCATCAGTACCTACATAACTCAAAAAAACGCGACAAGACTGAAATCCAATGGTCGGAAGAAGCAATACAAGCATTCGAAAACTCCAAACAATGCCTACAAAACGCAGCGCTACTCGCACACCCGCATAGCTCCGTCCCGCTCGCACTATTTACCGACGCATCGAACACATGTGCGGGCGCCGTCCTACAACAATACGTGAACAACGTTTGGCAACCACTCGGATACTACTCGAAGAAATTCTCCGACGCACAACAAAAGTATAGTACCTACGATAGGGAATTACTTTCGATCTACATGTCTATGAAGCACTTCAGAAAAATGTTCGAAGGAAGACAGCTGATAGTATTTACCGACCACAAGCCATTGACCTACGCGCTACAAAAAGTCACATCGGACAGCGAAACCCCACGTCGCACGCGTCAACTTTTATTCATCGCCGAGTTTACTACAGACATACGCCACATCAGCGGGAAAAACAACTTAGTCGCCGACGCTCTCAGCCGCATAGAAACTATATCGTGCCCGGAAATAATTACCTACACCGATATAGCCATCGCGCAAGAAAGAGACAGCACCATTCCACAACTAGTCACTCAGAAGTCGACCAACATCTCAATCAAGAAAATAATTGTTCCCGACACCGATCTCAAAGTATACTGCGAAACATCTACGCCCTACGCACGACCGTACATACCTACAGAATTACGAAGACAAGTTTTCAACTTCATTCACAACGTTAGTCATCCCGGAACGCGAACCACGCGCAAGCTCGTCGCACGAAAATACTTTTGGCCTTCAATGAACACGGACATCGGCAAATGGACAAAAGCTTGTATTCCTTGCCAGAAAAGCAAAATACAACGCCACACAGTCTCGCCCATCTCATCGTTCCCGTCAGCTGACCGCTTTCAACACATACACGTTGACATCGTTGGTCCGCTCACCACTGCGGAAAACGGCCTACGCTACGTAGTAACCATGATCGATCGAGCGACCCGATGGCCCGAAGCAGTACCTACCGACGACATATCAGCTGATACAGTCGCAAAAGTCGTCTATCAACACTGGATAGCACGCTTCGGATGCCCCGCGACCCTAACAAGCGATCAAGGTCGTCAGTTCGAAAGTCAGCTGTTTACCAACCTTATGAAGCTAATGGGAATAGAGAAAACTCGAACAACGCCGTACCACCCGCAAGCAAACGGCATTGTCGAACGTTGGCACCGCTCACTGAAGAATGCTTTGCGCGCAAGACTCATCGCCGCCACAACAACATGGCCAGACGAACTGCCAACCGTGCTACTGGGACTCCGAGCAGCCTTACGCACAGACACATCCGTCAGTGCAGCCGAACTTACCTACGGTTACCATCTGCGACTCCCAGGCGAATTTTTCAACGCAAGCACAAACATACCTACCTACGATTATACCTACGTTGAAAAACTACGCGAGTCCATTCAAGCACTCAAGCCGACCGAAGCAGCCGTCCACCACAGCAACAATAAACGCATGTTCGTGCACAAGGACTTAAGTACATGCACACATGCGTTTATCAGAACAGATGCAGTTAGAAAACCACTTCAGTCACCGTATGAAGGACCCTACCAAATCGTGGATCGCAACGAGAAAATGTTCAAGATCAAATTACCGCACAGAGAAACATGCATATCCATCGACCGGGTAAAGCCCGCATACATGTTACTAGAGCAAGATACCTTACCACCTCAGCCGTTACCTGTTCAACCGTTACCTTCACAACCTGTACCAACCTGCAGCAAGACGACTCAACCAGCAGATAAGCGAACCACATCTGGCCGAGCCGTCAAGCTACCTGTACGCTTCGCTTGAAGGGGAGCACTGTAGCCGCAGGCTACAACGAATAACGAACACGAAACATTTATTAATTTCATGACGAAACATGTCGTAGCGAAACCGCCGCTCGAATAACGCAACAAGCGGATTTCACGTAACCACGGCTCTGAAAAGAGCTCTTATGTGAAACACATCTTCGTTCTTCACAAACACCGCAGCGAGTAAAGTTCGTCACCGTCACCGGAGCCCCGAGATGTCGTCGCGCACCGTGCCTCTTCGCAGCGTCCGGCGCCCCGCGCCTTCTCGCCGTAATGTGCAGAGCGCGGCCGATCCCCGCGGTTTTGTCAGCGCGCGCCTCGTCCCGCGCGCGCGCCCCCGCATCGCGTGACCTCTGACCTCTCGCTCTCACGCGCGCCTCCCACTCCGCGCACCGCGTGAACTCTGACCTCTCGCTCCCATTGTCGTGCCTCTCGCTCCGCGTGCGAGAGAGCGCGACAACTTGTATCTCTTTTTATGTGTAAATTTGTAAAATAACTAGTAACTATTTCAATACCCATGTTTGTAAATATAATTAAGCCTTTTTTGTAAATAAATATGCATTCACTCATCGTTACTTCTACAACCAACTTGGACTTTCATTCTGCAAGCAACAACCTTTGGAGTCAGCCTACCACCACTGCCTAAGCCTGCCAAAGTGGTGACCCCTGAAGAAGAACAAGCAACCTGCACAGAAGCTCAAGCAACCTGCCTGAAGAAAATTCTCAAGCCATGACGGACGAACCCAACACCAAGCCAACATCAAGCACGACCCCCGCACCAGAGATGGCCAGCATAGCGCTACAGATGCGCGTCCCACCGTTTTGGCGCGACAGACCCAGACTGTGGTTTATCACATTTGAAGCCGCAACCCACGATCTGAAGAAAGGCCAAGCACAGCTCGCTCAGCTAGTCATCGCGCAGCTCCAGAAACAAGACATGTTTGTAAATATAATAGATGATCAAACGAACTACTGTGAAGTTCGATCGCTATTATATGAGTCGTTTCATTCGAAGATATAATATTTACAGAGTAGTCCCTTTAACCTACAGGCAACTTCGCACGTCTTTAGAGATTTAAAAAAAAAAAAGTTCACTAATCTGTCATTTACTGTTCTGTGGTCAGTTTGACGCCATTTTTCTCATTTCGTTTAGAGCAAGTTCAGAGTAATAGCGGTGTTCTAGAACAAAGCTTAACTAGCGGGTTTGTAAACCTCCGCCTGCAGCTGAGGTTTACTGGGCTGGGCGGGTTGCTATATCTTCGAATGAAACGACTCATATAATAGCGATCGAACTTCACAGTAGTTCGTTTGATCATCTATTATATTTCGTCGTTTCATTCTTTGATATAATATTTACAGAGTAGATGTTTAGAGATTTAAGTTTTGTTCTAGAAGAAGTGTTGATGGGTTGTTTTTATAAGAATAAATAACCATCTCAATTAAACATATTATGTATTTGTTCATAAGCAGAATGTAAACAATCAACCCTTAAATAATAATAAGTTTTCTCCGTACAAATTAAATACCTAATCATAAATCAGCAACAAAAAAAAAGTAACTAATCATTAGTAGGGAACGTTACGGTTCTCGCGAAGACATCTTCGCTTTCAATAGGCCGGTTATAGAACCGAGCAAAGGCTGTGTAGATGTAGGTACTTGTCCAACCAGCTGTTTTTCTTATCTCGTCTACAAACACTGAGTCGTGAGCAAGCACGGTCGAGATGGAGGCGTATCGTGTGCTATCGCCACTCTCTCCCAAGCTCTCCCAACAGCTTATTTAACCCAGCGGCTTATAGACTGCGAGCGTGTGCGCTTGTGGAGTTTTTTGTATTTTAAAAACAGTTTGTCTGCGTTCAAAGTCATCATATTTTTTGAAAAATATATATGATCGACGATCACTGAAGCAGGGCATATATTTATTTTCTCGTGAAAGAATGACAAGTACAGCATGGGTTGTTCGCGGCCCGGGACCGAAGTTTTAATAATGTCTGTTATGGCTATCTTAACACCGTCTTGAGAAATGAATACATTTTCTAGTTTTATAAGCGTGAAAGTTTGTACCCTGTGCATTGTACAAAGTGTTCTTGTCTAGGCTCAGTACTAAATTTGGGTATCAATTAGGTATGTGGTTGAGAACAAGTTGTGGGTCCCAAGTAGAGGTATATTTAGGGCGACTTGGTTTAAGTTTGTAAGCGCCTTTTAGAACTCGTTAAATACACTCATGTGAGCCGATGTTACTATTTAATGGTTTAAGAACAGTGAAACGGTACGGCACGGGACGGTGATTTAATATCAACGTAAGCTTCGTCAGATAGCTCCCATTCAGTATCGGGGTTGCTTTTACTTGACTCGATATCTGAGCCGTTATTTTTTGTGTTTACTTATGACGCGTGTAGCCAAATGGCGATAAATCTACCTACATCGTGTCAACTTCTTTAAGCGTGGAAATTTTATTCCATCTACCTTGACGGTTAATGTAGCATACTACTGCAGTACTATCCATGCGCAGTAATATTGCACAATATCGTCTTCCTTTGTAAAAGCTTTCATAGGACAGAATGTTGTAAAAAAGTTATTGCGCCACCAGTTTTGGTCTTCTTAAAATTAAATTTTTGCTTTGCATTTACCGTTATGGCACTGCAATGCCAAAAACTTCTGGCGTTCTTAAAGTTAAATCCGTATTTAGCTGCTAGACAGACCGAAATTAGAACACCAATAAAATTAGCAAAGATTCTTATTGTACGTTTCGGTAATTTTAAATAATTTCTGATCATTTGTGCAATGTTTCTGCGTTTTACAGCGAGAAATGTTGCGTATCATAATTATAAAAAGCCTTGGAAAGTACAGACTTGAGAAGGCGTTAACACACTTTTTTCGCGGTTTACAACAAAACCTAAACATTGTAACAATTAAAGAGTCGTACCGTGTACGTAGTCTTACGGAAGTGTCCCCGATGCCTTATGTTAAGATTCTTTTTACTAACCTTTTATGGGCCACAGTGTTGTCTGATAAATAAAGAATTTATTTATTGCATCGTCGAAATAAATTTACTGATTTATGACCTTGGCTTCTAAGATAGGACATATAACCTCTCTCATAATTTTGGTAAAAACCCTGGATGCTGATGCTACGGATAGGCCGTAAGGCAAGTCAGTAAATTTGTCGATAGCTAAGTTTGAAAATGAAATCTTAAATACTATTCCGTCTTCCTTACATATTGGAAGTCATAAATACGCCTCTTTGAGGTCAATCGGTGCTACAAAACTACCTTGTGGTATAAGTTAAGGAGATGTTCTATAGTCTTCCATTCTAAAATAGTTTTTCTTCTCAATAAATTTATTTAATGTTTTAAGATTTAAGACAAAGCGCTTACCACCATTAGACTTGGGTGCAAGGAAAGTTCTTGATATGAACTGGTCAATTATCGGGGAACATTGTGAAATTGCTCCAATTCAATTAATTAATTTATAGCTTGGACCATCTCGTGACTTTCTTCGGGGGTAAATTTAGATTAAAGCACGACAGACTGTCACTTCCGTACAAAAGGGTATATAATATCCGTTTTGGATCCATGATAGTACAGTTTTGTTGTATGTTATATGAAATCAACAATCATAAAAGTATTGAATTCTGCCAGCGTGTACCTTTGTTATTGTGGCCGTGCACGGGGCCTGGGTTGATTGCAGTTCTTCGCATGAGACGAAGCAGGCTGAGGGTAGGTTCGTCGCGGTGGCGGCGCTAGCCTCTGTCCTGTCCCGTGGTTTGACCTCCCCGCCGCCCCCCTGTTTCACGGGTACTGAGGAGGTCCTGACCGGTTTCCCTGATGGGCAGGACGAATGACTGTGGACTGGACTGCAGAAGGTTTCTGAATTATGAATGTTTTCCAAATCTGTGAACCTTGTCGTTCGATTGCCTTACTGGCTTTTATATTTTCGGATGATGTATTACCCAATAAAGAGTCATAAAGAGTCAGTTTAATCCTATCTTTCGTTAGGAAATGGTGTAAATCAATACCAAAATGCGTCAGTCGTCGCTTAGATACTAAAGAGATTGTATCTTATCGTCTGAGGAGAGCAGTGTGTCCATTGCTCTATTTACCTATTGCCGAGGTACCCATATCAAGTTGTTGTTGAAAACCAAGAAACATTTTGTAGCGTCCCCTCATGACGACGACGTCAGAAACTGCGGCAGCAATCGCTGCGTTTAATTTAGGTGCGTGCAACATTCAACAATTATTTGGTATCAAGTACCTTTGTCAAGTTCTCTTTCTGATCTTTTGGTAGACCTATTTTTCATAAAGGTGTCCATAAATTAGCTAAGCTGAATGGCATCTCCAAAATCAGGCGTATCGGACGTAGACGCCCTCAACGCTGACAATATTATTGTGGATCGAAAGTTATCGATGTAATTTCTCGAGTGAGCCGTTTGCGATACTGCGGCATCCAAGGTTTGTTGGATGGATATTTCCAAAGATTGTTCGATAAAGTCCCGCATCGTTTTGTATGATATTTATTGTATCCAAAACAAACATACTCTTTTTTGCCAAAAAAAAAACAACATGAGGGTAGAATGTAAAAAATGAAATTCAAAGAATAATTTAATAAGTTATTATGGCTTAATAATTTATATTGTCCCGCAGACAATAAACTATAGATAACGTGCATCTATCCTAGAATGCAGGTAGATTCTACTTTATGTCATAATATGTGACCCATAATTAGCCCGCAGCTAATTACGATATCGCGGTTGACCCCCAGTCAATTGCGACTTAGTTTGATTTTATGTAACTTAATGAACTGTAGATAACGTGCGCCTATCCTAGAACGCAGGTAGATTCTACTTCATGTCATAATATATGTCCCATAATTAGCCCACAGCTAATTACGATATCGCGATTGACCCGCAGTCAATATCGATTTAGTTTGATTTTGACTAACTACCTAAATAATCTGAAGATAACGTGCGTCTATCCTAGGACGCAGGTAGATTCTACTTCCTGTCATAATATATGACCTTTAATTAGCTCGCAGCTAATTACGATATATCGCGATTGACTCGCAGTCAATCTCGATTTAGTTTGATTTTATGTAACTAAATAAAGTGTAGATAACATGCGTCTATCTTAGAACGCGGGTAGATTCTACTTCATGTCATGATATATGACCCATAATTAGCTCGCAGCTAATTACGATATCGCAATTGACTCGCAGTCAATCTCGATTAAGTTTGATTTTATGTAACTAAATAAAGTGTAGATAACATGCGTCTATCCTAGAACGCGGGTAGATTCTACTTCATGTCATAATATATGACCCATAATTAGCTCGCAGCTATTTACGATATCGCGATTGAGTCGCAGTCAATCTCGATTTGGTTTGATTTTATGTAACTAAATAAAGTGTAGATAACATGCGTCTATCCTAGAACGCGGGTAGATTCTACTTCATGTCATAAATATGACCCATAATTAGCTCGCAGCTAATTACGACATCGCGATTGACTCGCAGTCAATCTCGATTTAGTTTGATTTTATGTACCTAACTAAACTCATCTAGTGAAATCACTTGTTCATGTTCACCAGTGAACAACAAGAAACAAAAAAGTATTAATTGTATCTTAATATCTGATAAATTTAGTTAACTATTGTGTAGCTTGTTAATAACTTGTATGCACAAATATTCGAATAGGAATTGATAAAGCACTATAAACGTACCTGTGGCATTATCTTCATTCTCTGAAGAATATAAACGTTGGACTCGTTCAACATTTTCCTGTGCGCTGCGTTTCGGCATTTAAAATAGACGCGTGCGCTCGTTGCCTCGCACGAAAAAGGAATGGGAAAAATGGCGTCAAACTGACCACAGAACAGTAAATGACAGATTAGTGAACTTTTTTTTTTTTAAATCTCTAAAGACGTGCGAAGTTGCCTGTAGGTTAAAGGGACTACTCTGTAAATATTATATCAAAGAATGAAACGACGAAATATAATTAAGCCTTTTTTGTAAATAAATATGCATTCACTCATCGTTACTTCTACAACCAACTTGGACTTTCATTCTGCAAGCAACAACCTTTGGAGTCAGCCTACCACCACTGCCTAAGCCTGCCAAAGGACTAAGTGCCACACCGCGAAAAAAAAATCGGCTGTTTCATACAAAAGTGCAATACCGAATGGGCCAAAATGTATAGAATAGCTGTTTTTTTTTCGCAATGTGGCACTTGGTCTCATAGTAAAAGTTGTTTGTATTGATGGCTACTTTCACCCCTTGAAGTATGTCCCATCTTCTAACAAACACCCTGTATATTAAGTATTCATCATCATCATCATCATCATCATGTCAGCCGAACGACGCCCACTGCTGGGCATAGGCCTCCCCCAAGGATCTCCACAACGATCGGTCCTGCGCTGCCCGCATCCAGCGGCGCACCGTGACCGCCACCAGATCGTCGGTAGGGGACGGAACGTTGTTCGGTACGCGGTCGCCATTCGAGAACCTTTCCGCCCCAACGGCCATCGGTTCTCCGCGCTATATTAAGTATTAAGTTATGTTAATTAACCACACCACACCACACTGAGGAACCCGTGGTGCAGTGGTACTATCGCCCGGCCTGCAATCGTTGATGTTAAGCAACTTTCGCAATGGTCGGTCACGGGATGGGTGACCAAAAATTTATTATGTCGAGCTCCTTCGTGCGAAGCACGTTAGGCCGTTTGGTACCGCCTTATCGCTAATACTCACCAATCAATCTGTGGCCTGAAGATTGGTAGTTGACCATGCATTAAGTACCTAGTAGTTGACCAATTTCAAATTTGTTTTTTTCGTTTCTCCGCTCCGCGAGCTCGCTCCGCTTCTATTGACAGACAGCCTAAGAAGGACGGGCACAGAACACGGAAAGATTTTTTTTCTTTAGGACGGGTATAACGAAGTTCTGGATTTGCGTTTTTTCGGAGTGGACTCTGACGCGGTCCGGCCGGCAGGCTGATTATGTAAAGTGATTAGGAATCACTGAGGTCCGGTTGCTCGAAGCTTGGTTAAGTTAACTTTAGGGTTAAATTATGGTTAAAGTAAAATTAACCGGCGGTCAAATTTAAAAAGCGTTGTAGTCCGATCAACGAGGATATTCGTTGTATGGAGACGTCCGGAAAATTCCCTCGTCGCTCAAATTTGGCACGATTGTAGAGTAAGTAATGCTGACTAAGGATCTGCAAGAATCCAAGAATATTTCCAACGCCAAGTTAGTCATTTTTGACGTGCCGGGAGCGCGTGAAAATCGCTTCTAATTTCTTTGAGAATGGTTCCTTAGCCTCATTTTTTTCTGTATGCGTACCTATTACTAGGTGGAATAAGTTAATAAAGTTAGAAAATAACATTTCTTGCTAGAAGTTGAGATTTTGACCAAAATGTGATAATATATAATTGCTTCTAATTTCTCTTTTAATGTTTCTTTAGCCTCAAATACCAACTGCATACGTACGTATTACTAGTTAGAATGAGTATATGCAGGAATCCAATAACATTTCTTACTAGAACTTGAGATTTTTACCTAAACTTGAAAACGTTAAATCGCTTCTAATTTCTCTGTTAGTGGTTCCTTAGCCTCATTACTTTCTGTATGCGTACCTATTACTAGGTAGAATAAGTTTATAAAGGAATAAAAAACATTTTTTGCTAGAATTTTTAGCTAGTTGAGATTTTTACCTACACGCGAAAACATAAAATTGCTTCTAATTTCTCTGATAATATTTCATTACCCTCAAATACTTTCTGCATAACGTATTACGAGTTAGAATGAGTATATAAAGCAATCGAAAAACATTTCTTACTAGAACTTGATATTTTATCTAAACGTGAAAATGTTAAATCGCTTCTAAAATCTCTGTTAATGTTTCCTCAGCCTCAAATACTGTGTGTATACGTACGTATTAGGAATGAGAATATGAAGGAAATTCAAAAACATTTCATAAAAGAAGTTGAGAGTTTTACCTAAACGTGAAAACGTTAAATCGCTTAGTGTCTCCGTGAATGTATCCTTAGTCATAATTCCTTTTAGTGTTCGTACGTATTATTAGTCAGAATAAGTATATAAAGAAATCAAAAACATTTCTGACTAGCAGTTGAGATCTTTACCTATACACGAAATCGTAAAAACACATAATTATTTCTCTGTGAATGTTTCTTTAGACTCAATCGCTTATTATTTATCTGTAAATATTTCCTTAGCCTCAATTACTTGTAAATATTACTAGTTAAAATAAGTATATAATAGTACATTACGATATTAGTGCGTTAAGATGGTTATAACATGCTCGGCTCGGGCTGAAATTCCGCCTCGAATTTCAGCCCGAGCCGAAGGCGAAGGCGGAGTTTCAGCCCGAGCCGAAGGCGAGGGCGTAATTGAGCCGAGCATGTTATAACCAATACGCAAGTATATCGTACGACGTTTTTAAACACATTTGCGAGGAAACAGAAAAAAAATCATTTAATATTTTGTAAATTTTTGGTCTCTTTAAAAATTAATATCGACACCATTTTTCATCTTGAGGGAACTTTTCAGAATAGAATAGTTGCTCACAACGAGCTAGGCTTATATTTACTAGCTAGTTCATTAAAATACGCCAAAACTACATTTTCGGAAAATGACTTGGCATTTTTCATGTTTTTCCACTTCAAGAATTCATATGTATTTTCATACGTGGTTATGTATCTGTCCTTGGATATTGACGGCAGCAAGCTGTCGCATGCGGTTCGCGCTTCTGTTAGTATATCCGGTGGAGTTGAAGTAATATATTGCTCATCTTCATTATTGAAAGTTGTCATTTTTAGATATTCACAATACAAGTACAAAGAAAATAAAATTTGAGAAAAATGGAGCGAGGATTATTTTCTGCCGTGGCTGCGTGAAAATGTTGGCAAAGACGCTAGAGCATGCAGCCAAGTTTTTAAATTACCGAATAAACTGTTTTTTTTTATTTTAAATAAACTCAATTTGTGAATGCACACTGTCTACTGACTGGCGCCGCGCGGCGATCAGTTCGAAATTTGAATAGCAACAGCGCGCTGCTCACTAGCTGGAGTCATGCGGCGGCGATCAGTTCCATATTTGAAATGGCAAATAATACTGTTACGGAATTTGTATGGACTATAACTTAACTATTTGCTTTGGTAACACACGCATTATTTATGACCCGCTTTACAAATTTAAAACCGGTGGAATTACATCAGCTTTACTAGCAAGGGTGTTAAAAAAGATATTTTATCAGAGATTTTATATTATTTTTATGCATTCACAATGCAATTTTGTAAGTATAGGAAAAATGTGTGATAGCAAACCACGAGCCCTATAAGTAGCTTTCAGGCGGGATTCGAACCCGCGCCTCCGGGAATCCGGCCCGATGCTCTGACCAACTAAGCTACCGACAGGCTTACACGACTCGTCGAATTTTGCTATCACTTGTTACGCTGTAGGCCAGCGTTGCTTCATCAATGTGAGGAATTTTTCCTATACATAAGATATTTTATCATCAAGACCCTATGCTATAGTAGTTACCTTCAATATGCAGACGACACGAAAATATACAGAGTCATCGATTGTGTAGAGGACTGTCTGCGATTGCAGGATGATTTGGATTCGCTCCAGGGGGCCATTTCTGCTAACGTTAAATCATAATCGTGTCTCAATCGTGTTTCAATTGTAGTGCTCTTTTACACACTAGTTACAAGAAATATGTACTTTTTTCACCATACTACTGATGGTCACACCACACACTACATTCACATTACATCATATTGTCATAATTCTTGTAACTAGTGTGTAAAAAAGCACTACAATTGAACTACAATTGAAACACGATTGAGACACGATTATGACTTAACGTTAGCAGGCTTGGCCCCCAGGTGTATTGTGGTGTGGTGAAAATCAATTGTTCCTTAATGCCGAAAAGTGTCACGTGATAACATTCACGAGAAAACATGCACCAATTTTGCATATGTACAAGATTGATAACGTGATGTTAAAACGTGTAGACGTGATAAGGGACTTAGGAATAATAGTTTACAGTTGGGACTCTCCTTCAATTCACATTTTGAACAAATAAAAAAAGAGCTTTTCGCTATCTTTGTTTTATAGGTAGGGTCTCAAAACCGTTCAGTAACCTTTTAACTTTAATAAAACGTTTTTTTTTTAAATGTAACCGTCTTTGAAAAGAAGTTTAAAACAAAATTAACAAACACTAAAAAACGAAAAAAATAATTATAATTTTTAATTCAAAGGACGAAAATGCGCGACTTTTTTTAACTTATCTTGGTACTTACTGAACTGTTTGAAGTCGGTGCCAAGTCTAATAGGTATTTGAGGTAAATACGTCTTACACCTCACGCTTGGGACAGTTTTTTTTTGATGTTTGTTATTTCACTCAGTATAATTCGTTCTTATTCTTTTTGGATTGGCACTGACTTCAAAATCGGTCAGGTGCGAGTTGGACTCGCCCATGAAGGGTTCTGTACCCACTTAACGTACCTATTGCTTAAATCTAGCCAAAATTCCAATATAAAGTCAGCAAAATATAACTTTGTTCTTATAGAGTTTGTATGAATGACAAAGTTATATTTGCGGTTTTTGAAATATGTTATATCTCAAAAAGTACATACCTACTATATCTCGTTCAAACCAATTTTCGTTGGAAGTTTTTATTAAGATCTACAGCATATATTTTTCCTAGATTTTTCACTCTTTTATTTCAAAAGTTAGAACCTTTATGTCATTTTTCAAGACCTATCTATCTATAGACACCCTACTCGAATATGTTTAATTAAAAAAATATTTTTAAGTTTTAGTTCTATGTATGGAGAGCCCCCTTTAGTTTTTTATTTTTTTATACATGACGAATCTATAAGGGTTCCGTTTTTTGCCATTCGGCTACGGAACCCTAAAAGTCAAGTCTGCCTGTGTTTGAACGAGATTAAGCACTTTTTGAGATATAACACATTTTCAGAAACCGCAAATGTTACTTTGTCATTCATATTAACACTTAAATTTTTTACTGGCAAAAAATGAAAGTGTTATTTTGGTTTAGTGTAGGTAATAATGTAAGGTAATGATGTAAGGAAGTGATCAGTAAATGGTAAAGAAATCAGCTTACGATGTGTAACGTATATAAAGATTTTGTGTAATTATCATTCAAATGAATAACTTAGGAGTTACCGCAAAATAATTACTTGGTATCCAACAAAAAATAGGGCAGTTAAAAAAAGAGAAACGGGATGCCAATTTTAGTGTTCGGTGTTTTAGAAGTGTGCCACGTGTTGCAATGGATGTCAATTGGTATTGACCTTAAAACAATAAAAACCTTTGTGTTATGTTGAGCTAGGGTAGCAATAACAAACCTTTATTATTTGTCACTTGTTTTGTTTTATTTTCACGTTGTGCCAAAAACTACGGTCTTTCTGTATGGAATGCGCGAAGAAAGATTTCTGTTTAATAACAGAAATCTTTCGTACTTAATAGTACCTGTTCAAGTTGATCCAAGGTCATATTGATTCTCCAGAAATACTTGAACACACAAAATTCACACTTCCTCGAAGCGGAAGTAGGTTGCTCAATCGCAAATTCTCAATACATTCACCCTCCCTTTGTGTAAGTCAAGACTCGGTCATCACTCGCCACTGTATCGTTCGTATGTGTCATACATAACTCCATCAGATTCAATTTTGATGTCTTTAACGGTTCTGTGGCCTAAGCAAAGAAACCCTTAAAAATATTTTCTCATAAAACTTTTACTTTTATTTTATAGTATAATGTTTAGTTAGTAAGGTAATTTTATAATTGTTTTAGTTATAGCTGTAACGTACTTCCAAAGCCGGAAATAGTCAGTGTTTATTATTATAATCTATTTTACGCATGTTTTGCTTGCATTGAGTAGGTTTCAATATGTAGTGCAATCCATACTAATATTATAAATGTGAAAGTGTGTTTGTTTGTCCATCTTTTACGTCAAAACGGAGCAACTGATCAACGTGATTTTTGGTATGGGGATAGTTTGAAAGCTGGAGAGTAACTTAAGCTACTTTTTATTACGGAAAATGGTAAAATAAAATCGGTAATTTTGTATGGAAAATAGTTTTAACTGCCGTACCTACGATACAAAACTGTAATTTCTTCCATGGCCGCTTTCGCGTCTGCGCGCGGTCAAAATCGAATACTAATCTTTTCCGTAAGATTTGTAAAAAACCATGTACTGTATTAGCATCAAAAATGTCCCAGTCGCGCATGCGCGCAGACTTATCTGTCACGTACCTATAAAACTTCTTCGTGATTATTTATTTTCATCTGTCTTATATTGGTGAGACCTGAACAAAGAGCTTAGACTAAATACTGAGGTGACTGGAGTTTTCATCCTGAATAAAAAAGTGAGTTCAGCAAATTTGTCATTTAGTACGTAGTGGCTGTCAGTTGTTTTATATGACCATACGTATTTTTTCAAAGTGTAGGTGAGACGGAAGACAGCCACATTGCCACAAAAAAGTGTTAGTACTGCACTCTCCAGTTACCTCAGTACTTAGTCTAAGCTTTTTGGACCTGACAGTCTAAGGAAACATTTCCATAGAGTTTTGAGGTAATTTTATGTTTTCACGGTAAGGTAAAAATCTCAACTTTTAAAAACTACTTTTGTTATACAACATATTAATACAAACATTCACATAGAAACAAGAAGCGATTTTACATTTTTACGTTTAGGTAAAAATCCAACTTCGAGTGAGAAATGTTTTTAAATTTCTTTACATACTTACTTATTTTAACTAGAAATACGTACGTATACAGAAAGTAATTGCGGCTCAGGAAACATTCACAGATAAATTATAAGCGTTTTTACGGTTTCACGTTTAGGTAAAACTCCCAACTTCTATTATGAAATGTTTCTGAATTCCTTCATGTAATCATTCTTATTATAAATACATACGTATATACGTATACATACGTATTTGAGGCTGAGGTAACATTAACAGAGATTTTAGAAGCGGTTTAACGTTTTCACGTTTAGGTAAAAATATCAAGTTCTAGTAAGAAATGTTTTTCGATTCCTTCATATACTAATTCTAACTCATAATACCTTATGCAGAAAGTATTTGAGGCTAGGGAAACAATAACGGAGAAATTAGAAGAAATTTTATGTTTTCACGTTTGAGTTAAAATCTCAACCTCTAGCAAGAAATGATTTTTAATTCCTTTATAAAGAGATTTTGTCGAGTAATAGGTACGCATACAGGAAGTAATGAGACTAAGGAACCATTAACAGCGAAATTAGAAGCGATTTAACGTTTTCACGTTTAGGTAAAAATCTCAAGTTCTGGTAAGAAATGTTATTGGATTCCTGCATATACTCATTCTAGCTCGTAATACGTACGTATACAGATGGTATTTCAGGCCAAGAAAACATTAACGGAGAAATTAAAAGCAATTTTATGTTTACACATTTAGGTCAAAATCTCAACTTCTAGCAAGAAATGTTATTTTCTAACTTTATTACCTTATTCTACCTAGTAAAAGGTACGCATACAGAAAGTAATGAGGCTAAGGAACCATTCTCAAAGAAATTGGAAGCGATTTTCACGCGCTCACGGCACGTCAAAAATGACTAACTTGGCGTTGGAAATATTCTTGGATTCTTGCAGATCCTTAATCAGCATTACTTACTCTACAATCGTGCCAAATTTGAACGACGGGGGAATTTATCGGGTTACATAGGCCCCGTTGATCGGACTATTGTTGAAGAAGCGGCGGTCAAAATAACCGACAGGGTGGGGGTGGCTTAAATTTTGACATTAGTAATTAAGGGAAGGCTAATGAAATAGTATAGCAAGGAAGTTATAAGTACTACGTACGTAGTACTTGTAGTATACCTTGTAGTATAGACAACACTTTTAACCCTACGTATTTTTCTTTGACCGAGGTCAAAATTGACAACAGTTAAAATTTAACTTTAACTTTACTGTAATGTACGAGCAACCGGAAATTAGCAATCAAAACTGACAGCAATTGCATTAGCATTGCTGCTATGCTATAGCCAAAGAATATATACACTTACGCGAACTATAGCACAGATTACTAAATAGTTACATGTAATAAATACATGTAAAGACAGTTGTCACATTGATTCTTACTAAAACAGCAATCTAACTGTCATTGCAATCAAATTTGACAAGCAATCGACTGCTCATCATGGAACTGTAGGTATCTAAAACAACATACAAATTTCTTGCTGCTCATAAGTTACATAATCAAGCACTCCGATTTAGTTATTTAGTTGTCTAGAATGTCTGTTACGGATTTAAAGCCAAGATGATTAATTTATTAATTTTTATACAAAACCAGAGCAGCGATATGAACATTTACCTACTTATAAAAGTTGTAGATTCAAGATTATCACAATGTGTTTGTTTTAGCTATAACAGTTTAGATACGTTTTAAAATCCTCTGTTAAGAGCCAGTTCGCAATTACAGCCATTTGGCAGTTGTCTCGCTCGCACAATGCAACATTTTCATAGATTGTGAAAAACACATCGTGTTTTTCAGAAAAGTGTTTCATTATGTCCCTACAACGCAATGTTACGGATATTTTGTGTAAGTTATTTTATTCATTCAATTGAGTATTGGTTAGAATCAGGAAGCCAATTTTCGAAAACTTTAAGCTCGTAGATCTAGTATGATTTCATTATTGACAATGTTGAAATATGTTTAATAATGTATAACTAATTGCGTTGTAGGGACATAATGAAACACTTTTCTAAAAAACACAATGTGTTTTAAACAATCTTTTAAAATGTTTATTGTGCGAGCGAGACAATTGCAAAGTGCGAAATGGCTCTTAAATGAAAATTTTGAAGAACCTACACCAAGTTCGCGAACTTCCTGAAGTTGAAAAGTTATGAAGAAGACCAGTTAGATATAAAAAAATAAAAAGATGTTAGCACGTTTAACAAACTTTTTAATAATGATGAGTAACTTAACAGTACTTACTTAAGTATTTACATTATTTACTTAATTTATAATAGGTACCACATTCACAAATCAGTACCTATTCAATATATTTTTTTTATTAGCAGAAAGAAATTATAATTTTAAATTATTCATACTTTTCATATAGTATCATATGGTATTCAATCAAATGAGTTTTAGTTTTAGTTTAAGTAAGTCATTTTGCCATTACACTTTTAAATATTGAAAAAAGTATAGTCCGCGCCACATATCGTCGTCGTAGTCGCTCGGAAAAATAAGCCTCGTTTTAAAAGTAAGGCTTAGGCTCCTTTACACTTGTAAGTTTTACTCACAAACAAGAGTAACGGGACTCAACGCGACATTTTATTATGTAGTACATTATGTACTTACACTTACTTGCTTGTGACCACGGCTGTAGCAACATAGCCGAAACATCAAGCTGTAGGTACATAATGTACTACATAATAAAATATCGCGTTGAGTCCCGTTACTCTTGTTTATAATCATAATGGAACGCGAAAGTTTAAAATCTTATTTTACTCACAAGTTGCTTACGTGAGCGACTTACGATAAAATTTGCAAATGTAAACACTCTTTGTAAGTTTATTTGTATGTATGTGTAATTATACAGCCGTAAGTTACTTACATAAAATTTACGAAAGCAACTTACGAGTTTACTCGGCCATTTTAATGTCGGCCTTATGTATATGGCGCGTACTTCTATTGGAACATTTAAATAAAGCCTTTATAATCATTTCTTTTCGTGTTTTTGACGTCAGGGGCCTTACCGCGAGCTATCAATCAAACAATGTTATATAAACAATAATACTTAAGTACTTAAATAATAATAATAATAATAAATTATAAATTATAAATAATGAAAATCAACGTAACAGGCTCGATTTACCTGGCGGAAGTCCCTAACCACTGTGAAAAAAAATGTAGTTTACTTCCGCAAAAAAACACAACATGCAAGATGCACCACCCGCCCGCTCGCATGCACACCACAAAACTATCAGTGCACATACCTACAGCTGAGGATAGCAAGACAGCGGCAGACCATAGCGAAATAAGTTTTTAATAAAAATTTCATTTTTATTACAAGTTTTTTTTGCTGACTGTACTTTAATATTGTATTGTCATCTGAACCAAACCTGTATACAAAATTTCAGCTCCATCGGACACTGGGAAGTGGGGCAAATTAAGCTTGCAAGATTTGTCCCCCACTAACTAACTAACTGACGACCGATTTGGCGCAGGGGTAGGCTACCCACCTTCTGCGCCAGTGGTCTCGGGTTCGATTCCCGAACAAGACAAATATTTGTGTGCATGAACATGTCTATTTGTCTTGGTCTGGGTGTTTACTATGTATGTTAAGTATGTATTTACAAACAAAAAGTATTTAAGTATATATTTATCCGTTATCAAGTTTTCCATGATACAGTTTCTTAATGAAATTAACATGGGCTTAGATAATTGGTGTGATTGTAAGAAGTTATTTAAGAAGTTATTTAACATGGCAAGTTAAGGCGCTACTCGGAAAAATATGGACTTTTTTGATTTAAAACTATAGGACGGTTACAGTTGTTACAAATCTGGTAATAAGATGTTATATTTCTTCATACCTTTAGCTAGATTCGTATAGTTTCAAAAACACGATTTTATGATTTTGCCTCGACACTTTTTCTTTTCGAAAAGACCTCTAAAAAATACTAAAAGTCAAGATTATTCTTAAATGGGGTTACTTACACTATTGGAAATTGGTTTAATTAGTGGACACCAATCATATTGAGGATCGTATAGAAGCATTTTTTTTTAAATCGCTGTAGTTTTTTAATACGAAGTGATTTTGTGCTTTTTTTGCCTAATCTGCAAAATCGGTCTCGCTCCCGCGCGCGACTTTTTCTCTTTGCTATCTCGCTTCAGCACATTTTTTCCGAGTATCGCCTTAATAAAAAGCTTGTAAAATTGCAAAATCCACCAACCGAAAATGTTGGATTTCGCACGATCTAACAATTCCTGAGGATGCCCCGGGTTGGGGCGAAACACGTGTAGAGTAGTCTAATCAGTGACGGTGCAAGGTGTGTCGCTATCTTGCTATCTGCAGCTGCATGTGCAATGATAGTTTCGTGGTGTGCATGTGGAATTTTTGCGGAAGTAAGCTACATTTATATATATTGACTTTACAATGAAAAATCTATTCCCTATAACTTTACTATTGGACCCTTTGAAAATTTTGTAATCAAATCTTATTACAAACTTTTTATTAACTTGCCATGTTAGTTAGTTAGTTACTTAGTTAGTGGGGGACAAAATCTTGCAAGCTTAATTTGACCCAATTCCTAGTGTCCGATTGAGCTGAAATTTCGTATACAAGTTTGGTTTAGATGACAATACAATATTAAAATACAGTCAGCAAAAAAGCTTGCCATTAAAAAATTGAATTTTTACTAAAAACCTATTTTCTTCTCATCTCGAACTATCACTGCTTTCCGGAACCTGTTTTTCCTTTCTAACTATCTGTTGCAATTCATAATCCTGTACAACTTGAAAGATCTTAGATTTAGCTTGATTTAAGTAATACGGACTAAAATTCCTTAAAGTAGTGCCTATTGTTAAAAGAAATACATCTAAAGGGTCTGTAGTATCTAATTCGTGTATGACACTATCGTTATTTTCTCTAGTACTAGTGGTCTCTTCGTGTGTATGTCTCTTCTTGCTATAGTTTATTAACTTTATGTCCTTTGTGTCTAGTTGGTCGTAGTCTTCACTGTCGTTTACGAATACTTCTTCAGGCATTTCAACTTCGCAATTATTAGCCTCTTCCAAGTATTCAGCAAAATCTTCACCTAAATAAAAAAAAAATGTTACAAAAAAATTAATAACACATCATAGACAAAGAGGTCAAAAGGAGCATTTCACGCAGTTTGTACTGAATTGACGTCTTTTTTACCCGTCTGAGGCGAAGCCAAAAAAGGGCTATGTATTTTTGTTCTATACGACGTGTTATTGTATAAGCACAAAACCTTTTAGGTGGTGATTGAGCTCATGAATATAAACAACTTTTACTATGAGGCCAACTCTGCAACTCAACAAAAAAATCAGCTGTTTCATACAAATTGTCAATACCTTGTAATGTACACTCGACAGCACGTCAAGTTAAACAGTTGAACTGCGATAACAGCTTTTATTACGTAGTAGGGCATAAAGGCGGTCTCAAGGTCAACATGTATAGTCTGATGTGCCGCCGTGTGTACATGTACACCAATATTTGTCTTGTTCGGGAATCGAACCTCTGGCGCAGAAGGTGGGTGAGTATCCTACCCCTACGCCAAATCGGTCGTCGGTTTTTGTATGTAAATGTTTGATTGCAGTCAACTGACTGACAGGCTGTAGGTAACAGTGGTAACAGGCAGACTGATAGTCTGTAAGGCTTAAGAGGAGTGGAAGTAGCACCTTGTGGCAGATCTCTGAAGAATGGTATGGTAAAAGCCATTTCTTCCTCGTACTTGTAACTTCTAATTTGTATTTTTGGATTCGTGTTCGTCATCCGTTCCTTGTATTTCTTGCGAACCATGTCCCTTATGTTTATGAACCTGGATTTGCAAAGTAAACCTGAAAATAAAAACATAATTTATGAAATACAATTGTATAGGAAAAATGTGATAGTAAAATACCACGAGCCCTATAAGTAGCTTTCAGGCGGGCTCGTGGTTTTTTACTATCACATTTTTCCTATACTTACAAAATTGCATTGTGAATGCATAAAAATAATTTAAAATCAAATACAATTGTGTCAGAAAATAAGTAAGTAGCAAAGAGCATGTACTTAATCACTACGTAAGTAGGTACTGGCTTTTTATTCGTCATGGTGTTAAGGTAGGCACTAAAACAAGACTTAATTTGACAGTTAGTCGTGAAGTCAAAGACAAAACAAAACCAATGATCTTCGGTCCCTTTTCAATTAAAAATTATAGAAAGTGACAGGACTAATTTTAGTTTAGTTTAGTTAGGCGTATGCCGAATCGACACCACTAACTGAAGATGCGTGATCGATAATATTTTTTTATCTTTTGCTGTCCGGAAATCAAGTCCGGGCTTTTAGGCCTATTGCTCACGTGCAAGTGAAAATCCTAAATGCGAAATTAAGTGAGTATGGATGTATGGATGTTTGTAACTCTTTCACGAAAAACTACTACACGGATTTGGTTGAAATTTGGCACACATTTAGTGGATAGCCTAGATTAAAACATAGGATACTTTTTATCCCGACATTCCCACGGGAACGGTAACCACGCGGTTGAAACTGCGGGCGGCCGCTAGTGTCATATATAATACTGACTAGGCTAGTTATATTTAATGGTATTAGTTACTACATAGTTGTTAGTTAATTTTGCTTATTGCTTATATAACAATATCTGATAATCTCCGGCGACGAGTGGTGTACCTACGCACTGGTTTTCAAGGTGCCGCTATCTCTAGAGGTCCCGGGTTCGATCCCCGGTCGGGTAAATATTGAAAACGAACTTTTCAAGGTATTTCCTCAGTGAGTTATAATGTACTAGCTTTCCGCCCGCGACTTCGCCCGCGTGGACTAAGTAGGTAGATACACGACGTTACCTATCCCGCGGTAATGCGATGTTTTCCGGGATACAAAAACTAACCTATGTCACTCTCCACTTCTCCAGCTACCTACTCAAACTATCCGTTGCACCGTTTTGAGGTGATAGACGGACAAACAAACAAACACACTTTCATATTTACATTATTAGTAGGGAAGTATGGATTTGTTTTCAAATACAAAGTCCGCAATCTATGATCGATATATTGGAAATGTGTTCTTTTTGAGTCGGTCCCATCCACCCCGGTGGCTCTGTCCCGGTGGCGGGACAGTTGGGAAAAATAGTTTCATCCACCCCGGTGATTCGTGTCTTGATGTTTAACGGAGTGGATGGCTCTGACGAAGTTTCAGCGACCCCGGTACCTACTTCATTTAACGGGACGGATGGCAATACACCACAGTATTGCGTTTAAGAGAACATAAAAAAATTTACAAAACATTAAATAAAACGCAAGATATTTTTATGTAATAATCAGGTTTTATTATGACAGTAAATACACAATGTTGATATACGCAGTTTAAAAAAAACAGTCTTCATTATAAAAGTAAAATAATACATTATTCTACAAAGCGAAATAATACATATTTGTAGAAATGTTTAACATAATAATCAGTTATAATATAACACAAGATAATTAATTAATAACTAGTTAAATAAAACCTTACCTATAGCACAAAATTACGTTGTAAATCATTAGGTATAATCATATAATATTTTCATTAGCAAACAATCGTTAAATATAAATTTGACTTCCATAATCACAGATTCGTAATGAACAATCTTTGCTGATAATATAAATCAATAAATATTTATAACCATAAACTTATTAATATAATAAGTAGGTAATACTTAAACAACTAATAAAATTAACACCTAGCAAAAATCAACGTTGTAAAACATACATTTTTATTAACAAAAAATATAACAACAAACAAAATACAACTAAGGCTCGTTCCTTCAACGCCCCAGAAATGAGACACAACACAATAGATTTTCCATTGTTTTCCGGCCCTATTCGGCCGGTCAGGTATCAATTAGTCGTCAATTTAAACTTAAATCTCTAATTTTACGGTAGGACATTTTCTAGAAAGTCTGAGATAGCTTTTAGAGAGAATAATGATGATTGAATTAGCAATGAAGACTAATTCAAATCTGTGATTAGGTTTCCTATTGGAACTATGATTGTTTTACAACGTTGATTATTACTAGAAAGTTTTATTATATTAGTTATGTATTTTATAAGTAAGTAAATAATTTAAAAAACTGATTTCCATTGATTGACCAATGAAGACTGAGTTAATTTCGAATCTGTGATTATCGATGTTTGAGTTGTATATTGTTTGTGTTATTTTGTTTGCTACTAAAACTGTATGTTTTACGACGTTGATTTTTGCTGGAATGTGTTAATTTTATTAGTTGTTTAAGTAAGTATAACATCATAATTGATTAAATTACGAATCTGTGATTATCGAAGTACAGTTAGAAAGGGATGGTGCTATTCATCGCATATAGCGTCATCTACAGGGTGGTTTTTAAGTCATTGGTATCCATTCGGCCCATTAATGTACTTATAATGAAGCTATGTTTTTACGTGAAAATTTGTGGCGCGGGCGCAGGGACGCAGGCAAAGCGGGCATGAAGCATGGGCGACATTGTTTGTTTCGGTGAACGAACTTGAATAAATTCACGTTATAGTAGAGCCCACGTTTTGTCGAGAGGCCAATGAAAGTAGTTTAAGGCTTGTATGATATTTGAATATTAATTAATCAATGTTTTTTTTTATCAAATTGTTATTTTAAGTTATTTTAATTTTTATTTGCTATAGTGATCAATTACTGAGTATTTTACGCGATTTTTCAGGGTTTTAAAATAATTGTTTTACGTCTTGGATTTACATCATATTTGGGGAAAAGACTCTATATCATGAGTGTTCTTATTTTAAAAGGATGCTAACGACTTCGATTCCACCCTGTATACCTTTCTAACTGTACTCATGCAGAGATTTGAGTTTGAACTTGATTCTTGTTAGTTATTTTAATTTTTAGTTTTTTGCATTTACAATGCAATTTTTATTATAGAAAAATGGAAAATGAAGTATTTAGAAAAAATCGACCCGTCTCACAACCAGTCCGATGGGACTCGAACCCACGACCTTTCGCTTTAGCGAAGGGTCAGTCAGGTCAGTCAGGGTTCAGGTCGTGGGTTCGAGTCCCATCGGACTGGTTGTGAGACGGGTCGATTTTTTCTAAATACTTCATTTTCCATTTTTTTTGATTCTTGTTGTTGAAGTTATATTGTTTGCTAATAAAACTGTATGTTTTACGACGTTGGTTTTTGTTAGAAGGTGTTGGATTTTATTAGTTGTTTATGTATTACTTATTTTAAAGGTAGGTAAGTTTATGGTAATAAATACTTTGTGTGTTCTATTATTTCTTTTTGTGTTATTTATATTAACAACAAAGACTGTTTATTACGAATCTGTGATTATGGGAGTCAAATTTATAATGATTGTTCGCTAATGAAACTATTATAATGATTAACAACGTAGTTTTTTGCTATAAGGTTTTATGTTACTAGTTGTTAATTACTTATCTTAAATGTTATTATAACTGATTATTATAAACTTAGGTATAAACATTTGTACGAGTACCTACCTATGTATAATTTCACTTTGTAGAATAATGTAATAATGTACTTTTATAATGAAGACTGTTTTTTTTTAAGTGCGTAAGTAAAGTATATCAACATTGTATATTTATTGTCACAATAAAACCTGATTATAACATAAAAATATCTTGCGTTTTATTTAATGGGTTTAATTTTACGGTGTAGAATAAATAATATTATTATTAGATAATATTTTTTTTTATATTCAACTAAACGCAATTAACCGTGGTGTATGATACAAGATCTGTGCCATCCGTCCCGTTAAATGAAATACCGGGGTCGCTGAAACTTTGCCAGTGCCATCCACCCCGATAAACATCAAGACACGAATCACCGGGGTGGATGAAACTATTTTTCCCAACGGTCCCGCCACCGGGGCAGAGCCACCGGGGTGGATGGGACCGACTCCCTTTGTTTCACAATCACAGCAGTGATAAAAGTTTAGGTATAAAACATCAATGTTGTATTGTAATGTCAAGTGAACAATGCATCTGAAGGTCGAACAATGTAGGTACTTACTTAATTGTTTTACGATTTTCAACTTTATAGTAAAGTAAATAAAAAGTAGTAAGTAACTCACCTGGCCTGTTAAGTTCATCACCGATTTTCTGCCAAACAACTTCCCTCTGATCAAAATCCATATGTTTCGGGTGCGTCGGGTTATAAAGCACTGGGTTGTCTTTGACCATTTCAATGAGTTTTAAATCGAGACTTTTATTGAAAGGTAGCGGCATCGTTAACGCGTCGTGTTTCGCTCGGGGCCCGCGCGGAATGCGTCGGTCGTCGCGCCCCGCGCCCCGCTCGTTTCCGCCCCGGGCGCGCCTCGGCCGCGGCCCCGGCGCGGAGCGGCAACGTCGCGTCGTGCACGAACCATGAATGGTGACCGTGAACGTTTTATTTGTGGTACTTACGAGAACAATATTGGCTGGCGCATAGATAAGATAGTGAACTCTAATAAATCAGAATGTAGGCAAACGTTTTGGTTTTTTGACAACGGGATGTTCCGTTTCTGGGTCAAAAAAATATTTTCCCAATTAGCTAAACGGAAATCTTATTAGAAAATCTGGTATGTAAGTAACTAGGTACCTAAGTAATTACCTTTCAGTTTCATTCTCATTAAGATAATAATGACCTATTTTACCTCTGTGATGTGAACCAGAGTAAGGTAGGTACACTCGACAGCACATCAAGTTAAACAGTTGAACTGCGATAACAGCTTTTATTACGTAGGTAGGGTATAAAGGCGGTCTCAAGGTCAACATGTAGGTATAGTCTGATGTGCCGCCGTGTGTACCTACTTAATCAGACTATTTATTTATATTTACACTAGGTAGATGGATTTAATACATTCGAATTATAAAACGTACCTACCTACTTTAATGTAATCAGTACGGATCCGAGGTAGCGAGGTCACGAGTTCACGACGAGTTTCAGTAACAGTGAACTAGGGTTGTCACTATCGAAAGCATTTTATAAAAATGATAAGATTGTGATTAAAATAGATAACTTTAAATTATCAAAATTATAGTACTTACCTATAACATTTAAATTATTTTTTATTTAATTTAAAAATAGCCACGGTGATGTTCACTTACAATTTTACAAAAATTAAAACGCATTTTTAAAAACATGTTTAAGTTATATTTATTCGCATACAATACAACCTAATGTCCTTTATTATACTAAGTTTAACACAAAAGCATATAATTAACAGCCTTATCACTCCATATTGTACAATGACTGCGATGATGTCGGAGCCTTATCTTCATTCGACTTCTGAACAATTTGTTGCAAGTCATGCTCTTGGACGACCGCAAAGATCTTACTTTTAGCCAGATTCAGGTGGTAAGCATTAAAAGTCTTTAAAGTAGCTCCAATACTGATTAAAAACGCATCAACCGGGTCTGCTGGATCAAAATCTGCCGCTGTAGTTTCGGTAAAGGTTACTACCTCCTGCTTATCTTCCTCTTCGTATGATGTATTTTTCTTTCTTTTCCTGCCCCCTTTTTTGGTTACTCGTTTTCCAATAGGTTTTTCCGAGTCGTCGGTGTCCACAGCTCGGGCAGAGCCGTCGTCGTCGTCGACCTCGACCTCCCAAATGATTTTGTCTTCGTCGAATTCGTCGTCGTTTGGAGTATAAGGGACATCTTTGTAAAAAGGCTTCATGAAGCCCAGCTGAGTCTCATATTTGTAGGTCCTACTGCGACTGCTGGGGTTGGCTAAGCATTTTTTTAATATACGGCGGTGCACGTCTCGAATGTTTATCCAGCGGTCTTTGCAATCGCCAGCTGCAAAAAGTGACAGAAAATGTTAGATTTTTATAATTATTTTTTCTAACGTGAAGGTGACAGTGTCAACTTTCTTATAGGTAAGTATAAAAGCGAAATCTACGAAATAATCTCACTCAACGCAAATTTCTGATGTTATAATTATGATGCTATACGAAAACTATAGGTGGTAGATAAAATTATCCAAAAATATACTCCTATTGACGGCTAAGAACCAATTTGGTCTAAGTCAAAATATTGCACTTTACAGGAGACAAAAAAACGTTTCACGAAAATAAAATAAGATAGGAAGTTATATGTTTATTGTTTAAAAAAAAGCATAAACATATTGTTTTTGTTACCGTTTATAGTTATTACCAATAGTGCACTAGTTTTAAAGTTAATAATTAACAATAAAATTTCAATGTTAATTGTTCACGATTTTATAATTAAAATATTGATTTGAATTTTAGTTTTATTAATGGCAAAGGGCCTAGTCCCTATTTTTTACTCCGCTGTTCAAAAACTTCTGGTAATTTATGGCCTAAGTCACATTAACTTTGCTTGACTGGCCATTTTTCCAGAAAGAAATACGATTATTGATTTAGACCACTACCTACCTACAAACAGTCTCGGCAAATATTGCGGCTAGACTTAGATTTAGATTTAAATAAGATTTTATATCCAGCCGCATAAGAAACGAAATTCACCCAAAAACTGACTTAGACCATATTGGTTCTTAACTGTCGCTATGCTATGTCATTGTCCTATAGATGACAAAATAATAAAATGGCGACTAGCTCCGGGCGACATCAAATTTCCTGTAGTAATTCCATATAGGTACCTATTTTTATATTTACGTAGAATAGGTAGGTATTACAGACAAAATTATTTCTAAAAGAAGAGCAACCCTAACACACGACGACAGCACAACTTTGCGCTCCTTTACGGGCTTATGAGCGATTTTCTGACAGGCCATTTAAAAAAAAGCTTCCAAAAGCTTCACTAGATGGCGTTGAACGAAGTATGTACATACATGTCTATGGTATATTTTGGTATGAATCATATTTAAATTAATTACTTTTTAAAAACCCAAAGGAAACTAATAATAAATTAAATAAGTACTGATAGGTAAATACTACTGTGAGGAACAGAAACGAAATAGGTAAATTTAAAGAATATGGTAAATAAATAACATCTGTCTGACGTTCCGTTTTACGAAACAAACGTTCCTTTCCTTCTACCTGCATAGGTGGGACAGCGCCATCTAGTGAGCTAATCACGAGTTTCAGAAAATCGCCAATTACACTTGGCTAAATTCAGCATCTAATTAAGCATAAATTGCTTGTTTTGATTGCATCACTTGCTACAAATGAGCTCAAAGAAAGCAATGTAAGTATGCTTAATTAGATGCTGAATTTAACCAAGTGTAATAAACCCTTAACGCTTTATTTATGTGCCTACGTTTTGTAATCCGCTGACAAGTTTGACATGTCGCCGATAGTACTAGTCACACAACAAACAACAACGCGTTTACAAGCGGCGGCCATTATAGATCGTAAAATGTAAATGCTCGACTCACCGGGCCTCTTCAGCGTATCTCCGATCTGGTGCCAAGCGACTTCCCGCGCATTGAAATCCATATACTTTGCATGGTTGCAGTCGTAGAGGACTGGGTTCTCTTTCACTAGGGATATTAGTTTGATGTCTAACTTATCGTTGAACATGGCGGTCGTGTCGTGAGTCCGTGACGACGCTCCGCAGGCGACTGATGTCGTGTCCCCATCGGAAGGTGTCGGAAGGCGGTCGCCGATCGATTTAGTTTGCCTTTAGTAAAGGCGTGCGCACAATGATGGTGTTATTTTTAGTTTTTGTTAATATTTGTTTTTGAGTATTTATTTTGTTGGGTTTTCTTTTTTAACTGTTTTGAGGTTATTCTTTAACTTTGCGTTGTATGTATTATAAAACTTGATAAAGGTTGCTAGCTAAATAGATATTTTTCTCAACCGATTTTGAGGCGGTTTTCAGGAAAGTACCTATTTGTTACATTTTCGGAGAAGGTTTTAGTATTTTGACCGACTTCAAAAAAGGAGGTTCTCACTCATTTTGAGCCGCATGTATGTATGTTTGTCCGCTAGATGCGGTTTTCAGAAAAGTATTTGTTACATTTAGATTTAGGAGAAGGTTTTGGTATTACAACCGACTTCGAAAAAAAGGAGGTCCTCATCTCGGTTTGATTCGTATGTATGTATATTTGTCCGTGATTATCTCACGTTTCGCTGAACCGATTTTGATACGATTTTCATCAGACAAGAATTTTTTATTGATGCGGTTTATGTGTACATCTTACCTAACATACCTATTTACTAGTGTATCCTAATAATTGCCTGCTTGATCATGATGTACTGAAAAGAGTGAAATAAAAATTATTCAAAAAACCGCATTAAAAAATGCCACAAAAAGAAATAATACCTCTTATACTGTATTCACACCAAATAACGTTTAAACAAAAACACCAAAAAAAAAATTGTACACATTTCACGCCCGACTTCGAAGTACTTACGTTATTTGGTGTAAATACAGTATCATCATAATCATGTCAGCCAAACGACGTATAAATACAGTATAAGGGGTATTAATTTCTTACTTTTTGGTGACATTATTTCTGAAGGCGGTCTTTTTTTATATAATAAGTTAATTATGTCGCACGCACGCCCGAATATATGCATACATATTTAATAATTATCTATTCAAAATCTTTACAGACTTTGAGATTTGATTAGACTTTAATTTTTATCACTTCTTTTTTCTTCCATCGGCCAACCCGACGTAGCTGGACATTGACGGTCCGTTTTGTCCTAAAACTGTGGCGTAAAACTGTGGCGTCAATCCAAAATTTTATCGTGAATGTCGAATCGTCACTCCAAAGTTTTAACTGACGACGCGCCACGAAATTTTCCGTGGCTAATATACCTATTAATATACCTATTCCAATAAAATAAAACTATTAAAATGTATCTTATAAAATAGCATTGTAGAATGCAAAACTTTAAAATCATAATAATTTATCTTATCATTACAATAATGGAAGGTCTGTAATTAATTTGTAGTAATTTTTAAGTGAAGCAAAGAGGCACAGAACAAAAAATAATAAAGGAAGTTACTCCGTGATCATGGCGTGTGAAACTGCGCCGAAATATCGGGAACTCGAAAACATATTTAAACATGGTAAAAAAAACCCGTTTTTCTAGTTATAGTATTATAAGTTCTGTATAAAGCATAAATACAACACAAAAATAAACGGCACAGAAAGTCATAAAAACAAAACTAATATTAACAAAAACAGCTCGACACCCAAAACAAGGTGTTGTGCACCCGCCCTTAGTCTGTGACGTCATCCGACGAGCCGTGCGCGGGCCGCGAGCTGGCAACGCGCGCGGTCGGACGAAATGTCGAATCGTGTCGGCCGTCGACCGCGATCTACAGTGCAGCTGTTGATAAAAACTCGCGCCAAAACATTAGCTCGCTAGCCATTGATAACTCGATGGCGCTAGCCGTAAATAGGCGCAGATTATAAAATAAACACTGGCTTTCAGTTGTGTAGCGTGTCTTGTACTGTACCTACTCTTATATTTTGTTTGAATTAATGTAAGTACTTACCTATTTACTTATACATTTATAATTTATAACATAAAAATGAATAATATAAATTTGATCCATTATGTTTTTTTTTGCCCCATAAAATTTGAGCAGCAGCCTTTATTAATCGCACTAACAACCAAAAGTCACAGACTAAATAAAAAAGTGAGTAAGTAAGTATATTTGGTCTGAGTCAAAAGTACCTATGTACAGTATTAAGTACCTACTACATATACCGCCGGTTTCTGAAACGCCAATCAAAATTAAAATTAGCTAACAGACTGTCAACAGACTGTCACAATTAATTCCCAATTAAAAGCACCTTGGGTTTCTGAAACGAAAATTATGTCACAATTAAATTTAGATTTGTATGGGGACTGACAGACTGTCAACAGACTGTTGACAGTCAGTCACATTTTTCTCTTTCAGAAACCCAAGCTACAATTAATTGGAGATTAATTGGGAATTAGGTAATTTAATTTTAATTGGCGTTTCGGAAACCGGCGGATAGTTTAGTCTCGAACAACATAGAACTTTGTCACATTAAGGCGCTACTCGGAAAAAGTATGGAATAAAGGACGGTTAGAGTTGTTACAAATCTGGTAATAAGATATTATATTTCTTCATACCTTTATCTAGATTCGTATAGTTTCAAAAACACGATTTTATGATTTTGCCTCGACACTTTTTCTTTTCGAAAAGACCTCTAAAAAATAAAACAGCCTTCAAAAAAACCAAAGAAATAATTCCTCACCAAATAAATAACGTAAGTACTTTGAAGTCGGGCGTGAAACATGTACAATTTTTTGTTGTTTTTGTTAAAACCCGCCCGACTTCAAAGTACTTACGTTATTTATTTGGTGAGGAATTATTTCTTACTTTTTTGGTGTGGTTTTTTTGAAGGCGGTTTTATTTTTTTATAAAAAATATTTTTATTTCACTCTTGTTAGTGTATCGTGCAGGCAATTTACGTGTTTTCTGGTAAATAGGTATGTGATCAAACTGAAAACGTCCTTTTTCGAAGTCGGTTAAAATACCTTGAGGTATCACCTTTTTAACAAAACAAGAATCATCTAAATCGGTTTATAAACAAAGGAGTTATGCCTAAAGATACGTATTAAATTCACATAAAGTGGTAACGAAAACGACAGTATTTTCAAGATTTCCTGAAAACTACTGAACCGATTTCAAAATTTCAAAAAATGGGACCAACTTGGAAACCAACCTGATGTAATAACGTTTGAACCATTTCAATCTGTTCAGCCGTCTTCGAGTAATCGGTGGACATACACAGAAAAAAACATACATACAGACGAATAGAGAACCTCCTCCTTTTTGATTTAGAAGTCGGTTAAAAAATACGAAAATTCAAGATTATTCGTAAATGGGGTTACTTACACTATTGGAAATTGGTTTAATTAGTGGACAACAATAATATTTAGGATCGTATAGTAGCATTTTTTTTTTATCGCTGTAGTTTTTTAATACGAAGTGATTTTTTGTTTGTTTTTTTTGCCTAATCTGCGAAATCGGTCTCGCTCCCGCGCGCGTCGTTTTCTCATTGCTATCTCGCTTCAGCATAATCTTGTCGAGTATCGCCTTAAAACGTTCCGAAACAAAACTACCTATCTGTGCCACAGCCATGCTCATGCATGATTGCAATATGACATAGTCCTGTATTTACATTTATTGCTCGCGTGAATCGTGACTGCATCCACAGAACACAGGTGTTGTGTTGTGACTGCACCTCTACCAGTGCGTGGCGAGGGGTTCGATCTCGAAATAAATAATAATAAATAACTTCTTACATTCACACCAATTATCTAAGCCCATTTTAATTTCATTAAGAAACTGTATCATGGAACACTTTAGGCGCTACTCGGAAAAAGTATGGACTTTTTGATTTAAAACTGTAGGACGGTTACAGTTGTTACAAATCTGGTAATAAGATCTTCATACCTTTATCTAGAATCGTATAGTTTCAAAAACACGATTTTATGATTTTGGCTCGACACTTTTTCTTTTCGAAAATACCTCAAAAAAATACGAAATATCAAGATTGTTCTTAAATGGGGTTACATATACTATTGAAAATTGGTTTAATTAGTGGACACCAATAATATTTAGGATCGTATAGAAGCATTTTTTAAAAATCGCTATAGTTTTTTAATACGAAGTGATTTTGTGTTTTTTTGCGTAATCTGCAAAATCGGTCTCGCTCCCGCGCGCGTCGTTTTCTCATTGCTATCTCGCTTTAGCATAATTTTTCCGAGTATCGCCTTAAATACTTTTTGTTTGTAAATACATACTTAATAATAGGTCTTTACATATGAAATTGCCGTTTTTTTTCTTTTGTACATATAACTTAACAACTTTTATAATATTAGAAATATATAATTTCTTAAAAAAATATATAGTTTCATTAAGACCGTATCGAGCAACTTTTGATAATTTAATAACCACGATATTTGATTATTTACTTAAAAAAAACTAATTCCGAAAGTTACGACTATTTTTGTTTCCAGAATTTCGTACTTTATTAGTTGTAACTTAGTGAAAAAAAAAATTTTTTCTCTTAACGAATGTGTCATTTAGTAGTTAAAATATCCATAAATACGTGTGTAAAATTTTGAAAATTTACATAATATTAGTCGTTAAATAATAACAAAAACGTTAGTATGGAAAAAAATAATTACAGAAATCTCCATACAAAACGGCAATTTCATAGGTAAAGACCTATTATACATATTAAACACACAGACCAAGACAAATAGACATGTTCATGCACACAAATATTTGTCTTGTTCGGGAATCGAACCCGAGACCACTGGCGCAGAAGGTGGCTAGCCTACCCCTGCGCCAAATCGGTCGAAATACTGCGGGCGAGGGTAAGCCGGACCAAAAAAACATGGTTTTTTGCGCTTGAGCGCAAGCATTTAGAAAAGATAAGGACGGCCAGGATTTTAGGGATTTTTAAAAGGGACAATTGGAATTGACATATTGAATGGAAGTGAAAGTTTTGTGGCTTCACCACCTTTTTATTTATTGAAAAACCAAATGCTCTTAACCTAATACATATAAAGCCATTTAAAGGTCTTCACAAATAAGACACAGTAAATGATTGAAACTAGCCTAGCCTAACTATTGAATACACACACATAACTTAAAATATGAGTAACAATTAGTATCTAAGTGACACATTGTATTTAGCAGCTATCATTGAAGAATAAGCTGCTTACACACAATTACACCCATTGTGTAATTGTGATGGAAACTGACCTTAGTCATACCATGTTAAGGTCATTTTTCAATTTGACGACTCTGTATGAAATAAGACATGGAGAAAAAAACAACCCTTGGAGTTTCTTGCCGGTTCTTCTCCACGGCCTCCCGCTGTAGGGTTTGCGAACCGATGGCGTAGCTTCTATGACGTTCACAAGTATTGTAAATAACAATCTAAATTGAATAAACAAATTTGAATCTTGAATCTACAATACGCCTAATCGACGCCTCGCTCTTGTTCAATAGGTCAAGATTTACCTTTTTCGAAGGAATATTAAAATTATTGCTCGCTCGCCAAAGAAAGAAGTTTTGTCTAAAGTTTGAAGAAGCAGGGGGTGTATGAAAGAGTGTTAAACGTTAAACCTAAGAGGCTTGGAGGTGGCTCTAAGCGTGAGCTTGGATAACAGCTCTGGACAATCAATAACGCCAGTAGGAATTTTGCTTAGAAAGACTAAATCAGCAATCACCTACACCTTTTAAAGTTTGAACCTCAGACCAAAATTTTGTTTCAGAAATTAAACATTTCGGATTCAATTAACTATAGACACTTAATAATACCTACCTAGACTATTTCCTCATTAATAGATTTAGATGTTTCCTCTGTATCGAAGTGTTAAAATTACCATCCGATGCAGTAGCAGAAAATAGCATTTATGTAACCCGTTAATAATTATTTTTTGCTTCACGTTCTTATTCATTCTTCAACCTTCGCGCTATTATTTTCAAATGATAATAACCTTGCAATCTTAATTGTTACCCCAAGAGCTATCTGATATTTTTGTAAAAAATTCAATAACAGGCCAAATTTTTGTAAACGGCCCTTAAATATAATTTTAAGAGACTATATTTTGGAATCCAACATAATATCGCATTTTATGTTAACCATATCTAAGCACCAAAGTCGAAATCCATAAAGATATAAAACGGGAAACTAATACTTTAGGAAGAAGTCGGTTGTTTCTGATAGCATTTTTAACATAGGTGTAATGCCAATTCGAGTTTACGTAGAGAGTTTTTTTTTAAGTTTATTTGTTTTTCATTCACAAATATAGGGGGATTATATACTTTTACGAAAGATAATAATAAATGTATTCAAATGTAAAGTGAATAACACTTATACCATTTTTGCCTATTTTTTATAGATTTTTTAAAGCTTTGTATTTGTTTTTTTTTAATGTCGCTGTCATAAATATTGGTGGATTACTAATGAATTATTTATTAAACTAGATAATCTAATTTTTAATGTTAAGAAATTACTGATATAGAATTATTGTTGAGTCTCCATAGAGCGAATTAGTTTGGCTCTCGGGCTATGTGACGAATTCTGTAATTTAGCATTTACATGAATTTAACTGAAATATTTTACTCACGTTTGCTGATTCGGTCAGCGCCCTAGATTAAGGTATTTTAGTTTCAATAATATTTATACTTACCTAAAGTAGGTAATTAAGTATTTTTTTTATATTTTGTCGATGCAAAAAGTTTACCTAAGAGGTGAATTTTTCTCAGATCCCATACAAAAGACATAAACGCGTGCTGTTTTTTCTATGTGACTCGGACAAGGTTGCAGATTGAAGAAAATAAGGGAAAGAAGAAATGTTTATTTCCGGAAAAACTATTGGACGGAAGTTCGTGACGGTTACGTGATTCTGACGCGAGTTTAACATATTTTAACATTGACTTTTTTTTTTTCTCTCTTTATTTTGGCACATACAGTCATTACAAAGAAATTGACATAGAAAAAGGTTATTAAGTTATAGACAACGAGTGCCCAAAATTGAACATTACAAAAAAGTTGGATACAGTTATTTATAGTTAAGTTAAAAGTAACATGCAGTAACAAAATATCGATATGCAAAAATATATAATAATAGGTTAAGCTATTATTAAGTTGTCTTGAAATAGATAAAAACAGAAGGTTCACTTTAACATTTCAAAAATTTGTGATTTAATACCAGTTATTGAATTACAAAACAAATCTAAATTGGGGAAATGATCATTATACATTTTTAGACAGCGAGAAAAGTAGCTATTTTGGGTATAATTTTTCCGATAGTATGGGTAATAGATAAGTGGGTACATTATTTACCGAGAGTCAGCGCGTAACCATTTTGCAAGATGTCTGAATTGAGTGATCCACATAACAGACTTTTATCTTTCTTCCCTTACGAGTGACAAATTTTTGGATTTCAGTCAGGGGTTTTGACAATTTTCGACTAAATATACATGTACCAGTAACCAGAAATTTTGGTAGGATATCTCAATCCAGACGCTCATCAAAAAGTGCACAACGCCGCTACAGAAGTTCTCACTTTAAAAAATCGGCCAAGTGCGAGTTGGACTCCCCCATGAAGGGTTCCGTACCAACTTACCGTACCGATTGCCTATACCTAGCCAAAATACCACTATCATTTTTCGTCAGCAAAAAATAACTTTGTTTTCCATAGTGTTTGTATGAATGACAAACTTACATTTGCGGTTTTTGAAAATGTATTATATCTCAAAAACTGCTTTCTATATCTTGTTCAAACCAATTTTCGTTGAAAGTTTTTATTAAGATGTACAACATATATTTTTTCTAGATTTTTCACTCTCTAATTTTAAAAGTTAGAGGGGGGGGGAGACACATTTTACCACTTTGGAAGTGTATATCTTTTAAAATATTGACTTTGATAAAAATGATAAAAGAAACCTAAATATCATTTTTAAATACCTATCAGTTTCAGTTGTAATGTAATATAATACCACAGTTTAAGCAATCTTTCTATACAGTTGGACGACGCCCTTGAAGTTGGGCGTTGCCGACGCCTATATAGGTATTTACGAAAGTACGTAAGGGTTGTCACTTTAAAATGTGACGGTGGACCTTTTACGACCCCGGGTGGGTACATTGGTATTGCGATATTAAATTAATAAAATAATTTAATAATGCAAATGCAATGTCAAAATTATTATTAAATTCAAGATGGCGGCTGACTTTTTTGTTTGTAGGCTGATTTCAATAAAACTCAGTTTGTGGTTCTATTTTGACTAGAAAACAGCAACACAATGTTAAAAATATAAAAATCCAAGATGGCGGCCAAATTTTTTGTTTGCTGGCCGATTTCGATTAAATCCAGTTTCTGGTACTATTTTGACAAAAAAACAACAACGAAATGTTAAAAGTATTAAAAAATCCAAGATGGCGGGCAACTTTTTTGTTTGCAGGCTGATTTCGATGAAACTCAGTTTCTAGTACTATTTTGACAAGAAAACAGCAACGCAATGTTAAAAATATTAAAAATCCAAGATGGCGGCCAACTTTTTTGTTTGTGAGCCGATGCTGATGAAACTTGGTTTTTAGTACAATTTTGACAAGAAAACAACAACACAATGTCAAAAATAAAAATAACCAAGGCGGCGCTAGTTGTGAGACGGGTCGATTTTTTCTAAATACTTCATTTTCCATTTTCAACGGTTTTCTTGTCAAATTAGTACAAAAAACCGAGTTTTATCAAAATCGGCCTACAAACAAAAAAGTCGGCTGTCATCTTGGATTTTTAATATGTTTAACATTTCGTTGCTGTTTTCTTGTCAAAATAGAATCAGAAACTGAGTTTCATTGAAATCGGCCTGCAAATAAAAAAGTTAGCAGCCATCTTGGATTTTTAATAATTTTAACATTGTGTTGTTGTTTTCTTGTCAAAATTGTACTAAAAACCAAGTTTCATCAAAATCGGCTCACAAACAAAAAGTTGGCCGCCATCTTGGATTTTAAATATTTTTAACATTACGTTGCTGTTTTCTTGTCAAAATAGTACCAGAAACTGAGTTTCATTAAAATCAGCCTGTAAACAAAAAAGTTGGCCGCCATCTTGGATTTTTAATATTTTTAACATTGCGTTGCTGTTTTCTTGTCAAAATAGTACAAAAAAAACGAGTTTTATCAAAATCGGCCTACAAACAAAAAAGTTGGCCGCCATCTTGGATTTTTAATATATTTAACATTTCGTTGCTGTTTTCTTGTTAAAATAGTACCAGAAACTGAATTTCATCGAAATCGGCCAGCAAACAAAAAATTTGGCCGCCATCTTGAATTTTTATATTTTTAACATTGCGTTGCTGTTTTCTTGTCAAAATAGAATCAGAAACTGAGTTTCATTGAAATCGGCCTACAAACAAAAAAGTTAGCCGCCATCTTGGATTTTTTAATAATTTTAACATTGTGTTGTTGTTTTCTTGTCAAAATTGTACTAAAAACCAAGTTTCATCAAAATCGGCTTACAAACAAAAAAGTAGGCCGCCATCTTGGATTTTTAATATTTTTAAAATTACTTTGCTGTTTTCTTGTCAAAATAGTAGGTACCAGAAACTGAGTTTCATCAAAATCTGCCTGTAAACAAAAAAGTTGGCCGCCATCTTGGATTTTTTATACTTTTAACATTGTGTTGTTGTTTTTTTGTCAAAATAGTACCAGAAACTAAGTTTCATCAAAATCAACTGACAAAAAAAAAGTTGACCGCCATCTTGGTTTATTTTTATTTTTGACATTGCGTTGTTGTTTTCTTGTCAAAATTGTACTAAAAACCAAGTTTCATCAAAATGGGCTCACAAACAACAAAGTTGGCCGCCATCTTGGATTTTTAATATTTTTAACATTGCGTTGCTGTTTTCTTGTCAAAATAGTACCAGAAACTGAGTTTCATCGAAATCGGCCTGCTAACAAAAAAGTTGGCCGCCATCTTGGATTTTTTATACTTTTAACATTGCGTTGTTGTTTTCGTGTCAAAATAGTACCAGAAACTAAATTTCATTAAAATCGGCTTACAAAAAAAAAGTTGCCCACCATCTTGTGTTTTTTTTATTTTTGACATTGTGTTGTTTTCTTGTCAAAATTGTAGCAAAAACCAAGTTTCATCAAAGTCGGTCCGCAAACAAAAAAGTTGGCCGCCATCTTGGATTTTGGAAATTGCCTTTTTTGAATAAGCGAGATGAAGATTGGCACGCACTCACTCACACTACATGTCGTATGCACCATAATATTAATTTAAAAATAAATTATAACGATAAAGACGTGATAGCCCTTGAAGACTTGTCCCGAGTTACTATGAACGGCGTTGTATGTAACTCGGGACAACCACTCCCCCGTCTCACCCCGCAAGCCCCGCACGATTGACCTGTCTAGACGTCTCCGTCGGCCTACTGTATGAAAAGTTGCTTATTCTGTGATAATACCATGTATGGGGAGCCCCCTTAATTTTTTTATTTTTCTATAAAACCCCTAAAGCGGTTTACAGAATATAAACTATATATAATAATAATAGAAACGCTCGCGCGTAGCTATTGGGTACAGTTTTGCTTGCATGCGCGAACTCTAGGTTAATTATAACAGTAGGCAAGCGATGACAAAGCAACCGGAATTGGACTTTATTTCCACGCAGAAAGATTTATTTTTATTTTAATGAGCTTGCAGAGTGAGTCTTCTGTGCCTTAGCACTATTATTTATTCTGTGACAAAGTCACCTACCAAGTTTCAAGTCTGTACTCGTAATAGTTTTGGAATAAAGTGGTTGTGACATACGGACGGACGGACGGACGGACGGACAGACAGACAGACAGACAGACATGACGAATCTAAAAGAGTTCCGTTTTTTGCCATTTGGCTACGGAACCCTAAAAACGACGTTTTTTGGTCACCCATTCCATCACCCACAGTTCGTCTTTATTAAACCACCCTCGTGAGAAGCTTGTGCGACAAAGCTAGGGGGGTCACTACGCAGTTTAGGTAGGTAGAGCAGAGGTAGGAACAATGACTACTAAACGTTCTTATAATCCGTATATAAGATACAGTTGTGTTTACGGGTGTCTAAATAAAAGAAAAATCAAAAGAAACAACAAAACCGAATTCGCAAGTCGCTCGCAAACCTAACCAGCGAGCTGTTTGAGACATTCATAGAAATAGAAACGCTCGCGCGTAGCTATTGGGTACAGTTTTGCTTGCATGCGCGAACTCTAGGTTAATTATAACAGTAGGCAAGCGATGACAAAGCAACCGGAATTGGACTTTATTTCCACGCAGAAAGATTTATTTTTATTTTAATGAGCTTGCAGAGTGAGTCTTCTGTGCCTTAGCACTATTATTTATTCTGTGACAAAGTCACTTACCTTTATCCTCCGTAACTAGATGCCGTCTCTCCAAGATGGCGTCTCTCGCCTGCACGTACAGCAGATTCAGCTGCACAGGGTCGCGGTCGCTCTTTACGAACTCTGCGCGCCTGGTACTCCTAACTCGTGGTAGGTCTTGTATCATCATTATCATCAGCAACATTCATTTCCCCACTTAATTCTCCATATGGGTGCATAAGGAGAATGAGCTATGACCCACCAAGTTGGCACAATATGGATTAGTAGGTGACCTAAATGCACACGGGACCAACGACTTAACGAGCCTTACGAAGCACAGAGGAGCCCGATATAGTAAATTTATGGTCACTCATTCCATTAACAATTCTTCCATTTTTGAGCAATGTAACAATGTCACTAACCTTTATCCTCCGTAACTGGATGCCGCCCCTCCAAGATGGCGTCTCTCGCATGCACGTACAGCAGATTCAGCTGCACAGGGTCGCGGGCATCCACGAAGGACAGCCGCCTCTTTACGGACTCTGCGCGCCTGGTACTCTTAACTCGTGGTGGGTCTTGTATCATCATTATCAACAGCAATATTAATTTTCCCACTTAATTCTCCATATGGGTGCATAAGGAGAATGAACTATGACCCACCAAGTTGGCACAATATGGATTAGTAGGTGACCCAAATGCACACAGGACCAACGACTTAAAGAGCCTTAGGAAGCACAGAGGAGCCCGAGATAGTAAATTTTGGTTCTCTCATTCCATTAGCAAATCTTCAATTTGGAGCAAAAACGCTAACTACCCTTAAGGGAGCAATGTAACAATGTCACTAACCTTTATCCTCCGTAACCGGATGCCGCCCCTCCAAGATGGCGTCTCTCGCCTGCACGTACAGCAAATTCAGCTGGACAGGGTCGCGGGCATCCACGTTGCGGTCTGAGAAGAACAACCGTCTCTTAAGCAGGACGGTGCTTTTGGGGTCTACGCGAAGCTCGCGCAGGGTCTTGTGCTGGTCCAGCCATTCCACTGGGAGAAAAAGAAGAGATTTATTACAGACAGAAACAAAAAAAACGAGAGGAAAAAAGTTAACAGAAGAAATATGAACTTGAATTCCAATATCCATGTAGGTTTTATTTATTGCAGGAAACGTAGTGTATGATCTTTGAGCACACAAAAAATCTGTCGGAGAAGAATAATCGCCTGAAGTGGCAGTTGTTTCAAGCTAGGCTATGAAACCATAGATATAGTATATTGTATGAAACACTATTTTATAAAAATGTTGTGACGATTGACGGCTGCTGAAAACTTTAATGAAAGGTGGGAAGGAGTTTCTTATTTAATTATGCGCTGGAAATCACTAAGTCGCTCTCAAATTCTGATGTCCAACATGGCTAGAGTCACCCAGGGGGGCTACCGGCTATAAAATACGGATATGAACATGGGCTTCATTTGATAGTTGGAGCACTTATTATATCCATATAAGGTCAAAATACGGGCTTCAAATGTCAAATGAAGCCCACGTCCATATCCATATGTTTTGGCCGGTACAGGGGCTGTCCTCACCATTATCATCGGTCTTCAGCTTCTTGCTGAGCTGCTGCAGCTTGGCGTCTCGTTCCTTCTGGTGGGCTACGCGCCGCGTCAGGGTGCCTGCACCCGGGCCAATCTTGTTCTCGTCTGGCTCTTCTTCACCGTCGTGACACTAAAAGAACACAGGAGATGATAGCTGATAATGTTCAAACGTAGATCTAGCTAGATAAGTGACTAGGTCATAGTCCATTTATACCGCACCGCTCCCACCCAACCAATGTATGAGCAGTCAAATATGGACTTAATGGCGTGCTCTGTAGACGCACTTTAGCTTGCGGCAGGCTCGCGTACCGCGCGCTGTCCGCGCGCTGTCTGCTATTGTATATTGTTACTGTAAAGTGCATCTACACTGAACGATATTAAGTCCATATTTGGCTGCTCATACTATGGTTGGGTCGGAGCGGAGCGGTATAAGGTGTTGCAGATAATCTATAGGTTTACCAGATCATGCAGCTTTTAGAGCAATACCCAGCAAAGTGATATGGTAATCGATTATTATTTTTATTATATATAAATGACATGCCAAATGTGATAAACCAAAAGTGTGTTCTTTTTGCTGACGATATTTCAATTATTATACCGGACATTAAAAATGATAAATTTCCTGACATTTCTTATGAAACAATTGTAAATGACACCTTAGACAAAGTGATAACATGGCTTAATACCAATGATCTTGACATAAATATCTCGAAAACAAAATATGTTCAATTCTGTAATTATAAGTCTACAAATAAGTTACTTGACATTAAATACAATGATACTCATCTTTCGGAAGTTGACAATATTAAGTTCTTGGGTTTAATGTTAGATAGAAATTGCAATTGGAAAAGTCATGTTAACTACGTATGTGGTAGACTAAACAGGTTCGTTCATGCTCTGAGACAAACTCGTAAAACAACCAATGTTCAGGCAGCACTTACTGCCTATCACGGCTATGTCGCTTCAGTGCTCAGGTATGGCCTCCTACTGTGGGGGAACTCTACAGACATTCAGAAAGCTTTTCTTGTTCAAAAAAAGTGTATCCGAGCCATTTGTGGTGTCGGACCACTGACATCGTGTCGACCTTTATTCAAAGAGTTGGGAGTCCTTACCTTAACTTGCTTATATATTTTAGAAGCTGGAGTTTTCGTGAGAAGTCATCCTCATTTATTTGAAAAGGTCTCTGAAAATAGTAGATTTCAACGCCGAGATGTAACAAAAATAAGATATCCCTCATGTAAAAGCGCACTTTACCAAAAAAACTGCTCCGTTAATGCGATAAGAATTTATAACCATATTCCAGGGACTATTCGGGAACTGCCCATGCAACATTTTAAGAAGAATTTAAAAACCTGGCTCCTTGACAAGTCCTTCTATACGTTGAACGAATTTCTCTCTCAATGAGGTGGTTTTTGGTCTTGACATTGTTTAATCGATTTCATTATGTAGGTACTCTTAATGACATTTTATAAATATTATTCTACTTTGACATTTTATAAATATTATTCTACTTTGACATTTTATAATTATTAACATTTTACTTTGACATTTTCTAATTTAATCTAATAATGTATGATTCTTTATTTTTATTAAAATGTGCTATATTACCACTGACATAATGAAATAGAAAATGTAATAATTAAAAATTTTACTTGTAACAAAATTTGCATACTCTTCTGAGAGTGGGACATAATGTACTTTTATAAATTGTAAAGATCTTATCATACTATGTTCTCTGCGAATAAATAATTTCATTTCATTTCATTTCATTTCATTTCATTTCATTTCATTTCATTTCATTTCGAAATTATGACACTAAAATGTAAGTTCCATGTTTAGAATAAAATTTACAACATAGTTGATTATCATAGTTTAAATTGATAAAAAGAAAGCTCGCCGTTTATGAGTGAAAGGCGATGCATTCAATAGTCGAGGCAATGTGAGGCATTTGTGGATTAATAAGGTACAGCATTGAAACATTTCGTGTCCATTAGATACGAAGTTCTTTCTGAAAATAAAATGGAGACTAGAAAGCTTTGTAATTTCCAAGTGAACACCAAGAAAAAATTAGGGGTAGGCACGGTCCCGCAAATATCACTTACAGAGCTTATGATTATGATGTCATAGAGTTTCATAGAGATCACAAGTCGAAGTCAAAAGTCGAACGTGTGAGTGCAAGCGTTGATACAAGGACACAATTTTTCCTACAAAATGTTTGCATTCATCATTTTGCCACGTGAAATAAGCTAAAGGTCAAAGCCCACTTATACCGCTCCAACCCAACACCGCTCTAAATGAAGGCGACAGCTAGCAGGCACCCAGCAGTCCACGCGGCGACAGCTAGCAGACTCCCAGCTGTCCACGCGGCGACTGCTATTCCCTCCGGCGACGGGACGGCGCGGCGACCGCTAGCAGTAAGCGCGCGGACAGCGCGCGGACCGCGCGGCGTCAGCGAGGCGTCAACTACCGAGCAGTCTGACGGCGGTAAGCTCGCGGACCGCGCGCTGTCCGCTATTTTATATTGTTACTGTAAAATGCATCTACATTGAACGACATTAAGTCCATATTTGGCTGTTCATACTTTGGTTGGGTGGGAGTGGTGCGGTCTAAGTGAGCTATGACCTTAAGATCCCTCCCCCCTGAACCAAAAGTGCCTACCAGGCCATACTCGTCGTGGTTGGTGATGCCGAGCCTGCCGCAGATGCCCACCATCAGCTCCTCCACGGTCTTTGCTTCGTCCACCTGCATCGTTTTGACTGAACCTGTTGGGTGTTGTAATGAGATTATAATCCGATGGCTAATAAGAATTCAATTCGCTTCTCCTGGGCAGGCATGTAACACCTTAGACTGCATCCTGTTAGCCGAACAAGATGGCGGTCAAATGCTTGCCCGGTTTTTAATAAAAAATAAATTAAAAGAAACAATCCATTTACATCAATGATGTTTTATAAAACGTCATTGATTTACATCCAATTTTCATGTAGGTTAGTAAAACCTAGGCTGGGTCTTTCTTATAAAACTAGAGAAAAGATTCATGCTGAATTTTATTAGTTGGTAATAGTTGGTATATGCCTAGTACATTCTACCAGCAAAATGTTTTGACTAATGTGTCAAATTGACATAAGCTATAAGTTTCCACAGATGACGGTACACTCTTGGTGTGGGGTGGCTTTTTTATACCCAACGGGGTCGCACTTAGCCTTCATCACACCTCATGTTAAGTGATGATAAGGCTGAAGGTGGAAGCGCACTACTCCCGGAATCCACAATCACTGAAGAACTGGCTATCTTATCTCTAACAGCAGGAACATAACAACGCTGAAAACGTCGTTGTTCTGGCGTCAGGGTTAGATCCCCCTGATTTCCCTGATTCGCAAACCGTCGGAATCGGAATCGTATTCGACTTCTGTGATTAGTCTTTGACAGAGACAGTACGCATACATTCGGCTGTCGGAAGCATTTCCGAAAGTCCATGAATCAGGGGGCTGGGGCTCGTTTCTCAAAAACTTGCAGCTTGTAAAGCTGTCAAAAAGTGACATCCGCTTGTATTACAAGTTACAAGCTTTTGAGAAACGGGCCCCTGGTCGACTTTATATAACAGAAGGTCCGTTCTCACCATCCAACATGCGGACCCTGAGGTTCCGCAGTTTGCACAGGTAGTGGAGCTGGTCTCCATCCCGAAGCATGTAGTAGTCCAGTTGCCGATGCCGCTCCAGCCAGATGCCAGACTTCTCGTCATCGGCTGATGTGAGGAATAGTCCGTAATCTGTTGAGAAGACATCGACATTACAAACTTAAATAAATAAACTTTATCTGGAAGGGTCTCGGTAGGGTGTGCTAATTATTATAATGATTTATTTATTGTGGACATTGCAACATATGAAGCAGGACTAAACTTTACATGTACTGTGGTTTTTAATGAACTGCTTGGTTTCGCTTTCATCTCAGTGAGGGCTGCGATTTATTGGCAGTAGGTACTTCTTATGATCTTTCAAAACTTTTTCCACAATTACTATAATTAAACTTTAAAAAAAAATCAGTGAAATACTTATTTAAATATTTACTGTTTTGCATTCACAAAGCAATTTTTATAGTTGAAAAATGGAAAATGAAGTATTTAGAAAAAAGAGCAGTCGCCCGGATAGCGAAAGGTCGTGGGTTCGAGTCCCATCGGAGCTGGTTGTGAGACGGGTCGATTTTTTTCTAAATACTTCATTTTCCATTTTTCAACCATAAAAATTGCTTTGTGAATGCAAAACAGTAAATATTTAAATAACTTGCCATAGTAATTTCTTCTTTAGCGATTGTCAAATATCTGGAAAGGTATTTCTTTCGCGTGTGGGGGTAGTAATATCTTCACATTGATGAAATTAACGCTGGCTATACAGCGTGTAAGAAGTATTTGATAAATTCGACGCTTCTCGTAACGACTCCGTAGCTCAGTGGTAGAGCAGTCGCCCGGATAGCGAAAGGTCGTGGGTTCGAGTAACATCGGAGCTGGTTGTGAGACGGGTCGATTTTTTTTCTAAATACTTCATTTTCCATTTTTCAGTCAAATACTGCAAGCTCTTTAGTACTACTTAAATAAGACAATGCATTTACTTTTCATATTCATCCTTTTCGGAAACTTGCTGTGTTTCATCAGCAGAATCAGACCCTTAACTATAATTTAGTATTCTTTTCTTCTATGGAGAATCCTAATATACCATGTTACATGGAAGCAAGGCTCTTGGTGCAAGGCAGTTTTGGAATGGCGGCCTTGGGGTGATAAGCGTCCAAGAGGAAGACCACAAATGAGATGGAAGGACGACGTAAAGAGAGTGGCAGGAAGCAACATGGATAAGTGGCGATTATACACAAAGGCCTTATAGACCTTGACCTAGGAAGAAAAAAAAAACAATGGGTTGCACTCTGGGAGTGCCGACAGAAGTGAAAAGGGCTCCCTAGACTTTTCCACGAAAAAAAAAGGAATTTGACAAAAATAAGGAAAAAAACGGACTGGATTTGAACCGACGCGACGTCTTCTGGCTTCAATGCCGCCCGTTAACTACCCTGAGCTATTACAACTTTGGAAACGGTGGCGAAAATTGCCTTCGTATTCTAATGACTAAGTTTTCGATCCGGTCACGTGTCCGTCTTACGAATTTTCCATCTGACGGCCACGTGACCTGACGCGAGTTAAAAATTTTTTTCCCATCACAAAAAGGGCACAACGCCGCTATAGAAGTTTTCACTTCAAAAAGAAGAATATGGCGTATCCTCACTCACCTTTCCCATCGTGTGCCGTCAGCACCTTCTCTCTGACGACGGCTTGCGCCTCCTCAACGCGCATAGTCGACACAAACTTGACCGTGCGCGTGACTGCCCCCTCGTCTAAAACCACCTTGAGCGATAGTGGCGCCATCTTTTAACCTGAAATAAATGTCTAGAGTTAGACATGACAATATGGTTCCATTCCACCTGAGGCTTCGTCCAATCAACTTTCAGGGGTTCAAAATCATTGCGTCGTCTCTTTAATTTAAGCGATTGAGTGTTTAGGCGTTTCAGTGTAGGGCGCAAAGATACCTTTTACGGATTTTGCTAGAAAATTAGCTAAAATTATTATGAGCTAACTTCCGCCCGCGGCTATGCCCGCGTCAGGCCTATTTCACTCCCCGTGTCGGCTCGAAAACGCGGCGGCAACGCCGGCGATGTAAATCCATAGAAATTAGGTCCGCAAAAGAGCTAGAATATACAGGATATTTTTTTTATCAGTGCACAAATTTTTAGGATCGACTCAGAATCGGTAAGTGAACAACTTTCTCCTAGAAACATGGGTCGAAATACGACAAAAATTTTTGGACTTCCCATACTAAATCGATCACTTGATCAGTCCGATTTGTATGAAGAGTCAAAAAATTTTTGTCATTTTTCGACCTATGTTTCTAGGTGAAAGTTGTTCACTTACCGATTCTGAGTCGATCCTAAAAATTTGTGCACTGATAAAAAAAATATCCTGTATGCGATAGAAAGAGATGCAACGACAACGAGTGGCCGTTCGTAATTTGCCCGCGCCGTACAAGCTGAATTCTACTTTATTGCGTTTTAGTTAGAGTTGCTATTTATTTAAATGACTAAGGGCCTGTTTCACAATGTCTAAGTAAGTTCTGATTAGTTGTTACTTGACAGTAGGCCATATAAAACTGTGAAGTAAACTGGAAAATATCTCCTAATCAGACATTGTGAAACAGGGCCTTAGAGGAGTGAACTATCTGTTACATAGTAACTATTTAGTAATCTGTGCCCGCGTGGATTATGCGACGATATTATTCCGCGGGAACGTGTTATTTTTCCGGCATAAAAAGTAGCCTATGTTACCCTCCAGCTCCCAAACTACACTGACACCAAAATTCACGTCGATCTATTTGTCCCGTTTTGACGTGAAAGACGGACAAATAAACAAAAAACACAATATGTAGGGCAGGCGTACCGGTTTTGGCCACTTTAAGGATTTTTTCACTTTTAACCGCTTAGTGCTTAATGATCTTAAGTATTTTAGAGAAAATTTATAATGTAGAGTTATAGATAATTTATCGACCTTTAAGGGTACAATCTACAAAGTAAAAAAAATCAATAGTTTTTTTTATTTAGAACAAATTCTGCGGAGGGGGCCAAATACAACGTTTGCATTGGTTTTGGCCACTTTCATAAAATTACTATATTTATAAGTTGAGTTTATGCTTAATTGATGTCTTATTAGAGTTCTGGACTAAAACACTACATGAAATAGTATTTCAATCACAGCTAGCTCCTTACTACAATTTTATAGGTATACCTTCATCACTTGATTAAAAGAAAATTAGCGGATTGAGGCTAGTGTAGGCTAGTGCCTACACTAGCCTCAATCCGCTAATTTTCTAGTACGTTAGCTAACAAAAGTGAGTTGTGAGTCTTTTAAAATAAATGAATTTTATGATAGGTTGGAAACTTTCTTTTAATGCCAAAGTGGCCAAAAGGTGGCACAATGCTAAAATTTCTAGCCCCACTTTTGGCCACTTATTGTTTCCCAACTTTTTGTAAGAACAGTGAAAAAACAACACTTAATCCATCTAGAAGAAACATATTCCAATATGATATAAAATATTAAATAACCATAAAATTATTTTATTGTAGAAAAAAAATTATTTTACAAAACCTTTACCCTTAGCATTTTGCTTAAGAATTTTACAAAATGTTAACTTTGAAACATAACACGTGTTTATTTCTAAAATATCGTACTACATAAAAAAAGCTAAGTGCTGTAATTATTAACTAAAAGTCAAATCTTTTATTCGCCATTAATAAATATAAACAATAATTATTTAATTCCTATTTATATAACTTTAAAGTGAAAAGTGACCAAAACCGGTACAGTGGCCAAAACCGGTACTCCTGCCCTACCTATCACATTTCTAAATAAAAGTATGGATAAAGGAATTACTTAATACACATTCTCATCTATAGAAAAGGGAGCATAATACCCGACATAATGGAAAAAGCACATCATCATCATCATCATCATCAGCCTATTAACGTCCACTGCTGGACCTAGGCCTCTCCAAGAGTACGCCATCGAGCACGATCAGTGGCTGCTCTCATCCAGTTCTTACCAGCCACTCAGCAAAGATCCTCGCTCATGGGCGTAGCGAGGTACCGGCAGGGAGGGGCAGTTGTCCCCCCCTTAGGGCGTTTGTGCACTACCACTGAATTTTACCGATCCGGAAAAAAACGGATGCTTGTATTTAATTAATTACTAATATAAATGATTAATTATTAAAATACAAGCATCCGATTTTTTCCGGATCGGTAAAATTCAGTGGTAGTGCACAAACGCCCTGAGTGTTCGCGCGTCCTGCGGATCCGCAGGTCGCTTCCGCGCCCCGCGGTCGCTCCAGTGTGGCCCACGACTTAGAAGAGCGGTCGTTCGCTGGTAAACTGTAATTCTGATAAGACCTAAGATACTAACAGGCTTTTGTCCAGGGTATGTAAACTCATTGTCAGAGGTCAGCTAATAAGGTGCATCCATCCTTATAGGTAGGTAGTTGTAATGGATTCATATTTGGTAGAATGCATTATGCATTAATATTGTTATCTACCATAGCTACCCAACATATGGTGCTGGCTGACGTCGTCGTCGTATAAACGACTTCATTGTGCCCCATGACATAACTGACGACCGGTATTAATCCCGGGTTTTTCCGATCCATCATAAGTGTAAAAGCTCAATCAGCTGATTCAGAGTATCGAATACTAGCGGTTCCTCGCGGTTTTACCCGCCTGGTAACCGTTCCAGTGGGAATATCAGGATAAAATATAGCCTATGTCACTCGGGAAGAATGTAGCTTTCTAATGGTCAATGAATTTTCTAAATCTTATCCTGTCCATCCCTAGGTTGTCTGGAAGAAATCGCTTTACGCGATAAGGCCGCCAATTGTATGTCTCCTTTGTATATTTTTTCTGTCTATCTGTATTATCTGTGTGTACAATAAAGTGTAAATAAATAAATAAATAAATCGGTCCAGTAGTTTCAGAGCCTATTCGATGCAATTGCAAACAAACAAACAATCATATCTTTCTTCTTTATACGAGTAATATTAGTATAGATCCGTTTAGTAGATGTAAATTGATACCAGACAACATCACAATCATAACCGTATTGGTGCAGGGTTTCCGCGCCAGAGGTCTCGGGCTCGATTCCCGAACACGTCATGTCACTCTGCAGCTTCCAAACTATCCGGACTATCCCTATAACAAACATCACGTCGATCCGTTGCTCCGGTTTGACGTGACAGACGGACAAACAAACAAACAAACACACTTACACATTTATAATATTAGCGTATTATGGATAAGTCTTAGAAAACAAGATGTTGAGAGCCTTCTGGTTTGAACTAAAGCAAATGAAACACTTTCTAACTAGCCATATAAATATCGCCCGCGATCGATTTTCACGGGACTTTCGCTGGCAATATCTCATGTTATATTAAAAGGAGTATTATACACGCAACTTTGATTTAAAAATAAAATAAAATAAAAGCTTGTAAGAAATGAGGTTTGTAAGATACATGTATCTTACAAACCTCATTTCTTACAAGCTAATAATGTTAATTGGCGCTTGAGGTATTAGGGACCTTGCTAGCGAAGTCCACTAAATCTATACTTCTATCTAAACTAATCTAAAGAGGAAAGATTTGATTGTTTGTTTGCATCGCATAGGCTCCGAAACAACTGGACCGATTTAGAAAATTCTTTGACCATTAGAAAGCTACATTCTACCCGAGTGACACAGGCTGTATTTTATCCCCATATTCCCACGGGAACGGGTACCACGAGCGTAAAACTGCGAGGATACGCTAGTATTTTTATAAAATTGGGGAAACATTCCACAAAATGTTAGTTATTATCAATAAAACGAACCAGTTCCTGTTATTTTTTCCTCTTGACAGTGTTAATTATAAAAGCTGACTGACTACACTGATGTGATGACTCAAGTCAAGACACATTCTAGTAAACATTTGAACGATATTGATGACTCCCGCGATGTTTAATATTTACGTGTCATAAGTAGATAAAACACGTAATGTATTAAACTACTAATAAGTGTAAGCTTTTGTTACTAAAACAACTGGTTAATGAACTTTTTGAAACAATTTTCAGTCAATAATTTCTTTAAAATCATTTAGCCTTATAAAGAATTCAGTGAGTCAATTATCTAATTGAATAACTTACCTACCTATTCACTTATCAAAAGTCCGAACTCACGTACTTACTATGTATTATAATGTGTTATATTATTATCTGTATAATTATGTGCGATATACCCCTAATAGGTTTTTAATGTATTTGCAATTTTACGATTGAGTTAGTTACGAATGATTTAATTATAACTATCTCTCTTTTGGACGTTATAACTAGTCTTTTAAACAAAACATGACAATATTTTTAGTCCAAACAAATACTAAATACTTACTGATAAAGACCAATGATGTTTATAAAGACAATAAACTCAAAACAAACAGTTTCCTACTCGAATCTCAACAGCAATATCACAAAACACTGCACTAACTTTCACGTAACCGACACTTTTTCACAGAAAGACTTTCAAAACACACTTTTTATTGATTAAACCGATATTTTAACTGGATCGATATCCGATCTCTTACTATGCAGTCTGTGAACTAAGTTGTACGTACGAGTCAGTATGGAAGTATGTGTCAGCATGATTCATTGTATGACAACACGCCGATACACCCGTAACCGGTCTGACCTTGGTCACCCGTTCAAGAATCTCAGCTGATCTTACGGTCTTGTCATTGATTAAGTACCATTTAAAGTAACTGGTTTACAGTTAAAATAAGTACCAAAATAAAACAGAGATTTTTATACCATTTTAGAGTAGTAATACTATTAGTATTCTTTGGCATTAGACTGGAATTCCATCCGATCCGAAAATCTACCTACGGGGCGGTGTAGTTTTTCCTATATTTACAGAATTGCATTGTGAATGCATAAAAGTACCTAATTTAAAATGTATTTATAGACCAGTGATAATGTAAATTGTGGGTAAATGACAAAACAATAACAACACAACACAAAAACATAACCAAAACAATATACCGAACATTTTCCTCTATTTCTTTGTAATTAGGACAACCTCGATCATCCTCGATGGTACGTTTGGCAGTCTTGCTTACTGGGACCTTTCTACGAATTGTCAAACAATGTTATAATAATGTTGTAAGCGAGATAGCGTTATAGGCAGTGCATAGCTCCGTCCTGCAATTAACATTACTATAAAATTGTTATTATTTATACTAATACTAGCTGTTGCCCGCGACTTCGTACGCGCGGTGTAGTGACTTTTGTGTTAGTTTAGTTTATGTGTGTTTGTTGCTCAGATTTCATAACGCTCTTCTTGAAGTCCTATTCTCTACTAAAAGGGTCTAAAGAATATCGAATATACAGGCTAGGGTATGAACATGGTATGTTGTTATCATATGCTGCATGAACATAGTTGAGCCCTCATTCAAAGATCTGTCCGTCTGTCAAGAAACTTTTTCTCAAGTATGCGTGGGAGGTATCAAGCTAAAATGTATGTCAAATGAAATAGTCTGCAATCCCTTAAAGGCGACAAAAAAAACAAACTTCTCTTCTCTTCTTCATAACTCAAAAGGGCCACTTGGATCTCGATTTTCTTTTAAATCTCATTTAGCTACTTGTTGTTACCGATCCCGATTTAAATTTAAACCGCTATCTAGGTCGGTTTAGGCTGTCAAATCTCGATTTACAGTAAGTTGTAATAACTTATCTATATTTTCATATGGTTTTTATACGCAAAAATGCATGTATCACACATAACAGTGTATAATGATAACGATTATTTTGAACAGCCGTTCTTCGTTCTTCGACGTTGCTTGCTAGCGGGCAATAGATCTATTCTACGCGAGGTTCATAAGACTGAACCACACCAAACGATCCATCTTGGATTGGCCAACTACGATCTAAGATTGGGGATCATGGATCTAATTTGTTCTCTTGGTGCTCTTGGATCGCACGAGGCACGTCCATTCCGACCACTACTATGGAGCTCCAGTGGTGAAGCGCACTCTTGCCGAGCGCGATTAGAGCGCGTATTATCGTTTTGCGCATATGCGCGCTTTCACGATTCAAACAGAAGTTCTTACTTAGTAATGCATAATATCAGGCCAATCATATTTTTAATATAAAATGAAAAAGAGATTGTGTGTATCCATACTAATATTATAAATGTGAAAGTGGGTTTGTTTGTTTGTCCGTCTTTCACGTCAAAATTGGTGCAACGGATCGACGTGACTTTTGGAATGGGAATAGTTTGGCAGCTGAAAAGTGACATACTTGGGCAGCCATTAGACAGTCAATCTGGATCAATGATCAATGATCAATGATCGCGATGCAGATTGACTGTGTACGAAGGTGATTGACGGCTCGCGATCTTGATCGCAAAATATCTACAAAGTAAATCTCGATCGCGATCTGGATGTAATGGCTGCCTTTGGCTACTTTTTATCCCTGAAAAATATCACTTTCCCGTGGGATAACGTCGTCGTTTAGTCCGAGCGGGCGAAGTCGCGGGCGGAAGGCTAGTATTTTGATATGGAGACATTTCTTCTTTAAGTAACAGGTATAAAATGTAATGATATACCTACCATTTAATTATTTAATTTTAATCAATCATCACTTATGTAAGCTTTCCTAGTAAATAAATGAATAAATAAGTTAGATAGAAAACTATTTTAAATATTCCTTTATTTTATTGGATGGTACCTACGGCTGAAGGCCTAAGTAGCCAGAGCCGGTTAAATGACATAAAAATGGTAGGTAGATATAGTGCGCCAATCTTTTCTGTTCCGGTGATTATCTTAGGAACTAAAACAGTTTTCATACGACAGTCCATTTTGACAGCTAATTTCGTATTGCAAGTGGCTCCTCAGTCACGACTGTCACCGGAACAGAAAAGCTTGTGGCACTGTAGGTGTAGGTAACTACGTACTGGCCACTTAGCGTTTGAGCAAATTTTTCAAAACTACATTGGTGACATTTTGTCTACATTGCGACAAACTTATTTCACACAGTGGTTATTTTTTGGTACTAAATATACTGTTGACTGCCGGCAGTCCATTTTGACAGTTAATTTTGTATTGCTAGTGGCTCCTCCAGGACCACTGTCACCGGTTCAGATATATTTGTGGCACTATACTTACTGTAGCGACATCTAGCGTCGAGTGGAAATGCGAAGTATAAATTTTACATCAATAGGGTGAGAACTTCAGTTTTGGCCACTGCCCCGAGTGCTTACTTAGCTTAAAACATTTCGTTAATAACTTTTGCTTGATAATATACTTTTTATCTATGACTTTTAAGTCATAATAACAATAGTAATAATTCTTTATGACATAGGAATATTATTCAATAAACGCTTTTCAGTTTACATCGAATTAGATGTTTCTTTTATTTTATCTAAGTTAGTTAAGTATTGATTTCGCGATGTATCTTTTAAAATTTGATTGACAAAAAACAAATCAATCGGCACCCTTCGCACATTTTAAGTTTAAAAAATAGGTTTTTAATTGACTAAAATAAAACTAAATTTCGTAAGTATATGTATACTTAGTTATATGTTTTTACTATGTATGTCCACGAATTTCTCGAAATCTAAAGGCATATCGAGATGATTCTATTTGATTTAAATTAGGTGTATTCTAACTTTGGGAACAGTCTAAGATTCATCAAAATCGGTTTAGTATTTTTCGTGGGTATTTTATTGTACAATATACACTAAAACTTAGGAAATAAATAGTAATTTAAAAAAATAAACTGACTGGCACCGACCTCAAAAAGGTACCTTAATTATAATATATATTATATTTTTCCTTTTCAGTTGACAAATACTTTTTGGAGTCGGTTAAATTTATTAAGTAGTTTTTTTGTATTGTAAATTTAAAAATTTAAAGAAAAGTATAAGATACATTCTTGACAATTTTAGATACCTACTTAAGACCATAGGCGAAAGAAGTGAAAAAAAATTAAAGTGGCAACAGCGGGGGCTTTCACCCTACTTAATATAGATAATCATTCGAATGTACTTTTGTGAAAGGTATATCGTAATCTTACTGACTTCCCGCGCCATCTATTGTTTAGTAGTTATGATGCGAAAGAAGTGAAAAGCATCTTAAAGTGGCAACAGAGGGGGCTTTCACCCTAATTAATATAATCATTCGAATGTTCTTTTGTGAGAGGTATATCGTAATCTAACTGACTTCCTGCGCCATCTATTGCTTAGTAGATATAATGACGTAAATAACATGAAATTATTTTTATGATTTTATCTGAGACTGGATGGGTTTTAATTTATATTATGTTTTGAAGCAGGTAAAAAAAAATAACATGATTCATTATTAATTGAGACAGCGATTAAATATAACGTATTTTCATAATCATGTGGCGCCATCTATTTTAGTAAGAATCTGTTTTTGTATTTTCCCGTAGGAATAATTAAATTTCCCGCAATAAAACTATATGTTGACCCGGGTTATAAGCTATTACTACACAAAATTTGGTAAAAATCCGTCCAGTAGTTTTTGCGTGAAAAGCGAACATACAAACAGACAAACAGACAAACAGACAAACAGACAAACAGACAAAAATTTTAATATGTATCGTTTTGGGGTCTATATCCTGTACACATCACATAGCAGTAATTTTTTTTTTTTTATATTTCATGTACAGACTTTTTGTCCGTTTCTGTTTTATTATAGGTATGTATAGATTATAAAGAGGAAAGATTTGATTGTTCGTTTGTTTGTTTGCATCGAATAGGCTCCAAAACCACTGGACCGATTTTGAAAATTCTTTGGCCATTAGAAAGCTACATTCTTCCCGAGTGACATAGGCTATATTTCATCCCGATATTCCCTCGGGAACGGGTACCACGCGGGTAAAACTGCGAGGATCTGCTTTTTATAAATAAGCGAGACGTGTCCCCTGATTCACGAACCGTCGGAAAAGCTCCCGACATACAGCGGAAAGTATGCACTATCTCTGTCACTCACTATAGAATAGATAAAGACAAAGCACAGAATTCGAATCCGATTCCGTTTCCGACGATTTGTAAATCAGTGGGCAGGTGTCTTCTACTAGGGGTCTCATAAGAAGGCTCAAGGTCACTCAGCGAGCAGCGGAGAGAGCGATGCTTGGTATTTCCCTGCTCGATCGCATCAGAAATGATGAGATCCGCAGGAGAACTAAAACGACGGACATCGCTCGAAGGATTTCTCAGTTGCAGTGGCAATGGGCTGGACACATACCGCGGAGAACTGATGGCCGTTGGGGCGGAAAGGTTCTCGAATGGCGACCGCGAACCGGACGACGTTCCGTGGGCAGGCCTCCTACAAGGTGGACCGATAATCTGGTCAAAGTCACGGGAAGCCACTGGATGCGGGCCAAGCAGGACCGATCGTTATGGAGATCTTTGGGGAGGCCCACAGAACACAGAAAGAGGTCTGTGTTCTATGGGGAGGCCTATACCCAGCAGTGTGCGTCGAATGGCTGAAATGATGATGATGATGATGATAAAATGGTTTGACAGCTCGCAGCAAGGCCCCTGAGCTGAGCTGAGCCACCGTGGTCGTAGATTCGGTCCCCACCTGGGATGCTACTTGCTTAGACAGGTGTATGGATGTTATCATCAAGATAAGTATAATATTTGTACTACCTACCTATGTTCATAATTGTTCTGATATCCATACACATGCTTAAGATATTAATCTCGGAGTCTGATTATTGAATGCCATGTGGTATCTACTTCTACTGACGACCACCCACAGTGGTCGAGTGGCGTACGCATCGGTGGCTCGGGTTCGATTCCCGGTCGAAACTTACTTTTCTTTATTTTCTCGTGTCTAGGTGGTAGATAGTTCTATCGTTGTTTTCGATTACCATAACGCAAATGCTTAACTTAATTTTTGAACAATGTATTTATTTGGAACCCTATTTCTGTTTAAATTCATAAGTCATATCTGCCTAAGTACCTAAGTACCTACATGCTATTTTAGTTTTAGTTAAAAAATCGAAACCAGAAATACCAATGCCTCGTGTCCTATTTGATGGTCAAAACAATCTCATGACTCATCGTCATGTCATGGTGGTAAGTAGGTACCTATTAGTTTTTAACCGATTTAAAAAAAAACATGAGATTACATACAGACAATTACCTAAGTGATTAGCCAGTTTTTCGTATTGAAGTAAGATCAATAAGTTAAATTTAACACTGCTTAATCATCGTATTGACTGAATAAATAAAGCTGATATCTGATATCATTATGTTTATCGCATTTATTTATAATAAACGTATATCGGTATTTTATGTGAATGCGATTGAGAAAGTTTAACGACACTTGACTTACCTACCAAGTTACCAACAGGGGGCCGAGTGTAAGTTGGTGTAAGATAATATAACTTTGCAAACTTTACCCTCAGGTTTGACTTACAGTTTGACAGAAGGTTATAAAACAACTTTTTATCACGAACGCGTTATGAGGGCGCGTTATTTTGCTCAAAAAATTACCCACACTAAGTAGTAGGGGTAAAAATCCGTTACCCGCCCCTCTATCTAAGGATGTGAAAAATTCTATGAAAACGCTTTCACTTAGGAAGCCTACACACGTTCCGATTTGGTAGGAAGTGAAGTTCGTGCGAACCAAATCCGGCCGACCGACCGCGTCAAACACGAATAAATAAATAAATAAATAAATAAATAAATAAATAAATAAATATCTTTTTACAATCATTTATCTAAGCCCATGGTAATTTCAGTAAGAAACTGTATGTATAACCAAGTTATAAGCTAGTATAGAAACTCTTTGCGCCCTGGAGGTAAAACCTCATTAGAGGTTCGTCTTCAAACTGTGACCGAAGAAGAAAGATGAAACAAATGAAGAACGAACGTCACGGGTGTGAAAAAATATATTGTTGTTGGAAATAAATACATGGTTTTGTAATAATGGGAATTTAAGATTGCATAAATTGGGTTTATCGAAAAGGATCGCAGTTTTATTGAATTCAAACCTTTTATTGGTAAAACATAATTTTTACACTGTATCATGGAAAACTTGATAACGGATAAATTATACTTAAATAAGTACTTTTTGTTTGTAAATACATACTTAATATACATAGTAAACACCCAGACCAAGACAAATAGACATGTTCATGCACACAAATATTTGTCTTTTTGGGAATCGAACCCGAGACCACTGGCGCAGAAGGTGGGTAGCCTACCCCTGCGCCAAATCGCAGATTTGGTCTGGAGCAGACCAAATCGGGGCGGTCGGATCGGAGCGTGTGTAGACACTATAAGTCTAAGAAATGGATCATTTGCACTCCATTGGCGATTTCCACAAGGTTGCGTACTAGGCCCTCTGTAAATTAATAACCTTATCAGTATTACAAAGTTGTTTACGAAATTAAATCCACTCTTAATACCTATACTAGCGTGGGCGACAGTGTTTGTTCACTCTTAGTGGGTGCTAATGACTTCATTGCGACAGCTTACGCGACTAGGTACTATCTATAACTTTCGAAATTGTTTGTTTAGGAAGTAGGTACTAGTGATGTAACGAATATTCGCATCCGCGAATATTCGCTTATTTCTTGATATTCGCATTCGTATTCGCAAACACTGTGCGAATATTTTGCGGACGCAAGAAAATTAACAACTTTTCAGAAGTCGGTTGGTTTTTTTTTTGTGGATTCGTAAATTCATCTGGACTTCCAAAAACGCTGTAATATACAGGATAAATTTTACATCAGTGCACAAATTTTTAGGATCGACTCAAAATCGGTAAGTGAACAACTTTCTCCTAGAAACATGGGTCGAAATACGACAATTTTTTTTTTGACTTCCCATAGTAAATCGATCACGTGATCAGTTCGATTTGTATGAAGAGTCAAAAATTTTTTGTCATATTTCGACCTATGTTTCTAGGAGAAAGTTTTTCACTAACCGATTCTGAGTCTATCCTAAAAATTTGTGGAGTGATAAAAAAACTATCCTGTATAAAAGTTGCTGTTTCATCTAGAAAGACACTCTTGTTTAATCTTGAGACGTGAGAAGGTTTTATATTCTTCTCGTCTAGAGTAGAATTCGAGTGATGAAAAGGTGTTCTGATCTTTGTACATTTGGTAAGGCGGCTGTGACAGTCTATTGAGAGCTTCGAGCCTTTCTTTCAATACGTTTTGAATCTTGTGTGAAACATTCGCATTCGTATTCGCATTCGCGAATATCAGCGGCAGATATTCGCAACCGCATTCGCATTCGCGAATGTTTAAAAATTAACATTCGTTACATCACTAGTAGGTATCAAACCTGCCTATTTTGATGTAACTTTTATAGTGGATTTTCTTTTATTTCCATAAATGTCCATCGTGGTCGAAACTTGAATTTTGATTAAAAAGACCGATGCATGGAGTTAAGATATTTCTTCTAGAATGATTACCTATAGGTATTTAGCTTCATGATCCTAGACTGGAATAAATCAAACATACCTACCTCAGAAGCTAAAATGTAGCATAGCAAATTCAAAAGATAGTTCATGTAAGTACCTACCTATACTTTAGGTAAACTTTTCTAGGGGTTTGTCATACGTCATACCCCACCGCATTACTTCCTAATAGGTGATTTAGCTAGAAAATTACACAATAGGTTGTGAAAGACGCAGTTCGAATCCAGATTTAGGTAAGTAGTAGGTAGGTACTTACTTACACACAATGGTTTTTACTATCCTACACGGCTGCCCAAAAAGGACTGCAGTTTGTTTAGTAAGGGTAAATGAACGTAAGCACAGTCGAACCAATTGAATTGGGGACCACCATACCTGAGTATCTTTTTCAATAGATATTAAACCTTCAAGACCGAGAAAATGAGACACAATAGTTTTTCCATTGTTGTGTGGTCCCATTCGGCCGGGTCGGCGGGCGGCGTCGAAACGTTAAAGTTCAATAAGATCAAATTCAAGTTTGTTGACATGACACTGACAATGACACTGACCTATAAAGTTTCGACGCTATCAAACAAATTCAGACAAATTGTTAGCAAAATGGGTTGTGTCGTGTCGTGTCGTGATTCAATTCGTTCGACCCTAATAAAGTTTTTCAAACTAGGTATAATAACACTAGTATAGTATTATATTATCTGTGGTATAACAGACACAGATTATTTATAAAGTTAGCTTAATCACACACCCAAACATTTTGTGACGCCATGTAGATGTGTAGATATTTAGTGACATCATTTTCCCAGAAATCCACACATTACTTCCTATTCGTTTCCGCTGTAGATTATGTATCATCATTTATAATGTTTTAATTTAGACAGTGCTATAGCTGGCTCTGAATTGAAAGATACCTACCATATACCTACCTAAGCCATCATGCAATTACTAGCAAACAATGAAAAACAAAAATGGTACTTACAACCAGGGACAACACCTATTAGGTAGGTATCTTCTTTTCGTGTGGCTGGCGTCTCACTGCTTGCAGTCCCTAATCCCTATCCATAAATTGCCTTTTCATTGAGTACCCTAGTTAATACATAGCTAACCAAATAGTAAAAGGGTCTGCTGGTGATTGGCCGAGACGCCAGCCATCTAGTTACAACTAAACCATATTATAGTATTCTTTGACTAAACCAGGGGGGTCTCACTCCGCAGTTTAGGTACGTTCGGACGGCGCGCCTGCCGGGCAGGCGTATGGCATAGAAATTAGGTCCGCAAAAGAGCTAGAATATATGCGATAGAAAGAGATGCAACGACAACGAGTGGCCGTTCGTAATTTGCCTGCGCCGTACAAGCTGAATTCTACTTTATTGCGTTATAGTTAGAGTTGCTATTTATTTAAATGACTTAGCGGAGTGAACTATCTGTTACATACAATGATATTCATTGGTTACATAGTAACTATTTAGTATTCTTTGACTAAACCTTACGTTGTTGTTGACACTCCACCTGTCCGCACTAAACGCTTCGCAGATTCGTTTCTGACTGCTAAGGAATGGTATGCGTTGCCTGCCTGTGTGTTCCCCGATAACTACAACCTTGGTATCTTCAAGGCCAGAGTGAACAGGCATCTCTTGGACAAGCATGCAACATCCTGTTAATTTAAAGAAGATGGTGGTCAAATGTCTGACCAGTTAGATTACAGTGAGAGGGACAGGTAGAGTCTCAGAGTTGAACACCGTGCAATACCAAAGTGCTCTACCTACCCGCGGTGCATCTTGTGCATGTTTTCTTGTGGAAGTAAGCTGGTTAGATATATAAATTTTTGGACTAGGTAATGGAGTTAGATAATGACTTTTAGTTTCAAAATGGAAAGTTTTTTGAAGTTAAAACTTCTTTAGCGGCGTTTTGTGATGGGTAAAAAATGTTAAACTCGCGTCAGGCAGGACCATGTGACCGTCAGATCGAAAATTCGTAAGACTGAAACGTGACATCGAAAAACTGTTACAATAACATTCCAATTAATGTGTTTCCAAAGTTTTGATAACTCAGTTTAGAAAACGGGCGGCATTGAAACCAGAAGACCTCGGTTCAAGTCTAGTCCATATTTATAAACAAGAGTAACGGGACTCAACGCGACATTTATTATGAAGCCTACATATTATTATGTGCTTCGCGTTGAGTCCCGTTACTCTTGTTTATAATTATAATGGAACGCGAAAGTTTAAAATCTTATAGTCCATATTTTTTTTGTCAAGCTGTGAAAAAGTCTAGGGAGCCCTTTTCACTTGTGCCAGCGCTCCCGGAGTGCAACACGTGGTTTTTTTTATTTACTTACTACGGGATAGCACTTATAGCCTTCATCACACCTGATGTTAAGTTGTGATAAGGCTGGAGGTGGAAGCGCACTCCCGCAATCCTCAATCACTGAGAAACTGGCTATCTTGTCTCTAACAGCCAGAATACAATAATGCTGCATTGTTATGGTGTCAGACTTAGATAAGATAGTGGTAGCTAGCCAGGCGGACTAAGAACAAGGGGGCTACCGCCTAAGCACCGTCGTCGGCTTGATTACGATTACGAAGCAATCGTGACATCCTTGCAAGGCCTTGTCATGTCGTAACACATTTGGTATGGCATGACAAGGATTCCATTCTCACCAATCCAAATTCCCCTGAATACCTAAAATCTAATTTCCAGTTTCTTTGCGATTCTCATGATCGCCCTCTTCGCTCCACAAACTCTCTCTCTCTCAGTACACCTCTCTTTCATTCTGGCTATATGTCTGAGTCTTTCACTCTGCATGCCCTGCGTCTTTGGAACCTCCTTCCTGATGCTATCAGGAGGTCTCCCAGTAAATTCTCTTTTAAAAAGAATGCTCGCCTTTTTCTACTGGATGGCTTGAATTGAACTCGTAGTTCTTACATCATAAGCTCATCATCATCATCGATGTATTTATTTCACTTTTGATTTAATCCCTTTAGTATGTAGTATATTATTTTATGTATTTTTTATATATTTATTTACTGCATGTATTTGAATTATATTTTTATTATTTATATAAAATAATAAATATAAGTATATATCTATCTATATTATATTTATTGATATTTGTTTATTTTAGTGTGTATATATAGCATGTATTATTAGGTTTTGTACCGCATTCGTTGTTCTCTGTTTCCCAAAGGTTGACTGGCAGAGAATACGTTTAGTATTAAGTCCGCCTTGTATATTTTACTGTGTGTATTTTGTACAAAAGTTAAATAAATAAAATAAAAAACAAGGATGGCACGATGCGTCGTAATCGGCTTCAAGCCGAGCGACGGTGCTGCTGGCGATACGAACGTAGTAACTATTTAGTAATCTGTGGTGCGGGGGCAAGTCCTAGGTAGAGTGCTCGTCAGATAAGTCTGCGCGCGGTAAAAATCGAATACTAATCTTTTCTATAACATTAGAACAAAAAAATGCACTGTAACTAGCGCCAAAAACGCGCCAGGCACGCGCTGAGTTATCTGACACACCCTCTACCACCAACCAAAAGGTTTGAAGTTATCCCTAATGGCGGAAATACACGGTTCACTCTTGCCTTTCAATTTGGATGAAGCAACCAAATTGCACGATGTAAACGTAAAAGTGAATCATTCAATGTGAATGTGCGCCGGTATATCCGCGCCTTTCAACCAAAGTGAATCAATTAGGTTGAACCGTGTAATATTATCATAAGGAAAGTGTAAAAAAATACCCGGGCCCAAATCGCAACTGAATTCGACGCGAACAAAGACGCGGGAGGTAGGTACTTATGCTAGTTAAATTCACAAATAAAAATTAAATTATTAGATACATTTGCTCACCTATCAGTAATTTTAATCCCAGAATTTGTCACTAATTGAACCACAAATAACAATAGTGTCTATCAACAAAATTTTAACACAAATGATTGTTATTATTTTACAATTTAATCATTGTCCAGTCTGAAAATAATTATTAACTCATTGTGCCGGTAGTACTTAAGGATATAACTTACAATGTAGATTTAAATTTATCCAGAAACAAGGAAAATTGGTGATTGAGTCAGCGGTCACAGTATAAGTATACATGTACACTCGGCAGCACATTAAGTTAAACAGTTGAACTGCAGCTTTTGGTCGCTACTAACAATAATGGATCTTTGTTGTCTGGAATAAATAAATAATTTAATTTAATATTTATAAAGGCGGTCTCAGGAGAGATTGTGAGGAGGCTCCCTCCCTCTGTCCTGCCCCCTCTCAAGCTTTCGAGCTCGGAAGGGGGCAGGAGCAGGGGTCAGAACCGCCCAGCCCTGACGCGAAGCCTATTAGGCTTGGTGGGAGGGCTGGGCGCGGCGAGGGACAGGCCCTGACTCTGACCGAGTCCAACATGCCGTGTGGTATACGTAAAGACAGTATTTGCCCTAACTATAAAAAAAAGGATCATCATGTATAGTTTGATGTGCCGCCGTGTGTACCTAGTACTTAGGTTTTGTACAGTGAATATTTATGACCTAATTTTATCCATAACGGGACTTACCTTAGCCTTCATCACTCCTGATGTGTGGTGATAAGGCTGAAGGTGGAAATGGAAGCCAATTAATACTCCCGGAATCCTTAATCACTGAGGAACTAAGTAGCTATTATCTTATCACCAACTTCCGGAACACAAAAATGCTGAAAACATCACTGTTATGGCGTGATAAGATAGTGGTAAGCTAGCCAGGCGGATTATGTGCAATGCAAGTCCTATCACCAACCAAGCGATTACAATATTATGTAGGGCAGGCGTACCGGTTTTGGCCACTGTACCGGTTTTGGCCACTTTTTGCTCTAAGAGTTACTAAACAACTTTTAGCCATTTTTGATAAAGGCAATTAAAATAAAGTATTTTAAGGTAATAATAACAACCGTTAGAATTCCTTATGTCATAGGATTTTTATTCAATAAATTCCATTTTCTGTTTTAAAAAATGTTTTGTATGAAAATTTTAAGAAATTTGTTTTGGATGAAATACTTTATAAACCTTTGTTTTTTACAACTAAATTGTAGTTTTGCAATTGACTGGTTTCTAGCGCAACAGAATATATTGATTTTACCTGGGTTTGGTTTTGATTTTTCGCTATACCTACTTACAAAAGTTTAACTATCAGTAAGTGGCCAAAACCGGTACATTTGGCACCTCTCACACATTGTGTGTAATATAAAAAAAGCTATTTTACTTTTAGACATTTGAAAAATGTACCTTTAAAGGTAGATAAATTATCTATGATTTAAGATATAATTTGTGTCTTAAATACCTAAGACCATTTAGTACTTAATGCTTAAAAGTCAAAAAATCCTTAAAGTGGCCACAAAGGGTACCTCTGCCCTACTCCCACTGGGAATCGAACCCGGGACCTCCGGGTCTAATACCGGTGGTGTGTACTACTAGACCGCAAAGACAGTTAAAAAAATATTATTTGCCGGAACACAATAAAAATAAAACAATTATTTTTTAAACAATTTAGGTTGAGTTAACAACTGAGGAGGCTCGAGCATTTTTCCGTTATGTCTGCGCCGACCCTTATGAACGTCAAAGAAGCTACGCCATCATCGGTTCGCTAAAATCCCCGCGGGAGACCTTGCGAGAAGAACCGGCAAGAAACTCGTCAAGGGCAATCTTTTTCTCCCTGTTATATTTCATACAGAGTCGTCAAATTAAAAAACCGGTCAAGAGCGAGTCGGACTCGCGCACCGAGGGTTCCGTACCATCATAATCTTTCTCGGCGAGGCTAGATTGGTCAGAGCATTTGTGGTGTAGAACATTGCAGTTTTAGGTCAACGCCAGCTTTTGACCGATAGTGGAACTATAAATAATTTTAGTTGATCATATCTGCCTATGCCCAGCAGTGGGCGTCGTTCGGCTGACATGATGAACTGAAAAAGTTTACTATTTAGAGACATCGTTTTATTTTTCCTATAATCTTTATATAAACTTCTATCGAGCTTCTATCACATAAAATATTTTCAGATTTTTATCTATGCAAACTTCGGAGATAAGGGGGGGAACGGTATTTTTTTTACATTTTTCATCAAAACTCGAAAACTATGCGGCTTAAGAAATAAAGATATTTTTTTTGAGAATGTGCAATCAGCGCTCTTTCTTAAGATACCCCATATGCCTTAGTAGGTAGCCCTTCTTCGAATTTTTAAAACCCCCTTGCAGACTCTGTTGCAAAAAAATATTAATATTTTTATTTCTCTCTTATTTGCAAAATACCTAGTTGGACGAACGCCATCTAAAACTATTCCAAATTTCAAGTTGATAGCATTAGTAGTTCTCGAGATGTTTAGTTGTGACAGACAGACTGAGTCTCACCATAAGGGTTTCTTTCTACCATTTTGGTACGGAAACCCTAAAAATGACCTTCCCACATTAGGGGGCCTGTTAGGTACCCGATAAAACCAGTTGAACTGACGTGATTTTTGTTATGATGGGGATAGTTTGGGAGCTGGAGAGTGACATAGGCTATTTTTTATCCCGGAAAATATTACATTCCCTTGGGATAGCCTCGTGTAGTATACGCGGGCAATATTAGTAGATACTCTAAGAAAGGGCGGAAGGATAGTGCTAGGCTAATTTGCTTGATTATAATTAATGAAACCACAATTTATAAGAATAAATAGTTTTATTTCTGCAATAGATAAAATATAATATTCTCCATTGTAGTGCGCGATGAATCAAAGATAAAAATATTTCGATCTACATTTGTATGTCATGTTCGAATCATAAGTTAGCCGCTTTGCACAGTAAGTATAGTGCCCCGCAACCTTCCGCACACATAATAAATGTCATTATATTTATAATGTTGCATTATATTATAATTAGTGTATAGTGCGACCGGCATATTATTATCTATTCGGTGTTACCTAATCTTTGGAACTAAACTTTGTAATAATGATGTAGCATGGGTTGGCATTGATCCTCAGCTCATTCGTGCAAAGCAAAAAATTCTATGCGATTGGAATAAAACTCAAGAAAAATAGCCTTAGAAATTTTTTATGAAGCTTATGCTAGAAAATTAGACGCTACTTCTTGACCAGAAGCAACATTTTGTTTTGTACAAAAATGAGCTGTCCAAGGACTCCTGGACATTTTGACAGCTAATTTTGTATTGCATGTAGCTCCATTGTCACAGCTGTCACAGGAAAAGACAGGAATGTGGGACTATAGAGTATCTACGCGCCACATGACTTGGCGCGTGACAATATCTGGAACTAAAATTATAACATGGGAATAAAGCTTTTTTTTTCGACCGACTACGACGATCAGCGCCCTCTGACAAACGCCAAGTTATAGTGCGACAAGCTTTTCTGTTCCGGTGATAATCTTTGGAAGTAAAACAGTTTTCATACGACAGTCCATTTTGACAGCTAATTTCGTATTGCTAGTGGCTCCTCTGTCACGGCTGTCACCGGAACAGACAGGAGTGTGGGACTATATGTGGCGCGGACAGGCGCGGACTCACGACACGACACGCCAAAAATATTGAATCGGGCTGTAGTGTACACCTGACCTGACACCTAATATCTGTTAATACTAATAAGCTTTAGTATGCTACAATACTAGGAAGATCCGGGAAGTCTTTGTTATATTAGAAATAGAAAAATAATATTTTTCACACAAGTTTTTCATATAGAGACAACCACAGATGTCAACGTTTCTAGATATTTAAAGAGAAAATTACAACAAAATTTCAAACGAGGGTTTTATGCCTTTTACATAGGTAAGCTGTTTTTCTTATTGATTTTTTCGCAGATCTAAACCAAGGGCTATAGCGAGATAGTGACGCCTGATTCAATCAAAAATAACTACCTACTCAGTAGCGCCACCAATGGAAATAAATCAATTACATTTTATTAAAGGCTTAGATTAAAAGTTTCGGTTATTTTGCGCAAATAAAAGAGTAAAATGCATTTTATAAATATACTTTTACGAACTCTAACTTAAAGCAATAAGTCGTGAATCTCAATAGTGCCAAAAGTGGCCACATTTAGCAATATCGAGATCCATAATTGATATTTGAGGCCATGAAAATATACTTAAAAATTGCATTTTACTCTTCTATTTGCGCAAAATAACCGAAACTTTTATTCTAAGCCCTTGATAAATCGTAAATGATTTATTTCCATTGGTGGCGCTACTGAGCTCATCGAACCAACTTAAGCAGTTTTTCTTAAATTTGTTCAAGCTACTGATTTCAAGAATAGGTACTATAGAATAGTACGTCCTACTAATACAATTTATATTAAAAAGTAATAATACATATTATTGTTTTTTTTTAATATTATATTATTATAGCAATGAACTACACTTTTAGGCCAAGTGGAAACTTGCTTTGGGGATTGTAATATTACCAGTAGGTACAATATTATCAAGAATATTCTAGTAGCTTTAAAAAGTAATCGCTAGATAAGCCAAATAAAAACCCAGTTAAAGTAAAGGAAAAAATATTATAAAGGGTGTCTCAAAAGTACGTATAGGATTTGAATTTCGCGCTATTCCGAAATATTCAAGATGGCGGGTTGAAATTTGACATACATACGTCATCTTGACACATGTAAAATTAATCGTGGAGCGTTTCACAATAAAACAGCGCATAGAAGTTATACAAATATTTAACAAAAATTCACGATCGATTACAAACATTCGTCTAAGGTCGAAAAATCTCGTAATTTCAAGAAGAGGTTATGTCAAATGGCCACCGAGATCTTGCCATCTGATGCCACTGGATTTCTTTCTTTGAGGCTACGTCTAAGATAAAGTCTACACCAAAGATCCACAAGACATAGACAATATGGACACAATATTCGCCGAGTTATTGGTGAAATAAGTAGCGAAATGTGTGAAATTAGCAGCGAAATGTGTAAAAGTGTCATGAAGGCAGTGCATACAAAATAATACATTCCTACTTACAGAATCGCAAGCAAATGGTAAAAATAGGCGACCAAACAAGTAACCCTCTACAAATCACATGTGGTATCCCGCAAGGCTCGATTTTAGGACCACTCTTGTTTTTGATTTATGTTAATGACATATCCAATATCGATCTTAAAGGAAGTGTAACATTATATGCAGATGACACATGTATATTTTATTTTGGTCGTACTATTAACATCATTTTACCTCAAGTTCAAAGTGACCTGAATACATTAAATGAATGGTTCCAGTCGAATCTGTTGACCATAAATACCGCGAAAACCAACTACGTAATATTTTCTGCTAAAAATAAGAACACGGATGAAGAAATAGAACTGAAAATCAACGGTCAAAATATCAGCAGAAAGTATAAAGAAAAGTACCTAGGCGTCATATTGGATAGTCATCTCACTTGGAAGCCCCATATTGAAAAAATTAAATCTAAATTAATATCTCTAACCGGTGCACTATATAATAATGTAAAATGCTTTCCAAAAAAAATTCGTTATCTAATCTATAATTCACTTATAAAACCGCATATACTATTTAATTGAATTATGGGGTTCTTCTGCTAGAACTAACCTAAATCTAATTCAAACTAAACAAAATAAACTAATAAAAATATTATTTAACTACGATTTCCGCACATCCACTGATAAAATATACAAGGACACAAATATAATGGATATTAGACAAACTTACGTGTATTTTACTTGTTTACTTATAAGAAAAATCTTAAATAAAGAAATAAACACTAGCATAAGTTTTAAACGTAAATCACAAATCCAAAAAATTAGATTACGCAGTTCCAATAACTTAGTTCTCAGGCAGCCTCGAACAAACTATGGAAAAAAGAATATAGAATACGAAGGTGCTCAACTTTATAATAAATTGCCTAATCATTTAAAAAATATTAAATCGATCAATAGTTTTAAAAAATCATTAAAATCGTTTATTATAAGCCAGAAACGTAAATTATAACTATAGTCTAGTTTATAAATAAATATCTTATAAAAAATTGATTTAAATTTAAGTATTTGGTTTTACAAAAAATATATACATATATAACTTAGCGATAAATTCCTATAAAATAAGCGATAGTAAATTTTTTAAATATAAGTTAATTTAAAATATTATCGTCTTCTTAACTAAAAAAACTAATTTAAAATAAGAATAAAGGTAAGTTAAAAAATATATATATACTTATATATATATTTCAACAAAACAAACAACAAAATTGTGACATGTTAAAATAGATTAAGTATTAATGTTTAAGATTAAGTATTAGTATTAATGTGCCGTCACTCAATGCCACATCTAGTAGCGTAGACTAGTTTTGACGCATCCTACATCTATGTTCCGTCCGTCCGAGTCTTTTGTAGAATATTATTGTGGTTGGTAGTAGTCGCAACCAAACTATTTAAGCGCTTTAAATGCAACTACCTACGACATGGTAATTTTTTTTTTGTTTCTGTTTAAGTCATGTTTAAGTACGCTCATTGTTGTTTAGATAATACTACCTACATTATTTGTATGTTTCTCAGTAAGTGAATTTTTTTTGTAATTCTTATGAGAAATAAAGTTCTTTAACCATCAAAAACTTGCACACAGCAAAAATGCCCGTGGCGGCAATTTAGCAGATATTCTATTCAGATAAAATTGTACAAGTCTCTTCTTTAAAATAAAATAAAACTACGAAGAAGATCCAATCCATTCGCGTTTTATTGAGACAAATCATCCTATACCTACTTTTGGGACACCCGTTAGATAAAACCAGCGTGCAAGCAGATTTTGTGGTTTTATCTGTCACAATTTTTCCTATACGTACAGAATTGCATTGTGATGTGAATTCATAAAATTAATTAAAATCATAACCCAGTTTAGTTTTATAAACTTAATACAAATCAAACCTACCAAATTAACCAAAGATCGGTGTTTTCATACAAGGTGTACCAACTCTAGGGTTATATTTTGTCCTCAAAACGAAATCAAAAATTCCACGGAACATAGGTCGAAATACGACTTTTTATTTCGCTTTCCCATACAAACTTGCTAAATTAATACAAAGGAGATTTTTCAGTTTTGTATGGAGCCTCGGCTAGGACTTTGTACACTATACCATAGGCGCAAGCAAAAGATAAATATAATAACTGAAAACAAATTATATCGCAATAAACTAACGCGTTTGATGGTACAAAAGCATTATCTAGTCTTAAGAATTATGCAACCCCGATTCAATATGGCGGTAAAATGTCACACTAACATTAAAAAAAAGGTTTACATTGACAGATTATCATCAGTCGTCAATGTCATCGTTTTTTCGTACAGAAACATCAAAGTTTCCGAACGTGATTTAAATATGGTTGCCAGTGTGACCATAGATGGCAAAGAATTTTTATTTCAAAGTTTATTTTTGTACCATTTATCCAGAAAGACAATGAGAATTTTAATATTTTATTTGACTTTACTATATTTTTTACTATTAGTACGAATAGTGTACAATGTCCTAGCCGAAAATGAAAAATGTCCTTTCGAATATTTCGATTCGACCTATGTTCCTTGGACTTTATGATTTCTTTTTGATGTTAATGACAGAATTACCCTAGAGTAATATGATATCAAAAGGAACACCTTGTATAGTTAAAAAATTTAAGCATCTTTTGTTCTAAAAATATGGGAAAATAATATAATAGCAATTTCACTACATTTGCAAATGAAAAAGAAGTTTAAATAAAAATCATTTATTAGAATAAATAAGACTTAATAACCAACAAAAAAAATGTAAAATGTAAAAAAAAACATAATAAGCCACACGCTTTAGTAAATTTAGTTTCAGCAACCAATACAATACCTAGTTATGTACATTATTTATTATGTCTTACAATTATTCCTACAAAGTTAACATTCGTTTATAGGGATTCAGCAGTACATCAGGATCTTCGACAACCTCAACCTTAATTCAGCTCATTAAGGCACAGAATAATATTTGTAGCAGAAGGCTCACTTCCGAAACAGTTACAATGAATTATCAATCTTTTCCACGCGACAATTAGGTCTAAAATAATTTGCACCCGCACGCCTGACTAACTAATTTACCGTTCATTACAAGCGAAATTGAACCGTAGCTGTACGAAATACGGTTCTATTACTCGGAAACGCTTAAGCCAAATTGGTTTTGGGTGGTCTTGGTTGCCGCACTAGGGTCGACGCGACTGCAATAATGTAACGACGAAGTAATAGGAATAACAAATAGCGCAAATGATTTTTAAATACAGAAAGCCTAGAATATTTATTTTTACTTCTTTGCATTCACAGTTCAATTTTTGTTACTTACTGAAAAAAATGAAAATGACGTAGGTAGGTATTAGAAAAAGTCGACCGTCTCACAACTAGCTCCGATGGGACTCGAACCCACGACCTTTCACTGTCCGGGCAAATGCTCTAACCACTGAGCTACGGAGTCGCTAAAAAGTCGACCCGTCTCACAACAAGCCCCAATGGGACTCGAACCCACGATCTTTCACTGTCCGGGCGAATACTCTAACGGCCTGGCAACGAACATGCGCGGCGGCGACGGCCGGCGACAAGCGAATTACGCATCCGTTGGTGCGTCTCATTGACTTATTTGATTAGGCGTCTGTTGCGAGCGCGCAATGATTGCGCAATTCGCTCGTCGCCGTGTCGCCGCCGCCGCGCTATTTCGTGGCCAGGCCAGGCCGTAACGACTCCGTAGCTCAGTGGTTATTAAAGCATTCATAATTCACAATTATTATATTATTCTAAGACAGAAAGTAGCTATATTTTGTAATTTGGTAGGTACCTATTTTAAAAGTGCTACAGCTACTCGGACGAAATACTTACGTATATTAAGTAGGTAGGTACCTACCTTAGTTTAGTGTACATATTGTTGATGTTAGCGTAGTTATTCGATAACGTCTATCGTGAAGTGAGAACAAGCTAAGGTAAGTAAGTAGGTAGTAACAGCGCGGGCGCAGCGCGCGTCCGCGTAGTTCCTATGTGCGCCACGGCACGGTTGCCACGGCGATGAGCGCTAGCGTCACGCTGCAAAGCGAAAATCACTTTGTCGATTTTTATTTTCGTCTTAATTACCTACGCTAAGGTGGAGCGGGGTCCTTAAATCAAATATTCGGATCATTAAGTTTTATAGATACTTATAGAGTAAGACAGTATAGTCACACAAAAAAACTTCTTTCAGGTTTTCTAAAAAGATTATAAAATTTTAAATCCGGTCTCTTTCTGTCATTGTTAAGACAACCGAAGACCGCACAATAATAATGTTTAATATTACGCATTTTGCTATAGGTAAAACCATAAGGTAACACACTAGTGTTTTGGCGCGAAAGTGTGGCGAAAGTAAACTACTTAGGTAACTTCTTTCTCGCGTGGCGTCGCATGCACAACTGAGCGCGCGTGACACCCGTGATTTCTCTACCTCGCGGTCTACAGCGCGTATTCGATTGAATTGCGGAGTGAGCCCCCCCTGATTAAGGTTCAGAAAACCAAATAGTTTTTTTTTACACAACGTCACATACAATGATCTAATGTCGATATGTAAGTAGTCTAAAGGACCCCACAGACTATCAGTCCGCCTTCAGGCAACGGCCTGTCAGTTGGCCGCAGTCGACCACACTCACATACAAACACCGAACCCGAGGGCCTACACTGAAACACAAAATCCGAAACTTCGGTATCTCCCACCCTCTTACTCCCCAATCGTACAATGGGGACGATTGCCCTTGGGCATTTTAATCTACAAAATTTTTGCATTCATCATTTTACCACGTAACGTAAGCTGAGATTTATTTTCTCCCTTTTGACACAGACAAGAGAATTTCTTACGATTAAATAAAAATACATTATCGAAAGGAAGACAGGTGCTCAAACAAGGTATATCCTGTATCTTGAATACCAGTTCTCCATCTGTATATTTGTGTTGTAGGTATGTATATTGAAGTGTTTTGTAAATTCTAAGGTGCTGCTGAATACCTATACTAATTTTTACCTATTCTAAAATAGCTGCTCAATCATTCATACAGTATAAAAATATAAATATTATCTTCTTAGCTGCTATAAGTGTCATGAAAAGTATTATTAGGAGTACTCAGTAAAGGTTGTTTCGTTTAGATATGTGCCATTTTTTTTCGAAGTTATTATGACGATAACAATCGTAAAAAAAATTATTAAAAAACTTTTGCTAGATGCCACACTAATGAATTCCATTAAAAACATACTTTAATACTTTAGCTCTTCATAGTTAGTAAAATGTTATTATGTCACACTAATGAATTTCATTGAAAACAATAACATTTTTACTAACTAGAGCTAAAATAATAGTCATTACGTCACATAAACGAAGGGATTATCTAAAGAAGTCATTAGCATAGAGTAATAATTTTAAGATGGCAATCACCTAACATGTAAAATACATAAATCTTTTTTACACTTAAACGCTAAGATCAACAATAACACCTATTGTTGATCGAAGCTTTACGTTATAGACGTCATACGTCAATTAACTAGGTATTGCTCGTCAGTGTATGTAAAATTTACTCTTCATGACACTTTAAATGACTATAAAAGTACTATATTCCATTATAACCTACTTTCACAACATCTAAAATACGGAAAAACATTAGATAAACAACATTTGAGGAAATTAAAAACATAGTAACAGGAAGTACCTAGCAGTTTCATAGAATTCAGTAAATAAGAATCTATTTATTGTTGACATAGAAATGGAAGGGTTTGGCTATATTCTACAGAACACAAGACGTTAGAAATAGTTTGCTCTAAACAGCAAATCCCCTACACATAGGGGAGCTGGGGGAGACAGTCCCCTCCCCCTCTCACAGAGACATAAAATTACCTAAAACATGTTTTTTTTCGTATTCTTTGTCTTTGGCTGGTAATGCCCTTGTCTCCATACATACACTTCACCTCAGTAAGATTATCTTGTGTTCTGTAGGTGTTTGTCTATATTCTGTACATAGATATTCTATTATCGTTATCACACTTGTCTTATATTGCTGGATGACTTGAGTCTGCGTGCCTTCCCAGAAATCATGTTCAAACGACCATACGTTGTTATACAAAATAGTTTTATTTTTAAAGCACTTTTATAATATTACTTAATCTTACAACAGTTATGAGAAGACACCTGTATATTTTCTACTTCGAATCATTATATTTTCATTGTGACACAGTCACTGTGTTGCCAGTAAAGAAATATATAAAAATCCACTTTTTTGCTATTGGCAATTTCGGATACAATTCGTATTGCAGATAATAATATATAGACTTTGTTACTTATATTATTTCATAAGAATCATGTTTAATGTTAGGAAGTATTTAGTAAGGTATATTATCCGTTACACATATACATCATACGTTAATGTTATAGTATAAAGCACTATAGAATGGCACTTTCATTCTCAAATCACATCACTCACTTATATTCGTTTCTAAAATGTAAAAAAGTAATTTTAACATTCGTTGTAAGAACTGAAACACACAGTTGAGAAAACAAGAAAATAATCACGGTGGTTTTTTTCTGATAAAACAAGTGAAATAGTAGAATTTTAAAAAAAAGGCAACACTGTTAAGTAAAAAAAGGCAAAAAGAAAAATATGTACAACATAAGTGTTCTAAAAAAATCTCGATGTTACCTCAATTCAATTACTTAAATTACTTCTTCAAAAGCTGACATAACATAAATTATCACAAATGTTATATAATATACTACAATATATGACATTTAAAGTTAATTTACATGCATAATATAAAATACAGTTGCCATCCAAACAATCTTTCCATTTCACAGAACACGAAAAAGAAGTAAGTGGACAGGCGCGGATATAAGGGGGGCAATTGGGGCGATTCCCGCATCCCTCTTACCACGAAACACGACGAAAGCGAGAGGCAAGCGACGGCGACGGCCGCCATACAGTTTGCGGTAATTTTGCGACAGGAACGCTGTCGGAGACGTATCATAATATTTATCAACCTTCGTTGAACAGACTTTAGGCTCTTTCTTGTGTTCTGCGATAAAAACCGTTCAAATAAGATTCGCAAGTTCAAAGTAAAGGTTGAGGAGGTGCCGATTAGTACAGACTTATGAACCAATAATAATAATAATGTTATTGGAAGCACTATATAATAAGCTACATTAAAAATTAGCAGACCTAGTATGTTTTAAATAAAGTACAACAATAATATTAACATTACGTGCACCTTTTGATATTCCATAACTTAAGGTTATCAATGAGACCGGGAGCTACTTGTCTAACAGTTAGACAATTAGCCAGCTAGACTTTAACTCAACAACTACCGCTATTATCGCTTTCAGTTTGACATCCATTACTTGTTGTTGAAGGCAGTTGAAAAAATATTTGTATAACTGCAGCAATCATCCATCATCAGTTAAATACCCCTATTGTATCTACACTTGTATTTATATTTAACCGACTTCTAAATCAATCAAAAAAACCACATCAAAAAAGTAAGAAATAATTCCTCACCAAATAAATAACGTAAGTACTTTGAAGTCGGGCGTGAAACATGTACAATTTTTAGTTGTTTTTGTTAAAACCCGCCCGACTTCAAAGTACTTACGTTATTTATTTGGTGAGGAATTATTTCTTACTTTTTTGATGTGGTTTTTTTGAAGGCGGTTTTATTTTTTTATAAAAATAATTTTTATTTCACTCTTTTTAGTGCATCGTGCAGGCAATTTACGTGTTTTCTGGTAAATAGGTATGTGATCAAACTGAAAACCTCCTTTTTCGAAGTCGGTTAAAATACCTTGAGGTATCCCCTTTTTACCAAAACAAGAATCATCTAAATCGGTTTATAAACAAAGGAGTTATGCCTAAAGATACGTATTAAATTCACATAAAGTGGTAACGAAAACGACAGTATTTTCAAGATTTCCTGAAAACTACTGAACCGATTTCAAAATTTCAAAAAATGGGACGAACTTGGAAACCAACCTGATTTAATAACGTTTGAACCATTTCAATCGGTTCAGCCGTCATCGAGTAATCGGTGGACATACACAAAAAAAAAAAAAAAAAAAAACATACATACAGACGAATAGAGAACCTCCTCCTTTTTGATTTAGAAGTCGGTTAAAAAGGAGGAGGTTCTCTATTCGTCTGTATGTATGTTTTTTTTTGTATGTCCACCGATTACTCGAAGACGGATGGACCGATTGAAATGATTGAAACGTTATTACATCAGGTTGGTTTCCAAGTTGGTCCCATTTTTTGAAATTTTGAAATCGTTTCAGTAGTTTTCAGGAAATCTTGAAAATATTGTCGTTTTCGTTACCACTTTATGTGAATTTAATACGTATCTTTGGGCATAACTCCTTTGTTTATAAACCGATTTAGATGATTCTTGTATTGTTAAAAAGGGGATACCTTAAGGTATTTTAACCGACTTCAAAAAAGGAGGTTTTCAGTTTGATCACATACCTATTTACCAGAATACACGTAAATTGCCTGCACGATGCACTAAAAATGAGTGAAATAAAAATTATTTTTATAAAAAAATAAAACCGCCTTCAAAAAAATCACATCAAAAAAGTAAGAAATAATTCCTCAGCAAATAAATAACGTAAGTACTTTGAAGTCGGGCGGGTTTTAACAAAAACAACAAAAAATCGTACATGTTTCACGCCCGACTTCAAAGTACTTACGTTATTTATTTGGTGAGGAATTATTTCTTACTTTTTTATGTGATTTTTTTGAAGGCGGTTTTATTTTTTTATAAAAATAATTTTTAATTAAGATTTACAATTTTGAATTCACGTAACACACACCGATGTAAAATAAGACAACATGACATTTTAAAAGCGTTAAAGTAGTGATAATTATATTACACTATTTAAACATAGGTAGCTTTTAATGTTTTTTAGCCCAATCTTAAAAATAACTTCAAAATTATGGAACATCTAAAAGGACACGTGAGTATGGGTCATCCATACAGCAAAGGCAGTAATATTAAATAAGATTCATAACAGTTTAAAGGTTGCATTTAGTTACCATTTGCTCAAATGTTCACTAAAATACAATCTTTGAAGATAACTTTGTACAGTTCTTCTTTCTCTTTTCAACGCATAAACAAGGTCTTTGTTTAGTTAGTATAATTTTTATTAACATAATATGAAGGAAGGTTTTTTGCAAATTGTACTTGATATTGGCTGTGTATTTATTTGTTGGTGATAATGAGTCACACCAACACATCAAAATATGACTATAAAAATTAACTGCATTTAATGCGCGTACTCGTGCAAGTAATAACAGTTTTTGTTTCATCGAAATCTGTCCAGGATTTGCAAAGTTACAGCGTTGCAAAGTTTCACCAGCTTTTGTAAATTTGCTTTCCTTGCGCGCTATTGCGATGACGTCATGTCGCAGTGACATCTCCGATTGCGGCTGCTGCGGGTGATTTCCGTCCAACTGTACCTTCATAGAGTCCGTCCGTGCGCACTCTTCGCGCAACTGGTGCGTTTTTGGCGCTAGTTACAGTACATTTTCTTCGTTCTAAGGTTATGGTAAATGATTAGTATTCGATTTCGACCGCGCGCAGCCGCACTCTAAAACTGTCACCTACTGTCTATTTGACGGCTTCGTGTTATTGTTGATCGAAGTTTGACGGTTGCTATTTATATTGACAGAATACCGCCCGCCATTACGAAAGTTGATTTAATTTATTAATCACGAAAATACAACTTATGTATTAGAAGGTGTTTTTTCACATGGGCTCAATACAAAATTGATCATTGATCGACTATAAGAAAAATAAATAAATTTATTGCGAAACCCTGAGAGCGCAACTATATAGCCAAAGGAGAATATAAAGGGCCAACTCGCGATGTGACGTCACACGTTAATGCCATTGGTTCACCCAAATTTTCCTCGGAGGCCGTACTTTAACGTTCAATATCTCAGTCATTTTTGAACATAGGAAAAAAATAAAAACGTATTCTTATTTCTCGAGTAACATATTTTTTAGATATGCTGATAACAAAAATCATTGGTGTGACTCATTGGCCATGTACTCTATGCGGTGTTTATTAGCGTATTTTGACTATTTGTGTCATAGTTGGCCGAGCTGTTAGTTTAATATTGTAGCACACGGCCAATATGTTGGTTATGTTTTGTTTGTCCTTGCTATAAAGACTAAACATGAATTTGTTCGCTCTAATTGGCCAAGATTGGCTGTGTCGTTGTGTTGTTTATGGTCACTCGGCGAAGTTGTTGGTTACGTATTGTACATGTCACAGATCACAAGATAGACGTTAGAAGAAGTGAGCGGGGCGTGCGTGGAACACCCTTTGTTCAAAACAGCAAACCCTTTAGTTTTGTACGATTTTGAATTTCTTCAGCCGGCCTAGCATGAGCGGCTTTTATCGACTACTAGCTTTCCGCCCGCGGCTTCGCCCGCGTGGACTACACGACGTTATCCCGCAGGAATGTGATATATTTCCGGGATAAAAAGTAGCCTATGTTCCTCTCCAGGCTACATAGTATCTGTGTCCCAAATTTCAGCCAAATCCGTTCAGCCGTTTTGGCGTGATTGAGTAACAAACATCCAAACATCCAAACATCTAAACATCCAAACATCTAAACTTTCACATTTATAATATTAGTAGGATTGACGCATGATAAAGAGCTTATATCTTGCTTACACCTGTAAACTTAGCATGACCACCCAAAACGCGATATGTATCGCATGATAGAGCGACTTATCGACATTCAAACGTCAAAACCCCATAGTCTTTTGACAGTTAAACCGGATAACTTATCATATCATATCGAATTTTGTTGGTCATGCTAGGGGGGCTGGGGTAAGGAAGACAGCATGACGTATCATATCATATCATATCGCGTGATATAATTATGGTCATGCTAGGCAGGCTGGTTAAGGAAAAAATGTGTCATTTTTTTACTATCTTGCATTCACAACAATGCATTTTTTATTATTGAAGTACAAAATGCCTTCTAAACTCTTCTTGTAGTCAAAGATCCTACTTCAAATTAGTGCGTTCATCGAGTTTTCGCTAAAACCTCATTTTTACGTATATATATGATTAGGAGAATATATATCTATAGGGTTGCCTATCAAAATGTGGCCGCTATTATAAAAAAAAAACCACTAAAAATTTTCGCCAGCAAACTGTTTTTCTCCTAATCATAAATATACGTAAAAATTAGGTTTTTAGCGAAAACTCGATGAGCGCACTATTTTGCAGTGGGATCTCGTACTATTGTGTCCTGTGGCCGATGTAGTCTAAATCATAGAGACCTAAATGTGGAGCTAGATAGACCATAATATCGGAGACCTAGATCTGGTACCACGGCGAGCGGCGCACCCAACGTAAGCGATATCCGCCTTGCTCTGTTCGGATCTTGATCGAGGCTCCTTCCGCTGCTTTGACTGTTTCTTTTACCTGTGGGCGGGTAAATAATAAATTGAAATACATGCTTTGTAATTGGGTATTTGACTGTTGTTGAAATGTAGATATTTAATAATGACATTCAGAAATATGACATTATCACTACATAGTATAAAACAAAGTCGCTTTCTCTTTCCCTATGTCCCTTTGTATGCTTAAATCTTTGAAACTACGCAACGGATTTTGATGCGTTTTTTTTAAATAGATAGAGTGATTCAAGAGGAAGGTTTATATGTACTTTTTATCCCGATATTCCCACGGGAACGGGAACCACGCGGGTGAAACCGCGGGCGGCCGCTAGTTAAATAACAAATGTGAAAAAAGAAATTCAATCTGTATTATAACAAGCGAATTATGAGCTACTTAATTGTGTCTCTAGCTATATCTTTCTAAAACGAAATTTTCTATGGCGAGAGTATGGCGCTATAGAAATGTGACGTCACGTTTCTATAGCGCTCTCCTTGTCTAATTAGTAAGTTTGATGCTCTATATTGCTGAAAATATGCAAGATATTTGAAAATAAATACCTATGGTGTGTTGCTACGAATAAAATTAACATTTTAAGTCAATAAAAAATTTCAGTCAAATACCCTATTGGTAACTTTTTGGGGTGTTTTTTGAAGCTTTTTCCGACGTTTGGCAACTTTACAGGGGGCGTGGTCCTCCGAACGACTCCGTAGCTCAGAGGTTAGAGCAGTCGCCCGGATAGCGAAAAGTCGTGGGTTCGAGTCCCATCGGAGCTGGTTGTGTGAGACGGGTTGATTTTTTTCTAAATACTTCATTTTCAATTTTTCACTAATCATATTGTTACATTTTTCAATACATACCGCCGGTTGCACCAAGTTTTTTTTACATTATACTTTTACTTTTACAGGGTTTATGGTTTAAAAATGTATGGGATTTGACAGTTTTGACAGCAAAATTCAGTTACTTTTTACGAATTCGTATAATGAATATTTTGGTACAACCGGCTGTTAGTTTAATTACTGAAAAAAAAGGAAAATCAATAAACTCACGCTCTGCATCAAGTTTTGCGCGTTGCCAACCAACATCTCCGTCGCTTCTTGGTCTTCTTCACTACCTGGGGACCGAAAATAACATTAATGAATTAATTTTCATTAAAAATATATGTAACAACATAAAAATAATCATTCGATAACATTAAAATTGAGTGCTATTTTAAGCGGCTCGCATACTCGGGGTAAGTCATATTTGTCTACACCGCCTTGCCATTTTTGACAACTCAATCAAAGATTTCAACGTCATGCCACGTCATATTGTCATGTATTTAACCACAGCCGTCTCTATCGTCTTCTACAAGCCATGCTATGATAGGGAACGGCAACATTGCTGTGAACCGGTTTACTCCTCTGAGTACTAAATCCTATGGAGGTGGCATACCTACGAAAAAGTGAGGTGTAACTAAGTCACAATGTAAGAAAATCTTGGAATTCAATTTTAAACTACTTCTAATTGTCGTATTAATCGGTCTCTCAAAATCGGTCCAGCCGTTTCAGAGATTAACCGGAACAAACAGACAGACAGACAAAAATTGTAAAACATGTCATTTTGGTATATGTACCGTATATTTAATCATATGCACGTAGTAAAAAGCGGTTATTAAATGTTACAAACAGACACTCCAATTTTATTTATTTGTATAGATGTATAGAAGATATGCCATCTCCATAGGATTCAGTACTCGAGGTTTACTCGCTGTTTACCTGTCAAACGGTGCAAACGGTGTCAAATCGGTTCACTTAAAACTACGTTGCCAACTTTATGCGCATGGCTTGTAGAAGACTATAGAGATGGCTGTGATTTAACGATTCATTCCTCGTATCAAAATTTAAACCGTTATGACTGGTAGTAGGTCCAGAAGTCAAACAAAAGCTCTCTTTAGTATATTCTTATCTATATGAAAATGGGTAAATTTTCACAAAACAAACAGCAAAAATATAAGTAAGTACTTAATTATATTACGTACAGCAGTTTTACCCGCGTGGTACCCGTTTCTCGTGGGACTATCGGGATAATATATAGCCTACGTCACTCGGGACGAATGTAGCTTTCTAATGGTCACAGAATTTTTTTAAATCGGTCCAGTAGTTCCTGAGATTAGCACGTTCCACCAAACAAACAAACAAACTCTTAATTTAATACTATTAGTATAGATATGGGTAGACAATATAAAATTTATAATGTACATAGCAAACACAGTTTAACAAAGGCGTGCAATAGCATGCACACAAATCGTGCATTATTCACACATTTATTTCATATATTTCTTCAATAGCTGACGTTAGATTATCTTGATAACTTTGGCCACAAATATACGTATTTATTTCGGTTGTTTATTAGAACCGAGCGACAGCTCCCAGATATTTCCATTAATCTGTCGAAAATAATAATGGCTTCTATTGCTACGAAATTAGCCAGATAGATAATATTTATTTTTTTGCATTCACAATGCAATTTTTATTACTGAAAATATTTAAAATTGTATGTATTGGTAACGGGTAGAATATTTTCATTGCCGAAATAGAGCTATTATTTAAAATGGTCGTTAATGACAAGTCTAATGGTAGTCTAATCTATCTCCAAAAAATGTAAATAATTATTCAAGGATCGTTATGACCTGCCACCGGGTCATGGTTATACATTAGTACACATAAAAATCGCTATATTCCTGATTAGATATAACATGACATATGTACAAAAAAACCAGACATTAAATAATACAACATTCACAAAGTGCTGTGTTAAGTTGTGCTTGATCAAAGCCGTTACCTTTGTAATCCGCCATGCCGACTGTTAGGGAAGCAAGAAGCTCAGTTAATGCGATACTCAGCGATAATAATTATAATCACAGACAATACGAAGTAATAGACCACGCGATAACAGGTAGTTAGTTTAACTGTTTGACGCCGTCCCGGCCGAATGAGAGTTTTGACGCAGATCGTCATTTTCGCAAATGGTCATCGCGAAATATTTGGTCACTTTCGCAGAATGACCGTTTCTCCCCATTGATTTAAGTGACTGTCAATTTTGACACGTGATCATTTAAACGAGTCATTCAAAACCCCACCGCACCGCACCGGGTGGTGACTGACTGTCACAAACTTTTAGCGATTTTATTTTCGTATTGAAGTGAAGTACAGTGCCACAATCTTTTCTGGTTCCGGTTCAAATGTAAACCACTATCGTGTTTTTTTTAATGTCATTTTGCTGTCAAGTTTATGTCCAATCATAGCGCTGCTGGCGGCTGAAGGTCTTAGAAGTTAGGGCCGGTTAAATTGTTACAAAAAAAAGAAAAACGTACATAGTGCCGCTGTCACCGGAACAGAAAAAAATTGTGGCACTGTATATGATTGTATTGTCAGTGATTATCAATATATTTACAATATTTTCTCATATAGGCAGTTACTTTTGTGGCACTGTATATGATTGTATTGTCAGTGATTATCAATATATTTACAATATTTTCTCATATAGGCAGTTACTTTAGCATTTTAGTAAATGTGATTAAAAAATAAAGAACGAGTACCTATAAGATAATAATTTCCCTAATTGAGAAATTAAACGTGTTTAAGAATAACTGTCATTTAAATAATAAATTTATTATAAGCGATATTAAAAATAAGAATATTAATAAATACCTATCTAGAGTAAATATTAAAAGTTAAGCATTGGCAAGTTAGAAACTTTCTCAGATAAATAGCCTGTTAAAGTGAAATAGCCCTAAATGGAATAGATAGAAAGTTGTATTTACCTTGCGCTCCCAACATGGTTGCTTTGACGGTAGACAGGATCTTGAGTTGTGTTCCGATAGTGGGGATCCTTTCACACACTTGCAGCAAGTTCTAAGAAATAATTGAAAAATTAGTATTTATTTTTGTATTATTATTACTTGAATGTAAGGGGCTATGCATCTCCCGTAGGAGATGTAGTCACTGCGACCTAAAATATCTATTGTGACTCGCAACCTGGTTAAAGTAACTGTTTTAGCCTGGAGGCTTCCAAGAAGTCTAGAATACTCCTAGCTTTAAGAGTTTTAATCTCCTCAGGGCGCATAATGTGTCGACCCAGATGGATACTGCGTTTGTGGATAAGGCGCCCGCAGTCACACAGAAGGTGCCTGGGTGTTTCCCTCTCCTGTTAACAGTTAGTAGTATTTTTGTAAGTAATTAAATTGATTTTTTTATACGAATACTAAAAAAAAAACAGCTTGCCTTCAACAGATTTATTTTTCTAGTATTAATTAGGAAAGTACAATGCGTTTCGCGTACTCAATCAGAATTGATTTTGTTATCCTAAATCATTCGAAGAAGAAAAGTGCAAAATCACCTCTATACTAGTGAGGTGAGACGAAACACACGGTGTGTATAGTCCATTCGCTTAGATAGTGTCGCTCTGCCACAATGCCGTGCGGGTGTACCGACACTATCTAACCGAACGGACTATAATGCTGTTACTTTGTGTAACAACAAAAAATAACTAAATTGACACCAAAAAATATTTAGAGCAAATCCATTTTTGGGACCTATATGAATTTCAGTATTTTTATATGCTAACAGTATTTTTGGAGATAAGTTTGGTTTGTAGTTAAATACAAAGACATTCATAAATATTAGACATACAAACAGATTGTGAAATGAAAGCGGCCTTATCATAGCAGTCATAAGAGCGATTTTCCTATTGAACATTTAAAATTGAAATGCTGTCGATGACAGTATAAACAGCCTAATGCCTAGGCTAATTTTGGTAGCTGATCGGACTTGTTTAAACTCCGTCTGGCTAGCTACCAGCATCTTATCTGAGTCTAACGCCATAACAATAATGTTTTCAGCATTTGACGACCGATTTGGCGCAGGGGTAGGCTACTCACCTTCTGCACCAGTGGTCTCGGGTTCGATTCCCGAACAAGACAAATATTTGTGTGCATGAACATGTCTATTTGTCTTGGTCTGGGTGTTAACTATGTATAATATGTATGTATTTACAAACAAAAAGTATTTAAGTAAATATTTATCCGTTATCAAGTTTTCCATGATACAGTTTCTTAATGAAATTAACATGGGCTTAGATAACTGGTGTGAATGTAAGAAATTATTTATTTATTTATTGTGTTCCGGCAGTTGAAGATAAGATAGCCAGTTCCTCAGTGATTGAGGATTCCGGTAGTAGTGCGCTTCCACCTTCAGCCTTATCACCACTTAACATCAGCCGGCCTAGCATGAGCGGCTTATAGCACGCGATATGATATGGTACGGCAAGTTGTCTTGCTTACCCCACTAAGGTGTAAGCAAGACGGCATGTAATACCATATCATATCGCGTGCTATAAGCTGCTCATGCTAGGCCGGCTGGTGTGATGAAGGCTAAGTGCTACCCCGTTGTGGATAAAAAAAGGCAGTGAATTGGCGAGACAGTGCAGTCAAAATGATCTTAGCGTTCGAACCTACCAAAAATATCTGAACATTAGACAGAAATCACTCTTAGCACAATACTTTTGTTCCCTAACAATAAATTAAAATGATCTTTTACGTCTTGAGATAAGGTTGATTTTCGTCAAAATATGTTCAGATATTTTGGCGAGTTTGAACGCTCAGATCATTTTGAAGCCGACTGTACTGAACCGGGGCCGTACCGGCGAACGCTCCGAACTTCGGAAATCTGCCGGGCTTCAAATTAAAACAGATAAATCGCGCCCCAATCAGGCCAAAATGGCAAACAACGATTCATGATGATGATGATGATGTCCTAGGAACATCGATATCTTCTAAATAACAATAGTACAATAAGAAGTTACGTACTTCGATATAACTGTTTTAAGTTGAAGCTCGGCAGATTTCCGAAGTTCGGAAAATTCGCCAGTAGGGCCCCAGAGCTCGGCCGAGTACTGTTTTCTCATGTACCGAGCACTCGGCTGAGAGCACTGTCTATGCAATTTCATAGCTACATTTGATCCAGGTATAAACTACTCACCGTTCTGATCCTCTTGTCGGTGCATTCGAGAGCGAGCTTCTTGGCCAGACGCGTCACCTCCTCGGAAGCCTCGGCGATCGCCTTGGCTGTCGCAATCAACTCGCGTTTGCTACCTGATGGGGGTATAAGGGAATGCAATTAATACACGTTTTAATTAGAGATGGGCCGACTACTCGCCGACTATTCGGCATCGTTTGTAGTGGGCGACTATACGGCAAAATAAGACGAGTAATCGGCGCATACCAAATGAAATAAAACAAATAATTTGTACTTGTTTTATAATTTCTAAACATTACTTAGAGAGTATCTAAAGTTACAGTCTTTAGGTACAATATAGGAACGTATATTAATCAGTCAATAATTTCAAATAGATTTAATTATATCGGCGCAGCAAACACAAAACGAACGAAATAAAAATGTAAACACGTCATTTTTATGCAAAATGAGTTGCTAAAGATTGATATGCTGCCTGCGTATGTGTTCCCCAATCATCATAACATTGGCTTCTTCAAGGCAAGAGTGAATGAGCACCTCATGGGTAAGCTTGCATCACCCTAGACTGCATCATGTCTGTTAAGCTGGATGGTGGTCAAATGCTTATCCATAAAAAATATGTTTAAATGATAATGACTTATATTATGATATGACTTACATTCAATTCAATATTAAGTCATTGCTAAACTAAAGGTATCAGTTCGAACCGGGCGTCGGACGATAACTGCAAGCGTCGACGCTCGATTTCATACAAATAGGATAAAAACTAATACGGCGCGGCTTCATGACGCTTGCACTAGTCGTCCGACGCCCGGTTCGAACCAATACCTTTAGGCTCGAAAACACAATAGGGTATTTTACTGTTGTTGAAATGTAGATATTTAATGATGACGTTAAAAAATATTGCAATTAAGAATACCAAATGTGAAAAAATAATTTGAATCTGTTTTATAATAAAAGAATTATAGTCTGTTTGATTTTGACTATAGCTGTCTCTTTCTAAAACGAAATCTTCTATGGCGTGACTATGACGCTACTAACCCACTGACGTCACTAAGATGTCCTGTCCTTGTCTAATTATAAAGTTTGAAGTCCTATATCTTTGAAAATATTCAAGATAATTCAAAATGAAAACTTGTTTTGTGTAGCTAATATTTCGAAAAACATTTTAAAGAAATAAAAAAAAATCAGTAAAATACCGTATTCTAGAAGCTGTCTTGTCAAGTCCCAGGCACACTAGTTGTGTACCTTTTGCTTTTATATTTTCATATATTGCTTTTTTTTATCTTACGGTTGATTGTGAATTGTGAATAGCCTTATTAATAATTTTAAGCGTTTATAAACCTACAATAATAAAGGAGATGGACAAAAAAAGACCCAGAGTCGACAGAAACGAAAAATATGCCGATAGATTAACTATAATTAATGGTTGACGTCACCAAAAGGGCAAACCCGAAATCGGTCTAGAATAAGAGCTATCACCTACCAAAAATTGCATAAATACCGGAGGTTTAAGTTGGGTGATTTAGCACGGATGATGTTATTATCGTAATAAAAGTAAGCAATATCAATATTTTGTCAATGTGAGACTAAGTATATCATTAACAATGTGATTATATCAACTACCTACGGGTAACTTTTTTTAGTAAGTATATTTTTTTTTATTTTTTTTAGTAAGTAAGTATACTTTTTTTATTTTTTTTTAGTAAGTAGGTATACTTTTTTTATTTTTTTTAGTAAGTATACTTTTTTCAGTAACCCATGTTACTTTTAACTTATTACAACATCATTTAAAGCCACAATATAACGAAGGTTCCGATTTTTGTTGGCCCATAGCACTTAAACTATACCGATTTCGGGGTTGCCCTTCGGGTAACAATAAAAATGTATCATTGTTTTAACAATGTATCATTGGCAACATTTCATTCCTGTCTATTCTGGGTTTTTGTTTCATACATTTTTAGCCATCTCCTTTATCAAGTTCTTTTAAAATATTTAAATAAGTACTAGGTTATAGTTTACAACAATGAGCGGAAAAGCACAGGTTAAAGTAGGCACTTACCAGATAAATTCATAGCGACCTCTAGCGTCCGACAGTAAGCAATAAAAAGACAGATATATTTACACGATGAGAGCGTGTATATAGACATATAATATACAAGATGAGCGAAAGGGTATAGCATCAGAGTGATTGTATGATATAACATTTAGTGAAAAGCGAGCGTGTGCAATTGTGCATGTATTTTTATAAACATAAAAAATAAACAATGATCTAACATTAAGAATAAGTAAATATTATAAAGTGGCTTTATTTGTCTATATTTGCCTAACGCGGAATGAATGCCCTGTCTCTGTCACTCACTATAGAATAGACAAAGACAAAGCACAGAATTCGAATCCGATATATTTGGACTTCAACATGAATATTAGCCAAATAAAGCCAAATAAGAACACGAATACCGAAGCGATGCGAAGTGCCAGCATTAGGCACTTGTGTTATTGATGTATATCAGAACCACAGATATCAATGATGTTTTATATGTAGATACGTTAAATGAACTAAAAAGTGGCGACGAAAAAGTAAGGTAATTGCCCGAAGTTTAATCAGTCACACACAGACCCTTGTCGTGTCAACGCGCTGTAACAATTTTTCAATTACGCCTCAAATAATAAACGTAATGCCTTCCTGTGTTAAGAGAAGTTGCAAAAACTATGTCGGATCTTTAAAAGACAAGAAAATTGATTCATTTCATACGTAATTATTGAAATTAAAAATTTAAAATAAAAATTAGATAATTAGTGATGACTTTTGCGCTGTTGCCAGTTCGACATGCATGAGCGAGTAAGCTTGTAAAGTTTTGTGAACGCATGAAAGAGACAGAAAACTGGCACATAAGACAGTGCTTGCTATCTCTTTTTGACAGTGGGGGTTTGTGTATATATGTCTCTGACTAACATTATTTTGGTGAAAAGAGATAGATATGCGGAAATGCCTGTTGTTAGGAAGAGATAAATATATTTTGACAACTTGTGCTTGTTTTTGGTTTCTTTTAACGTGTAGGTAGTACGTCGCCATTTTAAAATGCAATTTATTCGACTGTAACGTGTCTATTAATAAAACGTCATTTGACAGATATAGAATTTACTAGCAATAACGCATTTGCATGTACTTCGCGTGTCCGAACCCCGACCAAGCGTCAAGGTTGGTCGACGCTAACTTACAGTCCGCGCGCGTCTGTTGCCTTTCGTTTTTGAATTTCAGTCACTAAACACAATACATAAGAAAAAACGCGTCATTAAGGCGCTACTCGGAAAAAGTATGGACTTTTTGATTTAAAACTATAGGAAATAGGACGGTTACAGTTGTTACAAATCTGGTAATAAGATATATATCTGGTAATCCTTATCCTTACTGTATATTATAAATGCGTCTCTGTCTGTCTGTGTGTTACACAATCACACCTAAACTACTGAACCGATTTGAATGGATTTTGGTACAGAGATAGTCTAGAGCCTGAGGAAGGACATAGGCTACTTTTTATTCCTAAAAATATCACGTTCCCGCGGGATAACGTCGTGTAGTACACGCGGGCGAAGCCGCGGGCGGAAGGCTAGTAAGATATATATTTCTTCATACTTTTATCTACATTCGTATAGTTTCGAAAACATGATTTTATGATTTTGCCTCGACACTTTTTCTTTTCGAAAAGACCTCTAAAAATACGAAAATTCAAGATTATTCTTAAAATGGGTTACTTAGACTATTGGAAATTGGTTTAATTAGTGGACACCAATCATATTTAGGATCGTATAGAAGCATCTTTTTTAAAATCGCTGTAGTTTTTTAATACAAAGTGATTTTGTGTTTTTTTCCTAATCTGCAAAATCGGTCTCGCTCCCGCGCGCGTCGTTTTCTCATTGCTATCTCGCTTCAGCATAATTTTTTCGAGTGTCATCTTAATGTAATCTCTCGGAAAATGGTGGGGTTAAGTCGGAATCTTGTAGAATATACATAGTAACATTTGCTCATAACACAAAAATAATACATTTAGAACAGTTTTATGCATCAACGTCAAGGTACACTCACCCCTGGAGTCGGAGCGCACCAGCTCGGAGAGTCGCGCCATGAGGATGGCCATCCGTTTGGCGGCGGCGATGATTTCGTTGTCTTTGGAAGACCACTCGCGAACCGCTTTGTGGAGATTGTGGGCCGCCACCTGGGAACGATTAGATTGTTATAATACCCTTGACGATGCAACCACACCTATAGCACAGTATAGGCAAACCGTTACACTCGCGTATCGCTTGCGCGGTAATAAGGGAAGCGGGAGGAATGTTATCGGGTGGGTGAGAGGGGTGCGGTGACAAAATTATCTCGATGTTCTGACTGCTCCGTGCACCCCTCTCACCCCCGCGATAACATCTCCCCGCTTCCCCTGGTACCGCGCAGGCGATACATGAGTTAAACGCTCGTCCTATATGCCTAGCATGCGGAACATCGAGATAATTTTGTCGATTCTCATCCATTTCCATCGAACTATCTGTCACATAATTCGCAGTTTTCATAGTAAAATTACGTTCTAAGATAATTCAGGAATACAACCACACGTATTTTTTTAGAAGCAGCCATTTTGTTTTTAGTATCTTCGCACTTCAAAAACTTACTAATATAGGCTGGCTCGGATAAGCTAGCTTTTTAAATATATTGCGAGGGCGGGCTCAGAGCTTCGGAAAGGAGAGGCGTCAAAGAACTTTCATACTCACCTAATGGCTGATTGGTTGCTGTCAAATACTATCGTAAGATTTGGTTGGTGGTAGGACTTGTTCTTAGTCCGCCTGGCTAGCTACCACCATCTTATCTAAGTCCGACGCCATAACAATGATGTGTTCAGCATTATTGTGTTCCGGCAGTTACAGATAAGATAGCCAGTTCCTCAGTTGTCAGATTGAGGATTCCGAGAGTAGTGCGCTTCCACCTTCAGCCTTATCACCACTTAACATCAGGTATGATGAAGGCTAAGTGCTACCCCGTTGTGAATAAAAAATAAAAAAAATTTGACAGATTTTAATCCATTTGCATCACACTATCTGTCATATTTTTCTGAGTATTTATTCCAAAAACACGCTAAACAATAATTCAAGAATACGATCAAGCTTATATTTCAGGAAAAGGCTATTTTATTTTTCCTTATTTTACTTACCAAAATAGGTTGGCTCGGATGCGGCTGCTTGTTAAAGATGTCCTCTCCCTCGTCATCGGTGTCTGGGGGAGGGGGTCTGGGCGGGGCGGCGGCGGGCGCGGGCGGCGGGGGGCGCGGGGGGGCCAGCTGCAGCTTGCTCAGGGCTTCGGGCAGGAGGGGGGGCGGCGGCGGCGCGGGGGCGTAGTGCTGTCCTAGGGCGGATTCAACTTCTGAAGCTGCGTTTATTATCTGTGGAAGAAAGTGAAGTTAAAGACTGCGTACAGACCGGGCCAACGAACGCCAACGAACGACATTAGGCTGCACGTTCCTGGCCTTCGAAGATCAATCTAAAGGGACCCTTTATTTATAATAAAGTATCAGCACACCTTGATATGAGTCAGCTAACTACACGTTTAATAAAAATAGCATTAAAACAATTTTTGCAAAATTTAGATTATGAGAAAACGGAACTACTCTTAAAAGAAACTAAATGAAATAACGGGTATACTCACTCATACACATACACACGCTCAAACACACGTGCACACACACATACAAACACACACACGCACACATAATATATACATTAAACACACTCATTGCATATTATATTATAGTATCTTTAAATATGCATTATATAAATACACTTATTATATATTATATTTATATATTTTTTATACACTTTATTCTCATTATGTATTTAGATCCATTACTCAAATAAAAATAATACATTAATATAACTAAATTGTTGTTGTACAAAGTACATTTTAATTAGTAATCAAAAGTTAGTTGTAGTAATTTTTATCTGATCACTGAACATATACTGTACTTTCTAGCAGCAGTGCCACCACAACAGATTACTAAATAGTTACTACGGCAGTGCAGCCAATTGTTATGATAACCTAAACCAAGCGTAGTGCGATAAGAGACCTTATGTTTAAGGCTATAAAACCAAAACTGTGTGTAAAGTGATTAGTTATGAAGTCTGTTCCTACCTATTTTTCTTTTTACTTTTTTATTTTAAAGGTTTTAACTATGTAACATGCGACTGTTGTGACCCGAGTGGAGGATACTATCCTACCGTGAAACAGTATTTTACTACTACGGAGGGTAGAAGTGCAAAACTCAGTGTTGCAATGACGTTTACGGTTTACATGTGAAGTACCGACGTTATTACACTTTTACAAACTTGTACCTAAGTTAAGTAGACAGATAAGTGTAAACTGTAAAATGTTATTGTAAGTACTTAATTGTTTAACAGTGAAATAAATAAATAAATAAAAAAAGAAATAAATAAATAAATAAAGCTAAGTAAAGGATCACTGGGAGCAATTCCAGTTCCCATTTGGATTTTCAGATCATCTGATTAAGACAGAGGGGAAAACAGACAGAACCCCTTGGCTGCCGTTCGTTGGCCTTCGTTGGTCCGGTGTGTACGCAGCATAAGACACAATTTTCAGAACTTTCTGGATCATTCTGAAAGTTAATTAATTCATTGTTTTCGCCCTGTCAGTGCGTGTCAAATGCTTGAATAAAAGTTAACTGCTTTGCTTGCTGCTTTTATTCTCATTAGCTGGTTTTCTAGAAAGTTGCTTTCGTCATACTTTCTACAAAACAGAATCCATTTGCATCTCACAAATATTCGACCTTTTTTATAATTTTACTTCAAAAACATATTCTGAGATATTACACGAATACAATCATGGTCATATTTTTGGACTGCGCCATTTTGTGTCTTCCTAAAACAGCATAAATTATACCTCTTTATTAGCAGCTCTCCACAATGGGGCGGTGCGGTGCGGTCACCCAAAGCGACGGCTTTAGCGCCGTGGACGGGGGGCGGTCTGATACTCTTATCATAATATAATACAGGATCTTAATCCATTTGCATCTTACCATTTGTCATGTATTTTCATCATTGGACTGTTCAATCACGTTCTTAGATAACAGAAGAAACCAATGAAACTTATATTTCTGGAAATCGGGATTTTTTTCAATAACTTCTTACCTCTTTGTTAGCAGCCCGCCACTGTGGCGGCGCGGTGCGGTCGCCCAAAGCGACGGCTTTAGCGCGGTGGACTGCAGGCGGGATGGCGGCCTGTAACCGTTGGTGAGCTGTTCCTAGAGCGCGGGCGAAGTCATGATCTTCCGTGTTGTTATACCATAACTTTATATCTCACCTTTATTTCCTTTGGCCGTCACGTCACAATGGCGGCCTCGCAACCATGATCAATATTTCTAGTCATAATAGCTGCGGAACTTATCCATTTACAGATGTAAACCTATTGGTCAGGTATTTTTATAATTTAACTGTCAAGATAATTCAAAAACACAATCGTTGTTATATTTTCGGACAACGCCATTTTGTTTTCTTACAATCTAACTTTATATCTTACCTCTTTGTTAGCAGCTCTCCACAATGGACATTGATACAATGAATACAACGGAACTTAATCCATTTGCATCTAAGCATTAGTCGAGTATTTTTATCATTTTACCATAAAATCATGTTCTCTGTTAACTCAAGAATACGATAGTGCTGATATTTTTGGAAATCGCCATTTTTTTTAAATAATTTCTTACCTCTTTGTTAGCAGCGCGCCACTGTGGTGGCGCGGTGCGGTCGCCCAAAGCGACGGCCTTAGCGCGGTGGACTGCAGGCGGGATGGCCGCTTGTAACCGTTGGTGAGCTGTTCCTAGAGCGCGGGCGAAGTCATGATCTTCCGTGTTGTTATACCATAACTTTATATCTCACCTTTATTTCCTTTGGTCGTCACAATGGCAGCCTCACAACCATGAACAATATTTCTAGTCATACTAGCTGCGGAACTTAATCCATTTGCATCTAAGCATTAGTTGAATATTTTAATAATTTTACTATCGAATCAGGTTCTAGTATTCTTCAAAAACACAATCATAGTTATATTTTCAGTCAACGCCATTTTGTTTTCTTACAATCTAACTTTATATCTTACCTCTTTGTTACGGTGCGGTCACTCAAAGCGATGGCCTTAGCGCAGTGGAAGGCGCGCGGAATTGCCGCTTACCTTACAACGGAATTTAATCCATTTGCATCTAAGCATTGGTCGAGTATTTTTATCATTTTACCATAAAATCTTGTTCTTAGTTAACTCAAAAACACAATCATAGTTATATTTTTGGAAATCGCCATCATTTTAAATAATTTCTTACCTCTTTATTAGCAGCTCTCCACTGTGGCGGCGCGGTGCGGTCGCCCAAGGCGACGGCCTTAGCGCGGTGGACTGCAGGCGGGATGGCGGCTTGTAACCGTTGGTGAGCTGTTCCTAGAGCGCGGGCGAAGTCATGATCTTCCGTATTGTCGCGTTCAGCGCCGCCGACGAGCAAAACGCGGTTGGCTAGCCTGTAATCAGGTTATTATGTAGAGACAAGTATCAGAGATACTCAGATCAGATAGATAGATCAGCCGGCCTAGCATGAGCGGCTTATAACGCGCGATATGATATGGTACGGCATGCCGTCTTGCTTACACCTTAGGGGGGTAAGCAAGACAACTTGCCGTACCATATCATATCGCGCGTTATAAGCCGCTCATGCTAGGCCGGCAGAGTTACTTGTCTCTTAAAGAATGAGAATTTACAGATTTATGTTATTTTTAAGAGGGGAGAGTTGGTATTCTGAGATATATGCTGCGGCTCAATTCAGATACCAGTCTCTCCACAATCTTATCGTGAAGCTATTTTTAAGTCACTTTTGTTAAACTATATTTTTCTGTACATTGAGTGGAGAAGAAACTAAATTAATTTACACTTAATTTTTTGTTTATAGTGAGGGCAAATACAATGTTTTCGTATACCGGAAAAGGCATGTTGGACTCAGTCAGACGCAGGGCCTGTCGTCCTTTGCCGCGCCCAGCCGCCTAACAAGCCTAATAGGCTTCGCGTCAATGCTGGGCGGTTCTAACCCCTGCCTCGCCCCCTAACGAGCTTGAAAGCTTGAGAGGAGTCCGGACAGAAGGAGAGAGCTTCTACTCAATCCTCCGATAAGGTTACCCACTCAAGGTGGGCTGAGCAGATGGGGTGATCGAAAACAGGCACTTCTGCCAACTAAACCCCTCACTACTTGCTCTCGGCCGTCAGTTTTAATCACACCAACTTTTGGGCGTGGTGGTATGCACCCCCCGCGGCCCTCTGATGCCTAAGGAGATGGTTGACAATATATGGATTAAAACTCATAATCAATATGGACTAAATGGGTACCTACAAATTGTTAATTTTATTATACTTAATACTTTTATTATAATTTACTTTTATTATAAATAAATAAATAAATATTTTCATACAATCACACAATCACAAATTAACAATTTCAAAGGCAATGCCGAAATAATTATATACAAAGTGATAAAATGCAGTTTTGTTTCTTATTACTTTAACTTTTTGCATTATTATTATTGAAAATGAAGTAAGTATTAGAGGCCAGGCCTCGTCGCTTGCTGCTTATACTGAGCTGAGCACAGTTTTGGCATCACACAATAACACATGGAAGTATTTTTTTGTTTATTGTTGTTTTTGTTCTACTTAATTGGTTTTCTGTGTGTATGTTTTGTTGTGTGTTGCTAAAATAAATAATTTTCTTTCTTTCTTTCAAAAAAAGTTGAGAAATTTTGTTTCTTTTTAAAAACACAAGAACGTTTCCTTCATTTAATAAGCTAACTAAAGGATCTAAGGCAGTTTCCCTTTCCCTACAGGACCCATAATTTTGTATAATAAGCTTTCAAAGTATACCGGGTGGCCGATTCAAATTTTAGTGCGACGTGAAAAATTAATATTCGTTCAGAATGGCTTACCTCGCGATGGCGGAGGTGTTGTCGACCATCTTCTGCGAGTCGCCGTTGCGGATCGCGTCCTCGCACAGGTACGTGTGCTTCTGCATTAGTTCACCTGCCAGTGGCAACACAAATTTTAACTATAATAATTATACCTACAAGGTGTAAAAAAAATTGTTTGCCGGTAAAGTCGGTTTACGGACAATAAGTTTACGTGATAAAAATATGTCACAAACCGAACGCTTAGGCCGATCGTGCCTCTCTGTCGCTTGTTCCGCCCTCTCGTTTGCACGCGGAACGTGACACTTTTTCGTGCGTGCAGCCGGCGTTCATCTATACTAATATTATAAAGAGGAAAGATTTGGTTGTTTGTTTGTTTGCATCGAATAGGCTCCGAAACTACTGGACCGATTTAGAAAATTCTTTCACCATTAGAAAGTTATATTCTTCCCGAGTGACATAGGCTATATTTTATCCCGATATTCCCACAGGAACGGGTACCACGCGGGTGACACCGCGAGGATCCGCTAGTATGAAATAAAACAGGGAGAAAAAGGTTGCCCTTGACGAGTTTCTTGTCGGTTCTTCTCGCAAGGTCTCCCGCCGTAGGATTTGCGAACCGATGGCGTAGCTTCTTTGACGTTCATTAGCGTTGTTACCTAAACCTAAATTGCATAGAAAAGATTGAATTTTGTATGTTTTTAGGTGTTTTTTTATTCTCTCCAAAATACAAACAAAAATACATATCCTAAATCACTCATCAAACTTTAAAGTTTGATGGCGAGATCTTATCCTACCCTCCCCCACAGTTCTTGAACAAGTAATTTGTGGAACTATAGTTACCGGCAGTCCTCACGAAGTCCAAAGGATCCACAGCCTGGTCGCACAGATCTCGCACGCGCAATACCGCTTCAGCGTACTGGTTCTTCAAGTTGTTGAAATGTTCTTCGGACACCTAAGTGAAGAGAAATAAGGTCTAGAAGCGTAATACACTTATTATGATATAGCCCATTTAGGCAGGGGTCTCTCACTCGATGTACTTGCGCGCGTTACTAGCCTACTCTCACCCTCACCGCCGGCGGTGAGAATTCAGTGGGCTGCCAACAACCGTCAGACGCGCGCACGCACTGTATTCGTGTTACGCTCGGTCAATTAGTTTTCATTGTCATTTTGTCAAAATAAGTGATCTGTGCTTGTTAAACGTTCGTTTTATTTAAGAAAAATGACTTCTGGTGGTAGAAGTTTATGTGCTATTGATGGGTGTACGTCGAATAATAAGAGAAATAAAACCATTTCTTTTTTTAGATAAAATAATGTAAATATTACCTGGTAAGTTAGTAATTTATTTACAAAATATATAAACACACAAATTACTTAGTAAGTACTTAGGTAGATACGTTAATTGGTTAAATTCGTTAGTCCGATTGCCGCTCGCTCTGACGTCACGTGGTCTCGCGCAGCTGCGAAGCAATAGTGACTTTATACTCAAAGCTGTAGTGTAGGTGCATTTTTGTACGCGGCAGAAAAAGTAGTCTATTAACGCGGTAGGTATCGAGCATTTTCTATGGAGTAATTTATCTGTTACGTAGTAACTATTTAGTAATCTGTGATTTAGGGCCTGTTTCACAATGTCTAAGTAAGTTCTCATTAGCTGTTACGTGACAGATAGTCCATCCAAAACTGTCAATGGGGAGGAAAACTAACGACAGAGGGCGTAGGTGATATTGGAGTGGAGGGCTGTTTTGTTGATTGGTTGTTATTGTGACTTTATGTCAACCAATCTTATCAGCTGTCAAAATCGATGAAATTTTTAACCAATCATCGACAAAAGAGTACATTACTACCCCACAGATTAGGTAGCAAATAAATACTGTCTTATTTTTTTGTGTAGGTACCTATTTTCTAGTTTGTAATATGTGTCCTATTTTTTTTTTTAAGTTGTCGTGTGGTAAAAAGAAATTAATTATTTTTCTTTCTTTTCTTTCTTTCTTTCTTTCTAAGTTGGACTCCAATCTCACAAGCGCCATCTACAAATAACTTTGCCTGTTTCTCCCCATTAAACTGGAAAGTATCTCCTAATCGGACATTGTGAAACAAGCACTAAGTAAAACAAGAGAATAAACCGCGTTTTTACTTATTTAAGAGCGAAAGTGGTTCGTCTCGCTAAGTCATAGACGAAATAAATATTGTCATGGACCATTGCAACACACGCGACCCGATCGTGGGGAAGAGCGGCAACAGTGTACGACGTATTATCGGCGAGCTGGCAACGTTCCAATAGCATGCTTGGTTTGTGCTGCAAGGGTATGCTTGCGTGCGGTAAAAAGTCACGAATTTGCTTCAAACGGAACACGTAGGGACATCTATCACAACTTTTGATAGGTACTATCATTTTACAATTTGAAGTATGTGATTGTCCGTCCTATATTTATTTCGTCCATCAGTCCATGGCTAAGAGTAGGTGTATGTTGTGGTAGAAATGGATGTTTCTCACATTCAAGTTTCTTCATATTCTACTGATATTTCAGTGTAGAAATTTTTGACAGTTATAAAAATTAATAATAAAATTGTTAATTGAACATGTCACTTATCAAATTTAAAATAATTGATTAATAAAAAATACAAAAATAATTAATTAAAATAAGAAAATGAAGTATTTAGAAAAAATCGACCCGTCTCACAATCAGCTCCGATGGGACTGTGTGATTGTGAGACGGGTCGATTTTTTCTAAATACTTCATTTTTCAGTAATAAAAATTGCATTGTGAATGCAAAAAACTAATGATTAAAATAACTAGTTAAAATAAATAAATAAATAATGATCACTACTCACCTTGCTATCCGGATAAAGGAGACGGATTTTTCCGGCGGCTATGAGCTGCGGGGACAACTTCTCTACCTGCAATAAATAAAAAAAATGCTGTTTGAAGTGGCCGGTGCATAAAGTGAGCGGTGTATAAAATGGCCGGTGTATAAGTCAGTAAGTACTCTATTGTGTATCGAGAAATGAACGTAAGACCTTAAAGTCTAAACACAAGTTTTAATTTATCCTACTTTTTCAGGTATTTAAACAAAAAAAATGTATAAAATATTTATACAAATATGAAATGGCCGCTGTATAAAGTCAGCTGTTTGAAATAACCGGTGTATATGTAAATAACCGGTGTATATGTAAATACTAACATCCCCTAAAATATTTATGCTAATTAAAATTTAGCCGTGTATAAATATTGGAGATCATCACATACATTGGTTCAATACCAAAATATAGTAGCTTTAGCACTAGTATTATGGAAATTGGAAACAACGACGGGTATTAAATTAACACATACACCCAGACCCGAGGAAATATTTAAAAGTTCGTATTCAATATTAACCCGACCGGGAATCGAACTCAGGACCACCAGAGACAGCGGCACCTTGAAAATCGGTGCGTGCATCACTCGGTCACGGAGATGGTCTGAAGTGAGCGGTGTTTGAAGTGGTTGATGCGTGTATAAATTGGCTGGTATAATATAAAGTGACAGGTGTTTGAAATGGACGTTGTAGAAAGTGAACGGTGTTTGGAATGGCGGTGTATAAAGTGAACGGTGTTTGGAATGGACGGTGTAAACTATAAGGTAGTCTTTTTCTGCCAACAAAATGTAATACAGTTTGAAGGAAATGTATGTATAAAATAATAATGTAGTGTTACATGTGAATACATGATTTTTTTTATAAGAGAGCGGTGTTTGGAATGGACGGTGTATAAAGTGAGCTGTGTTTGGAATGGACGTAGTTTAAAGTGAGCGGTGTTTGGAATGGACGGTGTTTAAAGTGAGCGGTGTTCGGAATGGACGGTGTATGAAGTGACAGGTGTTTGGAATGGACGGTGTATAAAGTGAGAGGTGTTTGGAATGGACGTTGTATAAAATGAGCGTTGTTCGGAATGGACGGTGTATAAAATGAGCGTTGTTCGGAATGGACGGTGTATAAAGTGAGCGGTGTTTGGAATGTTTTTAGTGAGTCGTGTCGGGAGAGATCAGAGCGGGGATGAGGGGTGTTCATATTGCATGAATTGGTCATTTATCGTGTAACTGCGTGGAGCGTTTGCGTGGAGCCGACAGCCGTGAGTGGTGCTCAAGCTCAATCTATGCTTTGGCTCGACAATACCTCTGACAATGACGATAATGATGATGATGATGATTATGTTTTATTTTTTCTTTGTGTGTCGTCTATTTTGAATATAATTTATTTTTATTTTGGTGTTGTTGTTGTTGGCCGTGCTGTGTTAAGGCCCTGCCAGAATAACAGCGCTTCTGGGTCATTCTGACCATCTACCAATGACCCGGTAGACTTTCTGCTGAGGCAGGGCCCTTTAGCTACACACTTTGTACTGTTAAATGTTTGTTTCTTTCTGTGATATGTCATACTGTGTGTGTGTCTAATAAATGTTTTGTCTTTCTTTCTTATTGCCGAACTATATTAATTACCTGGTGAGCATAGTGGCTCAGCTGGTCGGCCAGCCGCTTGCTGTGGTCGCCGGCGGCCACCATGGTGGCGGCGGGGCTGGTCGCTGGACGCTAGCAGAGTGCGGCCCTGCAATGAGCTACATTACCTGGTGAGCATAGTGGCTCAGCTGGTCGGCCAGCCGCTTGCTGTGGTCGCCGGCGGCCACCATGGTGGCGGCGGGGCTGGTCGCTGGACGCTAGCAGAGTGCGGCCCTGCAATGAGCTACATTACCTGGTGAGCATAGTGGCTCAGCTGGTCGGCCAGCCGCTTGCTGTGGTCGCCGGCGGCCACCATGGTGGCGGCGGGGCTGGTCGCTGGACGCTAGCAGAGTGCGGCCCTGCAATGAGCTACATTACCTGGTGAGCATAGTGGCTCAGCTGGTCGGCCAGCCGCTTGCTGTGGTCGCCGGCGGCCACCATGGTGGCGGCGGGGCTGGTCGCTGGACGCTAGCAGAGTGCGGCCCTGCAATGAGCTACATTACCTGGTGAGCATAGTGGCTCAGCTGGTCGGCCAGCCGCTTGCTGTGGTCGCCGGCGGCCACCATGGTGGCGGCGGGGCTGGTCGCTGGACGCTAGCAGAGTGCGGCCCTGCAATGAGCTACATTACCTGGTGAGCATAGTGGCTCAGCTGGTCGGCCAGCCGCTTGCTGTGGTCGCCGGCGGCCACCATGGTGGCGGCGGGGCTGGTCGCTGGACGCTAGCAGAGTGCGGCCCTGCAATGAGCTACATTACCTGGTGAGCATAGTGGGTCAGCTGGTCGGCCAGCCGCTTGCTGTGGTCGCCGGCGGCCACCATGGTGGCGGCGGGGCTGGTCGCTGGACGCTAGCAGAGTGCGGCCCTGCAATGAGCTACATTACCTGGTGAGCATAGTGGGTCAGCTGGTCGGCCAGCCGCTTGCTGTGGTCGCCGGCGGCCACCATGGTGGCGGCGGCGGCGGCGCGCTGGCTGAACGCCTGCAACGCTGCGGCCTTGTCGTGGAAGTTCGGCTCCCGGTTGGGGGTGCCTGACAAGTAAGAATATTTGTTAGTTACTATGTGTGCGTATGTATGTATGAGTGTGTGTGTGTGTGTGCGTGTGTCAATAAAGTCACTTGCTTTCTTTGGACGTCACAGGCGGCACCACCTGTGTCAATAAAGTCATTTGCTTTCTTTGGACGTCACAGGCGGCACCACCTGTGTCATTAAAGTCATTTGCTTTCTTTGGACGTCACAGGCAGCACCACCTGTGTCAGTAAAGTCATTTGCTTTCTTTGGACGTCACCACCTGTGTCAATAAAGTCATTTGCTTTATTTGGACGTCACAGGCGGCACCACCTGTGTCGATAAAGTCATTTGCTTTCTTTTAAAGAAGACGTCACAGCGACACCACCGTCCCGTCAGATATTTGTCTGAGCGGAGTCTCGACCTTATAATAGTCAAATTTTAATAATGTTTCTTTTGTTTAATTATTAATATTAATATTATAAACAAGTTCGAAGTTATAATTAACACGAAAATTATATTGATAACTATTCCTTGATAATTCTCCTCATGACAATAAAATGTCGTTTTAAGGATAACCGAACGCAATTTTCTAATTCAGCGCGTAATCAAGCGCTTTAAGGCCGACTTTTGTACTACTAATTTTATAAATGTGAAAGTTTAGATGTTTAGATGTTTGGATGTTTGTATGTTTGGATGTTTGTTACTCAACCACGCCAAAACGGCTGAACGGATTTGGCTGAAATTTTGGACACAGATACTTTGTAGCCTGGAAAGGAACATAACATTTCTATCCCGTTAAAATATCACATTCCCGCGGTATAACGTCTTGAAATCTACGCGGGCGAAGCCGCCGGCGGAAAGCTAGTATGAAAATAAAGTATTTGCCCGTTTTTTCTGCAAACGTTAGTACTTACTTACGTAGTTTACGTAACGTAGTTACTTACTAAGTTTTGTGATAGAAAGTGACCTTACATATTATATTATGTTAAAGTCACTTTTCAATTTGACGACTTTGTATGAAAAATTGCATTGTGAATGCAAAAAAAGTAAATATTTAAATGACACTGAATGAAATATGACGAAGAAAAAATAGTCCTTTGCGAGTTTCCTGCCGGTACTTTTCGTTACAAGGCCTCCCGCCGTAGGATTTGCGAAACGATAGCGTAGCTTCATTGACGTTCACAAGTGCTGTATCAGCCTAAAATGAATAAATTATTTTGATTTTGTATTTAATGGCTAACAAAATGATCCCGTTAGGCCGTTTGTCCACGACGTTCGTCTCGCCGGATCCGTCTAAACGGACCGAAGAAGCGGTTCATATATTTGTGTTGAACGTCCTGTTCACTCGAGCCCCAAAGTCAGAGTTCCGTCATCAGTTTATTTGACGGGCTCCGGGAATTTGGCTAGATCGGATGTTCCGCTACATCGGATCTGGATCCGAACTCGGTCCGGAGTGTGAGCGTAGATTCCATATTAACTGTTTCACTCACACGCACAACCTCTCAGTATGCAGTGGCTCGTCCGGCATCGGACGTAGTGGATAAACGTTTTCCCGTATCCATCCGTTTAAGGCCGTTTGTCCACGGACGATCCGGTCCGATTTTTTCTCGGATCACGGAAGCTGGTGTTTTGACTTAGACGGACGGAAACCGGAACACGTTTGTCCACTGCGTCTGAACCCCGACGAGCCACTTCCAATATTCCAATATTCCTTGACCTTGCCAAGGCATTCGATGCGCTTTCCATACCTTTGTTAATTAATAAGTTACATGCATTAGGCATAAGAGATAATCAACTTTCTTTGTTCCAGAGTTATCTGTCAAATAGAGTTCAAAGTGTTGTCATTGATGGTGTTGCTAGCGACTATCTTCCTGTCTCCTACGGAGTCCCTCAGGGCAGTGTCCTTGGCCCTACTCTGTTCCTCAGCTACATTAACGAACTTTGTGACCTTGACATACCTAACGGCCGACTCATTTCCTTTGCTGATGACACTGCCTTAGTCTTCTCTGCTGACACCTGGTCTGATGTCTTTGTCACTGCTCAGAGGGGCTTTGATATGGTCACTGAGTGGCTCTCAGCAAATTTCCTTACTCTTAATGTCAAGAAAACCAAGTACATGACATTTAGTTTACGTGACCTCCCGGAAACTCACCCTGAGTTCTTTAACATTCTGGCCCATTCCCCACATAACACACCTTCCTGTTCTTGTCCAAAATTATCAAAAACAAATAGTATAAAATATTTAGGTATCCAAATTGATGATAAATTACGCTTTCTTGATAAAATATCTTGCTAATAAAATTAGAAAACTAATGTTTGTTTTTAAAAATCTAAGAAAGGTTGCTGAGCCTGCCATTCTGAAGATGGTCTACCTTGCAATGTGCCAATCGGTGGTCACATATTGCATCACCTCGTGGGGTGGGGCAGCAAAAACTCACTTGTACAAATTAGAGTTAGCACAAAGAGCGGTCCTTAAAGTGGCAGCATCAAAACCCTTTTACTTCCCTACTAAAACCTTATATGAATATTGTGATGTCCTTACTGTCCGTCAACTATTTATTATTAATTCAATAATGCTTCAGCATAGCAAAACACATTTTTCTGTGAACCAAAACCGTAAACGTAACAAACTAGTGATCAAATCTGCAGCCTTTAAAACTAGCTTCAGCCATAGGTTTTTCTGTTACCTTGGTCCACACCTTTATAACTTAATAAATAAGAATATCAATATTTTTTCGCTAAACAGACACTCTTGTAAACGTATATTGGTCGAGTGGCTTAAAGGAAAAACATACGTTGATACTGAGGCACTTCTCGCACCAGTTGCATAGACAACTGGTTTGTAGCAGAACGATGCTAATACTTTTAATTATTGTTTATTTTATTTTTATTCTTTTGGTTTCCAAACTATATATTCACAAAACTATATCCACTTCGATAAACTACAAACATACGTATATAACTATATCTTACATTACATATTATATATTATCTAACTAATCATAATTTGATAGACAAATTCACCTTTGTACATGCAGTCTAAATCTTAATTTACACGTCTCGAACACTCATTTTTCTAATGGTTAAGTTTAACGTTAAGAAAGATCCTATTGTTTATTTTCTTTTTTTACACCAATTATTGTTCTAACTCATTGCTCAACTTAATTTGCCATTGTAATTTATATGAAGATCCGAGAAACTAACTGGGGTTCTGGTGGTCCTGGAACACAGGCTATGCTTTTTTCAGGCACCAATCTCCACTTAATACTTATCTACTTAGTACATTACTACTTCATTGTTATACTTTGTACCATTATGTATTATTGTGTGGAGAAGAAATAAAGAATTTATTTATTTATTTACTTCATACTGAGAGGTTGTGCGTGTGAGTGAAACAGTTAATATGGAATCTACGCTCACACATCCGATCTAGCCAAATTCCCGGAGCCCGTCAAAAAAACGGATGACGGAACTCGGAGGCCGGGGCTCGAGTGGACAGACGGTCAATACAAATTTATATGAACCGCTTCTTCGGTCTGTCTAGACGGATCCGGCGAGACGGACGTCGTGGACAAACGGCTTAAGACAAAACACCAGCATCCGTCGTCCGAGGAAAAATCGGCCCGGATCGTCCTTGGACAATCGGCCTTACATTCTGTATAGTAACACTCACCCATTGGCGCGTTGACGGCGTCGGTGAAGTGCCGCAACGGTGCAGCGACATCTATGAAGTCTTCGACCACCCGGTTGACCACGGCGCGGTCCAACATTCGACGGAGCTCGTGTAGCTTGTCTGTCAGCTCCCTGGACAAACATGACATTTTTACAAGCTTTTGTTACAAGCTTTTTATTAACTTGCCATGTTAATTAGTTAGTTAGTATGTTAATGGGGAGTGTCCGATGGAGCATCGTCTAGAATATTAAAGTACAGTCAGAAAAAAGCTTGTCATACAAAAAATTTTTTTACTAAAAACTTATTTAACTTCCCATGTTAGTTACATAGTATGTTAGTGGGGGAAAAATCTTGCAAGCTAAATTGGACCCACTTCCCAGTGTCCGATTGAGCTGAAACTTTGCATACAGGTTTGTTTTGGATGACAATACAATATTAAAGTACAGACAACGAAAAAGCTTGTCATAAAAATGATTTTTTTACTAAAAACTATGTTGATAATAATGAACAATAATTTCTAATGTAATGCATTCATTCTCCTTATCTATCTACAACGTAGGTCTGTGCCCCAGCAGTGGGGACTCATAATGGCTGATGGTGCTAGAAATGCTACAATGCAATTCTGTAATTAAAGAAAATAATAAGTATTTATAACTTTTTAAGAGTTTTCTACGCTTCCCCTGCCATTTACTACTTCTGAAGTCCGTGTTATAGAACAACACTCAAGTGGAGATCTCTTCTCAGGCATAGTTAGAAAGGGATGCAAATACATGCAACGAATACATTCATCCACAGCCATCTCTATCGTCTTCTACAAGCCATGTGCATAAAGTTGGCAACGTAGTTTTAAGTGAACCGATTTGACACCGTTTGACAGGTAAACAGCGAGTAAACCTCGAGTACTGAATCCTATGGAGATGGCATATCTTCTATACATCTATACAAATAAATAAAATTGGAGTGTCTGTTTGTAACATTAAATAACCGCTTTGTACTACGTGCATATGATTAAATATACGGTACATATACCAAAATGACATGTTTTTCAATTTTTGTCTGTCTGTCTGTTTGTTCCGACTAATCTCAGAAACGGCTGGACCGATTAATACGACAATTAGAAGAAGTTTAAAATTGAATTCCAAGATTTTCTTACATTGTGACTTAGTTACACCTCACTTTTTCGTAGGTATGCCACCTCCATAGGATTTAGTACTCACGAGGAGTAAACCGGTTCACAGCAATGTTGCCGTTCCGTATCGTAGCATAGCTTGTAGAAGACGATAGAGACGGCTGTGATTCATCCCTTTCTAACTATACTTAAGAGATCTCCACTTGAGTGTTGTTCTATTATAAGGGCCTTAAGAGTTCTATGGTTTTGACTTTGAGTGTGCCTTACCTAGTGATAGCCCTGGCTTCTTCCGAGTCGCCGCGGCCGCTGAGGCACAGGTCCGCGAGCTGGTCTGATAATCTCTGGACTTCGGAGCAAAGTTGGAGCACTTCGGCCTTTTCACGACCTTGTAAGCCGTCTGCTATCTGAGAAAATAAGCCATACTAATATTATAAACTAGCGGCCGCGTGTTTCCCGTTCCCGTGGGAATATCGGGATAAAAAGTATCGTATATATCGTTTTTATTTTAAATCTCTAACTTCTATAGTTTAGAAGAAAAAAATTAAAAGTGTTCTACTTAGTTTTGCAGGCCAGTGTATAACTATAAATTAAGAATATGTCAACATACCCTCTGTCCCTGCGACACGATGCTGTTGATGGCCTTCTGGCCTTCAATCCTGGTGGCCGGATCCGCTGCCGGGTGTAAAAGCCATTTGTGGGCAGTTTCTAGCCTGTCAGTCATAAAGAACGAACCGTTAATTACGAATATTTTGAAAACATTAATAACTAGCGGATTCTCGCGGTTTTACCCGCGTGGTAACCATTCCCGTGGGAATATCGGGGTAAAATATAGCCTGTCACTCTGGAATTATGTAGCTTTCTACTGGTAAAGGAATTTTTGAAAACAAACACTAAAGTTTTAACTGAACAGTTTTAACTGACATTGAAAACTGAACGTGTTATATGCACTACACACGATCACTTATAACTGTCAGTTTTCACTGACAGGGATAACTGAACGTGTGTACGATGAAAACTGTCAGTTTTTCATAGTTACACGTTCAGTTTTTACTGTCAGTTAAGCATAGTTTACATTAGTCGAGCAGCTCGGCCTAGTGATCTGGGCCCAGTAACTGAGGTACTACTCGACTCGCCTTCCACCGTTTACATTGGTAAAGTAAATGGGCCCAGAACATCTGGTAAAAGTATTGGGCCCAGTTTTCTTTCGGAGCGAGTCAACGGTTTACACAGGGCGAGTAGGCAGACGAGTCGAGTTACAAGTGGTGGGGGAACAACTCGGCCGAGCAACTATGCTCCACGCGAGACCACTCGACTCGCTCAGGACTCGCCCCAGTTTACTCGCCCTTTCGTTTACATTGGTCGAGTTATGCCTTGATCACACGTACCGAGCAAACCGGCAAGACAGTAAAATGTTTCTCGGCCGAGACAGTGTAGTAAGCGAGTAGCTGTTCACACACGTTTTGAAATAAGCACAGTCAGTTCAGTTCTATTGAGACTACAATTCGGATATGATGGATCGTAAAAAGATAATTAGAAAATATACAAAGTTACTTATTCCACTATTAGTAGAAGAATTAAATGAACTGCTGGAAAAGGAGCAACGCCGCATTTGGACAAGGCCATGGATGTTGAGAAGATCTAGTTTTGGCGCCACAAACACTGTTTTTAATGAATTAGAGGTAGAAGATCCTGATGAATTCAGAATGCTTTTAAGAATGGATGTACAACATTTTGACACATTGTTAGAAAATATTACTCCATTGATACAAAGGCAAGATACAGTCATGAGAGAAGCTATAACTGCAAAGACTAAACTACAAATAGCGTTATGCTATTTGGTAACTGGCGCAAGCTACCGTTATTTGCAGGCTTTTTACAGAGTATCTCGGGCTGCAATATCATCACTCATACCGGAAGTCATGGATGCAATATTTACTTATTTGGAAAATTATTTAAAGGTACGTACTTTTTTCTTACATACTAAAAATTAAACTTGAGTGAATTTATTACTTTTTTATTAATTTCAAACAAAGGGTACAAAAAAGACAAAAATAAAAATCAAACTTGTTGTCTTCCATCTGTTTCCATAGCTGCAAACATCGCAGCTGCTACGATGTCATTAGTGCTTATAGAATCTGGCGTAGCGTTGACATTAGGCACTGGAGTAGATGTTGCAGCAAAGATTGTTTGCGATGTAGAGGGAGCTGGTGTTGGTGGTTGTGGCGGAGAATCCACATAAGTTTCATGAAACTGATAATAGTCATTAGTCGTGTCTGAATATACAGAAGACGGTGTTTGGTAGCTGTGATTAGAAAAAGACGAAGTAGTTCTTTGTCTAAGTTCTTTTATCCCAAATTCTGTCAGAATATTCTGGATCGGATCAGAATAGCCTGCTTTTTATCGCTCGCTACTCGAATCGGCCGCCTAGTCGACCAATGTAAACTAGGCTTTAAACTGTTCAGTGAAAACTAACAGTTAAAAGTGATCGTGTGTGGCGCCTATTACACAGTACAATACTTTTAAAGCGATGATTCCCGACCGAAATTTGCACGCTAACGCTTGCTCGGCCGCGCGCGATACACTTCACGCGGACGCAGCGGCAGCCGGCAGTGAACTGTGAACTCGCGAGCGCCCCGCGAATCGAAAATCACTTAAAATTCAATAAAAAATTGAACAAAAAAAATTCTTATGACGGCCGGAATAGTTTTCACAAGTGCGTCAAGCCTGTTACCACAGAGGTCTCTTTAGCCAAAGTTAAACTGTGGGAAAATCTGCTACCCTTCCACACCCATTTGTACCCATCCAGGAAATGCTCCCTCCTGGCCTGAACTTCCCAGATCAGTATGGAGATCTCTAAATAGACTCCGTACCCAAGTTGGTCGAAGTAAAGATAATCTGTCCAGGTGGGGCTTCAACAGTAACACGGATCTCGCGTGCAGGTGTGGTTACGCTCCACAGACCATGGCCCACCTCACTGATTGCTCTGCATGCCCGGATACCTGCACGCGAGAGGACCTCATGTTGGCTACAGATAGCGCCGTGAGAGTGGCACAGTTTTGGGCCAATAACATATAATTTGGTACTTGTCATTGACACGTTGAAGAAGAAGACGGCCGGAATCCCTCGGCTATTCAAAGACAATTATTTTTGTATAAGTATTTTTCATTAACTAAAACCAAGTACTTATCCTGCAAGTAATAGGATATTTGGATTACGATTAGACGAATGTTTGGAATTTTATTTGACACAATAAAACATCACCAATCGAAAAAAACGGCCGGTAGCACTAGATAAATAACTGTAAAATACCCTAAAAAAAAACACTGCAAGAACTAAAGATACGGTTAGTTCTTTTTGCAAATAATTTTAATAAACGGAGATCGTCCCCCTTCGTGTAGTTTTCTTGCCAGTTCTTTCTCCGAAGGGCTCCAACTTTTGTGAACTGGTGGTTGAGTCAGTAACTTTTTGCTTTGCTATATATAATTATTATCCAAATTACTTAAACAAATCAAAATATTAAATTAATAAATCATTTTGTTATAATTAAATATAATTTTAAAATAATCAATACCTAACCGTATCCTGTTTCCGAACGAAAAACAAAGACAATTAGAGTGGGTATATTCTTTTATTGAAATCAAAAAATAGTGGGAAGTTTTCCGTGACCACGGCCCCTGGAAAGGTGCCGAAACGTCGGATAAACCAAAAAATCTCAAAAAAACAACTAAAATTTAACTAAGTTGTTGAATAAATTGCGTGAAAAAATCCGTGAAAGTGTTTTATTTATATGTAAAATACCCTACTTTGTTCCCGCCTTAATTTGTCCACTCACCTGGCTTGCATAGTCTTCCCGCCCTGCTTCTCTGCGGCGCGCACGCCCTCGTTGACGTACGCGTCCACCTCGTTCAGCTGCTTGCGGAGCTCCGACGACAGGTTCAGGGCCTGGTTGGACAATAGTAGATTGTACAACAAGTACATAAAACGTACCATTTTACCCGAGACGTATTATCCTTACTTCCTTACTTTATATTATAAATGCGTCTCTGTCTGTCTGTGTGTTACACAATCACACCTAAACTACTGAAACGATTTAAATGAATTTTGGTACAGAGATAGTCTAGAGCCTGAGAAAGGACATAGGCTACTTTTTATTGCTGAAAAATATCACCTTCCCGCGGGATAACGTAGTGTAGTACACGCGGGCGAAGCCGCGGGCGGAAGGCTAGTATCAATATATATGGATAGTCAAGTCGAGGGTAAAATGGGTTTTATGTACGAGTTATACACTCTGCTTTTCACTACGATTATAAGGAAAATAAATAGCAATATTGCAAAAAAGAAAAAAATAAAGACTTCGCCATATTGGCGGGAAGACTTTCTTTTCTTTTTTTTATACGTGGCAGTGGCAGCACAGTGACTTTAGCATAAATAGTAGTCCATAATGCTCTTGAAAACTTATTTCTTAGAAAACTCATTAATTTTGCCAAGTTTCATTAGTTTAGTAATTTAACATGGATTATGTACAAAATTGAAGAAACAGAATGAAACAACAAGTTTATTTAACGAAGTTTAATTGCGTGTGTGTGTGACTGTTTACCTGACGACCTTTGTCTTAGAGTCCGATACTTAGACGAAGATTTAACTTTATGCACTAGAGCATAAAAAACGATTTTATGCAGCCTATACCACAAAATAAAGAGTTTACAGAAGGACCGCTCCCACTGTTTTTGAAAATCTATACCCATCCTTGTCTGACTCACTAGGGTTGCTTCTGTATTGATTCTGAATTTAAAAAGGAGTAGGTAGTATAAGTTAATAATCATACATACATCAATTCGTTTATACATACATCTTAAACATGTTTACATGCCTTAGAGGCTGCTTAGATGGTAAACCAGAGCATCTAATATCCATTTAAAGTCCCGACGCCACACACGACGAAGACAAGATCCTATATTATGTTGTAATGTATTCCATTCCTATATGTTATAATGTACTCTATGAACAAGATATAAATATGGTGTAATAGTTATCCCACTAAAAACATAAACGTGAAAAAATCACTAAGTTCGACGAAAACATTGTAAAAAGGGTGCCAAGTTCAGCGAAAAATAGTTGAAATCTAAATGGGTTACAAGTTCCATAATTTTTTTCATTCATGAACTTCAAATAATTAATATTTTCTTAAATGTTGAATTTATAACTTGTCATCTTCAAAAATTGAAAAACCTTTATAACGCAGGAACTATATCAAGCAATAGTGGTAACTATTTTCAAAACAAGTGTATTTAAATACCTATGTTGTGTGTTTTTATCGTATATATAGGTAAATAAAAAAATATAGTTTAATAGTCAAAGTCAAATTTGTTTATTCAATTTAGATTGTTTTTTACAATACTTGTGAACGTCATAGCTTTCTTTTTCTGGGAGAATTTGCAGAAAGGTGAGCTGCTGTTTATGAATTTGAGTCACATTTAACTTTTTCATATTGAGTACAAGATTCCTTAGTCTCCACAGTTGCTTGCGATTCTTTATTTTCATTTTTTTTACAGGTAGCAAAAGTTTTGGATTAGTGCCTTTTTTCTAGACAGTTCGGTTCGATGTCTTGATTATAGAATTGGTTTCGAAATGGGCCTCACAAACTCAGAGATATGTTGACCATTTGTTGTGTAGTTCTTCTCGATCAATTCAACTTAACCATAAGGTTCGTCTGAAAAGAAATCATTTGATGTTTAAAATGAACTAGTTATTTTTGCAACGAAAATAGCCTATGGCACTCCTACGATTAAGACGTTAAAATAAATAGGTACACGCATAATCGTGGGTGGACCGTTTTCTCCTGAACTTGGCTGGCACACTGCCGTGCGTCAAAAAAAACTTTACTGCAAGTAAAATGTTATTTGGTGTTTAATAAATGGAGTCTCTAAAATGTAAGTAGGATCTCTTAGCACTGCTAAAATAAAAGAAAATGCAACGACAACTTTTGAAAAATTCGTCAACATGACTTGTGGCTGTGTTCGCTGAACCGCCAAGAAGTTTTGAGATACTATAACATCTAAATAAGGACCAGCGTCATCATTGAACGACGCCCACTGCTGGGAATAGGCAATAGGCATCCCCCAAGGATCTCCACAACTATCGGTCCTGCGCTGCCCGCATTAGTAATTAACTAATTAGATTATGTGAGACCCGCTGCGAGTTGTGATTGTGACCGGCGGGCACAATCACAACTCGCAAAGAATATATCTAGGTACCTACTTAACTAAACCATAGTACCCAAATACTGGCGTTTTACCAGCGAACGATAAGATGAATGTGTATGGTTGATCGTCGTTATCAAAGCGGCTAGTTCCAAAAGTACCTAGGTATACTCACCTACCAACAAGAGAAAACAGTTTTACATAACTTACCTTTCAATATCGTTTGGAAATTTAAAGAACGTGTATGCACAGTTTTTAGTCTTATTTACACAACCAAATACACTGCAACTGTAATAATATCGGTTGGTTATTTTGTTAATTAATAGTAAAATAGGTATATAAGTGTCACAGTGACACGTAGCGGCGCGGACGTGAAGTGATCAATTGAATGCTCTTTGGAACTTGCGATCACTGACCTCTTTGCGATACTCGCGACTGAGTACTGTCCCAAACTGCCCCATTTTGCCTGTAAATGTGACGTCTATGTGTGCGTGACGAAAATGGCACCTTGTTCTAAGCGGACTCTCTGCTAGGGCGACCGCCCGCGTAGTTACTTTGTGCCTATACCCAACATAAACACGAACTTTACGAGCATGAGAAGTGAAATAGTAGATTGTACAACAAGTGCATAAAACATACCATTTTACCCGAGACGTATATATCCACCCGAGCCGTAGGCGAGGATGGATAGTCAATTCGAGGGTAAAATGGGTTTTATGTACGAGTTATACACTCTGCTTTTCACTTCGAGTGTGAGGAAATTACAATATAACAAAAAAGAAAAAATAAAGTATTCGCCATATTGGCGGGAAAACTTTCTTTTTCTTTTTTTTATACGTGGAAGTGGCAGCACAGTTACTTAGCATAGATCGTAGTCCACAATGCTCTTGAAATACTTATTTCTTACAAAACTCATTAATTTTGCCTAGTTTTATTTATTTAGTAATTTAACATGGATTATGTACAAAATTTAAGAACCAGAATGAAACAACAAGTTTATTTAACGAAGTTTAATTGCGTGTGTGACTGTTTACCTGACGACCTTTGTCTTAGAGTCTGTGACATAGACGAAGATTTTACTTTATGCACTAGAGCATAAAAAGCGATTTTATGCAGCCTATATCCAACATAAACACGAACTTTTCGAGCAGGAGAAGTGAAAACGTTATTGCCACTGAGATATGGACCTTGGTGCGTCGGGTTAGAGACGAATATTGAAACACGAGCTTATTTAAACTGCCTTAGTTGACGTAAGCGTCCACCTCGTTCAGCTGCTTGCGGAGCTCCGACGACAGGTTCAGTGCCTGGTTGGATTAACGCAAAAAGCTTATGGCAGCCATACACCTTCAAGTAATTTGATCAAACTGGCTTGATCAAACGGCTTAACGAAATTGGCATGAAGGTGTGTGGAGGAAATTTGATCAATTTTAATGAGTAATCAGTTGGCTTTAAGAAATATGCATTTTCGTATTTTTATTGGATCAAACGGCTTGATCAAACTGTTTGAAGATTTGAGAGTTTGTTGACATTTTTAAATAAAGAAGCACAACAAGTCTTCGCCCACTTCAATATTAAACTGACGCCGCTTCCAGCCTGCGTGAAGGTGTGTGGTCGCTTGGGAGATCATGCCAATGTCATCAAGCTGTTTGATCAAGCCAGTTTGATCAAATTACTTGAAGGTGTATGGCTGCCATTAGACTACATACTGAGGTAACTGGAGAGTGCAGTACTAACACTTTTTTGTGGCGACAAATTACACTGTGGCTGTCTTCCGTCTCACCTACACTTTGAAAAAATACGTATGGTCATATGAGACAACTGACAGCCCCTACATACTAAATGTCAAATTTGCTGGGCACACTTTTTTATTCAGGGTGAAAACTCCAGTTACCTCAGTATTAAGTCTAGCTCCATGGATTAACGTCAATGTTTTCACTGATGGGGCCTCCAGACTCACGCGAGAAGTCTCGCCTTGACTTGACCCGAGAAAACGAGAAGATGCGGCCTGATACCGAGCGCGAGCGAGAGCGGAGAACATGCGAGCCCGAGAACGAGAAGGCGAGAAACTAATCACATTCACGCTTCTCGGGTGTTCTCGGCGTGAGTCTGGAGGCCGCATGAGATATGGACCTTGGAGCGTCGGGTTAAAGACGATTATTGAAACACGAGCTTATTAAAGCGGCTACATTTTTCTGTGTAACGTACTAAATTAACGGAGCATGGAAATCATAGTTGATGTTGAATCTTAAGCGCCACATAGATGATCAGTTCGCGTGCCGGCAACGGCCTGTCAGTTGGCCGCAATCGGCCACACACTCACAGTTGCGTAAAAGGTGTAGAACTGACGGCTAATGCGCAGGTATAGTGTGTGGTCGCGGCCAATGTTGACAGTTATCGGCCGGACAACTAACGATTAGTACTAAAACTGATGGCTATCAACTGCTAGTGTGTGGCCTCAAAGCCGGCTTTCGACTATTGCCGATAGCTTCGATCATATAAACCCTAGATACAGAATTCCATACTAACTGCGCTTGAAAAAGTGATCCCAACACCGCTGTCATTAGTAGTTATACTTATAGATATTTAAATTCCGAATACTGCCGTCACCACATTTGATATTCGACCCTAAGCAACAGTAATTGGATTTAAATTCGGTCGACATGGTAGTATTTACGATCTTATTACATGGAAAGCTCAGATGGTCGGCCGACGCTAGAACAGTGAATCGTATTTCGTCATGTCTGCATCTCTGTCTTACTAACGCAAATAGAAGAAACGGTTGCGCGGCAAGGAATATTGCAATATTTTAGTATAAATAATGAAATTATGATAGTTTCAGTACATGTTTGACTTAAAATTAATTATGCAATTATACTTACGTTCAATACTGACTGAAAATATGCTATTACATCTCTTTTTTTCCTTTTTTCGAATTGTTTTTGCGCATATTCTCAGCACATTTAGGCGTATTATTTTAATAATTTGATTCGTCACTACGCGGAAGTCCCTAACCATTGTTAAAAACGAAATATATGTAGCTTACTTAGCGCAAAAAAAACACAATATGCAAGATGCACCGCCCAGCCGCCCGCAAAAAATTGCACATGCACACCACGAAAACACCAGTGCACAATACCTGCATCTAGCAAGACAGCAATACACCTTGCACCGTCACCGATTAGACTACTCTACACGTGTTTCGCCCCAACCCGGGGCATCTGTTAGTACTCTTTTGCAAACGAATTCAAATAACTAATTCATTGACAAATTTGTAGGATAATAACTTCACAACATCAATAAACTACTAACTAGGTATACTTATCTTCATACTAAATACACTTTTTCTAATTCAATTTGTGGATGTGCCATACTAAAAAGTGATCTGCGTGGCAAGAAGAATGAGATACGTTTGAAATTTGCGTGGTTAACACATTTCTTACCTTAGGCTCTCTTCCGTGGCCGTATTGTCTTTCGTCGCACAAATGGTCCGCGTTGATTCCGCCAGATCTGTTCATAAATATGCAGTTGTAAAATTTAGATGTGGTAGTTCAGCAAATTAGGTATAAATCATAGACTTCAACGCCTAAATACTCGAATGTCAAATATATGAAAGAGATGCCATGATATTAAAGATGATTTTAAAGTTGAGTAGCGTTCGAGTGTTCGGGCCTAATTTGTGATTTCTTTATCAATAATCTCTAAAATTATTTTAATTAATTATTCTTTGATAAAACTAAAATATGTTTTCTTTATTAATTACTATTTTTCTTTAATCTATATATATAAAAATCAATCCCTATTTCCCTTGGTCACGACATCACGCGTGAACGGCTGGACCGATTTGGCTAATTTTGGTCTTGAAATGTTCGTGGAAGTCCAAGGAAGGTTCTTACGGTGGGAAAATAGGGGAAGAGGGGGTAAGTGGGGGTAGAGTAGAAGTAGTGTAGGGTAAAGGTAGGGAAGGGTATAGGTAGGGTAGGGTAGGGGTAGGGGTAGGGTAGGGGTAGGGGTAGGGTAGGGGTAGGGTAGGGGTAGGGTAGGGGTAGGGTAGGGGTAGGGTAGGGGTAGGGTAGGGGTAGGGTAGGGGTAGGGTAGGGGTAGGGTAGGGGTAGGGTAGGGGTAGGGTAGGGGTAGGGTAGGGGTAGGGTAGGGGTAGGGTAGGGGTAGGGTAGGGGTAGGGTAGGGGTAGGGTAGGGGTAGGGTAGGGGTAGGGTAGGGGTAGGGGTAGGGTAGGGTAGGGGTAGGGTAGGGGTAGGGTAGGGGTAGGGTAGGGGTAGGGTAGGGGTAGGGTAGGGGTAGGGTAGGGGTAGGGTAGGGGTAGGGTAGGGGTAGGGTAGGGGTAGGGGTAGGGTAGGGTAGGGGTAGGGTAGGGGTAGGGTAGGGGTAGGGTAGGGGTAGGGTAGGGGTAGGGTAGGGGTAGGGTAGGGTAGGGGTAGGGTAGGGTAGGGGTAGGGTAGGGTAGGGGTAGAGTAGGGTAGGGGTAGAGTACGGGTAGGGTAGGGTGGAGTAGGGGGTAGGGCCACGGGAACGAAGTCGCGCTGGGTCAGCTAGTTACTTATATATTTGATTGGTGTGTGTGTGAGTTTGTGTGATTGTGTGTAGCTGAGCGTGTAGTAAGTGTTTGTGACTTATTGCACTTATTTATGTATCTTATCATACCTGACTCGCGACCGTACACTGTCGGCGTGAGAAGCCGGCAAGTGATCGGCGGCGCGCTGGGCGGATGTTAGTACGCTTCGGAGAGCGCGTTCGCCGGCGCTGTTTCGTAGGGCTTCTGGATCCTACGATACAAAAGGAATATTTTCATTTATTGAATAATAGTAGTTTATGTGACTGTCGCATAATGAGGGGTATTAAAACACGAGTGGGAGATAGTATTCCACGAGTGTTTTAATACCGAGTTATGTGCAGTCTCATACACTACTTTATGTACACTCATTACATTTATTATATATTTCAAAAATAAAGCAAATCAATATTATAGGAAAATGTGATAGTAAAAAATCCTATATTTACAAAATTGCATTGTGAATGCATAAAAATAATACAAAAAAAATCAATATTAATTATCAAATGTGAATTGGTGCCAAACCCCACTCATAGGAGTCTATACGGTCTATTCCTTCTAAATTCAAAATTCTAATTTTAAAAAAAGTTTCTGATTGTTGCCGGCTAAAGAAGGGTTTGAAAGAGTTGGAAATCAGGGCCGGTAAATCCTACGGTTGCCATGGAGACTGTAAAATTAAGAAATATAAGTGTTTTATAATGAGTGACAGCTGTATCCGGGTGTTTCATAATGGTCATTATGCAACACCCGGATACAGCAGTTTTATTTTTTAAAGTTGACTATGGCATAAAGTGTATCAATATACGTTCAGGCTTGAGTTCATAATTCGAATATTATAACATGAGTGTAGATAAAATTTAGTAAAAAATTCATTTCCATGAAAAGGTTTTTGCTGACTGTACTTAAATATTGTATTGTCATCTAAACTCAAACCTGTATACAAAATTTCAGCTCCATCGGACACTGGGAAGTGGGTCAAATTAAGGTTGCAAGATTTGTCCCCTACTAACAAAAGAGGTGTCTACAAAATTTGCAAAAGGGTAAGTCGTAATATTCGATCAACAATTAAACCGATCAACACGGCCGAGCGATTATACTCCCACTTAAGCCACTTCAGTCATTTATAACGTAAGATCGTAACATAATTTTCTCCGTTTAAAGGTGCCATAGAAAGTTATGTATGATTTAGTTCGTGAGCCTTCATCTAGTACTGTTTTTGATCGAAGGTCGTAATACGAATTTTCACTTTTGTTGAAATATAGGTATTCAATGGTAAACTTAAAATATATAACATTTATCTAATGTGAAAAAATAAATTGAACTGTTTTATAACAAGCGAATTATGAGCTGATTAATTATGACTATTGATGTCTGTTTCTAAAACGAAAATCTTCTATGACGCTACTGACTTTAGTGATGCCACAAAGATAGTCGTTCTCTGCTTGTTTAATAAGAAAGTATGATGCTCTATAATTATATAACTTTGAAAATATTCAAGATAAATCAAAATAAATACCTACCTGTTTAGTGCCGCTAATATTTCGAAAAACATTTTCAATTAATATAAAAATGACAGTATTATACCCTATTAAATACCATAAAAAGATTCGTAAAGTAAAAGTTATCGATTCCTTAATAAACAAATGCTGTCCAGATTTATCTTTCTGATCTCTTATTGATATCAAACACTGCAGTAATGTGAACCTTATTCCGAGCAAATAAAGTCGAAAAAGACGACTTACATTGAGAAACTCGTGCGCAGCGCCCATCTTAGAGTGCAACTGCGATTGCAACGCTTTCAACACCGCTATGTTGTCCTTTTCACCGCCGTCCTCCACGTATGACGTCAGTTGTAAGACCCTGGGAATAAAAATAATAATAAAAATTGCATTGTGATTGTGAATGCAAAAAAGTAAAAATAATTAGTTTGAACATACGCGACCAAAATGTAGTTATGTGGATCTAAGGTACGTTTTATGATTCGGTGCAAAAAAAGAAAACAGTATTACCACATAAAACTCTATATTCACATTTTGTAGATTTCTTTATTTTGTGAACGACATTGCCGTTAATTCAAAACATTGACTGGATAGATATTTGTTTAACATTATTAATAAAAGTAAAAAAATGGAAATTACTCTTTCGTAAACAACAAAATAATTTTTCGATGGGATGTTAGACGGATATTTTTTTTTACGTACTGGCAACACGCAGGCACAAAATACTTGTGACGTAGGGGTGACAAACCCACTTTAACATGTGTGTGATTATTTAATTATCACAATAAATTTGATTTAAAACAGACATGAAGAAAAAGGTTTACGACACCCTGTTGCCAAACTCAAATGTGAAAGTGGCATTATTTTTTTTTGCAACGAATTATAAAACGTACTTTAAGTAAGTACATCATTGCCATTTTTTTCCAATTTAACTAACAAGGAAAGTAGCTTTAGAACCATCAATTATTTTCCCAACATATTTTCTTCGATGTTGTCTTCTTAACAAAAACTGTTGGTAATGATGAGTAGTTTTACCCTTGAAGTTACTAAGGTAAGTGAAAATCCACGGAATCAACAAGTACTTTTTTCGTTGAACGGTTTTACAACGGTTGGCAATCAAGGGCGCGAGTAGGAAGCAATAACTTTCTCCACTCCTTCGCTCTCTCTCGCTCTTTCAACGGTCAACAGTTTTCAACGGTCTCTAACGGTTACTCGGCGCGGAGCGCGGGGGGTGGGGAGCGGACAGCTATAAATACGGTCGCAGCGGGCGTTTTCCAGTCATTCGGTGCTGGATTGCATACGGACAAACATCTCCTGAGGATGCCCCGGGTTGGGGCGAAACACGTGTAGAGTTGTGTGATCGGTGAAGGTGCAAGTTTTGCGATTATTTGCGGAAGAAAGCTACATAATATATTTATTTTTCACAAAGTACATAATTGCTTTATATTCATATTCGTTTATTTGCATCTTGTTGTATACAAAATGAAAATATATAAATAAAAATCTATATTTTCTTTGTGTTGGATAGTCCATTTATCGAGGAAGGCTATAGGCTATATTTTATCCCGATATTCCCACAGGAACGGGTACCACTCGGGTAAAACCGCGAGGAAACGCTCGTCTACGCTATAAATTTACTAAATACTTGAATAATGGAAAATGAAGTAAGTATTTAGAAAAAATCGACCCGTCTCACAACCAGCTCCGATGGGAATCGAACCCACGACCTTTCGCTTTCCGGGCGACTGCTCTAACCACTGAGCTACGGAGTCGTTACACCAACGACTCCGTTAGCTAACGTTAAGCTAACGACTCCGTAGCTCAGTGGTTAGAGCAGTCGCAGTGGGTTCGAGTCCCATCGAAGCTGGTTGTGAGACGGGTCGATTTTTTCTAAATACTTCATTTTCCATTTTTCAATAATAAAAATTGCATTGTGAATGCAAAAAAACTAAAAATTAAAATAACTTAAGTACTAAATACTTACCGAATAATTTCATGGATTTCGTCAGCCATCTTCTGTGCTAAATAGTTTCTGTTTTCACCAGCTTCTTCTATGCCTTTGCCACCTATGAACAAAACAATAATAGAATTTATTTAAATTTTTACTTTTTTTTGCATTCACAATGCAATTTTTATGGTTGAAAAATGGAAAATGAAGTATTTAGAAAAAAATCGACCCGCCCCACAACCAGCTCCGATGGCGAAGGGTCGTGGGTTCGGGTCCTATCGGAGCTGGTTGTGGGGCGGGTCGATTTTTTCTAAATACTTCATTTTCCATTTTTCAATAATAGAATTGGCAATATACAAAATTGTGTTACCGAACCAATTTTTTTGAAAATAAATAGAGAGGGATCGAAAAAGTGAGTGAGAGAGAAGAGAGCGCGATAGTAGCAGAAACACTCAATTTCAACAATAATTAAATTAAAGGAACTACAGCAAGAAGTAGAAGACCTCAATGTGTGTGTAGTTGTTGATGTTATTTTTACGACTCAAGTATAGTAAAACTAGAAAATACTCCCCCCTTTGCATCATTATTAGATCGCAGTAGCTGTGAAGGGATAGAAAGATACCTAGCGATGCTATTGTTACCTTCAGTGAGTATGTGTATGTATATCTTCATTGAGCAGATGAGCACTGGTGCGAGCTGTTTGACGCTGTCGAGGCATCGCGTGAGAGTTTCGGCGTGCGGCGGGTGGGTTAACTCCGCCGCGCGAGCCGCTACCTGGGAAATTATGATAGGGTTAGAATGCGTTCATCGTCATAAGATATTTACTGTCCGCACTGGGGCACTGGCCTTCCTTATGGATGGCTGAAAAGAATGGGCCATGACCCATGAAACATCACGCGTGGTGGGATAATTACTGGGTCTCCTCTTGTATTTATCGTTCTTGCCGGTTCTTCTTGTCACAAAGTCTCCTGCCGTAGGATTTGCGAACCGATGGCGTAGCTCCCTTGACGCTCATAAATGTTGTTAAACCAAGCAAAAGTGAATAAACGAAATTGAATATCGAATTTTATCATTTTTTAAATGAATAAAAAAATTGAAGATTTAATGTTGCTGTATAAAATGTTACCGTAATTAAACGAATAGTTACTTCTGTCACTTAAAGTTTAGTGTATTCGAATAAACATACAAAGCCTTTACCATACGGCTCGAAGGACCAATATATAGTAGACGCAAAATGTATTTTTTATTAATTAGATAACAATTTCTAACTACGAAAAAGAGGAAAATAGCACAATGCACCTTAGCTGTTGGATATAGTACCCTGTTTTTGACATGTTCGAGAATTCTCGAACACTACTCAGCATTGGGAGCGTCTCAATCAAGCAATCTCTTTCATACGTTTGACATTTAAAGCGACATGCCACTTTGACAAGGAGATATGTTTGAGACGCTCCTAAAGTTGAGTTGCTTTCGAGAGTGCATATCGTGTCCTCACCTCCCTGGCAGCCCTGGAGAGCGCGGGCGAGATGTCGCGCAGGAACTGCACCAGGTCCTCCATGGTGTCGATGACCTCGGCCACGCCCAGGTAGTCTAGCACCTACCAAACAATCACCTAGCAATACAGCCCCCTTTTTTTTATAGTGAGGGCAAATACAGTCTTTTCGTATACCGCTAACGGCATGTTGGACTCAGTCAGACAAGGCCTGTCTCTCGCCGCGCCCAGCCCTCCCGCCAAGCCTAATAGGCTTCGCGTCAGGGCTGGGTGGTTCTAACCCCTGCCCCGACCACTGACGAGCTCGAAAGCTCGACAGGAGGCGGGGCAGGAGGAGAGAGCCTCCTCTCAATCTCCCCATAAGGTTACCCACTCCGGGTGGGCTGACCAGATGGGGCGGTCGAGAGCAGGCACCACTACCAGCGATACAGCCCCCCTAGACAAGTGGCTTTCTATTAGGGAATTCACCAGTCGAATAGAAAGAAAATGTATGGGATTGACATTAGCTGTCAGGTGACACTTTAATCGCTAATGTCAATCCTATACATTTTCTTTATATTCGAGTGGCGAATTCGCAATTAGAAAGCCACTTGTCTACAGGGGCTGATCTTGCTTCCATAAAACTACTGAAAGTGAAAGTGGTTCGAAGCAGCGTTAAAGGCAACACTTGCAATAAATAGCGGATAACACTAATTTAATTATAAATCATCGTCATGTTTTGTCAATTCTTGTCTAATTATGTTCTTGTAATATAAAAAAGTCCCTTGTAAATTAGTATTCTCAAAATAGCTGTTCACGAAATAAGTACCGTAGAACCGGTTACTTTGGCCCTAGGGGGTTACTTTGATTGGCTCACATTTAAAAACAGTATAAACATATCTTCCTGTGGTATCTATCAGCTGCAGGCACAGACAACAGACACTTTTTCAATAGACGTTGACACGGCGGCGTCTAATAGTGGAATGAATCGCCATTTTGGGGCGTGGCATCACATAGGCGCAGAAGCGCTAATGCTGAGCAAGCGTGGTTATCCTCGTATATTTGGCTTAGTTGTCTGTGGCTGCAGGCCATTGTCGAAGGATCAAGGGACGATTTTTCAATGCCTGGATAAAAATTATTCTTCTGATATCGTTTAATATCCTCCAAATTGAAAACCAATTGTCATTCATATCTCTCTTGTTTTGAGATTGAGATTCTTGTTTTGAGATTGACATTTATTTTGGTTGGTTCATAATTTAACTGACTGATAACTTTTATCTGAGGATTGAAAAATCAGCTTTAAGAGAAGTATTATTATCCTCAGTTGATTATTATATTGCAGATCAAAAAGATACAAAAAAAAACGATTTTAATCTATTCTAATCTAGTAACCTAGTTTTACGGTATACATAACGGGTGTCTCAAAAGTACGTATAGGATTTATATTTCGCGCTATTTCCGAAATATTCAAGATGGCGGGTTGAAATTTGACATACGTCATCTTGACACATGTAAAATTATTCGTGGAGCGTTTCACAATAAAACAGCGCATAGAAGTTATACAAATATTTAACGAAAATTCACGATCAATTACAAACACTCGTCGAAAGGTCGAAAAATCTCGTAATTTCAAGAAGAGGTGATGTCAAATGGCCACCGAGATCTTGCCATCTGATGCCACTGGATTTCTTTTTTTGAGACTACGTCAAAGATAAAGTCTACAACAACGATCCACAAAAACATAGACAATATAGACAAAATATTCGCCGAGTTATTGGTGAAATAAGTAGAGAAATGCGTGAAATTAGCAGCGAAATGTGTGAAAGTGTCATGAAAAACTTGCACACAGCAAAAATGCCCGTGGCGGCCATTTAGCACATATTCTTTTCAGATAAAATTGTACAAGTCTTCTTTAAAATAAAATAAAACTACGAAGAAATTCCAATCTATTCGCGTTTTATTGAGACAAATCATCCTATACCTACTTTTGGGACACCCGTTACACAGTCTATTCAGTGGAGCAAAAGATTTTACCTAAATAGTCTTGACGTGTCTTTTAATATAAAATGCAATAAGTACTTAATAAATATGAATCACTTATTTATTCTAAGCAACTACATGTTTTCATATTATAAAATGGATGACGTATATAAAAATACTTCTTTCTTTTTTTAAATGCATTTCTTAGATAAAGAGACATATCAAGATTGTATACTAAAAATCTTTTGCTTCGCTGAATGGAGTGTAGATACATACAATATTGTAGATGTACTCTGCATTTTAGTTTAACTTGATATCAACATAAAAAGTCTACAAAATATTTCACCGGGCAACACTCTATACTGGCATTTAAAGACGCTTTACTATGGCAGCCCCAGCCAGTGCATACCAACCTTTTTGCATTCTTTGACGATTTTTCTGACTTCTGACTCGTCGAAGCAGAGAAGCAACGCTGAAGTGCCTTGTAAGATGCCACGGGAACCTTCAATAAGCTTTTTCCTGAGTAAGAACAAATTTTTACAAATATTTTTTTACGCAAAGATCATAGTTATGTATTTACATAAAGGAATCTTCTATTGATTTTTCATATTTTGCTAATTCTAATAATTCTAATTATTGAGTTATTATCAACTAACTAACTTTCCGAACATCGGCAAATTTGCCGGGCTTCAACTTAAAACAGATAAATCGAAGTACGGAATTGCGTGTCTAGTTGCCGAAGTTATTTGGAAGATATCGCGTCGGCGGGCTGTGAAAAGCTCGTGAGTCACAAATTTAGTGAAAAACACTTTTAGTTGATTTTCGTGAGAAAACCTCGTAATACATGTCTACACGGAACGAAACTCAGATTCAATAATTGTAGCGCCATCTATTGAAGTAAATGAGAACCTCGTGAAAAAGTCGCGTTGACCAGTGTGGTTTGAAAAGCTCGGCTACGCGGTTCATCCCGTGGTTTTATTCATAACCTCTTATAAAAAATATATTTAGTATGGAAAAAATGCAGAGCTTGTAAGAATGTATACGTGTTTATCATACGTAGTATACGACAGTACTAAGATATTTTGTTGTCTATGAAAACCTCTCAAGTAACATTAGACACTTTTCTGTAAATTATTTGCGAATATTTGTCTTCAGAATCATTGAATAATGTTTTAAACATGAAAAATCCACTAAATGTTTTACTTGGCTTCATTATAAAATTTTCACTGTACGGTTTTTTTCATCTCCTGTAAAATTTGGAGTAATGCACATGCGAGGTTTTCACAGCCCGCCGACGCGATGTTCCTGTGACATCATGAATCGAGTTTTGCCATTTTGGCCTGAGCCCCAAGGCTCGATTTATCTGTATTAATTTGAAACCCGGCAGACTTGAAGAAGTTCGGAGCCTTACCCGGTACGGCCCCTGGGGCCCGATTCTCAGGCATTCGAACTTTTTCAGTGTGGTAATTCGTATGTCAAACATTTTGTTTGTGGTTTCTATTGGAAAGTTAGAACGTTTTGAACAAACTAAGCTGTCCCACATGTCAACAAATTCATTTTGACAGCTGAGTTCGTATACGAACATCTATTGGTCTGTACCACTCGTTGCGTTCGACTGGTTTTCGATCGAACTTTTTCGATTGTGAAATTCTGACAATACACAAAATGTGTTATCTTCGTAAAATATTTGAATTTCGAGCTATAAATGTGAACTTTTCTCGATTGCCTGAGAATCGGCCCCCTGGATGTATAACCAGGAGTTGTTAGAAGCACATATGCTTCTAACAACTCCAGCCGGCCTAGCATGAGCGGCTTATAACGCGCGATATGATATGGTACGGCAAGTTGTCTTGCTTACCCCACTGTGTAAGCAAGACGGCATGCCGTACCATATCATATCGCGCGTTATAAGCCGCTCATGCTAGGTCGGCTGGTATCGCTATAAATGTGGACTAGCTGCGACTTCGTCCACGTTAGATTAAATGTCTAAATTTTGTGCCGTGTCCGGCTGCGACACCTTTAAGAGCCAACGCGCACTTCTGACTTTTAGTCGACCGATAGTTTAGTCGGAATCGTAAGACGATCGTGATTAAACTGCCGGCCGATAGTTGGGCGATAGTTTAGTTGAATGCAGTGCGCTCTCTCACATAGTCCTTCATGCACATTACCGACCGGCCGATAGTTGTGCAGTGCGATAGTTTGATCGAACAACTATCGGCCGATAGTTTGATCGGTCGATTTTTAATCGTCAGTGCGCGCACTGCCATTTAACTCTATACTGAATCCGAGAAAAATCAAACTATCGCCCGATTAAAAATCACAAGTGCGCGCTGGCTCTAAAACGGTACCTGAACGCTTACCTCGCAGGTCCGGAGTAAGGATCAGCGCGCAACATATCCGAAGCTTGTTGCAGCAGTGTCGCTGCATTTTCCACACGATGCAGCGCGCTTGGCATGTCTTGACGCAGGATGACGTCGTCTGATGACTCGATGGTCTCGTGCCCGACCTGGGAATGACAATATTTAAGGAATTGTTAGCAGATTGCACAAAATTAAATAATATTGCTTTCTTCTGGTTAAATATCCATTAATATGCATGAAACTGTGCTGATTTGTGAAGTAGTATTATCTGGGGGCACGGCAGTGCCCTCGCCAAGTCGAGCGCGAAGCAAACACTGCCGTACCATCCTTTACTGGAACCATTTCGCCGCATTTTCAGGCCCCTATTTGAGAACCTCTGGATAAGACCAGAACGCAGAAATTTTCGTCATCCAGTAAGCTATAATTACATACTTAAAATCCAAAATTTAAAGTCTGTAGGTCATTTAGTTCCGAAGTTAAGCGAAAGCAAAGTTTCGCATTTATGACACTCACTCATGATATCAAAATAGAACTAGTACTTCCCATAAACTCACGAGAGCTGAAATTTGGTACAGAGTTAGGGTTTAACACATAAAGGGAGAACTATAAAAACTAGGATAATTTCTAGTTACACCAACTGCATAAATTACTTTGTAATCGTATATAAATATATAGGATTACAAAGTTGACTTGTGCCCACCAAACTAACCAACATACATGTAGAATGTTCAACGTCCAAAGTCACATAAAAATAAAACGTAACTATATCAATAAAGAAATCGCAGAAAGGAACATTAGAGTTGGCTTGACTTTACTGAGAGATTTCAACGATTTTTGTAAAGAAATAAGCAGCTCCAGCGATAGTTGGTCAGTTTTTTATAGGATGATTTTGGTGAGATACTGTTTGTTTACTTATTAAATAAAAAAAAAATATGTTTCCTCTACTGTGTCGTGTCGGAGATACAATTTACATTTGTGAGTTCACAATATATCAGTCGGTAAGCGAGACAGCAATACTGGAATTACAGGATGTTGCGTATGAGAGACAACATAAGTTTCTCATGATACGCATGCCAGGCTGGCTGGTCGAACAGCATACCATGACACCCCCTTACTCTTGACGGAATCGAGTTTACAAGGATCAAATATCATCTTCAAAAATCTGTTATTTTGGTATTTTGAAACGAAAACAGAATGTTGCTATAGTTTCCATAGTACTGTATTGACATTTTTTCGATCCTACTGTGAACTCGATTCCGTCAAGAGTAAAGAGGCAGGTTGATGCTATTTTCAGTCAGCGCCACTTAACTAGTCTGCGATGGACTCTCCCACTATAAACGTAAGGGTCAGATTGATGGACTCTCCCGCTATAAACGTAAGGTTCAGATTGATGGACTCTCCCGCTATAAACGTAAGGGTCATATTACCTTGACCAGGTTGTTGACGGCAAGCGACACGGCCTGCACGGGCCGCGCCAGGTCGGGCATCGCGTTGCCATCTTCCGCTTCTTCGTGGAGGATCACCAGCCGGGAGACCTGCAACAGGTAAGCGTTAATTAAGCACGAGTATATTCAATATTCATGGTTCTTAAAATGGTTGATGCTGATGATGAATTCAAGGATATAAGCTTAAGATTACTAAATACAATCCATACAGTACAGATTTATTTTATTTATTAAGAAAATCAACAGCGCTATAAAGACTATTATATCTTAGATGTACTTATAATAATACGTAAGGCCAATAACAGATTTCCCTTTTAAATATCCTTTCTTATAATCATAACCTGTTTTTAAAATGTTTTATAATAGGTGCCTGTTTCACAATCCATGATGAGACATTAACTTATTAGTCCATGGAAATCGTACATTTTGCCTTGCGTTAAATGAGGTAGTTCTGATTTTTTTGTATGTTAGTAGTGATGAGATAGTAATGACAAATCCAAGTTTTCCACCTCGAAAGCCCTCCGGATCATTGTTAAATATTTAAAAATCCAATAAATTTTCAGATTTTTTTCAGTTTTTATCAATTTTTACCACCAAGGACCTGTGTTACGGCAAAAGTTACTATGCACGCTTTAAAGTAGACTAAATTTGCAATAAAAGAAGAATAATTTGGTTCTTGTAAGTCAAATAGTTTTTAAGATGGGGCAATTTAAAAGTTTGCAAAAATTCAAAAAAGGAAGTATTACAGTTTTTTCTAGTTTTCGACATTTTGACCCATAGTAGTGGGTTTATGGCAAAAGTTAAATGATTACTTATAAAAGTCCATTAAATTTCCAACAAAATGAGACCAATTAGTAATATCAGCTTACACTTGATAGTTCCTGAGACAGCTGTTCAAAGTTATTGAGGTAAGTAAACAATTATGTAATAGAAGGGTTAGCAAAATAAAGTACGCCATAAAGGAAGGAGGATCTGGGAGGTGGTGGGATCAATTATGTACATTGTATGTATAATTTTGATGGACCAGGCACGTCCTCTGAATCCACAGCACACTTTTTGGGGGCAGCTTGCTGAGGTATAATTTCTTCATCGAACTGCTCAGGAAGGTCAAAATCGTCCTTTGATGGTGGGTTATCAATCAATGGTTCATCAATGTCATCACACATCAGGTCTGGTATGTTCTCGCGTGATTGGCCAATGCAGTAGCTGCAAACAGCCGAACATTTGAGTTCTGCTTTCCTGCAACCACATCTGCTGGTACAACCTTACATCTTTGGTATGCTTTCAAGGTGATTAAGGTTTGCGTGTCATTAACAGGGTAGAACGGGAACGTCTCCCAGATCCTTCTTCCTTTAGGGCTTACTTGCTACTTACTACCTTTTGCAAAGCCTTCTATTACATAATTGTTTACTTACCTACCTCTATAACTTTTAACAGCTGTGTCTTAGGAACTATCAGGTGTAAATCGACATAATTAATCTCATTTTGTTGGAAATTTAATGGACTTCAATAACTAATAAAAAACTTTTGCCATAAACCCACTACTAGGGGGTCAAAGTTGACGAAAAATAAAATAAACTGTAATACTTCCTTTTTTTGTGATTTTGCAAATTTTAAAATGGCCGTAATTTAAAAACTATTTGGCTTACAAAAACCCAATTACTCTTTTTATATTGCAAATTTAGTCTACTTTAAAGAGTGCATAGTAACATTTGCCGTGACTCAGATCCTTGGTGGTCGAAATTTACAAAAACTGAAAAAAATCTGAAAATTTATTGGATTTTTAAATATTTAACACTGATCCGGAGGGCTTTCGAGGTGGAAAACTTGGATTTGTCATTACCATCTCATCACTACTAACATATAAAAAAATCAGAACTACCTCATTTAATGCAAGGCAACACCACTTATTTGGTACGATTTCCATGTACTATATGGTTTAATCTATAAATGGAACAGTTTTTTTTTTAATTATATTGCTTTCAGCCGTACGTTTATATTATATTACTTAATTTAATTTAAACTTAAACGGATTTGTGAGACGGACCCTTAGTTTGCCCAAGTACTAATTAAGAAGTTATAGGTAAGTATGTTAGTTTAGGTAATCAGATAATCGCGTTTCTTCAATAACCCCCCAGCAGTGGGGTTATACGAAAAAAACTAATGATGATGGTAGTATTGGTAGTAGGTAAGTACTAATACGCATAATCAAGTTCTGTGATTATGTATTTGACATCACATCATATAGGTATTGTTCTGTGATTATGTATTGAGTGTCATATACCCACTCTGACTAAATACCAATAAACTGTAATGTATCAGGATTGCAGGTAGTTAGCATAGAAGCGTTCCCGTGGGAAAATCTGGATTAAATTATAGCGAATGTAACACAGGAATAATACAGCTTTCTACTGGTGAAAGATATTAATTCAACAGATGACTTCATCAATCATCCAAACAATTTTTTTAAAATATTTTATAGGCTTGCTCTTGGCTTAACACTGAACCTTAAGGGTTGAGAAGCCTAAGATGGAGCGAGTTTACCCAGAAGCAGCCTATTCACTATAGCTTTAAAAATTGTCCTGTCTTCGTCTCAAGATTTAATCACGTGTAGTAGTCTCCGCTACGCTTCAATCCACTCGCACATAGTTCAGCATAAGAGAGAAAAAGACAACAATATTCTCTCATAGCACTCATTCTGATAGCTGTTAGGAAGTGTCATTCGTTTTCGTGCGCGCACGAACATCGCACGTAGTTTTTTCGTTTCACAAAAAAATCGTGTTTCTTATCAGTTTGAGTGTTTGTGTTGGGTGAAAATGCCGAAAAGAAAACATGAACAAAACAAAGAAGATAAGTGGAGAAGAAAATTAAGGAAATATGAAAATAAACTTAGCTTAAATGCAAGACATGTTTGTTCGAGTGATGAAGGTAGTTACTATTTTATTTTAATATTTTATTTTTATAATTTGTCTGCATATTCCCGTAGACACCGACCTATAGTTTTATAGGTTACCTACATTCTATTATTTTTCACTCCGACATAACACGCGATGTTATGCAGTAGAATTTTTTATTTTTTTTTTGCTCCGAGTCAATACGAGATATTGACCTGCAGCTATTTTGTCCCGAGTTAATACGAGATATTAACCAGTGATTTTTTGTCATGCAGACGATGGATGGGCTGTGCGGAGCCAGATTACACTCCCTCGACATACGTCGATCGAGTCCGGTTGCGACCAATTGCGACAGGGTACTAGTCCTATGATGATTCCACTACCTGCAGCGGTGAATCGATCGCTGAGATCTGATCACGAATCAGACCCAATAGTGCCTGACCCGGTAGTGTCTACTGACCCTCCCGTACCGATTACTTCTGTCGCTGTAGAACCGCCGATAATCCAATCAAGTGTGGAGCCTGCACATGATGGGCCATCGGCGGATCCTGTGGATCCTGAACTGCTTTCCGCCCTGACATAGTTGAGGCCTTAGCTGAGCGTTGGTTGCCTGTTCTGAGACAAGGCCTAAAAAAAGAGACCAAGCAGGATTTATTAAAAAAGCATTTGTTGCCAAAAAATTGTGCGTTACTCAAACCTCCAATTTTGAATGCCGAGATTAGTGCAATGCTTACCGAATCCGGTAAGAATCGGGACTCCAGACTGGAGAAAAAACAGGCACAAATTGGTTGTGCCTTAGCAATACTAGGCAGAGCAATGTCAGACATGCTTAGTAAGTCGGCCGATTTGTCCAAAATACTCGGTCAACTCTCTGATGTGACAAAGCTATTAACAGACTCTCATTACTTAGAAACCGAAACCAGGCGCTCTCTAATAATACCTACCCTCGATAAGACATTTATTGAAGCTTTTAAGGATCGTAGAAGAGACAGCCACTTATTTGGGGACAAACTTGGTGACTTTATCAAGTCTTCCAGAGGTATCCAAAAAGTAGGCAAGATGATGCAACCAGCCTCGACATCCTCTAGCAAAAATTTAAACTCGAGGGGCCCGCCGCCGTCGCGCAATTACCCGCAACAACGTTACCCGCGGAATCCAGCGAGAGGTGCGGCGGGCGGGCAACGACGCCGCCGGACGAACTTCCAGTTCCCGCCGCCGTCGCCGACGCCGGGCGGCCGCCCCAGGCGCGCGTCCCCGCAGCCGTCGCCAGCGGCGCGCCAGAGGGCTGCAGCGGCTTCCAACAAGCCCAAGCAGTAACACCGCCACTGCAGGTACACGCTGGGCGTCTTAAATATTTTTATAAAGCGTGGGTAGCTTTGACAGATGATGATTTTGTGTTAAGCACTGTCTCAGGTTATAAAATTCCGTTCTCTAGTGAGCCTTATCAGCCTCCTAATGCTCGTCCTTCTTCGCAGTTAAGCAAGGAAGATTTATTATTCATTAAAAAAGAAGTTACGAGATTATTAGAGTCTAAAGCTATACGTAAGTGCATACCATGCAAAAATCAATTTGTTTCAAGTATTTTCTTGGTTCCCAAAAGTAATGGGGAAAAACGATTAATTCTGAACCTTAAAAAACTCAATAAATTCATTAACGTTGCTCACTTTAAAATGGAGGACATTAGGACGGCGACTAAACTAGTTACTCCTAATTGTTTTATGGCTAACCTTGATCTTAAAGAAGCTTATTTTTTGGTGCCTATACATGAGGATCATTCAAAATATCTAAGATTTTATTTTGACGGAAATTTATATGAATTTTTGGTTTTACCTTTTGGTTTATGTTCAGCTCCGTATGCTTTCACAAAACTCATGAAACCAGTTTCAGCTTACTTAAGATCACGTGGTTTAAAATCGGTTTTTTACCTTGATGACAGTTGCTATTTTGGCGATGATTATGAGGATTGCCTTAAAAATATAAATGAGACTATAACTTGCTTGACAAAGTTAGGGTTTATAGTTAATTATGAGAAAAGTTCTCTTACGCCAAGTAGACGCTGCCAATTTTTGGGTTTCATAATTAATTCTGAGTGTATGACCTTAGAACTACCTCAGAAGAAAAGAGAGGATATTCTTTTACGTATTGAAAACATGCTTAAAACTGTAACCCTTTCAGTTCGCTGTTTTGCTCGATTTCTAGGAGTGATTACCGCAGCTTGCCCTGCTGTTGCTTATGGCTGGTTATACACCAAGTCTTTTGAGAGGGCTAAGTATCTAGCTTTACAAAAAGACGATGATTATGACAAGAAAATGACAATTCCTATTAGTTTACGTGATGATATGCTATGGTGGAAGGCCTCGATTATGACCACTGCGAAATCCATTAGTTTAGTCGATTTTGAACTTGAAATTTTTACTGATGCATCCACAATTGGTTGGGGTGCATCCTGTGGAGATGAAAGAATTGGTGGTTCTTGGGGCTTTGACGAGCGTAGTCATAACATAAATTATTTAGAGCTTCTAGCAGCTTTTTTTGGAATTAAATCGTTTGCTAACACGCGTAAAAATTGTCATATTCTTTTACGCGTAGATAATACAACTGCCATTGCTTATATTAATAGAATGGGAGGTGTGCAATACCCACATCTCAATGGCATTGCTCATAAAATATGGACTTGGTGCGAAGAGCGCAATATTTTTATATTTGCCTCGTATATTAAATCATCATTAAATGTAGAAGCAGACTGGGAGTCTAGGAATATTGATATAGAATGGGAATTACACAACGATGCTTTCGATAAGATTATACATAAATGTGGTAACCCCAATATTGATCTCTTTGCCTCTAGGCTCAATACTAAATGTGACAAATACATATCATGGAAACGAGATCCATACGCACACAATGTTGATGCGTTTACTGTGAAATGGGATATGTTTTTTTACGCGTTTCCTCCCTTTTCCCTTGTTTTAAAAACATTACAAAAAATAATTGCAGATAAAGCTACTGGAATCGTTGTTGTGCCAAATTGGCCGTCACAGCCTTGGTTCCCTGTTTATAAGTCTCTCACTATTAGTGATATAATTATTTTCCCCCCTGACAAATATTTACTTTCGTCTAATTTCAGGGAAACGCATCCGCTGCATCGGCGCCTTTCCCTGGTTGCGAGTGTTTTATCCGGCAATCGTTCGTCAAACGGGAAATCCCAATTTCAGCGTTAGGTATAATGTTGTCATCTTTGTCCAGTAGTACAAAATCTCAGTACACATCTAGCTTTAAACTGTGGTGGAAGTATTGTCAGGGGAAGACAATTGATCCGCTGGAGGTTACGTACGGTATATAGTTTATTAGGTTTTTTAACTGACTGTTTTGGAAGCGGTGCTTCCTACGGGACATTAAATTGTCATCGTTCGGCTTTATCCCTTATTTCTCGAAATAAGGTGGGCGAAGACGAACGTGTAAAACGTTTTTTTAAGGGGGTCTTCAAAATTAAGCCTGTATTTCCTAAATACAATACTACATGGGATCCTAACACGGTTCTTGATCACTTGAGTCAAAATTATCCCAATACCATTTTAAATTTAGAACAGATAAGTAAAAAAGTTGTCACTTTATTGGCTTTGGCTACTGGGCAGAGATGTCAAACGTTGTCTAAGATTAAGCTATCTAACATTAATATAAATGACGAGGTGATTATTGTAACTATAACTGATCTTATTAAGAATTCTGGAATCGGGAAACCTCAACCATTGCTGGAGATTCCCTTTTTTCGACAACGACCAAGTATCTGTCCAGCAGACACCTTAATAACTTATATGAATATGACGTCTTCTCTAAGATCTGTAGACGAAAACGGGCTTATACTTACATTCAAGAAGCCATACCGTGCGGCATCGTCGCAAACTATCGGTCGATGGATAAAGCAAACCCTCGCCGATAGTGGTATTGATGTATCTGTTTTCGGCGCGCACAGTGCGCGCCATGCATCTACCTCAGCCGCCCACCGAGCTGGAGCGAATGTTGACGTTATTAGGAGAGCTGCTGGATGGTCAAATCGATCGTTAGTTTTTGCAAATTTTTATAAAGGGCCAGTTGTTGAAACTGGGTCTTTTGCTAGTGCTGTATTTAATTAGGCTTTATAAGGGGTTCATTTAAGAATAAACTATTATTATTTTTGTCAATTGAAGTATAGTGATTAAGTTCGTTTTTTGTTTGTTTAAATTTTGTAATAAATAAGGACCCGCCATGATTATTTGTTCTCCTGCAGTTTTCTTTTTACTACACTGAAGTCTTACTCTAAACATCTACACGTGATTAAATCTTGAGACGAAGACAGGACAATTGAATGATCAAACGAACTTACCAAGTGAAGTTCGATCCCAATTGTCCTGTCTTCGTCGAAGAGATTTAAGATCCCACCCTACCCTGGCTCTGGATAACCATACCATTACCCGAATGTGACTTCAGTGTATACCTTTATGTTAATTCTCTGAACTTAATGACACTTCCTAACAGCTATCAGAATGAGTGCTATGAGAGAATATTGTTGTCTTTTTCTCTCTTATGCTGAACTATGTGCGAGTGGATTGAAGCGTAGCGGAGACTACTACACGTGATTAAATCTCTTCGACGAAGACAGGACAATTGGGATCGAACTTCACTTGGTAAGTTCGTTTGATCATTCAATTAAAGGGTTGTTGTAGTCATTCGGGAAAACAGACGCAGGCATAAATCCAAAAAAACTTTAACTCTTTATAATCTTAGTGTAGAGTGAGTGAAGATACCTACAGCATCAACCTGAGCGCAAACAAAATGACTATAATAATGTCAGAGTGAAAAACATGACTTTCTAATACACTAAAGCCGCATTTCTCTAGTCTAGTCTAGAGTATTAAACCTAGACATTTTGTGCTTTTACCCACCACTTGGATCGAGCATGACGCAACCGTTCTATCTTCGACTTTCGCTGCACAATGCCTCTATTGTTTATGGTTTCACATTCCATAAAACATACAGTTTCGCAGATAAAATTCTTTGTTGGCTGCGTAAGACGGAAACTTTATGTGTTTGTAAAATAAGAACACTTTTCTCAGCAGCAAAATTAAAATTACGTCCCATAACTACACATATGCAACCGAAAAGACTTTTTCGAATTGACTATTTTCGAAATAAATAAATCATCATCAGCCATACGATGCCCACTGCTGACATAGGCCTCCCCTAAGGATCTTCCTGGGGTCCTACCGCCCAAGTGTCGTCGGCATCGAAATCGGCTTCATTTGACAAGATGGATGCGATGTGTGTGACACATTGCTACTTCTTTATTGCACCAATAAAAACTTATCACAGTAAAGTAGCAATGTATCAAATCCAAGTTTCATCTAAATCCGTTCAGTAGTTTTTGTGTAAAAGAGTAAAAAATATACATCCTTACAAACCTTTGCATCACTACATAGTATAAAACAAAGTCGCATTCTCTTTCCCTATGTCCCTTTGTATGCTTAAATCTTTGAAACTACGCAACGGATTTTGATGCGTTTTTTTTAAATAGATAGAGTGATTCAAGAGGAAGGTTTATATGTACTTTTTATCCCGATATTCCCACGGGAACGGGAACCACGCGGGTGAAACCGCGGGCGGCCGCTAGTTTATAATATTTGGAGGATGTAGGTGTAGGATATCAACGAGTTAGTAAACCAAGCTAAAATTAACTTAATCTAATTAAAAACCTGTTCGTGTTCAATAACTAAATGATTCAATTCAATGACAGACATTGGCAAACTGGTCCTAGCTGATAAGAGTAGCGCCGGGCCTTTTAAGGTGCGCTTACGCAAAGCGACGACGACATTCATTCATAGGTTTTTGTTGATGTGAGTACCACTTTTTGTTTTGAAGCATATGGCTTATGATCGACAAAGGAATTGGTATACTCCACTCCATTCATAAGTTTGCAATTAAGTTTCCAGAAAAGGAAATGCATAGTCACGTTTAAACATTGTTTCGATAGGAAAGCTTTCATTGAATTGGTATAGTTCAGTTGGTATTCTTCAACATTCATTTGGTTTTGTTGGTGTAGCCAACTGTGAGGTCACAGCTTCAATTCCCATCGGGTCGGGTCAAAAATAGTTGTTCTATGTTCGATCGAATGAAGCCTTATGCCCTTATAAGGACAAAATATGGGCTTCAAATGTCAATACTGTTAGCTATGTGTATTTAAAATGGTAAATAAAATAAAATTATATCTATATTAATGATTTGTTAATAATTTAAGATTAAATATACAAGTTAATTGACTTATCAAATCAGATACGATTATGTTTATAATAATATGAATATCACTGAGTATGCATTTGACAGGTCGCGTTTTCCCCCCACCTCTCAGTAATTGCTTTTATCGCTGGAAGTCGAAGCCAGCCAGCAGTGGTGTTCTTACTCAAGACCACGACGGTCAAATGTATAATGACAGTGCTTGTACCTAGTATCTACTTGTAAAAATTATTGGGTGCGAAATGTGTAGAATAAATTAATAAAATAAACAATTTATTGAACTTGAGAACTATCCTATTAGGTACAATAATATTCTTATCTAAAACTTAATCTAAAAGACCGCCGCGAGTCATCTCCGGTTCAAAGGTTCCCATGATACCGGCTGCGTTGCCGCGCTGTATTGCCAGGGAAAGCCTTTGAACCAAGTATGACCCGCTGCGGCGATCGTGTCCGCGTTGACCTAACCTATTTCCGAGCTCTTTAATAAAAGCTATCGCCTCTGAACCCCACACGCCAGAGGTCTCCACCGCAAAGGGGACAAAAAAGAAATTTTGTTTTAAAGCCTCATACTTTATGTGCTTTTGCCCAGCTGCATTCTCGGCAGCTGATCCAGCAGTCCGCGACGTGTAAGCCAAGTGACTGGCCGCAAAAGAGCTAACGCAGGTTGCATCCCACAGCAGACACCGACCCCTCTCCCATGGCACCAAAGTAAGACTATCTGGTCTCTTGCCGTCTGTGCGACTTAAGCCTGGAGGTTCCAAAACGCAAGGAATGTTGGCGGCGATCAAAGCTCGGTGGATGATATCGTTAAGAGCATGATGTCTGGGAAATCTACCCGCGCATCTAGAGCAGCTCAACCCATGGTGCCCGTCAGCCTCAACCTGGACTCCGCAAATGCAGCGGTGTGGCTCAACCACATTGCACCCCAGTCTCAACCCTACAGCCAACCGCAATGAGTCGTCATCCATGAGAGTGCCTAACTGGGGAGAAGGCAATGCGTGTAGCCAAGCCCCAGACTCTGGTCGTGCTACCGCCCTAAGCCTAGCCAGATCCGTATTACTGGCATCAAATAAAAGCTCTTCGAGGGTTAACTTGGACCGGATGTCTTCCCAATTCCTCTGAACCTCAGGATGCTCGGGAGGATCATGATTCGGGCAAAATATAGACCAGGCAGTCAAAGCCTCGTCCGCAAAGGGTGCCCGAAAACTGTCACCTTTAATGTTGAGGATTCGAGTGACTAGATTCAGGGCCCCATGCAAAGAAGCCAAGAAAGCCGGTAACGCCGCGTCTTGTATTCGGCGAATGCCAAGTCCACCGTGCCTTATAGGCAGGGATGCCTGATGCCACTGCCTATCGCTCAGACAGACATTCAGAATACTTTCCAGTAATTCTTTCAGACTATTGTCGGACGTTGACATTGCTTCCTGGTGAAGCCATACTGGAGCTGTTCTAACAGTGTAATTTAATTTAGGCATCGACAAACAAGATCTAAGAAGAACTAAAGCAACATGAGCTGGTAACCGCCCCAAGCATTCGCGACCTGACAAAAGCTCCTGGTTCTTAGCCATCATAACATCTGGTATTGCTTCTGAAAACACTGGAGCACCCAAAATCTTGAAATTAGTTCTGTCTAACATATTAATGCCAGGCAGGACACTTTCGATTATAGACGACGAATTACCGCTGCACGGAAAATACTCGCACTTGCTCATGTTGATTTTCAGACCAATACTTTCCAATCCGGGGATGAGCGATTGAATGTCCTTGGCCACGTCTTCCGGCCTACCTCCCACAGTACCATCGTCCAAGTACCAGACGTTCAGAGGAGACTTCAAAGAGCGAATTAGTTTGTGAATTGCCAGACTAAAAATCAAAGGTCCCAACGGGTCGCCCTGTTGAGTTCCCGTCTGTGACAGGATACGAGAATCACCAAAATATAAGTAGCTAGACGCCGAATAACACTGATGAAGAAAGGGATAAATTGAAGGTATGTGCTCAGAATAAATTAATAATATGATTGATATACTGTTTCATTAGGCATATGATTCTTTCAATACGGAAAGAAGTAAAGAAGTGCTTTGGCAAACATTATGGGAGCTTAGTCCTCAAAAAGAAGATGCATAAATTGTACGTTATTGCATACGTAGTTGGCTGGATAAGAAAGGCGATAGATTGTGTGTAGATATGTGCAAGGATCGTAGCAGGTCACCATCAATAGTCTCTGCCTACCCCCATGGGAAACAGCGTGGGTATATGTATGTATAGATTGTGTGGTGTGGCGCACCTTGGGGGAGGTCTACGTTTAGCAGTTGACTGCAACAGGCCGATGATGATGATAGGTCGTCGGGTGACAGAGGGGAGGACATATTGCACCGACCACAAAAGGACTGGAATCGGAATATGAGCAAAAGATGATGATGATAAGGAACCTGAAGGAATTTTCTTGCTATCGAAGTATCCATGTCACGGAGACAGCTAGGCATGTAAACAAAGTAAGTGACTTATGACAACAAAAAGGGCATCTAGCCATCTAGGTAGGTACATCATTAACACTCGGGTAATAAAACAGTATGATTTATGAATGTAAAGCGTATCAAATATCAGTTGTGTCTAGACAAAGCACCATCGACTTCAAATTATAGAAATAAGGGCCATTATTGAATAACGTTTAAAATGTTCCCTATAACATACTATAGGAGTTTGGGCAATAGCATTTATGACGTGGTGATAAGGCTCATTTTGCTTTAAGCGTGTAACGATATAAGGGATTCTAATTGTCTGTGATAAATGTTAATGAGCGAGGTAACATTCCTTACGTTTTAGCATCGTATTTGATAGACTTTTGGGAGGAGCCCGTGGCGCAGTGGTAAGCACGCTCGGCCTGCGATCGTTGAGGTTAAGCAACTTTCGCAATGGTCGGTCACGGGATGGGTGACCAAAAACTTTTCATCTCGAGCTCCTCGCACGAAGGCACGTTAAGCCATTGGTCGCAGCTACGTTTGCAGCGTCGTTAATGTCGTTAATACCACAGTATAACCACCAATCGGCATTAAGCCTGCGTGGTGGGTGGGTCATCATGACCCGGATGCTGGACAGTGACAAATGCTGGCAAGCGGCAGACTGCTTTTGCAAGGACGTGGTCCTCCAAAAGGAGGCAGCGGAGAGGGCGCGCGAAGAGGACCCTTAGGACGTCCTCATCCGCCGCAGACGGCTAGGCAGAAGGCGTCAGTATGACCGCCTCATTCCGTAGTATTGGCGGCCGACGATGGAGCTTTCTGTCGTTGGCATTGCACGGCGCACGCCGTCTGGGGAAACGATCACACTTGCTCGGTCGTCTCCCGCCGCGTAGGGGCCCGGATAGCCAGGTCACCCGTCGGGTTGGAGGGGAGACTGTCACCACATCCCCGTGACCGTTCGACGGAGAGAGAGCAAGTAGGAGGGGGTCAAAATGGCCCAATCTCCTTATCCATCCATAAGAAAGGCCTGTGCTGTGCCCCAGCAGTGGGGACTTATAAGGCTAATGATGATGATACTTTTTTTTGCTGACCCGATGACTCATTTGCATGGGTAAAATATTTGTGTCTGCTTCTAACTGGATGCGATTATCTAGTAGGTATCTCCTTGAATATCTTTATAACTTATACATTATTATAAACATCACACAAGTCCTTAATCTGCTTATGAGGGAAAGAAATCATACAAGTGTAGGTATGTATGTAGTTGCAATTTCGGAAAGTGCAAACTTACTACCCTGTAATAATATTTTCGATGCGGTAAAATCACTACCTAAGTAAGTACTTCCCATGCGAAAATGGTGTCCATAAGATTTCGTTATCATTCCATTTGGTAACAGCTAAAAGCCAAAATATTATTCGACCTTCGCAATCGCAAGACGTAAAGGCCTGAAAGCCAACAAAACAAACATATTCATAGGGGTGCGCAAAGGGCGCGGCAAGGGCGCTGGGCGCTGCTAATCTTGGATGGCACTGACAAATGCCAGCATTAGGGAACACAGACAGGTGGAGCGTTTTATTTGTATTAAGCTTCGATCATTTTATATGATACTAGCGGATCCTCGCGGTTTTACCCGCGAGGTACCCGCTCCCGTGGGAATATCGGGGAAAAATGTAGCCTATGTGACTCGGGAAGAATGTAGCTTTCTAATGGTCAAAGAATTTTTTAAATCGGACCAGTAGTTTCGGAGCCTTTTCGATACAAACAAACAAACAATCAAATCTTTTCTCTTTATAATAATAGGAGGGCATTAGCTGGCAGACAGAAAAGAAGACTATGAGGTTTTGACCATAGTAGACGAAAAAAGACATTTGCTGAAGACCATCGAGAACAGAAGAGGGAAGATGATAGGCCACTTGATGCGACACGACAGTTTTGTGACAAACATCATTGAAGGCAAAAGGAGGGGAGAAGAGGAAAGGGAAGACCTAGAATAAGTCATTTCAAACAGAGAAAGGAAAAGGTTGATGTTGTGTCGTATCAAGAAGAAGGCATTGACGGAGAGACAAGAAGAATGGAAGATACTCCACCGACAAGAGCAAAGCTCTTAAATCAAAGAGAGAGGCTAATAATGTTAAAGCGATACATTTAGATCGGATATCAACTACAGCCGAAGAATGAAAAAAAGTTGCTTAAAAAACATTTCTATAACACTCGAGTTATCTTTACTCAAAACGTCGATAACACATGATTGAATGTTTTTCTATGGTAGGACATTAAGATTTGATCCAAATGTATAACTAGTTTGCTTAAATAGTAGGAACTGTAACTGTAAATGATTAAAATGTTCAAGATATTAGACAGAAAATGCAAGCCCACTTGTTAAGAAGATCGTATCTAGACGTTGCGGTTGCGAATGACGTCAACATCATACATATGTCTGTCATTTTATCAAATTCTATTGAAAAGAACCAAAACTAGAGAGCGGGTCAGATAACTCTGCGGGGCGTTTTTAATTTAGCGCTACTTTCAGCACTACTTTCAGCACATTTTTTTTGTTCGAAGCTTAAGGAAAAGTTATGGAATTGCGTAAAGTCAATCGTATTCATTTGACAGTTCATATTGTATCATAATAAATGTCATTCCATACAAATTGCAGCCGATTGAATACGATATGAACTGTCAAATTAATACGATTACCTTACGCAATTGCCCCCAAGATTATAGTGTAGGAAATGAAGCTAGTTGACCCCCACAGTAATTCGTCAGTCAGAAAAAACTTTACAACGTGATAAAGTATCAATAAATTAAAAGTATTGTATAAAATTCCAAAGAATAATAATAATAGAAGTTAGGTTTTTTTAATAAAAGTCATATTTCATAGATATCTTTTTGAGGAAAAATGCTCCGTTGAAACTTTCTCCACCATACATATTCATGTAACGTATTAAAATGATTTATGAAATATCCAAAAAAATATCCCAGCAGAAACACTAAATTTTACTGAAATATGTGTTTTTGGTGTGACTCGAACAGTAAAATTTCTCCGTCGAACTTTTTTATGGAAATGCTATTTTATTGAAGTTTTATAACCACAAAATGAAAATCTAAAAAATAAACCATGTAATTAAACTATTTTAAAAATTGCCGTTTTACTCGCAGTGGAAAATTTCTCTATCTGTTTTATTTATTGATTTAAGTACACAGTTCACTTTATATTCAACTACAACAATATCCAAAACAAAAACCAAAACCTAAAAGCATTTTACATAGAAAAACTTAATTCAGCAATCGGGAGCTGTGAGTACGAAGCGAGGCGTAGGAGCGGGGCGCGGGAGCCGTACAGGACGGGTTCCCCGTCGCCCCGCCACCGTGCCGCCGCGCCACCGCCGTCCGCACGCGCGATCTATTCTATTTTCACGTATCAATCGTCGAGGCAAAATAATTATGTTGACATTGTCTTCACCAAATAGTTGTATAAATGGTAGACCGAGAGGCGACCGTCGGTAATTCTACCTACTATAGAGTACCACAATGACATACTCATTGTTAGAAGGCAAAAAGTTACGTTAAAAAAGTTGAGTTGTTGGTGCTGGTTAGGTTGGCGGCTAGGCAAGCCGCAACCGGGCCCTCTTAGTATATTCATGAAAAAAGTTCGGCTAAAATAATGAGAAAATATGTCATCAGGTACCAGCATGATACGCTGTTCATACGATCAGGCTTGATAGATAGACTAGAAAAATGTGGTCTGCCACGCGCCGTCTTGGCCACTTAGTCAGTTCGAGCTAGTTTAGCGGCGGCTTGCGGGGTGGTTTTCATGTCATAGGGTACCAGTATCAAACTAACGTCTTACTGTAACTTAGGCCAACATACTACAAAAAATACTGGTCTGCCGACCCGCAGCCTGGCCGTCTTTTGTGCCCGAGCAATTTTATGTTTGTATTGTTACTTACATCAATAATATGAAAGTACAGGGTAACAGGGAAATTCGACCTTAATATTAAACGACACCACTATTTAGGTTATTAATAATGTACTATATCCAAAAGTTAACCATTTCAGAAATATTTACCTTTTAGTTTTTTATCGAAACACTACACTACCTTTTGAGTTTTGGTCTTATTTAATTTATTTTTATTTCTTTTTCGCTCCGTTAAGTTACAGTTTTTGCTATTTTTTGAGAAGGGGTGTACCACCATTTCCGAAATATTTTACTTTTAGTTTTTTTATCGAAACACTACACTACCTTTTGAGTTTTGCTCTTATTTAATTTATTTTTATTTCTTTTTAGCTCCGTTAAGTTACAGTTTTTGCTATTTTTTGAGGAGGGGTGTACCAGTTAACAAAAATAAATTATGAAACTCGAAATAAGTGCTATCATACAATAACTATTTAAATTATGGTTTTTACATAGCAATCGCAACTTTAAAAAAATCTTAGAAAGTTAATCTGCAGATTAATGAAAACACTTCAACATCTTTTTGGCAATACCGCCTTTTTTAACCTCATCTGTGGTCTAGTGGTTCATACCACGGTTTTGAGACCCAGAGGTCCTGGGTTCGATTCCCAGTGGGGGTACATATTGTATTCAGTTTGGTTGGTGGTAGGACTTGTTCTTAGTCCGCCTGGCTAGCTACCACCATCTTATCTAAGTCTGACGCCATAACAATGATGTTTTCAGCATTATTGTGTTCCGGCAGTTAAAGATAAGATAGCCAGTTCCTCAGTGATTGAGGATTCCAGTGCGCTTCCACCTCCAGCCTTATCACCACTTATCATCAGGTGTGATGAAGGCTAAGTGCTACCCCGTTGTGGATAAAAAAAATACAAATAGGTATAACCCGGGTAGGTAAGTAGCTAAACTAAAGACGTTTTGACAGAGAAAGCAGTGACATATAGAAAATATAAATATGTAACGAAATAAGTTTGTAAAAAGAAGAGGATAAATTGTGTAAGACTGTTATTAAAACAAAGTTAAAAGATTACCCTTTTAGAGAAATTAGCCTCAGAATGTTAAATTTGCCTTTAATTGTTTTTATTGTATTAATATATTATTATGTCAGGTTATGTATAGTCCATTCGCTTAGATAGTGTCGCTCTGCCACAATGCCGTGCGGGTGTACCGGCACTTTCTAACCGAACGGACTATATATGTTATAATAAGTATTGTGATTCTTTTGTTGCTTCTACAATAATAAACTTGTTATACTTACCCATAATCTAGACGTACGTCTAGCAAACACAATAATAATGGATATTAGTGCTTTTCTTCGCCAACAAACTGCCATGCAGTTTGGCGATTGAAATTGAAATTGAAAGACAATAAACGATTGTGTGTATAGTTTTCAGTTTTACTGTGTAAAATCTGAAGTTCAAATAAAAAAAATTGTTTGATGTAAAGGAAGAAAAATATACATTACATTCAAAGAATAATAAAAATTACATTCATTCATTCATGATCATTAAATGGCTTAATTTTCGAAGCATGATAGAGGCACAAAATAAATAGGTACAGAAGACAATCTACATACAAAGTTCGCTCGAGCAACGCACACATAGATACCGCTCACGGACATGATATTTCGGTCTGTCTCGGTCGTGTACGAGCGCGAGTGCTATCCGCTTGAGACACGTGTCTGTGAACTTGTGCAAAAATGGAACAACAAAAAATAAGTTATAATAACTGTTCAGTGGACAGTTGTTTTAATTAAACATTGAACAGTGAATTCTCCCTGATCCATGAGTCAGAGCGTGAGGCCGGAGAGTTTGTTTGATTTGTTATCCACCACCATGTTGTATATAGATTGTCCACATCGACGCTTGGATGGAAGGGCTTAGAAGTGGTTTTGAATCTCGAGCGAAAAGCACTCGCGTTTTTTAATTTGAGCTGGTTTTGGTCGAAGCGTAGATTTTTTTAGTCGAGATCTGTCCAGCTTGACGTTGTTACTCAACTCAATGTGCTCTAACTGTGCGGTGATCGCTTCCTGTCTTTACGAGGTTGAATACAATGACATCATTAAATATTTGCTTCCTCGTCGACATATAAAATCTATCTTGTTTTTAACTTTACCCTCCGGCTTAATCCAGGTCCATTTGCGGCTTACGGGCTTTTTAAAGGAGTTCATCAGTAGGAAGAGGTTTTTCCCTGCTCCATAAAGTCTGCCAGCATCAGGCCTCTTTCGTTTCGTTGCCAAAATCCAAATTGCCCCACTCTCAACTCATCACCGTAACGATGCCCCAATTTTGCATTGAAATCCCCTGTCACAAACGTGTAGTGGGTTTTGTATAGCTTTGAATGGCTTTAGAGATCTCCCCATATATAGCCTCTTCACAACTTCAACATCGTTGTGTTTCGAGGTCGGAGCGAAGACCTGTATGATATGCACCATATACCGTTTCTATATTTTGAGTAGGTGGGTAGCGTATCTAACTACCTTGGTCGACACACTCCCTATGGTGACGACGTTGTTAACGAGGGATTTGTCGACGATGAACGCAACACCACCAATGGACTGCTGGTTACCCACCCGGTGGTATATCAAGGTATAACCTGAATAGTAGGATAATCAAGTCCTCTTCCTCTCTTCGGACCTCAGTTATGTCAATGACATCCCATTGTAACTTGCTAATCGCCTATTCTAACTTGAAAGCTTCGCGTCGGCCCTTAATGTGCGCGTGCTTTAGGTTACCTACCAGGTGAGCAGTTTAACAGGATAGCTTATAAATTGAAAATAATATAAATTTTTTCGAGTTATTTTTTCATTATCTTGTCATAATCCCTATCTGCTAAAGCGCGCGGATGCACTCAGTTATTATTCGCTTGATTCGATATCATCAGGGTATTTCGACTTTTTAATTCCAGCTAATAAACATCTTTTGGACTTCACTTTTATTCAATGTGGGTGATAATGCAGATGAAATTAGGTAAAGGTTATTCTAACTAGGCCTACTATCGAGTACTACAAATTAAAAGGATGTAATTTCTGTTAGTTGTACTACGTCAATTCGCCATATAAAAAGGCCCATTATCCTTTGTGTTAGTTATAGGCTTATAGGTAGGGGTGAGCACGTAAAACATGTGTTGTGATTGATAAAAATACTGCAACATGTCATTTTTAACTGTGTTTAACGTAATGCTTATTTTTCCTTTCATCAAACTACATTTCTTTTACTACTCGTCACCGCTCTCTGACCTTAAGTGACCTTAATTGGTATAAAATAAATAATAAAAAATATCTGTATTCAACTTGACTTAATAAATAAGCTCTTTTGAATCGTCTATATTTTTCTACCACCCGTTCAACACTTTTTTAACTGATAAGAAGAACAGGCGCAATAAACTTATCAGCTTTAATCATTTGGAGTACTTAACTATATTTACAAAGATTTATATCGTTAACTTTTACAACTTTTTAATAATAATATAAAACTAGTTCAGCAAAGGTTATGTGTTACATCAAATCCATGCATTACGGTCTTTCAAATAGTCGTCTACTTTATAATATGCTTCGCCCATGAGCGATTTTTTGACATGACTTTTGAATTTGTTCAAAGGCAGCTCTACTAAATTCTGTGGAACTTTATTAAATATAGCTACACTTTTCCCCAAAAACGAACTTCTTTCTTATACCTTTTTGGATTGCCAAAAAGATGTTGAAGTGTTTGCATTTCATCTGCAGATTAACTTTCTACGATTTTATCCAACCAACGTGCTTGAAAGTTGCGGTTACTATGTAAAAACTGAGAGCAGTTATTTCGAGTTTCATTATTTATTTTTGGTAACTGATACACCCCTTATCAAAAATAGCAAATACTCAATAGTGCGAAAAAGAAATAAAAATAAATTAACTAAGAGCAGTAAAGGTTTAGGTTTTGTTTCGCAAAAAACAAATTTAAAGTGAAATATTTCTGAAATGGTCTGAAATCGAATTTCCCTGCAACCCTCTACATTAATATATGTGGTAGTCCAAATCAAAAGGGACCTTATTGCGGCCGGCACATACGTCTTTATTTTTGTTGTTTTGTATTCGAACAACAGCAATAAAGGCGTAAGTGTCGAGAGCCACAAGGTCCCTTTTGATTTGGACGACCACATATAATAGATGTCAGTAACATTACAAACATAAAATTGCTCGGACACAAAAGACAGCCAGGCTGCAGGTTGGCAGACCAGTATTTTTGGTAGTAGGTTGGCCTAAGTTACAGTAAGACGTTAGTTTGATACTGGTACCCCATGACATGAAAACCACCCCGCAAGCCGCCGCTAAAATCGCTAGAACTGACAAAGTGGCCAAGACGGAGCGTGTCAGACCACATTTTTCTAGTCTATCTATCAAGCCTGATCGTATGAACAGCGTTTCATGCTGGTACCTGATGATATATTTTCTCATCATTTTAGCCGCACTTTTTTCATGACTGTACTAAGAAGAGGGCCAGGTTGCGACTAGACAACCTAATCTATTTTTAACGTAACCTTTTGTCTTACTACTAACAATGAGCATGTCATGATTGATGATGACGACCGATTTGGCGCAGGAGTAGGCTACCCACCTTCTGCGCCAGTGGTCGCGGGTTCGATTCCCGAACAAGACAAATATTTGTGTGCATGAACATGTCTATTTGTCTTGGTCTGGGTGTTAACTATGTATATTAAGTATGTATTTACAAACAAAAAAGTATTTAAGTATATATTTATCCGTTATCAAGCTTTCCATAATACAGTTTCTTAATGAAATTAACATGGGCTTAGATAATTGGTGTGAATGTAAGAAGTTATTTATTATTTTATTTATTATTATTTATGATGATACTCGAGCAGGTAGGGTTACCGACGGTCGCCTCCTGGTCGATGGTTGTTTTGCGTTTATAATACACGTTACGGTTGTTGTTGCTCGCTATGGAACGTTGTATTTTTGTGTGCACGTACAACCAGTAAAACTTGGTATGAGTTTGGCAAACTGTATTCGTAATCGAAAACTATCGCTCAATCCCATTCATGTCGTTTAACTACTTTACCGACATGAGCAGTTCATCCATTTGATTAGTTTTTGTAAACGTAGACAGTTAAAATCAACTCGCCCAATTCTCCCTAATCGCTTATGTAATGTTCTAGGTTGAACGCTTATGTAACGCTTATGCAATGTTGTAGTTTAATAAATAACCAAATAGTAAAAAAAAATATTTTATAAAAAAGTAAAAGCGCTTTAAAAAAAATGCCACAATAAAATTAGAAATAATACTTCTAATAACTGTATTCACACCAAATAATGTAAGTACGAGTATTTTGAAGTCGAGTTTGAAACATACACACGGCGGCACATCAGACTATACATGTTGACCTTGAGAACGCCTTTATGCCCTACGCAATAAAAGCTGTTATCGCAGTTCAACTGTTTAACCTAATGTGCTATCGAGTGTACCTACATGTTTTGGTGTTTTTGTTTAATCCCGCCCGACTTCAAAGTACTTAAGTTATTTGGTGTGAATACATTAGAGCTATTATTTCTAACTTTTTCGTGGCATTATTTTAAATAGCTATGTTAGTAGGATGTACACATAAACCGCATCAATCAAAAAAACATGCCTATTGAAAAAAGCATCAAAAACGGTTCAGAAAACATGACATAATCGCGGACAAACATACATACAAACAGATCAAACTGAAAACCTTTTTTTGAAGTCGGTTATAATACCAAAACCTTCTCCTAAATGTAAAGAAATAATTTTATGTAAACTGCATCTCAACTCAAAGAATTGAGCACCTCCTTTTTTAAAGTAAGTTAAAATGCCAATACCTTCTAAATGTAATAAATACTTTTCTGAAAACCGCATCTCAAGGACAAACATACGGGTCAAACTGAGAACCTCCTTTTTTGAAAGTCGGCCAAAATTCCAAAATATTCTCCTAAATGTAACAAATACTTTTATGAAAACTGCACCTCAAAGTCAAACATACATACATGCGGGCTAAATTGAGCACCTCCTTTTTCGAAGTCGGTTAAAATGCCCAAACCTTCTATATGTAACAAATACTTTTCTGAAAACCGCATCTTAGAGACAAACACAAACAAACGGGTCAAACTAAGAACCTCCTTTTTTAAAGTCGGCTAAAATTCCAAAATATTTTCCTAAATGTAACAAATACTTTTCTGGAAACCGCATCTCAAAGTCAAACATACATACATACGGGTCAAACTGAGTACCTCCTTTTTTGAAGTCGGTTAAAATGCCAAAACCTTCTAAATGTAACAAATACTTTTCTCGAAACCGCATCTCAAAAACAAACATACGGGTCAAACTGAGAACCTCTTTTTTTGAAGTCGGCTAAAATTCGAAAATATTCTCCTAAATGTAACAAATACTTTTCTGAAAACCGCATCTCAAAGTCAAACATACATACATACGGGTCAAACTGAACACCTCCTTTTTTGAAATCGATTGAAATGCCAAAACCTTCTATGTAACAAATAGTTTTCTGAAAACCGCATCTCGGAGACAAACATACAAACATACGAGTCAAACTGAGAACCTTCTTCTTCGAAGGCGGTTAAAAAACCAAAACTTTCTCCTAAATGTAAAAAATACTTTTCTTAAAACCGTATAAAAATCGGTTCAGCCAAACGCGAGATAATCGGCCAAACATACATACAAACATAGTCAAACCAAACCAAAGAATACTATAATATGGTCAAACTGAGGAGCTACTTTTTTTTGAAGTCACACTAGCTACACAAAAATAAGCAGGAAGTGGTTCACCGAATTTGTTCCTGACTGTACAAAGAAAACAAAAAAGAAAGAATCACACAGCGACCGACAACACGAACGCGGCCCCCCAGTTGTGCTCCCAGTCACTGGGTCACGCGTTAAAGGTCGTACTATTAGCACGAGGACGCTAATCTGCACCCAACTGGTAACGAAAGACGGTACATTATTGCGTAACAGGGGATAGATTTATCTTCGCTTTCAAAATGTTGGTGTTCCGGATGATATTTCTTTTGGATATTTTAGATTTGTGTGTATATGTGACTTTTTAACATAATTTTAAAGATAAATAATGCTGAGCAATTTTCCATATTGAATTATTCATAGTTTAAAATAAATCAATATTAGTAATAATTTTTTTTTGGATGTTCTTACTCGTAACGTCAAATTACATTCTAAGGTCATATAAGTAAAAAAAAACGACGGAGCAATTTTTCAATGAAAATGAGAGTCAAAAAAGGAATTATCATTCAAAAGCAGTACTCATGTTTGAAAAAAGTTTTGGATTTTTATCAAGTATCACATACTAGTATAAATAACTCATTTGGTAAAATAAATTTGGGTTGAGAAATTACTCGGTTCAAAATATAAACATATTTGTATATTTAGGTATAAATACCTAACTTCCGTTTGAGTTTTTTTTTGGATAAGCATTTAAAAGTTTATGGCTCATGCTATTTTATAACCCAGCAAATTTTCATCGACTGAGGAATTAATGTATGGGTCTCCATACAAAGAATCTGTTCATTGCCTACACTATTAGTCGGTGGTATTCGATTTTGACAGCGCGCAGACTTATCTGGCGCACCTCTTATTAAGTACCTATACTGAAACCACTTATATTTTTTATAGCCAAAAATTTTTTTGGCTCGCTACTTTAAGCTTTTCCAAGTTTGGTCATTTGCAATGCAAAACCTGGCATAGGCACGTCAAATATACTCGAAACAAATTACAACAAAGATCGATAAAAATCTAACCATTTCTGTTTTACCAATGATGTCACCATCAGCGGTCAGTCATACTTATAGCTTATAGTGTCAACAATATTGTAGACTAATATCGTGGTCATAAACTTAAGTTTTATTCAAATATTTTGTCATTTGCGTTTGGTTTTATTCGAAGTGACCATATGGTTGCTTGCAGCCCACGCTCTTACGAAACGTAGGTGAAAAGGCCATGAATATGCTTAGAAAATTCTTTGCCTTTGGTATTGACATTCAGAATATATTGGTGTACTTACGGATAGGCCTTTGATATTATTTCCACCACCCGAGTGTAAGTTTTGTCAATGTGCAAACATTACTACCGCGTTCGCGTTAAGAATTCTATTCTAGATCTTATTTCTAGAGATTCTAGATCTGTCCAAAATAGTATGCGTATTTACTAACTTACTTACAGTCAAGCCCATAAACAAATCGATACAAATACTTACTATAAAATGCGGATGAACTATGCTTGTCTGTATATTTCACCTTTTAGCTAACCACTGAATGTTCGAAATAAGAATATTGAACTAGTTATAAGCTACATTTTGACGCCAAAATAAGCCTTGTAAAGGCTGACTTCACCATCATCAGCCGTAGAGCCGTCGACACCTACTGCTGGTCATAGCATAGGACTCCCCCAAAGATCTTCACAGCGATGATGATCGGTTCGTTTCTGCGTTGCCCGCATCCAGTGCATGACAGTACTTAGTAGGTATTTAGAAGTATTTAGGATCGTTTTGACCTACACAAATCGCTTATAAATAATCGACGGTTCATCCATCACGTATAAGAGGTGATTATAGAGATATCTTCTATTTTGACGACCGATTTGGCGCAGGGGTAGGCTACCCACCTTCTGCGCCAGTGGTCTCGGGTTCGATTCCCGAACAAGACAAATATTTGTGTGCATGAACATGTCTATTTGTCTTGGTCTGGGTGTTTACTATGTATATTAAGTATGTATTTACAAAAAAAAAGTATTTAAGTATATATTTATCCGTTATCAAGTTTTCCATGATACAGTTTCTTAATGAAATTAAAATGGGCTTAGATAGTTGGTGTGATTGTAAGAAGTTATTTATTTATTATATTTATTATTTATTATATCTTCGAACGAATCGTATCAACATTTTGTATACCTACCTTCCATATTTGGAATGAAGACCATAGTAGGTATAAAGACTAGTATAACTATTCAACTACAACTTAAAGATGCTACGATCTAAAACTATTCGGTATGCAAATAATTACGATCGAATTCATTAACTTCTCTATTATCGAAACAATAAACAACATTCAGTCTGTCTGAATCAGTAATATTTTATGCTTTTAATTTGCGCTTTGGAGTTGTTTGGTATTTATGTAAGGTGTAATACCTACCGATCATCAGAAAGTTTTGTTAATATTTTCGAAAATTGTGCATTTTGTATTGCAAAAAATAGACTTGATCAGCAATCCAACACTTTTAAGTCTTATTCTCGCGAAATAGAATGTTATTATTTGTGTGTGAACGTGCACCTTTTTAAGCGAACTGGTGGTAACTGGGTCTGACACTAAAATGCACACTTCGCAAAACGTACACTTGACAAAAAATGTGCATTTCGTATTTGGTGCACGTGCATTTTTATAAGTTAACAACTTTCTCGAAAAGTGCTCATTCTGCGAAGTACACCAAAAGCGATATGCACATTTTTTGTCGAGTGTACGTTTTGCAAAGTGCACATTCAGCGTCAGACACGTAACTAGGTACTACACCGAACGAAGTCGTCTAAAAGTCTTAACTGTCAACATTTTACCGCTTTCCTTGACCAAACCTTAAGCTCTTAGTAAAGGGTGCTCCAATGCTCCAACATTTCCAGTTAAAAGCTTATGACGTAGTGTCTCGGCCTCGCGGCGACCCTGACCTACACTGCAGCGCTGAGCTGAGAGCGGAACAGCCCAAACATAACACGTTACAAAGTATACTCTGTCTCATACAAAGCGGCGTGAAATTTGTTTTCACAAAGGAAAGGAATGTCAAAGATCTCTTTGAATTTTTTTTGGTATTTCTGCTTTCATGTCGACCGTGAATGATTTGGCTTCGATGATTCATATATTTTTAATGACCAATATTGTGCCACTTGTATAGCGTCATCCATGGCTCTTCAAAACGTGTTAATTAATACTTTAACCGAAACTGAGAAAATGGTCTGTTCAGAATCTATAGTGTAGGCAATGAACAGATTCTTTGTATGGAGACCCATACACTAATTCCTCAGTCGATGAAACTTTGCTGAGTTATAAAATAGCATGAGCCATAAACTTTTAAATGATTATCCAAAAAAAAACTCGCACGGAAGTTAGGTATTTATACATAAATATACAAATCTGTTTATATATTGAACCGGGTAATTTCTCAGTCCAAATTTATTTTACCAAATGAGTTATTTATACTAGTATGTGATACTTGATGAAAATCCAAAACTTTTTCCAAACATGAGTATGCTTGGCAAAATGGTATAATTCCGTTAAAAAGTTCGACAAAGACATTTTTCAGTCAAAGTCACCCCATTTTGTTTTATTAAAATTTGGTGTTTCTGCTGGGATATTTTTTGGATATTTCATATTATTGTTTTTATACGTTACATGAATATGTCCGGTTAAGAAACTTTAGACGGAGCATTTTTCCTAAAAAAGATATCAATGAAATAAGACTTTCATTAAAAAATACCTAATCTTCTATTATTATTATTTTTTGGAAATTTATACCATACTTTTAATTTATTGATACTTTATCATGATGTAAAGTTTTTTCTGACTGAGGAATTACTGTGGGGGTCAACTAGCTTCATTGACTACACTACTAGAGTAGAATCGAACATTTTTGATAGGGGTAAAATTTTTTCATGTTTAAATTTTCAAAATTGTTTTCATGTTTTGCCGCTTCTTCTATTCTAATAATGTTTGCGTCTAGCGCGCGACCCGTCCAACCCGTCACCTGCTCTTTTACGTCAGAGTAGAGATTAAAATCTTTCAGAATCTTTTTTTTTTTTAGGTTTAACATATTTATTTCTCTAAAAGAATACATTATTCACTTATAAGAGAAATACAAAATAATTAAAGTAAAAAAGAATATAACTTTCAGCGATTGCCTTAAATTTCTAACCTATCACGTGTACCTGCTCTTTTTTAACCGACTTCTAAATCAAAAAGGAGGAGGTTCTCTATTCGTCTGTATGTATGTTTTTTCTCTCTTTTTTTTTTTTTTTGTGTATGTTACGTCAGAGTAGAGCTTAAAATCTTTCAGAATCTTTCAGCGATTGCCTTAAATTTCTAACCTATCACGTGTTCTACAGAACTTAAAGGCAAACTACATGAAATCTGACATTAATAGAATCAGGCATTTATAGAATTTGGCATTATCAGAATCTGGCGTTTCTAGAATCTGTCATTTGTAGAATCTGCCGTTAATCGAATATGGCATTCATAGAATCTGGCGTTCTAAACTCGTCTGACATTTCCAGAATCTGACATTTGTCGACTAATCCGTCACGGAGACCTATGAGCACGCTCATAACTTTCGTCTGCGTGTAATCCAGTTTACGCGACGGTACCGGAACCAGAATTCTAGGTCTTAAATTAGCTTCGTTTTCACAATGAATATAATGGAGATTGCTTACTAGATTAGTTAATTACAGACAATAGCCTTAACTTAACACCCGCGGGAGGGACGGCCACCCAAAAGATGGACTGACGATATCCGTCAGCAAGGATGCGCGTGGCAGCAGACCGGCAAGAGTGGAAAAAGAGAGAGGAGGCCTATGTCCGAAGACGGACGCTACGAGGGCTGCTATCACAGCCGTCTCTATCGTCTTCTACAAGCCATGCGCATAAAGTTGGCAACGTACTTTTAAGTGAACCGATTTGACACCGTTTGCACCGTTTGACAGGTAAACAGCGAGTAAACCTCGAGTACTGAATCCTATGGAGATGGCATATTATTATCTTCTACTTATACATCTATACAAATAAATAAAATTGGAGTATCTGTTTGTAACATTAAATAACCGCTTTTTACTACGTGCATATGTTTAAATATACGGTACATATACCAAAATGACATGTTTTAAAATTTTTGTCTGTCTGTCTGTTTGTTCCGGCTAATCTCTGAAACGGCTGGACCAATTTTGACGGACCGATTAATACGACAATAAGTAGTTTAAAATTGAATTCCAAGATTTTCTTAATTGTGACTTACTTACACACACCTCACTTTTTCGTTGGTATGCCACCTCCATAGGATTTAGTACTCAGAGGAGTAAACCGGTTCACAGCAATGTTGCCGTTCCGTATCATAGCATGGCTTGTAGAAGACGATAGAGATGGCTGTGGCTGCTATAGATATAGATAGATAGCCTTCCGCCCATGGCTTCGCCCGCGTGGGTTACACGACGTTATCCCGCGGGAAGGTGTAATAAATCCCTCTTCTCATCAGTTAAGAGACCAGAATGAGAGGTAGGGCAAAACTGACGATTCAAATGACGAATATTTCTATTTCAGTGTGATATTTTTTCGGAATAAAAAGTAGCGTAGTATGTCAGTCTTCATCTTCAGCTCCCAAACGATTCCCATAACGAAATTCACGTTAAGCCGTTGCTCCTTTATGGCGTGAAAGACTGAAAAACCAACACACTTTCACATGTATAATATCAGTACCTATATGAATGAACTAATGAACAGGACATGGGCGACGGGAACGGAGTAAAATCTGAAGCTCGACCGCTAAATGACCGGGGTTTCCTGTTTTTGCTCATTTGTTATGCTTTGACCTATTTATTTATAATGGTGGATCCACATAGCCCAGCGGCACTGCCGGCGGCTTGACCATAAGCATAGCCGCCAGAGAAGTCAGAGAAGCCGGCCACACACAAGGTAAAAAATCTATTATTCACTTCGACATAATAAATATGTAGGTAGGTAGGTACTTATGAATCGACAACATTTCCCTACCGCCAATTCAAGACTTTTTTAAATGACAAGAAGAACATGCCGCCGGGCTGTTTGGATACATCACGCACGATCATGACCATGAGCAATCTTTAATGAAACCGCTCATTTCTTGCTCGTCCCCGTCCCCGCTATAATCTTGTCATTCACTAAGAATGGAGTTCACTCGTATAGCTATAGTGGAGACACTAATCGAATGAAGTCTGCCCAGTGCTGGTTCGTATCAAAGGAAATGTATGTGTACTCATACTCAATCAGAGTCAAAAAAGAGTGAAAGTGAACCGATTCTTTTTCTTGAATTTTAGTGTGCGTGCGACTCAATTAGGTAGGTAGGGCAGAGAGGAACGGAGATGAACACTCTGTGTTTTCATACTTTTGACAGCAGAGCTGTGAAAGGAAGTGTTTAGGGAAGAGTTTTAGAGAAGTGTAGAGCTGTTTGACCTTTGACCTACTTGTAGTGTCAAAGGTAAGAGTTTTAGAGAAGTGTAGAGCTGTGTTTGACTTTTGACCTACTTACTTGTAGTGTAAAAGGTAAGAATTTTAGAGAAGTGTATAGTTGTGTTTGAACTTTGACCTACTTGTAATGTCAAAGGTAAGAGTTTTAGAGAAGTGTAGAGCTGTGTTTGACCTTTGACCTACTTGTAGTGTCAATGGTAAGAGTTTTAGAGAAGTGTAGAGCTGTGTTTGACTTTGACCTACTTGTAGTGTCAAAGGTACCTAGTGTCATGATTTGATATCTTTAACTGCGTAAGCAATGTGAAGTTGTGGTCTAACAAGACTACAGCGGGGAGTCAGTCGTCCTGTAGACAGCGTCGGAGGGGGATATGTCTTTAGAATAACGAGAAAGATCTATTATAATAGTTATATGCACCTAATTTAAGTCAAGTAGAAATAAAGTACTTATTGTTAACATTACCAGAGTGTTATTTATCAAAGGTCAGCAGTGGTAATGAATTCCAGCCCCAGGATATTAAAGGTAAATAAGAAATTTTATATCATTTATGACTAGCAAATAGAAGTAATTTTAAATGATTCTTTACAGTTTTGTTAAAATACTTAATTAAAATATTGCTTATTTATAATTACTTATTGCAATGCAACATTGAAGTGTAAATAAACTTTATTTTCTTTAGCAAAAAAAAAAGCTAGCAAATTTAATAATTTATGACTAGCTAACTAAAAAGTTATTTTGAAGGATTGCTTTACAGTATTGTTTAAATAATTTGACGACCGATTTGGCGCAGGGGTAGGATACCTGCCTTCTGCGCCAGAGGTCTCGGGTTCGATTCCCGAACAAGATAAATATTTGTGTGCATGAACATGTCTATTTGTCTTGGTCTGGGTGTTTTCTATGTGTATTATGTATATATTTACAAACACAAAGTATTTAAGTACTTACCTATATATTTATCCGTTGAAATTAACATAATTGGTGTGGTTGTAAAAAGTTATTTATAAAGTTATTTATTTATTTATTTATAATAATTAAAATGTTTCTTAATATGTTTATAACTATTGCAACATTGAATTACAAATATATTTATTATTTGTTTTTCTTCTCAAAAAAAAGCACAAGGAAAATAGAAAGTAGTTTGTTGTTACACTATTTACTAAAGAAGGTAAAATCAGAACTACGTATAGGTAAGTACTAATTAGAAGTTATAAATTTGTAATACCACGATTAGAATAAGGATATTAATTAGGTACGTGATACCTATTTAGTAATCTGTGACATTATCGTACAAAATTTTACTATTTGTTTACACGTATTATGGCGTGGCGACCGAGACTGTGACGTGATAAGCAACGCAGTGTCCGGTAACCGACCTCGAAACCGGCGGAATAGGACTCCCTTTGTGCAAACATCTTCGTTTATGAAATAACATTCTCAGTGGTAGAGTGTGCAGATCAATAAAAATACTTAGTTCAGTACGAGGAAATTCAAAACATTAGAATATAAACATCAAATTATAGGATTTGAATAAATTTTAGAAATACAAGAAAAAAAAAACATGTTACATAGCACGTCTCGCCTTGAGAGCTGTCCTGTTGCGACTTGTTACACCAAAATAAAATTTAAAAGTTATTTTAAATGTAGTTAAAAGCTAATGAGATAGATTTGTCAAATAGTTATTATATTTTTATACTTTTATTTAAGGCGCTACTCGGAAAAATATGGACATTTTGATTTAAAACTATAGGACGGTTACAGTTGTTAAAAATCTGGTAATAAGATATATATTTTTTCATACCTTTATCTAGAATCGTATAGTTTCAAAAACACGATTTTATGATTTTGCCTCGACACTTTTTATTTTCGAAAAGACCTATAAAAAATACGAAAAGTGAAGATTATTCTTAAATGGGGTTACTTACACTATTGGAAATTGGTTTAATTAGTGGACACCAATAATATTGAGGATCGTATAGAAGCATTTTTTTTAAATCGCTGTAGTTTTTTTAATACGAAGTGATTTTGTGTTTTTTTTGCCTAATCTGCAAAATCGGTCTCGCTCCCGCGCGCGTCGTTTTCTCATTGCTATCTCGCTTCAGCACATTTTTTCCGAGTATCGCCTTAACACATTCCTTGCGTTAGGGTGTATAAAACATCTCCTACGTGACTTTCAGCCTGTGCGGGGTTTAAAATCTTGCTCTCTCGCTCTGTGCGGGAAGCTATCACATTTATTTCTATGCGTAGGAAAAAGACAAATATATATTTTAGCTCTCATTAGAATGTTAGCTGATTCTCACAATAAAATATACTTATTGGAGATCGATTAGGTCCCTAACGCACCTAATTGAAATTTGATTTAATCTGTGCGACATGAGGTATTATGCATCTCCTAATTTGTAGGCCTCGTAGACGCAAGGAGCGGTGTGCGAGCGGCGCGCGCGCCCGCTCGCCTTGGTTTAGTGTTGCGCGACAAGCACAAATTATATCGACAAGTTTTAACGTGAAAACTCGCGCTTCGCGTAGCCTGCGATTTTCCTTTTACGTATTGAGCACGTAAATAATACCTAATAACAATGAATCGTACAAAAAGGCGTAAAAGACAGTTAGACCTACAAATAAATGATTCCACGAGTGATTCTGGTGAGGCAACTAAGTTAAATTACAAAAGGGTGATAAAAAACTTGAGCCACAGAGTTGTGTACCGTCGGACAGAGTTATAATCGTAGAAAATAATATGTCCTCCACTAGTAACCGTGATTATCTGATTTAGAAGTTTTTGATACTAAGTAAATAATAACTCATTTAATGAAGAATTATTTTGACAGTCAAAGTACTGGAAAAACTATATGTACCTGTTCATCAAAATAGTATTAATCAAGATCAGTTAAAATTAACACTAACTCAAAGACTTAATTGTAATTACAAAGAGAGGTAGTTAACTTATTGAAGATATTGTGTTCATCTATTATATTCCCGTCTTTATATACACTTTGTGTATTTTTTAAAAATAAAATAATGTAGTCGATGACTGCCGCTTTACTCTATTCCCATCACTAGTTGTTATATAATTTATGGCATCATTTCTTGCGTTGTGAGATAGAGTCGATAGCCTAAAATATTTTTGTATTTACTCTTTAGATAATTGTCAGAACTTTGTGCGAACCTATATTAAGATAAAGTAGCTAGTTAATTACGCCTCAGGATGTTTACAAACCGAGACTCTTGTTTTTCAGTATGATATACAGGATTTAAAAATACATATTTTTATGGGATCGATAAGGTCTCATACGCACAAAAATTAAGCCTAACTACGGAGTCATAATAGATCTCCAACGCACTATCTGAAAATTCTAAGAAAATCTTAACGCAGCGAAGGTGTTAAAGAAAATGACAAAACATTTACTAAGAATAGATCGAAACGTGTGGTGTCTGTTTAGGGCAAGGCATATTTTATTAGAAAATTAGATTATCTAAACATATAAATGCCTGCAATTAAAGTATGAAAATATAATAGATGTATTTTGGATTAATTATAAGTATTTTTGCAGACAGTACATCTAAATCGTATTCTCGTTGCGGTTTGATAAAATGTTTTACTTACGTAGTAACTTTTAGGCATCTCTGGTTTTACTGCTAAACGAAGGGTTATGTGTGCCCTTGCTTTAGCTTGTGTTGTGGAGCTATGTACGTTCCATTGCAAGATGTGGGTTATGTGTGCCCCTAGTTTATGGAGCTAAGTATGTTCCATTTTAGATGAGATATGGGTTATGTGTGCCCTTAGTTTATGGAGCTAAGTATGTTCCATTTTAGATGTGATATGGGTTATGTGTGCCCTTAGTTTATGGAGCTAAGTATGTTCCATTTTAGAGGTGATATGGGTTATGTGTGCCCTTAGTTTATGGAGCTAAGTATGTTCCATCTCAGATGTGAAGTGGGTTATGTGCGCCCGCAGCTTATGGAGATATGAATGTACTATTACATACAAGGATTATGTCTGCCCTGAGAAATTATATTTCATAAATGAAATAAAAAATAAATAAAAAATGAAATATTTACTTAACATAATAAATGTGTACTTATGAATCGTCTACATTTTATATCAAAAACAAGGGCTACGGGTGCCCTTAGATTGTTGTGTTTCCCAAGACAGGCTAATGTGCGCCCTGTATTTTAGTTAGTTCTAAAACTTATCTAGGTAATCAGTATATTTTGTTATTTACAGCTGCTTTATTTGTGATCCTCTTATTCACGATACGAGATTTGGTTTAATTAATCAATACTTTAGTATGTCGTTCACGTGTCAACAATTTAAATTAATTAAATAGAAAACTAATTTCTTTTTCATATTTTATTGAGAGTTTATTGAGAGTTATTCATTCATTTCATACCTATCATTTTTTACATATGAATAGTTTAAGTAATCTGTTGAGCTATATAACTTCTTAAGCTGTCTCTTTTTTCTAAATACAACCTAATTGATTTGATGTGTTAACGTAACTTTACTATATGAATGAGACTATAATAATGGTTTGAATGGGTACAAACTGATGCATAAAAGTATGAGTGCTTGTACTTGTGAATCAATATATATTTAGTATTTATCTATCCGGTTTACAGTTATACTTTTATCCTTATCCTATAATTATGAATATCTGCAATTATTTAATACTTACTAATTTTTACTTTTTCTGATCTTTTCCGAGAAAATGAAACCCGAGGTACCAACCGTTCACGCAGGTCGTGAACGGTTGAGGCATGAAGAAGACAAGCGGCGAAGGAAGCAATCACTGACGTCTGTGGGGAGGCGTGCCCGCAAAGTCGTGAGAGATTTACATGCGTCTGAATGGGGAATAGAAGATGTACCTTCAAACGAAGTGAAGCCACCAACCTTACAAGTGTTGGAACCTGAACCTAGTGAGAGCCTACAGTCTGAGTCACCTGTAGCGCAACCAGAGCACCAGCCTTTCTTTACTGTTGATGAGGTATTGAAACTTTTGTCGTCGGTGCAAGAGACTGAATCGAGTAAGCAGCAGCTGAACAACAATCAGGTCTACAACGTAGTACCTGAGTTTGATCCCTCAACTAAATATCAGAATATAAGTAGTTGGATAAGGAAAGTAAATGAATGTGCTTGCTTTACGATTGGAACCAAAAGCAAACCGCGCATTTTGCTCTTCAAAATCTGGTGGGTCTGGCTAAGAAGTGGTTTGAAGCCCTACCCTCTGTCAAATTTTACTTGGGACGAATGGCAGGCTAAGTTACTAAAAGCACCTAAAAGCTTTTCCCAACGAGCAAGATTACGGGACACTTCTGGAAGAGATACTCGCACGTACTACGCATTACAATGAGAATGTCCGGGACTATATTTCTATGATAACTTGACTTTATTGAATCGATATGAAATCAAGGGCCAGAAGGCAGTTGATTGTATTATACATGGCATTATTGACAAATCCGTTAGAAACAGCGCCCAAGCGATGAACTGTAAGGAGCCAGAAGACTTACTCAGTTGCTTAATTTCACAGCAACCCACTGATCCAGCTTTTGCCAAAAACCGTAATGAAATACTCCGGTTAATCGTCCTATATCTGTGTCGACTCTAAACGATAACTCGGTTATTTGCTTTAATTGACGTTTAAGGGGACATTCTTATCATAAGTGCCCAATCCCTCTTACTAAATGCCAAAAGTGCTCTAGGGTAGGTCTTGATTCAGCCGCTTGTAAACTAGCTTCATTAGTTCCTCGACATCGAGGAAATTCAGGCCCAGTACTGGTTCCTTAAATAGAATAAAAATATTAAGAATACGTTATGTCATATTATATTCAATGTGCTCATAATAAAGGTAGTTCTGTAAATAGAAATTATATCCTTTGCAAACGATAGATAAAAAAAATTTTGTAATGTATTCGGATTTAATAGAAAAAAGGAAGTTGATTGAAACTGTTGTTGGAGCAGACCAAATAAGACCCTAGGTCCTCGATAATAACACGGATAAGTCGAGTGACAGCTCCAGTAGTGATGAAGAGGATAATTTGCCTTTGTCAGCGTTGCTGCAATAACAGACTTCAACATCTAACCTTGACCGCTTCCGAATGTCATGATTTTATTACTATTTTTAATTATAATACTTATTTAATTTTCATGATTTTATAACCATTTTTAAATATAAAGTTTCATAAAATGGTTGCGGTGCCCTTGCAGGGCGTCACTTGTACAATAATCCAAGATTGTAACACCTTATAAAACTTGTGACTTGCAATAAATCTGAATCTGAATCTGTATCAAAAAAAAAAAATATTGTTTAACTAATTTGTTGTTTCGTTCTTATCATTTTTGTGTATTAATTTTGATTTAATATATCATTGTTTTATGAAAACATATGATTCCACACATAATCTTTACGTTTTTGTTTAAATTAGTGTAATTGAATTATATTTATATACCCAATTGTTAGCTGAATGATAGCTATAGTGTAGGTTGAGTAGACAGATTGACCTCACTTAATATTGTTATTGACTTTACTTATATAAAAAGTGTTTACCAGCATCCCAAACTGTATTAAATGTATGGAAAATGTTAATGCATTAGAACGTGAATTGAAAAAGTTTTAAGTAAATAAGGCATAACATTAGAAGAAATTGTTTAATGATATTAAGCTCTAGATTTTGAGTTGCAGTTCTCACGGGGTGCCATTACTGATCTAAATATTCTGATAACAACTTTGTATGTACTGTGACTTGCAATGAATAAATGAATATGAATATAATTGTGCACCCAGGAGGTTGCACCACGACGGATGGCCGAATGTCATGATTTGATATCTTTAACTGCGTAAGCAATGTGAAGTTGTGGTCTAACAAGACTACAGCGGGGAGTCAGTCGTCCTGTAGACAGCGTCGGAGGGGGATATGTCTTTAGAATAACGAGAAAGATCTATTATAATAGTTATATGCACCTAATTTAAGTCAAGTAGAAATAAAGTACTTATTGTTAACATTACCAGAGTGTTATTTATCAAACTAGGTACGTAAACACATCTCTTTTCTTCACTTCTTCCTCTTATGAGTAATGAAGAAGAGAAGAGAGAAATACACAATCCGCTCTGCCCTGCTCCCAAACTACACGAAGATGAGCAATAGGTAGATGTTGTCTATTTCCAACATCACCTGCCTCATAAAAGAGTATCTAAACGGAAACAAAACAAAAGCGTGCTATTACGAAACGAAACGCAATCGTAACAGTTCCAAATTAAAATTTGGGCGCGAACGCGAGCGCGCGAAGTGAAAACTGGCGAATGGAGACTGCAAACAACCGGCCGGCAACAAAAGTGAGTCAGCGATGTAGAAATAGAACTTTACTATTTTGAATGTTATCATCATTAATTTGGCAACACTGTGTTGTTTTTTTTGTTAGAAGTTATTAATTAGATACAATTATGTTAGTTTGTTCAGAACTATTAGCGTTGAAAAATGGAAAATGAAGTATTTAGAAAAAATCGACCCGTCTCACAACTAGCTCCGATGGGACTCGAACCCACGACCTTTCGCTTTGGTCTTTCGAAAAATTGACCCACGTCCGGGCGACTGCTCTAGTAGTAGAGCAGTCGCCCGGACGTGGGTCAATTTTTCTAAATACTTCATTTTCCATTTTTCAGTAATAAAAATTGCATTGTGAATGCAAAAAACTAAAAATTAAAATAAGTAACTATTAGCGTCATCATCAAGTTGTTTATTAATTTTTGTCGTCAAATAAACGAAAGTATACCTAAGTAAAACAAATTCCATAGAAAACAGTTCAATGATTGAAATGAGTTAGTATCGGCTACTTAAAGTTGCCATTATCAAAATGTCTTCTTAAAAAAATCCGTCTGGGAATGCCAAGATTCCCGACTCCAATATAAACGATCCAGAATCAATATAAAATCAATAAAACTAACAAAATCGCATCAAAGATTCAGTCGACGCTCTATAAATACCAGACAGATATATCTACAGTGGAACAAACCATTTATATCTGGTCTCTGTGCCCTTTAGAACTTGTTTTATTAGGCGGCGGCGTGGCGTATTAAATTGATTAGGAGCCTGGTTCCTGATTATGTAATTATGTATCTAACATTTATGACTGTCGCTTTAAGTTAGAAATACAGGCAACAGCCACTCGTGTTCGTACAATATTAGGTTTTAAGGATTTACAGGCATGGTATCCATTCTCATAAGAGTTTCGAGATAAAAAGTCCTAGTTATGATGACACGACACATCCATATGTGTAGGTAATATTAGTAATGAGCAGGGGTTAGAAGAACCGCCCAGCCCTGACGCGAAGCCTATTAGGCTTGGTGGGAGGGCTGGGCGCGGCGAGGGACAGGCCCAGTGTCTGACTGAGTCCAACATGCCATTTGGTATAGGAACGTAAAGACTGTATTTGCCCTCACTATAATTAAAAAAAATGGAAAATTAGTAATAGGATAGTTCAGTTCTGTATAACTCGATTGGAGTTGAACATAGACTTCCATTCCAGTGATAACAGGCAACAGCACCAAAAATTACGTAGACAACAGCTGTCTTTACGAGCCAGTGATAAAAGAAGAGTTGACAGCGCAATATCAAGAATCAAGATTTACTTAAGCCCGACTTTAGCATCATCACAAGTTATAAGAGTTAAGATGAGTTACCAAGGCCTACCTGGAAGTATCTAAATAGACTCCGAATGATGGTCAGCAATAGTAAAGACCTGTCTAGGTGGTGGTGTTTGTAGTTTGATGAACGAGGCTATTCGTTGTATGGGGTCGTCCGGAAAATTCCCGGAAGTGCGGAAGGCACGATTGTAGATTACGTAATGCTGATTTAGGAAGTGCAAGAATCCAGGAATATTTCCAACGGCAAGTTAGGCATTTTTGACGTGCCGTTAGCGCGTGAAAATCGCTTCTAATTTCTTTCAGAATGGTTCCTTAGCCTCATTACTTTCTGTGACCTATTACTAGGTAGAATAAGTTATAAAAAAACATTTCTTGCTAGAAGTTGAGATTTTAACCTAAATGTGAAACATAAAATTGCTTCTAATTTCTCTGTGAGTGTTTCTTTAACCTCGAATACTTTCTGCATACCGTATTACGAGTAAGAATGAGTATATAATGGAATCCAACGCAACTTGGTCGACGCAAACTTGGCGTGTAGCTGTAGTGCTGTACCTCAAGCGATGGAACACTCAGCTGCACACCGGAAGACCTAATGGAGTCTGTGTACCAATGCAGCAATTCACCTAGCCGAGTTTTGATCATACAATGTTTTTGCTATATCCACAACGACACGATAAGAAGAAGCAAAATATCAAGATGTACTTAACTTCAGCTTTTACAGTACCTACTTAAACCCAACTTCATCATCAACACAACTAATAACAGTTAAGTTTCTCGTGCTGCCGACGGTTCACAGATTGCCATAAGACCATGATAGACATCGAGTTACATAATTCAACCTCCGACTCGAAGACAACATCAAAGAGTCTTATAACGTATTTACAAACGATGTTTGTGGAGTATTAGTGAGATGCGTATATTTACCAGAGCACATAATAAACTCTGAAACTGCTATAATTAGCCGACTGAAATGTTTGACGTGTGAAAATAAAACAGAACTGTTTGACCCCTGTGGGGCTACCGCCCAAGTGTCGTCAGCGTCGGTATCGGCTTCATTTGACACAAGGATGTGACAAATTGCTTCTTTTCTGTGATAAGTTTTTATTGGTGAAAAAAAGAAGTTGCAATGTAGGTATCACATCCATCTAGGGTTGCCAGGAGGCCAGGAAATCAAGGAATTTCCCGGAATTTTGCAGCTTGTCCCGTGTCCAGTAATAAGACTTTACTGTCCCGGATTCCGAACACCTTCTCGTTTTTTGCACAAGTTACTAAAGTTGTCTATACGATTTTTTTTAAACCACCCGTCTAACGGCACAGTCGGTTACGTTAACCTGGGACCGTACTCTGAAACGCTAATCCGAAACTTCGGTTAGCCCCGCCCTTTTCATTCGATTCTGTCATGACTGGAGAGTGAGAGGGACGGGAATACCGAAGTTTCGGGTTTTGCGTTTCAGAGTAGGCCCTCAGGTTCGTTGGTGCACTCGGGTTTTTTTTTTGGAATTGTCCCGGAAATTATAAGGCTGAATCTGGCAACCCAACATCCATCTGTCAAATGAAGCCGACACCGATGCCGACGACACTTAAGGCCTCATTTCCACCTGCAAGCAAGTCAAGTCTTCTGCGATAAATGTCCGACATTCTGTCAGATAGCAACTTGCAAGTGTAAACACACTTGCAAGTTGTAGTTTACACTTGCAAGTTGCTATCTGACAGACTATCGGACATTTATCGCAGAAGACTTACTTGCAGGTGGAAATGAGGCCTTAAAGACTTAGCCCACTTATACCGCACCGCTCCCACCCAACCAATGTATGAGCAGTCAAATATGGACTTAATGTCGTGCTCTGTAGATGCACTTTAGCTTGCAGCAGGCTCGCTTACCGCGTGCTGTCTGCTATTGTATATTGTTACTGTAAAGTGCATCTACAGTGAACGATATTAAGTCCATAATATTTGGCTGCTTGCTCATACTTTGGTTGGGTGGGAGCGGTGCAGTATAAGTGGGCTATGACCTTTAAGCAGTAGTCGTAGCCCTTCTGGTAACACTTAAGAGGAGACCGTGGCGTAGTAGTTAGCGCGTTCGGCCTGCGATCGTTGAAGTTAAGTTAGGTCAGCAACTTTCGCTATGGTCAGTCACGGGATGGGTGACCAAATATTGCTAATCTCGAGCTCCTCCGTGCTTCGGAAGGCACGTTAAGCCGTTGGTCCCGGCTGCGCTTGCAGTTGTTAATACCCACCAATTCGCATTGGGTGTGCGTGGTGGGTCATGGCCCATTCTCCTTGTCCATCCATAAGGAAGGCCTGTGCCCAGCAGCGGTGACATTAAATAGCTAAGGATGATGAACACTTAAGGTGCATGTAGTCGTGAAACTATCATTTTTGAGGTCCTAAAACTTATAAATTATCCTACTGATGAATCCAGAACTAATAATACTAAATATTGATAAGTATATAAACTTCAATTTGAGCATTTAAACAAAACATAGTCTTTAAGATACTATTAAAAAAAACTTTGAAATACGCTACTGCTTTCAATTCTTACGTTTTCAATTCTAAACTACAAGTGATATTTATACGTTTCTTTCAGGAAATGATTGCTAACTTGTTTAACTTAAAACTGAGCATTTTTCGTTTTAAAATAATACCTACATAGTTTTGACGAAACGTGTGTTTAAGCTGTTTTGGTGCGGGTAGCTGGCGGGATAATTAGGCCACTTTTCTATGCCCAAGGTCGTTGGCGATACCACGGGCCTTAAGACACTTTTCATGAATTACTGGGACGCAATCGAAATGATAAATACTTGAGTAGGTAGGTACCTACCTACTTGTGTCACGCGTATCAACAAACGATACAAAAAAAACAACGGGTATTGTTTGTGTTGTGACAGTGCCGGCAGAAGTGAAAAAGGCTCCCTAGACATTTTCACAAAAAAAAAAGGAATTGGACAAAAAAAAAGAAAAAATACGGACGGAATTTTAACCGTCTTCTGGCTTCAATGCCGCCCGTTTTCTAATCTGAGCTATTACAACTTGAGAAACGGTGTCGAAATTTGCCTTCGTATTCTAATTACATTGTAACAGTATTTAGATCTGCTATGGAATTGCGTAAAGTCAATCGTATTCATTTGACAGTTCATATTGTATCATAATAAATGTCATTCCATACAAATTGCAGCCGATTGAATACGATATGAACTGTCAAATTAATACGATTACCTTACGCAATTGCCCCCCAGGTCACATGTCACGGTCACGTGATCCTGACGCGAGTTTAACATTTTTTGCCCATCCCAAAAAGTGCACAACGCTGCTAAAGATGTTTTCACTTCAAAAACAATGATTAGCGCAAGAATGGTCTATTCCATTGCAATACTGTGGTATCATATTGTTAGGATATGATACCTCCTTGCATTGTCTATGGTTGATTTATATTTAAATCAGTATTCAAAATATCGAATGGATTGTCATTACCTACGCGAGTAGTTTGTTTTAGTCTAGACGATTCCGCGGTCGCGTGTTATAGTAGATATAGAATATATCGGCCATGGTGCCGCAGTAAAGATTTATATCGCTAATACATTTATTATTTAATAGAATCCCAGTGTAGGGCTCCTTATGGTGGAGGCGCGAACGAATTACGTAGAACGCAATTATACGGTGTTTATGTGTTGCAGATTCCCAAGATAAACTAGGAAGACCATGGAGGTCTTATTGTTCGACGGCATCCACGGAGATGTCGAAGTTTTTTTTCGGAGCTACGAAATAATGACGGCTCTGCAAGGCTACGAAGGCGAGGCCAAGAAAATCGTCGTCGGAGCTTTCTGCACGGGCGCAGCCCGCTATTTCTACGATAAGATCGTCGATATGGTGAAAGACTACGACGAAATGAAGAAGGAGTTTATCAGGGAGTTTGGTCTTGTATCGGACCCACTTGCTGAATTTTTTGCGAGAAAGCAGTATTTCAACGAAAATTCGTTGGAATATCTGTATGCGTTGGAGATATTAGCCGCTCGTGCTGGGAACGCAATTACAGAACAGTTGTTCATACAACAATTCCTGCGGACAACCGACGTTGTCACACGCAGCAAATTGATGTCGCAAATCTACGTCGACAAAACGCATTTAAAAAAAGTAGTGAGACAGTTGTATAACCTTGAGTGCTTCGAGGAATGTGCCCCTAATATGTGTGATTCTAGCAGTGGTGATAAATCTAATCAATGTGTTTATTTTGTGCCGGAGTTAGAGAATGTGCCAACTCCCAATCAATGTGCCTCTCGCACGCCAAACGAAAAACCCCATGATTTGTATGATGCAAGTGAATTGAATGATTTTAGAGCTCAAGCCCCGATGATGCCTATCACGACATCATCTTGGAGGACGACTGAGACGTCCCCACAATCTAATAATTATTATATATATTTATATTATATATATATTAATATTATATATTATTGTAAGTAGAGAAGAGGATTGTATGCAGCTGACGTTGGTGCAGGACAATCACAACACAAGTAAGCGTACGCCGTTTTTATCTATTGAGTGTCGTGGTCAGAAAATAGACGCCTTGGTGGACACCGGTGCGAGTGTGTCGGTAATATCACAGACGGTAGTAGACAGTCTAGGTCTCAGTGTGGACATGGTGAACGCTGAACTACGAAATGTGAGTGGTGGAAAACTTTCAATAGTAGGGAAAACTAATGTATGTTTCTTGATAGATAACGTGTTGTTTACACAGCGATTCGTTGTTGTAAGGGACATTGTACCAAACATAGTGTTGGGTTGTGATTTTATTAGCAGGAATAGCATAATTTTGAATTTTGAAAAATTTTGTATAATTTACAAAAAATTTAATTTTGAATTTAATGTTGACATGAATTTTATGTTGACATCGATTGACATTGATGACAATGAGTCACAACAGTCACAAGTGATAGATGTCTCGAATGACGGATGTCAGAGTAATTTTCGAAAAAGTAATATGTCAGAAAAAAGTTCGCATGTCATTCCTAGATTAAAAAGTTTTTTTATGAATAAAAATAGGAATGACAGTAAAATGAAGAAAGGCGCGAAAAAGTTTGAAAAGTCGAATATGAATAGGATTTCGAAATCCAATATAAGTTCGTTATATAATATTAGTTCTTTACGAAATAAGAAACGTTTGAAATTTGTAACATATAAAATTAAATGTAAAAATAAATTTTCTTTTATAGATTCATTTTACAATAGGGATAGAAATAGGATAGGATTTTAGGATGTTTTATAATAGTGATTGTTAGATAGTTGAAATGTATAATTGTGTGATTTGTATTAATATGTGTTTCTTTTTCATGTACGGAAATACTGCACCTGAAGCCCACGAAGTGTCCTGTGGTCCATTTATGATGTACTTATTTAATTATTTTTTTTAATGTTTAATTTAATAAAACAATTATTTTTTTGCATTTTTACTAATTAGTAGACATCGTGTCGTGTCTCTTTACCTTCATGGGATAGGGCAGGAGGATGACCTATTATCTAATTAGGTGTGAGAATCCTCTGACCTTAACTTATGTTGATATTGACATCACGTTTCGTTAATGATCTGGACCACAAAAGTAACACTTCTGTGTTTCATTTTATTTCCGTTTTAGTTAGTTTGTAAGTTGTTTCGATGTCACTTAAGGAATGAGGTGACGTCAATATTTGTTGGTGAGGGGGGAGGAAACCCTGATGGTCCAATAAGGACCAGGGTCATATCCTGTTTGTTGCAGGATCCCTCTAACCCTGACTGGCAATGTTGTCGACACCACGCTACATAAACTGTGGTGGCCCCTAGTAGACAGTCTGCTTGAGGTTACCACAGGTTTATGAAGTTCCAAGCTTGTTGTCGGGCACCTTTTGAGATGAGGGTTATTTTTGGGTAATTTCGTAGTCAATATATTATTGGTGCTTGTCCGACATGTTTGATCTTGGAATTTCGACTTAGTTAATGCTTAAATGAGCTAGGGTTAGCTTTGATTGTAACTACATATGATGTATTAAGGTTAGGTTTAAGGCTGGGCAGACCTTTTCCCTTGGTTTTGGTATGTCAAGCCAATGCAATGGTTGGTTTGTTTTGATTTCAAGAAATTAATAATTATATCGACCATTGTCCTGGCTGTCCGTTAGTGAGGACCAGTCTTATTGATGTGATATCGTTCCAAGGTAGGCAGGGCCTTCGCTTTAGGGTAATCCATGTAGGAAAAAACATTTCTTTAGTAAGAAAGGTTTTTTTTGTTGCGGCGGCGGCATGTGGTATCATATTGTTAGGATATGATACCTCCTTGCATTGTCTATGGTTGATTTATGTTTAAATCAGTATTCAAAATATCGAATGGATTGTCATTACCTACGCGAGTAGTTTGTTTTAGTCTAGACGATTCCGCGGTCGCGTGTTATAGTAGATATAGAATATATCGGCCATGGTGCCGCAGTAAAGATTTATATCGCTAATACATTTATTATTTAATAGAATCCCAGTGTAGGGCTCCTTAATACCGTTCAGTAGGTTACCCACCAGAACAGTCTCAGGTCGGTATTATAGAACGACACTCAAGTGGAGATCTCTACTCAAGTATAGTTAGAAAGGGATGAATGTATTTGTTGCATGTATTTGCATCCCTTTCTAACTGTACTAGAGAAGAGATCTCCACTTGAATACGGGCCTAAGTCTTAGCACAGAATAATATTTGTCTTAGAACAGTGAGTCCGACCGACCTTCCATCGTAAGGGCCGTGTGGACGTCGATGGCGACCCGAAATAGCCGCGCGGACCACTGCGGATGTCGGCGAGGCCTCGCACCTGCCCTAATTACCTAGCTATACATAGCCACTGGACTCGTCTGGACTGAGGGACATTGGGTCTACTATCTTATGGCTAGTGATTAGAAACTTATTTTGAAACATTCAGAGAAATCCATACGATACGATACTAGCAACCTACTTTAGCTTTGAAAAGGTGCAATAGGTGTATTAAACAATCCAATCTTCATTCTGTCTAAAGGGCTCCACAGACGATCAGTTCGCCTGACGGCAAAGGCCTGTCAGTTGGCCGCAATCGGCCACACACTCACAGTTTCGTAAAAGACCTTGAACTTTTATTAGACTTGTCATAATAACATATTAAGAGCAATTTTTGAAGTCCAGATTGTTTTGATTTGGAACGCTTCAATGTGACAAAGTTCTTAGTTGTTTACATAATATTATTGGTTGTGACTGTACCTACTATCAACTGTACAATGATAATATAAGGGGCCCCACAGACGATCAGGTCGCCTGTCGGCAACGGCCTGTCAGTTGGCCGCAATCAACAACACACCCACAGTTTCGCAGCGCAGACGACAGACTATCCGTGACGCACTTTTTAGTCTGTGAAAATAGAACCTATAGATGCAATTATATGCAGTAACGCACACGACACGCAAAAAGTCCGGCGCACAAAAAATCCGTGTAATTCGGGCAGACCGCGCCGCACCGCACAAAAGTGTGCGAAAAAAATAGAACGTTGCTTCAACGCGCGCTAACGCAGACGGCGCACACTTTAGTCTGTCCATAGCGTATTTCCATAGCGTCTAGGTTCCTACTGTTCAGCCGACAGAATGATCGAAGATGTGCGTCGTGTGCGTTGAGTCTGTGAAAAATCCGCGACCGACTTTTTGCGCGCCATGCAGACTTTTTGTGCTCCGCAGACTCGATCACACAAAAAGTGTGCCGTCTGCGCTGCAGGTGTAGAACTGACGGCTAATGCGCTGGTATAGTGTGTGGCCGCTGGGTGGCGTGGCCAATGTTGACAGTTATCGGCCGGACGAATCTACCGACTAATACTAAAACTGTCGGCTATCAAGTGTGGCCTCAAAGCCGGTTGTTGACTATTGGCGATAAGCAATGATCGGTCTAGCTAGTGTGTAGCCGATGGAGGTCTCGAAAGTCAGACGGCCGATCCGGTCTATCTAGGCCGACTGGCGAACTGATCGTCTGTGGGGGCCCTTAAATCATATCTTACAGTCATAAATTGTAATGTTCAAATACTTCCCAAGAATAATTTTGAACATTGCAGACGACCATGACACTGATGGTTTGTAGATCTCACTGTTAGCAAACTTTACCGCCTTGTTTCTAGCTTTACAGCTTACAGTACAGATGAACTATTGTTCAACTATTTTTGTTCTGTTAAAGCTGATGAGTTTTTTTCGCCTGTTTTTCTTGTCAGTTAAAAGATGTCCATAACAGGTGGTAGGTAAAAAAATGTTGGACGATTCATAAGCATTAATTTTATTTAATCTATATGAATAAAAATTTATTGACTTTGACTTTGACTTTGACTTTGACTTTGTTCATTTAATAGATTTGTATGCTAAGGAAATTATTTAAACACTTTGTTGTTCAAAATGACTCCATTTTGAATTTTTGTACAACCACACATAGACTTATACCCAAGTGTCACAAAAATAAAACTCAAACCTTAAAAAATATTTTGATGATTCAATGAAGTTTCGGAGCTGAAACACTAATGATATAATATCCTAGTTTAGTCCAATATTATGCTTTAAGGCCATATAAAATGTGGTCATACATGATGTAGCAGTTAGAAATTGAAGAATGAATTTCATTGACCGATGACCGATTTGGCGCAGGGGTAGGCTACCCACCTTCTGCGCCAGAGGTATCAGGTTCGATTCCCGAACAAGACAAATATTTGTGTGCATGAACATGTCTATTTGTCTTGGTCTGGGTGTTTACTATGTATATTAAGTATGTATTTACAAACAAAAAGTATTTAAGTATATATTTATCCGTTATCAAGTTTTCCATGACACAGTTTCTTAATGAAATTAACATGGGCTTAGATAATTGGTGTGATTGTAAGAAGTTATTTATTTATTTATTATTTATTTGCATATTTTATTACCAATCCCAGATAAGGATAAATAAGACATTGTACATACATCTTAGTAATTTCTCAAGTTTCATAGTCAATGAACCCTGAATTTGATCATATCTCACCATTGTTCATTGTAACATGAATGATTTCACCAGTCTACATCACTTAATTTCACGCTTAATAAGTCAACTTATGTTCTAAACATAATCACAGAATAAATAATAGTGAATAAATGATAGCACAGAAGACTCACTCTGCAAGCTCATTCAAATAAAAATAAATCTTACTGTGTGAAAATAAAGTCCAATTCCGGTTGCTTTGTCATCGCTTGCCTACTGTTTTAATAACCTAGAGTTCGCGCATGCAAGCAAAATTGTACCCAATATCTACGCGCGAGCGATTCTATTTCTATGAATGTCTCAAACAGCTCGCTCGCTGGATAGGGTTGCGAGCGACTTGCAAGTTCGGTTTTGTTATTTCTTTTATTTAGACACCCGTAAACACAACAGTATCTTATATATGGATTATAAGAACGTTTAGTAGTCATTGTTCGGTGCACAAAAATCACAGAAATGATCAATCGTTCTACGCGCGAACGTGGAGCGTACGAGCCGAGCGGCATCCTTCTGCCATACGCCTGCCCGGCAGGCGCTCCGGCCGAACGTACCTAAACTGAGGAGTGACACCCCCCTGACATAATGAAATGATTGTTGCTTTGCCCCAGTGACCAACACAACATGTTATGTAGGTAGGAACCCATGACTGTCATTTGTTTTTAGTACCTACCATTATAAAGAAGTTGGGAAGATGACCTTAAGTTGACAGCAGGTCCTAAACTGGAGGAGGGTTGCCCAAGACAAACAACAATAGAAGTTGTTGGAGGAGGTCTATGCAAGGAGGCAGGAGGCACACCGTATATACAAAGGTACTTTGTGAGGCACACTGAACTAAGAGACATTTTGTAATTTTCTTCTTTAGTATCCGACACTAAGTTCGGAGTAAAGGGCTTTATTTATTTATAAAAAAGTTTGTATTTCAGGAAGAAATATCAACAAAATACAGAGAAGTATAATTTAATTTCCAATCGATATTCATAAGTAAGTACTAATATTTTAACTATGAAAATGTGTTTTTTTGTTTGTTTGTCCTTTTTTCACATAAAAACAGAGCAATGGATCATTGTGATTTTTAGTATGGGGATAGTTTGGATGCTGGAGAGGAACATAGGCTTCTTTTTATACCGAAAAAGTATCACATTCCTGCGGGATAATATCATGTTGTCTTAAATAAACTCACATTTAAGCCTACACCGCATCTTTGTCTCTCATTATTAAGTACTTAACTAAGAATGAATTAATCATGTAAAAATATTGCAGTTCCATTGATTTCAATACAACTGAGTCTGCCTTTAGTGTGTTTGCTTCCAATAAAATACTTCAATGTTAAATTCTATTTTAACAACTATGGAAACAAATTCAAACTTAATAAATTCTTCTTCTTAATATTAATATATTAATTAATATATTAATTAATAATATATTAATATATTATTAATAAATTATAATTATTAATTATTCTTCTTTTTTTTATCGAACTTGTTAGAATTGCATGCAGTCTTCACCTATAATTGTAATGACATTTAATTATTTTGTATATTGAATAAGTCCTAGTGTAATTATTGATGTTTATTATGTTGGTGTTCTAATAAATAAAAATAAAAATAAATAAATAAAATTTCATGAGTAATCATCTTTTACAGTTATTTGTTTATTCTGCAACAGTTCTGAGAAGCAAATGATTCACTGTGGTCGAGTTGAGACCAATTAAATTAAGGACAGAAATTGAATAATGTGCGAAACCACTCAAGCTGTTTTAAAAGCTATGACTCATTGGTAACCATGGGAATACTTAGTCTTTTGCTTTTACTTTTTAGCTCTTTTAAGTATTCTTAAAACAACATAATCTGTAAGTGAGTGCTCAAGTTCAAAGATGTCTTTTAACACATTCAAATAAAAAACTACATAACTCATTGTCAAACTCAACATTGATAGAGGTAGAAATACCAATAAAATATTGTTACTGTGCGGGGCAAACTTCTTGAATCAAATCATAGACAATAAAATCTGCGCCGAAAAAACATTGTACTAAATATTGCAACTGCACAGGTTGTTTTGTCTATGGGTTGGTTAAAGATAAATGCCGGGAGCTATACTTTATTGCAATTTGCTGTCATAAATGGAGACCAATTCAACTAATGTGCAGTCCATCCTATCTTACTAAAATATAATAAGTGTGAAAGTTTGGATGTTTGTTACTCAATCACGCCAAAACGGCTGAACAGATTTGGCTGAAATTTGGAAAACAGATGTTACTTTGTAGCTTGTAGCCTGGAGAGGAACATAGGCTACTTTTTATCCCAGAAAAATATCACATTCTCGCGGGACAACGTTGTGTAGTCCACGCAAACGAAGCAGCGGGCTACGGCTAGCGTGCGGAAAGCTACTTTTTAATAATACCTACCTAAGTTAGTCTGAATTCGATAAGATTCTAAAGTTAAGCAAGCATTGAAAAATGGAAAATGAAGGACTTTAGAAAAAATCTAGCCATCTCACAACTAGCCCCGATGGGAAACGAACCCATAAACCTTCGCCATCCGTTGTGAGACAGGTTGATTTTTTCTAAAGTGCTTCATTTTCCATTTTTCAATACTAAAAATTGCATTGTGAATGCAAGGGGGTAAAAAAATTTATAACTTGTTATGCAAGCAATAAACCTTTAACTTTGTCAGTTTTCGTTTATCTTCGAATGTGAAACACGACGAGCATAAACATCCAAACATCGTCAGCTAAATTAGCCAACACTTGCAGTCAAGCTGCACTCGCCCCAAGGTCATGCAATCATAAAACACGCGCACAGCACAGCACCGGCTCTTAATTTGCTCCTAGTAAGGACATTATTCCGATAAAACAACTTCGTCATACCCGCCCAGAGGTGACATAATCCGCCAATAATAACGTAATAAACGTTTACAGTAAACAATTATCCAAATATTTGACACCTACACCAGATATCTGGACCGAATCTATAAATAATACAAATCGTATAACGCTTACCTGTTGAGCAACAGGCTCCAATATGCTTTCAATGATCTTCGTATGAAACACCGGCATTTTTATGTCGTTAGCACCTATCTACATGAGATAATAAACACAAATAACACAGAGTTTACACAAAAATAACACAAAATAATACGAGAAACCACAACCGAACAACAAGAGATACAGAAAAATACTGAATAATTTGACATTGATTGATTTGACGTTTCGCAATTCGCTGGGTAGAAATAGAGATGGGACAAATAAGATCGAAACGAGCTGTGATTTTTTCACATGGAATAAGCTAGATGGAATGGAATGGAAGTAGCTGTGATATTTTTTACAGTAAAATGTAATATTACATAGATTAAAAAATCTATATTAAGCTTTGAAATACACAGTGTTTGAAATATCTGATTCATATAAAAAGAAATTGGTACAATGGCTCCTACTAGCACAACTTCTACTCCATTAATGAGTAGGTCTACTTGGAGACCATATTTTGACATTTTGTAAATTTTTATTAGACACTGACATTAGGACTTATAATGGTTTATCAGACATTTTTAATTATTTTCCTAATTTTTGTTAATTTTATATTGAGATATTACTTATAATTACATTCTCATAGTACGGCTGAAATGATGATGATGATGATGATGAATATATAATAGACATTTGCATGCCCACAAAATTAGGGTAGAACATTGATGTTCGTCTTATTATCATTGTTGACCACCCCAATGTACTACACAATGTTATGCAAATTAACGTTTTGATTTGATTTGATCAGCCAAAAAATTTGGTTATGAACATGGGCTTCGTTTGACATTTAAATACGTTTTATGTCCATATATGGGCATAATTAATTGGTAGTCGTTGTTCGGCTGACATGATGATGATGATGGGCATAATTTAGCCAGTAGCCCCCCAGATGCGAAAAACGGACAAACATTCACTTTTTCATACTTCTAATTTACCTAAATTAGTACTTATAGATTTAATACAATCATGTGATATTTAACCAATTAACTTATTAGCAAGTCTATAAATAAATTACCTACAACGTAAATTATACTCAACAGAATGTTATTCTTCTGATCACTTTTCTTGCCCGAAAATACTTACCTCAAAACTACTTTACTGTGACTTACTGAAAAATCTGACATTGAATCTAATCTAAGTCATAATTATTTAAATTAACAAAAAAAGTCAAAGTCAAAATAAGAAACTAACTTCTACAACAAGTATTTGATCATTTAAAAAGTAGGTCTTTTAAGCGTTTCTCTCTATCGTAAAGAGACTAAGAAATTCTGGAAGGCTGCCACCGTTGACCGGCTAAAAAATATCGATATCGGCTAAAAATATTGATATGAGCATGGACTTCATTTAACATTTGAAGGTGAAATTTTGAAATTACTGAAATCTTTTTTCACAAGGAAGATACTTATTATAACAGAATATTTAGTATAGTATAGTACACGATGGTACAACACTAGAGGTACCAAATGACTCAAATCCGCTTGACGTTTCTTTGCATCATATTACCAGAAAGAAAAAACTTACAAGGCTTTTGGGTAAATATAGAAACTCGGGAATTTTGTACAGACCGACGACATCTATACTTAATATTATAAAGAGGAAAGATTTGATTGTTTGTTTGTTTGTTTGCATCGAATAGCCGATTTGCGCCGATTTCGAAAATTCTTTCATCATTAGAAAGCTACATTCTTCCCGAGTGACATAGGCTATATTTTATCCCTATATTCCCACGGGAACGGGTACTACGCGGGTGAAACCGCGAGGATCCGCTAGTTATAAATAAAACGTGTGCCATTGATGATATTTTTTTAATAATGTCAAATATTTAAAATCTTATCACTATCAAGTCTTTATATTACGTGCAATAAGACAGAATCTGGCGATTTTTACGAAATTACCTAATATTTGTAGGCGAATTGCACTAAGTCATACATAAATTGATTGACTAGATAAAAACAAACAACACAAAAAATTTAACACTTCTTAAACTATCTACTAAAAACAGACTAAAAATTAGTGTAACAGTAGGTAATACTGCGGCTACATTAGCGGGCTACGGCGAAGTATCTTTATATCTTTCTCTTTTTAACTAACCGGTAGTGGCGTAGGGAAAGAGATAGTAAAGAATTATCGGCCGGCCGCTAATGTAGCCGCCGCATATCAGAAACTGTAGTTTTAAACTACTTTAAAATTACTGAGTAGGTAAGTAATTTATGTCCATTGTCTATAATTGACTTAGGCCCGAGTTCACCAACAGTCGGTTAGACCACAGAATATATAATAGTACTAAGGTGGTTAGACTAACCGTAGGTAGGCGTCGTCGGTTAGTTAGTTGGTTAACTGCTGACACGCTGTTGCTGTTAAGTGCTGGTAATTGACGAACACCAATCACGTGCGCTATTTAACCAACTAACCAACGGTTAACGTAGCCGTCAGTTGTTGAACTCAGACCTTTAGTAAATCTTAATAAAAAAATACATGGTGGGAATATGACGGCATTCTTATCTAGGTATTAAAAACAAGGATGAATTTTAACATAAAATTATAACGTTGTTGCATTGACCAAGGGCGTTGCCAGGGGGGAGCAAAGGGGGGGGGGGCAGCTGCCTCCCTCCTCCTAGAGACTCAAAATTACCTAAAGTTCTTAGACTTGTCATATAGGTACTTCGTATTCCATAGTATCAACCTAGGGCCATGGGATGGCAACTTGCCCTACCCTGGGCCATAGGCTTGGCCCTTGGCATTGCTTGACTAACAGAGAGCAACTAAATACTATGTGCACTATCTACAAAATATTTTATTATCTGTGCGTTCACACCATTTGACGATAAGATAGGATAACAGTTTGATTCATTTTAGTTTCTGTTTTTACAAATTTTTCATTAGACCCGTGAGCGAACCTGTTTATGATGTTACACATATTTATCTTTCTATAAAATCTTCATCTATTATTTCTTAATTGTTAAAAATTCACTGAATTTACACATCGACATTAGTACAAACACCTAATACCTAAATATTTCAATGCAAGTAGGTATTTGATAACTTATTTGTACAAAGTTACAAAAAAAGAGTAGGTACCTAAGTACCTAAGTATTTTGTAACGATATCGACACTGAAGCAATTTAAAGTTCGTTAATTTTACATTAAAAATATTTTGTGCTTTACAATTTTTTAGTTTTGAGCTTTTTAGATCCTTTGTCGACTTGCCGCGTGTCAGGACTCAGGACGGCTACAAATGAAACAATATCATGCGGATACTACAATATCTTAAATGAAATAATGACTAAGTATGTTATTTGGTTTGGGGGTCAAATTCTATAATTTCATATTGAAATTTATTTCTTCCATAATATGTCTAGAATTAGGCTAAAAACAAAACACTATTGTTTTGTAGCCGATTAGTTACCTACCGATTAAATACCTAAGTAGTGTAAAAAAAAAGGTTGAGCATGGCAACATTTGAGACAAAGGAATTTGGAATCATTAAGCCTACAGACTTTTGAATGCCATCTTTGGAGAATTTATTGTCTTCCTTCTGCCGTCAAAGAAAAACATAGAGTGAGTTCCACTATAAAAAAATCAAATGACTGTTACAAATACTCTACAATATCGCATTTGATAGATATATTAGGGCAACTGACTCCGTAGCTGAGGTTTAGGCCGTGCGGTTGGCTCTTGTGGCGTTCCGTCAGCAGTTTGTGGAAGATGGGCAGTATGGCACATTCGAACAACTCAGACTCTGAGCTCGCCGTGTACATCTTCCGTTGGTCCACTGAGTCCTGTCTCTTGGACTCGCTTCTGCCGTAAGTGGCTGACTTGCGCTCCTCTCGAGTGTTCGGGGAACCTGGTAATTGGACACAGAGACAAAGTTAACTATGTATAATATTTATTATTGTATTCTACCTACTAGAAACTAGACCAATGGCAGAGTAGAGTACATAGAATAATATTACTCATAGAATAATATTACTCACGTAGAGTAGGTTAGGTAGGTACAGTCGCCAGCACGTCAGGTTACTACAAACTGTCAAATTTCTTTACATACAATTCAACCTTATGTCCAACAGAAAGACAGACAGTCTAGTAACCCGACGTGCTGGCGACCGTACTACACTGACCATATTTTTTTAACCACAGTTAACATCAGGCGTGTCCGTGTGTGATGAAGGCTAAGTACATGGCCAGTACTTAGCCTTTATCACACACGCCTGATGTTAACTGATAATGGCTGAAAGTAGAATCGTTACCTACTCCCAAAACCCTCAATTACCCAGGAACTGACTTCTCCAAGTTTCGGAACAACAACATGAAAACATCGTTGCTATGTACTCAAAGTTGCTATGGCATCAGACTTAGATAAAAGGTGGTACCTATGGTAGCTAACCAAGCGGACTTTGAACAAGTGGATGGCAATCCAACCAGGGGGCCAAGTCTGCTAACGTTAAGTCACAATCGTGTCTCAATCGTGTTTCAATTGTAGTTCAGTTGTACCTAAAACTCTCTTGCTACATTTGAAACACGATTAAGACACGATTGTGACTAACGTTAGCAGACTTGCCCCCCTGGTGGTAACCAACTTAGTTATCCATCCACCTTCATCCTTACATCTTCTTCTTACTTAACGATGCGCGCGAATCGCGATTCAGTGCGCGCTCGCGACAGACGTCTTATCATAAGTCAATGTGACGCACCCATTTAATATGCACGATTCGCCCGTCCCGCTCCCCACCCTGCTCCCACTCTGTTTGTACACTTATACCAATGATGTTTTATATGTAGATACGTTATCTGAACTAAAAAGTGGCGACGAAATAGTAGATTTCATTACAAGTGCGGAAAGCCTGTCATTGCAAAGAGTTCCGACAAATGTCTACCCGAGCCGAGGCGCAGCCGAAGGTGAGGGTTGACAGTCGGAACAAGTTGCAATGACGGTTCCGCACGTGTACTGAACAACTATTTTTAATACAGTTGCGAAAAAATTAAGCAATTAATAAAATAATAAAACACAATAAACTCAACTAACTAATCGTAAAAGAATATAAGCAGAGACTTTTTTTTGTGTTCTTCACCCATTCTGGGTTGGCAAAGGAAACTATGATCATACAGCCAAGGCTTCAGTAGAATTTTTTTATTGATATGAAATGAAAATTAAATTAAATGAGATGAAATGAAATGAAACCTAACAAAAGCAATCCGAATCCTACAGGAGCGCCTTTCCTTATTTCTCTATTATACCACATCGTTTTCCATTAAAGCCACATTATTGCACTAATTCCACCATACTAAGTACCTACCACAATAAAAACCAGAAAAAACTAATTTAGAAAATTAAGAAATAAGGTCCCTCATTTTCTTTTCACTTACTTGCGCAAACTCCTTTGGTAAATAGTGCACGTCATACCATATTTAGTAATCTGTGGTCATACAGCCTATTTTATGTATTTTTTATATTCATAAATTTAATTTGGCCGATACTAATATTAATTTAATGTATAATTAAAATTACTTTTAAATCTGATATTGAAACAAATTAGTACCTAGCTTCTTTTTAGAAATATTTGCATGAATCATAAAAACTTCTATGATTTTTTTTAGTAAAAACTTCGTGGTTGGTTTTTTCTTTTTAATAGACAATATTTTGACAGTTGGGAAAGAAAACGCACGAGTTCGGGAAAGGTAAAGAAAAAGTTCGAGTGTGTAATAGCCCACATCCCGAACGCTATACGTCCCTGCAATACGCCACTTTTTGAGCAACTGTATTAAAAAAGTAAGGTAAGTATATCGGCGCAAGCGCTGCGTGCGTCACAATCTACGTCGCACCTGCGTTGCACCTGCGAAACACCTGCGTAGCACGTGCGCATGATTCATGTCCCCACTACCCGTAGCCGCCTATAAAACCGGCTGGAGCTCTAGCCAGAGCGCATTCGCTCTCCGACACTCGGACTGTGCGGACCTAAACTTTAATTTATTGCTGAATAATAGTGATTAAATCTAAAGGAACTAATTATTTGCCGAATTAATCTATTTTAATTGTTTAATCAAATTATTTAGTCGATTTAATTAGCCTTTTTAAATTTATTGCTGAAATAATTAAATTTGATTGATTGTTTTAATTACTTATTCGAGTTAATGAGCTTTTTAATTTATTGCTGAATTGATTTATTTTGATTTATTGTTTAGAGTATTTTTTCTAATTAATAGAGTTTAAAGTAATTTTTCTTGTTTAATTTCTAATTGTCTAAAAGTGTATTATAATTAAAAGAAATTAACATGAGCGATGATGATTTTAATCGGCCCAGTTCCCCGCCTCTTATATCAGAAGAAGGGACGAATCAACGCCGACAAGCACCGGCCATAAGCAGCAATCTAACAACCATGTCTCTTTTAGCGAATACTTTCAAGGACACTATGAGTGAAATGATGATGCAGATGTCCCAAGAAAATCGTGCTGCTCTTACTAAAATGATGGCAATGATTCGGCCAGTAGAAACTAGTATGGTGCGCATATCAGATGTCTACTTTCCTACGTTTGATCCAGACAAGGGAACAGAGGTAAGAGAATGGGTGGATCTAATCACACGGACACAGGAAGAATACAGGCTAAAAGATCATGAGGTACGTCTTAAGGCAGCTAGTGTACTCAAAGGTAGGGCCCAAACTTGGGCTGATGACTGCTTGCTGAGAACAACTACATGGGCGGAGATGAAAGAAGATATGTTGCAAACATTTGAACCTGAAACGAGATACTTTTCAAAAGTACTTAAATTCAGACGTTATACTACTGACGATGCCGCCACCATACCCGAGTATGTATCTAATATGTGGAAATTTTTTAAAAGGATTGTCAAGCCAAACCCAACGGAGCAGGACGCCGTCGAGTTCATAATTGGTAGCATCACTGACGACACACTGCGCACCGAACTACTTAACAGTAAGTCCCAAACTGTGCCCGAGTTAATTGCAATCGCAAAAACTATGCGGAAACGCAAAACTACGACACCACGTGAACATATTCCTAACAAAAGACCGAGACAAGAAACAGATCAAAGTTTAACTTGTTTTGTATGTGGAAAAATAGGCCACAGAGCAAGATGGTGTAAACAGAATGCAATAACACAATCTCGACTCGAACAACAAATAAACCAGCCTTCAACATCTAAGGAGCCTTCAAAGGTAGCTGAAAACAGAAGAAAGGAGTGTACATACTGTTCCGTTCCCGGACACACTTACGAAACTTGTTTTAAAAGACTTAACGCTGCAAAGGATATCAACCTGTGTCAAAAAGGTAACATTTCCAATAATATTACTATTTCTATTGGTGATCAAAAAATAAACGCTATATTTGATAGTGGAGCTGATTGCTCTCTGATTAAAGAAACGATAGCATCGTTAATCCCTGGTTCGCGAATAACCAAATCAGTATACTTAAAAGGCATCGGGTCTTCGCATGTTTTATCTTTAAATCAAGTGAGATCTGTATGTGAAATAAATGAAATTTATATTGAATTAGACCTTCACATAGTATTAGATCACGAAATTCCTACTGACGTTATTATTGGCAAAGATATATTAAGTATTCCAGGGATCGAAATTACACTCACTAAAGATGGTGTTTTGGTAAGCAGAAATGAGGAAAAAATTGAACAGTACTCCAATATTTTGCATCTCTCTTCGACTGACTTAAACACAGATATAACATGTGTAGAAGACTTGAAAAACCTGATGAATATCCTTGGTACGTACGAAAACTCATTTACAGACGGCATTTCTGGATCAAGGATAACAACAGGTGAACTCTCAATACGACTGAAAAATCCTGATAAAGTCGTGAACCGCCGGCCGTACAGGTTGGCACCAGTTGAACGTCAGAAGGTCCAGCAAATGGTAAAAGAATTATTTGATAAGAACATCATTCGAGAAAGTAATTCTCCCTTTGCGAGCCCTATTATAATGGTGAAGAAAAAGAATGGTGAAGATAGACTATGCGTGGACTACAGGGAATTAAACGCAAACACAGTAAGAGATCACTATCCACTACCACTAATTTCTGAACAGTTAGACCAGTTGGCGGATGCTAAGTTTTTCACATGTCTTGACATGGCAGCAGGGTTCCACCAAATACCTATATCACCTGAATCAGTAGAGAAAACGTCGTTCATTACCCCCGATGGCCAATACGAATATCTGACCATGCCATTTGGCCTTACTAATGCTCCAGCTGTTTATCAAAGAGCGATCAACAAAGCACTTGGTGATCTGCGGGGTAAAGTGGCTTTGGTTTATATGGATGATGTACTAATTCCCAGTGAGACAATTCCTGAAGGCCTTGACAAATTATCACAAGTATTAGAAGTTCTTACTAAATCGGGATTTACTATTAATATTAAAAAATGCTCCTTTTTAAAGACAAGCGTCGAATACTTAGGGTACATAGTCAGCGATGGAAAGATAAGACCTAGCCCATCCAAGGTAGAAGCCTTAGCACGAACTCCTCCTCCCACTAATGTAAAACAGCTCAGACAATTCAATGGCTTAGCAGGCTATTTCCGCCGCTTCATACCGGACTTCTCAAAAAAGATGATACCATTATATAACTTGACTAAATTAGATGTAAAATGGGACTGGACTTCAGATCATGAAGCAGTACGTTCCCAAATTATAGACTATCTCACTTCGGCACCTCTACTAACAATTTTCCAGGAAGGCCATGCGATCGAGCTCCACACCGACGCAAGTGCAATGGGGCTTGGAGCAATTTTAATTCAAGTTAAATCTGGAGTAAGGTATGTGATTGGATATTTTAGCGTGAGAACTACACCAGCTGAATCAAAATACCATAGCTATGAGCTGGAAACTTTGGCGATTGTACGAGCAATAAAGCATTTTCGACACTTCCTATATGGGAGACATTTTACAGTATTGACTGATTGCAATGCAGTGAAGGCATCACGATACAAACAGGAATTACTACCAAGAATTCATAGATGGTGGGCTTTCCTACAAAACTTTGATTTTGATGTGGAGTATCGCAAAGGTGAAAAGCTAAAGCATGCAGACTTTTTTAGCAGGAACCCCCTCCAAGTCGTCATGAACCTATCAACTAAAGATGACTGGCTTATGGTAGAGCAGCGTCGAGACCCTGTATTATGTAAAATTATCAATGAGGTTAGTAAAAATCACTTATCACACTCAGAATATGAAATCAAAGATAACATTTTGCATTACAAAGCAGATTCAAAGGGAAAAATTAAACTAACAAAAGTGGTCCCGCAATCTTATCAGTGGAGTCTTATCAATACTTATCATGATGCACTCAAACATATGGGGTGGGAAAAAACACTGGCCAAGCTTAAAGAAAACTTTTGGTTTCCGAAAATGTCTTCAACTGTCAGATACTTTGTGGAACATTGTGTTATTTGTAAAACTATGAAAGGCGCATCAGGAGCTATCCAAAGTCAACTTCATCCTATTGAAAAAGTACCCGAACCATTTCATACTTTACATATCGATATATCTGGTAAGCTAAGTGGAGCTGCTACTCAAAAAGAATACGTTTTTGTAGCAATTGACGCGTATACAAAATTTGTTATTCTACAACATGCTAAATCTAAAACTCAAAGCAGTGCACTTAAACATTTACAAGAAATAGTTTTTCTTTTCGGAGCCCCCAAACGCATTATTGTGGATGGTGATGGTGCTTTTGTATCTCATTATAAAGCCTTTTGTGACCAATATAGCATAGAACTACATCAATGCGCAGGATATTCGAGTAGAGGAAACGGTCAGGTTGAAAGAATCATGAGAATACTTAAGAATGGACTAACTGTCATAAAACACACACAAAAAGCGCATTGGGCAAAGACATTAGGGACTTTGCAACTTGCTATTAATTGTACTATTTCAAAAACTACAGGTCAAACACCGATAGAATTGTTAACAGGCAAAAGAGGAAGTGTTCCTCCCGAACTGCTTAACATTATCGACGAAGAGAACGAGCGAGTTGACCCACAGTCAATGAGGAATGCTGTACTGATGAGGATGACCGAGCAGGCTGAAAAGGATAAAATTCGGTATGACAAAGGAAAAGCCAAGGTTAAAAGGTTTGATAAGGGTGAATATGTTTTATTGAGAGAACCACCTCGATTGGGCACTAAGTTAAGTCAGAAATATGATGGGCCTTACGAGATTAAGAAAGTTTTACCGCATGATAGATACGAAGTTCGTAGAATCAATGGTCGAGGAAGATTTAAAAAAGTTTGCCATGAACATTTGAGAAGTACACCTAAATTTGGAGTTCAGAGTGATGTGGCCATATCGGCGATGAATAGAGATGATAGAGAGTGTAATTTTGAGACGACAATTTTAACATAGAATCTTTGAGACGGCTATGACTATGAGGCCATGTTTATTATTATAACCAATATTAGCGCTGAGGCTATGAGGTTGAATACGAGTTAAGGCCAATATTAGCGCTGAGGCTATGAGGTTAAATACGAGATAAGGCCAATACTAGCGCGGAGGCTATGAGGTCTAGTGAGATGTGAATTATTGTGTAGTTTCTTATAAACCAATTATAATATGTGTTTTTATGTCCTACAGATCGAGTGACGAAGTAGGCGCAGGGACGCGCCTGCGTCAGTATGGCCGTATCGGCGCAAGCGCTGCGTGCGTCACAATCTACGTCGCACCTGCGTTGCACCTGCGAAACACCTGCGTAGCACGTGCGCATGATTCATGTCCCCACTACCCGTAGCCGCCTATAAAACCGGCTGGAGCTCTAGCCAGAGCGCATTCGCTCTCCGACACTCGGACTGTGCGGACCTAAACTTTAATTTATTGCTGAATAATAGTGATTAAATCTAAAGGAACTAATTATTTGCCGAATTAATCTATTTTAATTGTTTAATCAAATTATTTAGTCGATTTAATTAGCCTTTTTAAATTTATTGCTGAAATAATTAAATTTGATTGATTGTTTTAATTACTTATTCGAGTTAATGAGCTTTTTAATTTATTGCTGAATTGATTTATTTTGATTTATTGTTTAGAGTATTTTTTCTAATTAATAGAGTTTAAAGTAATTTTTCTTGTTTAATTTCTAATTGTCTAAAAGTGTATTATAATTAAAAGAAATTAACATGAGCGATGATGATTTTAATCGGCCCAGTTCCCCGCCTCTTATAAGTAATTGCCCGAAGTTTAATCAGTCACACCACAGTCACACACAGACCCTTGTCGTGGCAACGCGCTGTAACAATTTTTCGATTACGCCTCAAATAATAAACTTAATGCTTTCCTGTGTTGAGAGAAGTTGCAAAAACTATGCCGGATCTTTAATAGACAAGAAAATTGATTCATTTCATACGTAATTATTGAAATTATAAATTTAAAATAAAAGTTAAATAATTAGTGATGACTTTTGCGCTGTTGCCAGTTCGACATGCATGAGCGAGTAAGCTTGTAAAGTTTTGTGAACGCATGAAAGAGACAGAAAACTGGTACATAAGACAGTGCTTGCAATAACTGTTTATCTCTTTTTGACAGTGGGGGTTTGTGTGTATATGTCTCTGACTAAAATTATTATGGTAAAAAGAGATAGATATGTGGAAATGCCTGTTATTAGGAAGAGATAAATTTATTTTGACAACTTGTGCTTGTTTTTGGTTTCTTTTAACGTGTAGTACGAAATTCGCCATTTTAAAATGCAATTTATTCGAGTGTAACGTGTCTATTAATAAAACGTCATTGACTTATACCTGTTTTATGCCTAGACGCCACATTAGGGCTGCTCTTGTGGTGGTCTGGTCTGGGCGTGGCGGGCGCGGGCCGGCCGGCCTGCGTGAGGCGCGGCGAGTCGCCCACGCCCTTCGCCCTCTTCAGAGGTTCGGCCTCCTGCCTCAACCTCTTCGCTGGCGAGTCCTGGGTCTTGAGAATGAAAAATAAGATGTTTATTTCGCTGCCAGAATACCAGCGTTGCCGTGACACATTACGGTGTCATGGCAACTCATGTTAAGGCCTTATTGACCCAAAGTCCATACTTATTTTCTCTTAAAGTTTTATGTTGTCTTTTTAATATCCTTATTGTGTGGTATTTTGTGTAAATAAAAAAATATCTCTCTCTCTATATATATATATATATATATATATACTTAGAATAATAACGCCTAGAAACCGAGTAGGCCTAAGAAAATGAAGCAATTCAAACTGAGCCAATTTGGCTCAGTCGGCCCCGACTTAAAGCGCGTCACATACGGTGAAGATGCTATAATATTTTATCTTAAGATATCGTAAGATAAAATATTATAGCATCTTAAGGTATCACACACGGTTAAGATACGATATATTTTGGAATCTTTTCACTCTCTCGATATCACGTATTAAAGGTTTGAGGGCCATAGCTAGAAACAGCTTGAGACTTATCAGAGGATTTAGTTAAAAAATAGTTCATTCCTAAGCAAAACTCCATGTAATTACGAAGATCTCTCAACGAAAAAGTTTCAAATGTATTTTAGGAAAGCAAAGGAAACATTTTTTGCAATTCACAATCTGATTAAGGAAGATATTATGAAAAAAAAATACAAACATGCGAGAAAGTATTACGACTGAAGAACGACTTGCAGTATACATAAGGTGAGTAATAAGACAAACTACTTTTGTTTATTTTTTTATTTTTACTCATAAGTTGATACCTAGAAAATGCAAACAATTTAAATTAAACAGGTACTTAACCCATAGTGTGTGTACTACACAATGGTATTGGATTGGAACGAAATAACACTGAAAAAACTTAAAACAGTACTAGTCCAGTGAATAGAGGGTTTTCAGCTTACAAGTGGTCCGGTAGTTTTTAATTTTTGATATGTTGTCTAGGATGGTTTGTGAGTATTTAAAATGCAAAATGCACAATTCCTCGCCCTCCGCCCCCGCCGCCATATTGAAAAAATCGGCATTTTTTTCAGATTTTCGCTTAAATCTTCGTTTAGGTGCATTTGAGCCAGAGAAGAGTCTTCACAATGTTGTAGAAAATTAAATTTTCTATAATTAACACTTTAAATTTTGTTACTAGGACAGATAGTTATATGCACTTTTAATTAAATGGTTTTCCAGGAATTTGTCAAACTTTTAAAGAACAAGGTGCAAAATGGGCCCAGAGTCGTAGCACTTTGAAACCTTATTTAATATATCATCATCATCATCATCATCAGCCATTTAATGTCCCCACTGCTGGGGCACTGGCCTTCCTTATGGATGAATAAGGAGAATGAGCCATTTACTAATAAGTAAATATAGAGATATTATATATATATAAATATATCTGATATTGAGATGGAGAACACACAAAATATGTTTTATTGGAGATCTTGTAAAAATGTATCGTCAAATCCTAATAAATGAAAAAGAAAATAATAATAATAATAATTTAATATATACTAGTAAATAATTACAACATTTTATTATATGGCGACGAAGTTCAGTTGTGAAAAATTAAAATGTTAGAGTAGTTCAAAAGTCTTGAAATAAGCTAAAAACTTTCGCTAATATCTTCGTTTAGGTGCATTTTAGCCAGAAAAGATTCTTCACAATGTTGCATGCTGCATTTTGCATTTTTAATACTCACTAACCATCCTAGACAACATATCAAAAACGGGACAACCTGTATACACATCTTTTCGTATCCAAAATATATATTTCGTATGTTAAGATAGTATCTTAACATGCAAAATATATATTTCCGTATCTTAACATACGAAATATATATTTTCCGTATCGCTTAGCATCTTAAGATACTTAATATGAAAATATATGTTATCTTCGTCGTGTGTGATGGTCCATTGAGTTGTATGGCGAGCGATATTCTATGTTAAGATAAAATATTATAGTATCTTCACCGTCTGTGACGACCTTTACACGAACGTCCCGTTTTGTTAACATCAAAGTTTTGTTTGTGTGCGTGTCGGGGCTGGTCGGCGCACGTAGGCACGTAATGCTCGCACACACATAAATCTGTGCCCGTAGTGTAAGTTTTTATGTCAAAAAACGCAAACTATTTCGAATGCGTATAATGTCAATTTGTATGAAAACTGTACTAGCGCCTCTAGCGGCGAGTAGCGCGCTTATATAGTTTTCATACAAATTCGAAATAGTTTGCGTTTGCTTGACATAAAAACTTACACTCGGGGTACTGATTTTTTGCTTCACTTTTGACGAAGCTTTAGTATGAAGACTATCGATCTAGCGTAAGCGAAGCGAAGAGTTATTAATCTATGTATATATATATATAAGTATTTTGAAGATCTCCATAATACTTTCTACGGGCCTTACTACGGGGCTAACCACGGAATCGCGAAAAAAAATCAGCTGTTCCATTCCATATAAGATAAAAGATAAAAATATTCTTTTCACTTCTCATGCTCGTAAAGTTCGTGTTTATGTTGGGTATAGGCGGCATAAAATCGCTTTTTATGCTCTAGTGCATAAAGTAAAATCTTCGTCTAAGTCTCAGACTTTAAGACAAAGGTCGTCAGGTAAACAGTCATACACGCAATTAAACTTCGTTAAATAAACTTTATTAATAACTAACGTATTTCATTCTGTTTCTTAAATTTTGTACATAATCCATGATAAATTATTAAATTAATAAAACTAGGCAAAATTAATGAGTTTTCTAAGGAATAAGTATTTCAAGAGTATTATGGACTACGATCTATGCTAAAGTCACTGTGCTGCCAATGCCCGTATAAAAAAAAAGAAAAAGAAAGTCTTCCCGCCAATATGGCGAAGTCTTTATTTATTCGTTTTTGCAATATTGTTATTTATTTTCCTCACACTCGAAGTAAAAAGCAGAGTGTATAACTCGTACATAAAACTCATTTTACCCTCGAATTGACTATCCACCCTCGCCTACGGCTCGGATGGATATATACGTCTCGGGTAAAATGGTATCTTTTATGCACTTGTTGTACAATCTACTATTATTCACTTAGACATAATTAATATGTACTTATGAATCGTCAATATTTTCAGTCTTTCAGTTCAGTATAGGTATTTCAGTCGAGTCGATGTTGTACTTTTGTATGGAACAGCAGTTTTTTTTTCGCGATTCTGTGCTTGGCCACATAGTTAAAACTGTTTGTATTGATGGACACTATCATTCCCTAAAATCTTTGTAGTAACTAATTAAAATTTAGTGGTTATCTGTTTATGTCTTCATTCCTATCCATTTCATTCATCCGCAAATAAATCTGTACGTTATCACATCTCTATCCCCATCCGCCCGTATGATCTAATAATTAAATTTGTTGATAGAATTGGCTATACAAGTATTATTTGGATTCAAGATCTGATTAATTCATAATGTAGTATGAATAAAACATTGTTATCCTATCCAATATACTAAGTAAAACTGAAATCAAAATAATTAATAATAATACTCCGTATCATAAATAACAGGGTGTGCTGTTTTGTGCAAAGGGTTTCCAACGCAGACCTTTCCAATTTTGGAAAGTGTTCTCGAGGCAAATTGAAAGTCATGCACATTAAAGTATAAGTATTTAAAAAAAACCTTTGAAACCCTGATGGTGTCAGGGTCTGGTTTCCAGGACTCCGGCTGCGGAACCTCCGGGAGAGGCTTCCGCGGAATGTCGTCGTGCCTGTGGGGAGGCTCTACCTTCTCGACCCTCTCTTGTCTGTGAGGTTCTATCTTCTCAATCCTCTCTTGTCTGTGAGGTTCTATCTTCTCAATCCTCTCTTCTCTTCTATCTTCTTGGTATGGTTTCACCTGGAACAGCAATAATAAGAGCAACGTGGGTTACATCATTCCGTCAAGTAATTGAGTTGGGAGTTGATTGTGCTCCATACTAATATTTCAAGGAAGGAATCATTAAAAACTCACTTGAGCCGCTGACTGTCTGCGTTTCGACTGACTTTGATGAGGTGGCGTGCTCACCGGCTGAGGAAACTCTGAGCCCCGTCTCTGTAAAGGTAGACAAAAGTGGATATTAAAATAAGTGATGTAAGTAGTTTATCATATTAGCATTTTGACACAGAGATAAGCAAATATATATATTTGCTTGTTCCCGTCATGGGAAAAAATACTATGCAACGAGCTTCTCTGTGTGTCCGATGGCACGTCAAAATAATTGTTGAATTATTGGTTTTTGTACGTCTAGATCTGACGAAAGTGGTTCGAGCTGAGTGCATACTTTCATGTTCACACGGAGACCCTGTGTGTAGTCCGCGCGCCCCGTGGCCGTGCGATCATTAATGATCTCCGATCTGTGTGATTTGCGTGGTAACTTGCTAGCCCTTCTAATCTATCCTAAGGAAGGTCCGTGCCCCAAAAATTAACATTTCTCGTTATCCATCCTCAAAGAAAGCCGGTTACTCAGCAGTGGTAACCTATAAGTGGTAGGTAGCATAAGACCTAGCAGATGAAGATTCTTTATTTACCTTTGCTTGTCTATCTGTCATCCTGAGGGTCTCTGCTTCCCGATAACCTTCGGGAGTTCCACCTCGCGTCGTACCTGCTAAAAATATCGAGATTATTAATCACATGCCAATCACCTTACTCGGCCTGATATCATTCATATCATACCCATACGGCAATAGACAGTTCTTTGCTCTATTTTGTACATACCATAGTTTATGGAGGCATTTGATGCTCTCCTTTCATTAGTTCTAGTAGTGTCCGTCTCCCTGTAAAGAAAAATAAGTCATGCTAGAACCTTAAACTGTGCTAGAACCATAATACATTTTTTATGCAGCTTGTGCTAGAACTTTAGAACCTATTCCTTGTGCAGAAACAACATTTTGCTTTGCACGAAAATGAGCTGTCATAGGTAGGACCCATCCTACATTGAACAAAGTATAGTAGGTAAGTCATCTATACCAACCTGTGGTGATGAGGAGATGTTGCTTGCTGACGGCTTTTCTCCGAAACACTTCTTTGCATCGGAGAATGGTGATGTGTTGCTGAAAATTGGTCCAGGATTATATTAGAAACTTTATTGGATGTGTGGAGTATCGCGAAGGGACAAAATTAGAAATGAGTAGGTATGTGAGAGGAAGTTTGAAAGTCCAGTGACAGAAAAGTTGTAAGGAAACCGTTTGGCTTGGTATGGGCCTAGTATAAATAAGTTTATGGTATGGACATGTTATGAGAAGGGAATAAAGGCATGTTAATACAAAGGCGATGCATACGAATCTAGATGGATGGAGTCTGATGGAGAGGGTGAGGAAGATCGCTTCGAAAGATTGATAGATTGTGTGCGTAATGACATGAATGAGATAGAAGTGAATAAGGAGATGACGGGTAACGTAGTGGAGTGGAGAAGAAGGATGATAATGACTTGACTCCTTGACATTCTAGAGTAAAGTCTGCTTGAGGAAACTTACCTGGTGGCGATTTTTGGCATGTGTATTGGAATGTGTTTGTGTCCCAGAGATCACTCTGGACTACTATGAAGTTCTCTTTTTTTCTTCTCTCTGAATCTCTTCTTTGGCCTGTAATATTTTTAAGAAGTGTAAGTACTTATAGTAATAGTAAGGCGTAACCAAACTTCAAAAAGTTAAGAATTTTCTAAAATAAATGGTAGGTATGATGACGTTCACAAAGGTTTACGTATATGAAAAGAAATACACGTAACTCACATGCTTTTCTTTTCTCTGCCGCCGAATAGTCAAGGTCTATGTCTAATATATCTTCTGGTTCTTTGTTGATCAGTTTGATTGGAGAAGGTGTGTCCCTCTCTTGCCCTAGAAGAAGTAAAATAATAGGTAAATTTTATCATAAATACGATTTTTTATGTTTATATGGCTATAGCTGATCGCGTGCTATTGGAAGTGTATAAATATGATTAATTTATTAGCTTTCGCTCCAAGTAGCAGATGAGATGAGTTGTATAGGTAATACTTTAGAAACTAAAGTAGATACCCAAGATGAAAGGACTCCAATATTCTTCTTTTAGAAAGTAGGCATGTTAGAGCATCAGAAGTAACAAAGCGTGACCTGTAGGCAATCCTGCACTAGCCTTCCTCTCGTGGTGAGGTGGCAGCGAATGTTCTGATGAAAAATCGTCGTGCCGTATATGCTGTTAGTCTTTCTATTGGTGACTGATCTTTGACCTTCCTCTCATGGTGTGGTGGCGGTGCATATTCTGATGGTAGGTGATGGTGGGCCATTCCTTGGGAAATGCTTATCTTCACTGTCCTTTGGAGCTCTGTCATCTGTTTGGCGGGGAAATCATAATAGCTGATGATGACTAACTTATGGCCTTGGTTGTCGTGGTCAACTTTTGTGTCTTCATTGCTTTCTCTTAAACAATTGGCAACTATGAGATGGGAATAATTAATAAGTGGCTTACCTATGACCTTCCTCTCGAGATGCGGTGGCGGCAGCTGTATATTGGCGGAGACTGTATATTCGGGTGGCAGGTCGGCCGGTGGCGGCGGCTGGCTGACGCTGGACGTGCGGCGGTGGCGCGCGCGCTGCTCCCGCGACGGTGGAGTCGTGGTTGAATCCTGCGTTTTTACCGTCTTCTTTTGTAGCTCTGGCGTCTGTGAGGTGATCAAGTTAAAGCTACTTTATTTATTTACTAGCAGTTCCTCGCGGTTTCACCCGCGTGGTACCCGTTCCCGTGGGAATATCGGCATAAAATATAGCCTATGTCACTCGGAAAGAATGTAGCTTTCTAAATAGTCAAAGAATTTTTTAAATCGGTCCCGTAGTTTCGGAGCCTATTCGAAGCAAACAAACAAACAATCAAATCTTTCATCTTTATATGTAATATTAGTTAGTATAGATAATTTTAATTGTTGCGTTACATAACGCTATTGTTATAAGAGAAATAATTGTAGAAAAAAGAAATTAGCTCCAAGTACCCCCAGGTGGGTTACCTGTGGCATGGTTCTTTATGTTGTAAGGCTGTACAAATACTGTATGACTTAGTGGTTGTCCCGCTTTCTGACAAGCCCTATGAGCTAGGTGTATGGAACACTCCAAAGCTAGGTGGCATCAGGAAACGAACCAAACGGGATAGAGTGTCGCCACATATTGTGACAGGCAGGCAACTACCATAAAATCACCGTCAATAAACCATAATTAAGTTCGCTGGGTGTGCGCTTAACTTGTTCTCTTCAGTTAAATAAACAAGTTATTGCCTTATTATGACGACTCAGTTTTAGCATCTGAGGTGCACCTTAAAAGAATGAACATTTGAACTTTGGGTTTTACTTTTGAATATTACGCTTGAACGTAAAATTATTATTGTAGGATATTTATTTTTGCGCACTGTCATCTAGATCTGCAATATCGCTTCGATACTTGGTTTAAAGTAAGTGAACTGATTAAAACCCTACCTTACTAACTTTTGGTGTGGCTGCTTTAGTATACATAGGTTCTTGGATTTTGGCTGGTATAGATTTTACGGTCGGAGTATCACTGGTCTTCAAGGCTGGGATGGTTTTGGCTTCGGCTTTGGCGGGTTCTGGTATCTTGGCGAGTTTGGGTGTGGGCTCTGAAAGTTCCTGGATGGCACAGAGAAGGTTTTACGCATACGTTAGACAGCAGGCAAGTCAGGAAAGAGGCATCAACACGGGATTGACTTCGACGAATAGATTAGCTTTTACGGAGGACGAATAAACATAAAGAATAAATGCACGGTTAAATAAGCCAGTAAATTCGTGGAATTCATATTGGACTTGGGTACATTCGTATCGTTATGAGACTTCCGTGAGGCTGCCTGTCCACCAAAGCCGGAGAGTTATTATTACTTATTCAGTCCAGCCCAGCTTTAATAACGAAATTCTATTGGTTATTTTAACATAATTATCATCTCTCCACTCCACTTTGGTGAACAGACAGCCTAACAAGTGTTTCTTGAAATTTAAACCAGTTAAAATCAATTTATTGATATGCCTACCTCAGAGTTCCATCCATATGGTAGTTTAGCGAGCTGGTCCTTCTCCGGAACTGCTTTAGAAGACGGCGGGCTTGTGTAGTCCAGGTGGTTCTTGAAGGACACATTCTTGGTCTGCTCTTTCTTCGGCTCTTTCGGAGGAGGTTCCTTTATCGGTTCTGGAGGGGCTGTTGGCTTTGGCCTGAACATGAAACAATACATGAGAGTGCACCATATAATGCTGAAGCTGCTTATTTCTAGAACTGCTGCGTATGGATTCGACATTGTCAAAAATGGTAAAAAAAATATTTTCATTTGAGCAGAACAGACGTTTCTTCGAAAGGCACGTTAAACTGCTGGTTCTGGTCTGGCCGATTTTTTTGCAGTCAATGACACTTATCCCATTCATATTGGATGGCTCATTCTTCTTATCAACCCATACGGAAGGCACATGGCAAATATCACACATAGGTGCATTAAAAATAATAAATGTCTTTCTTTCTTTCTTTCTAAAAATAGGTAAATGATGTTGAATGGTGTATAAAACATAATATGGTGACCTTTAGGTTTTTAGTAAAAAAAATGTTTCCGTCTAAAATGGTTTTAAATAGGTATGTAAGTACATAGTTTTCTAGGCAACATTATATTCTTTGGGTGAACTGGAGCTCAAACTAGGACATTCTCCTGTATTTCAAGACTCCAGGTTTCACACACCATCGTTACCTTTACGAGGGGCGAAAAGTTCAAATGTTCACGAGATGATCATCTACTTATAAATCTACCTTCAAAAGTTTTACATTACAACGTTATTTAGTTTACTTTTCGTTCTGCTGGTTCTGCAGGTTTATGTACTCCGCTTCTGCACCTGCTGATGCGCTCAGGCTGCACACCGATGTAATGTCGCTGGTCTCTGAAATATTAAACAGTTTTATGAACATCATATTTAGTTTTTGCCCATGGACATTGTGGAGTGTGTACTGCGGAATTTATCTTTCTTTCTTTCTTATTAAGGTAAAACCACTAGGGAATAGGTACCTACCTATTATTCTGTTGTCAATAGTTGGTCCAATTTAGTTCTCTATTAGAAAATTAAATATATTTTGACGGTTATTTTATTGCTTTTAACAGTCTCATTTGAATAACAATCTTTTATTCATACATTAGGTATTCAAATAATGATATTTGTTTTGCCACCTCTATCTAAAGATTGAATTAGATCGTACGGGCGGATGGGGATAGAGATGTCATAGCGAACATACTTATTTGCGGATGAGTAAATAGGAATGACGACTTGCACAAATAATAAGGTGGAGTTAACGGATAGAGATGGATAGGATGATTCGTTATTTATCTAAAAACAATATAAGATGTTCTTATGTTTGGGTTTCCTAACAGTTAGTTTAAACAGAAACACCTCTTTCTTAACAAAATATTAAATTTATTACAAAGATTACGCTTGTTTCATAAAAATAGATTTTTAATTTTTTTTGCGTGTAAATACGCACTATTCTTAGATTCTTACCCAGGACGAACAGTTCCCGGGATTTATTTCTCGCAGAATCGATTAAAGAAAATTGTTATTATACCTATGAGATAATCATAAGTGGATTTGCTCTAGTCAGAAGGTTGCACCAAGGAAAACTGCATTTGATTATCTGTCATATATTTTCTTGTATTGAAAACTGACATAGCTACACAGCTACAGCTACTCTATAAATACAGTGTGTGATTTTGTGCTAATTCCTCCAAATAACTAATTTCTAAGTGTACGTTATAAAGTAGTACTTAGCTGTCATATTTACCGGGATGACTGATGTTCTCCTTAGGGACTGGGAGCCTGGTTCTCTGAGTGGCCGGCGACCGGGAGTCACGAGTTGTGGAAGACTCGGAACCAGCGTCACTGCCCAGTTTGCTTAAAAGCATCTGAAGTGAAATAAAAAGTTACTTAGTGACAAAAAATAAAGATTTAGCAAAGAGCTACTGATAAAACAGCTGCTGGGATATTTTGTATATTAAATGATTTAAGGGCATGTCAAACGGAGTACTTAACTCAGTTAGATACTTAGATATTATAAATATGGGTACAAACAAAAGTTTAAGCACCGATTGTTTTTCCGCGGTTGTTTGGTAAGAATATGGCTGCGATTCTGTAAAGGTATTCCGTCGTCATTTCACCTTCACTTCGTATTCGAATAAGAATCTTATGCCAGAAATTATCATCATCATCATCAGCTGAACGACGCCTACTGCTCATCCACTTTTTTATTTAAAAATATTTGTAAACTAAAAATAGGTGAGTAATGAATAAATTGAAGTATCTGTGAACTAGTCTATCGCTCATTCATTGGCACTGTAAAACCTACCTGTAGTTCATTTTCTTTTGCCTGCAGCGTGCGGCGATATCGGTTGTTATACTGTCGCAACTCTTTCATCCGGCGTTCCAGTTCAGGTCCCGGCGACCGACACTCGTGCGTCGACGCGGGCCGCAGCGTTGCGCGGATGCGGTTAGGTGCGCCAGAACCAGGCTGTCCATTTCTTCGCAGCTCTAGGAGCTGAAACAACTCCTAGACTGCAAAGGTGGTCTTACACCCAACCATCCTCAGAAATGTGTCCTTCGATCTGCGTGTAACTGGCATCTTTAGCTTAGCGTGTGCACGACACTGATTTGTATATCTGCTCGCAAAAATATCAGAAAGGGAAGCAAATAAAGCTCGATAAGGTGCGTGTGACGTGCTATTGTTATGGGTTTATCATAACAACCTACAGTCCTTCACCATCATCAAAGTGGATGATGATGATGATGAAATGACCTCAACACGACTTCTTTTATTTTTTTTATATAGTATGGGCTTGCTCTTGGCTTCATACTGAACCTTAGGGTTGAGAAGAAGCCTAAGATGGGGCGAGCTTACCCAGAAGCAGCCTATATACTCTAGCTAAACTTCTCCTACCTCCTAAAATGGATCTGTAAGAATATGTGCTACTATCAACAAAGAACTTTAAGTGTGATTGCTTTTAATTGACCCAAACCCATAGCCAAGTTATTTCCAATTTCAATACTTACAAAGTATACAGATTTGAGTCTCACCTTAGGCACGAATACCAAACACAGGGTAGCCGTAGTACAAAATATGATGAAGATGGATATGAGAACAAATAACGCATCTTTATGATCAGCCAAGACCTGGAAAAGAAACGTTTACATAAAAACCAATAATTATAATTTACAATGTCTTTAGGTTTCGGTCGGAAATGGGTAACGATTCAATGATTTTCTTCTAGGAACTTCATTTCCTCCATGTTTTTACAGCGATAAAACTCATCGATCGATGATAGAACGGACATGTATCAAAATTACAACGGTCGTTTCGACTTTGGTCGAAATAACTACGGTTGATTCACATAAATTATTCTGTTCATAATGCCTATTGGACGACTCAAATACTTGTCATTTCACCTACGGTACGGTTGATAAAACTACAGTTGATTCAACTTACGGACGATTGTTCTAATGTTCATTTCATCTACTGGTTGTTACCATACTACCACAGGAGTAAATAAAAACTAGTAGTTATTTACTCCTGTCCTGTGGTTATCACCACTGACCGACGGGTGCAATGTAGATAATATCTATGCATAATATATACCTAAACATTCCTCTTAAATCACTCTGTCTATTGATAAAAAGCGCACCTTTTAACCACCGTCGGATTTATCCGACAAGTTTTTTCCTGGTTGTATTTACCAACTAACTAATATTTTCGTTTTCCTCTAAAAAAAGTGGATGTACGTGATACTCGATTTCTTTCAATATTATAAACATAACAGACACAGAGTTCTACCGGCCACGGCCATAGATCTGAAATCTAAAAAGTCTGAAATTTTCGTAAACTAAAATGATTATCGGATAAATCTGACGGTTAAATTGTAAAATCCGTTGCGTTTTTTTTTTCATAATCGACGCTTAAAGACAATGGATAGCGACATTGTTAAATATACGGCCAGAATTAATAATCTATCCACAGATAGGGATAGGCATGATCTATGTTAATATCAAACGTTGCATAGCAACTAATCTGGATCATGCCTATCCCTATCTGTAGATTGATTATTAATTCTGGCCGATAGTCACCAGAGCAATGGCAGCGCCCATGATGCACATGATGAGTACGTTGTAGACCGACAGGCCGATGTGCTTGGAGTCGTTCAGCGCTGGGATGGACACGTGACGGGTTTCCCACGCCAGGAACGCGCCGAACACCTACAACCAATGAATTACAAAATTACAAAAGGATATTGATATAATATGTAAGTAATCGTAAAACCGATTCCGGGGAACATAGGAGAAAAATAAATTGAATCATTCGTAGGTAATTAAATTAGTTAGTTTCTTTTGACGTCAACTGTTATCAACAATAAAAGGCTTTACTCAAAAATGCTTGTAATATGGTCATTATTTTGACAACCTTCTTTCAACAAGAAACTGAGAGGGAGGGATAAGCGGATAGATTGATTTCGAGATGGACGGGGATAGACATCCCACATTAATTTGATAACATACTATACTAACCAATAACAAGCCTTTATACGCGTAAATAACTCCGATGAATATTGTCATCCTTTCCGATTGACAGTATTCGTTCTCTTGAACAATCACGATGTCCTCGCTTGAAGGGTGAGCCTAGAATAAAATACATTATAGTAAATTATTGTAGTTGAATATTTTTTAGCTTGCTTGATTATTGAATGAAAAGCCAGTCATCACATCACCTGATGTGACAATAGTATTTTTTATTTACTGATATTTTTAAAATTTCGTACGTACGTATGGTTCCATTTGCTTCGTGGCTCTGTAGAACGGATCAGATACCTGCCAGGTAGTCATGATGGCCAGGTCTACACCCAGCAACACCCCAACTACCATGAACAGCTGATAGTCTTTTATCACCTGAAAATATTCCTCAAGTCTCAGTGTTCAATTTTAAATAGTTCTCAAGTCTTTAGATCGTTTAGAATTTAGATACATCGTAAGACATTTTTCCTTCTCAGTGGTTGTGCATGGCGTGACCGTATGAATCTGGAGCCCTACTCTGAAACGCAAAATCCGAAACTTCGGTAGCCTTGTCCCTTTCACTCGATACTGTCATGATTAGATGGAGAGCGAGAGGGACGGGTATACCGAAGTTTCAGATTTTGCGTTACAGACTACGGCCCCTGTTACGCAAAACCCCAAACTTTATTATACCGTCGTCCCTCTCACTCTCCAGAATCGAGTGAAAAGGACGGGGCTATACCGAAGTTTCGGATTTGCGTTTCAGAGTACGGTCCCTGTAACTAGCCATTAATGTCCTAAAATCCTTTAGGTCGATGTGTGCTTCGTTAGTTGCAGACCAAATTGGATGAATAAACCAGGGGCCTAACCGCGAGCAGTCAAAGAATGTTATACATACTTGTTAGGTAATATTGTAAGCGAGATGACGCTATCTATACGCAGTGTATCTAGGTATAGCTCCGTCCTGAAAGCAACATTATCTACTATACATCGTCATCATTCATCATTTATTTATTGCATGTCACAAAGTATAAAGTTGTTATATTTTAGTACAGAACATGTGACATCCTGCAAAGGTGTAGCAGTGTGGAAGAGAGATCCTAATTTTTTTACTAACAATATTTGTCTTAAAAATAAGTTATACTACCTAAATATTTAAACTAAATGTTATAATTAAATAAATAAAATCTTCTGCACACATAACATTGTTTGGCAGCTCGCGGTAAGGCCCCAGCCCCCTGATTCACGAACCGTCGGAAACGCTCCCGACAGCGGAATGCATGCCCTGTCTCTGTCACTCACTATAGAATAGACAAAGACAAAGCACAGAATTCGAATCCGATTCCGTTTCCGATAGTTTGTGAATCAGGGGGCAGATGAAGAATTGACGTAAGAATATTCTTTTCGTACCTTTTTGTTGAGCTTAACATCCGTGAAGATGGAGTGTACTCGCCAAGTCTTGGAAAACATAGCGCCGAAAGCTAAACTGAACCCAGCCATCAGGAGCCACGCTCTGGCGGTGCAGATGTACGGAAACGCACCTGAGAAGTTTGGAAAGATACAGAATGAATTTTCAATTATAACGAAAGGTTCTCGCGTTATGTATTTACATGAGCAGTGAATTGTAACATACCAGAGAAACTCTAAGCTCGGTTTTGTGGACTTTATGTTGAAAGGATAGGTAGAGAAGATGCTGTTGTATTATTCTAATCTTTAGAAATTAAGAAAGGGATTGAAAATACTTAGGTAAAGGAGCAAAGGTATTTAAAGTTTATTTGTTTTCATTTTCAACATGCTAGTACTGATAATATATCTCGTATAGTAGTAGGTATGCAGGTGTGTACCATTCATTAATTTTATCTTAATTGAAATGATTTAGTTACGTTTTTTTAATGATGCAGCACAAGAATGAGAGCAAAAATAATTAACCAAGCATACAAAAGCACAAAACAACAATTAAAAAACACAGTCAACGATGCGAAGCTGGGGTTTAGTACTAATGTAGTTCCTTAATCGAAATTAAGGCCCATACGAGACATGAAGCAGACGTAACTTACAATAGATGATTGAGCATAGGTATTTTACTAAGGAATTGGTTATTTGAACTATTTTGGAGTTCTAAGAGAAGTTTATTAGCAGAAATATTTCTTTATAATACAAAAAGATTTCTTGTAATAAATACAAGTCTGGCGAAAAGGACGATAGATCACAATTCCAGGAAAATCGGTCTTAGTAAAAAGCTAACAGGATGATTCAGCAATAAATACATGAGTCCACATACCATAGAGCGACAAAAGCTTCGCGACGAAGCCAAAGGAAACAAACCAAAACTTGGAAACATGCTGCTTTCTCCGTTGACCTAGAAAACGGCCTAGGTCTTTCTCAGATTCAAGTAGGTTCTATGCTAAAAGAGGGGTTTGGAACAGAGCCGGAGATCTTCAAGGACAAAGGCAATCATCAGATACTTATCTGTAGAGATATCTGATGAAAAAAAACGATGTTGCTGGTAGTAGTACCAGCAACCTAGTTTTTTATTACGCTAGACTAGGCATCTTCTATTGTTTTTTGAAAAAGATGTAGGTACTGGTTGAAATCAAATGATCCTATGTAAACTTTAACTATCATGATCTATTGAAATTGAAACAATATCAAAGCAAGATGTTTAGCCTGATGACAAGTTATGCTGTGTATAGCTATTAACTAACGTCTTATAATTAATATTTATTTAATATAGCAATATTTAAAAGCTGAAGTTAGGGTTTAAGATTTCATTACGTTTTCTAATTTTGTATTATAAATGTTATTAAATGTGCTTCGATCAACAATAACAAGTAAATTGTGTCTTTATTTGATTGCCTTAGTCCTCAGTTTAGTGAAATCCGACGCTGATTTGGAGTTCCCAAAGTTTGGTTGGCGGGATCCAACATTGCCGAGGGGAAAGCTCAAGCTTCAGGGTTGGGACTAGCTCTGTTACCTCCGTACGGCGTTTCCTGAGAAAGACCTAAGAATCAATGAAATTGATGAGATAAAATGACACACAGCGTGATTGATGATGTGCGTAACACATGCCGATCGAGAGTGCACGTTTAAATTTTTTAAAGATGAATTTTAATCAGATTGTTATTATTTACTTTAAGGCAAATGATTAGTTGACCTTGCGTTAAAATTACAATTGATACCGTACCTAACAACAAATTAATTATGTAGTAACTTTTATAAATGATCATATAGCGATTAAAGCGAAACCACGCGAAACATAGAATCGATCATAAAATGCGGCGCCAAATAGTAGAGTGATATCTATCGCTCTCTAAGGGTAAGTGTATCCAAATCTATGGATATATCTATCACTGAGAAGAATATTTTTTCATGGATAGGAGTTTCCGCCATTATGAGGAAGGGATTATGCAGGATTATGCTTAATTATTTATGGGACAAACCATCCAAAAATGGTAAAAGTAGGTAGTACAAGCAGTAAGTTTTACTTTAATTTTAAAACAAGGTCAGGCTTTAGTGAAAGATTCTAAAGTGATAAGATCGTGGAGTTACCTTCCATCCTTAGACAGAGTAAACACAGAATTAGATGACATCGTGGTAAGGTTAAAGACAACGCCAAGGGCAGTTGGGGGCACACTCACCGATGCTGCTGAGGCTGGAGTCTAACCCGAGGAAGATCACGCTGAGGTACGTGAGGATGCAGCCGATAATGATCAAGTTGTTCAGGTGCGGGGACGACATTTTTATATACCTGCGATAGGAATGCGATTTGCATATAAGACGTCATTTTATGCAGTTCCTGAAAGGTTCATGAACATAAAATATTTCCCCTATCATCCTCTGTAGGGCTACCACAACTTGAGCGCGACTCGAGTGAGAAAGAGTCGCGGGCACTTTCAACTAATCGGAACGCTCGTAGATAGCGGGCGTGACTTAAGGCGACGTGCTGATTGGTTGAAAGGAGCGCGACAAAGAGTCGCGCTAAGTTGTGCTAGACCTACAGAACTGAAAAGTGATCCTTTTTTCCAAGATTCTTAAATGTCAAAACAAAAGCAAAAAACAAAGTGTTGTCATGACGCTATTATGGATGTATAATGTATCATCTCATCATGTCAACCGAACGACGCACTCTGCTGGGCATAGGCCTCCCCCAAGGATCTCCACAACGATCGGTAATGTATAATTCTATTTATTTAGAACTGGGCTTTATTTTATATTTAGGCTACCAGTTGCCGAAATTTGTGCCATACGTGTCTGTGACCTCTGCATTGACATATTTTGGTCAATAAGACAAGCACCTATAGGACAAGGAAGGGACTGTAAAACTTTTTTGAACTGTTACTGTCTTGCAATGATACGTTTAAATTTGATCAGGGGCACACAAGGGGCCAAAATATAAAGAGTTGGTAACAAAGCAAGATCATATGCGTAAGAATGTACACATACCTTTGGTTCCTGTAATGTATGTTCATAGCCAAGAAGCCGGTGGCCAGCAGAATACCCAGGATGGAGCAGGAGACGAGCACTGAGTAGATGGTGATGTTCACCTGCGTGTGCTCGACCAGGCGCAGTGTGCGGTCTTTGGGGGGGTTTCTGTGCAAATATTAACGAAAAATTACATTCAATTTCCAATAGATTCATTATGTTCCAAAAGATATATAACAAACACAATGTATACTTAAAATAAAGAATTAACATAATATGTAAATTAAGATAAAATAATTGTAACAGTAGTGGTTTTTATCGTCAAAAAAGTTTCATGTGGTAGAATTGATAACGATATTTAACACCACAGGATGAATTTTATTTAGGTCTGCTTTGTCAGCATATCTAAATGAAAACAGCTCTGCGATTCTCTAGATAGATAGATGCTCTGCGGTAGAGGCGCACCCTAATGAAAATATCATTTTCTATGAAGACCAACTTATCTAAACATACTTACTTCCCCAGCCACTTGAAGGCTTCCCCACTAACGAGGTCCAGATGGTCTCTCTCCGCACAATACTCCCCTACTTTCACCTCCCCCACTTGGTCTCCTTGGAACTGCTTTAGGAGAATGGAGGCTTTACGCTCATTATCGTAAAACCGGACAGGACCCTGGAATGTAGAGAAGAGGTTTTCCAAGTTATTATCATTATTATCATAATGCAGCTATCGCTTAACATGAGTGACATACTGCTATTTTCATGTCAGAACCTCCATACTAAACTACCAATAGAGATTTATCTAACTAGCTAAAAATTTCTTGAAATTAACCACTACAGACTACACTGTAACTCCTCAGTCGAGTCTTGTATACTCGACCGTTGTTTCCCGGCACGTTTTTACTATTCGCATTTATCTCACATACCTAGGTCAGAAAATAGTTGAGTTGAAAATTCGTAAGCAATGCGCGTCTAATCTACATCATCATCATCATCAGCCATTCTGAGTCGAGTGATGAACATAGGCCTCCTCCGTTAAGCGCCACAAACAGCGGTTGTGGGCTATTTGCAGCAGAAAGAAAATTGTACGAATCAAGAATCAAGAATATTTATTTGCAAGTATTCACAGTACAAAAGATGACATGGAAAAAATGTGTGGCGTTTATGTGATGCACAAGATACTGGCATGCAAAAACGGTACAGATAGACCGACCACTGCTTAACTTAAGAAATTCCTAGTACCTATAGGTAGTAGTAGTAGTAGAGGAGCCCGTGGCGCAGTGGATAGCGCGCTCGGCCTGCGATCGTTGAGGTTAAGCAACGTTCGCAATGGTCGGTCACGGGATGGGTGACCAAAAACTTTTCATCTCGAGCTCCTCCGTGCTTCGGAAGGCACGTTAAGCCGTTGGTCCCGGCTGCACTTGCAGTCGTTAATACCCACCAATCCGCACTGAGCCCGCGTGGTGGGTCATGGCTCATTCTCCTTATTCATCCATAAGGAAGGCCAGTGCCCCAGCAGTGGGGACATTAAATGGCTGATGATGATGATGATGATGATAGGTAGTTACTGTTCAAGAAGTTTTCTGCGGAGGGATAGAATTATCCATAGAGGGGTAAAAGCTTTTGGAATCTTAACTCACAGTGACCCCCTCAAAGGTGACGTTGCTCAGCGCGTCCAGAAACAGCTGCTCCCACTCCTTGTCCCGGTACCTGAAGTCTTGCACGGTCTTCTCCTTGTACTTGAGCTTCACTCGCTGTGCCACCGTCTGGATCGCAAGGGCCATCGCCCAAATGCCTATGAAACGTAACACAGTCTTTTAGCAATTATATTCTTTTGATATTCTTCGTATCTAACATGTACTGCAAATTGTTCGTGGGACATTTTTTGAATTCCAAGAGTTTTTATCTGTTTGTCAAGAGTGGACTTTTTCTTCTTTTTGATCTAATGGCAGGTAAATATGGAATTTGTGATTATATGAAATATAAGCTACCTACGGGAAGATAAAAAAAGTCTCACCATCATAAGTGTACCCATGAAATCTGGAATATTCCAATCCTCTTCTCCGATCGTATTCGACTTGGTAATCTTTTGCTGTCTGTAGGACAGGAATGCTAGATTAGTTTCATAAAGATAGGATTTTGGAATTTGGAAATAAAAGACTTAAAGTTAATACATGACACGACATTAAGACAGATGGTCATTGCATAATAATGTTCATCATTTAAGAAGTTGAGTTACATACTAAAGTGGATGGTTGAGTTGTGTTGTGTGTTAGTTTTTTATTATGTTATATTATTTGTATTGATGATTGTTGTTGTCTGAATAGTTAAGTGAGCCTATTTGCTAATTGTTTAACATTCCTGATGTCAAAGCATGTTCGTATAGGAAAAAAACGCATCTACAATTCTACAGTCCACATGTGAAAACTATTAATTGGCTCATAAAACATTTGTATTTAGTAGCTGTAAGTTTTCCAAGAAATAAAATAAAATAAAATATAAGTTAACTCACGATGCCAGAGACGGTGGTCTCCCCAGTGGTGGACAGTGGTAGCAAGTCGGTCAATATCGTGGTATCCAGTGCGGCGGCGAGGTCGCGTCGCGAGCACGGCGCGCGTCGGTTCCACCACTTGTTGCTGTACGTGCCCAGGAGAAGCCAGGTGTACGCGCGCCCGTACATCTCTAGCCTAGCAACACATTAGTGCTTTAACAAGTGGACTCACATTAAAATTGTGCAAAATTAAAGGTGCTAAAACAGACTCTACACAAGGCGTTAAATCTGACAAAAGAGTACCTACTGGCGATAAGTGATCCAAGACTAGAAAAAATTTTAGGATCACGTCCTTTGCCATTGTGAAATTGACTGAAGATATAGATCGATATGATGGAGAGGATATTATTATCATGATCCGTGATCAAATTATTTTGAATCATCTGATTGATTATTCATCTTTGTAGAAATACCTGAAAATATGTACCTACTTATCGCATACTGAGACAAATAATATAGATTCTTAACGTAATTTATTAGTTCCAAAAGCTCAAGTGTAATACCTAGATTGGCTTTCTGGATAGAATGGAATTGTAATTCTTTCAGGTTTCGCTATTACCTATATAATTATCTTGAAAATGGCTTACTTATATGCTTCGCAAAAGATCCTAACAGCCCAGGTTTCGTTGAAGTTCCCCAGGATAATTCGGACATCTTTCTCCTTCAGTTTTGAGAGGGCGGTCCTTACTTCCGTTGCGAAGCTTTGAGTCTCTTCAATCAAGAAATTGTTCGCTTCCAAGTCAGCAAGGAGGCGATTGTGAGCCTGAAACAAGAAGGTATTGGTGCAACCTGCCTTTGTGGACTATCACTTTCGTTAATCTAATTCCTTACCCTAAACATATAAAACAATGTTTTCTCTACCATAACTGATGGCTAGACGATAGACTGCCCAGAACATATCTCGGTTCTGGTAAGATATGCCCAGTTCTAAAACATTCTATGCCTGGTTAGCTTCCACCATCATACCTAAGTTCGTCGGCTTTAACCGCATCGTGGTCTAGTGGTTTATATACGAACAATTTCAGACCCAAAGGTCCCGGGTGCGATTCCCAGTGGGGGTACATATTGTATTCGGTTTGGTTGGTGGTAGGACTTGTTCTTAGTCCGCCTGGCTAGCTACCACCATCTTATCTAAGTCTGACGCCATAACAATGACGTTTTCAGCATTATTGTGTTCCGGCAGTTAGAGATAAGATAGCCAGTTCTCAGTGATTGAGGATTACGGGAGTAGTGCGCTTCCACCTTCAGCCTTATCACTACTTATCATCAGGTGTGATGAAGGCTAAGTGCTACCCGTTGTGGATAAAAAAAGAAGTCTATCCCAACAATAGTAAGAAATATAAAGGCAGAGCTGGCCACATACCAGAGCGTATCTGGGCTCGTTTTGGTAGATGGTGCCGACCCTGGTCCAGTTGAAGTGCTGCAGCAGGCGGATGCGCGGCAGGTTGAATGCGTTCTCCGAGGGCACGATGCGGAAGAAATTGGGGAATGCCTCCTTCGTGAACATCGGGTGGGTGTCCGCGTATGACAGCTGGGGAGTTATACAGGTTGTAAGTATTGACGGTAATGTAGGAATTGAACTAAATTGGGTTAGGCTACTGACATTTATGGTAAATGTTTCGAGAACTATTATCCTTATTATATCATTGATTGTTATAAAATATCTTACAATTACAACTGTATTATCCTTAAAAAAATCCAGTTACTCCACCTTTCATATTTGACTAAAACGGATAACCGAGCAAAAGCTAACCTACATATTTACTGTTCGTCGCGTAATTGCTTCAGTTTGTGAAATACGAGAGGAAGACAACAATTTGAGCACTGGACTCAACAGTTAGTGATTGTTTTGAGTGTAGGAAGATTCTAAATCATACTAAACCACCAAGATCAGAAGTCAGGGTTACGAGTACCTACGTAAAATGATGCTTGCTATATAGACTACCTGATAACTAGTTATGACAGAACAGTTTTGCATGATATTACCAGGACCAATTTGTTAGTTTATTATTTACAACTTTTTCGTTACCTGAGTCAAATGCCAATGCTTGGACGCCTTGGCGATGGGGTCCGTTACATGAGTGCAAGCCGCACCGAACAGCATCAGCTTGTGCGGCCCGCTGTGCATCATGTCGAAAAAGGATTTCACACCCACAGCGGCGTTGCACTGCAATGGTTTAAAGTCATACTTAGCATATACTCCATGTAGGTACCTAGTTCCTCAATTAGTCAGAATCAAGAGTTGCCTCTCATTTAAATTTTTCTACTTTCTAAAAATACAAGAATTTAGGTAAGTGTTCTTTTATTATTTTTCCATATTAGACATTGTGCTTGCTTACTGTAGTTGGCTCACGTCTTTTACTGATCGGAAGTAAAAATATATATAAAGATAGATGAGAGACTACGGACTGCGGAAAATGCGGCATAAGCCTTGTCTTGAGGATTACAATGGCTTAATCTTCCTAGACAGTCATGCTGTTTTTTATTTAAGGGCCGGCGGTAAGTGAAAAGCGTAAAACAGCTTTCAACGTTTTAAACTTTGAACATAGAATTAACGACAGATATTACTTTAAAAAATATGATAGTGAACAGGAATAGTTACTCTACAATAACACCGTGGAAAATTTTAAATATTTTACTCACGTTAATGGCAAAAAAAACGCAAACTTCACTAAAAACAGTGAAATCAACGTTTTTTGTTTTAAAGATATTGTTAAAGAAAAGTAATCTTTTTAATAATATTTAATGTTAAATTAAATGACAATGAAACATAGAATTGATTCACCGCGCCATATTTTCCGTTTTTTATATAAATTGAGAACAATCTGGCGTCAAAGATTGACAATTTTGAAGCGCGCTTCGCTCATACATTTTCGTATAGAACGCGTAGATAAATAAAACATTGTTTATATACAAGCCACCCTAGCTAGCAGCAAAATTTAGTAAGCCCGCTGATTTCAAGGTGAGAGCACGTCGCTTTTTCTCAGCTTCTGACACTCGAAATCAGACTATCTGTACACAAACACTTTGAGCGGTGGTAAAGAAAAGGTAGGTAAAGTAAAATTTCCAAAAATCCGGAAAGCGATACAAATATCAGGACATAACTAGTTTTCCACTCAACAATTTGTTTGATACGTCATCACATCAGATATCTGGTCAAATGCTGGAGCCAGGAAGTGGCTGATGGAACTACTCACCAATTCAACGTACGTAACCACTTTGAATCGTCTAGATGAAAACTCTTGTGCAAAGTAGTTTCGAAAGTCTGATGCTGGAGTCAGGAGGTGGTTGATGGAACTCTTCAACGATCCAACGTAAACACTTCGAGTTTGGGCTTATTTGAATCGTCTTGATGAGAACTCTTGTGCCAAGTAGTTTCCAAGGTCAAATTCTGGAGCCAGTAAGTGGCTGATGGAACTCTTCATCAATTCAACGTAAACACTTCGAGTTTGGGCTTGTTTGAATAGTCTTGATGAGAATTCTTGTACCAAGTAGTTTCGAAAGTGTGATGCTGGAGTCAGGAGGTGGCTGATGGAACTCTTTATCAATTCAACGTAAACACTTCGAGTTTGGGCTCGTTTGAATCGTCTTGATGAGAACTCTTGTGCCTAGTAGTTTCGAAAGTCTGATGCTGGAGTCAGGAAGTAGTTGATGGAACTCTTCAACGATCCAACGTAAACATTTCGAGTTTGGGCTTATTTGAATCGTCTTGATGGAAACTCTAGTGCCAAGCAGTTTCGAAGGTAATGCTGGAGTCAGGAGGTGGTTGATGGAACTCTTTAACGACTCAACGTAACCACTTCGAGTTTGGGCTCGTTTGAATCGTCTTGATAAAAACTCATGTGCCAAGTAATTTCCAAGGTCAAATTCTAGAGCCAGTAAGTGGCTGATGGAACTCTTCATAAATTCAACGTAACTACTTTGAGTTTGGGCTCGTTTGAATTGTCTTGATAAGAACCCTTGAGCCAAGTTGTTTCCAAGGTCTATTGCTGGAGCCAGGAAATGGTTGATGGAACTCTTCATTGATTCAACGTAACCAGTTTGAATTGTCTTGATGAGAACTCTTGACAAGAAAACAGGAACGCAATGTTAAAAATTTAAAAAAATCCAAGATTGCGGCCCACTTTTTGTGTGTGGGGCCAATTTTGGCAAAACTTGGGTTTTGGTACTATTTTGTCAAAAAAACAGCAACGCAATGTTAAAAATATTAAAAAATTCAAGATGGCGGCCAACTTTTTTGTTTGTGGGCCGATTTTGATAAAACTCGGTTTTGGGTACTATTTTGACAAGAAAACAGGAACGCAATGTTAAAATTATTGAAAAGTCCAAGATGGCGGCCAACTTTTTTGTTTGTGGGCCGATTTAAATGAAACTCGGTTTTTGGTACTATTTTGACAAGAAAACAGCAACGCAATGTTAAAAATATTATAAAATCCAAGATGGCGGCCAACTTTTTTGTTTATGGGCCGATTTTGATGAAACCGGTTTATGGTATCATTTTGATAGGAAAACAGGAACGCAATTTTAAAATATAAAAAAATCCAAGATGGCGGCCAACTTTTTTGTTTGTGGGCCGATTTTGATAAAACTCGGTTTTGGGTACTATTTTGACAAGAAAACAGGAACGCAATGTTAAAATTATTGAAAAGTCCAAGATAGCGGCCAACTTTTTTGTTTGTGGGCCGATTTAAATGAAACTCGGTTTTTGGTACTATTTTGACAAGAAAACAGCAACGCAATGTTAAAAATATTATAAAATCTAAGACGGCGGCCAACATTTTTGTTTATGGGCCGATTTTGATGAAACACGGTTTATGGAATCATTTTGATAAGAAAACAGGAACGCAATTATAAAATATAAAAAAATCCAAGATGGCGGCCAACGTTTTTGTTTGTTTATGGGCCGATTTTGATAAAAGTTGATTTTTGGAACTACTTAAACATGAAAACAGTAAAATTGACGCCAGACGAGAAAGCTCTTCAACAGTCAACAGCACTGACACGAAATTTTATGTATGCAAGTTATTTAAATTTTTACTTTTTTGCATTCACAATGCAGTTTTTATCATAGAAAAATGGAAAATAAAGTATTTAGAAAAAATTGACCCGTCTCACAACCAGCTCCGATGGGACTCGAACCCATTTCCATTTTTCTTTATATATGCATTCAATTATGGTGGGTGATCCTGCACGGTGCACCTAAGGTTGGCCCCGGACGCGAGAACTCTGCAACGGTCAATAGCAATGCCATGAAATTTTCTATAAGCAATCCTTTATGATGGCCTGTTAAGTTTCTGTTCGTCTCGATTTAGTTCAACAGTAAAAATTAAATAATTATAACTAAAAAAATTAAATAAACCAAAAAAAATATACAAGCTTTTATTAGTTAAAACTAAAAAGTTTAAAAAATATTTAATTCAGATTGGAAATATGCCGTTTTATATTTCTAAGCCACTAAAGCTCCTTCGTCAATATCAAAATAATCCCATATCGCAATTACATATTTTATAACCCTGAAACTTTATAAGTATCATTTACTTACTGTGCCCGCGACTTCGTCCGCGTGGTATGGTGACTTTCGGCAGCATTTTTTATTTTTTGGCATATTATTTTGCAAATACACTTAGGCATATTGCCCGTTCCCCCACATACGCTGCGCTACGCCGCCGCCGCTCATTGTGTATGGTGCGCGGCGTTTGGAAAGTTTCTTACTTCCGTTAATTTCAGTTTCACATTTTGTAATGACTCCGTAAATCTTTGTTTTTCTATTATCATTTTATTTTGTGGGCCGTAAGCTTTTTGTCGACGTCATTACACAAAAACTTCCATTCTCTATTTTTACCACCTGCTTAGTTTTCAATATTTACAGTAATTTTGCTCCACCAATTTTAAATTAAAAGTTAGAATCGCACCGTCCTCTTTTTTAATGCTCTTCTCTGTGCCATTTCTAGAAGCTACCGTGTAAATGCAATCTGTGACATGGTCGAATAAAAATGGAGATTTTTTGTGGCAGTAAAAATTTAGTTTTATTTATTCGAACGCATCGAATTAGTGGACACCACCTTTAGAGTAAAATTAATACAAACTTTGAATGTCGTATTTATTTGTATCTAATCAAAAGCCTAAATAATAAGTTTCAAGTTTCTAGCTTTAAAATTAACGTAATTTTCATACAAATTTTCGTCTCCTATTTCAACCCCTTACAGCCCTTTTTTCGCATTAAAAAGCAGCTTATGTTTTTTCTCAGGCTCTAGATTATCTCTGTACCAAATTTTATTGAAATCGGTTCAGTAGTTTAGGTGTGATTGCGTAACACACAGACAGACAGAGTTACTTTCGCATTAAAAACATTTGTGTACGTAGTATGTAATATATTTCAATTTATATTAATTGTGTACTAGTCACTGTTTCAAGCTTTCAAATAAAAGCGTGTTACATTTTAATAACGGCAAAAGAGAGAAGAAACTAAAGTTAACAACCTTTTTGACCTTTTGTAATTTTTTACACTGCGTTCTTGTTTTATTGTCAAAATAGTACCAAAAACCGAGTTTCATCGAAATCGGCTTATAAAAAAAAGAGTTGGCCGCTATCCTGGATTTTTTTATTTTTAACATTGCGTTTTAGTTTTCGTGTCAAAATAGTGTTCATCGATTTCGGCCCACAAACAAAGAAGTTGGCCGCCATCTTAGATTTTTTAATATTTTTAATATTGCGTTGCTGTTTTCTTGACAAAATAGTACCAAAACCCAAGTTTCATCGAAATTGACCCACGAACAAAAAAGTTGGCCGCCATCTTGGATTTTTTAATATTTTTAATATTGCGTTGCTGTTTTCTTGGCAAAATAGTACCAAAACCCGAGTTTCATCGAAATTGACCCACAAACAGAAAAGATGGCCGCCATCTTGGATTTTTTTATATTTTTAATATTGCGTTGCTGTTTTCTTGACAAAAGAGTACCAAAACCCGAGTTTCATCGAAATTGACCCACAAACAAAAAAGTTGGCCGCCATCTTGGATTTTTTAATATTTTTAATATTGCGTTGCTGTTTTCTTGACAAAATAGTACCAAAACCCGAGTTTCATCGAAATTGACCCACAAACAAAAAAGTTGGCCGCCATCTTGGATTTTTTTATATTTTTAATATTGCGTTGCTATTTCCTTGACAAAATAGTACCAAAACCCGAGTTTCATCGAAATTGACCGACAAACAAAAAAGTTGGCCGCCATCTTGGATTTTTTAATATTTTTAATATTGCGTTGCTGTTTTCTTGACAAAAGAGTACCAAAACCCGAGTTTCATCGAAATTGACCCACAAACAAGAAAGTTGGCCGCCATCTTGGATTTTTAATATTTTTGATATTGCGTTGCGTTGCTGTTTTTTTGGCAAATAGTACCAAAAACTGAGTTTCATTAAAATCAGCTAACCAACAAAAAGTTGGCCGCCATCTTGGATTTTTTAATAATTTTGACATTTCGTATCTGTTTTCTTGTCAAAATAGTACCAAACACCGAGTTCATCAAAATTGACCTTACAAAAGAGTTGGCCGCCATCTTGATTTTTTTAATATTTTTAACATTTCGTTGCTGTGTTCTTGTCAAAATAGTACCAAAAACCGAGTTTCATCTAAATCGGCCCACAAACAAAAAAGTTGGCCGCAATGAAGAGCTCTCATGAAGACAATTCAAACGAGCCCAAAAATGAACTTGTTACGTTAAACCGTTGAAGAGTTCCATCAGCCACTTCCTGGCTCCAGCAATAGAGCTTGGAAACTACTTGGCAAAAGAGTTCTCATCAAGACAATTCAAACGAGCCCAAACTCAAAGTGGTTACGTTTATTTGTTCAGGAGTGCCATCATCCACTTCCTGACTCCAGCATCAGACCTTCGAAACTACTTGGCACAAGAGTTCTCATCAAGACGATTCAAATAAGCCCAAACTCGAAATGTTTACGTTGGATCGTTGAAGAGTTCCATCAACCACCTCCTGACTCCAGCATCAGACTTTCGAAACTACTTAGCAGAAGAGTTCTCATCAAGACTATTCAAAGAAGCCCAAACTAGAAGTGTTTACGTTGAATTGATGAAGAGTTCTATCAGCCACTTACTGGCTCCAGAACTGGACCTTGGAAACTTCTTGGCACCAAAGTTTTGATCAAGACCATTCAAATGAGCCCAAGCTCGAAGTGGTTACGTTGAATTGTTGAAGAGTTCCATCAACCACCTCCTGACTCCAGCATCAGACGTAGGAAACTACTTGGCACAAGAGTTCTCAGCAAGACTATTCAAATGAGCCCAAACTCCCAACTGGTTACGTTGAAATGTTGAGGAGTTCCTTTGACTGTCTGTAAGATGCTGTATCAGCCCCCAGATGTCAAACATGGCAAATCAAACGCATCAAATACGTAAGTAAAGTTACTTTCTGACAAAAAAAACAGTTATTACTTTTTTAATTTTCTGAATTACATTTTTTCGTACTAGGGCGGAGAAGTTTGTGTGAGTGAAGGCACACATATACAGATTAGCTTCGTCAATACCTACGCGCTGGCTTACAGCCGGCCCTGTTACTTCAGCTGCAAGATCAAATAGCCATGTCGAATAAAGTCCATACCTCAGTGTCATTCCACCACATGTGCAGCCGGTAGTTCCTGAGCACGGACTCGTGCTAAATACGTTCTTATTTACGACTAGCGGATCCTCGCGGTTTTACCCGCGTGGTACCCGTTCCCGTGTAAATATCGGGATAAAATGTAGCCAATGTTAAACAGGGATACTGTAGCATTCTAAAAGTGAAAGAATTTTTGAAATCAGTCCAGTAGTTTTTGAGTTTATTCGTTACATGTAACGATGTCAGGTATGTATACCTGAATACATACAAATCTTTCCTCTTTATAATATTAGTATAGAAATAAATAGGTTCTTAAGTGGTCTATCAGCAACATCATGGGCATCATCAAGGTAAAGAGCAATCATGCTCCATCTTTATCCACGGCTTGCTTTTCTATCAGGCAGTTAGTGGTCAACATCAACAGTCAAGAAAGTAAATGTCTATCTAGTACCGAATAAAATAATCCAAGAATGTCCATACCTCGGTGTCGTTCCACCACATGTGCAGCCGGTAGTTCCTGAGCACGGACTCGTGTTCGTTCACGTGGTCCAGCGCCAGCTTCACGCTGGGCATGACCCCTCGACCTACGGCAGTGTTCACAGGACATTGGTACCCAGTTTATAAAGATTGCATGCATGAGGCTTAACACCTCTAAATTTTAATTAGTACCTACTTACAAAGATTTTAGGGGATGATTGTGTCCATCAATACACACAATTTTTATTATGGGTAAGTACTAATTAAAATTTAGTGGTGTATAACAGGCTTGCTAAACTATTTATTTCTATCTCTGACAGAGATAGAAATAGGTGTAGAGCTGTGGAGCTGTTTAGATTAGGTTCATTGACCGCAAACGTTATTTTATTTTATTTTATTTGGAAAACATACAGCTCTGTAATACAATATAGCTTACATAATTATAAGGTGACTATGGAGCCATTTACAGGTTTTCACAGGTAGGTTATGTTAATATGGACATTCTACAAAATTCCGACTCAAACTCTCTATTTAAATAAATAATCTTCAAATATTAAAGTATTGAGTTGCATTGTTGTCTTGGCTGTCGTGACACTCGTGACGCAAAATTTTTATACAAACTTTATTATTTGTATGATTTTAACGTCAATCGAAGAGACCTAGCTAAAAAAACTTGCGGCTTTCTGGGTTTTTCTTAAAAAAATAAATAATGTAGGAATGTCCATATTAGTAAAAGTTATCGCAAGTAGGTAGGTACTCGAAATGCTCTAAGTAGCTACCTACCTATTCCGATCTCTAATCATCAATCATAATTAGGTATCCGAAACTTTTATTCTTCTTACTAATTGGGACAGAAGCGTACGTACCACACGGATACGGATAGATATGGATGGTGCTACCTATGCGTTAATTATAATTTAACAAACGTCAAATCATAAAGCTCATCCAACAACTTCACTGTCATCCATCAGTCTATTTTAGAAAAAATAAATGTCTTGCCACTAGTGGTAATTTAAGGCGCCGATTACCGAAAATAGGGTATTTTAAATTATGGATTACTCGCAAACCACAAGTACCTACCTACTTACCTACTCAAAATTTGGAAAAAAAATATGTTTTTTTACAGTTATTTATCTAGTATTAAATAACTGTAAAATAACATAAATTTTTCCTTTGAGTAGGTACCTAGGTACTTGCGTGGTTTGCGAGTACCTACCTAAGTAATTCATAATTTAAAATACCTACCCTATTTTCGGGAATCGGAAATTACCACTAGTGGCAAGATATTTATTTTTTCTAAACAGCCACTACTGGTGGCAGACTAGAAAGAATGGGAAATAAGATAAGTACCTATATCTAGCTAGGTATACATAAAGGAGGATATTAAGGCGATACTCGGAAAAAATGTGCTGAAGCGAGATAGCAATGAGAAAACGACGCGCGCGGGAGCGAGACCGATTTTGCAGATTAGGCAAAAAAAACACAAAATCACTTCGTATTAAAAAACTACAGCGATTTAAAAAAAAATGCTTCTATACGATCCTCAATATTATTGGTGTCCACTAATTAAACCAATTTCCAATAGTGAAAGTAACCCCATTTAAGAATAATCTTCACTTTTCGTATTTTATAGAGGTCTTTTCGAAAAGAAAAAGTGTCGAGGCAAAATCATAAAATCGTGTTTTTGAAACTATACGATTCTAGATAAAGGTATGAAGAAATATATATCTTATTACCGGATTTGTAACAACTGTAACCGTTCTATAGTTTTAAATCAAAAAGTCCATATTTTTCCGAGTAGCGCCTTAACGACCTCAATACACAGCCAGGGGCCCCTACCATAGCACTATTAGGTATTTATTCTGTGCCCCTACCGGCAAACATTCCGAACTTCGAAAATCTGCCGTGCCGGGCTTCAAATTAAAACAGTTAGGTACCTATATTGAAGTAGGTAGGTACCTACGTAATTTCTTATTGTACTATTTGCAAGATATCGATGTTCCTAGGAATCCCTATCACAATAAAATTTTGTTTCAGAAAAAAGGGCCCTCCTAAAGTTCCTTGGTCAGAGACGTCAGGGTAGATAGATACCAGTGTTTGAGTTCTCCACCCCCTTGCCGAAGGGAAAGAAGCCAGCGATGTAGACATCCGTGCGCCGGTTCAAGATGGCGTCCAAGTTAGGCTTCTGTGGCAGCCCGACGGCGGACGACGCCAGCGCACATAGTAGAAGCAGCGATAGCATCTTGGAATCTGAAAGAACAGTTGGGTCAGACAAAATGATTTCGGATCGGTTTTCTACTTCTTAAGCGTATCGATGTTGGACTAAGCCTGTCGGAGGCCCTGGGTAGTAAGCTGGATGGCGGTTGAGGCCTCTCGAACGGGAGGACTTAAGGATTTGATCAAGGGAACTTGGATGCGTTTAGGGCCCCCTGGATCGGGGGCACGGGGCGTATGAAAATAATAAGTCATTATCATCGCATCATCATACGTACGACGCCCACAGTGATCGTTCTTGCAAATAATATACCTTGAGATAAAAACGGCCTTCCTTTGATGAGTTTCTTGTCGGTTCTTCTCCCCTTTGCCTTTGCCCTTCAGAAGTGCTTGTGTACAGCCTTGAATGAATAAATTATTTTGAGTTACCTACCCCTGTTGATGCTAATTTTGGATCTATTCCATTTATGTAGCTATACACTGGACCACTGAAATAATTGCAATCCACGTGTCGTTTTACCTACCTACTGTCAACAAGGAACCTTTATTATATTACCAGAGAAAGAAAATTATAATATTTAAGAAAGATCATTATAAGTTATGAACTATGGCGCACTTATTAGAATGCCGTCTCGTCTATCACCCACCGTATGTAGCAGGAGGAGCTGAACTTGGCGACTGATAATAAAGTTGCCGTCGCCCGATACCGGAAAGTTCAGATATAAATAATTGAACTATTGACACGACGAAGAAGAATTATATTTTCACCTCTCCAGCTCGAAAAGGGCGCTTTTGGCGCCTAAAAACTCGCAGCAAAATCGATTTTTGCTGCGAGCGTGAGGCAAAGTGCTTTTTTAATTTCTTACACCAACTTTTGAAATAATTAAGAAAAAAGAAATAGTGACAAGGATGAGACTTTTAAAATTAATATGAGCAAAAAGGATAGATAGATAGCTTTATGTCGATGGACATGAAATATAAAGCTTAAAAAATAAATACACGGATACCAAAGTTCGAAATAAAGAGTATGGATGAAATGAGGTCGCATGCATGATATAAATATAAAATAAGAAAAACTAATGAATTCTAATAACAAATTATATAAATACGATTGTACTACTGTTGCTTTTTATTAAACACACAATATTTAAAATAAATAATATGAAGTAAACATTATATCGCTTACTAATATCATGTTTGGTTTTCATAAAAATTACACGCAGTGCAGTTTTTGAACGCAATGCAAACAGTTACCTTCAACTTGCATAATTGCATCAATTTTACTCTTAATTTTTAATTTTGTAATTTTGATGTTTTCTTTATTGTTAAATGTTGCCTTCAATGTTGTTTTTCTGACCTGTAACACTTTTCTCGCTGGTAGAGGTGAAAAGTTGTATGTTTAACACGAGAGCAAAATTTTCTGATGTCTCGTGCCTTTAAATCACTCACTGTGCTCAGTAGTCTATATTTGAATCACTTGCTACGCTCGTGATTCAATTTTAGCCTACTTCCCTAGTTCGTGATTTAAATTCAGCACTCGCAGCGAAAAATGATTTTGCTCTCTTGTATAACAAATAACTATTATCTTCGATCTTCAAACCTTCCGCAACTAATACGGGTATTAAGTACACGGTATTCAGGGCTAGTCAGGCCCTATTTCAGAATACATTGCTTGTTGTGATTGCATCACTTGCTAATAAATAGCTCAAAGAAAGCAATGTATTCTGAATTAGGGCCCTAACTAACCGTGTAGTGTAATATCCACGAATCAAACTGATGAGAAAGCTAAAAAATATTCAAGTGTCTCTAGAAAAGGTTCTATCAACTGGAGCTGGACAGAATTAATAATTTAAATATCGTTAAATACGATAGTTTTTTCGTTAAGTATCGTTTAATACGAGTAACTAACCTAATCAGAATCCTAGCTTTTTAGCTCGGTAGAAAAAGGGCTCTCTCTCGATTCGATTTTTATTTCTCTTCAGTAGGTAAGTCAATAATTTTAATAGTACCTACTTACCTAAGTAAATAAATATAGGTAGGTACTACTACGTACTACCTACTACGAGAATAATTTAAGAAAAGACCTCTATATTACTCATGCCTATGCCAATATTAAAGGACTCAAAAGTATCATCCAGTTTAACAACAAACACCATACCTGTACACCAATTGCTCCAATCTTCAAGAATAATCTAACATACACTTCCCGTACACTACACTTTACATCACTTCTCACTTTTGTCTCCACACTCTCATCTGAACATGTCCCCACGTGAACGCCTGTTCATTTTCACCCTCCATAGAGTGACTTTCACCCAGTTTCACCAGAACCACATTATCCAACTGGATCTCTGAATTTTCTCACAGACCCAGAAATATCTCGCGCTACTAAAAACTTAAAATAAACCTTACCAACACAGATATAACTTTTATTATCCATTGCTATGGACAAGCCCGGAGAATTTTATCAGTGCCTTCAGGAGCATACGTAAGCCAGAACCTGATATTCGAAAACTGTACATAATTTGAGAGCTGTAAGGTTGAAAGTGGTTCAGCAAATATTAGCTTTACGTCCGTTTTCCGAGGAAAATTGTGAGCAAACAAACAAAATTAGACTTTCGCGCTGGAAATCGATAGAGGGTAGGTTCTACCCCTAGTGAGGGGCAATCGCACGGAAATTCGGTGGTAGTCGATATCGATATCTTCACGATTGTTTTATAAATTTATATTTATCATTTTATCTTTATTATGTAGAATTGCAGAGCAATGAAACGACGAACGAATGTAGAGAAACCTGCTTGCTAATTATTTTGATCTGAATAAGTAAGTACCTATTGTCTTCGTCAAGCAGCCGCCAATCTTTAACCATGTGAATTTTGAGTTCTCATAAACAAATTGGTCACCAATCGAGCTACTCAACATATCAATACCTAAGTACCTACCATCATCGGTGGTAGGAAAATATTGACGATTCATAAGTAAGTACTTACCTACATATTTATTATGTCTAAGTGAATAAAGAATATTTTTATCTTTTATCTTATCTTATCATCAGGCTTCATCAAAAGTTTAAGTAGGTAGCAACTTAGGTAGAGTTAGTTAATAACATTTATAATTTATTTTAATTTTTTAGTTTTTTGCATTCACAATGCAATTTTTATTACTGAAAAATGGAAAATGAAGTATTTAGAAAAAATCGACAAATCGAAGTTGTGAGACGGGTCGATTTTTTCTAAATACTTCATTTTCCATTTTTCAACATTTATAATATTATTTTCGTTTGGATAAATCTTCCTAAGTTTAAGAACCACACTTAGGTAAGTGGCACCACATAGCAATAGTAATAGTAGGTACCTACCTAACTTAAAAATTTGTTAATTTTTATTGTGTACGACTCTGACGTTCAGGAGGATACAAGGGTACAGGTGGGGGGGGGCAATGATTCATCATTCATGATGATGCATTCATCTTTTTATCACGTGAAAATAAGCTAAGATTGCCTTTGGGCCCTTTTGGCACTTTTGGGCCCTTTTTTTTTAAAACTGGGCAAGCATTTGACCGCCATCTTCTTTGGGTGATTGCTCCTCCCTCAACCAAATCCTGGTACCGCGCCAGCTGACGTTTGATGAATCGATTGTTCATTCGAATGGTTTCTTCGACACAACACTACTTGCCTGTATTTCAACTACACATGCGCATTGGCCAGTGCTCAAAACAACGTTAGCACAGTTAAACAGATTTAATTGAGTCCAGTAGCTGGCCCCAATATCGCAGACAATCCAGCGCTGGCTTTTTTATCGACTACGCGGGTTAGCACTTAGCCTTCATTACACTGATGTTAAGCGATGATAAGGCTGAAGGTGGAAGCGCACTACTCCCGGAATTCTCGATTACTGTGGAACTGGCTATCTTATCCAAGGACGTACCCAGGGAGGGGGGGGGGGGGGGGGGTCCATGGGGTCTGGACCCCCCCCGAAATCCATTAATCCGCGGGATGGCGTGAACTTCAAGACGTTATCCCGCGGTAATGTGATATTTTTCCGGAATAAAAAGAAGCCTATGTTCCACTCCAGGCTAAAAAGTATCTGTGTCCCAAATTTCAGCCCAATCCGTTCAGCCGTTTTGGCATGATTCAGCAACAAACATCTAAACTAGGTACCCCCCCAACGGACCCCCCCGACAAAAAATCCTGGGTACGTGCTTGATCTTATCTCTAAGGCGATTACCTATCACACCGCTGCGGTTTCCGCTCCGATGGACGGAGATGCGGCGTTAGTTTGTTATACACTGCGGGTTTAGTATGCACATCAAGCGTTAAGTAGGTACAGCTATAATGTTAGTTAAGAAGCGCCCTACCACAAACCGGAGCGGTGTGCGGTGCAGTGTGAGAACCCCCTTATTGCCGGAACACAACAATGCGGAAAACATCGTTGTTATGGCGTCATACTTAGATAACATGGTGGTAGCTAGCCAGGCGGACTAAGAACAAGTCCTACCACCAACCAAACCGAATACAACCTGTACCTCCACTGAGAACCGAACCCGGGACCTCTGTGTCTGAAATTCGTGGTGTGAACCACTCGACCACAGTGGCGGACAGACCACCATCTTATCTAAAGTCTGACGCCCCATAAGAATGATGTTTTCGGCATTGTTGTATTCCGGCAGTTAGAGATAAGATCCAGTGATTGGTTGAGCAGTTGAGCCAGTTCCTCGGTGATTGAGGATTCCGGGAGTAGTGCGCTTCCACCTTCAGCCTTATCATCACGTAATATCAGCCGGCCTAGCATGAGCGGCTTCTACCACGCGATATGATATGGTACGGCATGCCGTCTTGCTTACCTAAACCTTAGTGGGGTAAGCAAGACAACTTGCCGTACTAGGCCGGCTGGTGTGAAGAAGGCAGTGTTACCCCGTTGTGGATAAAAAAATGTGTCTCGTCAGTGTTCGAATCCAGTACCTAAGTAGTGCCAGTACTGCTGACATAAACATAAGAATACGTTTTTTCGTGCCAGTCCAGCACTGGCGCACCTTCTGGATTACTTAAAGTAAATCTGCAATTACTTAGGCGCTTTATTTCTGTCTCGTGGACCTAGCTAGCTGGAGATGGTTAGGTAGAACCACCTTCCCCTACCTTCTATCTATCCCTATAATGAAGCAAACCAAAGGGAGCGGTACAAAATGATGTCCTTCATTTTTAATACCGCGACCGCAAAGTCTTACGCTGGGTGTTAGGTTAGGTCTCGCACGGTTGTATGTTGCTATAATTTTTATCTTAGGCGTTTTCTTGTTTACATTTTAAGGGCAATAATTTTATTAGAATAGAACACTCCATATTACAATTTTATTGCAACAGAATAGTAAAGTGCGCGCCAGATAAGTCTACGCGCGGTCGTAATCGAATACTTACTAATCTTTTATCATAATTTTAGTACAAAAACGTACTATAACTAGCGCCACAAACGCCCCAGTCGCGCGCAGAGTTATCTGACTCGGACTTCATTATATTTTAAGCAAGGAATAAAGGGCAAAAATATGGATTCTACCAGTTCGTCGTTTTCGTTCCTTACCATACCAGCAAGATTGAGAGCATTTTGAGAATATTTTTGCCACGCATTAAATATTTGTGTACGATTATGTACTCTATTGCATTACACATAAAAGCTACTTTAGCTTACCATAATTAATGACTATGACATTTCAAATTAGAGATTGCCATGAAAGGGAGTACGGTTCTTTGTATGCATAGTCTCGTCCAGTATGAGTTCAAATCAGAAACATATTTAATTGTTTATTATGCCTTTGTGGACTTTAAATATATGTGCAAGATAAATGCACTATGAACACATAAAAATAAATTTTAATACTGCCATAGAACACAAATAAAATCAAAACTTTGTTCAGAAATTACGCTCCGTTATACGTAATATTAGCGAAACTTCAAAAGTTCCACATATGCCGCGATTAACTGACAACCCCGTCTGTCTGTCTGTCTGTCAGAATACGTGGCCCGAAGGTTTACGTGATATTTGTGGCTCTTGTTTATATTTTTTATTGGAGTATTTCGTTAATAATCACGCTTGAAGCCGTAAGTATTCAAAGACGCTTCTATATAAATAAATAATGACAATTCTTTTGGTGAAAAAGTGTACAGAACATCGTGAAAGTTATTTACAAAGTTATACGGCAGCTGTCAAACATTCTTCAACAATTTTGGTGCTATTACTCAATTTATCCACTCACTTAATTCAATTTATTTAATAAGATTACTTTATTAATTGTAAATGAAGCTTAGCAATCCTTTTGTTTGGTGTTTGTACGTATATTTTTATGAACAATTCTAATGTTCTGTTTGGTATGTCATACCGTGTTTTAGCTAATTATTAAGTAAAAAGAAGGTATTACTCGCTTATAAACGGGTTTTAAATGAAGTACTTTAGTTGACAAATAAGTAGGTTTTTTGAAATTGATGTCAGAAATAAGAGATCAAAATAATTTTAGGAAATCAACAACCTCTTATCAAACATATGACACAGTTACCTTATATGTGATAGTAACCCTATTGTTGGATGAAGTTCTTTACATAGAGCATGCTGTAGTTAAAGCTGTGCTATATCAATTATTATTATAGTCATAAAATATCAAGTTTGAATAATATACTTATATTTGTCATCAATTTAAAAGTTATCTGTTTTGTGTTCGTACATTTGACCTCAATTCGAAAGCTTTTTCAACCCATCGTATAAACTATTCATGGTTCAGCTTTCAACTAGTGATGAAACAATTATGATTAATCATAATCAATGGCTATAGACATTTCACAATTAATCGTACAAACTTTGAAACATTTAACTATATTAATTTAAATTATTGATTTCCCATCAAACATAATTTGAATTTGTTATAGATAATAAATTTGAAAAATGGAAAATGAAGTATTTTAGAAAAAATCTACCTCTGCCACAACCAGCGCACGACTGTAAGACGGGTTGTTTTAATTTTAAATTCTGCATTTTCCATTAAGTAATAAAAATTGCATTGTGAATGCAAAAAAGTAAAAATTTACATATTAAATCTTACTTAAGTAGGTATGTGGATTTTTCGATAATAGTAGAAATATGTTTTATTATTAAAAACAAATAATCGTAATAGTTAATTATCTTAGGAGGCACAATAATCGTAATGAGAGATTTTAGAAGGACAGAAAAAAAAAATAGAAAACAAAATTGTTCTAATAATGAAACAAGATGGCGCTGACAAATAGCGAAGTCGGTGTGACCAGAAATAAACTAAAATGAGGAGATGATAACATTTTGATTTGTTTTTAAATTTGTAGGTAGCAAGTAGGTAGCACTTTCTAATATTAAAACAGTAAAATAACAACGAAGTAACAAAAATATCAGTGAGAACGCAACATAAACCTACTAGTTGAAGCATAAGCAATCAAAAAGTGTGTAAAATCCCCGTGCTCAACTGACATGACATGACAAGCATAGCCTGGCAACGTCGTGCGTGTGCGTGCGTGATTTTGAACTTCCAGTCTTTTAGATTACTTTTGATCATTTCGTTATTTGCGAGCGCCATCTGTCGCCACTTTAAATCAACTTTTTTTTTCTTTATAGCTGTCAGAAAAATCCCCCATTGCTAAGTGATAATCGTCATCACTACTTTCAACACAACAATTTCAGTTTATAGTTTTATATTTCAAAGTGTTATAATGTTACTGACAAACCATAAATAAATATTTGGCACTAGACAGAAGCAACAGAATAGAATATAGCAAATATTTTATATTTCTTCAATTAATATGAAAACTACAGCCTTACAGCCTGTACGCTCGGATTAGGTACACAGATGTCCTAAACATTATATTGTCATATTACTCGGATTAGGTACACACATGTGCCTCAGCCAAAAAATGTCGTTACAATGTAATTAATACAGCTTAAATTTCGAATTCCGCCACCACAAGTTCGAGACTGACGGGTGTCAAGTTGCATCAAATCTCCGAGCGTACAGGTGAAAAGCTTGCATACATTATGTGTGCAACCAATCGCAAAGTCTGCGATAATAAATAAAAACATTGAAAGTAAGACTAATCCTACTTTAAATCCTTAATGGGAATCCTGAACATAGGATTTATATTAAACTACAAATAAAATTTTCAGGTGGACTGGCTTCAAACAAGATGATGAATCCACAGTATCTGCCCCCTGGACAAAACAACAATGCACCAAGCAATCCTCTCGGATATCCTCCTACATCTCAAGAGTTTAACGGAGTCCAAAACGCAAATGTTTATAGTCAGATGCCATCAAACGGGCCACAGATGCCACCTAAGCCGTTTGACCAAAACGACATGTCGCAAAAGATGCAGTCAATGAACATAAACGGGCCAGGCTTTCCTAACATTCCATCGTCACAGTTACCTCCCGGCCAGCTCCCTCCAGGGTCCAACATTCCCCCCAATTCTAACTTTGGAAGTCAATTACCCCCTGGTCAGAGACCACAAGGTCAATTTCCACCCGGTCGACCACCAGTTAGCGGATCTCCAATGCCTCAGCCGATGCAGCAAAAGGCGCCTTCATCATCAGCTGGTCCTCCTCAAGGTTTTGGACAAATGCCTCCTAACCAGATGCCAAGTCAATTCCAAGGGCCCCCTACGTCAATGCCGCAAGTTTCAATGAGTCAGCCTAGTCAGCAAATGGGTCCACCGAGTCAGTCTCCTCAGATGCCTCCACACTCCCAAAGTCTTCCGTCAGGTCCGATGGGCAGGCCTCAACCGCCACAAGCGAAACAAGGTTTCCAGCCGGGAATGCCGCCCCAAGGTCCTCAACAAACCGGTCTTCCACCACAAATGATGCCTCAGCCAGGGCAAGGGTTATCACAAGGTCCTCCCCAGCCTGGCCAGATGCCTCCACCTAGATCTGAAGCTGGTAGCCAGCCTTTCCCGCCTCAGTCAGGACCAGGTCTGCCGCCACAGAGTAGTATGCCTCAACCTGGTATGCCTTCAGTTTCGCAATCTAACATATTTTCTCAGCCTGGTTTCCCAATGAAGCAACCTGGATTGCCACCGCAACCTGGCTCGCAGCAGCAGCCAGGGCAGCAACCTGGATTTCCTCCTCAGCCAAGCATGACACAGCAGCCAGGAATGCCCCCGCAACCGGGAATGCAAACGCAACCTGGCATGCAATCACAACCTGGCATGCAACAACCAGGCATGCCTCGGCAACCGGGAATGCCTCCGCAACCGGGGATGCAACAGCCAGGCATGCCACCACAGCAGTCTGGCTTTCCTCCACAACCAGGAATGCCACCAATGCAACAATCAGGCCTACCTCCGCAACCATCAATGCAACAACCAGGCATGCCTCCGCAACCGGGGATGCAACAACCAGGCATGCAATCACAACCAGGCATGCCTCCGCAATCGGGGATGCAACAACCAGGCATGCAATCACAACCAGGCATGCCGCCGCAATCGGGAATGCAACAACCTGGCTTACCGCCACAACCAGGCATGCCTCCGCAACCGGGGATGCAACAACCAGGCATGCAACCACAACCAGGCATGCCTCCGCAATCGGGGATGCAACAACCTGGCTTACCGCCACAACCAGGCATGCCTCCGCAATCGGGAATGCAACAAAGAGGCATGCCTCCGCAACCTGGAATGCAACAACCTGGCTTACCGCCACAACCAGGCATGCCGCCACAACCAGGCATGCCGCCACAACCAGGCATGCCGCCACAACCAGGCATGCCGCCACAACCAGGCATGCCGCCACAACCAGGCATGCCACCTCAACCAGGCTTCCAACAGCCCGGTTTCCAACAACCGACCCAAATGAACCAATACCAAACCATGCCGGGCCTCCCCCACATGCCGCCCCCGGTATCCCAGCAGCAGTACCCGCAGGGCTACCAGCCGCAGTCCGGGTACCCGCCCCAGTTCCCGGCGCAGCAGCCGAGCTACCCTGGACAGCAGTTCCAGCAGCCGCCGCAGAAGAGATTGGATCCGGATAACATGCCGAGTCCAGTGAGTTTTGCATTTTTACATTCATTTTAATACAAACTTACTTTGAACCTTAAAGTTGTACTGTTGAATCTTCGATCATATAAACCCTAGATACAGCGTAAACGCACAGAAAGTGAAGCCGCCAACGAATGCTCCATTCGAAAGGGAGCATTAGATAGCTTTCAGTAGTCATTTGACCGCCCGGCGAAACAACGCCTAAATGTGCTGAGAATATGCGCAAAAACAATTCGAAAAAAGGAAAAAAAGAGATGTAATATCATATTTTCAGTCAGTATTGAACGTAAGTATAAAATTGCACAATTAATTTAAAGTCAAACATGTACTGAAACTATCATAATTTCATTATTTATACTAAAATATTGCAATATTCCTTGCCGCGCAACCATTTCTTCTATTTGCGTTAGTAAGACAGAGATGCAGACATGACGAAATACGATTCGCTGTTCTAGCGTCGGCCGACCATCTGAGCTTTCCATGTAATAAGATTGTAAGTACTACCATGCCGACCGAATTTAAATTCAATTACTGTTGCTTAGGGTCGAATATCAAATTTGGTGACGGCAGTATTCGGAATTTAAATATCTATAGTATAACTACTAATGACAGCGGTGTTAGGATCACTTTTTCAAGCGCAGTTAGTATGGAATTCTGTATCTAGGGTTTATAATAATATGATCAAAAAACTAAAATGCGAAAAGTTTTGGTCTAGTACAAACACAAATAACATGTGTCCACAACATCTGCCATTACTTTGCGTTGTGTCATTGACCTTTGGAACAATGGCGTCTAATGTCGTTAAATGCAATAATTGCAATATCGTGATTTGTGAAGTGTTAGCTTTCGTTCAAAACAAAATGGATGTAATGGACGAGGAAAGTTTAGTGAGATTGTGTTCCTCATCCTTTACCGTGGAAGACATAGAAGCCGCAAAAAGTTTACTTTTTGATTCGATCACCACAACGAGGCGAAAAATCATGCGAAGAAAGGACGGAAAGTCATCGAGAGATCTTTATGATATTATAACGGTGCTTAAAGAAACGGATCCCGAATTAGTGCCGATTTTCGTGGCTCGTGAACTACAGAAACTACCTCCGGTCACGTTTGATCATATTGATGCCACTAGACTCTTAAAAGATTTATTGATAATGAAGAATGATATTCTTTCACTTAAAGAAACGTATGTTACTAACCAACAGTTCGACGAGTTCAAAAACGACTATTTGCTACCAAAATTTTCTTCCCAAATAAATTGCAAAAGAGGCGGTGGGAATAGAAATAGTTTCTGCTTAGATAGTGGGCCAACTGGCTTAATGAACTTTTCTGAAAAATTTGATGAGAGTGTCGTTGTTTCACCTAATCCTGATAACGAACATTTTATGTCGATTCCGCCTGCTCCTGAACCTAATCATCTATCTGAGGTTATCACTAGTGTCTCGCCGCAAACTCATTGTACTAGGCAAACGGTCGGCGGCGGCCGCGCGTCCCCGGCGCGGTCCTCCGGAAAGACCCCCCTGGAGAATAATGAAAATTGTCCGAAAGAAAGTCCATGGGAGGTCGTACAGAAGAAAAAGAGGAAAAATCGTTTTGATGGATTTCAAGGCAAAGCCACCTTGAGTCCAAACATAAAATTCAGGGCAGCGGACAAGAAAGTTCCTCTTTTCATCACGAATGTTGACAAAGAGGCATTGGAAAATGACATTAGTGAATATATTTTTGCGAAAACTCAGACGGAAGTATTTGTTAAGAAAATTGTTATGAAAAAACAGAGAAACTACAGTGCTTTTAAAATTGTTGTACCACACCACAAACTTAGTTTATTTTTGAATGAAAGCCTATGGCCAGAAGGAGTATCATTTCGTCGCTTTGTTTACTTTGATAAAAACGCGACAAAGCAAGATGATAAGAAACAAGCTTCGAGTAGTGAATTGAAACTTAGAAACTAATTAATGGATGTGCAACCAAAGGAGAAAATAAAATGTACATGTGTGACCTTCAACTGTAAGTCTGTTAAACGGTCTATTGACTGTGTGAGAAACTTGTGTAAGTCAGCAGACATCATAGCGTTGCAGGAGACATGGCTGCTTCCACACGACATACCTATACTTAGCACTATAGATCCAGAATTTGCTTACACGGGGACATCGGCGGTGGACACCTCTGACGGTGTACTGAGAGGTCGACCTTTCGGCGGCGTCGCGCTATTGTGGCGGAAAGCGATGTTTAGTGAAGTGTCTGTGATAAATTGTAGCAATCCGCGTATCGCCGCGATAAAGGCCACATTAAGTGACCGTGATATTTTGGTGTTTAGTGTCTATATGCCGACGGACAAAACTGAAAATCTACCAGACTTTACGGACTGCTTTAGCGAGGTATGTGCTATAGTTGACAGTAATTCCGTAGCTGCAACCTATATTTTAGGAGACTTTAATGCGCATCCTGGCGAGTTGTTTGGGTCTGAATTAAATAACTTATGTCATGATCAACAATGGACTTGCGCTGATCTTGATTGGCTGGGCCCTGATTCAAATAATTATACATATATAAGTGACGTGCACGGTTGTACTCGATGGCTCGATCATTGTGTGGTTAGTCAATCGGCGTGGCAAACAATAACCAATGTTTTTATAAAATATGATACGTTTTGGTCAGATCATTTGCCACTTATTATTGAATGTGAGTTACACCTGGTCATACGTAAATTCAATTTTAATTCAATTAATGTTAACACAAATAAATATAAAATTTGTTGGGGACAACGCACGGATGAGCAGAAATTAAAATATACCAATTATTGTAATAGTAAATTGAAATTAATTGACTTTCCGGATGAATTTAGTAAATGTAGTTTTAATATTAATTGTAACTGTTCACTGCACAAAAATAGATTAGATGTTATGTATAATGATATAATTGTGGCATTAACTGACGCTGCTATACGCACTAGTGTATCGAAAAATAAAGTTTTCAATAAAAATCGTTGCATAATAGGCTGGAATAAACATGTACGAGAGGTGCATCGGGAGGCCAGGCTTAAGTTTTTTAATTGGGTTCTGTATAACAGGCCACGCACCGGTATTATTTACAATGAAATGTATGAAAGTCGAAAAATATTTAAAAATAAATTGAAATGGTGCCAAGATAACAGAGACCAAATAAAGATGGATATTATTGCCAATCTCCGTGCTTCAAAAAATTTCAGTGAATTTTGGAAAGCGACTAACAAGATAAATCCTAAGCCTGGCGTTCCTATGAGCGTGGAGGGTGTGAGTGATTATAGGGCTATTGCTGAGGTATTTAGAGAGCAATTTAGTGTAAAGTCGCCGCTTCGTTCCACGCAAAATAATATGGATGCTGGGGCCGTTAAGACCGGGGACTTATTTAACGTATCAGCCAAACATGTAAATAACATTATACGTAATATGACTAGTGGCAAATCCCCTGGTCATGACGGGCTCAGCATTGAGCATTTAAAGTACGCGGGGCCACATCTAGCGCGAGTTTTGTCGATGTTTTTTACGCTGTGCCTAAATCATTCGTACCTACCACCGGACCTTATGAAAACAATTGTCGTTCCCATTGTCAAAAATAAAACGGGAGATCTCTCGGCCAAAAGTAACTACCGCCCGATATCTCTCGCCACTGTAGTGGCTAAGGTGTTGGACGGTGTGCTTGACTCGGAGCTTGAAAAGCACCTAAATATTAGCGATGCGCAGTTCGGTTTCAGAACCGGGTTATCCACTGAAAGCGCAATATTAAGCCTCAAGCACACCGTTCAATACTACACAGAGAGAAGTACGCCGGTTTACGCTTGTTTTCTTGACCTGTCAAAAGCTTTTGACTTAGTTTCTTATGATTTATTGTGGGAAAAGCTCAGGAAAACAAGCGTACATTCGCAAATACAAAGGCTGTTTCATTACTGGTACGCTAACCAGACTAATAATGTAAGATGGGCTAACTGTCTATCGGACACGTACAGATTAGAGTGCGGGGTTAGGCAAGGTGGGTTAAGTTCGCCAAAGCTTTTTAATCTATACGTGAACGAGCTTTTGACTGAGCTCAGTAGTTCACCTGTCGGATGCTCTATAGATAATATTTGTATGAACAATTTCAGTTATGCTGATGACATGGTGCTACTGAGCCCCACTGTAGGCGCCATGAGATCCTTGTTAGGCATTTGTGAAAGATATGCTCGTACTCACGGTCTTATTTATAATACAATGAAGAGCGAATACATGGTTTTCAAGGCCCGGGGTAAGTGCCCATTAACTGTACCCGCTATAAAGTTGAATGGTATTGAATTAAAACGGGTTCAACAGTTTAAGTATCTTGGCCATTATGTTACCGAGGACCTTGATGACCAATTAGATATTGACAGGGAGCGCAGGGCGCTGGCGGTCCGCTCCAATATGCTTGCTCGCAGGTTTGCTCGTTGTAGTAATCAAGTTAAAATCACATTGTTTAAAGCTTACTGCCAAGCCTTCTACACGAGCAGCCTGTGGTTTTCCTGTACAAAAAGATCGCTTAATGCGTTGCGCGTGCAGTATAATAATGGGTTTAGGATACTGTTGGGATTGCCCCGCTTCTGTAGTGCCTCAACGATGTTCATGGAGGCGAGGGTTGATGGCTTTCATGCGATAATACGGAAGCGGGTGGCATCATTACTCAATAGAATTCGTAATAGCACCAACAGTATACTAAACGTCATAGCCGAGAAGTATAACTCTAATGTTATGAGGGCTTTCATTCGTGTCTTGATTGAATAGTGTCGCAAGACACGTCCAGTCCAAGGCACGGGTATACTCGGCTTTAATAATTTTATTTTATTGTGAATTATGAATGAATTGACCACTGGAAATTTTATTCTTATATTTTTACTAACATAGGAGTTAAGCTAATTGTTACTAACAAAAAATGGATGTAATATCTGACAATTAAATAAATATTATATTATTATATTATTATTATTACTTAAATACATATTCTTAACTACCTATCAATAACAATCTGAATAATCTGCTGAACTACATCGTTAAACTACAATTACTACAAATTAATATTTTTACTTTTAATAATACTTAGGTATTTTACACCAAATGTTTTTCGTATTAATCATTTAGTCCAATTTTACTTCTTTTTTTTATCTTTTTAATCGCGGTCACAATAACATCAGTCTGGGCTTTCTCCAGGACAGTGAAAGGTTTGAGTGCCATCGGTGCCAGTTGCGAGACTAGCAATGTTCTAGCTTTAAATTAAAAACAAAACCAAAATATCTGTTCAGTTTCCCTCAGATATGTGGAGAAAAGAAATCAAGTCAACGAAGAGATATAGAGGGAAATGCTTGGAACTCAACTTTTGACTTTGTAACTTTGTTAGGACTACTTAAGAGGTTAAACATATCAAAAGTCTCATGAAATTTGACATGTATGTTCCTTGGGGAGTGTAGGGTAGCATTAAGAGAGAATTTTTGGAATTTCTTCCTCTAAGGGGGTAAAAAAGGGGCTTCAAGGTTTGAATGAAACTTTTGTGAACTCAATTCCACGGGGACGAAGTCGCAGCGGGAGCGCTAGTATTTAATTAATAATATAATATTATTGAAGAGAATTTAATGCTCTACAACCCTATGGCCAGCATTTAGTTTACGGGTGCACTGTTAAAAAGTTATCCGGTCAAAAAAAGGTGAAATGTGAAGCAAAAATATAAAAAAAATATTACATACTTCCAAAAGCGGACATCTCGAAAACTATACAATACAGGGTGTTAGGGGCACCTTTGCAAAAACTTTAACCATGGCTTCAGACCATCATGCTGAACAACGTACAGCAAGAGTTATAGTTAGAAATGAAAAAAAATAACGACTTTTCATACAAATTTAGCATCTAATCGGGACATTTTGTATGGAGAGTCGAAATATTTTTTTCATTTCTGACAAAAAATTCTTGCTGTGCGTTGTTCAGCATGATGGTCTGAAGCCATGGTTAAAGTTTTTGCAACGGTGCCCCTAACACCCTGTATATCGAAAACTTAACTCAATAAAACTTATAAGTAGCAAATTTCATTAGCTTTCATTTTGCACATTCAAAATTCGAAAAAATTCAAAATCGTTTATTCAATTCAATTCAAATCTATAAGTATTAACAAATAAAAGGAATTTTTGACTGAATAATACAATTATTAGAAAAATTGCTGTAACTGTAAGACACGGGTACCAAAATTACCATGAGACACACCAGCTCGCTCATAAAACTATATGATACTATTATACACCATATCCCGAACACCTTTAACACAAGTAGACATGAGCAGACCCACCCACATAGAGAGCATGTCGCTAGGACGCATAGTTTCTGAGATATAATTAAAAAACCGAAAAATGAGACCTTCAAACATCGCCACATCATTCATCATTTGACGACCGATTTGGCGCAGGGGTGGGATGCCTGCCTTCTGCGCCAGAGGTCTCGGGTTCGATCCCCGAACAAGACAAATATTTGTGTGCATGAACAGAACATGTCTCTTTGTCTTGGTCTGGGTGTTTTCTATGTATATTAAGTATGTATTTACAAACAAAAAGTATTTAGGTATATATTTATCCGTTATCAAGTTTTCCATGACACAGTTTCTTAATGAAATTTACATGGGCTTAGATAATTGGTGTGATTGTAAAAAGTTATTTATTTATTTATTTATCTGTTATCGTCAGATCCAAGTGATGGCCGACGACCAGCAGAACAGGGGCGGCGTGTTCTTGACCAACGAGAAGGGTCTGGTGCCGCCGCTAGTCACCACCGACTTTGTCGTCGACGACAAGGGGAATGCAAGTGAGTTGCTCCACTTAACACTGACAGAAAGATATATTATCTGCAGGGTGATAGGGGCACCGTTGCAAAAACTTTAATGATGGCTTCAGACCATCATGCTGAACAACGAACTACAAGATTGACTTTTCATACAAAGTTAGCAACTAATCGGGACATTTTATATGTGGAGTCGAAATATTTTCTTCATTTCCGACAAAAAAGTTCTTGCTGTACGTTATTCAGCATGATGGCCTGAAGCCATGGTTAAAGTTTTTGCAACGGTGCCTCTAACACCCTGTAGAACAGTTGCCCACCCTAGTTGCAGGGTACTCTAACCAAATAAAACATTTGTTTTAGGTCCCCGATACATTAGGAGTTCCATGTATAGCGTGCCAGTCACAGCGGACTTGTTGAAGCAAACCGCAATTCCTTTCTGTTTGGTGGTAAGTGCAGATACATTAATTTTACTTATTTCAATCCATACTGTAACTATAATATTATAAAATTGAAAAGCGTGTTTGTTTGTCCGTCTTTCACGTTAAATCGTAGCAACGGATCGACGTAAAATACATATAAGAAAGATAATTTATTTGCATAAAATATGGTACATTGAGATCTTAAACTTCTAAATACAGTTTCATATATTTTGCCAAATGTAATGGCGTGCAAATGTCTTTTTATTAAATTAAATTAAGTAAATTATATTTCCTACTTGGGAGCATAATCACTATGATTATCATTAGGTCATTATAATTTTTCAGAGTCTATGTACTCATCTGAGGACATGTGGACAAAAGAGGCTATATCTCTGAAAATACGTATAATATTTGAAAATAAATACCTGTGTTGTGTTTCTAATATTTCTAAGAACATTTAAACAAATAAAAAAAGTCAGTTCGGTCCCCTATTGCATAGATGCTGCTAATTCTACAAGCTTTTATTTAACTTTCACAAAAACTTATTTATTTTATAGTTGCTGCTAATTTTCCCTTTTCCCTCTCATAGGTTAGCCCAATGGCAGAAACAATAGGGGCGGAGCCCGAACCCCCACTTCTTGACTTCGCGGTGCTCACCAACTCGCAGACCATGGGCCCGGTGCGCTGCAGCCGCTGCAAGGCCTATATGTGTCCTAATATGAAGTTTGTGGACGCGGGCAGGCATTTTAAATGCGCCTTCTGCAAAGCTACCACTGAAGGTGAGAGTTATTAGGAGATTATCTGTTTATTTCGGTATTCGAATATATTTATATGTTTCCTAATATGAAGTTTGTGGACGCGGGAAGGCATTTTAAATGCGCCTTCAGCAAGGCTACCACTGAAGGTGAGAATCTTTAGGAAACTAGGTATCTGTTTATAGCTAGCGGAGCTGCAAGGCTTACATGTGTCCTAATATGAAGTTCGTGGACGCGGGCAGGCATTTTAAATGCGCCTTCCGCAAGGCTACCACTGAAGGTGAGAATCTTTAGGAAACTATCTGTTTATAGCTAGCGGAGCTGCAAGGCTTATATGTGTCCTTATATGAAGTTCGTGGACGCGGGCAGGCATTTTAAATGCGCCTTCTGCAAGGCTACCACTGAAGGTGAGAATCTTTAGGAAACTATCTGTTTATAGCTAGCGGAGCTGCAAGGCTTACATGTGTCCTAATATGAAGTTTGTGGACGCGGGCAGGCATTTTAAATGCGCCTTCTGCAAGGCTACCACTGAAGGTGAGAATCTTTAGGAGACTATCTGTTTATAGCTAGCGGAGCGGCAAGGCTTACATGTGTCCTAATATGAAGTTCGTGGACGCGGGAAGGCATTTTAAATGCGCCTTCTGCAAGGCTACCACTGAAGGTGAGAATCTTTAGGAAACTATCTGTTTATAGCTAGCGGAGCTGCAAGGCTTACATGTGTCCTAATATGAAGTTTGTGGACGCGGGCAGGCATTTTAAATGCGCCTTCTGCAAGGCTACCACTGAAGGTGAGAATCTTTAGGAGACTATCTGTTTATAGCCAGCGGAGCTGCAAGGCTTACATGTGTCCTAATATAAAGTTTGTGGACGCGGGCAGGCATTTTAAATGCGCCTTTTGCAAAGCTACCACTGAAGGTGAGAGTTATTAGGAGACTATCTGTTTAATCGGTATTCGAATATATTTATATGTGTCCCAATATGAAGTTCCTTGACGCGGGCAGGCATTTTAAATGCGCCTTCTGCAAGGCTACCACTCACTGAAGGTGAAAGTCTTTAGGAGACTATCTGTTTATTTCGGTATTCGAATATATTTATATGTTTCCTAATATGAAGTTTGTGGACGCGGGAAGGCATTTTAAATGCGCCTTCTGCAAGGCTACCACTGAAGGTGAAAGTCATTAGGAGACTATCTGTTTATTTCGGTATTCGAATATATTTATATATGTCCTAATATGAAGTTCGTGGACGCCGGAAGCCATTTTAAATGCGCCTTCTGCAAGGCTACCACTGAAGGTGAGAATCTTTAGGAAACTATCTGTTTATAGCTAGCGGAGCTGCAAGGCTTATATGTGTCCTAATATGAAGTTCGTGGACGCGGGCAGGCATTTTAAATGCGCCTTCTGCAAGGCTACCACTGAAGGTGAGAATCTTTAAGAAACTATCTGTTTATAGCTAGCGGAGCTGCAAGGCTTATATGTGTCCTAACATGAAGTTCGTGGACGCGGGCAGGCATTTTAAATGCGCCTTCTGCAAGGCTACCACTGAAGGTGAGAATCTTTAGGAAACTATCTGTTTATAGCTAGCGGAGCTGCAAGGCTTACATGTGTCCTAATATGAAGTTTGTGGACGCGGGCAGGCATTTTAAATGCGCCTTCTGCAAGGCTACCACTGAAGGTAAGAGTTATTAGGAGAATGTCTGTTTATTTCGGTACTCGAATATATTTATATCTAACATCTAATAGTACATTTCACGACGAAACAAGAAAAAAAAAAACAAGCAAAGAAACTTTCAGTAAGTTTTGTGTAGCTGCCATTTTAAACCTTTTTTAAATTTTTACGTTTTCCCTTGTCCAGTGCCGATGGAGTATACACAGTACATAGCAGTACGGGCGAGTGCCGGCCGAGATGGCGATAAACATACATTTTGCTACTGTGTTTGCGACCTTATTGTCGTAATATTTTCAGCCTTATCTTTCATTTCGGTGGTACTGTATGATCAACATTATGCCGCCACATTAAGAAAAATTTTTCCCTCGTGCAGTGCCGATGGAGTACACGCAGTAGGTACATAGCAGTACGGGCGAGCGCCGGCCGAGATGGCGATAACTGTACATTTTGTTACTGTTTTTGCGACCTTATTGTCGTAATATTTTCAGCCTTATCTTACATTTGGTGGTACTGTATGATCAACATTATGCCGTCACAATAAGATACGTTTTCCGTTGTCCAGTGCCGATGGAGTATACACAGTACATCAACAGCATGCAACAGTACGGGCGCGTGCCGGCCGAGATGGCTTTGGGAGCTTACGAGATCGTCGCCACCAAGGAGTATTGTAGGGTGAGGACATTGTTCATTTTACTACATTCACGTTCGTTTTCAATACCCTGTTGTCAGAAAGACATATAGTGCGACAATTTTTTTTGATCCGGTGGCCAAAAAGTGGAAGTACAGTGCCACAAACTTTTGCTGTTCCGGTGGCCAAAATGTGAAACTAACGTGTTTTTTTAATGGCATTTTGCTGTCAAGTTGATGTCCAACCATAGCGCTGCTACCGGCTGAAGGTCTTAGAAGTCAGGGCCGGTTAAAGTGCTACAAAAAAAAGAAAAACGTACGTAGCGCCGCTGTCACCGGAACAGAAAAGGTTGTGGCACTGTAACGTGTTTTTTTAATGTCACTTTGTTGTCAAGTTTTTGTCCAACCATAGCGCTGCTACCAGCTGAAGGTCTTAGAAGTCAGGGCCGGTTAAATTGCTACAAAAAGAAGAAAAAAATTGATAGTGACTCTGTCATTGGAACAGAAAAGATTGACGCACTGTATTGCCTTAGGCACAACTCACACTGGAGCAAAGTCGAAGCGTCATTTTGATAGATAGATAGATAAGACATTTATTTGTCACTTCAGACACACACAAGAATGAATACAAAAACAGAATCAACACACATTGAAAACATATTAAACTTAAGAGCCATTTCGCAATTACAGCCATTTGGCAGTTGTCTCGCTCGCACAATGCAACATTTTCATAGATTGTGGAAAACACAAATTGTGTTTTTTAGAAAAGTGTTTCATTATGTCCCTACAACGCAATGTAACGGATATTTTGTATAAGTTATTTTATTCATTCAATTGAGTATTGGTTAGAATTAGGAATGTTTTGTTGTTGAAATATGTTTAATAATATATAACTAATTGCGTTGTAGGGACATAATGAAACACTTTTCTAAAAAACACAATGTGTTTTAAACAATCTTTTAAGTGTTGATTGTGCGAGCGAGACAATTGCAAAGTGCGAAATGGCTCTTAATACAACAATCATGTATGTGTGCTGTAGTGGTGCAAAAAGGTCACAGCTCAGCAGTCTATTTGCTCTAGAGCAAATCGCTGATTTTCAGCCGTCACCATGGATTCGCAAGACAAAAAAGCATCCTACCTGCATAAATAATGTAATAATTAATATTATAAATAATACTGCCAATGACGTGGATTAGAAATAAATAAATTGCAAGATCACTATTAAAATACTGAATAATTTGAATTTCCAACAATAAATATTAATTAATAAAATATATAAAAAAATTATACATATAAAAAATTATATAAAAATAAAATTTTGGACTTGCACATAGCAAATTCACCCTTATCTCTACTGCGTATACGGCACATATTTCTTCCGAGAAAATAAATAAAGACAATTGACAATTTGTAAGAAATAGCTGTTTTTTTTATGAGTTGCAGAGTTGGTCCCATAGTAAAAGTTGTTCATATTCATGAGCACAATTTTGGGTTAATTCATTAACACGTTGTATATCACATACTTTATTATTTATTTTTAGGTATACACTTACTTTATTAATTATTTGCTATTTTAACAGAACAACTCTCTACCCAACCCGCCCGCCGCAGTCTTCGTAATAGACGTATCCTACAACTCTATCAAGAGCGGTCTCCTGCAGACCGTTTGCGAGAACATCTCCAACTTCATAGAGGCTTTGCCCAAGGACCCTCAAACGGGACAGACCTGGACTAGGGTCGGATTCATCACTTATAGCTCAACGGTGCACTTCTATAATATAAAGGTGGGTGTTTCTAAGATTGCATTGCATTTTGCATCAAAATACCCAAGGACCCTCAAACGAGTCAGACCTGAGGGCCTAGACAAGTGGCTTTCTATTATCGATATCGCCAGCAGAATAGGAAGAAAATGTATGGGATTGACATTAGCGGTCAAGTGACATTTCGATCGCTAATGTCATTCCCATACATTTGTCTTTCTATTCTACTGGTACTGATAAGGCTGAAGTTAAAAGCGAACTAGTCCAAGAATACTCAGGAGGAGGATTATCTCAGTGCCACCAGATTATTTCAGCCGTTCTTTCGCGATTGAGTAACAAATATAACAGCTGATCTCTGATCTGAAATATGAAAAATCCTTTATTATACTTTTTAATTGTTTGCCTCCAGGGTTCCCTCGCCCAACCGCAGATGTTGTCAGTCGGCGATGTGGGAGACATGTTCGTTCCAATCCTGGAAGGATTCCTGGTGCGAGCCGAGGACAGTGGGCCAGTGCTGGAACAACTGTTGCAGCAACTGCCCAACATGTTCCACGATAACAAGGAGACGGAGACTATACTGCTGCCCGCTGTACAGGTAAGAAAGAAAGAAAGAAAAACATTTATTTGACAGAAACATATTGAAAACTAGCGTCCGTCCGCCCACGGTTTCACCCGCGAGGTTCCCGTTCCCGTGGGAATATCGGGATAAAAAGTATCCTATGTGTTATTCCAGCCTATAATCTATCTCTGTTGCAAATTTCATCCAGATCCGTTCAGTAGTTTTTGCGTGAAAGAGTAAGAAACATCCATACATCCATCTGTACTCACAATCTTTCGCATTTATAAAATTAGTAGGATGAAATTTTAGAAAAAGTCTGTACTGTATATTTTTTTTTTTACATTTTTCATCAAAAGTCGAAAACTATATGGCCTAAGAAAAAAAGCTAAATTGTTTGAGGATGTGCAATCAGCGCTCTTTCATACGATACCCCATATGCCCAAGTAGCCCCACTTCGATATTTTAAGACTCCCTTTCAGTCCCTGTTGCAAAAAAATACTTCATATTATTATTTCTCTCTTATTTGTAACTAGCGGCCTCCCGCGGTTTCACCCGCGTGGTTCCCGTTCCCGTGGGAATATTGGGATAAAAAGTACATATAAACCTTCCTCTTGAATCACTCTATCTATTAAAAAAAACTCATCAAAATCCGTTGCGTAGTTTCAAAGATTTAAGCATACAAAGGGACATAGGGACAGAGAAAGCGACTTTGTTTTATACTATGTAGTGAAATAGCTGGGCAAACGTCATCTAAAACTATTCCAAATGTCAAGTTGATAGCATTGTAGTACCCACTTGATACCCACTTGTGACAGACAGACTACTCAGTCTGTCTCCAAAATACTCATTTTGGAACCCTAAAAAAGAGTAAATTACTTAAAATAAGGTTTGACATTTACATAATTCATAGTTGGATTCCCCTGTTAAGCTAGGGCTACCCCTTAACGAACTCTCTTCTCCCAGCAATTATTCATCTTATTTCATCTCTCACAGGCCGGTCTGGAAGCGTTAAAAGCGGCGGACACTTCCGGACAACTGCTAGTATTCCACACAAGCCTTCCTTCCTACAACGCGCCGGGGAAACTGAACAATCGTGAAGACAGGAAGGTGCTGGGAACTGACAAGGAGAAGCAGATACTTGGTGAGTGTACATACATATACTCACACCTGTTTCCTGGAGGTCACCATTTAAGTTAAGAGACATCGTCTTCAAATCGTCCGCAGTTGTCCTGACAACTGCATGTTTTCTATGTTTCATCATCACCATCATCATGTCAGCCGAGTGACGCCCACTGCTGGGCATAGGCCTCCCCCAAGGATCTCCACAACGATCTCCATTTCTATGTTTATTAAGTATGTATTTACAAAAAAAAAGTATATAAGTGTATACAGGGTAAATTTTTAATCAGTGCACAAATTCGGTAAGCGAACAACTTTCTCCTAGAAACATAGGTCGAAATATGACAATTTTTTTTTGACTCATCATCAAATCACGTGATCAATATACACGTATGGGGAGCCGAAAAATTTTTGTCGTATTTCGACCCATGTTTCTAGGAGAAAGTTGTTCGCTTACCGATTCTGAGTTGATCCTAAAAATTTGTGCACTGGTCAATAATTTATCCTGTATTTATCCGTTATCTAGTTTCCGTAACACAGTTTCATAATGAAAACTACTTATGAGCTAGGTAATTGGGTATTTGACTGTTGAGATTTAAAATTATTTTTATGCATTCACAATGCAATTCTGTAAGTAAAGGAAAAATGTGATAGTAAAAAACAACGAGCCCTATAAGTAGCTCCCGCCTGAAAGCTACCTAGAGGGCTCGTGCTTTTTTAGTATCACATTTTTCCTATATTTGACTGTTGTTGAAATGTAGATATTTAATTATGACATTCAGAAATATAACATTATTGAATAACGTTATATTTCCGAACGAATATGAAAAAAGAAATTAAATCTGTAATATAACAAGCGAATTATGATCGACTTAATTGTGACTCTAGCTATCTCTTTCTTAAACGAAATTAACTATGGCGAGAGTATGGCGCTATAGAAATGTGACTTCACATTTCTATAGCGCTCTCCTTGTCTAATGCTCTATATCGCTGAAAATATGCAAGATATTTGAAAATAAATACCTATGTTGTGTTGCTACCTATACAATAAATATTTTAAGTCAATAAAAAAAATTCAGTCATACCTACAGTGCCACAACCTTTTCTGTTCCGGTGACAGCGGCGCTACGTACGTTTTTCTTTTTTTTGTAGCAATTTAACCGGCCCTCACTTCTAAGAACTTCAGCCGCCAGCAGCGCTATGGTTGGACATTAACTTGACAGCAAAATGACATTAATGACATTGACACGTTAGTTTCAAATTTTGGCCACCGGTACAGAAAAGATTGTGGCACTGTAATTGGTGTGATTATAAGAAATTTGTTTTATTTATCTATTTACATCGTCCCCAGCCCCCCAAACGACCGCGTACAACGAGCTCGGCCAATCCTGCTCATCTGCGGGCGTTTGCGTCGAGCTGTTCGTCTGCAACAACTCATACGTCGACACAGCCACTATAGGCCAACTGCCGAGGCTCACGGGAGGACAGACACACAAATACACTTACTTCACGGTGAGTAATAATCTAATTTTATCTTATCTATTAATTTTTTTTATCCACAGCGGGGTGGCACTTAGCCTTCATCACATCTGAATTTGGTCGATCCAAATTACTGATTGCAACATAGTTTAACCGTTAATTATAATTATTATTTTGAGACTGTACCCACAGTCAAACTACTTATGTCGTTTTGTGGGACCATGTTTTAAATTGTATGTTTTCTTGAAGGAAATAAATAAATTATCTATCTATCTATCTAAGTGGTGATAAGGCTGAAGGTGGAAGCGCACTACTCCCGGAATCCTCAACACTGAGGAACTGGCTATCTTATCTCCAATTGCCGGAATACAATGATGCTGAAAACATCATTGTTATGGCGTCAGACTTAGATAAGATGGTGGTAGCCAGCCAGGCGGACTAAGAACAGGTCCTATCACCAACCTGTCTGTCTGAGTGTATGTGGGAATCTGTCGTTGTTTTCAAATTGCTACTTAGTTTGATATTAACTACTTACTTAACTTCCGACAAGCGCTAGAGGCTAGCACATTCACATTTATAATAATAGGTTTTTACCTATGAAATTGACGTTCTTTCTCACATGTTCATTGATCTCTAATTTTTTAATTATTATCAATTTATCAAAATTAATAGTCATTTTCAAAAGTATAGTATGTCGTTATGTTAAACATCTAAAAAAATAATAAATAAACACTCGTCTAAAATGTTTATAAATGCTTAAAAGTACCCCTCTTTGGTTGTCAATTTTACAGCTTCGAACAGATTTTTTATATATTCTAAGGCAGTTTTTAAATGAGATTATAGGCAATAGTTAGATTAATGTTGTCTGATCACATCTCTAAAGTTTCATTGAATTCGAAGTTCACATGTCCAAGAAATCCCCAAATATCTTTGTATGATAATTCCAACTTCCTACAATTTCCCTAAAGAAAACGTCAATTTCATAGGTAGGCAAAATACCTATTTATTAGTATAACTCGCGCGGTTAAAGAAACAATCTGTAAATGCTTGGCATTAAGTGTGAGCGCGATAGCATGACCCACCCACGTGCTCTACATGCAGCATGACGGTATGTGTGAGCGAGATAGCATGACTGGCTGGCCGCCATTTCCATATTGTTTCTTTATCCGCGCGACTTATATGGATTGTTATTGTAGGCGGAGACCGACGGCGCTCGCCTGTCGTGGGACGTTCGCCGCGTGCTATCGCGTCCGACGGCATACGACGCTGTTATGAGAGTGCGAGCCTCGACAGGGGTGCGAGCTACGGAGTTCTACGGACACCTGTACATGGCCAACACTACTGACGTGGAGTTAGCCGCCATTGGTAAGTATATTACTACCAAAACATGGACTAAAGTTTCCAAAAATGCATATAGAAAATGGAAACGTGCACTAGTGTATCAATTCTGATCCCTCCCCCCCTTTTACCCGTATCCTATGTGTAAAACCGCCACTTTATATCTCTCTCATATAGTCCTTCTCTACCAATGGTCGTTGCTGTCATCGGTAAGTATATTACTACCAAAACATAAACTAAAGTGTCCAAAAATGCATAAAGAAAACCAAAACATACACTAAATAAAACCGAAGGTCGAAAATGCATTTCTTCTTATCTGCAAAATTCAAAATTCGCAAGTTCAAGTACAATATTGATTGTCACCCCTCGATATAGTCTCTCCCTACCAATTGTCGTTGCTGTCATTGGTAAGTTTACTGATGATGGTATATCATATGACGCCCCACGGCCCGTCGCCGTTATGAGAGTGCAAACCTCAACAGGAGTGCGAGCTACGGAGTTCAACGGACACCTGTACATGGCCAACGCTACCGATGTGGAGTTAGCTGCCATTGGTAAGTATATACTACCAAACATGAACTAAAGATTCCAAAAATGCACATAGATATTCAAAACATGCAATTAAATGGCCGAGAAAGTCTTATAAGTTCCAGTGCTGGATTTACCAGTAAACAATGTGACGTCAATATCTCGTACATTTCAATTCATGCACCTCCCCCCCTTTATACACGTATTCTACAGGCGGCAAATGTATAAATCTGTCACTGATAATCACTGATAATATAAATGTCACCCCTAGAAATAGTGTCTCTCTACCAATGAACGTCGCTGTCATTAGTAAGTTAACTGGAGTGCGAGCTACACTGTACATGGCCAACACTACTGATGTGGAGTTAGCTGCAAGTATATTCCTGTGACAACATCCACTAAAGTGTCCAAAAATGCACATAGATAATCAAAACATGCACTAAAACGGTCGAGAAAGTCTTATAAGTTACAGTGGTGGATTTACTAGTAGGCATATTTTGTCAATGTCTCGTCAATAAATCGTATATATCCACATATAACTACCAATAGATACCGCATTTGAGGCATCCGACCTTCGCCAAGCATCTAAGATTTATCACTGATAAGTGACAATGCTTGTCTACGTCGTTTCAGTGCTGACCAATGAAGTATCTCTTAAATGTTATTGTCATTGTCTTAAAGTAGCCAATCACGTGTTCTGTGTTACGTCTCAAATATTTGTCTTGTTCGGGAATCGAACCCGAGACCTCTGGCGTAGAAGGCAGGTACCCCTGCGCCAAATCGGTCGTCAAACCAGTTAATCATATTCATGTATCTCCAACAGACGCAGACAAAGCGATCGGCATTGAAATCAAGCACGACGACAAGCTAACAGGCGAAGACGGCGTATACATACAAGCGGCATTGCTTTACACGCACCGATCTGGACAGCGACGACTGAGGATACTGAATCTGGCTCTGACTGTGGCGCACCAACTGGCTGATGCTTACAGGAGTATGGAGCTGGATACCTGCGTCAACTTCCTCACTAAACAAGGTAGGATTGGCGTCTTTTTTCTCTGTCTTTAACTCTTTGTTGAGAAAAGTTTAGTGTAAGTTTAGTATATCATACTTTAAAAGGCGATTTTTAGCTCACTGATTACTTGATGAGCTTAGAACACTGATTTGATATGTTTAATGAGATCCGAAACAGCGCCAAAACATTCTAAAAATAACATTTTTGTCTTGAAAAAAATCACCCAAATCCCCCAATGGCAAAATTATTCCCCCCAAAAATCACCCCAAAATTCCCCCTACAGCTCTAAAAAGAAACGAATTCGGGGGAATCCCCTCATTAAGTTCCACTACAAATAATAGCGGCTAAAAGTAGGCTACGCTTTTCTACAAGGTATCTGGGAGACTTGAAACATCTTCCTGACTAAACAAGGTAGGATATATCTACAGTATATCGGTAATAATGATGATGTGATCTTCATCCTGGCGTCGATGAAAGACGGCGTATACATACAAGCGGCATTGCTTTACACGCACCGATCCGGACAGCGACGACTGAGGATACTGAATCTGGCTCTGACTGTGGCGCACCAACTGGCTGATGCTTACAGGAGTATGGAGCTGGATACCTGCGTCAACTTCCTCACTAAACAAGGTAGGATTGGCGTCTTTTTTCTCTGTCATTAGCTCGTTTGTGGAGTAAAGTTTGGTGTAAGTTTAGTATATCATACTTGAAAAGGCGATTTTTAGCTCACTGATTACTTGATGAGCTTAGAACACTGATTTGCTATGTTTAATGAGATCCGAAACAGCGCTAAAACATTCTAAAAATAACATTTTTGTCTTGAAAAAAATCACCCAAATCCCCCAATGGCAAAATTATTCCCCCCAAAAATCACCCCAAAATTCCCCCCACAGCTCTAAAAAGAAACGAATTCGGGGGGAATCCCCTCATTAAGTTCCACTACAAATAATAGCGGCTAAAAGTAGGCTACGCTTTTCTACAAGGTATCTGGGAGACTTGAAACATCTTCCTGACTAAACAAGGTAGGATATTATCTACAGTATATTTGTAATAATGATGATGTGGTCTTCATCCTGGCGTCGATGAAAGATGCGTATGCATACAAGCAGCATTGCTTTTCACGCACCGATCTGGACAGAGGCGACTGAGCATACTGAATCTGGCTCTTACTGTAGCGCACCAACTGGGTATTTGACTGTTGTTGAAATGTAGATATTTAATTATGACAGTCAGAAATGTAACATTATTGAATAACAAATGTGCAAAAGAAATTCAATCTGTATTATAACAAGCGAATTATGAGCTACTTAATTGTGATCAGCCATCTCTTTCTAAAACGAAATTTTCTATGGCGAGAGTATGGCGTTATAGAAATGTGACGTCACGTTTCTATAGCGCTCCTCTTGTCTAATTATAAAGTTTGATGCTCTATATCGCTGAAAATATGCAAGATATTTGAAAATAAATACCTATGTTGTGTTGCTACTAATTCAATAAACATTTTTAGTCAATAAAAAAAATCAGTCAAATACCCTACTGGCTGATGCTTACGTGATGGAGCTGGATACTTGCGTCAACTTCCTCACTAAACAAGGTAGGATTCACCTCTTTTTTCTCTGTCATTAACTCTTCATTGTAATAAGTTTTGTGCCTATATCGTGCTATTTAAAAAGTAGGCTATGTTTTTCTTTATTATTTAAATAATTGCTTTTTTACTTTCTTTCTTTCATCATAGAACATCATCTTAACATCAACGTCATAACATCATGTAGGGTTAGCGACTCTACACTCAAAGAGTGATCGTATGAAATGTCTATTAGGGTGCATTCTGAGTCACGCTGTCAGCGATGTCATCGCGCTGATTTGCGTACCGAATCACGTGTAACGTCACTGATTGCGTCATAACATCCGCCATCTTGTGCTTACGCCGCCCATGCTCCAAACCATAATCACTGTGAGCGTCCTGTCAAAACTGACAGTTGTTTGTTTATATTTACTTCAGCAGGTGTATTATTAATTAATAAATAGTTAAAAAACCGTATCCAAGTGCAAGTCGGAATCGGCGAGTAGAAGATGCGTCCTGAGCGTCAATGATTTTTCAACATTATCCATCTTCCGTTAAATTCTAATATAATAAAGTGGTCGGAATTTGAGGTTATTCAGTGAGCGCTATGAGCGCGATCACGAACGCTCCGAATCGTTGAGAGGTCCGCACTGTCATAAGCGCGATATCTGAATCGCTGTCAGCGCTGAAATTGATTTCAGTCTGAATCGGAATGCACCCTTAGTATAAACACAATTTATTGTTTTGCTTCGCAGCAGTGTGGTCTTTGCGAGAGACGGGCGGTCGCGCGGCCCGCGAAGCGCTTTCTGCTCGATGCGCCAAGTCGCTCGCCGCATACCGCCGACACTGCGCTTCGCCGTCCGCCGCCGGACAGCTGGTACTACCCGAGTCAATGAAGCTGCTGCCACTCTACACCAGCTGCTTGCTGAGAGCGGACGCTTTGGCCGGCGGTGAGTGACGTAGGGACGCTAGTTTATATAGGAGCGTCACCTGTGACACCATGAAGCTGCTGCCACTCTACACCAGCTGCTTGCTGAGAGCGGACACTTTGGCCGGCGGTGAGTGACGTAGGGACGCTAGTTTATATAGGAGTGTCACCTGTGACACCATGAAGCTGCTGCTACTCTACACCAGCTGCTTGCTGAGAGCGGACGCTTTGGCCGGCGGTGAGTGACGTAGGGACGCTAGTTTATATAGGAGTGTCACCTGTGACACCATGAAGCTGCTGCTACTCTACACCAGCTGCTTGCTGAGAGCGGACACTTTGGCCGGCGGTGAGTGACGTAGGGACGCTAGTTTATATAGGAGTGTCACCTGTGACACCATGAAGCTGCTGCTACTCTACACCAGCTGCTTGCTGAGAGCGGACGCTTTGGCCGGCGGTGAGTGACGTAGGGACGCTAGTTTATATAGGAGTGTCACCTGTGACACCATGAAGCTGCTGCTACTCTACACCAGCTGCTTGCTGAGAGCGGACGCTTTGGCCGGCGGTGAGTGACGTAGGGACGCTAGTTTATATAGGAGTGTCACCTGTGACACCATGAAGCTGCTGCTACTCTACACCAGCTGCTTGCTGAGAGCGGACACTTTGGCCGGCGGTGAGTGACGTAGGGACGCTAGTTTATATAGGAGTGTCACCTGTGACACCATGAAGCTGCTGCTACTCTACACCAGCTGCTTGCTGAGAGCGGACGCTTTGGCCGGCGGTGAGTGACGTAGGGACGCTAGTTTATATAGGAGTGTCACCTGTGACACCATGAAGCTGCTGCTACTCTACACCAGCTGCTTGCTGAGAGCGGACGCTTTGGCCGGCGGTGAGTGACGTAGGGACGCTAGTTTATATAGGAGTGTCACCTGTGACACCATGAAGCTGCTGCCACTCTACACCAGCTGCTTGCTGAGAGCGGACGCTTTGGCCGGCGGTGAGTGACGTAGGGACGCTAGTTTATATAGGAGTGTCACCTGTGACACCATGAAGCTGCTGCTACTCTACACCAGCTGCTTGCTGAGAGCGGACACTTTGGCCGGCGGTGAGTGACGTAGGGACGCTAGTTTATATAGGAGTGTCACCTGTGACACCATGAAGCTGCTGCTACTCTACACCAGCTGCTTGCTGAGAGCGGACGCTTTGGCCGGCGGTGAGTGACGTAGGGACGCTAGTTTATATAGGAGTGTCACCTGTGACACCATGAAGCTGCTGCTACTCTACACCAGCTGCTTGCTGAGAGCGGACGCTTTGGCCGGCGGTGAGTGACGTAGGGACGCTAGTTTATATAGGAGTGTCACCTGTGACACCATGAAGCTGCTGCCACTCTACACCAGCTGCTTGCTGAGAGCGGACGCTTTGGCCGGCGGTGAGTGACGTAGGGACGCTAGTTTATATAGGAGTGTCACCTGTGACACCATGAAGCTGCTGCTACTCTACACCAGCTGCTTGCTGAGAGCGGACACTTTGGCCGGCGGTGAGTGACGTAGGGACGCTAGTTTATATAGGAGTGTCACCTGTGACACCATGAAGCTGCTGCTACTCTACACCAGCTGCTTGCTGAGAGCGGACGCTTTGGCCGGCGGTGAGTGACGTAGGGACGCTAGTTTATATAGGAGTGTCACCTGTGACACCATGAAGCTGCTGCTACTCTACACCAGCTGCTTGCTGAGAGCGGACGCTTTGGCCGGCGGTGAGTGACGTAGGGACGCTAGTTTATATAGGAGTGTCACCTGTGACACCATGAAGCTGCTGCCACTCTACACCAGCTGCTTGCTGAGAGCGGACGCTTTGGCCGGCGGTGAGTGACGTAGGGACGCTAGTTTATATAGGAGTGTCACCTGTGACACCATGAAGCTGCTGCTACTCTACACCAGCTGCTTGCTGAGAGCGGACACTTTGGCCGGCGGTGAGTGACGTAGGGACGCTAGTTTATATAGGAGTGTCACCTGTGACACCATGAAGCTGCTGCTACTCTACACCAGCTGCTTGCTGAGAGCGGACGCTTTGGCCGGCGGTGAGTGACGTAGGGACGCTAGTTTATATAGGAGTGTCACCTGTGACACCATGAAGCTGCTGCTACTCTACACCAGCTGCTTGCTGAGAGCGGACGCTTTGGCCGGCGGTGAGTGACGTAGGGACGCTAGTTTATATAGGAGTGTCACCTGTGACACCATGAAGCTGCTGCTACTCTACACCAGCTGCTTGCTGAGAGCGGACACTTTGGCCGGCGGTGAGTGACGTAGGGACGCTAGTTTATATAGGAGTGTCACCTGTGACACCATGAAGCTGCTGCTACTCTACACCAGCTGCTTGCTGAGAGCGGACGCTTTGGCCGGCGGTGAGTGACGTAGGGACGCTAGTTTATATAGGAGTGTCACCTGTGACACCATGAAGCTGCTGCTACTCTACACCAGCTGCTTGCTGAGAGCGGACGCTTTGGCCGGCGGTGAGTGACGTAGGGACGCTAGTTTATATAGGAGTGTCACCTGTGACACCATGAAGCTGCTGCCACTCTACACCAGCTGCTTGCTGAGAGCGGACGCTTTGGCCGGCGGTGAGTGACGTAGGGACGCTAGTTTATATAGGAGTGTCACCTGTGACACCATGAAGCTGCTGCTACTCTACACCAGCTGCTTGCTGAGAGCGGACACTTTGGCCGGCGGTGAGTGACGTAGGGACGCTAGTTTATATAGGAGTGTCACCTGTGACACCATGAAGCTGCTGCTACTCTACACCAGCTGCTTGCTGAGAGCGGACGCTTTGGCCGGCGGTGAGTGACGTAGGGACGCTAGTTTATATAGGAGTGTCACCTGTGACACCATGAAGCTGCTGCTACTCTACACCAGCTGCTTGCTGAGAGCGGACGCTTTGGCCGGCGGTGAGTGACGTAGGGACGCTAGTTTATATAGGAGTGTCACCTGTGACACCATGAAGCTGCTGCCACTCTACACCAGCTGCTTGCTGAGAGCGGACGCTTTGGCCGGCGGTGAGTGACGTAGGGACGCTAGTTTATATAGGAGTGTCACCTGTGACACCATGAAGCTGCTGCCACTCTACACCAGCTGCTTGCTGAGAGCGGACGCTTTGGCCGGCGGTGAGTGACGTAGGGACGCTAGTTTATATAGGAGTGTCACCTGTGACACCATGAAGCTGCTGCCACTCTACACCAGCTGCTTGCTGAGAGCGGACGCTTTGGCCGGCGGTGAGTGACGTAGGGACGCTAGTTTATATAGGAGTGTCACCTGTGACACCATGAAGCTGCTGCCACTCTACACCAGCTGCTTGCTGAGAGCGGACGCTTTGGCCGGCGGTGAGTGACGTAGGGACGCTAGTTTATATAGGAGTGTCACCTGTGACACCATGAAGCTGCTGCTACTCTACACCAGCTGCTTGCTGAGAGCGGACGCTTTGGCCGGCGGTGAGTGACGTAGGGACGCTAGTTTATATAGGAGTGTCACCTGTGACACCATGAAGCTGCTGCTACTCTACACCAGCTGCTTGCTGAGAGCGGACGCTTTGGCCGGCGGTGAGTGACGTAGGGACGCTAGTTTATATAGGAGTGTCACCTGTGACACCATGAAGCTGCTGCCACTCTACACCAACTGCTTGCTGAGAGCGGACGCTTTGGCCGGCGGTGAGTGTAGCTATAATAATTATGAAATGAGAGATTTTCTGACAGCAAATAAAAAAATAATTATTTTTATAAAAAAATAAAACCGCCTTCTAAAAAACCACATCAAAAAAGTAAGAAATAATTCCTCACCAAATAAATAACGTTAGTACTTTGAAGTCGGGCGTGAAACATGTACAATTTTTTGTTGTTTTTGTTAAAACCCGCCCGACTTCAAAGTACTTACGTTATTTATTTGGTGAGGAATTATTTCTTACTTTTTTGATGTGGTTTTTTAGAAGGCGGTTTTATTTTTTTATAAAAATAATTTTTATTTCACTCTTTTTAGTGCATCGTGCAGGCAATTTACGTGTTTTCTGGTAAATAGGTATGTGATCAAACTCAAAACCTCCTTTTTCGAAGCCGGTTAAAATACCTTGAGGTATCCCCTTTTTAACAAAACAAGAATCATCTAAATCGGTTTATAAACAAAGGAGTTATGCCTAAAGATACGTATTAAATTCACATAAAGTGGTAACGAAAACGACAGTATTTTCAAGATTTCCTGAAAACTACTGAACCGATTTAAAAATTTCAAAAAATGGGACCAACTTGGACACCAACCTGATGTAATAACGTTTGAACCATTTCAATCGGTTCAGCCGTCTTCGAGTAATCGGTGGACATACACAAAAAAAAAACATACAAACAGACGAATAGAGAACCTCCTCCTTTTTGATTTAGAAGTCGGTTAAAAAGTTATTTATTAACTCGATAGATGGCGCTGATCTAACATGTACCTATGTCATCTGACCATTATGAGAGGCAGGTGACAGCGCAGCGATATTGATGTAACGAGCTCGTGGCGGTTGGCGACAGCACAAACACATAACACAGCATATTTTTCAAAAAAATTACAAAAGTATCCTGTAGATAAGTCTTTTCAGTCCGGTAAATGTTTTTTTTCCTTCTGCAAATCTTTTTTTTAACATTGACCGTCTTAACGTAGACTCCTTGCCAGGAAATTAAAAAAAAGCAAAACCATGTCTGATGAACGCCATCTGTTGAGTTTTTTGGAACTAACTTTTTTCTTTTTTAATCATCTGTCAAATCAGCTAGAATTACGCCAGTGCATAAGGGGGGTCTTAAAAATAAAGTAACCAATTATAGGCCAATATCAATACTACCCACCCTGTCGAAGCTTTTTGAAAGATTAGTACACAATTATCTGTATCCACTTATCCACAATATCATAGTACCACAGCAGCATGGATTCGTCCGTAAACGATCTACCGTTACAAACCTTGTAGCTTACACAACTGAATTGTTTGAAAATATTGATAACAATAAACAAACCGACAGTGTGTATACTGACTTCAAAAAGGCCTTCGACAGAGTGGATCACAAAATTTTATTGGAAAAGATTGCCTTTAACGGCATCAGGGGTAATCTGTAGCGGTGGTTCAGATCGTACATTACAAATCGGACACAAAAAGTAGTAATAAATGGGTATGAATCTGACACTATCCGCGTTACCTCTGGTGTACCGCAGGGCTCGATTCTTGGCCCCTTACTCTTCGTCTTGTTCATTAACGACATCAATGGCTGCTTCAAGCATTGTAAATTTTTATTATATGCAGACGACCTCAAAATATACCATATCATTGATGGCGTTTCTGACCATGACGACTTTCAGGACGACCTAGACCGGTTCACAGTGTATTGCGACACTAACAAACTAAATCTTAACCTTGATAAATGTAAAAGTATAACGTTTTCTCGAAAAAATCAGAACTTTAATAGTACATTACAGCCGAGGACAGGTAAGTAAGAAATTACATTGTCGAGGATGGTTTGAAGCACGAGCCGCAGGCGAGGGCTTTAATCATTCGAGGCAAGGTAATTTGCTTACCGTACAAGGCTTGTATAGTGCTTTTCTCAAGAAATGCGAGGAAATAAAAAAAAACTGTTTAACTAAATAATATTTATTAAAATTTATATCACACATGTTCGGGCAATTATTAAATGTAAATGTTATTGTTTCCCGGGCACACTTATGTATAAATCGCCCATAATAATATTATTTTAATGATGTAGGTATCATTAAAATACGCCAACAACACAGATTCCGAAAACGTATGCGCCTTTTTTCACTTTTCCAAATCAGATCGTAGGTTTTCATATATCTTTCTTTTGATTTTGCTGGCAGTAAGTTTTCTGTTATTCATTTTGCTTCTGCTCTCAAATTTGGTGGAGTAGGTACATACAATGTCTGTATATGTTTCATTGGCAGAACTCATTTTGATAATTTATTACACAATATAAATAAACTGTACCTATTGATATCAAATCAACCGCTGAAAATCATTCCCGCCGTTTTCTTACTATTGGTTTGTGAGGCCAAGTGGAACGGTCATACAGCCTATTGATACTTACTACTTGCTACTAAAATGCACAACTTCAATACCCGCTTCTGGGTGGTAGATGGCGCTGTACATATTTCCCATACAAAATTACTCGTAAAGGATATTTTGTCTATGATAAATCTCATTTTGTTTTTTCGATTGATGTTCGTGCTAAGGGTACATAGCGCTTGTGGTACCTACAATACGAAGTAATATACTCTGTGCGCACCGTATTTAAAAAAAAGTTAACCTAATTATGATATAATAATTACCTATATAATAATAATAATAATGTGGCTGTATGGTGCAAATGTCCCTTTGCTTTTTCTGTTTTTATACACAGGAATAACGAAAGATAAAATAAAGAAAAAAAATTGGTAATAATATCTTTGGGTAGTACCTTTTCCGATGTAAACATTCTTAATTTGAAAATCACTGCAGTAATGAATTTCAGTACGTACTTACTTACTGCACTGATTTTAGTGCAGTAAGTAAGTACTGAAATTCATTACTGCAGTGATTTTCAAATTTAGAATGTCTACCTCGGAAAAGTGCCACGTACTGCATTCTTTTCTCAAATATAATATTAACATTTCAGAGCATAAGTGTGAAAATTTTCTTACTCCTTATGCGGCGCTAATCTTGACAGTGTGCCAGCTATCAGGGATCTTGGAGTCATCTTAGACACGAAATTAATTCTTGACCGTCATGTTGAACACATTTGTAACAAAGCGTACAAAATGTATGGATTTGTTGTCCGCGCCAGTAATGATTTTAAAAGACCTGCTACATATATCAATCTTTATAAAACATTAATTCGCTCACAACTAGAATACGCCACTTCAATATGGGACCCATTTTATGCCAAATACGTAGATAGCCTTGAAAGAGTTCAAAAGAAATTTATACGTTGTTTGCAATACAAATGCCATCTTAGGAAATTACCTTACCAACAGTTCTTAAATAAATACAAAATGCTCCCACTCAAAGCTAGAAGGTTACAATTACAAGCCAAATTTCTGTATGACCTTTGTCACAATAAATATGATTGTCCTGATCATGAAGTTTGACTTAATACTCTGAGGTAACTGGAGCTCTCACCCTGAATAAAAAAGTGTCGCCAGCAAATTTGACATTTATGTATGTAGTGGCAGGTAGTGGCTGTCAGTTGTCTCATATGACCATACGTATTTTTTTAAAGTGTAGGTGAGACGGAAGACAGCCACTGTGTTATTTGTGGTATTCAAAAAATTGTTCGTACTGCACTCTCCAGTTACCTCAGTATTAAGTCGAGCTTCATGGTCCTGATATAATAAATAAAATCTGTTATCTAGTACCGGTGAGACTACGCATCGAGCTTGTCGAACTACTAAATTATTTTGTACAAAAAAATGCCGTACCAACTCCGGTAAACGCTCACCTCTGTACCGCCTCGCCGATACTTATAACAAACATTTTACGAGTGTAGATATATTTAATCTTAATGTTAAGCCATATATTAAATGTATCTTAAATCTATTAAAGTGAAATCAATACTACATACACCACTTGCACCTGAAGGTATAATAACAATGTAGTTAATAATATTACCTAGATAAATCGAGTAGATACTCTCAACAAAAAGAAAAATATTTATTAACTATCTGTGGTCAACGGTGCTGGTTTCACAATTATTATATTATGTACTGTTTGTTTTATTTTAAGAAACCATATTGTGAAACTGTTTGTTGATCCAAATAAAGGAAAAAGAAAAAAAAAACTGTCAGAAAATCCCTCATTAAAAAAAACATGAAAAATACAACACAAAACGACCAAAAACACAATTCACAATGTTCGGAAAAGATCGACGTTTCTGAACGCATCCCTAATGTCACGTCAAATTGACATTTCGCTGTCACTTGAAGTTGACAGCTCTAACTTGATTGAAATTCTTGTAGAAGAAAACATGTCGGATTAATTTTGCTGAATTGTTAAAAACCGCTCGCGTTGAATATGCCTGGCATATCGAGTTTGAATTGAATCCTGAATTATCCTGTCGATCCCGTGTTGTACGACCAAGATTTTGACGCCATCCTGATGAGTGGCCGGTCGCGATGCTTTGAAGGATAACCATCCACCACGCGTTGTTGTCGGGACAATATATCGTAATAAAAAAGCTCCCCCGTGTGTGTTGGTGTATATTGTTGAAGCGCCCAGTGTCTTGGGACCGCTGTGTAGTATTTGTTTTGTGAGTAAGGTGACGAATTGGTAAGGTCTGCAGAAGAAGAAGGAGATACCAGGGGCGCGCGCCCCCTCTCTCCGCAGCTCAGGAGATTTTCGACACCACAGAACCGTATGTAAAATCACCTTACTTAACATTAAGTCGCTGTGTATCGCAGTCCAATTGTTCAGTTACATCCCGGCTGAAACCAAGTTTTTGTCCGGAGTCTATACTCATGATAACCTTCCACTGCGCCATGCCGGCCCCGCGGGTCTAAGCAGGGGTGTACTGAACATTTCTTGGTAGCAAGAGCGTAGTTTGAAGGCCTGAGAGGCCCACGCCAAAACTTTGTCTATTAATCAGTGCCGTTTTGATGACCATCTGGTCCGGACTAGATTAATTTGTACTTGTAAATGGTAATTAACTTGCATTTGAAAAGTAAAGGGCATTCCTTTTGTTGTTGGTTCCATGTCTTGTAATTAATTGTCATGTATTGAAGTTCCAAAATGTAAACAGATGCCTTTCTTTGTTCATAATAATTATTATTTAGTTTTGTTAGCAAATTTGAGTTGTGAATATTGACAAGGTGTTGCTAAATAATAGCTAATAAAAAGTTGTCCTAAAAAGGCTTGGGTACTTAATAATTATATACATTATTTACACATTGAAACTTATTGAAACTTGTGCTTTGAAATAATTAAAATTAACTTGTTATGTTGATATCCAAGTGAATTTCAATAGTCAGTGATTTGTTGAACTGAATAACGTTTGACTTATAAAGTCAAAGTTAGTTTGTGTCTAAGTTATAACCTCTTGAGAGTTAGAGTTATAATTATATACTTGAGTTTTGTTGTTTTCTGATAACCTCCAAATATTTAAGAGTTTGTGTCATTATTAATACTTTGTTGTTGTAATATTGGAATTTTGTGGTTATTAATAACCTCCAAATATTGGAGATTTTGTGTTATAGTGAATATTTTGAATTTGTTGTTTTTGTTGATAAATTTGTGACGTTACAATGACGGCCTCCTCTGCTAAAGCCAAAATACGTTCTGAGTTACGGTGGTTAGCTTGTGCGGTTGCATTGTTGGATCGACCGGAGAGGACGGAGGCCTTGTTGAACAGATACGTAGATCTGCCCATACGTTTGGCTGTTGTTGATGAGCAGTATGCCTTATTTTTGGAAAAGACTGTTGAAGCCGATGTGGAAATGCGACAAGAAGTCGGTTTGGATGTGGACCAGTGTTATGATTTTGCGGACAGAATTACCCAGGTGGCTCGACCTTTGCAAGTGGCAAGAGAGAATGAACCGAGCCCGTCCCCGGTCACATCTAAGAGTATGCCCCCTCTATTTGCTAGATTGGCCCCCTTGGATTTAAGGCGTTTTGCTGGTCGTCTAGAGGACTGGGAGGGCTTTATTAATATATTTGATAGTCTCGTACATGCCCGGGATGATTTGACCCAGGGCCAGAAGTTGGCTTATTTGTTATCCGTGTTGGAAGGGGAGGCCCTTGAATCGGTTCAACATTTGGCCCCCTCGGATGAAAACTACCCTATTGCTAGGGATTTGATTGCCCGTCGGTACCAGAACGTACGACGTCTGGCGGACAACCATGTTGCCGCCATTTTGAATTTACCCCGCGTTGCCAGCGTGATGCACTTGAGAGTGGCTTTGTTGAATCCGCTGTTGGTTGCCTACAACGCATTAAAAAACTTAAAACTCCCAGTGGAGCAGTGGTCGTTTTTGTTACTGCACATTGTCCTGGGAAAGTTGCCGGACTCTGTTAAGGTCCGTTTTGAGCAGCAGTATGGTGGGGATAGTGCGACTTATCTGCCACCCTTCTCGGACCTCTTGACGTTCCTGGAAGGAGAGAGTAGACTGGCAGATAATTCCTCTCTGGCCGGTCCTATGGGACCCGAACGACCTGTGCCACAGAGTAGATCCCCCACCGGACCCCCCCGTAGGGGGCGTATGGCCCCTCGCGCGCCCGGCCGCTATGCCGCCGTCCAGGAGACCGCCCGCTGCTTGTACTGTCGGGAACCGGGTCACAGCACGACCCGTTGTGATAAGTTCCTCGACCAGCGCGTCCAAGGCCGTCGAGCGATCGCGCGACAACGGACATGGTGCTACTCGTGCTTGGGCCTGCACATGCAGCGCGAATGTACCCAAGCGCACCCATGCCGCTTTTGTAAGGGCAACCACCATCCCCTCCTCTGCATGAACAGCCCAGAGGGCGGCGGAGCGCCGCAGCGCGTCGCTGCAGGATCACCTCGTATGGGTGGGGGGCTCGGACCCCCCGCGGTGTTTGCATCCCGCAGCAGTTCTAGTGGCCACCAGAGTGGCCCCAGACGCTCTCCGCCACGTTTGGAGCCTCAAACGGGCGGGGGTCCCAGGGACCCCCCATGGGAAACCGATCCCCAAGGATGGGGATGAGTTATGCGAGCGTTGCCGGAGGTCGTAGAGGCCCCCCGCGACGTTTTGAGCCTCGCACGGGCGGGGGTCCCACGGACCCCCCCATGGGAAATCGGTCCCCAACTAGGGGGTTCGATTTTGCGAGCGATGCGGGAGGTCGTAGAAGCCCCCCGCAACGTGTTGAGCCTCGCACAGCCGGGGGTCCCCGGGACCCCCCCTCTGAAAATCGGTCACCGTGCCCCCGCGACTATAGGGCGACGTACACGGTGGATGCTAGGCACCGATTCTCGCCGCCGCTCGCCGAATACCCGCGTTTGGAGCGGCGCCCGCCCCGTCTTCAAGGGGCCGGGAGATATAACCCGCCTGATACCGGGCGAATTGGACGTAGGCAGTATGTGGGAGAATGGGACCCACTGGATCGCTATGAGCGACCCCCTTACCATGGGGGGACGTCTGGGGACCCCACATACTAGCAATCAACGTGTTTACGGTCGATTGTAGCCACCCCTCCAGAGACCGTTTTGTTGCCCACGGCCTCTGTGCTTGTCAGGGGATTGAATGGCGACCTTGTGGAAGTTCGCGCCTTGTTGGATTCCGGTGCTCAGGGGTGTGTTGTGTCATCTTGGTTAGTTAGGCGGTTGGGCCTCAAGGTGCACCCCCACACGGAAGGCGTGAGAGGTGTTGGCGATGTGAAAGTCCCCGGGTTGTTAGGGCATGTTGACTTCACATTTACATCACGTAATAAGTCCACGCCAGGCATTAAGACCTCGGCGATTGTGTTGGACACAGTTGTTGGCCGTCAACCTTCAGTTGACTTGGGACCGAGTATGTTGTCTTTGGTGTCTGATTCCCCACTCGCCGATCCAAATTTCTTCCGCCCAGGCCCGATTGATGCTCTCCTTGGAGCCGATGTCCTGGGGCGAGTTTTGTTGACGGGGAAGCGAGTTTTGCAGCCAGATGGCTTGGTAGCTCTGCAGACGACACTCGGTATAGTTGTGATGGGCCCTGCTCGCCGCGTTTTGGATTCCCTTGATGAGGATCGCGGTCTTGTTTTTAATGTGTCTCTCTCCGAAGTGGTGCAGAAGTTTTGGGAGGTTGAGGAACCTCCACCAGCCCCGCGGGTCGACCCAGTAGCGGATGAATGCGAGTTGTATTACCAGAATAACACTGGTCGCCTCTGCTCTGGTCGTTTGATCACCCGTCTCCCCTTTCGTGCCGGCCGACCTCCTCTGGGCGAATCCCGACCGCTAGCGGAACGTAGGCTAGTGGCGATGGAGCGTCGCATGAGCAAGGATCCGGTCTTCCGCCAGAAGTATGTTGAATTCATGCGGGAGTATGAGGAGTTAGGGCACATGTCCGTGAGCGATTTGGATTGGCGCTCCGTTGAGCACTTCTTTTTGCCGCACCACGCCGTTTTGAAATCCGGAAAGATTCGGGTGGTCTTTGACGGTTCGGCTCCCACCTCTACTGGAGCGTCCTTGAACCAGTGTCTGCATGTAGGTCCCAAGCTGCACACGGAGATCTCAGACATTTTGACCAACTTCCGGCGGCACCAAATTGTATTTATGACTGACATCCGGATGATGTTCAGACAAACGGTCATCCATCCAGAGGATAGGAGGTACCAATTGATTTTGTGGAGAGAGAGTCCTAGGGACCCCTTGTTGATTTATGAATTGAATATGAATACGTACGGTTTGGCTTCGAGCCCGTTTGTTGCGATTCGTTCTTTGTTGGAGTTGGCCGAGAAGGAGCGCTTGAGATACCCTCGCGCCTCCGCCATTTTGGCCAGTGACGTCTATGTGGATGACATTTGCACGGGCGCCTCATCTGTCTCAGAGGCGATTGTCCTGAGAGACGAACTCACCGCCCTTTTGAAGTCGGGAGGTTACGAGTTGAGGAAATGGATATCCAACTCGCCTGATGTACTGGTAGGTTTGCCCGAAGAGCACCAGCAGGACCCCCACCTATTCGAAAATGTTGATAATCCCCATGTGGTGACCGTCCTTGGCGTACAGTACAAACCGGTCTCTGACACGTTCACTTATTGTGTGGATTTACGACCACCGAAAGTCTGGACCAAGCGTTTAGTATTGTCTACTGTCGCACGTACCTTTGACCCCAATGGGTGGATTTGCCCCGTGCTGTTTATGGCCAAGTGTTTCTTGCAACGGTTATGGGCTTCGGGTGTGTCGTGGGATGAACCCCTCTCGGACGAGTTACTCCGAGATTGGTCGAGCTTCGTTTCATCCCTCCCCGAGATTAATGAAGTGCATTTGCCGAGGCTATTCCTCCCTTCTGAAAATTGTAAAGTTACTCTTCACGGCTTTTCCGATGCCTCCGAACGTGGATTTGCTGCGGCCGTGTACCTCCGCACCGTTACTGTTGACGGAGTTGTTGCTGTGCATCTGGTGATAGCGAAAAGCAAAGTCGCTCCCCTTCGGACTCGTCATACGATCCCGAGGTTGGAATTGTGTGGAGCTGCCCTCCTAATGCGTTTGTTGAACCACGTATGGCTCACATTAGGTCGATCTATTAAGATACAAGAGGTTTATGCTTGGACGGACAGTCAGGTCGTCCTTTGTTGGTTGAAGGCTCCGGCGCACACCTTGGACGTGTTTGTGGCCAATCGAGTGTCGCAGATTTGTAATTCCGACATCGAGTTGATTTGGAGACACGTGCCGGGAACCATGAATCCCGCGGATTGTGCGTCTCGGGGTTGTGTAGCCCCAACCCTAATTAACCACCCCCTCTGGTGGGGCCCACAGTGGTTGATGCGGCCTGAGTCGGAGTGGCCGCCCTCTCCAGCGTTGTCGAACGTAGCCGTTCCTGATATGCGGGCATGCGTCCTGGAGACAAACCCCGCCGGGGAAAAGGATTTGTTGTTGGATCGGTACAGCTCCTTACAGAAGCTGCTTGGTGTTACCGCTTGGATCAGACGTTTTGTGTACAATTGCAGAAACCCACGCGCGAGGCGTGATTCGTCGGTTCTCACTCCGGACGAGCGTAGGGACGCGCTCTTGTTTTGGGTCCGGAGAGTACAAGCTGATAGTTTTGAGTCCGAGATTGAAATTTTGCGTTTAGGCCGTCGCAAGTTGAAGGGCGCGGTATCGCGATTAAATCCCTTCCTGGACGAGAGTGGGCTTTTGCGAGTCGGCGGAAGACTTCGAAATGCGAACCTGCCGTATGGAGCTCGTCACCCCCTTTTGTTACCTAAAGCCGGACATTTGACTCAACTGATAATAACAGATCGCCATGTGAATGCACAACATGCTGGCTGTAATGCTTTGTTGGCCATTTTGCAGCGTGAATTTTGGATTTTGTCTGCTCGTCGAGCCATTCGCACTGTGGTTTTCCGTTGCCTGCCTTGTTATCGATTGAAGGCCGCGACCATGCAGCCCCAGATGGGTGATTTGCCTGCTGATCGCGTCACGGAATGTAGAGCTTTTGCCGGAGTCGCCACCGACTTCGCCGGTCCCTTTACTGTAAAGGCTTCGAGACTGCGTAATGCTAAAACCTATAAGGCGTACTTGTGCGTGTTTGTGTGTTTGTCCACCAAGGCTGTCCATTTGGAAATTGTCTCGGAATTGTCTACCGAAGCCTTTGTCGCCGCCTTGAGCAGATTTGTTTCCCGTAGAGGACTGCCGACATTGATACGTTCCGATTGTGGTACTAATTATAAGGGAACGTGTAATTATCTTAAGGAAGTAGTTAAGTTTTTTGTTGATAATAAAATAGACATTGGAACCACCCTCTCCCGGCGTGGGATAATCTGGAAGTTTAGCCCTCCGGCTTGTCCGACCTGGGGAGGAATTTTTGAAGCTTGTGTAAAGGCTGCCAAGACACACTTGCGTCGCGTGATTGGAGAAACTATTCTCACGTTTGAGGAACTTGATACGGTATTTTGTAAAATTGAGGCCGTCCTCAACTCGCGACCCTTGTGCCCGTTGTCTTCGGACCCGAATGACCTGGAAGCGTTGACCCCAGGTCATTTCTTGATCGGACAGCCCCTTTTGGCGTTGCCTGAATATCCGATTCAGGATGTAGGATCCCATCGTTTGTCGCGATACCAACTTTTGAAACAGATGTCCCAAAACTTCTGGGCACGTTGGTCGATGGAGTATTTGCATATCCTACAACAGCGCGTGAAGTGGACAGATAAAACCACCCCACCCCAGACTGGCGACCTCGTGTTGATTAAGGATGCTAACCTGCCGCCCCTATGTTGGCGAAGGGGGCGCATTGTTAAACTCTACCCCGGAACTGACGGAGTCGTTTTGCTGAGGTTTTGGTTCGAGATTCGGTTTTGAAGAGAGCAGTTAGTGGGCTCTCCCGATTACCCGTAGATTGACGTACCGTTCTTAACGGTCCGGGGCGGGGGGATGTTCGGAAAAGATCGACGTTTCTGAACGCATCCCTAATGTCACGTCAAATTGACATTTCGCTGTCACTTGAAGTTGACAGCTCTAACTTGATTGAAATTCTTGTAGAAGAAAACATGTCGGATTAATTTTGCTGAATTGTTAAAAACCGCTCGCGTTGAATATGCCTGGCATATCGAGTTTGAATTGAATCCTGAATTATCCTGTCGATCCCGTGTTGTACGACCAAGATTTTGACGCCATCCTGATGAGTGGCCGGTCGCGATGCTTTGAAGGATAACCATCCACCACGCGTTGTTGTCGGGACAATATATCGTAATAAAAAAGCTCCCCCGTGTGTGTTGGTGTATATTGTTGAAGCGCCCAGTGTCTTGGGACCGCTGTGTAGTATTTGTTTTGTGAGTAAGGTGACGAATTGGTAAGGTCTGCAGAAGAAGAAGGAGATACCAGGGGCGCGCGCCCCCTCTCTCCGCAGCCCAGGAGATTTTCGACACCACAGAACCGTATGTAAAATCACCTTACTTAACATTAAGTCGCTGTGTATCGCAGTCCAATTGTTCAGTTACATCCCGGCTGAAACCAAGTTTTTGTCCGGAGTCTATACTCATGATAACCTTCCACTGCGCCATGCCGGCCCCGCGGGTCTAAGCAGGGGTGTACTGAACACACAACCATATCTCAAACAAGACTATCCACTTCTCTGCACACAAATAAAACCACTGGAGTTGCAATTCAACCTGATTTATTTGTTTTTTTTTGCGACGAATGTCCGACTATTTCGTATTGAAATAATCGAACATCCGGCAACCCTCCGGACAGCGGGGGAGGGAGGTAGTGAATCCTCATGGATACACTCACACTGTTTAGGAAAAGGTGAACGCCCCAAAAAGGTTTTAAATTGTCTTTATTACAATATTAAGTACAATAGTTGAGTAGCGCGTTGCGCTTGAGAATATAATGCAAAATGGCAGAGTGACGAAAGATGACATGTAACGTGACGTGATCGGTAAAGTGGTACTACTGCTTTATCGACAAAGAGCTAGCGCCATCCATCCGAAACCCAAGGTACTATTGGTTTGACAGGAAAGGCAATGAGAGATATTGTTGCCCTGGGTATCCGATAGATGGCGTTAACACACACCAAGTCAGTAGCGTCATAGTCTCGCCTTAGAACATTTCGTTTTAGAAAGCAACAGATATGGTCAAAATTAAAGATTTTATAATTCGCTTGTTACAAAACAGATTCAAATTATCCTACTAATATTATAAATGTGAAAGTTTAGATGTTTGGATGTTTAGATGTTTGGATGTTTGTATGTTTGTTACTCAATCACGCCAAAACGGCTGAACGGATTTGGCTGAAATTTGGGACACAGATACTTTGTAGCCTGGAGAGGAACATAGACTACTTTTTATCCCGGAAAAATGTCACATACGCGCGGGAAAAGGTCGGGAAGTCCACGCAGGCGAAGCCGCAGGCGGAAAGCTAGTTATTTCATATTAGATATTCTTAAATTTATTTTTTTAACTTCATCATTAAATATCTACATTTCAGCGACAGTGAAATACCCTATTTTCTTTTCGTTAATCCTTAAATTGCATTTTAATTTCCTAACAAAAATACTGTTTTCATACAATAAAAAATGTTATAATAATATAGTCATTTCGCGAATTGGCCATTTGTCGAATTGGTCGTTTTTAGACAATTGTACATTTCGAGAATCGGTCAAGTATCGAGTATGTAGTCTTTAGTCGACTAAACCCCTATTTTACAAGCTTTTATTTAACTTGCCATGTTAGTTAGTAAGTGGAGGACAAATATTGCAAGCTTAATTTGACCCACTTCCCAGTGTCCGATTGAGCTGATATTAAGTATACAGGTTTGGTTTAGATGACAATACAATACGTATGTACAGTCAGCAAGAAAGCTTGTCATAAAAATGAATTCTTTACTAAAAACTTATTATTTATTTAGTAAAGTTAGTCATTTTGCGAATGGGTCATTAGTAGAATTGGTCGTTTAGAGAATTGTACATTTCGAGAACCGGTCAATTGTCGATGTCGACTATGTAGTCATTTCGCGAATTGATTATTAGTCGACTAAACCAGGCATCTGTAACTCGATGCACTTGCGCGCTACTCTCACCCGCACCGCCGGCGGTGCAAATCCATAGAAATGAGGTCAGCAAAAGAGCTAGAGAATATGCGATAGAAAGAGACGCAACGTGTGGCCGTTCGTAATTTGCGCCGTTCAAGCTGAATTCTACTTTATTGCGTTGTAATTATTAGAGTTGCTATTTATTTAAATGGCTTAGCGGAGTGCAGTATCTTGTACGGGACGGCCGTACATTTGTTGCTGGGATTGTCGTCAAAATGAAACGCTGCCTTTGGTTGAATCAGCCAGAGTTCTTGAGGGAGATAGCTTCGAGTTGGTTGTTGCTTGTCCGAGCGCTTGCTGAAAAGTGCATGCTCCATACAAATCCGGCTCGTTATTTATACTCTCGCGGCTATCGCCCTCTCACTCTTACATTTTTATTTCTCTCTCTTACAATTTTATTACAATTGTTACGAATTTCTTAATTGTTATGTTTTTAAACTGTTACATGATTAGCTTATGTCTAAATAATACAATAGTAACGTTATTGTGCCTGTGGAATATTCATTATGTGAGAAAAAGTGGAAAACAGGTTTTCGGTATAAATATACCTCGCCCCCCGCTTCCTCCGTACAAAACTCGGGCGCACGGGACGCGCGCCGCTCAGTCGTGTGCGGACGCCGTGGCGTTAGGATCTAAGTTTAGGTCATAGACATATGACCTAGGTCTTAAGTTTGGAGCCTAACTACCTAACTTTATCTTTTATCTAGCTTTATTTAGTGTCTAGGTCTCTATACTATTTGTTTACCTATCTGAATGTCTATGACCTAACTAGCCTACCTACCTAAGTTTCCACAGGGCTTTAATGAAAAGGCAATCAGAAAGTATCTTTATTAAATACGAACACAAGTATACATTTTAAAACTTACAAACGAAACAATTATTTTACTTAACTATTATACTAAATACTAACATGATTATAACTGTACAAACTTTATAGACGGAATTTATCTGTCGTCCGGAACAATCTGTTACTAGTAACTATTTAGTAATCTGTGCCCCTATTTTCTCCTCTTCATTGTATATTTTGTTCCCTCAGGCCCCGACATAACGTGCGACGACCGTTCGTGCGCAATGTATCGCGCTTTGAGCGCTCCCGTGGAACTGTCAGTGGCGTACACTTACCCGCGCTTGTTGCCGCTTCACGAGTTGCCGCGGCTACCGCGACCGCTGAGAGCTTCGATGGACAAGATGGTCGACACCGGCGTATATTTACTAGGTAAGTTATATATAAATAAATGATGATAAATGACAGGGCAGAAACATTTAGTCAATTTGCCAAATATTTGACTCGCTCGCATAAAGTTATAATAAGTACAGGGTTATTTTGAAACCACTGGCCAAATTTTCAAGTTCGACTCAGAATCGGTAAGTGAACAACTTTCTCCTAGAAACATGGGTCGAAATATGACAAAAATTTTTGGACTTCCCATACTAATTCAATTACGTGAATCACGTGATCAGTATGATTTGTATGAAAAGTAAAAAAAAACATATTTTGACCCATCCCATGTTTCTAGGAGAAAGTTGTTCACTTACTGATTTAGAGTCAAAACTTTAAAATTTGGCCAGTGGCTTCAAAATAACCCTGTATAAGCTTTTATATAAATTTATTAGCTTTTATATAACTTTATTGTCATCCTATCAACGTATCATATTGGGTAAGTGACACGGAGATAGCTGTTAGTCAGTAGAGTGAGCGAGATGGAACTGTCAGTGGCGTACACTTACTCGCGCTTATTGCCGCTTCACGAGTTGCCGCGACCGCTGAGAGCTTCGATGGACAAGATGGTCGACACCGGCGTATATTTACTAGGTAAGTTATCCGGCGGGTGATGTGATATTTTTGCGGGATAAAAAGTAGCCTACGTTCCTCTCCAGGCTGCAATGTATCTGTGTCCTAAAGGAGGTCACTAATATCTGGCCAGTTAATGTACCGAGGTACACTTTATGGAAAAAAATACTCTATGAAACGGTGAATAATAAAACAGGGTCTACTTTAAACACATCTTAGATTTCTGCGCGAACTGTCCATATGAATAAAACACTTTCACGGATTTTTTCACGCAATTTATTCAACAACTTGGTTAAATTTTAGTTGTTTTTTGAGATTTTTTGGTTTATCCGACGTTTCGGCACCTTTCCAGGGGCCGTGGTCACGGAAAACTACCCACTATTTTTTGATTTTAATAAAAGAATATACCCACTCTAATTGTCTTTGATTTCGTTCGGAAACAGGATACGGTTAAGTATTGATTATTTTAACATTATATTTAATTATAACAAAATGATTTATTAATTCAATATTTTGATTTGTTTAAGTAATTTGGATAATAATTATTTATAGCAAAGCAAAAAGTTACTGACTCGACCACCAGTTCACAAAAGTTGGAGCCCTTCGGAGAAAGAACTGGCAAGAAAACTACACGAAGGGGGACGATCTCCGTTTATTAAAATTATTTGCAAAAAGAACTAACCGTATCTTTAGTTCTTGCAGTGTGTGGTTTAGGTTGTGACTTTACTTGATGGATTATAGGGTCCCAAGCTGGTGGTATCTTCCAACCATCTTCTCTATTGAAATTTGGGTATTTGCTAATTTCAATAGCCTCGCGCATCAATCTGGGAAAGTATCTTGGTTCTCTAGCGAGGATCTGCGGTTTGTCAAACCTTATATAATGGTTGGTTCCCTCAAATGAATGTTCACACACTGCAGACTTATTATCGCGCCTATGTTTGATGTCAGCTACATGTTCTTTAACGCGCGTCCCTATGCTTCTCTTTGTTTGCCCAATGTAGGAGAGCCCACAGTCACAATCTAATTTGTAAACGCCTGCAACTTGAAAGGGGATATTACACTTGACTGGTGGTAAGAATTGGTTAATCTTCTTCGGCGGCCTGAAGTAAGTATGAATCGAAGCACGCTTCAGAATCCTCCCAATCTTGTCAGTGACACCTTTCACATATGGCAGAATGGCAGGTTGACGTTCTACTGTGGCTGCTTTGGTGCGTTTTCTGTGATGTTTGCGAGGTACTGGCAATTTGTTGCTTCGCAGTACTTGCTCGACGTGCCGAAGCTCGCCACTCAGGTGTTCATCATCACAGATGCCGCGAGCTCTCTGAAACAAAGATTTCCCTACGGTAGCTAACTGTAAAGGGTGATGGTGAGAGTCACCATTTAGATATTTATCTGTATGTGTTGCTTTTCGATACACAGTGTGGCTCAAAGTTTGGTCAGGATTCCTGATAACAAGTACATCTAGGAAGGCTAGTTTCTTATTTGCCTCTAACTCCATAGTGAATTTAATATTTGGGTGAATAGAGTTAAGGTGGTCAAGGAAAGCAGTGGCACTATCTTTAGGTAGTACTGTGAAAGTGTCATCTACGTACCGTTTGTAGAACCGGGGATACACTGGTGTTGAAGCCAGCGCCTTCTCCTCAAAATCCTCCATAAATAAGTCTGCGACTATTGGGGATACCGGAGAACCCATTGCTACTCCATCAACTTGTATGTAGAATTCATCATTCCACAGAAGATAGCCAGTTGTTAAACAATGTTCTAAAAGTTCTGCATATTCCAAAGGCAAATCGTTATCTTCTAGTTTCTTCCTAGCGATATTGATGCAGTCCTTTACTGGTAAGCATGTGAATAAGGATTGTACATCAAAACTGACCATGATTTCATCATCTGCGAGATGTAGATGTTGTATCTCACTGATGAAATGGTAGGAATCCTTCACAAAGGCTGTTGTGTTACCTCTTAGTGGCGAGAGGGTTTGCGCTACGTGTCGGGCTAGTTTGTAAGTTGGTGAATCAATTTGGCTGACTATAGGACGCAGCGGAGCATCAGGTTTGTGTATCTTCGGCAATCCATACAGTTTTGGCGGTTTAGGGCAGGCAGGAATGAGTAAGTTGATGTCGAGATTCAACCATTCTGAATGTTCTTTGATGAGGTCACTAGTCTTTTTAAGGATCTTGGTGGTTTGATCGCTTTTGACATGTTTGTATGTATTCTCATCTGATAAAAGATGTAGTATTTTTTCGTTATAATCTGACGTATCCATTATTACCGTCGCGTTACCCTTATCTGCACGGAGAATAGTAAGCTCTGGCCTGTTTCGCAAGTTTTTTAAGGCCGTAAATTCGTCTCGAGGGAGGTTGGGTTTCGGTAGTTTACTATGCCGTAAGACAGATGAAATGTCCTGACGTATAGCTTCACTGTCCTCCTTTTTGATAGATTGATTTTTTGATCCTTTTTGAAGTTGTTGAATAAATTGCGTGAAAAAATCCGTGAAAGTGTTTTATTCATAGGGTCTACTTTGTTTGTTAGTTATTTGAAAAAGGCAAAAAAAATAATTTCAGTTTGAAAAAATACGCCATTTTAGACTCTGTCTATGATAAATAATCTGTGATACGATTATGAATATAATCTGTTTGTACTCAAAAAGCTGTCAAAAAGCGTTTTGTTACTTGCAAAGAGACAATTTATTTGCTGATTGTAATATTATTATTTTCTATTTTTTATTGTTTTACGCCCATTAAATTACGTATTGATAAAAATGGACGACAAGTAGATATGCATTAGCAATAATTAACAGCATATAAAATATTTTTTACAATATGGGTATGAAGATGGGCTTCATTTGACATTCGAAGCCCATATTATGCCTATATAAAGACAAAATATGGGCTTCAAGTGTCAAATGAAGCCCATGTCCATATCCATATATTTTAGCCGGTAAACTCCCAGAAGTCTGATACTAAACGCAATTGAACATCCAATGTTACCACATAATAAAAATGTGTTACAAGTAATTAACAACTTTATTAATTTATTATATAGTTTTATCTAAATATAAAAGTAAAATAATACGTTTTTCGGAATCCTCGATTTTTTCCCTACATATACCTATGTACCTCACGGTACAAACATGGCCAAAGATGTATGGACTATTAGTGACCTCCTTTTAAGCAAATCCGTTCAGCCGTTTTGGCGTGATTGACTAACAAACATCCAAACATCTAAACTATGACATTTATAATATTAGTAGGATGAATAAGGTTTCACACACTGCACCGCACACCGCTCCGGTCTGTGATAGTGCACTTCTTAACTATGGCTGTAAAATCTTGATGTGCATACAAAATATATAAATATATTTATTTATTTATAACAAACCCACGCCGCATCTCCGTCCACCGGAGCAGTGTGATGGAAGCCTAAAGATGATGAATCATCATCATCGTCATCATTTCAGCAGCGTCGTACGGTACGACGCCCACTGCTGGGCATAGGCCTCCCCCAAGAATCTCCACAACGATCGATGGATGGAGATGATGAATGATAGGGTAGAAATATTTAGTCAATTTGCCAAACATTTTATAGAAAAATAAAAAATACAAATCAATATCAATAAAATCAATCACACAAATGTCAACCTAGGTTTGTCACCCCGTGAAAAAAATATCAATCTGACATCCCTACGATAGATTATTTTGTAGTTTACGTAAAAGTAATTTCCATTTTTTTTACTATTATAAATAATGAATATCTCTCCAGTCAAAGCATGTTTAGAATTAACGAGAATGTCGATGTATTATTTTATCGAACACTACAAAACTTATTTAATTTTTTTTCTACATTCACAATGCAATTTTATTATTGAAAATTTCTATTTTTTTGTCCATCGGAGCTGGGGGGTTACCGGCTAAGAAATATGGATATGGGTATGGGCTTCAACTGTCATTTGAATTCCTTATCTTGATAGATTTTTGCTGCTTTGTTCTGTTGAACGTTGCTAGCTAGTTATCATTATACCAGACGTCACAAAACAAAGAACTGATAGCGGCTATTTTCTTTATAAAATTGACCTAAAGTTTCCAAAAACGTATGAAGTTCATACCCATAAAGTTACGCGGTAGCCCCCCTAGTTGTGAGTCGGGTAGATTTTCAATTTTTCACTACAAAACTTGTTCTCACAGAAAACGGCGTCCACATGCTCCTATGGGTCGGTTCCCAAGCCTCTCCCGATTTCGTCCGCGACGTGTTCGGGGTAGCGTCGGCGCAACACGTGGACACGCAGGTGGCCGAGCTGCCGGAACTAGACAACGAGACCAGTGTCGCTGTCAGGGAGCTGCTGGAGGACGCCAGGGGACTGAGGCGGAATGCTATGAGGGTGAGTGATGTACAGCCAATGTATTGTAGGTACACGTGGACACGCAGGTGGCCGAGCTGCCGGAACTAGACAACGAGACCAGTGTCGCTGTCAGGGAGCTGCTGGAGGACGCCAGGGGACTGAGGCGGAATGCTATGAGGGTGAGTGATGTACAGCCAATGTATTGTAGGTACACGTGGACACGCAGGTGGCCGAGCTGCCGGAACTAGACAACGAGACCAGTGTCGCTGTCAGGGAGCTGCTGGAGGACGCCAGGGGACTGAGGCGGAATGCTATGAGGGTGAGTGATGTACAGCCAATGTATTGTAGGTACACGTGGACACGCAGGTGGCCGAGCTGCCGGAACTAGACAACGAGACCAGTGTCGCTGTCAGGGAGCTGCTGGAGGACGCCAGGGGACTGAGGCGGAATGCTATGAGGGTGAGTAATAAGCTGGTGTCAAGGTTTAGCTACATCTGTCAGCAGGGAGAAGCATTTTCCATACATTTTGCCTTTATTGGCACTTTTAGAAACGTCATACGTGCTAGAGCGACAGCAAGAGTGGTACTTCAGCCAACAATATTGGCAATGCAGCTCTTTTTCTCACTCAGAGAGAGAGAGAGTGACTGAAAAGGATCGCGATATGTTTGGAGTAGCGTCAGCACAACATGTTAGCTGCGCGCCCTAGAAAACGAGACAAGTGCAGCTGTCAGAGAGCTGTTGGAGGACGCCAGGGGACTGAGGCGGAATGCTATGAGGGTGAGTGATGTACAGCCAATGTATTGTAGGTATGTACAAGACACAAGTAGAGAAGCTGTTGGAAAAAGCCAGGATTTTAAGATTATTCTTGAACTAGATCTGACAGAATGGTACCTTGTCTAACGGTCAGATCCGTGATAAGCTAGAGTGAGAAAAACTGTTTTCTTTCTTACCGCTCTCTATCTCGCTCTAGCGTATGGCGGCTCTGAGCGACAGAAAAAGAAAAAGGAACTGGCTATCTTATCTCAACTGCCGCAACACATCAATGCCAAAAATTGAAAATTAGTATGTGTTATAACATGTGGCTTAGAACCGTCATATGCTAAAGCGACAAAGAGATATCACTGCGCATCCTGCTTTAGAAGAAACGCAACCTTTAGAGGCTGACATGAGCTAACTAGTACCGCCAATCGGTTTTATTTTATTTCTTTTATCTAAACCCTATTTCTAAATAAGTCTTTAGTAAAAATTTCATTTTTATGACAAGCTTTTTTGCTGACTGTACTTTAATATTGTATTGTCATCTGAACCAAACCTGTATACAAAATTTCAGCCCCATCGGATACTGGAAAGTGGGTCAAATTAAGCTTGCAAGATTTGTCCCCCACTAACTAACTAACTAACATGGCAAGTTTATAAAAAGCTTGTAAAAAGGAAATCAATCAAGCTCTTGTAAATAACGTCTTGTATTTATTGAACAACTATAGACCATTATAAAATGCGCAAAATGAATTTGAAACAAAAGTGGCCACTTTTAACCAAATCCCGTTTTAAAACTGTGTGAATGCTTTTCAAATTGTTCAAGTTATTCAATAAATATTAGTCGTTATTCATAAGATGCTTATTTAGAACAAAAACAATAAAATCGATTGGCTGCGCTAGTTGGCTCATGTCAGCCTCTTAATGTCTTTAGAACTCTTTTCTCTTTCTCTTCATTAACAAAAGTTTCTAGCTTTATGATGACTTCTACCTGCAAAGAACTTGCATCCTTTGTAAATAGCATTAAAGGCCTGGTTTTCTCACCTCAACTAAACTAAATAGAAGTGTGTAATAGCCGACATCAAATAATCCAATTCTCCTTTAGTTAGGGCTACAGTCACAGAGCATAAGAAAAAAAGTTAGAAATAGCAAGTAGGCTTTGCGTAAAGCAGCAAACCCTGCATACATTTTACATTTGCAAGATTTTAAATTTCTGCTGGTTGTTCTCGCAACTTCCTTGGTTTCGATCACACGTTTCATTAACCCGGCGTCATGGGGGTTGGGTCAAAATGACCCGGTCGTTTTTATATTGCTTATAGTTTAAATTTATTCATGCGAACGTTGCTGTTCTTCTCAGTAGCCCTCTACAGATTTGTGCCCTGAAATCCCTCGGGCATTAGCCGCTTGGGAGCTACAAGTCCCGTAATTTGGAAAGGTAATTATGACCCAACCCCCACGTCCGTGTAAAAGGGAGAAAATAATTGCCCTTGAAGAGTTTCTTTCCGGTTCCTCTCGCAAGGTCTCCCGCCGTAGGATTTGCGAACCGATGACGGTAGCTTCTTTGACGTTCACAAAGTGTTGTAATATCAATCTTAAATGAATAAAGAAATTTTGAATTTTGAACCAACCGAGACGGTTAAGCAATGGGTTAACGTAACTTTTATTGAACTCGGGCCTAACAGTTACAAAAACTAATCGACATTTTGATTACAACTTTACTAATAATATTAACAAATTATTAACTTTAAATGTTTAGATTCATAATTGTTATTTCGCAATATATGACAATAAATTCTGTCTGTAGTTGATAATAGTGAAGCAAAAGGACGACTACAGACGTGTGGCTATGTTCAACCGAGCCTTAGAGGACGAAACCGGGGGCCGTGCACTGTTAAGCTAGGTGATATGATCTATTCACAACTTTCGGAGTTAAATTGGGGGCCTTTTGTGTTTCGTATAATAGGGAGTAAAAGAACATGCTAAAGTAAAGTCGCGGAGCATGACGAATCTCGTACAATGACCTGTATTACCTGTCCCTGTCGCTCCCACGTTACCATACGTTCGGACATGTCCGGATTTATAGACGTTTGTCCGGAGTTTGACCGGCTTTTTAATTTGTCCGAACTTTTTTTGCTTTAGATGGAAAATGAGTAAAATCAAATCGAATCAAATCAATCTTTCATTTTTATTAGCTCCCCGCTCATCACCGACGACCGATTTGGCGCAGGGGTAGGCTACCTGCCTTCTGCGCCAGAGGTCTCGGGTTCGATTCCCGAACAAGACAAATATTTGTGTGCATGAACATGTCTATTTGTCTTGGTCTGGGTGTTTTTTATGTATATTAAGTATGTATTTACAAACAAAAAGTATTTAAGTATATATTTATCCGTTAACAAGTTTTCCATGACACAGTTTCCTAATGAAATTACATGGGCTTAGATAATTGGTGTGGTTGTAAAAAAGTTATTATTATTATTATCTAGCAAAACGCTTATCTTAAAACAGCCCCGAGCGAGCATATCACTGTAATTTATCACTGTTACTAAGTGGGTACCTAATGTTTGCATTTTGTGACCAAAATGTCCGGACTTTTTTTGAACTGTCAGGCCTTTTGTCAGGACTTTTCAAATTTCTAAATGGTAACCCTACTCCCACGTAAATGCGTTACGCTCGCACAGATGCGTTGACCGCCATATTAAGGGATTTGTGCAGGAGTGGCGCACTATACAGGTAGTTAAAAAAAACAGTACAGAGATTTTAAGAGATGATATTGGACCAACCACAGAATCGCAAAAAATAATCAGCTGTTCCATACAAAAGTACAACATCGAGTCGACTGAAATGTATGGAACAGCTGATTTTTTTTTCGCGATACCGTGGTTGGCCCCATAGCGAAAATTACTCGTATTGATGGACACTATCATCCCTTAAAATCTCTGTACTGTTTTTTTTACTACCTGTATTTACACGAGAGCGACAGGGACAGGTAGCAACAGGTAATTGTATGATTCTTCGTGCTCCGCGACCGTACTTCACTTATGTTTATTGTGTCAAAATTGAGTAATGGTGTTTTTGTAAAGGTTTTACATGTCAGTTATTAGATAGTGTTTACTATTGGGAATACTGGAAATAAGTTATTTGCTCCTTGTTTATCTTATCTTAATAATTTGGTAAACATTTGCAAACCTTTTTCTTCAAATATCTTCTTTCTGCGTTTGCATTTCTACATTATTCGGTATATTAAACAGGTTTAAATTAACCTCTTGCTTCTTGGAATCGAAATAACTCCAACAAATAACAGAAACACTTCTGGTCATCTATATAATAGTAGTGAACTTTTTGAATATGTCAGCTTTATTAGAAAATCTATGTATGAATTGAATAGTTTGTTTTTAAATGAGGTTTTCGAAATTTTTGAAAACGTCATTTGAACATATTATTATTTTGGTGTCACACTCTACATTCTTTGTAACATTTTGCACGTTAGCATGTCACATATAACCTTCTTTACATAATGCAAGTAACTTTATGAATTGATAGGGAGTTTTACCTCTTAATTTTCCAATAAAAGTACCTAATCCCAAGTTCTCGTTATATTTAGATCTTTGTAAATACAATAACCTTGCAAAATGTATAAGGAGGTTATACATTCCACTAGCATGAACCATCGCTTTTCCTTCCGCATGGTACGCAGTTGGAAGTTTTCCATCAATACGACAAAAGAGAGGGTATGTTCCGGCGCCTGCTGATGGAAGACAGAGGGCTGGATGGCAGCGCTACATACACCGAGCACCTGCTCAACACTCACAAGGCGGTTCAACGATTGCTGTATGTCTATGCTTCCAGCTTGGGGTGATATGGGATATCTTGGGATGGTGCAGGAATAAATTTGGATGGCGGAGGGATGATATGTAAATTTCACGCGTGCAACTTCTGTTTGTTCAAGCTTGTAACAGCTTAGGGTAACATGGGGAATCTTAGGATGGTGCTGGAACAAGTGAAGGTGACGCAGGGGCGAGCGACGTAGGAATTCGATAGTTTAAAGCTTGGGTGGGTCATCATCGGAAGGTCTGAGATGATATCGTGTGTGTTTGCGATAATGCAGGAATAATGATAATGTAGGGATGGTCCGGGAATTTTGCTGTGGAAGACCGCGGACTGTATGGCTGTGCTAATTAAGCTGAACACCTGCTCAACACGCACAAGACTGTTCATCGATTCCTGTATGTCTATGCTACCAGCTTTGGGCGATATGTGATATCTTAGGATGGTGCAGGAATTAATTTGAATGGCGGAGGGATGACATGACTTCCGTATGTTTAAGCTTGTAACAACACTGAACACCTGCTCAACACGCACAAGGCTGTTCAACTATTGATGTATGTCTATGCTTGGGGTGACAAGGGATAGCTTGGAATGGTGCTGGAACAAGTTAGGGTGACGCAGCGCAGGGACGAGCGACGTGGGAATTCTGTATTTTGAAACTTGGGGTCATCATCGGAAGGTCTGCGACTAAATTTACATGTATCTAAGACTGTTGGATGGTGTTAACTATCAGTTGGACAGATTTTGTTTAAATCCTACTTATAAAAATTCAATTGATGGCTATTTGGTTTGTTTTGCTTTTGCTTGCGTTTTAAGCTTATAAGTAAGTATATTTATTTGAACGTACAAAAATATGTCTACTGCAGCTTTCAAGTGACGAGACAAATAAAATAAAATGTATAACATTTTGATTAGTCTTGGTCATTTCGGAGTTTTGAAAATGTGTATGTGTGAGAATTTTCAGATTTGCTATTAAGACCTTAATTGTATTTTTTGTCTTTTGGTCACTAAGAGTTTAGGGTTTGCTGTTTTCATTGTGTTTGTGTTATTTGGAATTTACTCAGTGTAAATCTGTCATGTTATAAGTGGGAAAGAGAGGGGTGATAGATGTATGTAATTTTTATTAAATAAAATATGCAGTTACTACACAAATGTAGCCTATCAATCTTTCATTCAATTCCAAACCTTCAGTCAATCAATCAGTCAATCTTTCCTATGGACAGTATGGACTAACTTTATTTCTTGGAAGTTTTTATAATTGTTTATTAACTAGCCATAAGTGATTTCGCCCTTATTCCCAAAGAAATTGAACTCAAAATTCATTTTGATTGTTCCAGCTAACGATAATGCGTCAACATGACAAGCTAGAGACAGTTCTCAGACACTTCCTGGTCGAGGATCGCGGCGTCGACGGCAGCGCCTCCTACGTCGATTACCTGTGCCACATCCACAAGGAAATTCGGGCGCTTCTATAGCCCCCGTATTAAACGAGATTCGACCTTAAGGTGTCAGTTATACAACTCAATTTTAAAGACAGCCGTGTTCAATATATATATTTGTTTTTCAACGGAACATCACTTTATTGGAATGTCTGTGCCACTTCCGCAACGAAATCGGGGCGGTTATTTAGCCTCTGTATAAACAGCAGCTATGAGAAGCGGTGTTCAAGATGTCTTGTAAACGGAACAACGCTTTATTCGAATATCTATGCCACTTACGCAAGGTAATCAGGGTGCTTCTACAGCCCCCGTTTAACCGATATTTATCGATAATAGATCTTACTGCCGCACTCAGAGACGCGAGTTAAATTCAATTGGCATTAAATTATCGTTCCTACTTTATTCATTACTGGACAAAAAAAGAGACAGAAAGAGATTGAATTGTCAATTAAAGTTAATTGGCGTCTCTGAGTGCGGCAGTTAGTCAGTTATGCAACTCAATTTTGAAGGTGCCGTGTTCAAAATATTTTGTCAACGAAACATCACTTTATTTGAATACTTTTGTTACCTAGTTAAAATATCAGAATAATTCAGCATGTTTACTAAAGAAGTCAAACTCGACCATAAATTGACAGTTTTACCAGCTCAATTTCAAACAAATGTATATTTTCTATGTAATTTAACAAAATTAGTAGGTATTTGACGAAATTTGAAAGCTTCTAAAAGGTCTGTAATAAACAAACACAGAAAAGTCGACCTTAAAAACTTGGTAATACAGTTCAAGTTTAATAAAACAATGTCGGGACATGACTACATCTGAATGGCAATTATTATAAATATTTAAGTTTTGTTTACAATTTGCTACCTAAACGTGTTTTATCAATGAACAGAAAATAAGATTTTCTACTTAATAGGTACTAATGTCTGGCGTCGACATACTGTCTGCTTATGCTATCACTGAATGTATTTATGAGTGGATCAGTTGGATTTCCAAGTATTCTTATCAGTTCCAACAGTTTTCCATTTAAGTATATGATTAGTATTGTTTGACATAGTTTATATTACACTGTAATTGCCTAGATCATAACATTGATAAATTAATAAATTCACGCTCATTTCAAGAAATGGAAAACAAAGTGAAAATACACTTTGTGATAAAGATCATACAAATAAGATTCGTTCATCTTTATAAAGGCCTTGGAAGTTACCATGAAATTTTGAATAATACGCATCTGGGATAGGTGAAGAATACTAAATCTGATATTTATTATTTTTTTATTAGTAGAAACTCTTACAACACTAGCGATACTCTTATGCAGATAATCGCTTTTGCGAGGCAGTTTCATATTAGTGGTCGCCAAGTGCGTAGCGTAGCAAACAATTATTTTTGTACTTTTCACAGAAGAACTTTAAATTAGCAATCTCATTTTCCACTCAAAATCGTATGAATTCTATCCACAAGAAAATTTAATACAGATTAGCCATCACCCAGACATTAAAGCTGTGTATTTTAATTAAATTATTATGAGTTCATGGTAACTGTAAATATCTTTTGTTAGCAAATGTTATTAACTTTTGCTTTTCAATTTATTTTCTTCTCATCTTATTCTATTGTACTTATAATCATGTTAATAATTTTTGTTCATGTCATATTTAATTAATTAGGAAACTATTTTGGTTGTCAAAGATTGTGTATTGTGTAAAGAATTAAAAATAAAATATCGTGAATTAAATTAATAGCAGCACTTGAGTAGTGTCATATTTCATATTTGAATAGTTTATTTTGAAGTTATATTAGCATAAAATTAGATAGCTCCATCCCTTAAAAGTAATTAAAATTTTGTAAACTATTGTTAAATTGTTAAAATTAGGGATTAGGATTTCTTAAATATTTGAATAAAGATTGTAAAAAAATAAAAAGTGTACTTGTGTAATACGAATTGTTTTATGGTTGGTCTTTTATATTAATTTAATAAATGATTAAAATGTTAAGATATGATTTAAAAATATTTAACGCGGGCTATATTGAAAGTAAAATAACGGTGATAAATTGGTACATATAGCGAATTATAACTACGGTATATGGTTGGCACTGTGTGCGATGCTAAAAGGTCGCTTTGATATAGTTTGGCTTTCAGTGTAGCCTGCGGTTTATAGTTACAAACGCAATATGATTCCGCAAAGCGTTCTTTTTCCTCTTATGATATTACATATTGAAATAGTATTTTATTATTGTATGTATTATCAATAATAATAAGATTCTACTATAAATGAGTGTAAATAAATATATTGGCATTATTATTTTTATGCGTTATTTTCATTTGATACCCATTCTTTAGTTTTTGCCTGCGACATCAATACGGAAATAATGGCTTTTGCAATATAATGTAATTTATTGCAAAGGTCTGCCGGGAATTTGCATTTTCCATGGGAATAAGTGTATTTACTGCAGCATAAAGTATCCTACATAATATAAGTTTTAGGAAGTATCATCATCATGTCACCCGAACGACGCCAACTGCTGGGCTTAGGCCTCCCCCAAGGATCTCCACAACGATCGGTCCTGCGCTGCCCGCATCCAGACGCATTAAGGCGCACACGATTTTATGATTTTGGCTCGACACTTTTTATTTTCGAAAAGACCTCTAACAATACGAAATTTCAAGATAATTCTCAAATGGGGGTACTATTACTATTGGAAATTGATTTAATTAGTGGACACCAATAATATTTAGGATCGTGTAAAAGCATTTAAAAAAAATCGCTATAGTTTTTTAATACGAAGTGATTTTGTTTTTTTTGCCTAATCTGCAAAATTCGTCTCGCTTCCGCGCGCGCCGTTTTCTCATTGCTATCTCGCCTGGGCATTATTTTTCCGAGTATCGCCTTAACTGAGATACGTTTGAAGTCTGATGGTGGGTGGGAACACTTCCCATAGTGGGATTTGCGAGGTCCTTTAACTTCCACTGTTCTCAAACCATAGTATTTACGAGTCAAATAGTTCCCATCAGCGTTTATCTACCTATAAGTACTAATATTATAAAAAGGAGAGATTTGACTGTTTGTTTGTTTGCATCGAATAGGCTCCGAAACTACAGGACCGATTTAGAAAATTCTTTCACCATTAGAAAGCTATATTTTATCCCGATATTCCCACAGGAACGGCTATCACGAGGGTGAAACTGCGAGGATCCTCTAGTAATCGTAATAAAGTGGATGGACCCAAAACCTCTATTTATTTCTATATCTATTTAACAGAAACAGCAGTGCAACACTCTTTTTGCGATCCATGTCACTACTTCTAAAATCAAGTCCAGTACGGTTGAATACCGCCGAAAGTATGATCACCTGAACCAACGCTTTGCCGCATGAAATCGTATCGTATCGCATCGCATCGATACGATGGGAGCGGTAGGCTTATTACCGATCTTAAAGTGAGTTGCAATCGCGAAAATTAACAATTAATCGCTCCCAAAACACATATTCGTATTACGGAACGTAAATCGCTTCGATAGCGCCACAAGCGAGCGATTTGTGAACTAAAATTGCATGAAAGGTACTGTACCGACCTGTACCGATTGCAATCCAACCGCAACTAGTAGCAGTCGCGTTGCAATTGTACGATTAGCAACTGGTTGCTTTTTTTGGTAATAAGCCTGCGGGCTCCCATCCCACACAACTGCGATAGGACGGGTCCTAAGATGCCTCAATAATAGTACTTAACTACAATAATATCGATCTTTATTTATTTTTATCGTAGATTTTTAAGTTATTGAAAATGAAGTATTTAGAAAAAATCGAACCGTCTCACAACCAGCATCGATGGAACTCGAACCCACGAAGCAAGCGAAAGGCTTGCTTTCGCTATCCGGGCAAATGCTCTAACCACTGAGCTACGGAGTCGTTACGAGAAGCGTCGAATTTATCCAATATTTCTTACGCGCTTTATAGCCAGCGTTAATTTCATCAATGTGAAGATAATTATATTACTACCCTCACACACGAAAGAAATACCTTTCCAGATATTTGACAATCGCTAAAGAAGAAATTATTGCTATTGTAAGTTATTTAAACTTTTACTTTTTTGCATTTACTTATTAAGTTGGTATTCTGTCTATCATCATCATGTCAGCCATACGACGCCCACTGCTGGGCATAGGCCTCCCCCAAGGATCTCCAACGATCGGTCCTGCGCTGCCCGCATCCAGCGGCTTCCCGCTTTGTTCTGTCTATTTAACCGCCTCTGTTGTCTAGTGGTTCACACCACTGATTTCAGACCCAGAGGTCCCGGGTTCGATTCCCAGTGGGGGTACTTATTGTATTCGGTTTGGTTGGTGGTACGACTTGTTCTTAGTCCGCCTGGCTAGCTACCACCGTCTTATCTAAGTCTGACGCCATAACAATGATGTTTTCAGCATTATTGTGTTCCGGCAGTTAGAGATAAGATAGCCAGTTCCTCAGTGATTGAGGATTCCGGGAGTAGTGCGCTTCCACCTTCAGCCTTATCACCACTTAACATCAGGTGTGATGAAGGCTAAGTGCTACACCGTTGTGAATAAAAAAAATATATATTCTTGAGTAATTCCTGAATCTAACTGAACTACAACTACAAAATAGCACGTGCAGTAGTTTCAAGAATAGTGCATCGCTAATCGCTTCAAGGTCATACTGGATAAATAAACTATGGGAATCCAGGCGTTACTCATCAATCACTACGTTCCATCGTGGCTTTGTACAGTCAGCGTCAAACTAATATGAGCGTCTAGAGGTACCTACCTAGTCAAAATTATCTAAAAAGCAATAAAGCAATTTGGTATAGGTACCTGCTAGGTGCAGTAGAATCATCATTATTGTTGTAAGCACACACACAAGGTGTTCAAAATAGCTTTGTTTGCTGAGATAATGTGTTGTCCTACACCCTGACTGCTCATATACCTAAAAATGAACCAATGAGTAATGAAATAAGATATTTTGAACACCTGTGTGTGCTTACATTACAACAATATGATGATCAGAACCCAACGGACTCGCTGTCACACCGTTTTGTCACACTGGTGTGACTACGAAGATTTTTTTTCCTATTTTTCACACTGGTGTGACTACGAAGAATTTTTTTCCTAATAGTCACACCATTTTCAAAAATCATACTTGACGTAAATCACTTGATAATTTGATACCAGTTTGATAGGTACCACTTTGATACAATATAAATATAATATATAAAAATATAAAATCATTTATTTCCATTAACAAAGAAACACATTAGAAACAATGGGTTGGAGCTTCCCTTTAAGCTTTAAGGCCTGCGTTAAGAAGCGAAGAAGAATATACATAATATGATACTAAATTAATTATTATATTAAAATATTATTAGCTGAAAGTACCAGGGTTGCATAGCTAACCAGGAGTTATTTCAGATGTTTTGAGTTTTACTTATAGGCAGCAGCATTTTAAGGCGATACTCGGAAAAAATGTGCTGAAGCGAGATAGCAATGAGAAAACGACGCGCGCGGGAGCGAGACCGATTTTGCAGATTAGGCAAAAAAAACACAAAATCAATTCGTATTAAAAAACTACAGCGATTTTTAAAAAAATGCTTCTATACGACGTAGGTATACCTACTCGTAATAACTCCCGGTTGCTTAGGCTGCCCTGGTACTTTTTGTTCAATATTTTTCCAATATGCCTAGTGCCTAGTACTTCATTCGACTCAGGGAAGCTACTTATCCTTTAAGCAGAAGTAATGTGGGAAAAAAAATCTCCCGTGTTACACTTACTGCCGTTAGTATTAAGGCGGGTAATAAAAGTAAGGTCTGTTATTAAGTATTTTAAAGTACTTATTTATTTATAAGAATTTATTTATGTTTTGTTTAAGTTTATTAGATTAAATAAGTATTGTGTACATGTTTTGTTTTATTTTAAAATCTGGTGAATGCAAAGTTGGCAATCCATGTTATGAAATATGCACATGCAGGGTATTTTAATTTTAAGTGTGACAACAAGTCTCATGTTTTGGTAGCTTACTAATATTCACACCAAAGAGTGTGACTACAAAGAAAAAAATTCTTCGTAGTCACACCAGTGTGACAAAACGGTGTGACAGCGAGTCCGTTGGGGATTAGAACTGCGTGGGTAGGTAAGTATGTATCAAATTGCTTTTGCTTTTCAGTCTATTTTGACTACTCTAGACGCTCATATCAATTTGACGCTGACTGTACCGCCAGTATAAATAAACAAATTACTGCAATCTTGTTGCAATTTTGTACTAGCGAGCGGCCCCGGCTCCGCCTGGGTGCAACGGGTCGGACGCCCAGCCTGACCGGACAGCATCAAGCGAGTCCCATGATCCCGTCATGACATTGCGCTTCGGTGTGAGAGAAACGCACTTGAATTTATTTAAATTGTAACAATTTATTGTCGTTATAATTTAACCAATTTATACAAAACCAAAATATTAAAACCTTCCTTATTGGTGAAAACCGCATGAAAATCCGAGTACCTACTTATAGTTTTTTGTGTTTTATCGCATACAGTCAGATAGACGTTGCGTAGGACGTCTTATAATATTTACCTACCTAGGTAGGTAGGTAGCGATTTTGAATTGGATATTTTGGGCAGCCCATTACGCAGTGGCTCGTGCGCTCGGCCTGCGATTGTTAAAGTGAAGCAACTTTCGCTATAGTGGGTCACGAGATGATAGCATGGCAAGTTAATAAAAAGCTTGTAAAAAAAGATCAATGGTAGGTAAGTTTTTGCAGATAACTCTGAAACGTGACGTTTTAGGACTAGTGATCATATTTTTTTGTTTGCATATTATCCCTAATCGATCTATGTAGGTAAGAAAATCAAAATGGCGGCGGGGGCACTAAGCCAGGCTTCGAACAAAAATCTTCGGACCCCTTTTATTTTCTCGAGCTCCTCCGTGCTTCGGAAGACACGTTAAGCCGTTGCCAGTCCAGAGTCCAGGCTGCATTTGAATTAGTTTATTTATATGTATTTTTTTATCCACAACGGGGTAGCACTTAGCCTTCATCACACCTGATGTTAGAATATATATATATAATATAATATAAATAATATAAATCATTTATTTCAGGCAACTAATGGCCCATACAATAGATACCATACAGACTTACTTACATACACACATTTATATAAGACAATTTTATTAGGTACTTAAAACTTTAATTGGCGTCGTATCGGTGGCAGTAGGCAACGTCCCGCGGAAGCGCCGGTACACCACGCCCTGCGACCAGAAATACTCCTTCATGAAAGTATCCAACCTTGCTGTCGGGACGCGCACCACAAACGACTTGAAGTTTGTATTGTGGCGCGATTCCAAAGGCTGGACTCTCAAGCAGAAGTTGGCCTTCTTTTGATGTACTCTGTCACGTCCCCCACGGTGACGGTGTGGTGCAGACGGGACAGGGACATAAATCAGGGACAGTTAATGTGGTGATAAGGCTGAAGGTGGAAGCGCACTACTCCCGGAATCCTCAATCACTGAGTTACTGGCTATCTTATCTCCAACTGCCGGAACACACTAATGCTGAAAACATCATTGTTATGGCGTCAGAGTTAGACAAGATGGTGGTAGCTAGCCAGGCGGACTAAGAACAAGTCCTACCACCAACCAACAAGTCCAGGCTGCACTTGCATTCGTTTTATACCCACCAATACGCATTGGGCCGGGGCGGCGGCGTGGTGGTTTATGGTACAAGTAGTTATTCTAGTTATCCATCCACATAAGGCTGGGATGGGAGTAGTGAGGATACTAAAATGGCTGTAGATAAATAAATAAATAAATAAATAACCTCTCACATTCACACCAATTATCTAAGCCCATTTTAATTTCATTAAGAAACTGTATCATGGAAAACTTGATAACGGATAAATATATACTTATATACTTTTTGTTTGATACTTCGATCAACAATAACACACTATTGTTGATCGAAGTGTAGATGATGATAATTCGTAAATCAGAATACTTAGGTGTGATAGCTCATAATGATAACTATGGAAAACCCAATCAATGCAGCTGGCAGAGGTCAAACACGAGATTCAATTAATATTCAGCGGACATGTTTACGTCAATGGAACTCATTGGATCATTGATAGCGGCTGGCTCGCTCTCGTATGAACCGCTCGCCACGCCAGTCACGTAGACACACCACTTCACTGTAAAATGTTTATTGTTACCTACACCGGCTGTGTGTGGCCTCTTAGCCTTAGATATATATTTATTTTATCTGTATCTCGCTACAAGGTCTCCTGCCATAGGCTTTGCGAACCGATGGCGTAGCTTCATTGACGTTCATAAGTGTTGTTAACTTGTTAAACAAACCTAAATTGAATAAACGATATTGAATTTTGTTTTTTTTTTGAATTTTAGGACTATTTAAACCACTTGTTTACATTAGGACTAGTGTTGTATTATCTGAATTTGCATAATAAGTAGGTAGTTAGGTACGCTTTGTCCCGCCACGCTTGGCAGGCCGGTTGGCGATCACTGTAGGTATGGCCATTGGCCTACTGTTCCAGGAAAACCTTTCTTCTTCTTTTTCTGGCGCGGCCGGAGGCTCCGCAGGCGTGCGGACAGGTATTCTGATTTCGGCCAGAGCCGTTTCAGACTTGTCTGCTTCGCAACCTGCCTCATCGCAGGTTGGGCAATGTGGGTCCGCCCCCCTCTCTAAGTGCTTCACCGACCGCCCTCCGCGCAATCTAGCAGGGTAACCGGGGCGATGGCCCCCCCTGACACACAATTTTACTTACAAAATTGGTAACCTTGGTACTATTATATATTCTGTGCCCTTGGACCAAATTTTCCTGGTTTCGCGCCTGGTCAGTCCGGTGGTGGGGGCTCAGCCGTCCTCGGTGCTTTTCAGGAAGACGCTGCCCATCTCCTGCTGGTGGCTTTCCCTCTGTCGCCTCTTATGACTCCCACCCACGGGATCGTGGGAGATATAGGGGGCCAGCTATGACCCGCCGCTGCTGTGCGCGTCAATAATTTAAGAAGTTTAAAAAAAAAAAAAAAAAAGTAAAACACACTAAGTAAGTACCTACTTAAGCAGAGGCGTATTTTGATATTTGGCGCCCTAGGCCAGTTACGTAGGCCGCCCCACACCAAAGAATACTATAATATTACTCCCACACATTCAATAAAAAATCTTTAATAAGTTACAAAATAAATATGTAGTTTAAAAAACTATGAAAACACACTTTTATAGGAACAGACTAAAAGTACAAAATAACCGACTATTCAGTAACTGAAATTAAAAAGCGTGGTGCGCGTTCTCAATATTAAGTACCTACTTGAATGCATGCTTAGCAAAGGGCGCACCACGCTTTTTAATTTCAGTTACTGAATAGTCGGTTATTTTGTACTTTTAGTCTTTAGGTATTCCCCTATATTATGGTCCGGGAGAGAAATTAAAGAAATAAACTTCGTTTCACTGTTTATAATGACTCAAATCACACACTGATATAGTACAGTAACGTAATTAATATTTAGTCAACTTAAGGTAAACAAACCTAGCGAGGCGGGACCCTGTAGACGACTGCGGGGCGTGTGTCGCGCTCGCAATTCTATTACTCAAAAATGCTAACTTGCAGTTTGCCCGCGCCGCTATGTCACTACAACCATCCCCCTCCTTTTTCAAAAAAAAAATAATTCCCAAAAATAACATCTTAGTACTACTAGTTAGCGCGCGGAAGGCACACAGGAATGCGCTGATACAGTTGAAAAGCGTGGTCGCCTATGTGACGGCGATCGCTCGCTGCGATGACGCAATCTAGGTTACTTGCAATACAATGAACTCTAGCTAGTCATAACAAACAATATTAGAACAAGCATTATTACAATTTACAATTTAAAAATTTTGTCACTTGAACAACAATACAACATTTATTACTTATACTTATATTTAATTATAATACGTACTTACTTAATAAACATTTTATCAAACCATTTCTTGTCTTTTTATTTCACAAAAAAAAAAATATCTTCATCCAAATAGCTTTTTGACATATTTATACTACCTATCATTCTACAGAATTGAAATTATCAACATAATAATGATGCACAAAATACCTATTGTGGTACAAATACATAAATGACGTTGTACAAGTTTAGTGATTATTACAAACACGTAAACTAAACATACATTATAAAAAAATACTTATTACTTGATTTAATTATCCATAGCTCTTAATGTTATGCACGAAACAATATAGTTGTGTTATCACTATCGCAACACAACTACGTCACTCCTATGTTCAAGAGTGCCATGACAGCAATACTATTGCGCGCGCGTCTCATTCCAACGCTTAAGGCGCGTACTAGCAATCTATTTTTAGAACACTTAAGGCGATGTTTACGCAATCCTTGACAACGTTATTTGAATACTTTAAAGGACTAAGAATATTATTCTTACGTTGTTCTTTGTAAAAGTTTAACTGAACACAATCATTATAATAATTAATTTAATGTTTTCTTAACCAAAAATTTTGTAAACACTACATTCATATTACGAAAATATTATTACTTACTTACTATATTTGCGAACACCTGTTTTTCAAGGGCCGACTTTAAATTTACACACGAGTAAAACATAATAAAAAACAAAAAAATATTAAGGGTATATTGTCCGAGAGGCTGGTCTGCAATACTAAATAACACCCCTTAAGGCTCACCTGGCCCCCTCTCGCGACAATAGCCAACTAATTTCTCCATTAACACACACTTTCGATTATTCCGACGAGTAAACCACCTGCTGCGGGGTTTGTAATGTAACGTTTGCGTTACCAGCTGACTTCCACATGGCCCTGATTCTATCATCCATCCAGCTTCGAGTGCTTTCACGACATTTTCTAATGCAAAAGTATATGAAAATTAACGCCACCATTATGAACATTGCGAACAAGATTGCTCCATAGAGCTTAAATTGCATCACCACATCACTAGTGCTGGCATTATTCGCGCCATTTTGAGAAATGATTATTTCCTCTTCTTTACTATAAGTTTTACCCATTTTACAGATAAAGAAAAACATATACTTTATAGGCAACCAATTACGTTAACTACTTTTTCTCGAGTGAGATGTACAATATTATAAATAAATGATCAACATTTTTAATCTAGTTCAGATCATTACGGCACCAAAAATCGCACTGGCGGCTTAATTGTACGGCCACTGCGCGTACTAAGCTTAGGCGGTAGCGATTTTTGCGCATCTGGAATTAAGACAATAGCTTCTTTTTGACCATTTTGACTATTTTCACACATTTTGTTATTAACTCTTATATTTTCCCTGTTCACATGTTCATAATTGGTTTCAGATTCGTTCAAACAGTACGCGGGTTTAACTCTGTCTATAGAAACGGTTGTTTGACGGTCCCCTATTTTAACAACCATGTTTTTTGGTGATCTTTTTACTACAAAATACGGTCCACTATAAGCAGGCAACAAAGGCTTCTGCACTAAATCATTGCGTACGAAAACATGCGTACATGAACTTAAATCTTTATGCACAAAAATTTTTCTACAATCGCTATTCTCTCGTGTCTGAGGCCGCAGACTTTGTATGATTTGACGCAATTTACTTACATACGTCTCATCTGAAATTTCTACATTCGCGCAATCGGTATAAAAGTCGCTAGGTAAGCGTAACGTGTGCCCTATTACCATTTCTGCTGCGCTGACGCCGCTGTCGCTTCGACACGCTGCACGCAGGCCCAGCATGACTGTTGGTAGTTCATCGACCCATGATCCATTTACCTTTTGTAACAATCGGGCTTTTAAAGCGGCCTTCAGAGAACGATGGAGTCTTTCTACTTTCCCATTACTTTGTGGATGGTACGCTGTAGTACGAATCTTATGGATACCTAATATCTTCATAAGTTTACTAAATAAATCGCTTTCAAACTGCCTCCCTTGGTCGCTGGTTACTCTACTCGGACAACCAAACCGGCAAATCCAGTATTCATAAATTGTTTTAGCGATGGTCTCGGCTGTAATATCGGTTACCGGCACTGCTTCCGGCCAGCTAGTGAACCGGTCTATCATGGTAACCAAGTATCTAAACCCTTCCTGCGTAGTCGGCAGGGGACCCACAATATCTATATGTAAATGCTCGAAGCGTTCTGCAAGAGGAAAAGTACCTAACCCCGAGTTTGTGTGCCTATGCGTTTTTACCTTCTGACAGTGTATACACGCTTGGGCCCACAAACTAATATCTTTGTTCATCCCCGGCCAAAAATACCTATTCGCGACCATTTTGCGCGTGGTTCTGATTCCAGGGTGATTATTATTGTGAACTACTTCGAAAGCTACTTTTCTAAACTGCTGGGGCAGGTAGGGTCTCACACGGTTCTCTGAAGTATCACAATAAATAGCATTATTACACAGCGGCGATTGCAATTTTTTAAGCACTATATTACCTTGTGGCTCTGTCAGCATTTTAGCCAACTTATCGTCCGCTTCCTGCGCCCGGGCGACTTCGTCGAAATCTATAACCGACGGACAAACAATAGTCTCTACTACCCGGGATAGCGCGTCAGCAACCGCGTTATCGTTACCTTTGACGTATTGTATATCGCTCGTAAATTCGCTTATATACAATAGCTGTCGGGTTCGCCTGGGCGTTTCTTTGTTATCCGTACCTATTTTAGACAAAGCATGAGTTAGCGGCTTATGGTCTGACATTACTATGAGCTGTCGCCCTTCAATCATGTTACGAAAATGCACTATAGCCAAATACACTGCTAGAAGTTCCCTGTCGTACGTGCTATACTTCTTTTGCGCTTCCGAAAGCCTTTTGGAGAAGTACCCTAGAGGCTTCCAGGCGCCTTTTACCTTATGCTGGAGCGCTGCACCGACGCATGAATTTGACGCGTCGCACATCAAATATAGCGTACCTTCCTCTCCCGGGTGTGATAACGTCACTGCGTTTTCCAGGGCTATTTTGCAGTGTTCGAACGCGGCGGTTGCCTTTTCTGTCCATTTTACCTTTGACTTATCCTTCTTTTTGGCGCCATGCAGGAAATTATTCAACTCCGCCTGATACTCTGCCGCGCGTTCCAGGTGACTCCTGTAAAAGTTTACCATCCCTAGGAACCGGCGAAGCTGTTCGATGGTTTCCGGTCTAGGGAACTCTTTGATGGCTTCTACTTTGCTCTTGATGGGCTTAATACCTTCTGTGCTGACCTCATAACCTAAAAATTCCACATGAGACTTACCAAAACAGCATTTCGCTAGGTTAATAGTTATTCCAAACTCTTCAAACCTAGCGAAAACTTGTTTAAGATGCTCTTTATGTACAGCATGATTAGAACTTGCAATTATAACGTCATCAATATAACAGAAGAGGTTAGAGCTATCCCCTTCCTTTTTGTCCCCCTGGGTCCAAGATTCGATTCCTTGTAATACACTATTATTCATGAACCTCTGGAACGTCTGCGCTGCATTACGTAGGCCGAAGGTCATTCTGGGAAACTCGAATAGCCCGAACGGCGTTAAAATCGCGGTTTTCTCAACATCCTCCGGCGCAATACTTATATTGTGAAAAGCTCTATTTATGTCTAGCCGGGAAAAAACACACTTACCTGCCAATCCATAGGTAAAATCTTGTATCCTTGGAATCGGGTACCTGTCTGGCTTCGTGATCGCATTGAGTGCACGATAGTCCCCACAGGGCCTGATCTGACCGTCCTTCTTCGGCACCACGTGTAGCGGGCTAGCCCACGGACTCTTGGAGGGCCTGCAAATACCTAATTCTTGCATTAACCTAAACTCGTCCCTAGCGACTTTATATCTTTGCGGCGGTAATGGTCTAACTTTTGCAAAAACCGGGGGACCTTTAGTCTCTATATGGTGAAAAATACCATGTTTACTCGGTTCTTTAAAACAAATTGGCTTAGTTATCTCTGAAAATTGTTCTAATAGCTCGCGATACGGGTTATCACTTTGAATACTAGTTATCACGGGCTCATCATAAACAACTAAAATACCCTGTGTGTCTAACTGGGTGCGACCGTCCAACAACCTTCTATTATGTAAATCAACTATTAACTCGTGTGCTTTTAAAAAATCTGCCCCAATTATGGGCTGCTTTACCTCAGCTATAATAAAATTCCATCTAAAGCTACGGCGTAAACTAAGATCAATTTCTAACGATATTACACCATAAGTCTTTATCTCCGTATTGTTTGCAGCATACAGTTTATAAGGGCACTCACGTACTTTGCTTTTGTCCAACACTTTATTCACTGGAATCACTGACACATTTGCCCCGGTATCTACCAGGTACACTAAACCCGTTTTATGCTCTCTGACGCACAACCGGTGATTACCCGCGGCACAATCGCTCACCGACGCTGACTGCACCGCCACTAGTTTTCCGAATTTGGCCGTGTTTGCTGTCCTTTTACCCAGCCACAAGGCTGTTCACACTCCGTTGCTTTTTCCCTAAGCCGGAAATGATGACGACACAGCCATACTCGTTCCCTTGGCTCTCGACGTGGCGCAGAACTGCTTCTGGGTCGGAACCTCCATCGACCCCCGTCGTACTCCCTCTCCCGCGGTCGACCGTAGCTCCTACCTCGAGACCGGATTTCGTCTATCTCGCCGCGGAGTTCCTTCAGCTCTAGGGACATATTACGCATGTGTTTGATCATTTCTGTCTCCATGTCGATAGCTGCTGGCGCGTTACTGGACGATGCTACCGCTGCTACCTGACCATTTCCCAGATTCTCCAAGATCTTATCCGCCATGAGCGCTAAGCTATCTAAGCTTACGTCCCCACTCACCGTGAGCACTGCTCTAACGCTGGGTGGCAGGCGGCTTAACCACAATTTTCTCAATGGCTCGTTCGTAATTCCGCAATTCTTGGCTAGATCAGTCATTTTTCTTAAAAGTTGTGATGGTTTTTGCGTACCCAGGTCCATGTCGTTAACCAATCTCTGAAATTGTGACTCTGCACTTTCTTCGAAAACTGTCAAAAGGCGCTCTTTCAAAGTTTCATACTTAGCTGTCGCTGGCGGAGATTGCACTATGTCGCTAACTTGCCGCAACGCCTCTTTGGTAAGCTTTGACAACACTAAATCGAATTTCACGCTGTCACCTTGTCTTTGCGATGCCATTATAGACTCAAAACGGCAAAACCACATTCTAGGCATATCTTGCCAAAATTCCGGAGTCCTCATTTGCACAGAAACCATTGACACCTCACCGGAGCTTCCCTCTTGAATTTCCGGTTTTTTTACCGGCACCGGGCTTTTAGCTGCTTCGGGATTCTGTGTCGGCGGCGACATTGTCAATTACTCCTATGACTCACAACACAATCTGACTATTAAATTTAACTATTTATATACGCTCTCGCTAGGTCCGCAAAACGTGAGCCGCCTACGTCGGGGTCACCAATTTAGGTATTCCCCTATATTATGGTCCGGGAGAGAAATTAAAGAAATAAACTTCGTTTCACTGTTTATAATGACTCAAATCACACACTGATATAGTACAGTAACGTAATTAATATTTAGTCAACTTAAGGTAAACAAACCTAGCGAGGCGGGACCCTGTAGACGACTGCGGGGCGTGTGTCGCGCTCGCAATTCTATTACTCAAAAATGCTAACTTGCAGTTTGCCCGCGCCGCTATGTCACTACAAGTCTGTTCCTATAAAAGTGTGTTTTCATAGTTTTTTAAACTACATATTTATTTTTTACTTTTTAGTTTAATAAATGGCAAGCTATGGATGGATGGTAATCGATTTCACAGTCCATTCATGTGTCTGCCCACCCCGTAAACATTATAACTCAAAGGCGTGATTGTATGTATTTGTTTTACAAATTCAAGTGGAGTCTATTAGTTGCCAGATGCGCGAGCCGAACTCTTACTTTATCCTTACTCCATCATCAGACCCTCACCACCAAGTGTAGCGAATAGGTCTCATCAGAACGAAACAAATGAGCCCAAACTCAAGGGGTTTCCTAGTGGTCATTAAGGAGTGCCACTGACTTCCTCCCTGCTCCATCATCAGGCCCTCACCACCTAGTGTAGCAAATAGGCCTCATCAGAACGAAACAAATGAGCCCAAACTCGAGGGATTTCCTAGTGGTCATTAAGGAGTGCCTCTGACTTCATCCCTGCTCCATCATCAGACTCTCACCACCAAGTGTAGCAAATAGGTCTCATCAGAAATAAACAAATGTGCCCATCTCAAGGGGTTTCTTAGTGGTCATTAAGGAGTGGCAATGACTTCCTCCCTGCTCCATCATCAGACCCTCACTACCAAGTGTAGCGAATAGGTCACATCAGAACGAAACAAATGAGCCAGAACTCGAAGGGCTTCCTATTGGCCATTGAGGAGTGCCACTGGCTTTCTCCCTGCTCCATCATCAGACCCTCGCCACCAAGTGTAGCGAATAGGTCTCATCAGAACGAAACAAATGAGCCCAAACTCAAAAGGCTTCGTAGTGGTCATTAAAGAGTGCCACTGGCTTCCTCCCAACTCCATCATCACATCATCAGACCCTCGCCACCAAGTGTAGCAAATAGGTCTCGTCTGAACGAAACAAATGAGTCCAAACTCGAGGGGTTTTCTATTGGTCATTAAGGAGTGTCACTGGCTTCCTTCCTGCTCCATCATCAGACCCTCACCACCAAGTGTAGTGAATAAGTCTCATCAGAACGAAACAAATGAGCCAGAACTCGAGGTGTTTCCTATTGGTCATTAAGGAGTGCCACTGGCTTCCTCCCTGCTCCATCATCAGACCCTCGCCACCAAGTGCGACTCATAAGTCTCATCAGAACGAAACAACGGAGGCCAAACTCGAGGGGTTTCCTAGTGGTCATTAAGTAGTGCCACTGGCTTCCTCCCTGCTCCATCATCAGACCCTCACCATCAAGTGTAGCGAATAGGTCTCATCAGAACAAAAGAAATGAGCCTAAACTCGAGGGGTTTCCTAGCAGCCATTGAAGAGTTCTATTGCCCACCTCTTGACTCCATCATCAGATCAGCTCGATGGTAGCAAATTATTGTATTGTCATGGGATTCATATAGACTTGCAAAGTTCCAAATCAATACGAAAATTAGAAGTAGGTTAAAATTGATTTCCAAGATTTTCTTACATTGTGACTTAGTTACAAGTGAAGCTAATAAAAGTGTGGTAAAAACTCCGCGCTAGGTATAACAATCATTGTTTGTTTGTTTTTTTTTGTTTAAGTACATAAAACATGAGTTTTAGGTGTTGTTGACAATTAGGGTAGGTATGTACTTACTTGTAAACTTTTGAATTTCTTCAGTGAAATGAGAAAAAAAATATAAAGAAAATATCATATAGTAACAGACCTGGGTGCCTGCGGCCCGAGCCGCCCTTGTATTATTTTTTTTAATTTCATCAGACAAATGTGAAATTAAATATAAGTAAGCAGGTAAAGAAAGATCATACCAGTTGTGTTGTGCGATTCTCTAAGATTCAACCTACAAACACGACGTTCTTTTTCGCTTGACTTTCACTTGTTTGTGTGTTTACTTTTGTTTGTAATTTCTCTGTATTTTGTCCTTTTTATGTGCAATAAAGTCTTATTATTATTATTATTATTGTTTATTATGAATTTTGACATAAAGAATCGAAGTGAACGACTTCGTTAGAGAATCGCACCCCAGGCAGACAGCCAAAGCTGAGCGGGCGCGGCTCCCCTTCTCAGACCAAGCAGATCCCGCCCAGCAGCCCGTCCGTCGCGGCGGCCCGAGCTGCCATGGTAAACTTTTTGAATTTCATCAGACAAATGAGAAATAAAATATAGGTAAAAATCATAACAGGCGGGCACCCAACCGCCCTGGTAAACTTTTTGAATTTTATCAGACAAATAGGAAAAAAATATAGGTGAAGATCATAACAGGCGCACCCAAATTAGTAAACTTAATGAATTTCATCAGACAAATAAGAAATAAAATAAAGGTTAAGATCATAACAGGCGGGCACTCAAAGCTGAGCGGGGCGGCCTGAGCCACCCTGGTAAACTTTTGAATTTTATTAGACAAATGAGAAAGAAAATATAGGTAAAGATCATACAGCCGGCACCTCTAATGCTGGATGCAGGCCCGAGCCGCCCTGGATAACTTTTTGAATTTCATCAGACAAATTAGGAAAAAAATATAGGTCTACCTACCTACTTAAGTAACTTAAGTAGTTGTAAAATACGAAAAATAGTTAAATTGGGTTTGAATAAGCTGTGAGCGGCAATTAAGTATCGAACAAAAATTTAATATTGATAGGTAGGGGAGCGGGCCCCATTATGGGATAGTTTTGTTTGAACATCTATTTCTATAAACTTTTATAACAGTATACTGAACAAACTAAGAATAATTCATTCGAAATGTTATATTTTACATTGCTATGAAGTTGTATTCTTCTACCATTCATACTTTTGTAACTACAGACAAAAATGTTGAAAAAGAAAAAAATTGCCAAAAAAAAAAGTGTATCCCAATATAGGATACCATACACCCCCATCATGGGATATCCCATATTAGGTTCATTCCCTAATACGGGATATCCCATATTAGGATACACTTTATTTTTTGGCAATGCGTAAGGGATATCCTATACAAGGGTGGGAAGGAGTATACCGACAGAATTTAACAGCGAAAGGTCGTGGGTTCGAGTCCCATCGGATCTGGTTGTGAGACGGGTTGATTTTTTCTAAATACTTCATTTTCAAATTTTCAATAATAAATTGTATTGTGAATGCAAAAAAGTAAAAATTTTAATTACAAGTACCTAAGGTAATGCAAGAATATTTATTAAGAAAATGAACTTAGGATTACACATCCCATAATAGGATACATGTACCTCAATATTAGATATCCCGTATTAGGCACACCCTAGTATCCCATATTAGGACGATTACGTCTTCTGCCAACACATGGTCGTTAACCAAAAACTAATTGAAATGCAGCAAGAAACAACACATGCACCTCAACACAAACGTTATTAGATGATGCAGAAAAACTAACATAAACATAAAATCAAACTTACCTTAAGAAAAGTAAACTTCTAACAGGCATATCACAAAAACTGTTTGACAAAATTTTTATTTTAACACACCTCCTGTCTAGCCGAATGGCGACTGACGCGTGATAGCCGCTACACACGTTCCGATCCGACCGCCGATTTGGTCTGCTCCAGACCAAATCTGGACGTGTGTAGCGTAGTCGTCCGACCATATTCGTGTTTGACGCGGTCGGCCGGATTTGGTTCGCACGAACTTCACTTCCTACCAAATCGGAACGTGTGTAGGCTTCCGACCGGACCAACTTGGCAGTGTTGACAATTTTGGAGGTTTTCCCCTAGATTTAGGGAGAAAATATGTAAAAGCGGAAATATTTTAAGCAGATAGAATTACTTTAAGGGATTTTCAGAGGATTCAATTTAATGCTCGTTCATGAGTTTTACGTAGGACTGAGCGAACGAAAGGTTTTAATATGGCCATTTATGAAAAGGTTATTTTTATCTATTAGTTTTTTTTTAGAATATTTTATTTAAAACTCGCAATTTGTCGTAAAACTAAATATATATAAAAAGGGCATAACACCTCATCAATAAGTGCTGCTTTTAGTAAACATTTAGCATGTTTTAGTATTTTTTTGAAAATAACAGAAAATTTAAAAATAATGAAATTGTTTTTTTATAGTAATAAAACATTAAAAACCGAAAATATTTTTCTTTTTAATTTATTTATTGCAAGAAAATTGATGTTTTCAGTATTTATAAATAATAATAATATTGGGAGATTAGCAGTGGCTGGCAACACTGCAACAACGGCTAGAGGTCGGCCAGACCAAATCGGAACGTGTGTAGCGCCGACCGATTTGGTCTGGCAGATTTGGTTTGAACGTGTGTAGGCGCGGATCAGATCTGTAGTGAAGTTCGCCCGCACCAAATCGGCGGTCGGATAGGAGCGTGTGTAGCGGCTATGAGCGTTCCAATATGGCATCCGCACTACAAGTAGCAGTATTTCACAGCGTTTCCGTGAGATGGCGATGCTTGTAGGCAGAAATACTTTGCTATCCCAAATTAGGAAACCATCCCATAATGGGGCCCGCTCCTGTCAATATCTCGAAAACGGTGCGTCGTAGCCAAATTCTGACGAAATTTTTGATACCTACTTACTTTGAATGGGTGCATTTTTCACTAATATGTCTGGGTAGGTAAATATGTCTATGCCCATGTGAAAAAAACTACATACCTACCTACTTACTTACCTAATTATTTTGCGGTCGCTAGTCAAAGCTGCACGGGTAGCATGACGAACTCGAGAAAGGTTTTGTCTATATCGAAACGTCAAAAATGACATTTCATCGTAGACAAACCTATTGTTCGAGGTAGACAAAACTCTTCTCGGGTTTGGCATGCTACGCGTGCTGGATGTAGATAGCCAAGCTACAGAATAAATAACTGCTAGGTAAGTATTATAGTATTCCATCTTTCTTTATAGGTACACCACAAAATTTTGATTACCTATACAAAGATTTTAGGGAATTATTTGTCCATCAATACGAAGTTTTTTTACTATGGGGCCAACCAAGGAATCGCGAAAAAAACAAATCAGCTGTTCGATAAAAACTACATACAACATCGACTCGACTGAAATGTATGGAACATATTTTTGCGATTCCTTGGTTGGCCTCATAGTAAAATTGTTCGTATTAATGGACACTATCATCCCCTAAACTCTTTGTACTAATTAATATTTAAGTGCTTATTACACTTGGCTAAATTCAGCATCTAATTAAGCATATCATATTACTTGCAGTATAATTGGTTTTAGTTAATGAAAAACATATGAAAATAATTGTCTTTGAATAGCCGAGGGATTCCGGCCGTCATAAATAAAATTTTCTTATTATTTAATTTTTAATTGAATTTTAAGTGATTTTCGATTCGCGGGGCGCTCGCGAGTTCACAGTTCACTGCCGGCTGCCGCTGGGTCCGCGCGAAGTGTACAGAGCGCGGCCGAGCAAGCGTTAGCGTGCCTATTTCGGTCGGGATTCCTCGCCTTAATTAGATGCTGAATTTAACCAAGTGTAATAAGCCCTTTAGGGGTGTATAAAATACACGCCCTTAAAGGATCTGGGATCTGGGTATGCGCTTCATATAGAGAGAAAGAGAGATATACAAGGGCCCATAACTCACGCTTCCGACCTCTTAAACATCGGTTACACGCTAATTCTAGCGTCAGTTCAGTCTCCTGTCAGTTTACTGTCATTCGAAACGGACTGATGAATACTATTAAAAATATTTTATAGCACAGTGTGACCTAAGCCCGCACTTAGGTAACGCTTAGCCGTGACCTAAGTTGCCCTTAATTACACTGTATTTATGAATTCACTTAGATCACAGATCCGGAATATCCTACAATACACTCAAATAACACTCAAAATAAAAGGATAGAGGATAGGATAGGGTAGGATAGAATAGGATAGTGTATGATAGGATAGGATAGGATGATATGATCGAAGAGGGTAGGAGAGGGTAGTATAGGGTGGGATAGAGTATGATAGGAAAGGAGAGGGTAGGATAGGAGAGGGTAGGAAAAAGTAGTATAGGGTGGAATGGGTATGAGATGATAGGATAGGGTGGTAGGATAGGAGAGGGTAGGATAGGAAAGGGAAGGATAGGATAGGGTATGATAAGATAGGATAGTATGATAGGATAGAAGTTATGATAGAAGAGGGTAGGAGAGGGTAGGATAGGATTGGATAGGATGATAGAATAGGAGAAGGTAGGATAGGAGATGGTAGGATGATAGGATATGAGATGGTAGGATAGGGCAGGATAGGATAGGAAAGGGTAGGATAGGATAGGGTAGGATAGGAGAGGGTAGGAGAGGGTAGGGTAGGAGAGGGTAGGGTAGGAGAGGGTAGAATAGGGTAGTATATTTTTTTTCTTTTTCACACTTGAAACCCGTGCTACTCTTTTTTGATCATTTTTTTTGTTTTTTTTTTACTTTTTGTTTCTTTTTTGGTCTATTTCTTTTTTTTTATTATTATCTTATTTTTTATCTTTTTTTCTTTTCTCTTGATCTTTTTTTTATCTTTTTTAATTTTTTTTGGTCTTTTTTATCTCTTTTTTCTTTTTCAAAGTCAAAGTCAAAGTCAATAAATTTTTATTCATATAGATTAAATAAAATTAATGCTTATGAATCGTCCAACATTTTTTTACATACCACCTGTTATGGACATCTTTTAACTGACAAGAAAAACAGGCGAAAAAAACTCATCAGCTTTAACAGAAGCAACGCATTTACAAAATAATTATGTCGTTGCTAGACAAAATGGTACAATAATAAAATTTATACAAAAAGCTAATGCTGAAGCAAAGTTTTCACATACTTAAGTATAGGAATATTTTCCTTTTATACATTGTTAGTGTTACTTACTATAATTATTACAACCATGCGTTATGATCATTTAAATAATCTTCTACTTTGTAATAGCCTTTGCTTAAGAGCGTCTTTTTAACATGTTTTTTAAATTTATTCAAAGGCAGCTCGATTACTTCTTGTGGAACTTTATTAAAGAATGCTATGCCTTTTCCCAAAAAAGAGCCTCTACTTTTTTCAAGTCTAAATCTTGGAACGGCAAGCTTATTTTTATTTCTTGTGTTAAAATTATGAATATCACTATTCTTAGTGAATGAGTCAAGATGTTTCCTAACATATAATATATTCTCGTAGATGTATTGCCCTGCTAAGGTTAGTATATTAATTTCTTTAAACAAAACCTTTAATGAATCGCGGCGGCGGAGGCTGTAAATGGCGCGTACCGCTCTTTTTTGAAGTACAAAAATATTTCCAATATTGGCTGCTGAGCCCCACAACAACACGCCATAGGACATTACACTATGAAAGTAACTAAAGTAAACAAGTCTTGCCGTTTCAATATCAGTTAATAGCCTTATCTTTTTTACTGCAAAAGCAGCTGAACTGAGTCTACTCGACAAGGCCTCAATATGTGGATCCCATTGTAGTCGTGAATCTAAGGTAATACCAAGAAATTTCGTGCTGTCAACTAATTCGACTGCATCTGCATTCAAACTAATACTTAAATCAACCTTCCTTACATTTGGTAGTGAGAATTTGACACAATTTGTTTTTTTAGGGTTTAAAGACAAGTTATTAATGTTAAACCAATGTGCGACCTTTGAGAGAGCACTATTTACTTCGTGAGAGCAATTATTCCCTCGCTCAATTTTAAAAATTAGAGAAGTATCATCTGCAAATAGTACTGTCTCACATAAATTATGCACGTAGTAAGGTAGATCGTTAATGTAGATTAAAAATAGTAAAGGACCCAATATTGAGCCTTGGGGCACGCCCATTATAATGGGGGCTCCAGAGGACGCAGTATTATTAACAATCACTTTTTGATTTCTATTACTCAAATATGAACGCAAAAGGTTAACTGATTTTTTCGAGACACCATAATGTTCTAACTTCATTAAAAGAGTTTGGTGATCAACGCAATCGAAAGCTTTGGAAAGGTCACAGAATACACCAATTACGTCCTGCCTACCCTCCCTAGCGTCAAGGATATGTTTAAGAAGTGCAATTCCAGCATCTGTGGTATTTTTACCTTTAGAGAATCCGAACTGATTCTTATGAAAGATTTGATTTAATACCATATAATCTACTAATTGAGCGTATATTATCTTTTCAAAAATTTTACTAAGTGCTGGTAAAATTGATATCGGCCTAAAGTTAGTGGGGTCACTCTTGTCTCCAGATTTAAAAAGCGGAATTAACTTACTATATTTCATTAAATCGGGGAAGACTCCTTCGTCAATACACTTATTAAAAATAAAAGCTAAATATGGAGCTATTGGATCAATTATTGATTTAATAACATTACTTGATATACCCCATAAATCTTCCGATTTTTTAATATTTATTGTTTTAAATGCTTTAAGAATATCATCGCCATTTATATGTTGAAAATTAAATACTTTGTTACACTTATCAACGCTTGACACCAAGAGGGCAGCCGCAATATTAGGAGAGGAATTTAAATTTCTCGTAGTTTCTAAGGGTACCCGAGAGAAGAAGTCTTCAAAAACACGGGCAACCTCATCGTCAGATGTAAATGTTTTATTATTTGCTTTAAGAGTGAAGGAATTTATATGATTTTTTGTTTTACCAGTTTCTTGGTTAATAATATTCCATGTAGCCTTGATCTTATTATCAGCTACTTTTATTTTATTAGCGATGTATGTGGACTTGGCAGCCGCACATACTTTTCTAAAAGTTTTAGAATATTTCTTGACATATTCAATAAAACTAGGGTCACATGAAGTTCGCTTTAATGCATAAAGTTCATATAATTTCCTTCTACTTGTATAAATCCCAGGCGTGGCCCAATCACTAAACTTCTTTCTATTAGTATTACAGTTGATCACCTTTTGTTTGAATGTTTTACTAAATTCGCTTTGCACCACACTAAATAAATCATTATAGAGATTATTAGGTTCCATAATAGAAGCTGGTAAAGTTTCAATTTTATCAATTACATGATTTCTAAATTTATCAATGCCCTTTTTCGTAATTGGCCTACATATTATTTTACGTTTAGGACAGACATGATGGTGCTCTATAGAGGCTATTTGTCCACTATAGTCAGATTTTATGACATCAATTACCTTTTTTTCCATAACCGAACAGTCTGTAAAAATATTGTCCAAGCAACTGCCAGATGTGGGTGTGATTCGAGTAGGCTCATTAAAAGTGTGTATTAAATTAAATGATTTAAACAAGTTTAAAAATCTTCTTGAGAGTGTGGCCAATTTACGGTCTAAAATATCTACATTGAAATCCCCACATATGACAACTTTTTTATTGGTTTTACAAGTTATTCTTAACACTTCCTCCATAGTGGACTCAAACTCAGAATAATTACTATTGGGAGGTCTATAAAGACATATTATAATTAGTTGGTCAAGTTCCACACAGGATAGTTCAATGACTCGTTCAATAGAGAGGGATACAACATCTTTGCGCTCTTTGTATTGGAAATTATCATGTAACATTATAAGAGACCCTCCCCTGATAGCAGATTGCCTACTAAACGAGCTTACAACTCTATAATTATCTAAGTTTAACATTAATTCATGTGGTTTAAACCAATGCTCAGTAACACATAACACATCAACATTATTACAATTTAAAAACAAACTTAATTCTAGATCTTTGTTAGAAAAGCCTTCCATATTTTGATGGACAATTGTTAAACTGTTTGGCTTTTCTCTTGTCAACACTGGGCTAGAGGGCGCCTCTGTTGTCTTTAATGGTAATTTAAATTAACCAAGTCAGTATTCAGATTTATGTCATTTTGATTAAACAAATTATTATTATGACTTGGAACAAATTCCAAGGGTAATTTATAAATGTCAATTGACTGCTCAATAAAAGCAGGAGTTATACTAGCCAGATTGCTGGCTAAATGTTCAAAATAAAAAGATAGCGATAGTGCTAACTGTCTCTTACAATAAGTTGGCAGATAGTATTTATCTTTTGTCAGAATAATATTTTTTAACAATTTATTAATGTCAATAATATGCAACATTTGGCTACTATGATATGCCATAGTATTTAAAGATAAATTTAAATTATATCTAAAGTTATTTTCCACCTGTGGCAAACTTTTACTATAGGGAAATGTAAACATAACAATTTTTTTAACCTTTAAAGAACACAGTGTATTACAGTATGTCATCAGTTGATTTTTGCTTACATTACCCCTATTTCCAATTAGAATGATCAAGTTTGTATCTTCATTAAACTTATGTTTTACAATACTTTTCATGATTTCATCTATAGTCGAGCCCGGCTTGCAATAGTTAATAATGCTTTCCCTTCTATTTTTTTGCAACAATTGGCCAAGATTCTTTCCAAGCTCATCAGTCATCACAGAACATAACTAATTTACTACAACTTTTTTTAGTACAGGAATTATTTTCATTTGTGCAATCTGAGTTATTACAAAGGCTAGAGAGTAAGGGCTCACATACTGATTGATCAGGTAAAGTCTCCGGGACGATCCGGCCTGATGCCCCGGAGAGTGATGAACGACATCTATTATTTTCTTGGGCTCCACTTGAGGTGCATGAAAGGTGTTTAAGTGCCAGTATGTATTCCCCTATCTCATTTTTAGACGACTCATAATTTTGAGTCATTTTATTTAGCGAGTCATGCAAATTTTTTATTTTATTAGTCATTGTTTTTAAATTATTTTCATATACAATTCTGTTTTCTTCAATTATAGAACTACAAACATCCAGTTGTTCAATTAATTGCAACCTATCTTTAGCATTTTTTGCATATTTAAAAGAAGTTTTATTTTTATTAATAAGTTTTTTTGTTTTACAGATATATCTATTTATTTTGATATACTTTTTTAACTTTTTATTACTCAGTTTCAGGTTAGTTTTAGGACACTTACATCCAATTGACTCATCATTTGTTAGGTCTATTACAGTTTGATTATTACTAAAGGATGCAGAAACCATGTCAGGTGCGCTGCCAACCAATTCATCAAACAAACTTTGGTTCTGAACAGCAGATATATGTGCTTTACTGGATTCAAATTCAAATATACAATTATTTGCCTCACATAACTCCTGCTCCAACCGAGAAATGAGCCTGAGGGCCTGCTCATACTCATTCTGGCATTGGTCGAACCCGTCTATTAACAACTGAAGTCTATCCCGTTCTCGAGCAAGTGCTACTGTCTGAGTGTGTAACTCTGCCATGTCTTTTTTCAATGCACTATTTCTATTAAGCACATCTAATAATTCCTGTTCATTTTCCTCCCTTTCCCTATTCATTTGGTTGATCAACTCCTTGGAAACTTTTAATTCTTGCAAGGTCAATTGGAGTTGTGATTCCTCCTGACGTGATAAAGCCTTGCGGGTCATCATTTTGGTAAAAAGTAATGAAAAGTCAAGATTAGTTTTTCTAATTTGTAAGTCCAGGTAGTTGTCAAACAATAGTGAGGTTATGTAACTTGGACGTTAAAATGCAATTTACATAAAACTGATTCTATAAAATATTATATTTTAAGATAAATTCCGTAAATACGGAGTGAATTAATTATTGCAAAAGGGAGAACAATGATTCACAGTTAATTTAAATACTAGTTGTCAACGAACTTACCGGCTTTTAACCGGGTGATTTTACACACAATTTCACTCAAAAGTTGTTTGTATTTTGCACTTGGGTCATTCCATGGAAAACGCTACCGCAACATATTTTCTTAAAATGCTGATTTTAAAAGAAAATGTGTCTTAGGATAATCTTAAAAGCCTATATTTTAATAGACCACCCTTAATTTCTTAATTTATTTTCGAATTTATTCTGTTTTTACATATCAAAGTCAGGTTACTGTATACGATTGATGGTAGTTTATTTTTATCAAAACTCTCAACACCAATACAAGAAAACTACTGTTAGATTGACATTGCGCGTTTCGCTGTTAGAAAGGAAAAGTTTTAAGCAACCAGTGCCTGAAATATTATTTGAATACTTTAATAATTTCTTAGATTTATTTAACCTTTAATGCATGCCTCTTACGTGTAACACCCGTTACAAAAAAAGAGCATTTGTTCATTTAGCGACTGAGTTAATGCACGCATCATAAAATGCATTTGAGAAAGTAAGGATATGATAAAGAACTGCTAATATTTTATATTTATTTGATGTTCAGCTTATTTATTTGTGAAATATTGGTGGGGAATGATGGGTAACACCCGTTACGTAACGGGTGTTACCAATTTTTAATATGACTTTATAAAGACTAATAAAAGGTTGGTTGGGCTGGTTTATGGTTGTTGCATCTAAAAATCTTTCAATGCATTTTATGATGCGTACATTAAATCAGTCGCTAAATAAACAAATGCACTTTTCTTGTAACGGGTGTTACACGTACGAGGCATGCTTTAAAAGTTTTAAGAAATTATTAAACATACCAAATAATGCGGCTGCTTAAAACTTTTCCTTTCTTACGGCGCGGCGGCTGAACGCGCAATGTCAATCTGACAATTATTTTCTTTTTTCGGTGTTGTAAAAGGGGACCGTACCTATAACAGTTTTTCCAAAAATATTGATGTTAGAGAGCAGTAGGCATGATACTAAGTTCTACTAAGTTCCTTTATTGTTTAATGCCAAAAATTTGATCAAATAAACATTTATTACTACAAAATATTGGTTTAATTTCGTACTCGTAACACCCGTTACATTGAGCTGTAACACCCGTTACATTTTTAAATTTCAATGAAAAATCCTATGTGTATTTTTGTTTTAATATGAATAGTCTATAATGTTTAGAATTTATTCAGAAATGCGTCAACATTTTTTTTCCCTTCGAAAATAGACACAATTCGCAGACTTTTGCTTTTGTTGCGGGTAAGCTGGAAAGCATATGCAAAATCGTGTAACGCCCGTTACGCACATATATTGTTCCTAATTTCTTTACTGCTAGCTATTACTGTTAGTTTTAATACGGATGACGAAACTTAGACCTAAGTGGAGGGTGTTAAGCTAATAAAAAGGATATGTTTTCTTTTTGCATCATTAATTAATCGTCAAGTAAAGATGTACGACCTGTAACACCCGTTACATGGAATGACCTACTTATAACACTACACAATATACAATATACTTTTATGAACGTGATTTAATGGATTCTGGCCGTATTACTACAATTAAACAATATAAAAATCATAAAATGTTTGGGAGCAATTATTAACTTTTTTTTTAGGTGTTTTTTTCTTATTTTTTTATTCTTTCTTTTACTTTTATTCTTTTTTTATATTTTTATTTATCTTTTTTAGCAATTTTTTTAATTATCCGTGTCGGTGGATGGCGGGCTTATGTCACTCGTGCTACAAAATAGTTTTCAACACACTTGCTCATAAAGTGAGCCTTATTACATCGATCTTAGGGCCATAAACCGAACTATAACCCACGCGTGCATAATAATATTACAGTACTAGTTGCGTAATAGAATTATCCCTACAAAGTTAAGTAAGTACCTAACTGCAAATTATATGCGAGTAAACAGACACTTTTCAATTTAACCGGGTAATACAGTATCCCTACAAAGTTAAGTTAGTACCTAACTGCAAGTTATATGCGAGTCAACAGAGTATTCTCAATTTCAGCGGGTAATAGATACAGTTCTTTTTTTGTAACAACAAAGAGGTTTTATACGGCTGAAAATCCATTTACGTTTTTAGAATAAATAAATGTGTCCTTAATTAAGACAAAAAACATAATTAAGTATATTATTATTATCAAATTATTTATAACTCACAATAATTTGTTATAAAACATTTGCATTTTGTCACTATTATTATACTTAATTATTTTGAAGTAGGCTGTATGGCTGTATTTAATCAATCACCTCACATTTGGCGCGTGCAAAAAAAAAAACTTGCGCGCTTTTTCCCTTATTTAATATTAGGTTAATACAATACAATATTTGTATGCAATAAATGTTTGTTTTTCCTCGCAAGTGTGTTGAAAAAGTGCGTATGAAACTCGTGAGCAACTTACTCACTAGACACTCGGCTGATTTACGCCCTCGCCTGCGGCTCGGGCTGCAACCCACAGCCTCGTGTATAATGAGCAACCTAAGCTCACTTGTATCATAATATACTAATACGATACGCGTGACCTAAGTGGAACATAATTGCACGGCGCGACTTTATCACCCTCGCTCCGCTCGGGCGCTAACTACGTGCCGTGCAATTATGTGCCACTTAGGTCACTGGTATCGTAATGTACGGTCGGCTGCACTACAGACTACACAAAACTGTCAAAATTCTCCAATCGACTTTCAACCTTAACTCTGGAGCATTAAGTTCAAAACCGTTTGTAGATATTTGACATTTTGTGGTAGTCTGAAGTGCAGGCGACTGTACTATAATTTTCATCAGTCTAGCTAGACCATCAGTCTGTCAGTCTGAATGGTAACACGATAATTCTCTCGTCATTCTGACCAGAATGATGGACTGAACTGACGCCAGAATTAGCGTGTAACCGATGTCTTAGAATACTGGCAGTATTTATTCTGTGGCCAAGCTTTTTCCAGAAAATAGACAAAATATCCATGCAACGGTTGAATTCTTGTCACTTTGTTTTGGTTTTCATAAATCTAATTAATTGCGCCCTTCTACGTAGGTAAACAAAGTCGCAAGGAAGTCTCAGCACTATTTATTGGCAATATCACCCCATAATACGCGTGTGTTGCACAATGGTTGCACATGGTTGCACCACAGGTTGCACCTTGCACGGGTTTTTCCTAAATAGATAGCAGTGTTGTCATAATGAAAAACATAAAATATCTAGGTAGGTAATACATTTTTTAGGTAGGTAGGAACAAATTATTTACGAGAGGAATTCTGAGAATGAAGTGTTTTTTAAATTACGTATAAAATAAATTTTAGAAAAACCAATTTATTTAAGACTTAACTTTTTAAACTTTCATGGTCATTAACACTGTAAATATTACGAAAAACGGGATTTTTACAATGTTTTGATTTGTTGTCGAGTCCCCGATATTTCGGCGCAGTTGCACACGCCATGATCATGAAACTTTTACTATGTCACGGAGTAACTCAGTCAGTTACTCCGTAAAAATCCCATTTTTCGTAATATTTACAGTGTTAATGACCATGAAAGTTTAAAAAGTTAAGTCTTAAATAAATTTAAGACTATTACAGTTATTTAAGACTATTTCTGTGTAGAGGTACTTACTTATAAATATTATCCAGAATGGGTTTCTTAATTTGATAATTATTTTAACATATATTATGCTGGTTAAATGCTCTTCACCAGGACATACCTACTTATATTTATATCTCTAACAGAGATTCGCATCAATAATGATTGAAAATTGAAAACAAACTGGCAGATATTCCAGACGACGACAGACTTCATAATTTATAAATTTTTTTAGGGGATAAAATGCGAAATTAAAGTTTAAGAATAAGGAAAACAAATAAGGCAAATTGGTCATTGCCGCTATCCTGACTAGAGTAAAATCTCAAAGTAAGTAGTAGGTACCTAAGCAAAAGGAGTTAAAGAAACTACTAAATAGTAGAAAATTTCTTCTACGCAGCATATCAACACTATTCCGATTCGATACAATATTAATATTACCGAGCGGGCCGAGAGGTATTTACGAATCATAAAGCTTATAAACCTCACAACGCAACTGATTCATACAAACAAACTGCGAACTGCGCCGGAGTGTCAGAAGTCCCAGTTTGCAGTTGCAGTTGCAGTTGCACCGAGCACACAACGGGACGTGACCGGGACGCGGCCGCAGCGACGCGTCTTCACAACAAATGTGAGTTTTCTTTATGGCGATTTTACACGGTTCACTGCTGTCTTTCGATTTGGATGAAGCAACCAAATTGAACAATGTAAACGTAAAAGTGAATCATTCAATGTAAATGTTCAATAACATTCAATCGTGTTGAAAGAATTTAGCTTGCTCAATATTTTCGCTTTTGCGTTCAACGTTTTGCAATTGTTGAACGAAAGTTGAAAGAAATTTTGTATACAGGTTTGGTTCAGATGACAATACAATATTTAAAGTACAATCAGCAAAAAAGCTTGTCATAAAAATAAAATGTTTACAATTTTTTTTTGTAAATAATTAGAAATTGGAGCCGGCCGGCAAAATACCATTCGAGAATTTCTCATATAGAACTCAATACAATTTCTAGCGTTTTAGTGTAGGCAATGAACAGATTCTTTGTATGGAGACCCATACACTAATTCCTCAGTCGATGAAACTTTGCTGGGTTATAAAATAGCATGAGCCATAAACTTTTAAATGAATATCCAAAAAAAAATCTCACACGGAAGTTAGGTATTTATACGTAAATTAACAAATCTGTTTATATATTGAACCGAGTAATTTCTCAGTCCCAATTTATTTTACCAAATGAGTTATTTATACTAGTCTGTGATACTTGATAAAAATCCAAAACTTTTTCAAGTATGCTTGGCAAAATGGTATAATTCCGTTAAAAAGTTCGACAGAGAAATTTTTCAGTTCAAGTCACCCCAATTGTTTTATTAAAATTTGGTGTATCTGCTGGGATATTTTTTTTGGATATTTCATATTATTGTTTTTATACGTTACATGAATATGTCCGGTGAAGAAAGTTTAGCCGGAGCATTTTTCCTAAAAGAGATATCAATGAAATAAGACTATCATTAAAAATACCTAATCTTCTATTATTATTATTTTTTGGAAATTTATACCATACTTTTAATTTATTGATACTTTATCATGCTGCAAAGTTTTTTGTGACTGAGGAATTACTGCGGGGGTCAACTAGCTTTATTGACTACACTATTTGGTTCAGATGACAATACAATATTTTAAAGTACAGTCAGCAAAAAGCTTGTCATAAAAATAAAATGTTTACTGTTGAGAATTTCTCATATAGGTAGAACTCAATACAATTTCTAGCGTTTAGTAACCAAGGTCATCCGATGCAAACTAAACGTGCACGTGTGCAACAAACATTCCTTATATTTTCTGTGTGTAGGTAGCTACGGTCGCCAGCACGTCGGGTTACTACAAAATGTCAAAATTTATTAATCGAAAGTGAACACTATCTGTTGAGCATAAGGTTGAATTTTATATAAAGAAATTTGACAGTTTGTAGTAACCTGACGTGCTGGCGACTGTACAACGATTTCCGAGTATTTTATTTAAATCTCATTAATGACAATACATTCAAACCGTTATATTTACATAATGATGCCCATTTACAGGTAACTAGCTTTCCGCCCGCAGCTTTTCCCGCGTAGACTACAGAGTGGGTACCTACCTACTTACATGCTTTTCCGGGATAAAAGTTTGCCTAAGATGTCCTTTCCCAAGGTTCCCAAGGTCCCGCAGGCAGAAGGCTGGTTCATAATAATTATGTAGGCAAGGATAATAAATTCTTTATATCTGCACGAGACTTGGAAATTCTGTCCTCTAATTTGACTAGGATCGGGGACAATCCCAACTTTTCTGCATTGAATTTATTTATATCATGTTTGTATATGTAACATTTATGTCAATTAGTAACGTTGACTTCAGTTAGTAGTTAGAACAATGGTTTTAGGGGATGAAAGGGCGCTTGTGCACTACACTGAATTTTATCGTTTTGGAAAAAAACGGATGATTGTATTTCAATAATAAATCATTTTATAGATTCAAGATTCAAGATTCAAATTTGTTTATTCAATTTTGATTGTTATTTACAATACTTGTGAACGTCATAGAAGCTACGCCATCGGTTCGCAAACCCTACAGCGGGAGACCTTGGAGAAGAACCGGCAAGAAACTCCAAGGGTTGTTTTTTTCTCCCTGTTTTATTTCATACAGAGTCGTCAAATTGAAAAATGACCTTAACATGGTATGACTAAGGTCAGTTTCCATCACAATTACACAATGGGTTATGATAAATACAGTTAAGTATAAGCGAACTAATGATCATAGCGGTGAACAATTTTCAATTACTTAGGAACTCTACTTAAAGCTTTAATATTAGTTTAAAACAAAAGACAATTCTACTATATACTGCAAGTTGCGCCATACACGTTTCAAATGTAATCTATATATATAAAATCCTTTGTCCTGAATCACTGACGGATAAACGCACAGCCTAAGCCGCTGATCGTAGAGACCTGAAACTTAGAGGGTGTGTTCCTTGTATGATGTAGGCATCCGATAAGAAAGGATTTTTCGAAATTCTACCCCTAAGGGGGTAAAAAACGGGGGTAAAGTTTGTATGGGACAACGTGATTCCTTTGTCCAATCTTCTTCAAATTTTGCATTAACATTCTTTGTCAGAATTAATCGAAGATGTGTTTCATATTTCATTAAAACTCATCGCCTAACAGGGTTAAAAAGGGATAGAAAGTTATTTTGGGGGTGATTTTCATCGAAGTTGATATCAATACTCCTTAGTGCTTTTGATTTTTAATTTCATTTTGTTTTGACACATGTTTGAAAACTCAATCCGTTTTTCGACGTACAGTGCCACAATTGCTTCTGTTCCGGTGGCCAAAATGTGAAACTAACGTGTTTTTTTTAAATGTCATTTTGTCAAGTTGATGTCCAACCATAGCGCTGCTGGCGGCTGAAGTCCTTAGAAGTCAGGGCCGGTTAAATTGCTACAAAAAAAATAAAAACGTACGTAGCGCCGCCGCTGTCACCGGAACAGAAAAGATTGTGGCACTGTACCTCATTTCCACCAAAGAGTGTTATGTATTAACATGGTATTAACTAGCGTATTGCCATTATTATGAAGGAGAAAAAAGCTTCGCTTTGCACGAATGAGCTGTCATAGAACCCATGCCACATTAAAAACTACCTTAGCGAAGTATTGACTTGATTTTTTGCATTTTGGTAGTTCAAGAGTAGGAGAATGTCCGAATATTATTCATATACGAAAGTAGCTGTAAAGTATCTGACTTTCATGTTTGGTATCATAGATTAATAACAGCTTCGCTTAAGGCGGGCATTCCCCAAAATAGGGTATTTTAAATTATGGATTACTCGCAAATCACAAGTATTTAAAACTTGGAAAAAATATATGTTAGTTTACAGTTATTTATCTAGTGCTTCCAGCCGTATTTTTTCGATTGGTCATATTTTACTGTGTCAAATAAAATCCCAAACATCCGTCTAATCGTAATCCAAATATCGTATTACTTGCAGTATACTTGGTTTTAGTTAAATATACGAAAATAATTGTCTTTGATTAGCCGAGGGATTCCGGCCGTCATAAGTGTAAAAATTTTGTTATTTAATTTGTAATTGAATTTTAAGTGATTTTCGATTCGCGGGGCGCTCGCGAGTTCACAGTTCACTGCCGGCTGCCGCTGCGTCTGCGTGAAGAGTATCGCGCGCGGCCGAGCAAGCGTTAGCGTGCCTATTTCGGTCGGGATTCATCGCCTTAAGTTTGGTATAAAGTATAGGTAGCGTCATGTAGCGTTCTCGGCCTGCGATCGCTGAGGTAATGTTGATTTTCGCAGTGGTCTTTCACGGGATGGGTGTTCGAAAATATATGGTGCTTGGGAAGGCACGATAAGCCGATGGTACTGGCTGCACTTGGATTGGTTAATACCCCATAACTGCAATGGGCCCGTGTGGAAGGTCATGGTCCATTTTCCTTATCCATCAATATGAAGGACTGTACCCCAGCAGCGGGACATTAAAATGGATTATGATGGTGCTAATGAAGCTTTAGAGAACGCCTATCTACACAGAAAAAAAGGATTTCTCTAAGTAAGAAAAATAGTTTTCTTGGCATATTATGTTATTTCAAGGCAAATTGTCTTAATACAAATAATGTTTATTTATTTTCAAATAGTGGCAGTCTTAAAACAAAAAATATATTTTCTTGTTGCAATTTTTACAATCAAGAAAAAATATCTTTAATTAATAATAAGTAATATTAATCCAAAAAGTTCAAATGTTATTGCTTCAATACAAAGAATTGCTTAATTCAAACTGAAAGTTTATTTATCACAATGATACAATTCATTCAATGAAGAAAATATTATCTTGAATCATATCTTGAGCAAATTAAAACAAAAATCTCTTGAACTAATGACATCTAATCTTATTTTAACTAAATAGCTTGGTTTGCTACAAAATGTTATAGTACCTTGTTTCAATTAAATATAATATTGGAAAACGTTAAAAATATTTTGACTCAATAACCACCATGTCTCTACCTTAATTATATTTTTTTTGGTATGTTGGTGTTGTTCTTGTTTGTTCTGTTTGAGAACTTTGAGATTGTGAATTGAGATTTTTGTTTTCTGTGGTGGTGGAGTTGGAGTGCATTATCAGATCAGACATCTCTTGGCGTGTACACTGGTACTTGTATTGCGAAGTGCGACATCGCGACGTGTGAAACTGTGAACAAAATGAACGAAACTAACAACATAGTGACTCTTCTCGAGGCAAATGATATCCCTTTAGGAGTAATAGGAGTCTTTGTGTGTTTGTACCCATTGGTTTTACTGACCTGGCTATTGGCCAGCCTTGGATAAGAGTGTTGTTGAAGCGCCACCTATTCATGCAAAAATTATAATCATGTCCACGTTTTTTTGTGCTCTTTTATAAAATGTCACGATGTTTCAGCCAAATCTCAATGGATTACTTAAATGTATCATTTCTGTTTTACATTTTAGCAAATACCATAACAACAGAGTTGTTCTTCAAACTCATTCCAGAAGAAAAAATAATTAATTAAAATGAATTAAATTTATTTTTTATATAAATAATAAAAGTAATGTACTTACCTACATTTTTCCTATGTACACTTATGTATGTACTATTTAGTAAATTTATTGAATCTATGAGGTACACTCAGTACCATATTATAAAGTTGTGATCTCGATTATCGTTGCTTTTTGTGTAAATAAATATTTTATAAAAATAAAATCTCTTTTTATTTTGTTAAAGAACACACATGTTATATGATTTTCTGTTGGTTCCTTGTATGTTGTTTTTGACTTTCCTTTCAGAAAACGACTCCAGAACTTCTATTAGGACAATTGGGAGTTCCTGAGCCGTATTTTATTAGTTTTAGTTTTTATTTTACAAACATTCCTGCAGAAATGTTTGTAAAATAAAAACCAAACCTGACATTAAAAACTCTTAACACAAACATTTAAGACTATTGTAGCGACATCTGGACGACGACGCACACAACACAGACGGCTACTACAAGACCGCAACCACAGATGGCGCTACCTAACGCTACCGCAACAACTTCTACGCGCGCCAACAAATATACATGAAATTACTACATCGCGCAAGCAAAATAAATCCATCAAGTTGCTATATATACAACTTTCATCCATCATCAACTAGGACAGTAGTCCCCAGGCTAACACCACCCTAGCCCGGAAAAGAATGACATAACATCAGTCTTCCTTTACTTAGCCGCATCTCACATCATGCAGCTAAAGTGGTGTTGACCCCTACGGAGCACAATGGAGCACCTTCATCACCAGCACACCGTCATCACCAGCGCCAAGCACCGTCTTCACCAGCGACAGCACCGTCTCCACCACCAGCGCGCAGCCATCTCCTACTATATCCACCCTGCAGTCGCACAGCAAGCCAGCTCCACCCCGCCTCAAGATCTCAGCGCAGCAGCATCCAAACGCAAAGCTACACACACAATTGCACACCCGACCTGGCACTCACGCGCCCACCACCTGTAGCCCGATTCTCGTAATAAAAACCGTGACGATATCGTAGCGATTTAGTCGTTGAAACCATTTTCGTATTCACAACTGTCGATAGAACTTGAGCGGCAGCGATTCTATCGAAGTGTCGTCGAAGTGTATTCTGGTACATTAATCGTCCTTCAATCGTTTCAAAACGATAACGCGAAGGTATTCTACTATTTAGATGACCTTTGTTTCGATCGGATTTCAACGACTAAACATCAAAATAAGCGATCCAAGTGTCGTTGGACAAAAGTTCAATTAGCTGGACCTTTTGTATGTGAAAAATAAGCTTGGGCTAGCATATTTGTTATTATTTATTTTTATTTTATTTAATAAACTTTTGAACATAACACATAGGTAATGTAATATACAAGGCGGACTTAATACTAAAAGTATTCTCTGCCAGTCAACCGTTGGGAAACAGAAAACAATTAAAGCGGTACAAATTATTTATTATTTATTATTTATTATTTATTATTTATTATTTATTATTTATTATTTATTATTTATTATTTATTATTTATTATTTATTATTTATTATTTATTATTTATTATTTATTATTTATTATTTATTATTTATTATTTATTATTTATTATTTATTATTTATTATTTATTATTTATTATTTATTATTTATTATTTATTATTTATTATTTATTATTTATTATTTATTATTTATTATTTATTATTTATTATTTATTATTTATTATTTATTATTTATTATTTATTATTTATTATTTATTATTTATTATTTATTATTTATTATTTATTATTTATTATTTATTATTTATTATTTATTATTTATTATTTATTATTTATTATTTATTATTTATTATTTATTATTTATTATTTATTATTTATTATTTATTATTTATTATTTATTATTTATTATTTACTTATTATATCATATGAAAGAGCGCTGCTTGCACATTCTGAAACATGTTTTTTTTTCCTAAACCGAAAAATGTACAAAAAATACCTCTCGATTGAAAAGTCGCTGAGTTTCGATCCTATTGAGTTGAAGTCCTATCGAAACTCGTCCAAGCAACACGAGAATACCGATTTTGGATAGGACTTCGATCGAACGACTTCTGAACTACAACGATATTTAGATTGTTTGTATTTACGAGAATCGGGCTACTGGAAGCACCACGGGGCGTCTCCAGCGTGGCACGACTGCGGGCCATTGAACCAAGAAATATTTTTCTCGGAATAAGAAAGGTTATTCTTTATCGAAGGTAGCTTAAATTTAAATTGACAATAGTAGTTATTGGTCTGAGGATAGAATTTTCTCATATTAAAATAAACACGTTTGAAACAAGTAAAACTAGTGTTAAAGCTAGATTTATTACTGTTTAAAGAAAAGTTTGTTTGTTTAAATTAAGCATATAATTTTTTTCAAGTGAAGTGATTTCTTATCTGAATTGAAATCAATATTTTCTTGAAATAAAAATACATCCTAAGCTTGTATCAAGATAATTATCAACTTACATTAACAATACTAACAATTCTTGGTTTAAGATGAATTATCTTAAATTAATCGAGAATTGTTTTAATTCAAGATTATTTCAAATATCAGTTTGAGATTATTATTTTTTTAATGTAAGAAAATATTAGTTTCAATATATATGAGACAACCATAATCTTGGTTTAATGCAACTTGCTTTCATGCAAGATTATTTCACTTATTCGGAGTAAACCGTTTTTTCTGTGTACCTACTTTTTGACATGAAATTTTGCGATGTAGGTACACAATTAAATTACTCACGGACGGACGTATTTTAGTCGCGGCCTCCAAATCATATTCATATTTCTACTATCCCTAATCACTACATAGTATAAAACAAAGTCGCTTTCTCTGTCCCTATGTCCCTTTGTATGCTTAAATCTTTGAAACTACTCAACGGATTTTGATGCGTTTTTTTTAATAAATAGAGTGATTCAAGAGGAAGGTTTATATGTACTTTTTATCCCGATATTCCCACGGGAACGGGAACCACGCGGGTGAAACCGCGGGCGGCCGCTAGTTCTTTATAAAATGAATAAAAACAAAAGAAAACACATTTTAAGGCAAGCAGATAAGAGCAGACCCATTCCCACTGGCAGCACTCGTTCACGAGCATGACGCATGAACCAGCCATCGCTTCGCTCAACCATATTTTAGGGAACGTAACGACCCGCCTCACACGCCACCACCGTAGAAATGTTTTAGTGAGCATGACATACTCAAACTGCCTACCTTAAATGACCGAATTAAAAGCTTAAATATAAACGCTAATAATGTAAAATATAGGACACGACTCACAATATCATACAAGGAACATTTGTTACGAGTGTTACGACCAAGGTGTTTTGTCGTTCAAATAATAATTTACAGTGTAATAGCCTTTTTTGAGGAGGCCACTCTTTATATGATTCTTAAACTCTAGATATGGTAAATCCAAGATATCACTTGGGATTTTGTTATATATGTGTATACCTTGACCAACGAAAGATCCGTGCACCTTTTCTAAACGGTACCGAGGCATTACAAGCTTGTTTCTATTTCTAGTATTACGATTGTGTAAATCACCATGTTTGGTAGATATACAAGTTAATATTGCGACGTACAAAAAGAATAGTAAGAATTTATTTATTTCGTGTAGTTTCAATGTTTCAAACCCTAAACTACACGAAATAAATAAATTCTATAATATATTATTAAAATACAAGCATCCGTTTTTTCCCGGGACGGTAAAATTCAGTGTAAGTATTGCATAAGCACCCATAGCACAGAATATATAATAGTACCACACATAGTGCCCATCAATACGATCAATTTTTACTAAGAAACCGACCCCGGAATCGCGAAAAAAAATCACCTGTTCCATACAAAATTACAACATCTGAAATGTATGGAATCTACATCCCCTAAAATCTTTGTAGCTAATTAAAATTTAGAGGTGTATACCTACTCTTTGCTGTGACTTTCAGGTATAATGCAATGCCTCTGCGTCTTTTCGTTATTTTCATATTTTTAGTACAACACTCTTCAGATACAAATGCTTCGATTAACAATAACACCTACTTAGGTCTGTTGATCAAAGTAGGTAGGTACCTACAAATGTCGCAAATTAAATTTTTATCAGCGTCAATGAATGTCACTATTTATTTATTGATACTTGAAAGTTATTTTATCTACTTTTAAAACATCCAGTATGCAGTTCCCGTATTTAAGTTGCAATGGATAATTGGACAAATAATCCTAGATTATCCACTAATGGATATACGCAATATCCGCGTATATCCATGCCAACGGGCTGTGTGAATGTACCATTTATACCTACATAGTGTATATCTGGCGACCTTTGTAGCCGAATGGTGAACGCTCCTTTGGAAGGTGCCGCAATGCCTCCCTGTATTTTTTTATGCAGTACGGTGTAGCACTTGGCCTTCATCACACGATGATAAGTGGTGATAAGGCTGAAGGTGGAAGCGCACTACTCCCGGAATCCTCCACTATTGAGAAAGTGGCTATCTTATCTCCCACTGCCGGAACACAACAATGCTGAAAACATTTTTGTTATGGCGTCAGACTTAGATAAGATGGTGGTAGCTAGCCAGGCGGACTTTGATCAAGCCCTACCCCCAACCAAACCGAATACAATATGTACCCCCACTAGGAATCGAACCTGGGACCTCTGGGTCCAGTGGGTTGTACCACTAGACCACAGACGCGGTTGAAATTTAATCGTAGAGATAATAAACTAAGATTATTATTCATTTTCACGTGATTTTCACTATACCAGACTGCATAATATCACAGATAATAGCCGCTACACACGCTCCTATCCGACCGCCGATTTGGTCTGCTCCCAGACCAAATCGGAACGTGTGTAGCGCAGATTTGGTCGGAACAGACCAAATCGGAACGTGTGTAGCGCAGATTTGGTCTGGGCTGGGAGCAGACCAAATCGGCGGTCGGATAGGAGCGTGTGTAGCGGCTATAATATGTAACGGGGCCAATTGATAACCTATTTTTGAGGTCAGTAAACATGTAAGGTTTTCCTAGATTTCTCGTTAATAACCTATTTTTGAGGTCAGTAAACATGTAAGGTTTTCCTAGATTTCTCGTTAGTCATTCTCTGGGTGGCGCAAAAGTACTGGCACTGTAAAAATTACTTGTATTTTTATATGACATCTCCTATTATTCTGATATTGAAAATTGTGTAGTAAACAAAATGTAAAATTCACAAAAAATATATATGGATCGAAATACTCCCCAAGAACGTGGAATAATCGTGTCAATGTTTTTACGTACTTAATAATTTCATCAGTGATGTGATGATACAACATGAATTCGTCGACGATTTAAGATCTATCTGACCTGTCCAGACTTCTTTCTTTGGGGTTATTTGAAATATCTGGTAGCTTTAGTTATTGTTCTGAGGTTCTGAGTGTATGTGACAAGCCACAGACTCTAGCAGAACTAAAAGGAAACATTTTTCAAGAAAAGGAACATGTCGCAGGAAGTGTTACGGCAAGTTATGGGAAATGTCAAATGTGCGTCAACTCTGGATGTCACCATTTAAGTGACGATCTTCAAATCATATTGAGACAAAATTTAATGGCATAGATACATATTATTATATAAAAAACGAATTCTAGTTTTCTAATTTAGAAAAAAAGTTGTAGCTGAACCAAATAGTGCCAGTACTTAGCCGGGCAGCGCAGGACCGATCGTTGTGGAGATCCTTGGGGGAGGCCTATGCCCAGCAGTGGGCGTCGTACGGCTGAAATGATTCAATTCAATTCATTTATTCCATTTAACAATAAAATTGTGTAGGAAATACATAGATGGGTATAAAACATAATTATTAACAAGGAAAATTAATTTAAATCACATTAAATTCATTAATTCTAATTTCAACCATTATAAATTTACAACACTATAAAAAAAAATATAATAAAAGTTAAAAATGTCAACAGGTAAAATTCGAATGCAAGAAGTCATTAAAGTAAAATTAAAATAAATCCTAAAAATTCAACATGTCAAAATTAGATCACAATAAATTCATAAATTCTAATTTTAACGATTATAAAATGTATAACAATAAAAAAGATATACCTACTAAAAGTCATAAATGTCAACATGTAAAATTCGAATTTCAAGATGTCATTATAGTAAAATTAAAATAAATAGTAAAAAATCAACATGTCAAAATTCACTAGCTATAAATGTCAGCTGGTAAAATTCGAAGTCTAGATGTCAAACTACCTATTCAAATTCACTAATACTATAATAACATATTTCACCTCTCCAGCACGAAAAGGGCGCTTTTGGCGCGTAAAAACTCGCAGCAAAATCGACTTTTGCTGCGAGCGTGAGGCAAAGTGCTTTTTCATCCCATCGATTCGAAAAGCGATGATTCTTTATCTAATAACAGGGTCCAAAACGATTCATTTTTTACCTGTTATGACAAGAGGGTATAAATGAGATTTGAATTTTGAACAGCTTCATAACAGGGTCCAAAACAATGAGATTTGAATTTAGAACATAATTAAAGAAGCATTGGTTGGAGTGTAGCAAAGGGTGTGCAGTACTTAAAAAAAATTCAGCTGATTTTGTATGGGGCCGGGACTTTTTTCGGGACCGAGAAATTTTCAAAAACGGAATTTTATAAAATTAAGAATATCTCGTAAACGGTGAGTCGTAGCTAAAATCTAACTAAATTTTCAACCCCCCTACGGCATCCCCGGAGATAATTATAAGAAATCTGATGGACATATATTTTTTTTATTTAATATTTTTTTTATTTCAAAACTCAATTTTTTTTTCTTGCCCGACTAGCGCTATGATGTATCCGAACGACAAAGAAAGGTAGGTAGTTTGAGTTGCATTTACTGCTTTTCTTATAGAGGGGGATGAAAAGCAGAGTGTATTACTCGGCCGCAAAATTATTTTCACCTCGGGCGGCGTATATTGAATCCCTCGCTGCGTTCAGGGTTCTACTTTAGAATCCCTCGCTGCGCTCGAGATTCTACTCTAGAATCCTTCACTGCGCTCTGGATTCAAAATAGCGCCCTCGCCGTAAATATATTATTTTGCTCCCTTGTAATACAATCTACTATTTTAATTTCTTACACCACCTTTTGAAATAATTAAGAAAAAAGAAATAGAGTGACAAGGATGAGACTTTTAAAATCATTTTAAAATAAATATGTGCAAAAAGGATAGATAGATAGCTTTATGTCGCTGGACATGAATTATAAAGCATAAAAAATAAATACACGGATACAAATACCAAAGGTTCGAAATAAAGAGTATGGACGAAATGAGGTCGCATGCATGATCCTACTTTAATATTGAATGTTTGTTACTCAATCACGCCAAAACGACTGAACGGATTTGACTGAAATTTGGGAAACAGATACTTTGTAGCCTGGAAAGGAACATAGGCTACTTTTTATCCCGGAAAAATATCACAATCCCGCGGGATAACGTCGTGTAGTCCACGCGGGCGAAGCCGCGGGCGGAAAGCTAGTAAAAATATAAAATAAGAAAAAATAATGAAATCTAATAACAAATTAGATAATTGTACCTATTATAATGTTAAAGGTTGCCTTCAATGTTGTTTTTCTGACCTGTAACACTTTTCTCGCTGGTAGAGGTGAAAAGTTGTATGTTTAACACGAGAGCAAATTTTTCTGATGTCTCGTGCCTTTAAATCACTCACTGTACTCAGTAGTCTATATTTGAGTCACTCGCTACGCTCGTGATTCAATTTTAGACTACTTCGCAAGTTCGTGATTTAAGTTCAGCACTCGCAGCGAAAAATGACTTTGCTCTCTTGTATAACAAATAACTATTTTTTAACAAGAAGTTCCTTAATTCCCGTTGAAATACTTTATAGTCAACAATACTCTTTAGTTAACCGACTTCTAAATCAAAAAGGAGGAGGTTCTCTATTCGCCTGTATGTATGTTTTTTTTTTTTTTTGTGTATGTCCACCGATTACTCGAAGACGGCTGAACCGATTGAAATGGTTCAAACGTTATTACATCAGGTTGGTTTCCAAGTTGGTCCCATTTTTTGAAATTTTGAAATCGGTTCAGTAGTTTTCAGGAAATCTTGAAAATACTGTCGTTTTCGTTACCACTTTATGTGAATTTAATACGTATCTTTAGGCATAACTCCTTTGTTTATAAACAGATTTAGATGATTCTTGTTTAGTTGGAAAGGGGATACCTCAAGGTATTTTAACCGACTTCGAAAAAGAAGGTTTTGAGTTTGATCACATACCTATTTACCAGAAAACACGTAAATTGCCTGCACGATGCACTAAAAAGAGTGAAATAAAAATTATTTTTATAAAAAAATAAAACCGCCTTCTAAAAAACCACATCAAAAAAGTAAGAAATAATTTCTCACCAAATAAATAACGTAAGTACTTTGAAGTCGGGCGGGTTTTAACAAAAACAACAAAAAATTGTACATGTTTCACGTAAAATAATTTTTTGTTGTAGGAAGTTTGTTAAACATATTAACTGCTTGATACGTAACACTTTCGTTTTACCACATTAAGCTTGGGCTCAGTCAACTGAGGCAGATTTTTTCTACGAGTATTCAAGCGTATGTCTCGATCGGCAGCCGTTTCCACACGATCCAATTTTTTTACTAAATTAGTTAAAATCACTAGTAGATATAGACTAGGAACGGTCAATATGTCTAATTTAGTAAAGTATTAGTAAGTATTTAGTTGATGATGATGATGATGATGAAAGTACAGTCAAAACACATTTACCTATCTATTGAACTGTGTCTCTGATGTATTGGTTGGTTCAACTAACTAATCAATGATGAACATTCAGCCAGTCAGATGGTTGTTTGTCTAGTCTGCGAAAGCCCTTAACTGAGCATTTTGGAGTAGATTCTAAATAACTATAATTATTAATTTCAGGTCACACCGCGTTGGAATGTCTGTGAAATCAAGACTGAACGAGTGCCTGAACGAACTGAAGCGAGCAGACTACAGTTCCGACGAATCAGCTCGGAGAAGCGACGCGGCGGTGAGCTGTCTGTTAGCGCTCGTGTGGGAGGGTGCTCTGACGCGCGTCACCTTCTCCTCCTCGGAGCAAGACCTACTCCGCTCTCAGCTGGCGGCGGCGGCGGGGCCCCTTCGCGCGCGCTGCGAGCGCCTGGCTGTCACCTTCCGCACGCGCCTCGACGACTCAGTTCTTCGGGAGCGGTCTTCCCTCCAATTCCTTTTGGACGGCTTCGCGGGTAGCGACGCAGCCGCCCAACTCCGCCAGGCCGGACTCGACGAAAGCGCAGACCTCCTTGACACCCTCATCGCCCGCTGGCGTGACGTCAGCAGTGACTCCGACGACGACGAGCCGCACGCCACTCAGCCGCACCGAGGTGTTCCTGCCTCTCACTCCTGGTGGTCTCGCTAGTACAAAAAAATACTTCTCTAAAGATGGGGCTTGAAGATATTGTTAACGGAGTACCCGTGTTTGGACATTGCAAAGCAGGTTTTCATTTTCTTACTAGAGATTATGATTCAGCTGGTAAGGCTTTTAAGGCAGCGAACAGAAGCACAGCCGTTATGGCAGGAGCTACTGCCGGTGCGCTGGTCGGTGGCCCCGCGGGGATGGTCGGTGGTGCGATGGCTGCTGGCACAGCCTGCGACGCTGTTACCTCTGTTGCCAACAAAGAAGCCGAGGGCGTCTTCGATGGACTCAAAGATGTTTGTAAAGATATTGGAAATGGAGAACTTCCCGTAAAATCACTTATAAAAACTGGATTATACGTCGGTGCTGACGCTCTCAGCGGTGCCACTGGAGGCAGTATTGCCGGTAATCTTCCGAAAGAGATGGGAAAATCACTTATTAAGGACGCCGCTATAGTTGTTGCAAAAAGCACAACCAAAGCTATGGTAATCACTGCAGCTACGGGTAATACATCTCGCGAAGTTGCCAAAACAATCACATGCGAACAAAAGTCCGAATCTTCATATTCAGGTAGTTCTTCAGGAGGAGGAGGAAAAACAAAGTCGGAGCAGTCAGGCAGCAGAGATAAGACCGGAGGCAGTGGTTCGTCTGGAGGTGGGCAACCTCCACAAAACAATAAAAACAATTCCACGACAGAACACCAAGTCGATCTAACTCAATTGAGCCATTTGGATTTATTATGTGCATTATTTGGCGTATCGGAATTAAAAGATATAGTTATTGCAGGGGTTAAAATATTCGAAGAAATCACAAAGGGTAAGCCCACAGACAGAGCCAGAAAAAACAGTTTGAAGAAGCTCATCCAGGCTTTGAGAGAAGATGGTATTATTGAGAGAGTAATGGAATCTGTGAAAAACATCATGACGCAGTTTGATCGATCTGAGGTAACCTTCCAGAACTTTTTGTATGTGACTGAGATGGTTGCGTCACACGTGAGTGATTGCCTGGCGCGTCGTCACGAGATGCAGGCCAGCCGCGATCCGCGCCCGCGCATCCCGCTCCATCAGCGGCGCGCAGAGAACCTGCGAATTGTTCTCGCGGAAATCATGGATCCAGCAAACGCGAATAACATTCTCAACATCTTTAGAGCTCTCCGCGCTTACATATCAGGGGTTTGGACTAGCATAAGTCCTACATTCGCGAATATTATCACAGCTGTCACCCATTATTTCAAGCACAAATTCGTGCCGGCAAGTTTTCGCACACTTTCCCCTTCAGAATACTTTGCGCTGGTTCAAAGAATGCTATCATATGTGCTCAGCTCCAGCCAGTATGCTGAACTAGAGAATGACAAGCATAAACGGCGCCGTCTGGTGTACGACAGATATTTTCCCGAGTTCGGAAGGCGAGTCAGGATTGTGATCCAAGTCCAGAATGGAGTTATTGTGATATCATCATGTCACATTTTGGATATCATTGCAATATTTGACGATCAAGAGGGCAATGAAGAATTTGATCCTTGTTTTTAACAAATAATACCAAAACTGGTAAAAATGGAAGTGCCTAACATTAGCATTTTATTTCTAAAATACCTATAGGATACGTATTTTTTTGTATTGTATTTGTATGTTAGTCAACAGCCACATGACTTGCACAATATGTCAAAATTGCTCAAGGATAGTTGCAAAGCGGTGCGCGATTTGAAAACCAGCAATAGAATTTCATTTAATACTGTCCACTGAAGAGGAGCGAAGTTTTTATGCAATTTTTATTGGTAGATTTTTAACTTGCTCACCGGCGGCTCTGCAATTGCGCTCCGCTTTAGGAGCGCAATTGCAGAGCCCGCACGCCCAAGCAGCGTTAGGGCGTGTCCAGAAAGGGCGAATTTCCTGCGATTTCAACGGCGATTTTGGTTGTACCTACTGTTTGCATAGTTGCTGTCTTTACTGAAACAAGTGAAACATATAAAACAATGAATCACGATACGATTCGCGCCTAAATAATGGTCAGTTCAGACAGAGCAGTAAAATTCCCGACCAATTTACTGTCTGGCACCTAAAGTAGAAAATTGTATGAAGACTGACACAGTTCGCTCGCGTACCCCTTTCAACCAAATTCTTGTTCCGCACCTGGCTAATGCCCTTTTCTTGTCTTGCTCGCGGATTGCCGCTCACGTGGGGTATTAATCGGTATTATTAGAGTCTGACTTCCGAGTTGTCAATGGTAACGGCAGAAGTTTGAAAAATCTTAAGCAGACGACACCCAATATACTAGGAAAAAACGTCTTTCATAATAAGATTGGTAATTTATGGACATTGTCTAAAATTAGAAGACCTGGTTATGTTATTCTATGGATGCATGCTATCCTTTGCCTTTCTACCGAAAACCGAAACTACTGATATGACAAAGTATATGATAAGTAATGTAGGTAATTTAAAAGATATAAGTAAGTAAGTAAAAGAAACATAAAAATCCGAGTATACCGTCTTGTATCTGGAAGTAATAATAACGTTTGGTCAAAGCCAAAGTCCAGCAGTGGACGTTAATAGGCTGATGATGATGATGATAAAAGTACCCGACATAGTTCGTTTGACTTGATAGTTCGAAAATGTTGCCAAATGAAGAATTTGTAAAAATGACTTGTACCGCGACTCGGTAGCCAGACTATAATAATAGTAATACAATGTTGTAAGTCCCGATGTGCTGTTGCCTGTACGTACTTTTGTTGAGTTTCTTGCCGGCTCTTCTCAGCAAAATCGCTTTCCGAACCGGTGGTAGTCATCATTCGTAGTTAACAGTTGTTTAGGCCCGAGATCACCAACAGGTCGGTTACGCTAACCGTCGGTTAGTTGGTTGGTTAACGTAACCGACTGTTGGTGCTCAGGCTTACGCCGCATTTCCACCTGCAAGTAAACTTCTGCGATAAATGTCCGACAGGTCTGTCCGACAGCAACTTGCTAGTGTAAACTACGTAGCAATTACACTCGCGACAGCTTGCCAGTATGATAATGTCAACGATTTTGCAAGAACTCACGCAAGACTTCCGCAAGTTTACTTGCAGGTGGAAACGCGGCCTTAGGGGCGCGAGAAGATCCCTGCGATGTTATCGTTGTTCCACGTATTTCTACAGTCTCTCGCAGCGATAACATCGCCGACTGCAATAGACCATTTGTAGACTCATACAGTGCCACAATCTTTTCTATTCCGGTGGCCAAAATGTGAAACTAACGTGTTCCTTTTATGTCATTTTGCTGTCGAGTAGTATCCAACCATAGCGTTGCTGGCGGCTGAAGGTCTTAGAAGTTAGGGCCGGTTAAATTGCTACAAAAAAAGGAACAAGTAAATAGCGCCGCTGCCACCGAAACAGAAAAGATTGTGCCACTGTACAGAGAGTTGTATCAGAAATACGTGGCACGACTATAAAATCGCAGCGATCCTCTAGCTCGTTCTATCAGATGACAACTGACATTAGACGTTTTGTTAAACATTTAGGTAAGTATAGCCATTAGAAGAAACAAAATAACCTACATAGTATACAGGCTGTTAGTTTGTAGTTACGTGAAAAAAAATATTTGGTCTCCCGTACAAACTGCACAGTCAGCTGATTGATTTTGTATGAAGAGACCAAAATGTTTTTTCAGATTTCGACCCATGTTTCTTGGGGAAAGTTGTTCAATTTTATGAGTACAAGCTGTGGTTTCGGGCTTGCGACTGACCAAACTAACAGCCTGTATAATATTTTATACGAGAACATCTTTATGATTTGTAGATTGTCATGTCATCCATCATTGATGTTGTCTATCATGTATTTGAATTGTTTAGTCGCATATATAAGGTCCTTCTTAAATAGTGCACATAATAGGGTATTTTACTGTTGTTGAAATGTAGATATTTAATGATGACGTTAAAAAATATTGCAATTAAGAATACCAAATGTGAAAAAATAATTTGAATCTGTTTTATAATAAAAGAATTATAGTCTGTTTGATTTTGACTATAGCTGTCTCTTTCTAAAACGAAATCTTCTATGGCGTGACTATGACGCTACTAACCCACTGACGTCACTAAGATAGCGTCCTGTCCTTGTCTAATTATAAAGTTTGAAGTCCTATATCTTTGAAAATATTCAAGATAATTCAAAATGAAAACTTGTTTTGTGTAGCTAATATTTCGAAAAACATTTTAAAGAAATAAAAAAAAATCAGTAAAATACCGTATTTTAAGGGGTCAATGTACTCATGCATACAAACAACTTTTACTATGGTACCAACATTGAAATCGCGAAATAAAATCAGCTGTTCCATAGAAAATTTTAAATCGAATACCTAGATCAAAATGTATGGAACAGCTGATTTTTTTTTCGTGATTTCAATGTTGGTACCATAGTAAAAGTAGTTTTTATGCATGAGTACATTGACCCCTTAAAATTATGTGCACTATTTAAGAAGGACCTTATATATCAATAAACCTTTTTTTCAAAGAGGGACAACAGCTTTTCTAATTAAGGGCAGGTAATTCGACCGGAAGGTTTTCTAAACCTATTATACAATACTGTGCACTGTGCAGTCGTGAATGTCTCAAAATCAAAACAAAAAAATATTACTCGGACAACAAAGATCCATAGTTGGTTAGTAGGTGATACAAAACGAAAGCTTAATTCCTATGTTAGTACTTAATAACTAGAACGGAGCGAGTGATACAGCACATGTGCGCGATCAATGGACAGTCCCCATAATCGGTAAAAAGCTTCATAGAACACTGTTCCGGCTGCCACGGATTCGGCTTAGCAGGGATCCCGCTTTTTTGCGCAAAATGGCCGGGAAACTGTCGACGTGCGCATCCGCCCGCAAACATCCCCGACGCACTACAGAAACGCGGCAGCCGAAAAAGTGCTCTAAAAGCATTATTATATTGTACGCGTATAGGGCAGGCGTACCGGTTTTGGCCACTGTACCGGTTTTGGCCACTTTTGCTCTAAAAGTTTTCTCAACAACTTTTAGCCATTTTTGATAAAGGAAATTAAAATAAGGTAAGGTACCTATTTAATTATAACAACCGTTACAGTTCCTTATGTCATAAGATTTTTTTTCAATAAATTCTATTTTCTGTTTGTAAAAATGTTTTACTTGTATGAAAATTTTAAGAAATTTGTTTTGGATGAAATAGGTTCTTTATAAACCTTTGTTTTTTACAATTAATTTGTTGTTTTGCAATTGACTGGTATCTAGCGCATTAGAATATATTGATTTTACCTGGGTTTGGTTTTGATTTTTCGCAATACTTACAAAAGTTTAACTAACAGTAAGTGGCCAAAACCGGTACATTTGGCACCTCTCACACATTGTGTGTAATATAAAAAAAAACTACTTTACTTTTATAAATTTGAAAAATTTACCTTTAAAGGTGGATAAATTATCTATAATTTAAGATATAATTTGTGTCTTAAATACCTAAGACCATTTAGTACTTAGTGCTTAAAAGTCAAAAAATTCTTAAAGTGGCCACAAAGGGTACCTCTGCCCTATATACCTATATTTTAGTTGAGGATCTACTAGAGATCGAGAGATCTATATAAAAAAAGTCATTTTTTTTATTCAACAATCGAAATACATTTGAAACAAGTAATTTATCTCCGAAGTTTGCATAGAGAAAAATATTAAATTATTTTATAATAAATAAATAATGGGTAAGGCCGCAAATTTTCCCACTTTTTAAACAAATTTAATGACGTATACTTTGATTGCATTAAAAAAAAGTACTTAATAATTTATAATTAAAGAACTCTTATTATCTTTTGTAGCTGTCAGACCTTACATTTTAATTTCAAAGTTAAAATACTCCGTATAGTTTAATAACTAGAGAGAGTTCAATTCGTCCAGTCCCCCAAATTTTGCAAAAAACTTGCTGTCAATTTAATGCACCCAAGAACTTGTAATTAAAAAACTGTGTTTTTTTCTATTGTAAGTGAAATACAGAAGAAGTAACTTAAAGAACCTGATATTTATATTCATATAAATTAATTTATTTCTCACATATTACATCCATTTTTTGTTATTGAATGTGATAGAAGTTTATATAAAGATTACAGGAAAAATAAAACAATGTCTCTAAATCTAGACACGCGGAAGTGTGTCAAAAGCAGGGTACTCACCGAGCTGTGTAACACGTAACGTATCAGCTACTGTATCAATTGAGTAAGTTACCAATTTTTTTAAAGATTTATTTAATGGGTATGTGAGCACTATCGTTATAAGATAAAAAAAAATCGAAACTTCTAACAATTATCGTTATAATTCAACAAATTTATACAAAACCTTGTTTAATTTTAAAACCTTCCTCAAAAATGGTGAGAACTGCATGAAAATCCGAGCAGTAGTTTTTGAGTAATAGCATACAAATTACAGACAGACATTGCGTAGGACTTTGGGAAGCCCGTGACGTGACCAGTGGGCCGTACCGTAAGTTTTTCCTACCGTTTACTGTACAGTAAACGGAGATATTTTGTATGCAAATCTGTACAGCGCCTCTAGTGGGCAGTAGCAGATCTACAGATTCTCATACAAAATTTCACAACGGAAAGAAAAATTCATGGTTAGCCCACTGGTGACGCAGCGCAGAGTGGTAGCGCGCTCGGCCTGCGATTGTTGAAGTTAAGCAACTTTCGCAATGGTCGGTCACGAGATGGGTGAATAAAAAATCATTTACTTACTCGAGTTCCTCCATGTTTCGGAAGACACGTTAAGGCGGTACCCTGACAGAAAGTGGCGCCCTCAGAGGTTTTTCTATACCAATATTATAAAGAGGAATGTTTGTTTGCATCGAATAGGCTCCGAAACTACTGGACCGATTTGGAAAATTCTTTGACCATTAGAAAGCTACGTTCTTCCCGAGTGACATAGACTATATTTTATCCAGATATTCCCACGGGAACGGGTACCACGCGGGTAAAACCGTGAGGATCTGCTAGTATTTAATAAGTTGCTAATAGAAAAGTATTTCTATAAAACTTTACGGGGTATTTTTAGGACACTTACCGCCGGTTTCTGAAACGCCAATCAAAATTAAAATTAGCTAACAGAGTGTTACATTTAATTCTCAATTAATTCTCAATTAAAAGTTTAAAAGCACCTTGGGTTTCTGCAACGAAAATTATCTCACAATTAGGTTTAGATTTGTATGGGCACTGACAGACTGTTAACAGACTGTTGACAGTCTGTCACATTTTTCTTTCAGAAGCCCAAACTACAATTAATTGGAGATTAATTGGGAATTAGGTAATTTAATTTTAATTGGCGTTTCGGAAACCGGCCGATAGTTGAGTATTTTTAGAAGGTAGACTACATTCCCTCATAGTCATTCGTAGAAGTAGATAGCAAATGTGCACTTTTAGCAGTTTTGCTATCTACTTTTAACAGTGACTACGAGGAAGTGTAATGATACCGTCTAAAAATACTTACTAGACTATGGGCCCTAAAAGTTCCCCGTAAAGTTTCATTAAAATTGTGTATTAGAATTATAATACGTAATAATAAAAAAATAAAAAGTATTTATTTTCTCATCACAAACAATAAAAAAAATATAAGAAAAATAAAAGCATTCATAGAAGTAATACAAAATTACTATAATGTTTGTGCGAGACTGATACCTGCGCTGGGTATGGATTTACGGGTATGTATCATAATAACTACGGTCATTACGACTATGGTCGAAATAACTACGATCGATTCACATATTTTCATAATGACTATTGAACGACTCAACTACTGTTCATTTCACCTACGGTTGATTGAACTACAGTTGATTCAACTAACGGACGATTGGCCTAATGTTCATTTCATCTTGTCATGATTCTAGTTAATGGCAACATTGTCACTCGGTGGCGCGGTTTTGCTTTGCTGTGATTGGTAAACGTATTATTGCGTGGACCAATCACAGGGCATGCTTTGCCCGACATTGGCAAGGAGGCTTGTTTGGTTGAGGCGTCGGAGGAGAGCGCAGTCTTGTCTTGGCGGTTAAGTGCGATAGAACTGATACAATTAAATTTAGGCCCTTAAGCAAAAGTGTTTGTATTCTAATCTTTTATGAAAAATATACATACAATCCTTATCGAAGTATTATCTTTCATTCACCTGCAGCAGACCTACCATCCTGATGAGGAGTCATCACACTTCAGAAGTGGGATGTACCCACGCAATTTTTGATTCCGATAATAAGAATAATTCTTTGCTATAATAATGCCAAATGAGTTATTTTATTCTCCTTACGCAGAGAAAAGATAAATGATCCAAAACCGCGCCACCGAGTGACAATGTTGCCATTAACTAGAATCATGACAATCTACTGGTTGTTTCGACTATGAACGACTCGCCTACAACAAGCTTATGAATTGGAAAGTTTATTAAATGGATTTGGGCGCGTTGGATTGTTTTTTTGGTTAGGGTGTCGCAAACATAAAAAATTTTACTGTTTTAGTAAGAAGCGGGGACTTGCGAAATTTTCAAGAATGAATTTTATAAATATGCAAATATCTCGAAAATGGTGCGTTATAGCTGAAATCTAACAAAATTTTCGATCCCCTATGGTGCCTCGGAGATACCTAGGAGGCATCCGAAGGACATATAAATTTTTTTTTTTAATTTTTATGCTCAAAAAAATTTTTGTTATTTCATAATTTTTATATCTTTTGGGAAAAACAAAAGGGGGGACAGGGGGCGAAGCCCCCCGCCAAGTGGGCTCGGGGGGCGAAGCCCCCTGCCACCCAACAAAATGTAACAGACGTTTTAGGTTAGGTTAGGTTAGAACAGTGACCAAAACGCCGCGCGAGCCGAGCGAGCGAAGCAAGCGTGCCGCGGCAGCGGCCGGCGAAGCGCCAGAATCGACTTTATACACCCCCCTACCCCCTACTTCAGTTTAATAGGAAATGGGAATATGTATATAGTCGTTTCTGGCGCTTCGCCGGCCGCTCCCGCGGCACGCTCGTTTCGCTCGCTCGGCTCGCGCGGTATGTTCATGTAAACCTAACATGCTCGTTGCTTCGCTCCTCGCACCTAACAGCAATACAGTCACGACCAATAATATGTATACAACATAGGACTATGTCATTTTACAATATTGAATGACTTCTGTGACACTGATCGTTTTCTTTTGGAACGCTACAGTGTGACAAAGTTCTATGTTGTATTGTATACATAATATTATTGCTCGTGTCTGTACATGAGTCACTATTTTTAAACTTAATAAACCGTGTAGGTGAGTTGACCGTAGGTGAAATGACCAGTAGTTCAATCAACCGTAGGTGAAATAACCGTAGGTGAGTTGTTCGTAGGTGAGATGACCAGTAGTGATTTCGTACATTAGTTATTTTAAAAATAGGTGTAACGACCAATAGTTATTTTGAACAGTAGGTCTTTTGACCGTAGTTATTTCGACCATAGTCGAAACGACCGTAGTTATTATGATACATACCCGGATTTACATACCCGTATTTACAGGTCATGAGGCTCTCACTACCTCGGATAAAACAATATCACACCAAAATCATCCTATAAAAAACTGACCAACTCTCGCTGGAGCTGCTTATTTCTTTACAAAAAGCGTTGAAATCTCTCAGTAAAGTCAAGCCAACTCTAATGTTCCTTTCTGCGATTTCTTTATTGATATAGTTACGTTTTAATTTTATGTGACTTTGGACGTTGAACATTCTACATGTTGGTTAGTTTGGTGGGCACAAGTCAACTTGGCGGGGGCACTGCCGTGCCCCCAGATTCCTATGGTGGTCTTATGGAGTAGTAGATATCTTAGTTCTATCTAAGCTGTATCTAAGAGATTCATATCATAAGCAATACAGATAACAAAATCTAAAACAAAAACATACAATGATTAAAAATTAGAAAGAAAAAAAAAAGAATTAGGTAAGTACAATATTACCTAAATAAAATTCAACACGGCACCACTTTCGGTCAGGGCACAGAATAATATTAGTAGGTCAGGGTACCGCCTTAAGTCCCGGCCACTCCCGGCTGCATTTACAGTCGTTAATACCCACTAATCGCGTGGTGGGTTATGTATGGTATATTCTCTTTATCCATCCATGAGGAAGGAAATCCATCCATCCGCAGTGGTGAGCCGTGAGAATACTAAAATGGCCGAAGATGATGATGAATCGTGAACCGGAATAGTTGCATCCCTATACAATGTATTTATGAAAATAAATGATTTAATTGATTCATTCATTGATTGTGTTCAAGACTTTGAGGACCGGTGACGCCATCTAGTGATGACCAGCTGCAGCATCCATCTCCATTCAGTCCCATTTCGTCGTACATCCCAGTCATCATTCAACATTCACTTACATTCACTCACATTGTCATTCATTCGTTAATTTTCCCCCCATTCTCACTTGGAATTTCAAAATCGCAACGCATATCGCATTACTGTACCGTATTTTACAATAAACATTTTACTGCAATATTAATAAAGAAGACTTCATTGAAGATATCCTCCGTCACTGCCCCAACAGATTGTGATAGCTGAAAATTATAACTATGGAAAACCCAACCAGTACAGTTGGCAGAGGTCAAACACTTGATTCAATTAATATTCAGCGGACATGTTATCTTATTATGATACTACTAGCATAGCGCTCAGCCCGCGACTTCGTCCGCGAGGAATTGAGATATTTACAAAAGTTTAAGAAATGAAAAATAGAAAAAATAAAATATTTATTTAAATTTTTACTTTTTTGCATTCACAGTGCAATTTTTATTAATACCTACCTATTGAAAAATGAAGTATTTTAGAAAAAATCGACCCCTCCCATCGGAGCTAGTTGTGAAACGGGTCGATTTTTTCTAAATACTTAGGTACTTCATTTTCCATTTTTCAAATAAATATTTACTTATTTAAATTTTTTACTTTTTTGCATTCACAATGCAATTTTTATTATTGAGTAAGTAATTGAAAATGAAATGAATGATTGCTCCCATCGGAGCTGGTTGTGAGACGGGTCGATTTTTTCTAAAATACTTTATTTTCAATTTCTCAAATATTATTTTTTCACTATAAATAAATAAATAAATAAACCATTTATTTCAGGCAACACAATGAAATTTTATAAAATCAGGCCCATATAATAAATACCTTACAGACTAACATACGTATTATATTTATATTATACATAATTATTATTTATTTACACGTATAATCGGCGGCGACGTGTTGCGCAATGCAGTGTCCGGTAGCCGACCCCGAAACCGGCGGAACAGGACACCCTTCGGCCAAAAGTCTTCTTTCATAAAGGTCGACAGATGATCGGTCGGCACCCTCACCACAAATGAGTTGAAGTTTACATTGTGGCGCGACTCCAACTGCTCGACCCTCAGATTACTATTATTATGGATTTCCGGCAGGTGACGCCTGGCCTGATTCAATCAAACTCTTTTTTTATCCCCTTAGATGGGGGGGAGGGATTACCGAAAATCCTCCCTTAGTGCTCCCCTATACTCCCAACATAGGTAGGGCAGGCATACCAGTTTTGGCCACTGTACCGGTTTTGGCCACTTATTGCTCTAAAAGTTTTGAAAAACAACTTTTAGCCATTTTTGGCAAAGGCAATTAAAATAAGGTATTTAAAGGTAATAATAACAACCGTTAGAATTCCTTATGTCTTAAGATTTTTTTTCAATAAATTCCATTTTCTGTTTGAAAAAATGTTTTGTATGAAAATTTTAAGAAATTTGTTTTGGATGAAATACTTTATAAACTTTTGTTTTTTACAATTAAATTGTTGTTTTGCAATTGACTGGTTTCTAGCGCATTAGAATATATTGATTTTACCTGGGTGTGGTTTTGATTTTTAGCAATACTTACATAACTATCAGTAAGTGGCCAAAACCGGTACATTTGGCACCTCTCACACATTGTATGTTATATAAAAAAAACTATTTTACTTTTATAAATTTGAAAAATGTACCTTTAAAGGTAGATAAATTATCTATAATTTAAGATATAATTTGTGTCTTAAATACCTAAGACCATTTAGTACTTAGTGCTTAAAAGTCAAAAAATCCTTAAAGTGGCTACAAAGGGTACCTCTGCCCTACATGCCAAATTTCAGCTTCGTGCACCCCGAATATTTGTTTTCATGAGTAGAATAATCCCTGAAATTAGCTCGGATTATAAAAAAATACGGGAGAAGGGTTTCAGCTGTGCGTTGTCTGTCAGTCAGTCAGTAACGCAAAAGTTTTTAAACAAGTATAGATAGATTACGTCATTGGAACTCATTGATAGAGGCTGGTATGTATGTACCTCTCGCCAGTCACGTAGGCCACTTCTCTGTAAAATGTTTATTGTATTATAGTTTGGTACCTACACCGGCTGTGTGTGGCTTACCACTATTTTTATACCACTTGTTTACATTATGATAGGACTAGTGCTGTATTATCTAAATTTGCAAAATAGTTAGTAGGATTTGTCCGGTTTTTTTTATCCCGTTTCTATTTACTTGTTTTTTTTTATTATTTGCATTTCATGAAATGTTCAATATTGAATGATTTGACCACGATACATATCTCCCTATCTCTCGGTACCTATGATAATGATCGACCTTTTATAAAAATATTTTTTTTTTCAATTTTAATTTTTATTTGCATGTTAATTTGACCTTTTTCCTATGTTTGTTTTTTGTTCAATTTAATTTTTTTTATTATTTTTTATCTTGACAACTTTGATTCAAATTACTTTTTGTTTTTGTTTGTATTTAAATTATAAGATTATTATTCTTTTGTAACCTACCTACACAATTTTAAATAATTTTTTATTTTTTTTATTTTTTGTATTGCACTGATTTAAACATGTTTACAGTACATTCCTCCTGGAGCTACAACATATCGTGCTTGCTTGTAGTCTACTGATTTATGCCTTCATTAGTTGTATCTCTGTTTATGTACTAATAAATAAAATAAAATAATACCGGCAGTAGCATTACTATTAGGTAGTGCTTTATGTGAAAACTGATAAATGCATGTTTGGACTAAACTAGTAGGTAGGTACAACAAATAAGTTATGTTTGAAAAATTGAAAATGAAGTATAGTAGGGCAGAGGTACCCTTTGTGGCCACTTTAAGGATTTTCTGACTTTTAAGCACTAAGTACTAAATGGTCTTAGGTATTTAAGACACAAATTATATCTTAAATTATAGATAATTTATCTACCTTTAAAGCTTACATTTTTTAAATTAATAAAAGTAAAATAGTTTTTTTATATTACACACAATGTGTGAGAGGTGCCAAATGTACCGGTTTTGGCCACTTACTGATAGTTAAACTTTTGTAAGTATTGCGAAAACTCAAAACCAAAACCATGTAAAATCAATATATTCTGATGCGCTAGAAACCAGTCAATTGCAAAACAACAATTTAATTGTAAAAAACAAAGGTTTATAAAGTATTTCATCCAAAACAAATTTCTTAAAATTTTCATACAAAACATTTTTTCAAACAGAAAATGGAATTTATTGAAAAAAACTTATGACATAAGGAATTCTAACGGTTGTTATTATTACCTTAAAATACCTTATTTTAATTGCCTTTATCAAAAATGGCTAAAAGTTGTATAGAAAACTTTTAGAGCAAAAAGTGGCCAAAACCGGTACAGTGGCCAAAACCGGTACGCCTGCCCTACTTACGAGTACTTACTTATAAATAAATAAATATTGGACTCCATCACATACCTACATTGTCCCAATACCAAAGTATAGTAGCCTTAAGCACTAGTATTATGGAAATTGGAAACAACGACGGGTATTACCACATACACCCAGAAGAGCTTAGACTTAATACTAAGGTAACTGGAGATAGTAGTACGTAGTACTAACACTTTTTTGTGGCACTGTGGCTGTCTTCCGTCTCACCTACACTTTGAAACAAAACGTATGTTCTTACTTAAAAGCCAACATCAGAGAGCCACTACGTACTAAACGTCAAATTTTCTGGGTACACTTTTTTATTCAGGCTAAAAACTCCAGTTTCCTTGTAGCATCTCCTTGCCCAGACCCGAGGAAATATTGAAAAGTTCGATTTCAATATTTACCCGACCGGGGATCGAACCCGGGAACTCTAGAGATAGCGGCACCATGAAAACCGGTACTTACACCACTCGGCCACGGAAATCGTCAGTAAATCACTTACTAAGGTAACTAGTATTTTTTCTGGGACTACTAAGCTATTTTTAGAAATTATCTTATTTAAGTAGGAAAAGTAAGTAATATTAAGTAGTTATTCTTGTCTCTTTGTCTATTCGCTTTTCATAAATCTAATTACGCCCTTCGACGAAGGTAAACGAAGTCGCAAGCGATAGCTAGTTATTAATTATTAATACTCGCGGTAAAGTAATTTATAAATCGGTTTTTAAAGAAGCTGGGACCGGGGTCTCAGCACTATTTACCTACGCAATATCACGCAATATAACGCAAGGGCGGTACGCATGTGTGGCATGGGTTTTCCTAAATTTGATATCAGTGTTGTCATACTGAAACACAAAAAAACAGCAAATATATTTTAAGGCACAATTATTTATTTATATTTATTATTAAATAGGTATTCACAAATATTATACAAGTCTATTATGCTCTTTAAAAGGACATAGTTCTAATATTTATATCTCACACTAGCGGATACTCGCGGTTTCACCCGCGTGGTACCCGTTCCCGTGGGAATATCGGGGGTAAAATATAGCCTATGTCACTCGGGAAGAATGTAAGCTTTCTAATGGTGAAAGAATTTTCTTAATCGGTCCAGTAGTTCCGGAGCCTATTCGATGCAAACAAACAAACAAACAATCAAATCTTTCCTCTTTATAATATTAGTATAGATTAATACTCGTGGTAAAGTAATTTATAAATCGGTTTTGTATCAAGCTGGGACCGGGGTCTCAGCACTATTTAGGTAGGTACCTACTGGCAATATCACGCAATATCTAACAAGGGCGGTACGCATGTGTGGCATGGGTTTTCCTAAATTTGATATCAGTGTTGTCACACTGAAAGACAGAAAACAACTAATATTTTTTTTAAGGTATAATTATTTAGGGGAAGGAAAAAATGGAATAGCGTACTTTAAATTGTAAAAATAAACGCTTTTAATTCAATCAGTTTCGACAAGTTATAAAACAACAAAAAGAAACGTCTAACATAATTATTTAATACTAGCGGCCGCCCGCGGTTTCACCCGCGTGGTTCCCGTTTCCGTGGGAATATTGGGATAAAAAGTATTCTAAGTTACTCCTTATTACATCAGCTACCTGCCAGTGAAAGTCCCATCAAAATCGGTCCAGCTGTTTTAGAGATTAGCCGGAACAAACAGACAGACAGACAGACCGACAGTCAGACAGACAGACAGACAGACAAAAATGGTAAAACATATTATTTTGTTATATGTACCGTATATATAATCATATGCATGTAGTAAAAAGTTAAAACGGTTATTTTAATATTACAAAGTTTTAAAATCAGTTATGATCCGAAAAGTCAGACCTTGATATTTTCCATTTTGCCGTCATGTTGCAGGCAAAATGAAAAGCTTATGTGGGCAGAATAAGTTTAGGTCTTGCACCTAAAACATAAGAAACAGCTCTTGAGCCCTCACAACTCACAACTCGAATGACGCAAATTCATTCGAGTTCCAGTTTGCCTCGGTTCACTGAACAGACAAAACAAATCTCCTTGAGTACAATGTTTTGCGTTTTCATTCCCATTATTTGTTTTATCGGTTTTCTTAGCGATTTTTTGTTTTCCCTTTCCTTTTCCTTTTCCCTGGTGTCTACAGTTAAGTTATGGTTTATTGTTAGAACTTGCATTTTCTTTTTCTTCCCCTAATCTAATCTTCCTTCCATTTCGCTCTCAACTTAGAATTTTCAACTTGCCTGTACCGAATATCGAATGCTTAATAACAATTTTGTTTTGCTCAATTTAATATATTAAACTCTAGACTCCAATTAGAAAGATACCGATGGAACTATAAAGTTATATCTTTAATCCTCTTCAAACAATTTGATTTCGAAATATAAGATTTTTGTTACAATTTACGGAAAATAAATACGCGCGCACTCTTCCATGGCTGATAAATAAGCTCAAGTGCTTTTCTTTCTTTCACCGATTCACCGATGACGGGACTCATTGCATTACCCCGCCATGCTTCTGGGCAAAACCGGGGCCGGTCGCTACTTAGTAATTTAATATTTATTTTCACAAACATTATACTAGTCTATGCTCTTTACAAGGACATAGTTCTAATATTTATATATCACACAAAGCTTCATCAATACTGAGCCAGTGATTGAAAATTGAAAACAAGCTGGCAGATATTCAAAGGAAGACAGAACTTTTATCTTAGAAAAGTTTAAAAAATGAATTGCTGTTTGTTAGTCTCGCTAAATCTCAGAAGAGGCTTGACAGAATTGCATACCTACTTCGCTTTTTGTTTTGTTCGCTAGAGTACAGGGGTGGTGTATATAAAAAATAATGTCAAAAATCCTAAAGAGATGCTAAAAAAATATTGTAACTAGAATAAAAATGATAATTTCATATGGAAAATCGTTTAATCTGTGGTGCTAAAATACTGACATTAATTCTTCCATAACCACTTCTAACGACTAACGAGTCGTTTTAGCCGCTTTATATTAAGTGACATTTGTGGCAGGCAGTGTTTAACAGTGCCTATAATAATAACACTTCTTTGGTCTTTGGTGAAATATAGATGCACTTTACGATTAAGTACCTATTTATTTTTATTTGTCTTTCTTGAGTAGATGTACTTACTTACCTAGGTAATATTATATTATTCTTTGCCCAAGTGATACAAAGTTCACCGGGTCCACTAGTCTTTTATAAATTTTGGGGGATACAATTGGGAATAAAAGTTTATTTAAAGAAAACAAATAGGTAAGCCTACTTGTCTAGAGTGAAATCTAAAAATAAGCAAAATGAGTTAAAGAAACTACTAAATAGTAGAAAATTTCTTCTACACAGCATATCAACACTATACCGATTCGATACAATATTAACGGGCCATATAGCATAGTAAACCTCACACACAAAGCAACTGATTCATACTTTACATACAAACTGCGAACTGCGCCGGAGTACCAGAACCACAATTCCCAGTCCAGTTTACCAGTTCACACCGAGCCGAGCACACAAACGGGACGCGAACGGGACGCGGCCGCGGCACAACAAAGGTGAGATTTCTATCTCTTCAAGGGAAAGTCAGTTTAGTACCTTTGACTCAAGATGATAACTAAGAATAAAATGTTTTAAAAATAGATTGAGTAATTTATATATTTTATAACTGGGAAGATACAATGGAGCTGGCATATCCATGTGGATAAAAGCCCCAATCTAAATGAAGAATAAAATAATAATGCTTTTAAAATTTTACTGTGAAAAATTTAATCAAATGGATTTTGGGTTTTAAGTCTTCCGTTTCATTTTATACAATAAAATAACATTACATAAATTTTATAATTATAATTTGTATGTTTACCTAAATAACAATAATAATAAATAAATTTTGTATGTATTTAAAATGTAATAGAGATGATAATGTAAATATTGAACACCATCACATACATTGTTCCAACACCAAAGTATAGTAACTAATGCACAGTACTTATTATGAAAATTGAAATCAACAACGGGTATTACCACATACACCCAGACCCGAGGAAATGTTTTCAATATTTATCCGACCGGGAATCAAACCCGAGACCTCTAGAGATAGCGCAGCGGGGCGGCGGAGGCACCTTGAAAACCGGTGCATACACCACTCGGCCACGTAGGTCGTCATCTATTCATTACCTACTTGTAGATTAATGTCTTTTGTTATTATTAAGTATATTTTTCTTTCCAATTGAACGGAAAATTTACGAAATAAATAATTAGTCAACTATTTTATTTCGATTTTAACTACAATTTCTAAGAAAAATATTAAATAGGTATTCACAAATATTATACAAGTCTATTATGCTCTTTACAAGGACATAGTTCTAATATTTATATCTCACACTAGCGGATATTTTTCTAAAAAAAAAAAATTAAATTTATTTAACGTGGAAATTGAATTGGGCGGCCCGGCCGGCCGTCAAAATACCATTTGGCAAATTCTAGCGTTTAGCAGCCAAGGTCATCCGCTATCAAACACAGAAACGCGCAACAAACATTCCTTATATTTTGTGTGTACAACGATTTCCGAGTACCTATTTAAATCTCATGAATGACAATAAAAACCGTTATATTGACATTGAGATAACCATTTATAGGTTATTAGCTTTCCGCCCGCGGCTTCTACACGACTACACGACGTTGTCCCGCGGGAATGTAATATTTTTCCGGGATAATAAGATTTTAGTAATTTTATTTTTATGATTAGCTTTTTTGCTGACTGTACTTTGATATTGTATTTTCATCTGAACCAAACCTGTATAAGTACAAAATTTCAGTTCCATCGGACACTGGGATGGGAAGTGGGTCAACTTAAGCTTGCAAGATTTTTCTCATACTAACTAACTAACATGGCAAGTTAATAAAATGCTTGTAATAAAAAGTAGCCTCATGTAACTTTCCAGCCATCAAACTATACCCATACAAAAATCACATCGATTCGTTGCTTCGTTTTGACGTGAAAGGCGGACAAACAAAAACACACTTGAAAAATGGAAAATGAAGTATTTAGAAAAAATCGACCCGTCTCACAACTAGCTCCGATAAAAACACACTTTTACATTTTTATATATATATATATATATATATAAAAATGAATCCCTATTTCCCTTGGTCACGACATCACGCGTGAACGGCTGGACCGATTTGGCTAATTTTGGTCTTGAAATGTTCGTGGAAGTCCAAGGATGGTTTTAACGGTGAGAAAATAGGGGAAGAAGGGGTAAGTAGGGGTAAAGGTAGGGTAGGGTAAGGGTAGGGTAGGGTAGGGTAGGGGTAGGGTAGGGGTCGGGTAGGGGTAGGGTAGGTTAGGGGTAGGGTATGCGTAGGGTATATCTATATATATAAAAATGAATCCCTATTTTCCTTGGTCACGACATCACGCGTGAACGGCTGGACCGATTTGGCTAATTTTGGTCTTGAAATGTTCGTGGAAGTCCAAGGAAGGTTCTAACATTGAGAAAATAGGGGAAGGAGGAGTAAGTAGGGGTAGGGTAGGGTGGAGTAGGGGGTAGGGCCACGGGAACGAAGTCGCGCTGGGTCAGATAGTTTATAATACTAATAGCAGCCGCCCGCGGTTTCACCCACGTGGGTTCCGTTCCCGTGGGAATATCGGGATAAAAAGTATCCTATGTGCTATTCCAGTCTATAATCTATCTCTGTTCCAAATTTTATCCAGATCCGTTCAGTAGTTTTTGCGTGAAAGAGTAACATATAAAATATCCATACATCCATACTCACAAACTTTTGCATTTCTGATATTAGTAGGATAGGATAGTATAATAGTACCTCTAACTAAACTATGGATGGATTCAATAGAGTAAATTTTAATGCTTACCTACCTAACGGCGTATATTGTAACTAGGGTTGCCAAAAATTTCAAGAAGAAATAGCAGATTTCTATTTAAGATATCAAAAAATATAGTATCAACATAAAAATATAGTAGGCTACTATTAGTAGCCTTTAATATGTACTCAATATATATGCATCTTAACAGTCGACGACCGATTTGGCGCAGGGGTAGGCTACCCACCTTCTGCGCCTGTGGTCTCGGGTTCGATTCCCGAACAAGACAAATATTTTTGTGCATGAACATGTCTATTTGTCTTGGTCTGGGTGTTAACTATGTATATTATGTATGTATTTACAAACAAAAAGTATTTAAGTATAAATTTATCCGTTATCAAGTTTTCCATAACATGGGCTTAGATAATTGGTGTGAATGTAAGAAGTTATTTATTTATTTATTTATTTATATGAAAAATTGTGACAAAAAAAATTAAACGACCGACAGTGTTGATGTCTGTTTAATCATGGTCAAAATATAGTAGATTTGGCTACCATATACTTTTCCCGCAGTATATAGTAGCATGACCCAAAATATAGTAGGCTACTATATTATAGATGTGATATTATATTATTTTTATGCATTCGCAATGCAATTTTGTAAGTATAGGAAAAATGTGATAGTAAAAAACCACGAGCCCCATAAGTAGTAATCAATATCCCGCCTGAAAGCTACTTATGGGGCTCGTGGTTTTTTACTATCACATTTTTCCTATACTATATTATACTTACAGAGTTTTAGAGGCACCGTTGCAATGCAATAACTTTAACCTTGGCTTCAGGCCATCATGCTGAACAACGCACAGCAAGATGTTTTAGTCGCAAATAAAAAAAATATTTCGACTCTCCATACAAAATGTCCCGATCAGTTGCTAAATTTGTATGAAAAGTCGATTTTTTTTTCATTTCCGACAAAAAATTCTTGCTGTACGTTGTTCAGCATGATGGTCTGAAACCATGGTTAAAGTTATTGCAACGGCGCCGGCGCCCCTAACACCCTGTATAGTAGGTAGTTTTGGCAACCCTAATTGTTAATTGTAACGTTAAATAGAATAAGAATAAGTATAATTTATTTGTCAAGAACATACTTTGTTACAGTTGCTACAATATTAATTTGTTCAGTATGTCCCACTCTAAATTTAATAATATTAATAAAAAAGGACGTTAAATTTAATGTCAGTACATATTTCAAAGTCAAATAGGCTAATACAATCGGATAATATTTATAAAAAAAGGATGTCAAATTTAATGTCCTTATTTCAGAGTCAATTAAGCTATAATTTATCAATAACATGTCAATACTATAAACTTATCAGAGAATAATGAAACCAAGGTACAGGATTATCACACTTTTTATTTAAGATTTTTACACAAAGTGACCGAGTTTCCACTAGATCAATGTCCAGCACAAGAATGTCCTCTAAAATGACAAATGACAGACACTCGCTTTTATCAGCTTTCCCCACCCTACCATAGAGAATAATCCGACTTTGACATAACTAAGCTAGTCAATACAACAATTAGTCAATTCAACAACTATTTACAGTCCTTTCACAAAATAAGCAAATTAACACATCAGTTATATCATTTCATAACTTATCTCAAATAATATCTAACAATACGATTATTCACCATTCAAAAATTCATTCATTTTAAATGAATATTCATTCATTTAAAATGATTTCTCAAGAAGCCATGTCTTTAATTTTTTCTTAAAATAGTTCATTGGAAGTTACCGAATAGCCCTTGGAATGCGATTATAGATTCTCACCGCTATAATGGAACAGTTTCTCTGGCAAAGTGCGCTTTTACATGCAGGAGTTCTTAGCTTTGTAACATCCCGGCGTTTGAATTTACTATTTTCAGAGACTTTTACAACAAGATCAGGATTTTATTTTATTTTATTTTATTTGTGACAATTTCCTTAAAAGCTAACAGACGTCGCCATCCAAAACGCTTAAAAGTTAAATAAGAATATGTGATCAAAGGAACTTCCACAAGTGAAGTTCGATCAATATTATATGATTCGCTTCATTCGAAGATATGATACAGATACCATGTAGTTTCCCTATTCACTAGGTAACATTCGCACATATTTTAGAGTTTTTTAAAACGATTTTTCGAATTAATAAAAACAAACTTCCGGTTTGCTCCCAACCTTAGTTCGCCGTCTTGACTTTGACTCATTTTTTAGAGCCTTAAACATTCATAAATTGCAAGACTTTCTAAATAGAGGGCATTCGGGTGGGAGGGTGATCATATCTTCGAATGAAGCGAATCATATAATATTGATCGAACTTCACTTGTGGAAGTTCCTTTGATCACATATTATATTTCTTCGCTTCATTCTTCAGATATGATACAGATACCATGTAGATGTTAAGAGCAGAAAGTCTTGAAATAAAGCACATTTATACCACAAAATGACTTTTATTTTAACCTTGTGTTTATAGAAAATCAACACAATATATATATATAGGTATATATATATATATATGGTACAATTAAGTACATAGTATGAGAGTAACATAAAATGATATTCCTTTCGTTGTTATTTAATACAAAGGCTAGTTTAATTTTCTTATAATTAATTTAAATTAACAATATAATTTTTCATTATGAGTTTGATGGTAAGCAAACTGATCTTGCAAATTCACCTTCTCTTAAGATGGTTCTTTTATAGAAACGGGCAAAGGTATTGGATGAGTCAGTCCAGCCTGCCGTTTTGCGTATTGTGTCAATGCTAACGCCGGCGAGGCTGGCGGCTGAGGTAGCCGCATGGCGAGTGCTATGTGCGCCAAAGACACTGATGCCGCATTCTGACAGGACTTGCTTAACCCATCTACTTATAGACTGAGTTGTTGCAGCTTTATGAGGGCTCTTGTACGTTAACAAGAGTTTACCTGTGTTCTCAGTCCTTAAGTTTCTAGTCATAGAAATATAATCTGAGAGCGTTACAGCGGGACAAATGCTAACATTTTCCCTAAAATATGGTAGATATAATATTGGCTGATCTCTGCCAGGAGCGGATGTTTTAATAATATCCGTTATATTAATCGATATGCCATTATCTGAAAAGGAAATATTCTCTAGTTTGATAAGCGAGAGGGTTTGCATTCTATGGGCCGTACAAATTGCAAGTAGTATAGTTACTTTTTTTGTAATTCTTTCAAGAGAAAGACTGTTATTTGGGAACCATTTGGTAACGTGGTTTAAAACCAACTGTGGGTCCCACGTGTTACTATACCTAGGCTTAGCTGGCCTTAACTTGTACGCGCCTTTAAGGAGTCGCTTTACGCAAGGATCAGATCCTATATTATTTCCTAATAAAGCTGCCAAAGCAGAACGGTGTGTATTTAAAGTGCTATAACCACAACCGTTAGTAAAACGAGTTGTTAAAAAAGAAAGTATTGACCGTTTCGAGGGCTTTAAAGAGTCTAACTTGTTAGCAATACAATATTGCCACCAAAGCTTAAGTGAAGTATTGTATTGATTTATAGTGCTGTCGGAGAATGATGCCAGCATCAGTGCTGTTGACTCTGCGCAGGCTCCCCGACGGTTGAATGACTGCCGCAAAGCCTCGCGACACCCAGGATAAGGTTCTTGTGTAATGGATGATGATCTCTGAAATGAGATTGTAATAGGTTCTTATTTGGGTTCAAATAAATTATGTCTGAGACTATTAGGTTCTGTAACAGTGGAAACCAGGGTTGCGAGGGCCAATAAGGGAAAACTAAGACGCCGTCTGCTTTTTCGTCAATGATCTTTCGGATACATTTTAGTAAAAGAGAGAAGGGCGGAAAGGCATAAAAGAAATACGATTGCCAATTTAAGGTAAATGCGTCAACGTATTCAGCATCTGGGTCTTGTTTCCATGAAACATACCTCGAACATTTCGCATTATGACGTGAAGCAAATAAATCGATTTCGGGTTGTCCAAAATGTTGTATAACCTTTTGGAAAGCATTATCGGCCAGTGACCATTCCGTATCAGGATTGACTATTCTAGATGCGTAGTCAGCTTGGTTTTCTTTAGTATTCACATACGATGCGAATATCCAAAGGTCACGTGATTCGCACCATTGCCAAATTGACCTCGCTAAGTCATTCAGATGAGGGTATTGTACCCCTCCCATTCGGTTGACATAACTGATTGCAGTAGTATTATCGATCCGTAGCAATACTGCACAATTGCTTAAATTGCTAGCGAAAGATTTCAGACCTAAAAAGGCTGCCACTAATTCTAGGTAATTGATGTGGAAAGCTTTTTCCGTGTCTTTCCATTGTCCATTAATTTTAGAATCATTACAGACGGCACCCCAACCTGTTCGGGATGCGTCGGTATAGATTTCTAATTCAAAATTAGGTTGTCTCATAAAGTTACATGTGGATTCGATATTCGATGACCACCAACAAAGGTCTTTAAGAATAATATTTGGTAAATTAATCTTTCTTTCATAATTATTATTTTTAAGTAACGCCAAGTACTTCTGTCGTTCTAAAATTTTGGTATATAACCAGCCGTATTTCGCGGCCGGGCAAGCGGCAACCAGTATTCCTATAAGTTGAGCAAACTCGCGTATGGAACAAGACGGTAGTTTTAAAAATCTTGTGATCAATTGTGCAATCTTGCTACGTTTATCTGCTGGAAGACTGATACTCAAGTCGTTTGTATTATAACAAAACCCAAGATACTTGCAAGATTGTTGCGGTGATAAATTGCTCTTTTCGTAATTTATAACGAATCCTAGGCAATTAAGTAGTTTTAACGTCTCCTGGACGTTGTTAACGCACTGGTCGTACGTGTCGTTTATACACAGAATGTCATCCAAATAATAGACGGATTGATAACCACGACATCTTAGATGAGTCATAACTTCTCTCATGATCTTAGTAAAAACACGAGGAGCCACACATAAACCGAAGGGTAAAGCGCCAAATTGATATACATATGTTTTGGAGGAGTTATGGGGTTTAAATTGAAATTTTAAATACTTGCAATGTATATTATTAATGGGAATTAAAAAGTAGGCATCTTTTAAATCGATGGTAGCTAAGTATCCATCGCGCGGTATCAATTTGCAGGCAGTACGATAATCTTCCATTTTAAAATGGTCGATATGTATTAATTTATTTAAAGGCTTTAGATTTAATATAAAGCGCTTGTCACCATTGGGTTTCGGCGTGAGAAATATTTTTGAAATAAATTGATCTTGCGTTAAATTTGTCTCTGTAATGGCTCCTAATTGTTTTAGCTTGTTAATGGCAGCTAACATGTCGTGATTCTCAGTACGAGAAAAGTTATTTTTAGGTAAACTAGTTTGATGTACTTCGGACTTAAATGGTATCTTATAACCATATTTGATCCAATCTAGCACTACCTTATTGTCTGTTATTTTTAACCAACAATCATAAAAGTGGGTAAGTCTACCCGCATGTACCTCTGCTAATGGCGACTCGGCGCCGGAGCACGTGGTTTGTCGTAAGTGGCAGCTCGTGGTGGTGCCGCCGTATATGGGCGACGAACCGTCGATGCCGGCTGGGGCTTCCTGTAGCCTCCTCGCCCCCCCCTGTTCGCCGGCGGGTACCGAGGAGGCGCCGCCCAGTTTCCCTGATAGGACGTACTGGGTCGAGCGCTAGACTGAGGAGCCGCTGGTTTAGGTTTTTGTACCGGCTTCTTAATTTGAAGGCCCTGTTTCTCGATGGCCTTGGCTGCTTTGATTTTTTCTGAAAGTGACGAGCCAAACAATGTTTCATCTCTTTCGGATTCAGTAATCATGTGTACGATAGACTTATCTAGACTAGGCATGATAAGTTTTATGCGATTAGCGGTCACTAAGCTATGGGAGTCGCATAATATTCTGCAGCCGTTACTCAGGTGCTTCATGGCCTGAACCTTATCGTCACTTGTTAACAAAATATTCATGCCTCTATTGATGGCACTAATTCCTTGGCCGAGCTGTTGTTGGGAAGTGGCGATCGTTTTGTCGCGGTTGCGTACCATGTCTGGCACAGCGGCTGAGATTTCAGCATTCAGCTTAGGCGCTTGTAATAATTTACAGTTATTGGGTACCAAATAATCTTTGATAATTTTGTCTTTTATTTCTGTTGGTATGCCCTTTCTCAATAGAGGCATCCACAATTTCGACAAATTGTCGTGGATTTCTTCTCCATATTCAGGAGAATCCGACATGGTTTCGCCTAGCGCGGATAAAAGGTCTGGGTCAAGGTCATTGTTAGGGATTGCATCGTCCTGTTGGTTAGAGACTGACTGGTCCGTGTTTGGTTCGCAGTCGATAACGGGATCCGTAGTCACTGCGCCCGACATCGCGTCTGGTATCGCTGAAGTGGGATCCAAAATAAATTCATCCTCTTTCTCTTGAACGTCTTGACGTTCATGGCCTAAAAGCATAAATAATAAGTTAGATTCTTATTTTTTATTTTTAAGAGGGTATTTACATATACGAAAAACTTAGTTTTTCTGCTTTGCAGATAAAAGATACAATCTATTTCAGAATGTTCTTATTTTCTGCGTATTGTCATCGTTGTAGACTCGCAGTCTACCCCGACGCAAAAGATAATTAAAATAAAAAATTGTACTTATAAGATCTGGAATCGTGTCTATGTTACTGACTCGCAGTCAGTCCCAAAGCACTCCAAAATCTATAGCCATTAGTTTTGTTAACACTTTGTTGAAAATTTGTTATCACTTCACTTAAAAAGTAAATTTTATTTACCTTCAATCTCGGAATCCGAAGATGAATCCAAAGGAGGTATGATTTTTCTCCGCTTTTTCTCTGTTAACTTTCTAATTTTGCGTTCATAACGTTCAATACGTGACTGTGCACTTCTTTTCGGCATATTGTCGAGTTGAACGGAGCGTGCGTGCGAGTGCTACCGAGCACAAAACGGGAATGAGTCAAAGTCAAGACGGCGAACTAAGGTTGGGAGCAAACCGGAAGTTTGTTTTTATTAATTCGAAAAATCGTTTTAAAAAACTCTAAAATATGTGCGAATGTTACCTAGTGAATAGGGAAACTACATGGTATCTGTATCATATCTGAAGAATGAAGCGAAGAAATATAATAATAATTAAATTAATAATATTAATCCTAGGAATTTATGATAATGTTAATAATAATTTTTTTTAACCATAATAACGATATAATGTAAACGGCAAAATTTTACGCAAACACAATGGTAACCAATTACTTTACTTTTTGATAGTAACGATTGCACGTTCAACTGGATCCAATCGTATCTGCACAATTGGGAACAATGTGTTGAAATAACTCGTCTAGACAATTGTCAATATGAGGGTTATAAAACTAATAAAAAAACAAAAAAAGTACTAAATGCATATAAGTCAGATTATAAAATAAATGACACTGGTGTTCCACAAGGAAGCATCTTAGGACCTCTATTATTTTTGCTATACATAAATGACCTTCCAAATATAATCAAAGAAAAATGGATGGTTTGGATGGTTTTGGATGAATAATACTAGCGGATCCTCGCGGTTTTACCCGCGTGGTACTCGTTCCCGTGGGAATATCGGGATAAAATATAACCTATGTTAATCAGGGATAATGTAGAATTCTAAAGTGAAAGAATTTTTGACAAATATTACTTAGTCCGGCCGGTTAATCTAGACATCCGAAGATAAGACAAAAATTCACAAGCTGAAAGTTGGCAAAATTGTTCAAAACATTTGATTATAAATGAAATTTAAAAAACCCTCATCGATCCAGTACCTGGAAAAAAAATACTCGATGTCAAAGTAAAAAAAAATATTGGGTTTTTCACGATTTTCAGCAAAACGGTAAGTTTTATCATAAAATAAGTTTTTAGTAAAAATTTCATTTTTATGACAAGCTTTTTTGCTGACTGTACTTTAATACCTATTGTATTGTCATCTAAACCAAACCTGTATACAAAATTTATTTAAAACTAGCCTTCCGCCCGCGGCTTCGCCCGCGTGTACTACACGACGTTATCCCGCGGGAAGGTGATATTTTTCAGGAATAAAAAGTAGCCTATGTCCTTTCTCAGGCTCTAGACTATCTCTGTACCAAAATTCATTCAAATCGGTTCAGTAGTTTAGGTGTGATTGTGTAACACACAGACAGACAGAGACGCATTTATAATATAACGTAAGGAAGTAAGGAAAGTAAGGATTTATGGTATCAAATTCCGCGTGGGATATACCGTCGTGTAGTAGTAGGTACACACGGGCGAAGCCGCGGGCGAAATGCTAGTAGTTAATAGATAAGTAGGTATAAGTGGGGGTGAGTCCAAATACTAATTTGCCAAATTCATATTGTGACTTATTGTGTATCATGCGACTACGAGATATTATGCCCAATTCGGAAAGTGTCCTAAACGTAATGTGGCTTTTCGATAAAGTGGCAAACATCTCATGTGATGAATCGCGAAAGTGACTAACAACACACAAAGGTATTTTTAGTATAAGTAGTTATCTAATCATCGAAAAAGTCTTCAGAAGTAAATGTTACTATGAAACATGATATGAATTCAATGTAGAAAAGTTGGGTTTCCCCAGCCGCCGGCGCCGCGGCCGTGCCCTCTGACCTGCTTATTATCATTATTATTTGTTGCAATAATGTATTCTTATCAATATAGATGACGGAATTTCCAAGTCTCGTGCCGATAATAAGAATTAATTATCCTTGCCTTATTAATTATTATGAACCGGTCTTTCCGCCTGCGGCTTCGCCCGCGTGGACCACACGACGTTATCCCGCGGGAATTACCGGTCAAATTAGTTCAAAAAATAAGAGTGAAGGTACAAAAATTCACAACAAGCTGAAAGTTTGTAAAATGGTTCAAAACATAATTTATTAATTAAATTTTAAAACTCCTCATCGATCCGGTACCTGCCTGGTAAAAAAATTACTCGAGGTCCAAGGTTTTCGCGATATCGCACTTGTTCCCATAGTAAAAGTTGTTTGTATTTATGAGTACTTTCACCCCCTAAAGTATGTCATATCTTTAAACAAACATCCTGTATAAATAAATGTTTTTAGTAAAAGTTTAATTTTTAATATTGTATTGTCATCTAAACTGAACCAAACCTGCCTAATGCCCAATTCGGAAAGTGTCCTAAACGTAATTAAGGCGATACTCGGAAAAATTATGCTAAAGCGAGATAGCAATGAGGAAACGACGTGCGCGGGAGCGAGACCGATTTTGCCGATTACGCAAAAAAAACACAAAATCACTTCGTATTCAAAAACTATAGCGATTTAAAAAAAATGCTTCTATACGATCCTAAATATTATTGGTGTCCACTAATTAAACCAATTTTCAATAGTATATGTATCCCCATTTAAGAATAATCTTAATATTTCTTATTTTTTAGAGGTATTTTCGAAAATAAAAAGTGTCGAGCCAAAATCATAAAATCATGTTTCCGAAACTATACGATTCTAGATATAGGTATGAAGAAATATAGGGCAGGCGTACCGGTTTTGGCCACTGTACCGGTTTTGGCCACTTTTTGCTCTAAAAGTTTTCTAAACAGCTTTTAGCCATTTTTGATAAAGGCAATTCAAATAAGGCAGTTTAAGGTAATAATAACAACCGTTAGAATTCCTAATGTCATAAGATTTTTTTTCAATAAATTCCATTTTCTGTTTTAAAAAATGTTTTGTATGAAAATTTTAAGAAATTTGGTTTGGATAAAATACTTTATAAACCTTTCTTTTTTACAATTAAATTGTTGTTTTTCAATTGACTGGTTTCTAGCGCATTAGAATATATTGATTTTACCTGGGTTTGGTTTTGATTTTTCGCAATACTTACAAAAGTTTAACTATCAGTAAGTGGCCAAAACCGGTACATTTGGTACCTCTCATACATTGTGTGTAATATAAAAAAAACTATTTTACTTTTATAAATTTGAAAAATGTACCTTTAAAGGTAGATAAATTATCTATAATTTAAGATATAATTTGTGTCTTAAATACCTAAGACCATTTAGTACTTAGTGCTTAAAAGTCAAAAAGTCCTTAAAGTGGCCACAAAGGGTACCTCTGCCCTATATCTTATTACCAGATTTATAACAACTCTAACCGTCCTATACTTTTATATCAAAAAGTCCATATTTTTCCGAGTAGCGCCTTAATGATGTTTTTCAATAAAGTGGCCAACATCTCATGTGACGAATCGCGAAAGTGACTAACAACGCAAAAAGGAATGAAAGTGTATATTGAGATGTGCATGTAATAAAACAGAATCACATGAAAACAGAACCTGTTGAGTGTTGATCGACAGAATTTCAGAAAAAAATGGCGAATTCTCAGGTCTTTTAACATTGAAAATGTTTTTTCGATCGCTTCAGTAAGGTACCCAATTTCAGCCAGAGTGAGACATCACCCTGGTCTGGTCCTGTGAGTTTTGGGTCTACGTAAATGTGCTAAGTGTCAAAAGATGCATCTCGGCGAGGGCTACACTACAATAAAAAAAATTAAAAGTTATTAACTTTTTTCGAAAATCGCATACTTAAATGTAGAAAAATGTCACACTTTTTCGGGATCTTTTCTCACTAAATCGACACTTTGTTGAGAGCGTATACACTATACAAATTGATTAATCCTTTTGCATAAATTTTCTACATGTAGTTTCCAAATTATGTTTTGGTCTATAGTAACCCCTAAATTTGGTATGTGTTACTTCCTCTATTTTATCAATATTTAATTTAAAATTGTATTTAGAATGTATAGATTGATTAAACTTTTGTATATAATTCGATTTAAGTAAATTCATTTTAAAATTATTATTATCTAGCCCTTTCATAATGTTGTCAATAGTATCATTTGTCCTTTTCATTGTCACGTAGTGTAAAATTATTCTTACATCGTCGTCACAATAATAGAGATGTCATCTGCAAATAAACAACATTTATGATTAGTCGCTTCTGCTATGTCATTTATGTAGAGTACGAATAGAATTGAACCTAAAACCATCTATACATACAAATAAATAAAATTGGAGTGTCTGTTTGTAATATTAAAATAACCGCTTTTACTACATGCACTATATCATTATATATACGGTACATATGCCAAAATATCATTTTTTACCATTTTTGTCTGTCTCTCTGTCGGTCTATCTGTCTGTCTGTCTGTTTGTTCCGGCTAATCTCTGAAACGGCTGGACCGATTTTGACGGGACTTTCACTGGCAGGTAGCTGATAACTTAGGCTACTTTTTATCCCGATATTCCCACGGGAACTATAACCACTCGGGTGAAACCGCGGGCGGCGCTCTAGTTGTTAATAAATCAGATGAGTGTGACTTAAGTTCATTTTTAAGTATTTTATTAACAATAACACACTGACGTCGATTAGTGAGATATGACGATATCCACTGTACTGCGAGCCCTCTTATTCCTATCGCCTCTGTCTTTTTTAATACTAACTATGAGAAACGAAGTTGAATGCTTATGAAAAGTCAAAAATAAGGCAGCTGTCAAAAAATGATCATAAGCTTTGTCAGAACTGTATTGATATACTCAATACTCAATACTCAATACTTTATTGCTTTTCCACAATGGGTGAAAAGATGTTATGATAAATTATGAACATTATGGACCCTGTAGGGCACAGCAAATTAGAAGAGAGGAGGTCACTTTAAAAATTAAAATCTAATATTTCATTTAAAATTATCATTATTTAACGTGTAGAATTTAATAAAAATAAAAAATAAAATAAAAATAATAAATTAAATTAATTGATCTATTATATATTAAATTATTATATTATTTATTTATATATATAAAAATATATTATTTGTTAGTTAATTTTTGTTATGAATTATTGTAATATATTAATCTATCTTATCATTAAAATATTCCTGTAATGTATAATAACTTTTTGATACTAGTAAATCTTTTAATTTTTTGTTAAATTCTTTTTCATTTTTTATTGTTTTTAATGCACATGGCAATTTATTAAATATCTTTACTCCCATAACTGAGGGGCTTTGTGAATGTAGGTTTAATTTTGAATTTGGTAGCATTAATCTATTTCCTGTCCTATAACGTAAGGCGTATTTTGATGGTAGGTCTCGTCTATTTGTGTAATTTTCCGGATATTTTTTTACAAATTTACAAATTTCTAATATGTACATGCATGGTACTGTCAGGACTCTTTTAGATTTAAATATGGGTTTGCAGCTGTCGGTTTGGGATATGTTTGCTATTATACGAAGGAGCTTCTTCTGCTGAACTAGCAGAGTTTGAGCGTCTGTACTGTTTCCCCATAAAATTATTCCGTAATTAAGCCATGCATGTGCATATGCATAGTAAGCAGCCATTGCAGTTTTTTCATCTGTACATTTCTTTATCTCACGAAGGCCATACGAGAATCGGGCTATTTTCATGTTAAGACTATTTATGTGAGGCTTCCATGTAATGTTCGTGTCTAGAATTAGCCCCAGCAACGTATATTCGCTTACTGGCTTCAAAGTAACATTGTGATAGTTCACGTGTACCTTTAAAGGTTCTTTTTGATAGGGATGGAAAGTTAATAATTTTGTTTTATTCATGTTAATTTTTAAATTGTGTTCGTTTAGCCATGTTGTAATTTGTTCTAGGATTGATTTTAGTTTGGTATTTATATCTATGTTACCCTGGCACGAGGTTAGTACAGAAACGTCGTCGGCAAAAAGGACGCAGTGCTCACTTATGACTTTAGGAAGTTCGTTAATGTAAACTAGAAACAACAAACAGCCAAGCACGCTTCCTTGAGGAATGGATGCGTTTGTGATTTTTCTGTTCGACCTTACATTAACGATTTGAGACGTTTCTTCATTATAATGCTCAATTTCTACAGTTTGTACTCTATCTTTTAGATAAGATGCTATCCATTTGTGACTTAGACCGCGAATCCCTACACTGTATAATTGACGCAACAGAATATCATGTCTCACTCTGTCATACGCTTTTGACATATCTAATAAGATTCCGACTGCATATTTTTTATTATTAATTTGATTGTACACTTCTTGCATAAATTTGTAGACGGCCAAGGTCGTAGACCGTTTTTTCCTGAAACCATTCTGCCCTTCATCAAATATTCCATACTTTTCGCAAAACTTATAAATACGTTCAGCCATCGCTTTCTCAAAAATTTTCGAAAACGTACATAAAAGCGCAATGGGTCTGTAATTGTTTAGGATTTGTTTGTCTTCCTTTTTAAATATGGGTTTTATTAGTGTTTGTTTCAACATTTCAGGAAACTTTCCCTCATCAAAGGACCTATTTATCAGGTATGTAAGTGGATGCGCCAATTCATCTGCACACTTTTTTATCAGAGAAGGTGGTAGCTCGTCTATGCCAGAGCTGTTTTTATTCTTAAGATTTTTTATATATTTCAGGGTTTCAGTATAGTCTACCGGACTGAGATACATGGTATTGACTATGTGGTTTGATACTGCGGCGTCACGTGTATAGTTATTGTTCAAGTCAACGTTACCCATTGACGCAAAATAATCATTGAAAGTATCGCAGACTTTTACAGGATCTGATATTACTTCATTGTCTGTTTTTAACTGAATATTACGCTTTTGTGATTTTTTCTTTTTGTTTGTATTTTCGTTTATAATTTGCCACATTGTTTTAATAGTGTTTGTTGATTTTAACATTCTATTTTTATTATTTAGTTTTTTTGCATATATTATAAGTCTCTTTAGTAGTTTTTCATATGTTTTATAATAACTTTTGATCGTTTTATTTTTAGTTTTCTGTGCAATTTTTTTAATTAACCTTTTATTACGGCATGAAGTTTTTATGCCTAATGTTAACCAGTTTTTCTTTTTGTTTCTTCCTAATTTTACTCTACGTTTTGGAAAAAAAGATTCATGTAGTCTTATCAGTGTATCGTGAAATATATCATAACTGTCATTTATGTCTTTAGAATTTTGAAATATTTTTTTCCAATTTATTTTACCCAAATGATTTTTAAACCTTCTTATGTTTTGAACATTATATAATCTTTTATCAGTATACCATACATTTTCTTTTGATTGATATTGATCTATACGAAACTGTATTGTAGGTCCTGCATGATCTGAAAACCCTAACTCTGTCACGTATACAGAGAGATCTACCCCGCTAAAGTTAGTACATATTAAATCTAAGCATGTAGCCGATGTTTCTGTGATACGAGTAGGATCCTTTACGTATTGGGTTAGACGATATTCTGACATTAAGCTTAAAAGACGCATTTTTCTAGCGGTATTTACTAATAAATCCGTATTGAAATCACTTCCTAATATAATTTTCCTCTTAGAATACTTTTTATTTATGTACGTTAATATTTTTTGCTATTGATCAATTTAAATATAGCTAATGTTGTCGACTTATTCTTTTGAAAGCCGAACTGTTCTTTATTTATTATATTGAATTTGTTGCAGTAAGTAGTCTAAAGCCCGGATACTCGTACGCTTCTTATCTTTGGGAGCGTCTCAAACATCGCCCTGTCTCTTTAAATGTCAAACGTATGAAAGAGATGCCATGATGTTTGAGACGCTCCCAAAGATAATTTGCGTTCGAAAATTCGGGCGTAATAGTCTCAAATACATGCACTTCTCAAATATTAGATACAAATGTCGCAAATTAATTTTTTATCAGCGTCAATAAATGTCACTAGTTCTTGGTAATTGTAAGATATTTTATCTAAGTACATCCAGTATGCAGTTCCTGTATTGAGATAAGTAGCAATGGACAAAGTGGGACAACAAATCCTAGATTATCCATCGATGGATATACGCAAGGGATAAAGTGGGATACCACCCGCCGGCTACACGGCTTCCAGCACATGCCACCGGGCTGTGTGGATGCACCAAAAAACCACATCAAAAAAGTAAGAAATAATTCCTCACCAAATAAATAACGTAAGTACTTTGAAGTCGGGCGTGAAACATGTACAATTTTTTTGTTGTTTTTGTTAAAACCCACCCGACTTCAAAGTACTTACGTTATTTATTTGGTGAGGAATTATTTCTTACTTTTTTGATGTGGTTTTTTTGAAGGCGGTTTTATTTTTTTATAAAAATAATTTTTATTTCACTCTTTTTAGTGCATCGTGCATGCAATTTACGTGTTTTCTGGTAAATAGGTATGTGATCAAACTGAAAACCTCCTTTTTCGAAGTCGGTTAAAATACCTTGAGGTATCCCCTTTTTAACAAAACAAGAATCATCTAAGTAAATCGGTTTATAAACAAAGGAGTTATGCCTAAAGATACGTATTAAATTCACATTTAGTGGTAACGAAAACGACAGTATTTTCAAGATTTCCTGAAAACTACTGAACGGATTTCAAAATTTAAAAAAATGGGACCAACTTGGAAACCAACCTGATGTAATAACGTTTGAACCATTTCAGGTGGACATACACAAAAAAAAAAAAGTGAAAACATACATACAGACGAATAGAAAACCTCCTCCTTTTTGATTTAGAAGTCGGTTAATTAGGTGAAGTATGATTGCAACATATTACACAAACAAGATGTTTGCATTATCGCGCATTTACAGAAAATTGGAACACACGCGTAGCATTCTCAGCAATCTAGAATAAGATCGCTTACTAAGATAATGTATCTTTAATTGTACTCAATATTATTATCTCAATATACATCTTGACACCGAACAAGTCACATCTCTTTTATTACCTTAGCCTCGGTAAAGCGTCATACCTCTTCATGGCGACCCTTTGCCAACCGAACTTATAAATTTTTGCGGGAAAATCATTACTACATGGAGCAGCAAAGCAAAATTTTCAACACCATACTAGCAGCAGTCTTCGTTGCGGTGCTATTTGGCTCTACACTTCTGTTCATCGCATTACTTGGGAAGACAAAACAATAATATGGGAGCACCACAAAGTAAAGAAGAAGTTATCATCGCACAAACCGCCAGCGGCGACGCCCAAGCAACGCAGAAAACTTCAAGCCAGCTCACTACAACAGAAATTTTACTATCCGTCATACTGCTTCTCATCGTTATACTCATCATTTACGCCTGCATCCGGAAAATTTGGGACCGAATTGTCAACCGACTCCGTAGAGAATTCAACAGCGCAGTTCTAAGAAACACAATATCTTCCGTGGAACTGGCAACGACGTCGACTCAACCATCAACGTAGACCAGGAGGTGTCCAGGGTAGAAACCCGGCCCATTGTACGAGGGGCAAGGGAAATCCCAGCCCGATCTTCAGTTAGCTGTTTCAAGCGGTCCAGGAACCCATCTTAGAAGTCTGAAGATCCTACACACTCAAGGAGCATGAGAAAACCCCCAGCCCGCAGCCCTAGCCCCCACACGCCACGCCGGTCACCACATACCTACTCATCGTGCAGAGACGTAATTATTTTATTCGCGCGCTATAATGCCACCGTAAGTCGTAAGTTATTTTATACCTAAACGTTTTAAATAATATGTAGGATTACATTTTTTTTCTTATTAGATAATGTCATTTATTATTTCCGATTTAAATGAATTGCATAAGAAACTATTGTATATTAAAGATAATTTAGTAAAACTAGGACCAGATAGACGTCAAAAAGAGTTAGGTTTTACGAAATTTAATGAAGCGAAACTTGAATACGCGAAATTAGAGTATATTTTAGCTCAAGTACATAATTTAGTTGAAAAATCGGAGGTATCAACTAAAGATATAACTTTAATTAATAAAATAGCAAATGACATTCAGATCATTTATGACAAAATTATTTCTTTAGAGACTTTAAGTGTTAGTAGTATTTCAAAAATGGCAGAAAAAGATAAATTTGACTTGAAGACAGCCATTGCACTTTTACCAACGATGACAGGTCAAGAACACGTCACTAAATCTCTAATTGATGGTATACAATTATATAGTTCAATGATCAGCGATGCTACTCATGGGTTACTTATTGATTTTGTGATTAAAACTAGGCTCTCTCCTAGCGCAAAATTACGTTTAAAAAGTAGTTATCCAACTATTAAAGATTTAATTAGAGATATGAATACGCATTTGATTCAGAAAAAATCTGCTGTTGCTATCCAACACAAATTACAAAACTGTCGTCAAGGTCATAGGTCGATCGAGTCATTCGGCTCGGAACTAGAACAACTTTTTGTGAATTTAACCATAGCACAAGCGGATGACGACGCTACTAAGTTTGAAGTATTGCGTCCCATTAATGAAAAGGTTGCAATCAAGCGCTTTTCAGATGGATTAGTGAATCAAAAGCTTAGTACTATCATAGCATCACGTCACTTTGATTCTTTACCAGAGGCTATAAGAACTGCCCTAGACGAGCAGTCAATGTCTACCAGACACGAGGAAGTTATGAACATTAAAAAGTTTCATACTCGTAATTTCTCACGCACACCTACTAATTATCCGCGTCAGCCAAGTAATTATTCTAATAAATATAGTTACTATAATAGATTTAGCGCAAACAATAGGTACGCTGCCGGAAACACGAGACCACAACAAGGTAAGTACATGTCGCGAGACTCCCGCGCCGCGCAAGGAACACAATCACGTTCACGTGACCGCGGTCGGCCGAGCCCGCGCCCGCCGCGCTCAGCTGTGCCTTTTCAACGTGTGCAGTACGCTAGCCACGAGCAATCGACCAATAGTGAGTCACAAGCGCGTTCTGAGCCCCAGAACGATAATAATTTAGATTTTTTTCGTTCCTACTGAAAATTATGTTTTAAACTACAATAATAGTAGTACCGTAACTTTTAACGTAAGTAATAGCAATATCGATCTTTTAGTCGATAGCGGAGCAAGCCTTTGTGTTTTAAAATACGAATGGTTATGCGATTATCCGAAGTTATTGAATTTAATTACATTTGAGAAGTTAGTTATAAAAGGTGTTAGCGGTAAACTAGTATCTGAAGGATATATTTACTTAGATTTGTCTTATAATGGGTTAGTTTTTAGAGAAAAAATGTATGTGTTTAAAAATATGTCTTGTTCTGCAAATGGTATTTTAGGTGATAATTTTTTGAAACGCTATCAAGCTATAATTAACTATAAAGAAAATACTTTGCTTTTAACTAAAGATAGTAATTATGTGTCTATACCTATATTGAGTCACTATAGACATTTGATACCGCCACGATGTGAGGTAATAAAATATATACCTACATCGTTAGGCGACGATTGTGTTTGTTTATCTAAAGAGATACAGAAAGGAGTTTTTATAGGAAGTATAATAGCGAAACCTTGTAATGGTCGCATGCCAGTAAGGATATTAAACACCACTGAGAAAGAAGTTGATCTAGATCTTACCGATTTAGAGACTTTTTCATTGAATGATTTTGAAGTCTGTAATTTTGAAAAAGAGGAGGTTTCTGTCGATCGTGTAAAAACATTATTAGGATTATTAAATTTACCTGAACTGAATTTAGAAGAAAAACGAAGTATTGAGAGTATTTGCGCTAAGTACGCAGATGTTTTTCATCTGCCAGGCGACAAACTCTCTTGTACAAACCTAATGACCCATAATATAACTTTAAAACCTAATGTCTCGCCAGTTTATGTCAAGCCACATAGATTACCGTTCGCACTAAGGAAGGAAGTTCAGAAACAGATAGATATTATGCTCGAAAATGATATTATAGAAGAGGCTACGTCAGAGTGGTCTAGTCCCGTCTTGCTTGTACCGAAAAAAACAGATAGGTCAAACGAGAAACAATGGCGATTAGTTATAGATTACAGGCAGTTAAATAATCGTATTGAGGACGACAAATTCCCTTTGCCTAATATAACTGATATCTTAGATTCGCTTGCAAATAACATTTATTTTTCAAAATTAGACCTTTCGCAAAGCTATTATCAGTTATCTTTAAGCGAAGATTCACGAAAGTACACAGCTTTCACTGCTGGTGATAAAATTTTTCAGATGAAACGCTGTCCCATGGGTCTCCGGACATCTGCGAGTGTATTTTCACGTCTTATGACTATTGCAATGTCAGGCTTAAATTATAAAAAGGCTTTTATTTATTTAGATGATTGCGTAATTTTCGGGAAATCTATAGAAAACCACAATAAAAACTTAATTAGTATACTAGAGAGATTTAGAAAAGTTAACTTAAAATTAAATCCTATGAAGTGTGAATTTTTGCGAAACGAAATAATATATCTAGGACACAAAATAACTTCTGATGGAATTTTACCAGATGAAAGTAAAATTGCAACCATGCAAAACTATCCAGTGCCGATGAACTGCGACGATGTCAATCGTTTTGTCGCGTTTGCAAATTACTACAGACGATTCATACCGAACTTTGCAAACATTGTTTATCCTTTAAATCAATTAAGAAAAAAGAATGTACAGTTTCTATGGTCATCAGAGTGTCAAACGGCATTTGAAAAATTAAAATCAGCATTAATTCAACCCCCTATTTTATCTTATCCAGATTTTTCAGAAAGTAACATCTTTCGGCTACAAACAGATGCTTGTAAGACAGGTTTAGGATCTGTTTTATCTAACATGAACGGTCAAGTAGTCGCGTATGCGAGTAGAAACCTGAAACCCGCCGAGACGAGATATCCCATCATAGAATTAGAACTTTTAGCAATTGTTTGGTCTGTGAGACATTTTCGCCCTTATTTATATGGACGTAAATTTAAAATTATAACAGACCACAAACCGTTAATTTATTTATTTAACTTGAAAGACCCAACAAGCAGACTTACTAAATTCCGATTATTCCTAGAGGAGTATGATTTTGAAATAGAGTATGTTCCAGGACGAAACAATGCAGCTGCAGACGCATTGAGTCGCATACCTATTACATCTTCTACTTTAAAATCATTACATCAAAACACAGTATCAGTTTTAACTAGAGCACAAAGTAAAAAATTAAAAACCCCCACTGATTCTTCTTCAGAGAGCTCCACCAGCACTAGGCCTGATCAACCTATTGCGGTAGAACTTCTCAAGAAACCCGATGACGTGACTGAATTAAGTTTTAATCAATTAAAGTTTGACAATTATTCAAAGTCTAAAGATAGCATTATTTCTAATGCAAGTTGTTACGTTTACGTACCTTCGCAATCAGCGATATATCTGAGTACCCGATCGTCATCTACCCCAGAGGTGTTAGCGAGGGACTTAGAGTCATTATGTCAAAAAATAGGCATACATGAGGTACTTATTATTAAAGAAAAATGTAACGAGAGTAAAATCAAAAGTCTTGTACAAGCAACAAAAAGAATTAACTCTGTTACCCCGCGCTTTCTCATAACAAAAAATATATTAAGAATATATGATAGTGAACAAAAAAGAGTAATACTAAATGATTTCCATCTATTACCTACCAGCGGACACGCAGGAGTTAATAGAATGATGAACAACATTAAGCAATATTATTTTTGGCCAGGTTTGAGTAATGATGTAAAACTTTTTGTTAAAAATTGCCATCAATGTCAATATCATAAGCATAGTAATAAACATATTAAGCAGCCCTTAACCATAACATCAACAGCCCACTCATCATTCGAAAGAATTAGTTTGGATATAATGGGTCCACTCGATGTTGATGACTATAATAATAAATATGTATTGACATTACAATGCGATTTAACCAAATTCGTTGAAGCGTATCCATTACCTAGTAAAGACTCGGTCACAGTTGCTCAATCTTTTACCAATAATTTCATTTTACGTTATGGTATTCCTAGAGAAATATTGACTGACCAGGGAACCGAATTCATGTCATCAGTGATGTCCGAAACATGTTCTCTATTACATATTAAAAAATTAAATTCTACGGCGTACCATCACGAAACTGTAGGCGCTTTAGAAAATACTCATAAAACCCTAGGAGCTTTTCTGAGAATCCAGTGTAATAATTATAAACATAACTGGAGCACCTGGATTCCATATTGGTGTTTTTCTTTTAATACCACAGTGCATAGTGAAACTAAATATACGCCTTTCGAATTAGTTTTTGGAAAAATTTGTAACCTTCCAAATAATTTACAATCAGAAATCGACCCCTTATATAACTATGACAGTTATCCCCGAGAACTTAAGTATCGTTTACAACAAGCGCAATCCGACGCACGACGTAACTTGATACAATCTAAAGAGAAAAGAAAATTATTGTATGATAAAACTAGCAATAATGTTACCTATCAGTTAGGCGATTTGTTATTATTAAAGAACCAAGTAGGAAATAAATTAGATAGTATTTACAATGGCCCTTATAAAGTTTTAAGAGATATGACGTCTAATGTAGAAATTTTAAAAGAAAATAAAGCTATAATTGTGCATAAGAATAATACCAAACCATTCAATAAATAACTATTTTATTTGATACGTAATTATAAGTATAGGTACTTAATTACATACCATGTTACTTAACACTTTGTTATTGTTATGATTAAGTGTAAAATGTGAAGCTTCCGTTTTAATTCAATACCATTTCAATTCGATACCATTTTAAGTAGATACAATTTTAATTAGGTATATTGTTTATATTGTAAAACGTTTTTGTATTAGTACGATTTAATAAATGAAATAGTTTTAACTTTGCTATGTTGATAATGTTTAAATTTTGTTTACTTATTTTACTTAAGTAATTAAATTTTGGTTAAGTTCGTTAAAGTCAATGTTACGAGTCTGTTCCTTTTTGCAGGGAGGGGATGATCCTTCCACTTTTTCAGGGGAGATGAAGTATGATTGCAACATATTACACAAACAAGATGTTTGCATTATCGCGCATTTACAGAAAATTGGAACACACGCGTAGCATTCTCAGCAATCTAGAATAAGATCGCTTACTAAGATAATGTATCTTTAATTGTACTCAATATTATTATCTCAATATACATCTTGACACCGAACAAGTCACATCTCTTTTATTACCTTAGCCTCGGTAAAGCGTCATACCTCTTCATAGGTATAGGTACATAATTTAACCCCCTCTGTGCTAGTAAGATTACTAATATTATAAAAGTGAAAGTTTAGATGTTTGGATGTTTATTGGTCAATACAATTTCCATAATACTAGAGCTAAAGCTATACAGTTTGGTATTGGAACAATGTAGATAGATCATCATCATGTAACGGTACAGAATTGCACTTGTTATTATATTTCAAATATTTATTGGCTTTTGTATAAAATAGAATGATAATGCTAACCTTGGGTCCTTGGGAAGTATTGATTGATGTTTTGGAGGTGAAAGCTCGATACAAATTGGTTTAGAAAACAAAAATTAGCTTTATTTGCGAAATGCATTATATCTTCAGTGGGTATACATTCATTCTTGAAGTCTTGAGTCTTAAATAATTGTTCTCAAATGTGCACGGATTGATTTCTGAAAAAAAGAAGAGGTTTAAAAGTAAATAAAAACAATAGTGTTTATTTATATCTGACCTTGGAGGTAGCAATTTAGAGATTATAGTGGATCTCACCTTGAAACAATAGCTGTGCAGATTGTATAAACCTTGAGCATGTTATTTTAGACATATTTGTAAACTGACAGGTTTGTAGGCAACAGAGTTTGTAGGCATGTTTGTATTCAGGCTGCGTGTTAGTGGCACAATATGTGTTCGGCATATTTATTGGTTACACATGTGAACTCTGGTTAATTACATCACATCAGTCTAATTATTATGTTTGGAGCTAAATATTTATTTTATACAATGTTAGCAAAATACTGATAGGTTATGACAGGTAAACATAGATGCTCCTAGCGGCAGAGTTGGGAACTAAAGCAAGTCAAATGAGTGCACATAAGTATAGAGAAAAGGTTGTACTCACAGAATGTTAAATTAACATTATGTATAACTTAAATAAAAATATGGGTTAAATAATCAAAAGTACAGAATATTGGTTTCTATCTTAGATAAGGTTCAAAGTTTCAAATATGTTTCTTTGGCTAGAGGTGATACGTTCGGAAATTATGTTCGAACAATTACCATTTTGATAATAGTTTTCATTCATAAATAATAATAAAAAAAAGGGATCATACAAAATAATGTGTTTATATTATGTGAGAAGGTAATATTTTGAATAGTTTAGTAAATTCTATAACTTAACTATCAAAGGTTTCCGAACGAAAGCCAAGCTGGGCGTTCAGGATGTTTGAAATGGTTTGGCGTTAGACGCTAGATGGCCTATCAGTTTTGTGGGGGGTGAATAGGGATGCAGGAATAGTTGGGTTGCCATGTTGTGAGAAATAAATACCTTATTTATAAAACAGAGAGAGGGGGTAATTATTGATGTATGGTATTCACACAAGATTAAAAGTAAAATACTTTAATTGTTGTAAAGGGGAAAAAGAAATATTTATAGGAAATAAAATTTGGAAAAATGAATAATAATTATTCTAGAATGTACAATTAAGACATTAAAACTAATAAACCTTAGTCAAATTAGTATTTCAAAGTTAAATAATTAGACATGAGACATTTAAGAGACGGATTAGAAATATACTGAAAAGTTTCCATTAAACATAGGGGTAAAATTTCCCTGAGAGTGGGGAGAATTTCTAGGATGTAAAAGAAAAAAAAAGAAAAAAGGACGCTAACTTTTGGCGCGGTATGAGTAGGCCTATATAAGCAAAAACGACGCGACGCTCGCTCTTATTTCTCCGGGATCGACTTCGAGGCAACACGAACACGTATGGAAGACGAAACACTTTTGGAAGAAGTTTCCATTTTTAATCAAGCGAGAAGTAGTCTTCAAGCAAGGTGTACAGTGAGTCCTTGCACCATAGGGCGTTTATTGGGTTCGCGATCTTTTAAACGTTTTAATTTGGAATTCTGACTGGTAAATTGGATCCGAAATTAAAAGGTCTAGTTTGTTTACAGAAGGCATTTCAATTAAAGTAAATTATTCCAAGTAAAATCCTAGAAAATGGGCTTAATTTGAGTCAGAGAGGGATGGAAGCATAGAGTTAGTTTCTTCAGGAGTACATTTTTTATGTCTCCGGGCTCCAGGCAAGGCTCACGGGAGGTCGCTAGGTAAAGAAAGTCTGGCATTGTGGAGTGTCAGATGAGTGTTCATTGGATAACGCTTAGTAATTTCCACATGGTTTGATCAGGCGGGCTGTTTTCATTGACAGTTTTTCAGTTAACACGTCTGATGGCGCGGCGTATGCCCCAGATTTGGAGGCAGTTGCGGCCTGATTGAACCATACCTACCTGTAGGGTGTCTATCTGTTCCTTCCCAAGCAGATGGACCACGGCATGAGCGATAGGATTTTAGGGGGCCCACTCACCCAAACTTGACAGAATTGGGGGCGTCAGAACTGGCGATACAGGCGCCAGGTTTGTGTTTGTTAGGAAAGTCGCTTTTAGTCGGAATTAGGCAGGTAAGTACCTACTTAGAATCACGAGCTAGGTAACTCGAAGACCTTTGTTCTGGCAGAAAGGGGGAGGTCTGCTGGGGCAAGGCTACGAGGGGAGTCTGGTATACAGAGTAGGTAGAAAGAGTAGGGTCGCTGTTAGGTCTATAAGTAGCATTATGTGTTATCACAAATTTATCTACGATCAAATCCGAATTTTGTTGACATCCCTAGCCATAGATTCTTGTGATAGACTACAAACCCGGCAATTTGACAGAATGATTATAGTATAGGGGAAAAGTCCGATTGACAGTTTCCAGAAAAATGGCTGTCTTTATCTAACAAAAATAATGTTACATCTTAAGAAGAGAGATTAGGTCAATGATTAGTGCGTTGTAGCAATGTAGTCTACAAGTTATATGATATTCAGTGAGGTATGTAAGAAATTAATAGATTTGAAAAGGAAAAGGTGACCAATGGATACCTAGTGCTTTCAGTATTTGGGAAAGGATTTGTGAGGTAACAATACTAGTGGAACAGTCCAAAGAGCTTGATTAGAGTAATCTTTATAGGTTCACGCATTGCAAAGATATAAAGGTTGAAATAATCTATCAAACATAAGTGGAGAATCTAAATTTACCTATATATATATTTGGCTTGACAACAGGTAATATATTCCTATGATGCAAAAGGCACCTATAATAATCTATAAATTGAGCTGGTTGCGGAAGAGTTCTCTGGATCAGACTACTGCTATATTAATGTATGAAAAGGATTTTGTTCAGTGGCAGGAGAAGATGTTTAAACTCGAAGGAACTCGGTGTAATGTTGGCCAGTGTCTTATGGAAGCTGATGTGGATTCAAGGTTTTCCAGATACTAACCTATTGAGTTGGAACATGATTCTATTTTAGCCATAAATTATGTAAAGCTATCGGGGTGAGGCGAAAGCTTCTGTCCAATTTGGTTGGATTCTTAAGTTATTTCCAAGACCAGTCCAATGGTGAGATTAAGGATATATTATCATGAGCGAGATTCTTTAGAGACAAATTTTAACCAACAAGTTGCGAAAGTTCAATAAGATCCGAGTCAGACACATAGACATAACTAGGGAATTTAGTTCTATGGGGAAACTTGGTCATAGAAAAGGTTAGGAGAGTCTATATTTATATGTACTTACTATGAATTAGATTTGAGTTCTCTCATCTCAGGAGTCAGACTTGCTAGTGCTCCTAATTTAAGCACTCAACCTGTTGGATTTATCCCAATAAGGATTATTCAACAAAAGGAAAAGGCTATATCAATTAACGTTAACTTTAACTGCTGCTGCCATGAAGGAGAAAGATCTCTTCATGTAGACTAACAAGTCGCTTTGAAGCCTTTAGCTTGGTCCTCTTATATATATATATACATAAAGAATTGACGAACATGACAGCTTGACTTTATATGTTGAAGTTTGTTTTTATATGAAAATGTAATAAAGCAGCGCCGGAGGAGGGATGTCCAAGTCTGGTGACGAGTTCCACTGTTATGGGCGGCGGAGGTGCCCTGACTTTACCGGTTAAATAATATTGCTGGAGCATTTGTATTAGGCCAAGATGGTGATTAAGATCAATAGACTCTCTTTACCTTAATTATTATACCAATTTCCATCTCTGACTTTGCAAGCAAAACCATATGCCTAAGCTAGTAGGTACGGTTATAGATCTGATATAGTGACTCAGTCTTCCAATAGATATAACAAATTTTCATTTCTAATTTGCAAGCAAAACCATATGCTTAAGCTAATAGGTATTATTATAGTAATTGTGTCTCCATCTTCATATAGGAATATCAAATTACATTTCAAACCACACATGCCAATTTCACCTTAGACCTTGCAAGCAAATCCGGATGCTGTTACTAGTTTCAGTACCATTGTAACCTAAATTATTAAATTCCACCAGTTTTAATAGACAGTTAACCTTGGGTCAGTAACCAGAGAATTAGCATGGTGGACTCAGCAAAATAACTCACCAGGTTTTCAAAGAATATTGGACCTAGGAATCGGTTAGGACCTAACTGTTAAATGTCCAAGCAATGTAGGGGTAAACTAATGTTAGATTTATACAAGAGTATTAACTTGTTTTGAGTGTCTTTGTCGCTATAAATGAGGTTAGAAAATTAGAAGCAACGGCCTTAGTAATATGAACAGCTGTTAAGTTGATGTAGGCATATAGGCAGTTCAAAGTATGTGTTAGTTAGTAGTAAGGTTAGTCTCTGTCGCTTCATTTAAAAGATCATGGGTCTACGCTTTACAACCAGGGTTCTCCATTACGACATCACAGGCCACTTCAGATTTGATTCAGAGCATCCATAGTAGTTATCTATATATTAATCGGACAACAGTTAGGTGTTACAGCGCTCAAGCTAGCTAGGTATTTTAGTAACTAATAGAATCCTTGACAGGGGTTCAGTATTAGCTTAGAGTAAATACTAGAATGGTTTGTTAGGATATTTAGGTCATCTATTATTTAGGCTAAGCGATTAGTAAGAGTAGGTAGGTGTTACAATTTGGTGCCGTGACCAGGATTAAAAATTAACACATATTATAGCAAATCTTGTATAGGAATAAGAAAATAAGACAATATTTACAAACCTTTTTAATGAGTTTAGCATATAAATTACATTGGAGCTCTGAGTATTTCTGAAGGTAAGTGGCTAGTTTACATTGAGTTGGAATAGCCACAATTTGTTGTTTAGTGCAGAAGGAAAACTGAAGCGACGGGGTTAATATTAATTATTTAATTAAACTTCTGTTAAGCGTCCTTGGGCAGGATGGTTCTTAATAAGGGTCTTTTGAGAACTGTTCACAGGTCTTGATTAGGTTTAGTTAAGTATAGCAACTTGTTTTCTGAAATGGAAGAAATAATTCATTATTGTAATATGCTAGCAAATTCAAAAATAAGAAAATGTTTATCTTTTCAGAGATTTCATAGGTAGTAATGTTGAATTTTAGTGAGATGAAATGCTAAGTTGGATTGCATTCTGTTAGAGAATAAATAATTAATCACATAATTAAACAAGTACTTACTATTAATTGTCTTTTTATTAAAAAGAACAATAGTTATAATTCTTGAGTAACATCATATTGTGGTTTCATAGATTACCAATATTATCTCTGTTGAAATTCGTCAATAATTAGGTAATTTAATTGTCGAAAGCCGGGCAGGTGAATTCACAAACTTGTATAGTTGAAAGACATAAAAACAATTTGTAGAGGTTATATGGAGCTAATCAAAGAGCATGTTAGAATGACATTTGTCATTGACAAGGTTGGTTTCTCTCCTTAGTGTTAGCTCTGGGTAGGCGAACGGAAAAATTATGGGAAACTGTATGGACCTTGTTAAGTACAAACTTTGTATGGGCTTGCATATTTGTATACAAATAAATTATAGAGACACGTTATATGACTAGTAGTACGGTTTTGATGTTTAGTAACGACTGGGAGCTACCGCGTTACTTTATGGGTATGAACTTCATACGGTTTTTGGAACTTTGAGTCAATTTTATAAAGAAAATAGTCGCTATCGGTTCCTTGTTTTGTGACGTCGGGTGTAACGATAACTAGCTAGCAACGTTCAACGGAGCAAAGCAGCGAGAATCTATCGGAATGGGGAATTCGAATGACAGTTGAAGCCCATACCCATATCCAGATTTCTTAGCCGGTAGCCCTCTAATCACAAAATTAGATTTTGAGGTTGTTTCTTGGAAAGGTCGATATTTAAGAACATGAGTGACAGGATAGATTTTCTAGCTTCCAAAAGCTTCGCTAGATGGCGTTGAACGAAGTGTGTAGCGGCTAGTATATTTTGGTATGAATCATATTTAAATTAAAAACCCAAAGGAAACTAATAATAAATTAAATAAGTACTACTGTAACAGAAACGAAATAGTTAAATTTTAAAGATTAGGGTAAGTGAATAGCTTCTGTCTGGCGTTCCGTTTTACAAAAAACAAAAGGGTCAAAGTAAAATTTCATGTTTCGTACCTTCTAAATGCATAGATAGGTGGGACAGCGCCATCTAGTAATCGAGCTTTCAGAAAATCGCCATTAGCACAGCATCACAAGAATGGTAGGGCAGTAGTTACATTTTTACTCAACGGAGGTCGCCACGGGTACTTGTTTTGTTTTAAAAGGGGCAAATTCTTTTAGCTAACAGGGTAGTTACGCTACTGTGTGATAGGTGTCGCTACCGGTAGGTTACGAAAAATTTTGGCCTATTAATGTTAATTAAAATGGGTTATGTTATGTGTCAGAATCAGGTAAATTAATAGACTATGTGATGTGCGGTCCGAGATTGTAGTTTAAAGGCGTGTTTAAAAATGTTTAGGATAGATAATGACATACATTAGGTGAATTAGCGGGTCTGCCTTCCTTGTAAATAATAGTACACACCGGGGCGTAATACTTAACGGCGTTGATAACGGCATGCGCGTCCTGGCGCGTTTATGGTATCAAATTAGTGCGCTAAAACCCGAACGCATCTACGTATTATATCAAACGGCGCGCTAATTGGTGGCATTATATGCAGGTGAAACCCGTGCATCAGTGTGAGACCATAGTTTGGCACAGATCAGATATTAGTTATTGGTGTCAAAGTGACAGATGACAGGTTTGTTGAAGTTGGGAGGGGGGCGATCACGTTGTTCTGTGGTGCGCTATTTTTATTGTTGTTAGGATATAAATCCAGACATGGCTTAAAGAACTCGCATCCAAGCCAAAAACATTGGGAAAAAAAAAAAAAAAAAAAAAAAAAAAAAAAAAAAAAAAAAAAAAAAAAATTGTTGTTAGGAATGTTTTTGTTTTCATCAAGAAAATTTATGAATTATTAAAGGTTGAGTGTCATCTAAGTTTGTGAAATTGTTGAAAATGCTGAAACTGTCTGAAGGATAGATCTGTGGTTGTGTTTATCATTATTGTGAAAATATAACCTAAAAAAAAAAAGGACATTAAATAGTTATGCAAATAGGTTTTAGTGTAAATCATTGTAAGAGTTATGAATTTGAAGTAAGAAAATAGTATTTTAGTTAATTTATAGTTTGTACAAGGTATTTCAAAGGGGTAAATAATTAAAGAGTTTGGCTTGGTTGAAAAATGTGTCTTGATGAGAGTGATTTCTCATGGAAATAAGTGGATAATGAAAACTGAAGAAGTGTTATGAGGTCTGGCTTTTCATGGTGTACATAAGAGAGGGGAGACCCTTTCTGACTTATAGATTGATAACAACCATTTTGGTAAGTTAATCAGAGATTTAGTTTTAATTAAATTGTTGAAAATTTTTAGAATTAGACACAATTGGTACCTACTTGTATATGGACAGCTTAGACTCAAAGAGGGTAATTTTGTTTGAAGGGAACGGTATTTGCAATGCTAAATAAGTCAACGGATAACTTAGTAGGGACGGTTTGATTTTTCAAACGCTCGGATAACTTAAAAGTTGAAAATAGTTCAGAATTAAAGAGAAATCTTGTCTCGATGAATGATAGAACTATTATTTTGTATTTTGGGGTCGGTGATAAAGTTTTAAAGAACAAAATTAGATATGTCAGTGGGTAATGATTAGACTCCTAACTTAGTGGAAGAAAATTATATTGCTACAAACTAAAATAATGTTAGCTTAGCTTGTTAAATGTAGTTATGGATATATTTAAAAGGTAAGGTACCAATATTTAGTGGGTTTTGTATCAAGTTAGGACAATGAGGTAACATTACTTCTTACTTCTTAAAACTTGAAAAATAGCTATTTGGGTAAAAGAATGGTTTCTCTTACTAATAGTTAGGTATTGGAATTCATGAAATATGAACCAAAAGGAATTTGTTAGTGAAGATTTTGGATTGGCTAGATTAGAAACATTAGATTCAATGGTTTCTAATTTGAACAGCAAGTAGAGAGAATTTCATCTAAAATGGTTCAGTGAGTTTGGAAAAACCATAATAGGATAATTTCATAATTATTAAACAATCTAATATATGAACAAGAAGGGAAAAATTACTTGGTTTAGGTAAGTAATCAAAATTTTCATCCGGGAACATAAAAGAAACTTAGATGTTGGTTATAAGACTTGCAGAAATTTTATTATAATTACAGTGGTTTTGATTTCAAGTAGGAGTTGTTGTTTGGATGGATAAGTAGTGTAGACTAGGGTGGGGTGGTGTGTTAGTCCGGAACATTATAGATAAATAGGTACTTAACAAGAATAAAATAGGGTTAAATAATTCTTTACCTTTCGTTGAAATTTGAGTTAGAAAATTCAACGACGGTTTAAGAAGGAATACAACAATGTTATAAAATAAATCAAGTAATTATTCTTATGTCAATGAGAATTATAGGAGATTGCTTGCCTAACTAATATTGCTTCTCTTAGGTATCCAGTTAAGTTTTATAGGTTGCAATGTCTAAAAGTAGGTAGTAAATATTACAAATTAGCTTAAATAGGTAAATAATGTAAGAACCAAGTGTGTCTGACAGTTTGGGGTCGCTGGCGTGATGTAGTGAACAACTGTTGACTATTTATAACTAGTTATGGGTACCACAGGTATGCCGGGAATATTCATAGACTAATTGTATATTCTCTATATAGAAAAAAAAAACAGATGGATTTAATTGAAACATAGTATGCCAGCAGTGGTCCTCGTTCACTTGACATGATGATGTTGAATAGGGGGTGGTGAATGGAGAAGGAAAAGAACTTTCATACAGGCGACGTGATTGGTTTGTTGTTCTTTTTATCAATCTTGGTTCTATATTAGTAACTAGATATACGTTCTTAGTTGAACCATTGGTTAATCTTAATAAATTACTTTGTGATAGGACTATAGGTACGTTATGGTTGAAAAGAAATAACATATGGTCTAGGGTTTGGGTGTTATTAGGGATTATTATTATTATTATTCTTATTTATTTGGACAAGCAGTGAGACAACTGATAGATGCTGGTAGAAAAAGTAAGGAAATTGTCGCTATGCTAAGAGTACCATTGTGTGGACACTGGGGAATATTTTATTAGAATGTTAGTCATACATAAATTTTTTAAATTGAAAATTTACTAGTTGCATTGAGAGAACATCATTCTCGGCTATCATCCATAGGGTAGAGATTGGTACTTGCAATTATAGGAAAAGAAAAAAACAAATATATGATGACTCCAGTTTAGGCAAACGATGAGACATTTGAATTGATGTATCGAATTAAATGTTATTAGTTAGTTAATCCTTTTTTTTTAATTTATAAGTGTATGATTTTCAATACAAAATAATTATAGCTAGAGGATTTTTACGGGTTTCGCTAGTGTCGTGTTGGGGCCTGTTCCAGGGGGATTTGGGAGGTAACTCATGTCACTTAATGGTCAAGGAGAGTTTTGTTGGCTCGGTCTAGTGTCTGCGGACATGATTATCGTAGACGAACGAACTAGTGGGCAAACAACTTTGTCTTTTTATAATATCAGTATAGATAGTGCAGCTAAATTTTATAGTATGTTGGATTGGGGGTCGTGGAAAAGTGTAACTACAGTTACAGGTTAATCAATTAGTAGGGTTTAGAATTAATGTAATTAAAGTTACTAGGAATTCTATTTAGGTTAGTATTAAGACCTTAGAATTAAATAAGCTATAGAAAATTATATTAAGTGGGACGTCCATATGATAGGTTAACGACCACTGGGGTCGAATGGTTTGGAAGTCACTATATGTAGAGGTCTCGGGTTCGATTCCTGCCCAGGTGATTGTCGTAGACAAACTGTTCAGTGTTGCTTTGGGGCTTGGAAGTGTGATGATACCCGTCGATGTTTGGTATTTATGATATAGGTACCTACTTATTTTGTAACATAGAAGAATATGAGCGGGATAAGTGAAATAAACATTATTAATTAATTTCATTATTAGTAACCAAAGTTAGAGATGGGTAACGGGGTTTATAATGGGGAAAATTATTTACGGATTTTGAAATATGGTGTATTTTTCAATTAGTTAAATAAGTTAAGAATATGTTTTACGGGATAAAGGCAGGTTATAGTTATAGGAATCTTAAAGGAACCAATATAGGTTGTACTAGAGTGTAAAGGTTGGTTGCGAATTTGAAGTAGAAGGAATTTAATTGTTAAACGAATGCGCTTTTTAGTGGAAGTAAATTCTCATACTCTATACTTTAAAAATTAGGGCATAAGGTCAGGTACTACTTAAAAGTGGGGGGTCGAAAGGTTAAAGATGAATTCCATGAATAAACTTTGACCCTAAATTAAATTAGACGTTAACACCAAACGTGAATTGGAGTTAAAACCAAAATTAGGATAAGCCAAAACCAACTATGTCATTTGAGGGAATAAGGATTTTTATAGTTTTTTTATAGACATAGTTAAGGAAGACACTTAGTAGAACTTTTGAAAAAAAATAAAAAACTTAATATTACTCATCAGGATTAAAATGTTAAAGTTATGTTAATAATGTGAATTTTACAATTAATATTTAAAAGAGTTATATAGGGATGTTAGTTGATTAATAATTTAATTTTTATGTACCTAACATGAATTGAGCTCTGACACGTAATGGACTTAATAGATGGTAGCAAGAAGGTGATAAGTGTTGATAGGTTAGCAAAATTCGCTGATAGTATTCGGATAGAGAGTAGTGGGAATAGACTTTTAGTAGTTTGGCTAGGTTAGGGAAGTTGTTAGATGGAAAAAAAAAGGTAAGCGTTGATAGGTTGGTCGGTACTGCGGTATATACCTATATTAATATATATTGGGGGTATTTATATATTTACTTAGGTCGGTTTTATAGTTCGATGCAACAGTGATGGTAGTGATGTGTTTCAAGGTTGAAATTGTTATTACGAAAGGGGTTTTACGTTCTTAATTATGGTAAATGTTAGGATTGGGTTATTAAATTTTGTTACAGAGCTTTAATTCAATTGGTGTAATATTGTCATGTTTTAGATGGACAATTGAAATTTGCTAACGGGTAGGAAATGTTGGTCTAACATGTACAGTTGGCTTTGGGTCATTATTAGCAAAGGAAAGGGAAAGTATTCGGTCATGGTAGATAGTCCAATCATGTGTTGGAGTCAATTCATGTATATCTGAGCGAAAAGTTTTTTTAATAAATTAAACGAAAGAGGAGTTCTTCTATTTATAGGGAGGGGAAAGGAAAATAGAAGAGGTGACAGTATTATGAGGATCGGTAGTATTAATTTTACAAATTAATGTTAATAGCTTTTTAGGGCAGTATACTACAAGTAATCAGGTGAAACGTTGGTTATGTTCATGGTGGCGCGGATGTGAGTTTGAGGAAGGACGGAATTGTTAAAAAGTGAAGAAGAGTGGAATCTGTATATATATGAAAAAAAAAAAAATATATGTAAGTGTATATATATATATATATCTATTTTATATATGAAAAAAAAAAAGATTCAAAATATGAGGCCATGAGTGTAAACAAATTGGGAAGCCTGATTACAACCATTATTATTAACCCAAAAGATAAGATCCGCACACAACAGCACGTGATAGGGATAGGCGTAGAGCACGTGTTAACAGACTTGAATTTTGTACAGTGGGACTTTGGTGTTAGGATAAATAAAAAAAAAAAAATATATATATACAAACAGTGTTTATGTTTGTATCTTGTCCCGGTGTAAACGCCTGTACAAAATTTACACTTCACGTGGGTCAGGACGGGCCATGTTTAACTCGACAACTATACATTCTCCAAAGTGATATCGGAGGCTATTCCAGAGTTTTGAGTAAGCTTTTTGACAAAAAGGTCTTTGTATATGCTTCATTTAGAAGGGGGCGTACAGAGATATGCAGGGGCACTTTGGGAGTATAAATTGCTGCGCTAGAACGCCATGTAATCGTAAGGTTGGATTACTCTTTATACACTAAGGCGAGTTTATTCTAAACTACGGATTCACAACCCGTACCTTTCACCATGCTTTGTACGTCTCTGGTGTCGGATATACATACGATGAATTTGGATAAAGCAATAAAAATCACTTAAAGCTCGCTTGATAACTTTTGATATTATTTTGGTCTAAATACACTCTACACTCTTAATTACATAATCACTAGGGCTCACTAAAAATTGATTCGATAGGGGTCGGAGGCCGCAATGTCCTTTGGTAGGACAAAGAGCATTGTGTTTTTCTTGGTCCAAATTGATTCAATTCTTTGATTTTGGGAAAATAATAAGAGAAAGGGATATATATATATATATATAAAAAAAAAAAATATATATATATATATAGATTGATATAAAAATAATAATAATATATATATATAGATATAAAAAAAAAAAACATGTCTATATATATATAAATATATGTGTAAAAAGAAATATTAGAGATTTGGATAGAAAGAAAATTCTACTCCGGATCCAATACTTGGTACTGTCACCTTTGAAGAATTTTGGGGTCGGCTGTAACGGTACAGAATTGCACTTGTTATTATATTTCAAATATTTATTGGCTTTTGTATAAAATAGAATGATAATGCTAACCTTGGGTCCTTGGGAAGTATTGATTGATGTTTTGGAGGTGAAAGCTCGATACAAATTGGTTTAGAAAACAAAAATTAGCTTTATTTGCGAAATGCATTATATCTTCAGTGGGTATACATTCATTCTTGAAGTCTTGAGTCTTAAATAATTGTTCTCAAATGTGCACGGATTGATTTCTGAAAAAAAGAAGAGGTTTAAAAGTAAATAAAAACAATAGTGTTTATTTATATCTGACCTTGGAGGTAGCAATTTAGAGATTATAGTGGATCTCACCTTGAAACAATAGCTGTGCAGATTGTATAAACCTTGAGCATGTTATTTTAGACATATTTGTAAACTGACAGGTTTGTAGGCAACAGAGTTTGTAGGCATGTTTGTATTCAGGCTGCGTGTTAGTGGCACAATATGTGTTCGGCATATTTATTGGTTACACATGTGAACTCTGGTTAATTACATCACATCAGTCTAATTATTATGTTTGGAGCTAAATATTTATTTTATACAATGTTAGCAAAATACTGATAGGTTATGACAGGTAAACATAGATGCTCCTAGCGGCAGAGTTGGGAACTAAAGCAAGTCAAATGAGTGCACATAAGTATAGAGAAAAGGTTGTACTCACAGAATGTTAAATTAACATTATGTATAACTTAAATAAAAATATGGGTTAAATAATCAAAAGTACAGAATATTGGTTTCTATCTTAGATAAGGTTCAAAGTTTCAAATATGTTTCTTTGGCTAGAGGTGATACGTTCGGAAATTATGTTCGAACAATTACCATTTTGATAATAGTTTTCATTCATAAATAATAATAAAAAAAGGGATCATACAAAATAATGTGTTTATATTATGTGAGAAGGTAATATTTTGAATAGTTTAGTAAATTCTATAACTTAACTATCAAAGGTTTCCGAACGAAAGCCAAGCTGGGCGTTCAGGATGTTTGAAATGGTTTGGCGTTAGACGCTAGATGGCCTATCAGTTTTGTGGGGGGTGAATAGGGATGCAGGAATAGTTGGGTTGCCATGTTGTGAGAAATAAATACCTTATTTATAAAACAGAGAGAGGGGGTAATTATTGATGTATGGTATTCACACAAGATTAAAAGTAAAATACTTTAATTGTTGTAAAGGGGAAAAAGAAATATTTATAGGAAATAAAATTTGGAAAAATGAATAATAATTATTCTAGAATGTACAATTAAGACATTAAAACTAATAAACCTTAGTCAAATTAGTATTTCAAAGTTAAATAATTAGACATGAGACATTTAAGAGACGGATTAGAAATATACTGAAAAGTTTCCATTAAACATAGGGGTAAAATTTCCCTGAGAGTGGGGAGAATTTCTAGGATGTAAAAGAAAAAAAAAGAAAAAAGGACGCTAACTTTTGGCGCGGTATGAGTAGGCCTATATAAGCAAAAACGACGCGACGCTCGCTCTTATTTCTCCGGGATCGACTTCGAGGCAACACGTATGGAAGACGAAACACTTTTTGAAGAAGTTTCCATTTTTAATCAAGCGAGAAGTAGTCTTCAAGCAAGTGTACAGTGAGTCCTTGCACCATAGGGCGTTTATTGGGTTCGCGATCTTTTAAACGTTTTAATTTTGGAATTCTGACTGGTAAATTGGATCCGAAATTAAAAGGTCTAGTTTGTTTACAGAAGGCATTTCAATTAAAGTAAATTATTCCCAAGTAAAATCCTAGAAAATGGGCTTAATTTGAGTCAGAGAGGGATGGAAGCATAGAGTTTGTTTCTTCAGGAGTACATTTTTATGTCTCCGGGCTCCAGGCAAGGCTCACGGGAGGTCGCTAGGTAAAGAAAGTCTGGCATTGTGGAGTGTCAGATGAGTGTTCATTGGATAACGCTTAGTAATTTCCACATGGTTTGATCAGGCGGGCTGTTTTCATTGACAGTTTTTCAGTTAACACGTCTGATGGCGCGGGGCGTATGCCCCAGATTTGGAGGCAGTTGCGGCCTGATTGAACCATACCTACCTGTAGGGTGTCTATCTGTTCCCTTCCCAAGCAGATGGACCACGGCATGAGCGATAGGATTTTAGGGGGCCCACTCACCCAAACTTGACAGAATTGGGGCGTCAGAACTGGCGATACAGGCGCCAGGTTTGTGTTTGTTAGGAAAGTCGCATTTAGTCGGAAATTAGGCAGGTAAGTACCTACTTAGAATCACGAGCTAGGTAACTCGAAGACCTTTGTTCTGGCAGAAAGGGGGAGGTCTGCTGGGGCAAGGCTACGAGGGGAGTCTGGTATACAGAGTAGGTAGAAAGAGTAGGGTCGCTGTTAGGTCTATAAGTAGCATTATGTGTTATCACAAATTTATCTACGATCAAATCCGAATTTTGTTGACATCCCTAGCCATAGATTCTTGTGATAGACGAACAAACCCGGGCAATTTGACAGAATGATTATAGATAGTGGGGAAAAGTCCGATTGACAGTTTCCAGAAAAATGGCTGTCTTTATCTAACAAAAATAATGTTACATCTTAAGAAGAGAGATTAGGTCAATGATTAGTGCGTTGTAGCAATGTAGTCTACAAGTTATATGATATTCAGTGAGGTATGTAAGAAATTAATAGATTTGAAAAGGAAAAGGTGACCAATGGATACCTAGTGCTTTCAGTATTTGGGAAAGGATTTGTGAGGTAACAATACTAGTGGAACAGTCCAAAGAGCTTGATTAGAGTAATCTTTATAGGTTCACGCATTGCAAAGATATAAAGGTTGAAATAATCTATCAAACATAAGTGGAGAATCTAAATTTACCTATATATATATTTGGCTTGACAACAGGTAATATATTCCTATGATGCAAAAGGCACCTATAATAATCTATAAATTGAGCTGGTTGCGGAAGAGTTCTCTGGATCAGACTACTGCTATATTAATGTATGAAAAGGATTTTGTTCAGTGGCAGGAGAAGATGTTTAAACTCGAAGGAACTCGGTGTAATGTTGGCCAGTGTCTTATGGAAGCTGATGTGGATTCAAGGTTTTCCAGATACTAACCTATTGAGTTGGAACATGATTCTATTTTAGCCATAAATTATGTAAAGCTATCGGGGTGAGGCGAAAGCTTCTGTCCAATTTGGTTGGATTCTTAAGTTATTTCCAAGACCAGTCCAATGGTGAGATTAAGGATATATTATCATGAGCGAGATTCTTTAGAGACAAATTTTAACCAACAAGTTGCGAAAGTTCAATAAGATCCGAGTCAGACACATAGACATAACTAGGGAATTTAGTTCTATGGGGAAACTTGGTCATAGAAAAGGTTAGGAGAGTCTATATTTATATGTACTTACTATGAATTAGATTTGAGTTCTCTCATCTCAGGAGTCAGACTTGCTAGTGCTCCTAATTTAAGCACTCAACCTGTTGGATTTATCCCAATAAGGATTATTCAACAAAAGGAAAAGGCTATATCAATTAACGTTAACTTTAACTGCTGCTGCCATGAAGGAGAAAGATCTCTTCATGTAGACTAACAAGTCGCTTTGAAGCCTTTAGCTTGGTCCTCTTATATATATATATACATAAAGAATTGACGAACATGACAGCTTGACTTTATATGTTGAAGTTTGTTTTTATATGAAAATGTAATAAAGCAGCGCCGGAGGAGGGATGTCCAAGTCTGGTGACGAGTTCCACTGTTATGGGCGGCGGAGGTGCCCTGACTTTACCGGTTAAATAATATTGCTGGAGCATTTGTATTAGGCCAAGATGGTGATTAAGATCAATAGACTCTCTTTACCTTAATTATTATACCAATTTCCATCTCTGACTTTGCAAGCAAAACCATATGCCTAAGCTAGTAGGTACGGTTATAGATCTGATATAGTGACTCAGTCTTCCAATAGATATAACAAATTTTCATTTCTAATTTGCAAGCAAAACCATATGCTTAAGCTAATAGGTATTATTATAGTAATTGTGTCTCCATCTTCATATAGGAATATCAAATTACATTTCAAACCACACATGCCAATTTCACCTTAGACCTTGCAAGCAAATCCGGATGCTGTTACTAGTTTCAGTACCATTGTAACCTAAATTATTAAATTCCACCAGTTTTAATAGACAGTTAACCTTGGGTCAGTAACCAGAGAATTAGCATGGTGGACTCAGCAAAATAACTCACCAGGTTTTCAAAGAATATTGGACCTAGGAATCGGTTAGGACCTAACTGTTAAATGTCCAAGCAATGTAGGGGTAAACTAATGTTAGATTTATACAAGAGTATTAACTTGTTTTGAGTGTCTTTGTCGCTATAAATGAGGTTAGAAAATTAGAAGCAACGGCCTTAGTAATATGAACAGCTGTTAAGTTGATGTAGGCATATAGGCAGTTCAAAGTATGTGTTAGTTAGTAGTAAGGTTAGTCTCTGTCGCTTCATTTAAAAGATCATGGGTCTACGCTTTACAACCAGGGTTCTCCATTACGACATCACAGGCCACTTCAGATTTGATTCAGAGCATCCATAGTAGTTATCTATATATTAATCGGACAACAGTTAGGTGTTACAGCGCTCAAGCTAGCTAGGTATTTTAGTAACTAATAGAATCCTTGACAGGGGTTCAGTATTAGCTTAGAGTAAATACTAGAATGGTTTGTTAGGATATTTAGGTCATCTATTATTTAGGCTAAGCGATTAGTAAGAGTAGGTAGGTGTTACAATCATCATCATCATCATCATTATCAGCCTTTCGCGACCCACTGCTGAGCATAGGCCTCTCCTAATTTATGCCAATGGCTACGGTTCTGAGCAATTCTCAGCCACGTGCACCCCGCGGTCTTGACAATATCGTCGACCCATCTTGCTGGTGGACGACCCCTATTTCTGTACCCGTGTCTCGGTCTCCACTCGGTAAGTGCCTTGGATAATGTAGACAGATATGTGATGGTTAATAATTCCTCTTGAACCACTCTAGCTATCGATGAAAAACTGCATTTATGGACCGGGCGGACACGACAGTTGGAGGTGCACAATTTTTTACAGTAACTATGCAAATTTGCGAGAACGTCTTAGACGACGACATTTGTAAGCACTATCAAAATTTGATTTTATTTATCCCTGTGCATCACACTTGAAGTTTAAATTTAAAATATTATGTAACAAAAAAAGTACGCGTGTGAAAAGTATGCAAAAGCATATTTGTCACTAATACTAGAAACGTTATCGATACATCAATTTGCATAGGAAAAAAATATTGTTTTAGAGCCGAATATTTAACAATTTCAAAAACTTTTTCTCGAAATGTGCACTCGCCCGAATCATTTTTTTCAGTGTGCAAATTGTTGTATCGATAACGTTTCTAGTATAAGTGACAAATATGCGTTTGCATACTTTTCCCACGCGTACCTAATTTTTAAACTGAAACAAGAGACAGAATCCGAACACTGCGGGAGAATCGCCCATCTTTGACTTGCTGTATCTTCGCAACCAATGGACATAGCGTGCTCTGGTTTCACTCAAAAATTGTAGAAGATTTAGTTATCTTTATTAGAGTGCCGAACAAAGATACTTGAAAATACGCTTCCTTAGGGTAGTTTTTTTGAAAAAACTGATACAAGGGGCATTTTTTCGAGCACCATAGCACAGGGTTTTCAGGGTTGCAAACTTGGGTGTTAACTACTCTCAAGGGACCTAACAACATATAAAAAAATCGTAGTTACATGCGCGTTTGCGATGTTTGTCCTTTTTTGTCTCGATATTGACTGGAATAAATTGCTTAATTCAACTATTTATATGATTATTTTCAGTTCACACCGCTTTGGAATGTCTGTGAAAGCAAGACTGAACGAGTGTCTGAACGAACTGAAGCGCGCAGACTACAGTTCCGACGAATCAGCTCGGAGAAGCGACGCGGCGGTGAGCTGTCTGCTGGCGCTCGTGTGGGAGGGTGCTCTGACGCGCGTCACCTTCTCCTCCTCGGAGCAAGACCTACTCCGCTCACAGCTGGCAGCGGCGGCGGGGCCCCTTCGCGCGCGCTGCGAGCGCCTGGCTGTCACCTTCCGCACGCGCCTCGACGACTCCGTTCTTCGGGAGCGGTCTTCCCTTCAATTCCTTCTGGACGGCTTCGCGGGTAGCGACGCAGCCGCCCAACTCCGCCAGGCCGGACTCGACGAAAGCGCAGACCTCCTTGACACCGTCATCGCCCGCTGGCGTGACGTCAGCAGCGACTCGGACGACGACGAGCCGCACGCTACTCAGCCGCACCGAGGTGTTCCTGCCTCTCACTCCTGGTGGTCACGCTAATACAATTGAATACTTCCCTAAAGATGGGGCTTGAAGATATTATTAACGGAGTACCCGTGTTTGGACATTGCAAAGCAGGTTTTCATTTGTTTTCTGGAGATTTAAATGCTGCTGGCAAGGCTTTTAAGGCAGCGAACAGAACCACAGCCGTTATGGCTGGAGGTGCTGCCGGTGCTATAGTCGGTGGCCCCGCAGGGATGGTCGGTGGTGCGATGGCTGCTGGCACAGCCTGCGACGCTGTTACTTCTATTGCCAACAAAGAGGCCGAGGGCGTCTTCGATGGGCTTAAAGATGTTTGTAAAGATATTGGAAATGGAGAAGTTCCTGTAAAATCACTATTAAAAACTGGATTATACGTCGGTGCTGACGCTCTCAGCGGTGCCACTGGGGGCAGTATCGCCGGTAACATTCCGAAAGAGATTGGTAAATCACTTGTTAAAGACGCCGTTATAGTTGTCGCAAAAAGCACAACCCAAACTATGGTAGTCACTGCAGCTACGGGTAATGCATCGCGTGAAGTTGCCAAAGCAATCACATGCGAACAAACGTCCAAATCTTCATATTCAGGTAGTTCTTCAGGAGGAGGAGGACAAAAGTCTGGCAGCAGCAATCAGGGTGGAGGCAGTGGTTCGTCTGGAGGTGGCCAACCTCCACAAAACAATAAAAACAATTCCACGACAGAACACCAAGTCGATCTAACTCAATTGAGCCATCTTGATTTATTATGTGCATTATTTGGCGTATCGGAATTAAAAGATATAGTTATTGCAGGGGTTAAAATATTCGAAGAAATCACAAAGGGTAAGCCCACAGACAGAGGCAGAAAAAACAGTTTGAAGAAGCTCATCCAGGCTTTGAGAGAAGATGGTATTATTGAGAGAGTAATGGAATCTGTGAAAAACATCATGACGCAGTTTGATCGATCTGAGGTAACCTTCCAGAACTTTTTGTATGTGACTGAGATGGTTGCGTCATACGTAACTGATCGCCTGGCGCGCCGCCACGAGATACAGGCCAGCTGCGACGACCCGCGCCCGCGCATCCCGCTCCATCAGCGGCGCGCAGAGAACCTGCGAATTGTTCTCGCAGAAATCATGGATCCAGCCAACGCGAATAACATTCTCAACATCTTCAGAGCTCTCCGTACTTGCATATCAGGGGTTTGGAATAGCATAAGTCCTACATTCGCGAATATTATCACAGCTGTCACCCATTATTTTAAGCACAAATTCGTGCCGGCAAGATTTCGCGCACTCACCGTTGCAGAATATTTTGCGCTGGTACAAAAAATGTTATCACATGTGCTCAGCTCCACTCAGTATGCTGAACTTCGGAATGGTACCCGGCGCCGTCTTGTGTACGACAGATATTTTGCCGAGTTTAGAAGGCGAGTCAGAATTGTGATCCAACTCCAGAATGGAGTTATTGTGTTATCATCTTGTCACATTTTGGATATCATTGTATTATCTAACGAACAAGAGGGCAATGAAGAATTTGATCCTCCTTATTAACTGGTTAAAATGGAAGTGCCTTACATTAGCACTTTATTTCTAGAATATATATAGAATTCGGTATTTTTATGTATTCATGTATAGTCAACAGCCACTTAACTTACACAATATGTCAAAATACCTCAAGGATGGCATCCTTGCCCACTAAAGGATCCATGCCGGATTGCCGGCCATTAAATCCTATCCATCAAAGAGGAGCTAAGTTTTCATGCAATTCTCTTTGGTAGATTTTAACTCGCTCAACGCTCCGCAACTGCGCTCCCTTTTTTCGAATATGGCTTTTTGCGAATTTGCTGCGATTTCAACAGCGATTTTAGTTACAATGTTTGCATAGTTGCTGTCTTTAAAAACAAGTGAAACATATAGATCAATGTACGAGTACTTATCACGACAGGATTCGCGCCTAAGGTTCAGTTCAGACAGCAGTAAAATGCCCGATCAATTTAGTGGCACAAACTGAAAATAGACCGTATAGAAAAAAACATCTGATACAGTCGGCTCGCGTATGCTCGCGATTCGGGCGCGCGTTTCTTCGCGCCCGTTGCTCGGGAGTCCTCAAGGATGTTCTTTCATGAGTTTCAGATGTCGCACCTTCTCGTCTGGATTTTTGATATCAATGTGAATTGTTGCCAGAGGAGTCTAGAGCCTGCGCGAAGCTTTTTCCGATCCGTCTGAACTGAACCACTCATGCGTTGTTTTGAATAGGGTGGTAATGCACTTTTCTTGTCTAGCGGGTTGCCGCTCGTGTGGGGAAATTGAGTCTGGGTACTGAGTCGTGTCGTGGCGTGGCCAAATATAACGGCGGCATTTTTGAAAAATCTTAAGGGTAGGATTCTCTAAAATAGGGTATTTTAAATTATGGATTACACGCAAATCACTTGGAAAAAATAAAGGTATGTTATTTTGCTCAGTATACCGATGTATGATATTCTTCAATTGATTCTGCGGTCGGGAATCCTCGCCTTAAGCAGACAACATCTAATATTACTAGGAAAAAAAAGTTTGATAATTTGGTAATTTATGGAAATTGTCGAAAATCAGAACTTATTTTGTTGTTCTGTCTGTGGGTGCGTGCTTTCTTTTGCCTTTCTACTGGAACTACTGTCATGTCAAATATTATGCTAATATAATTTAAAAGATATTATAATAGAAAAATATAAATCCGAGTAAACCGTCTTGTCATCAGCAAGTATCAATAACGTTTGGTCAAAGTGCCTGACAAAGTTTGTTTGACACGACAGTTCGAAAATGTTGCCACATGCAGGATTTTCTAAAAATGCCTTGTACTACGACTAGGTTGCCAGACTATACATATTATTATACTTAATAGTAATACAGTTTTGTAAGTCCCGATGTGCTGTTGTCTGTACTTTTGTTGAGTTTCTTGCCGGCTCTTCTCAACAAAATCACTTTCCGAACCGGTGGTAGCCATCCATCATTCATAAATTAGTTAGTAGATGTTTATGTCTGAGTTCACCAACCAACAGTCGATTATACGCTAACCGTCGGTTAGGTGGTTGGTCAACGCACGTGATTGGTGCTCGTAATGGACGAACGCCAATAACGCGCGTTAACCAACTAATTAAGGGCACGTAAGTACTTCCAAATTATCGAAATCAACCTATTTTTGATTCAAAAGTAAACAATCAAATATTCCTTATTATGAGCAGATAAAAATATAATGTTGAAGTTTCATAAACGATCTTGATTATTTTGTGGCTAGAAACACGACATTCGTATCGTAACTCGACAATAAAAATTTTCAAAAACAAAGAAAATTTTCTTATTATTTTTTGGTTTTATACTTAGATTATTAAATATAGAAAAATAGGTAATGACATATAATGACAAATTGTAGACTATTCTCAGGCTACATTTTCAAAAAGTGTATTTATGCTCAAAATAACAACAAAAACATTGAAAAAATGAAAAAGTGAGGTTATTTTCATTACTCTTCACACGTAAGGAAAAAGACAAAGACAGAGTTTTTGGAAGAACCTGCCCTTAAGTCAATTAACTGACCAACTAGCAGACGATTAGTCCGCCTGATGGCAACGGTCTGTCAGTTGGCCGCAATCGACCACACACTCACAGTTTTTTCTACAGAAACCGAATATCATGGCCGAATAGCATAGCATAATAGCCAACCGACAGACCGTTGCCTGCCGGTGGACTGATAGTCTGTGGGGCCCTTTAAAGTATCAGACGATTACCGACATTAGACGTCCAGAATTTGTTAAACATTTAGGTAAGTAAAGTAATCAATTTCGGTTCGAAATACATGTTTTTGGATATTTTTTATGCTGCGGCTACATTAGCGGGCTACGGCGAAGTATCGCAATATCTTTCTCTTTCTAACTAACCGGTAGTGGCGTATGGAAAGAGATAGTCGACAATTATCGTCCGCTAACATTAGCATTACGAGAAAATCTGATATAGAGATTCCCATCATTGGTGTTGTCATTTCGTATTTGAATTGTATAGTCGCATAAATATAAATAAAGCTTTTCTGGTATTTCAAGGAAGGTCTTTTTATTTCTATTACCGCTTTTATAAAAAAGGAGAGGTCCAAAATGGCCTAAAAACCCAAAACTGAATCTATAATATGGACTTATTGGGTACCAGCAGTTTCATTGTAATGCACATTAAAATATTCCACTGAAGGCAATGCCAACATCGAAGAGGTAGGTTTAGGTACCCATGTTATGAGCTATATATATAATAGGCCGTCAAAGTTTGTATGAAAAATCTTTGAGATTTTAAACCATTTCTATGCATTCACAATGCAATTTTGTAAGTACAGGAAAAATGTGATAGCAAAAAACCACGAGCCCCATAAGTAGCCTTCAGGCGGGATTCGAACCCGAGCCTCCGGGAATCCGGCCCGATGCTCTGACCAACTAAGCTACCGAAAGGCTTACACGACTCGTCGAACCTTGCCATCACTTGTTACGCGCTGTACGCCAGCGTTGTTTCATCAATGTGAGGAAACCCTCGCATCCGGAAGAAACATTTTTAGAAATGTTTTAGCCAAAGACGATCAAAACAAAATGAAACGAGACGCACGTAATTTAGTAGGGTCAACGCACCGGACCGAGTACCGCGCCGCGGGCTGAGCAAGGTTGTGACGTCATAGTATGAGCGCGAGTAAACTCGGAAATTTAAAAAAGGGCTATAACTTCTAGTCGTTATAACTTCGGAAATACTGCATGTATTGAAGTGAAATAAAAACTTATGTAATTTACATGATCTACACTCTGACTTTAGGTGTATTTGGTAGTAATATTGTGACGCTTTTGTGTTTTCCATTGCGTGTGTGTCTGTTTACTTGACGACCTTTGTCTTAGAGTCTGAGACTTAGAAGAAGATTTTACTTTATGCACTAGAGCATAATAAATATGTAGTTTAAAAAACTAAGAAAACACACTTTTATAGGAACTGACAAAAAAGTACAAAATAACCGTCTATTCAGTGACTGAAATTAAAAAGCGTGGTGCGGTGCGCGTTGTCAATATTAAGTAGGTACTTCTTACTTGAAATGCATGCTTTGCAAAGGGCGCACCACGCTTTTTAATTTCAGTTAATAGACGGTTATTTTGTACTTTTTAGTCAGTTGCTATAAAAGTGTGTTTTCTTAGTTTTTTAAACTACATATTTATTTTGTACTTTTTAGTTTAAATATGTAGTTTAAAAAACTATAAAAACACACTTTTATAGGAACAGACTAAAAGTACAAAATAACCGTCTATTCAGTAACTGAAATTAAAAAGCGTGGTGCGCGTTGTCAATATTAAGTACTTGAATCTTCGCTCAAAGACTTGAATGCATGCTTTGCAAAGGGCGCACCACGCTTTTTAATTTCAGTTACTGAATAGACGGTTATTTTGTACTTTTAGTCTGTTCCTATAAAAGTGTGTTTTTATAGTTTTTTAAACTACATATTTATTTTTTACTTTTTAGTTTAACAAATGGCAAGCTATGGATGGGGATGGTAATCGATTTCACAGTCCATTCATGTGTCTGCCCACCCCGTAAACATTATAACTCAAAGGCGTGATTGTATGTATTTAGTTTTACAAATTTAAGTGGAGTCTATTAGTTACCAGATGCGCGAGCCGAACCCTTACTTCCTCCCTGCTCCATCATCAGACCCTCACCACCAAGTGTAGCGAATAGGTCTCATCAGAACGAAACAAATGAGCCCAAACTCGAGGGGTTTCCTAGTGGTCATTAAGGAGTGCCACTGGCTTCCTCCCAGCTCCATCATCCGACCCTCACCACCAAGTGAAGCGAATAGGTCTTATCAGAACGAAGCAAATGAGCCCAAACTCGAGGGGTTTCCTAGTGGTATTTAAGGAGTGCCACTCAATTCCTCCCTGCTCCATCATCACACCCCCACCATTAAGTGTAGCGAATAGGTCACATCAGAAAGAAACAAATGAGCCAGAGCTCGAAGGGTTTCCGATTGGCCATTAAGCATTGCCACTGGCTTCCTCCCAGCTTCATCATCAGACCCTCGCCTCGCCACCAAGTGTAGCGAATAGGTCTCGTCTGAACGAAACAAATGAGCCCAAACTCGAGGAGTTTTCTTGACGTCATTAAAGAGTTTCACTGGGTCCTCCCAGCTCCATCATCAGACCCTCACCACCAAGTGTAACGAATAGGTCTTATCAAAACGAAACAAATGAGCAAAAACTCGAGGTGTTTCCTATTGGTGATTAAGAAGTGTCACTGGCTTCTTTCCTGCTCCATCATCAGACCCTCACCACCAAGTGTAGCGAATAGGTCTTTTCAGAACGAAACAAATGAGTCAGAACTCGAGGTGTTTCCTATTGGTCATTAAGGAGTGCCACTGGCTTCCTCCCTGCTCCATCATCAGACCCTCACCGTTAAGTGTAGCGAATAGGTCTCATCAGAACAAAACAAATGAGCCTAAACTCGAGGGGTTTCCTAGCAGCCATTGAAGAGTTCTAATGCCCACCTCCTGACTTCATTATCAGATCAGCTCGATGGTAGCAAATTATTGTATTGTCATCGGATTCATATAGACTTGCAAAGTTTCAAATCAATACGACAATTAGAAGTAGGTTAAAATTGAATTCTAAGATTTTCTTACATTGTGACTTAGTTACAAGTGAAGCTAATAAAAGTGTGGTAATAAATGGCAAGCCATTGGATGGATGGTAATGGATTACACAGTCCATTATGTGTCTGCCCACCCCGTAAACATTATAACTCAAAGGCGTGATTGTATGTATTTAGTTTTACAAATTCAAGTGGAGTCTATTAGTTACTGGATGCGCAAGCCGAACCCTTACTTCCTCCCAGCTCCATCATCAGACCCTCACCACCAAGTGTAGCGAATGGGTCTCAGCAGAACGAAACGAATGATCCCAAACTCGAGGGGTTTCCTAGTGGTCATTAAGAAGTGCCACTGGCTTCCTCCCTGCTCCATCATCAGACCCTCACCACCAAGTGTCACGAATAGGTCTCAATAGAACGAAACAAATGAGCCAGAACTCGAAGAGTTTCCTATTAGCTATTAAGGAGTGCCACTGGCTTTCTCCCTGCTCCATCATCAGACCCTCACCGCCAAGTGTAGCGAATAGGTCTCATCAGAACGAAACAAATGAGCCCACACTCAAAAGGTTTTAGTGGTCATTAAGGAGTGCCACTGGCTTCCTCCCAGCTCCATCATCAGACCCTCACCACCAACTGTAGCGAATAAGTCTCATCAGAACAAAACAAGGGAGCTCAAACTCGAGGGGTCCTAGCAGCCATTGAAGAGTTCTATTTCCCACCTCTTGACTCCATCGTCAGATCAGCTCGATGGTAGCAAATTATTGTATTGTCATCGGATTCATATAGAATAGAATAGAATACAAAGTTCCAAATCAATATTAGAAGTAGGTTAAAATTTAATTCCAATATTTTCTTACATTGTGACTTAGTTACAAGTGAAGCTAATAAAAGTGTGGTAATAAAAAAATAAAACCGCTTTCAACAAAATCACATCAAAAAAGTAAGAAATAATTCCTCACCAAATAAATAACGTACCTAATTACTTTGAAGTCGGGCGTGAAACATGTACGATTTTTTGTTGTTTTTGGTAAAACCCGCCCGACTTCAAAGTACTTACGTTATTTATTTGCTGAGGAATTATTTCTTACTTTTTTGATGTGATTTTTTAGAAGGCGGTTTTTTTTTTTTTTTAAATATTTTTTATTTCACTCTTTTTAGTGCATCGTGCAGGCAATTTACTTGTATTCTTGTAAATAGGTATGTGATCAAACTGTAAACCTCCTTTTTGAAGTCGGTTAAAATACCTTGAGGTATCCCCTTTTTAACAAAACAAGAATCATCTAAATCGGTTTATAAACAAAGGAGTTATGCCTAAAGATACGTATTAAATTCACATAAAGTGGTAACGAAAACGACAGTATTTTCAAGATTTCCTGACAACTACTGAACCGATTTTAAAGGAGACTGGCGAACTTCTATGTGTTTTCAGACCTCTATTTATAGGTCTCGTTCATGGAAAAAATCGAATGGTACCTACTTAAAGAACTATGCTAGACTAACAAAAAAGTTAATTGTTTATATGCTTTTAAAGTTGGGACAACAGAGATATGGTCAATAACCTAAAAAAATAGAGTTTAGGGTAAAAATCATTTATACATTTTATTTAAAAACAACGCAAATAATGATTTACTAATAAATAATGAATGATAAAATAGATGAATGGGTAGGTAATAACAAAGACAAATAACGAAGGAATCATTATTTTAATAAAGACATAGGTAAGTGTCGCACCGCTGCCGCTGCTGGCGCCATCTGCGGTAAGCTTTGCGTGCGGATCTTCATTAGTTTTTACCCGACTACGGCAAAGCAAAAAAAGGAGGGTTATGAGTTTGACCGGTATGTATGTATGTATGTATGTATGTTCATCTGTTCCCGCATAACTTCTAAACTGCTGATCATATATTCACAATTGAGGTATCGTTGGAAGCGTCTCGATTGTCTGCTGGTTATAGGCTATGTCACGTCACATGAAATTGAATATGGCGCCCTCTACACGACATAAAGTTGTGAACTAAAAAACTTTTTTTAAAATAGAATATCGTGTTTGGTATCAAATGAAAGCTCTTGGTGAGCTCGTTTCAAAAATATAAATTTTATTGGTTGTTGCTTGCGGCTTTGCTTGCATAAATCGAATTTTGACATCTTTACAGGGTCAGCGAACTAAGACTATTTCCCCTAGCAAATATTATCCTACATGATTAGGCCCTTGTATAATATAATATATGTTTATGGCATTCCATAGTTCACCCCAGCATTGTTTGATGAAAATAGGTAGGTAGAATATTTACATTATTAGGTAATAATTTAGTTCATCACATCAGCCGAACGACGCCCACTGCTGGGCCTAAGCCTCCCCCAAGGAACTCCACAACAATGGATCCTGCGCTGCCCGCATCCAGCGGCTTCCTGCAACTTTGACCAGATCGTCGGTCCACCCTGTAGGGGCCTGCCCACGGAAAGTCGTCCGGTACGCGATCGCCATTCGAGAACCTTACCACACCAACGGCTATCGGTTCTTCGCGCTATGTGTCCCGCCCACTGCCACTTCATCGATGCAATCCTTCGAGCGGTGTCGGTTGTTTTAGTTCTCCTGTGGATCTTATCGTTTCTGATTCGATCGAGCAGGGAAATACTAAGCATCGCTCTCTCCATTGCTCGCTGGGTGACTTTGAGCCTTCTTATGAGATACATAGTAAAAGACCACGTCTGACTTCTATAGGCCAGTCTCACATCCATTACTGGCAACACACACCTGGTCAAAGTCTTTCGCTTCCTGTCTTAACAGCGTTGATCACACACTGACATCATTGAATATGTGCTTCTTGGTCGACATGATAAAATCGATCTCGTTTTTTACATCCAAGTTCATTTGCAGCTTGCGGGCTTCCTGAAGAAGGAGTTCACCATAAAGATGTTCTTCCTCTCCATTAAGTCTGCCAGCATCTGGCCTCTGTCGGTTCGTTGCCCAAATCCAAATTGCCCCACTCTCAACTCATCACCGCAACGTTGCCTACTTAGCATTGAAATCTACCATCACAACCGTGTAGTGTGTTTTATAGCTATGCATGGGTTTCGAAACCTCCTCATGCATAGCCTCCACTTCGTCATTGTCATGTGTTTAGGTCGGAGCGCATACTTGTATGACATTTAGCGAATACCGTTTCGATATTCTGAGTATCAGGTACGCTGCCCCTGCGCGACACGCTTCCGACACCACCTAGGGACTGTTGTTCGCCCTCCCGGTGGTATAGTAAGTTACCGAATTGCAGGATAATCGAGTCCTTCCCCTCTCTTTAGACTTCAGATAATCCAATGATGTCCCAGTGTAACTTACTAACAGCCTCTTCCAACTCTATGAGCTTCGAGTCACTCGGCAATATGCGCGTGCTGTAGGTTGCCGGGTCAACTTACCCGGGGATTCTCAGCACCCCCTGCCCCGCCGTTACCATAGCCGCTACCGTAGCTAGGAATAGCGGGGTCGCCGTGGAGTGGGGCTGATTTTTTTGGTGTAAAGCCATTTTGGGGGGAAGGGGTTGCCATAATCGCCACGCTTGGCCTGCCAAGTGTTGGCGATCGCGTATGGCCTGCTGTTACATGGAGATGCTGCTGCCCATCTCCTGATGCAGTTTTCCCTCTTTCGCCTCTTAAGACACCCACGAGAAGAGAGAGGGTAGTGCTATTCTTTTTATGTGCCGGCACTACACAGCGAAAAATTATGACCCCAAAATAATATAAATAAAAATTTAGTTCAAAAACTAAAACCCGACTACTGAAAAATCACGCTCTAAAAAGTATGAAACAAGAAAATATTCTCATCTGAAATTGCCGTGGTCGTATGCCCCTTACTATAACAAAACAATATTTTAATTCTAGGGAAAAGTGGCATACGACCACGGCAATTTCAGATGAGAATATTTTCTTGTTTCATACTTTTTAGAGCGTGATTTTTCAGTAGTCGGGTTTTAGTTTTTGAACAAAATTTTTTTAATTAATGTTATGTACCTTCTTTGATGTAGGTATCTAATAATATGTAAATAAAAATTATATTTAAAAAAACCTTTTATTTAAAATCAAGCTTTTATTCAAATGTCCTAAAAATAATAAAATAAACTGTGTATCAAGTCAAATCCAACAAACTTATTACATTAAACAATTTATATGTTTTAAAAGCTTGTCGCTTTAATTTCATATGTCAAATATAAGTTAAAGCATTTGTGTTTAGTGCAAGCCCAGTAACAATAAAATCTCGCGACAAGCTTTTAAAACATATAAATTGTTTAATGTAATAAGTTTGTTGGATTTGACTTGATACACAGTTTATTTTATTATTTTTAGGACATTTGAATAAAAGCTTGATTTTAAATAAAAGGTTTTTTTAAATATAATTTATTTTTGTATTTTTAGTTATTGGACATGTTTCAGTTTTTCAGAAAAAAAATCAGCTGTTCTATACATTTTGATCTATTCGATTTAAATTTTTCTATGGAACAGCTGATTTTTTTGCGTTTCCAATGTTGGTACCATAGTAATAACTCTTTGTATGCGTGAGTACATTGACCCCTTAAAATTATGTGCACTATTTAGGAAGGACCTTATATATATTTTACCACCAAATAGAGATTGTAGATTCTTACTATATACACACACATAAGTATTCATTAAATACAAGGCATATTCACATAGGTATAAGAGAAGGTAGCACTGTATTACGAACAAGAATAGAAAACACAAATTAGACTCAATAAGACAAAAAGTTCCAAATAAAAATGTGTGTGTGCCGTGCCGCAGCAGTACCTACTCAATGGTCGCAGCTCAGCGTCATATTACTTGTCTTGCAACGCAAGCAAACGCTGATTTTCAGTTGTAAATTTTAGTAAGTATTTAAAAAATAAATACTAAAGAACAAGACACATTTAAGTTTCTATCAAAGTTGATAAACATAGTACTTACATAAAGAAAAAAAGGATATTTCTTTTCTGTAGGTAGACTATGGTTGTATTAACTTGGAGCCATCTGTCGTTGACTTTAGTGAACTATTTATGTGCAACTAGCGGCCGCCCGCGGTTTCACCCGCGTGGTTCCCGTTCCCGTGGGAATATCGGGATAAAAAGTACATATAAACCTTCCTCTTGAATCACTCTATCTATTAAAAAAAACGCATCAAAATCCGTTGCGTAGTTTCAAAGATTTAAGCATACAAAGGGACATAGGGACAGAGAAAGCGACTTTGTTTTATACTATGTAGTGATATACTATGTAGTGAAGTGACACCTAGTAGGGTCTGATTAAAGCAACTTCGCGTTTTCTGCTTCTTTTTAAAGTTCGTTCGTTAGTTCTTATAGCCGCTACACACGTCCAGACCAGACCTAACCGCCGATTTGGTGCGGACGAACTTTGCTGTAAAGCAAATATAGGTAATCCGTGCTACACACGTTCGTACCAAATCAAAATCAAATCAAATCAAAAAATCAAAAAAGCTACACCAAATCTGGCCTTGGCGAAGGCTTTGTATCACATCACTGGACAAGGCCTTGTATCACATCACTTTTTCTTATCAAATACCCACAGAAATCACCTGGATTTGCCAATGCAACGGGCTTGTAAAGAAAAAGACCTATAAACAAAAAAAAGGTCTTGGATTTGAAAAAAAATTAACGGTAGGTACCTGTCACAAAAGAATGACGAAAAATTCTTCAAAACCATTTCGAGTGGCCTGTAACTGACAGGGAAACTTTTAATTAAATGTAAATTTTTTAAGTAAGTAATTGAGAAAAAGCCTAAGTATAGGGACTTTAAATTAATGTTTTAATAGAAATAATAATAATTTTCAATTCTCATGCTCTAAAAGTACGCAAATATAGCCCTACGAAGCGGGAATGTAATCCTAATTTCTTGTATGCATGAGATGAGATGAATTCCTGATTATAGCGCCTTAAAATCAAATAATACGCGTACATAACTAAGGGTTGTTTTATTTTAACTATATCACAGTCACGATGTTGTAAGCTCCCAGTCGGCTCGAGGTATCGCACGAATCCATCGCTGACGCAGTGTTCCTCCTTCGGGAATCCAAATCTTTCGAGATCCAAGGTTTCATAAGTAATTTCCAACAATGATCACGTATTTATATGCACTAATTATACAATAGATATTGTATTAAAACACCCAAACAGCAATCAAGAAAATCAAACAGCAACGTTTCTTGACATGACCAAAGAGTATTCGGACTTGCCACATCCAGATAAAAAAAATATCCAAAATGTGCAAAAATAATAATTTTTCTTTTTATTTTGTAACAAGCAAATTTAAACAAGTTGTTAAATAAATGCGTGCAAAATCCGAGAAAGTGTTTTATTTAAATGAACAGTTCGCGCAGAAATCTAAGATGTGAATTGAATTACGGCGAAAGTTATTTTTTTTTAATATATTATATCAAGTTAAGCCTAGTCAACGAAGAGATATAGAGGGAAAAGTTTTGGAATACAATTTTTGACTTTGGAACTTTGTTTGGGCTAAAAGTTTTTTAAAATACTTACTGTATATATTTTACCGGCCAAACCAGATTTCAGGACAAACTAGTTTTTCCTAGGCCAAACTAGTTCATCGCGTTGACATTTCAGAGAGCGAGTTTGCCTCGGAAGTCCTGTAGAACACGTGATTGGTTAAAATGGTGGTAATTTTTTTTGTGTCATGTTCTACATCTGAAAAAAAATGAGACCTTCAAACCGCCCCCCCCCCCCCCCCCCCCGGATTAAGGGCTACGGGCGGGGACTTTTGCTATGTTTACCTCCTTATTAGCCCAAACAAAGTTACAAAGTCAAAGATTGTGTTCCAAGCATTTACCTCTATACTGTTTTTTGAGTGTTCGTTGATTTTTACTTCCACATAATTTGAGAGTTATCGCCTAACCTGGCAACACTACACGATTGTTTGTTTATATAGAACAAAGAGTAAAGTGTATAGATCAACAGTCTTTTCTGTTCCGGTGACAGCAGCGCTGGTTGGACAGTGCTACTTGACAGTAAAATAACATTATGAACAATACACGTTAGTTCCAGTTTTGGCCACCGGAACAGAACACGTTGACGTAATCGACTGCAACGTTGCCGCTTTTCCAGAGCATGGCTTGTTACAAGTGCAACGAGTGAGATAGAAGATGGCTTTGGTCAAGCACGTGTCAAGTAACCATCACAACAAAACAAGAATATAGTACTTGAAAATTTGCAAGAATTCTGAATTGATAACTATACTGATTATATATTTAATTGCATTGTCATCGGAACTAAAGGTAAATTCCAAATTTCAGCTCAATCGGACATTGGAAAGTGGGTCAAATTTAGCTCGCAAGATTTGACGAACGGACATGCATACATACATACACTGCAAGTTAAATAAAAGCTTGTAATAAATGACCTTGTTTAACATGACTACTGCGTTAAGTGAAACGGATTTATGAAGTGTTTTAATGTTATTTTGCCCTTTTCAGTCAATTATTTGCGATTTGAAAATTATTTATCTTTTTATTCCATTCTTTAATAAATCAGGCGTTTGTAAAAGTTAATTGTAGGAGTTTAAATTCATTTAATTTTTATGTTTCTGAAAGTGTACGACTTCGTAAAATATTAGGGCGATTCTCGCCGGTCTCCTTTCAAAAAATGGAACCAACTTGGAAACCAACCTGATGTAATAACGTTTCAATCATTTCAATCGGTCCAGCCGTCTTTAAGTGATCGGTGGACATCTTCGAGCAACGCGGGCCTTCCGTCTCGGAACGGAAGACCCGTGTTGCTCGAAGGTGGACATACACAAAAAAAAAACATACATACAGACGAATAGAGAAAAGAGAAAAGTTTTTACTACATATTATATGTTACTGCAAAGAGCCTAAGTGCGCCTACACCTAGTTTTAGCCGGCCACAACTAGGTGCAGCCGGCCCCATGCAGTTAAACTTAGATGTATTCTACTTATCTTCGGTTAGAATTAGAACTAGGTTTATCCTTCATCATATCGGCTAGAACTAGGGTTTCAGTTCAGTTAAGCATTTTAGTTTTGTTTTGATATTCATGTTCTGCATTTCTCAATTTGATTCGCACCTAGTTGTAGCCGGCTAAAACTAGGTGTAGCCGCACTTACTCTATTAGCCGTAATATATACAATACAAGTAGGTAATTTAGGTAACAAATAGGAACTTAACTGTGATTTTATTAACCAGATGCTTCAGAATATAATTGTTTACTTCCAAGACCCTCTTTATATATGACAAAGATGATCACATTCTTTAATACTAAAAATATACTATTATTACTATCCAAACTATACTCAAATAGAAATAGAAATAGAAATAGAAATAGAAATAGAAATAGAAATAGAAATAGAAATAGAAATAGAAATAGAAATAGAAATAGAAATAGAAATAGAAATAGAAATAGAAATAGAAATAGAAATAGAAATAGAAATAGAAATAGAAATAGAAATAGAAATAGAAATAGAAATAGAAATAGAAATAGAAATAGAAATAGAAATAGTCTTTATTTGCTAATACTGGGTTTAGTTTAGTTATCCGATTCCAACAATTTCACATACATACAGGTCAAACTGATAACCTCCTTCTTTTTTGAAGTCGGTAAAATAGTATCATACTCATACAACATCGAACTGGCTGATTTTGTGAATAGATACGCCCCAATTGACATTTAACTCTATATAAAACAATGCAAAAATCACTTTCGTGGCATAAAATCACCTTCGTGGATAAAACGCCATGACCACGAAAGTGACGAAACTATCATTTTTTATTATAAATTCCTGCAAACCTGCGGCTAAACAGCCGCAACGTTTGAAATCATATACTACATTAATATCTCGTATGTTTTGAGGTTTCAATCAGATAACTTTGATTTGAATTGCTAAACTACCTACTAATGCATAAAAAATTTGTACACGCAAGTGATCAGAGGGCCTAGACAAGTGGCTTTCTATTATCGATATCTACAGGGGCAGTACAAGTATGAAATAATTAATAAAAAAAAATATGTATTTTTGTCCCCGGGGAACGATGAGCTGCAAGTCTCACTTCTTCGATGCCGGAACACGACTGACATTTGACCGAATCAAACTCTGATTGGTTGCCGCTGTTGTGTTCAATAGCATGCCCTTGTGACTACGCAAATCTAAAGTTCCTAAAATTATGTGACCGACGCATATTGTGAATTCAATTCAAAATTATGATGAAATAGTAGATTGTTTAGCAAGGGATGTATGGCACCCATAACAGTCGAGTGTTTTGGCGCACGAACGAAGTGAGGGCGCCGATAGTTCGGGACTGTTTATGGGTCCACACACCCGAAGTAAACACTCTACTTTTCATTTTGAATAATATGAGGAAAGTAAAAATAAACTGAAATAATGTAAAAAATATTTTTCCTATGGCCGCGGAATTGTCGGAAGACTATAACTTTTTTGTTCATTTTCTCTATTTTAGGCAAAGCAAGGGAAACTAAGTCCATACAGCCTTGTTTGGTGTTTGACCCGTACTCTATGCAATTCCATAAAATTAATAACCTGATTTTTTATGTTACAAATAACTTATTTGATTTAATATGTTTCTAAAAACGTATTGTTGTTACTTTTAGAATATGAGACATGAAAATTTTTATTTGTTTTCATTTACATATGTGGCGACATCTAGACGACGCGCACATAACCACTAACGGCGCCGGCGAATAGTACGGAGAACCTACATCGCGCTTACGAAGTTCATCCACCAAGTTCACATATATACGAACTCCGACATACGACCATAGAACAGTTGTCCCCGGGCTAACAACACCCTAGCCCGGAAGGAAGACACACCATCAGTCTCCTTTACCTAGTTGCTTCACATATCCTACATTGGTGACCCCTACGGAACACAAGAGAACCTTCTTCACCAGCGCCAGCACCGTCTTCATCAGCGCCAGCATCGTCTCCACCAGCGCCAGCATCGTCTCCACCAGCGCCAGCACCATCTTCACCAGCGCAAGCATCGTCTCCACCAACGCAGCCACCACTCCTCCCGCCCCTCATCCAGCAACCTTCAGCAGTCACACAAGCCAGCACAACCCGCCTCAAGTTTCCATCGCAGCATCGTCCGACGCTACTTGGACCTTCGGCAGCACCCGACGGCATCATCCCGACCTGGCATCCTGGCAGCCCACGTCTCTGGAGCATCACTGGGCCCTTACTCCAGCGTGGCAGTACTGCGCGCCAGCAGCTCGGACCCACCGTCACAACCCCTGCTCCATCACGACTCACCGTGGACGTCCCGACTCACCGTGGACAGGAGCAGCAACTTGCATCACTGGCAACGCGCCTTCACCCCGCACCGTCTCGACTCACTGTAGACGACGTCTCGACTCACCGCAGACTGCAGAGAGGAGGTTCTCTATTCGTCTGTATGTATGTTTTTTTTGTGTATGTCCACCGATTACTCAAAAACGGATGGACCGATTGAAATGATTCAAACGTTATTACATGAGAGGGCCTAGACAAGTGGCTTTCTATTATCGATATCGCCAGTAGAATAGGAAGAAAATGTATGGGATTGACATTAGCGGTCACGTGACATTTCGATCGCTAATGTCAATCCCATACATTTGTCTTTCTATTCTACTGGCGATATCGATATAGAAAGCTACTTGTCTACAGGGGCTGGTTAGTTTCCAAGTTGGTCCCATTTTTTGAAATTTTGAAATCGGTTCAGTAGTTTTCAGGAAATCTTGAAAATACTGTCTATTTCGTTACAGCAAATAAAGCATTATCTTATCTTATCTTATCTTATCACTTTAAGTGAATTTAATACGTATCTTTAGGCATAACTCCTTCACTACATAGTATAAAACAAAGTCGCTTTCGCTGTCCCTATGTCCCTTTGTATGCTATCTTTGAAACTACGCAACGGATTTTGATGCGTTTTGTTTTAATAGATAGAGTGATTCAAGAGGAAGGTTTATATGTACTTTTTATCCCGATATTCCCACGGGAACGGGAACCACGCGGGTGAAACCGCGGGCGGCCGCTAGTTGCTTATAAACCGATTGAGATGATTCTTGTTATGTTAAAAAGGGGATACCTCAAGGTATTTTAATCGACTTCAAAAAAGAGGTTTTCAGCTTGATCACATACCTATTTACCAGAATACACGTAAATTGCCTGCACGATTCACTAAAAAGAGTGAAATAAAAAATATTTTTATAAAAAAATAAAACCGCCTTAAAAAAAATCACATCAAAAAAGTAAGAAATAATCCCTCACCAAATAAATAACTTAAGTACTTTGAAGTCGGGCGGGTTTTAACAAAAACAAAAAAAAATTACATGTTTCACGCCCGACTTCAAAGTAAGTACCTACTTAAGTTATTTATTTGGTGAGGGTATTTTGGTCGAGGTGGCGCTGCTGTCGTCACGTTAATATAAGCTCCGTAAAGATTTTCATGTGTAAAATACAAAAAGTGTGTAAATCTAAATGAGTATTTGCCGTGCTATTATTATCTTCGTGTATTATTAGGGTAAGTCACGGATAGATGCCGCGGTGGGATACATGCCGCGATTTTAAAAACTCCTATGAGGGTAATGACCTCAAGCTCGATTTGCCGTATACTAGATAGCTCACCCCGTGTACTTCGCCAGTCGGCCGTGAGAGGCGCTGTAAAGCAAGTGTGTGCGTCACAGTCGGCAATCAAAAATTTTGACGATCGAAAAAAAGGACCAAAATTATTTCATTGCCCTTTTGGAGGCTCTACTCTTTTTTTATGAAGAATGGATTGTCTTTGTGACGTATTGATCGTAATGTAAGGTATTTAAATAAATACTCAAACATGTTTTTATTTGTTTATTTCATTATGTTTCATATTTATATAAGAAGGCATCTATCCTCTACGATACGGATACTTGCCTCGTTTTTGATCGGGATAGATGCCCTTAAAGGCGTCTATCCCTCTAAACCAAGCCACTTATTCCTTACTAACGCATACTTCTAATATGATTATTTTTCTTTCATTTCAGTACCAAAATGCTCCGAAAATATAAAAGATGGTCCGGGTCCAACCACGTAATATTAATTAATCAAAAAAATTACTTAGATGCGGCGTTATTAGATTTGGAACGAAATAATTTAAAATGGCATCTATCCTGAAGATATTCCTTTATTTCGTTTGTACAACAAAATTTGGGAGGATAGGCGCCATTGGAGGATTTCTTTGATAATGGAGTGTTTTGATTATCGTTATGATTTCTTTGGCACAGCATACCATAAAGTTTAAGCAAGTTTAAAAACGATAGATTTTGTTATAAAATGACACGAATAACAGTAAATACGTAGCTTTTTGTACCATGGCATCTATCCTGTAACGCAGAATGTAGGTCAATGACTCATTTAGAATGAAATAATGTTTTTCAATATATTTTATTTCCTTTCTAAATTATGTTTTTGAATTAATATTCTCAAATTCAAATGTATTTCTCACAGGGGCAACTATCCGTCCGCCCTATTTGACTGGTGAGGCGACAATCCGTAGTGCGGCAAGTATCCTCCAAAAATTAGAGGTCTGCAAAAATCAGTGTAGCTCATACTCTAACTACAATAATCCAATATCTGTTAAGCGATTTTATAGATGACAGATTGTAGTTTATGTATTCATAAGTAGTTTGTTGATTTTGCACATGTTAAGTAAGTAGTGCGGCAATTTCAAAAAGTGCGGCATCAATCCGTGACTTACCCTACGTGCAGAGTGATATAATTTATCCGGAAGAAACTAGCTACTTACAGTGTACATGAATAAAGGATTTTTCTCAATACAAAATAGTGAGTAACAAGTAACAACTATAACTGTGAGATGATTTAGCAAATAGTATCACGAACGAATAATGAAGTGCTGATTATACAATAAGAACGAGCATTTTAGTTGAAAAACAAAATATTCTAACTGCAGTTAAAATACCTACATACCTACCCTCCAACAGTTAACAAGTTTGAATGTCAAAATCAATTGGACAATTGCAGTTTTGAAAATGACATTTCCATTTCCCCAGTAATGCTGCTGTCAAAATGAAATTGACAAATAGTTTTGAAAGTGACAATTCTTCTGTGTTGCCAGTGGAAAATTAGTTTAACCATTTTGGGGAAAATTTGCTATTGACTGACCCATTTGACTAATAGTTGAAAACCAACCATTGCAGTTTATGTTAAAAGGTTATTGCAATTCAAGATACTATAAAACATTGACTATAAATAATTGACATTTAACTAATAAAGTAACAAAAATAAAATACAATGGACAACGTAACAAAACGTAAAAAAATAATAAGATCGGGATCTGAAACAAACTTATCCTCAACATTTAATCAGGATAGTTGTTTTAATTCTTCAATATTGGATACCACTATGAGAAGCGTACAAAGCGACACAATGAAAAGTTTTATAGATAACTCATTTTCAAATGAACTTTTACAAGAATTACAAGCATATAAAGATAAACTCGCTATTGCAGACATAGAAATAGAAAATCTTAATATTGAGAACCAAGAACTAAAGCAAATAATAAATGACAAAGACAAGAATATTGACATACTAAAGAAACTATCTACAAATTTTACTGCAACCAACAAATATACTGCTGTTACATTGAAAGAAAGAATGTTGAATATAAGTCAGCGAATACCGAGAGGTTCCCCTTTGCATGAGTATAGAAATATAGTACGCAATTTGAATTTAACTCCAGTAAGAGGACCAAGCAAAACACAAGTAGACATATCTGAGATAATTTCTGACAGCCATAAAGATAAAAATCATTTTACTGATGATACTAGTGAAATTAAAGATAATTCTAAAGATAAACGCGTAAAAGACGAGAAACAATTGGTTTACCACGAAGAATGTCAGAAGTCAACTAAAGCAATTAAATTGGAAGCAGAAGAGAAGAAAATCATTATTATTTCTGATCAACAAGCTCGAGGTTTGAGAGAAAAAATTCAAAAATTAATTGGCGATGACTTCAAAATATATTGTTTTATGAAACCAGGTGCCCCGTTAGGTGAAGTTCTTAACTCTGTAAAAATACAATCATTAAATCTTACAAAAAGGGATACTATTGTAATACTTGCTGGGACAAACGATAAGAATCCAGATTTGTTTCAAGTAAAACTTAATATATGGCTCAATTCTGTATCACATACTAATGTTATTATTAGTGAAGTCCCTTATAATAATAATTTAAATTTGCAAAAGTACAATTACACATTAAAATTTATTTCTTCTAAATACGATAATGTACTCTACCTGGACATGAATTATGGTAAAACTTTACCCTCTCGAGGAAATTTTTCATGGATCCTTGCTAAATCTTTACTAAAAGATATTTTACACTTCAAATCAAATCAAATCAAATCAAAAATCATTTATTCATTTTAGGCTGATACAGCACTTGTGAACGTCAATGAAGCTACGCTATCGGTTCGCAAATCCTACGGCGGGAGGCCTTGTAACGAGAAGAACCGGCAAGAAACTCGCCAAGGGCTATTTTTTTCTCCCTGTCATATTTCATACAGAGTCGTCAAATTGAAAAGTGACTTTAACATAATATAATATGTAAAGTCACTTTCCATCACAAATTAATCTTAAGTTTAAAAACAAAATAAAAAACCCGGTAATCATAGCAGTAAATAATTTTCAATAACTAAGAAATAGACATCCAAAAGGTAGTTTCTTTAAAATACACGCCAACTCAAAACGTAGCAAATAAAATAATAAATATAAATGCCAAACAAGGGTAATAAAACTTTGAATAGTTTAAGAACATAAGAGTCAATAATAAACAGTGCCATACAAGCCACGATAAAATAAAACTAATAACAATAAAACATTAAAAATCTGCATATTTTGAGACAAGAAGCCAGGAGCAGACCCATCCCACTGGTGGCACCCGTTCACGAGCATGACGCATGAACCAGCCATCGCTTCGCTCAACCATATTTTAGGGAACGTAACGACCCGCCTCACACGACACCACCGCAGAAATGTTTACAGAGAGCATGACATACTCAAACTTCTCATCTCAAAACGCAGAAACCAATATAAGAATGTACTCAGTATTAATCATTTTGTAAAACACGACTCACAATTAACTACAGAAAAAATCCTTGTCAGCTTATGACCAAGTTGCTTTGTCATTTAAGTAATCACTTACAGTATAGTAGCCCTTCTTGAGGAGGCAATTTTTTATATGATTCTTAAACTCTTCAAAGGGTAACTCCAAGATATCACTTGGAATCTTGTTAAAGATGTGTATACCTTGACCCATGAAAGACCCATGTACCTTCTCTAATCGGTACCGAGGCATTGAAAGTTTATTCCTATTTCTTGTATTGTAACCATGCAAATCGCCATGTTTAGTATACAAGTTAATATTACGACGCACAAAAATAATACAATTTAATATAAATTGAGATGCAGCTGTCAGTATACCAATTTCTTTGAACTTCTCCCTAAGAGAAGTTTTAGAGCTTAGTTGATAAATGGCCCTTATTGCTCGTTTTTGCAGAATAAATATAGCATTAATGTCAGCTGCTAATCCCCACAAAAGAATGCCATATGACATGATGCTATGAAAATAACTAAAGTATACAGTCCTAGCAGTTTCTATGTCAGTTAACTGTCTAACTTTTCTAATAGCGTAAGCTGCAGAGCTGAGCTTACCAGCTAATGCAGCAATATGCGAATGCCACTGAAGTTTTCTGTCTATAGTTACACCCAGAAAGACTGTTGATTCAACTAAATCTAATTTTTCATTATTTATTACAATTTCTACGGGTGGAGATTGTACATTTGGTAAAGAGAATAGAATGCATTTCGTTTTCTTTGCATTAAGCTGTAGATTATTAAAACTAAACCAAGTGAGTATTTCCGAGAGTGCTTTGTTTACATCGTCAAAATTAGATTTATTTCTGTCAATGTTAAATATTAAGGAAGTATCATCAGCAAACAAGACAATCTCACATAAGCTATTTGCAAAGAAAGGTAAATCGTTAATATAAACCAAAAACAAGAAAGGGCCCAAGATAGACCCTTGAGGTACACCTAGCTTTACATCAGAACCCATTGATTTCACCCCATTTATATCAACTGTCTGAGTTCTGGAACTAAGATACGAGTGTAATAGTTTTTGGGCATTATTTTTTACACCGTAATGATTTAGCTTCAACAGCAGCGTCCGATGATCTACACAGTCAAAAGCTTTGGACAAGTCGCAGAATATGCCAAGAGCATTCTGCGACCCCTCCCAGGCCCCAAAGACATGCTTAAGAAGTGCAACCCCGGCATCAGTAGTAGACCTACCCTTCGTAAAACCGAACTGTTTGTTATGCAAGAGGTTATTTAAAGTAAAATGAGTTAATAATTGCTCCAGTATTATTTTTTCGAAGATCTTGCTCAAGGCGGGTAAAATAGATATTGGTTATATACTTAGATTATAAGTTTAAGTTTAACGAGTACAAAACTCTTCTTGAAAAATCAAATAGTAAGACTTATGAGCATAAATCTATACAGACTGACTTTACTTGTAGTATTTCTAAGAAAACCGGAGTTCAAAGTGTTGATGCAAAAGCTATCAATATAGATGAATGTTCTGAGGAAAATTGTTTATTTCGTTTATAATTATATTAACGTTATGCATCAGAATGTAAATGGACTCATAAGTAAATCTGATATGTTGACAGTGTGTCTAGAAGAATTATCTGCCAAAAATAAATCTGTAGATATATTGTGTGTAACGGAACATAATATGATTGACAATGATGTATCTAACCTTCTAATTCCAAATTATAAAATAGCATCATTCTCCAATAGGTGTAACAGACATGGGGGCTGTTGCATTTTAGTTAAACATTATCTGAATGTCCTTACTATTCCAAGCATAAATGCGCTATCAATACCAAATGTTGTTGAGCTATCAGCTGTTGAGTTAGTTGAGCATGCTCTCTGCATTGTTTGTATCTATAGGGCACCGAATTATGACGCTCGAAGTTTTGACATTTTTTTAATAAATTACATATGGTTTTAACTAAACTGTGCTTAAAAGAGAAAAAAGTTTTAATATGTGGTGATTTAAATATTGACACTTTGGTACAAACTAAACATTCTAGAGAATTGATAGACATGCTTAACAGTTTCAATCTAAAATTACATTTTAAGCAACCAACGCGATCAGTTAGTAAGACGTGCCTTGACAACATTGCTCACAATGTTAAAGGATGTGCAGGAGGAGTCATTGAACTATGCTTATCAGATCACAGCGCACAAATTCTCAAGTGTCCGGTAAAGAAAACTTCTACTTTAAAATATTAGTACATAATGAGACGGGACTATGCGTTAGAAAATATAAGTAAATTTGTTGACAATCTACGTAAATTAACTTTTGACGATATATATAATAGTGACGATCCAGATGAGGCGTATAATAAATTTCATGACATGTTTAAATTACTATATGACTTGTGCTTTCCCATAAAGAGAATCAAATGCAACTCCATCAATAAACCAAGGTGGATAACTCGAGGAATTCGAACTTGTAGTAGACGTCAAAGAGAACTGTTATGGAAATATAGAACTAGTCCACATGATGAAAATAGAAAAAGGTACAAATCTTACGCTAAACGTTACAGACGTATTTTAAAATTAACTCAAAAAGCACAGAACAATTACTTTATTAAAAACTCCAATAACAAGTGTAAAGCGACCTGGAGGGTTATTAATAAAAACAAAAATAATTTCCCTAAACAGAGCATAGATAAAATTAATGTAAACGGTGAAATAATAAGTGACCCTATACAAATAGCGAATGCTTTTAATATTTTTTTTATTGACGAAGTTAAGACAAAATCAAATACGATCAATAACACAAGTGCTAGTAATTTAAATTCAATATATATGACGCCTACAAATGAATTTGACATATTAAAGATTATTAATTCCTTGAAAAATACCAATAGTTCAGGAAATGACGGCTTTACCACAAAAATAATAAAGAGATCTTCTCAAATTATTGCTCCTGTCTTAAGTCACATTATAAACTTATGTATTCAGAAAGGAGTTTTCCCGGACAAATTGAAAATGTCTCTAATAAAACCACTGTTTAAGAAAATAGACCGAATGGATATGAACTTTTATCGACCAATAGCACTTCTTTCTGTTTTTGCTAAGATATTAGAAAAAGTTATCTATAAGCGTCTTTATGAATATCTTGAATTTAACGGGCTTTTGACATCTCAACAATATGGGTTTAGAAAGAGCAAATCCATTAATATGGCTATATATAACTTCTTGTCAAAAATTATAAAAAACGTTGACTCTAGACTGCCTACTGTTGCTCTATACATGGATATGTCAAAAGCTTTTGACTATGTAGAAATCAAAATATTATTAAGTAAATTGTACAATTTAGGAATAAGAGGCAATGCTTATGATCTCATTAAATCGTATTTAACAAATAGATATCAAGTGACACAAATAGAAAAAAATGTCAGTAAAACTAAAACTGAGGTAGTTTATCAATCTAATTCAAGGCATGTAACGTATGGAGTACCTCAGGGCAGTGTGCTAGGTCCTCTGCTCTTTCTGGTCTACATCAATGAATTACCTTTAACTACCAATAATCACATGACTCTTTTCGCTGATGATAGTACTGTATTATTCAGCAATAGCAATTTGACTCTACTTGAAACTGACATAAATAAAACTTTGACATCGATAGTACAATGGCTAAGTGATCATAATCTTAAGGTTAATTTAGACAAAACGCAGATCATGAGCTTTCAACAGAGAGAGGTAAATTCGATCAACTTAAATATAAATTACTTAGGGAAACAAATATATGAGACAAAAACGGCAAAATTTTTAGGTATACTCATTGACAGTAACTTAAAGTGGAATTCACATGTACAGCACATATGTAGTAAATTGAGTAGTTATTCGTATGCTTTATATAAGCTTAGTAAAATAGTAAGCACAGAGGCTTTGCTAACTGCATATCATGGATATGTTGGGTCTACATTGAGATATGGTGTCATATTTTGGGGTAATGCAACCGACAATGAAATTGTATTTAGGTCTCAAAAACGCTGTATTAGAGCTATGTTCAACCTACTTCAAACAGACACATGTAAGGCTAAGCCCGCACAGCGATTAAAATTCGCGCGAATAAAAATTCGCGCGATTTTTTTATCGCTAATTTTATTACTACCACGCACTGCGAATAAAAAATCGCGCGATTTAAAAAGGACAGTCTCCTGTCAAAAATTACCCCATACTTTTTCGTCAGTTATCAAAGAGCATGTAGAGTGTTTGTCAGATAACTCTGCGCGTGACTGGCGCGTTTTGGCGCTAGTTACAGTGCCTTTTTTTGTTCTTATGTTATAGAAAAGATTAGTATTCGATTTTTACCGCGCGCAGACTTATCTGACGAGCACTCTAATCACTACGTTTATCAGTTGTCGGCTGGTTCTCGACTGTGACACACGTAAAAATGGATGATAGAACCAAAGTCCTAATTTATCTGCTATTAAGAAGAAGAAAACGAAACACGAAAAGATCTAATGAATATTGGGTTCACCCATATACGGCCTTGAGGCCTATGAAGGGATTTTTCTTCTACAAACTATTTTTCGGATATTACCGAACGTCTTTAAAAACATTTGATATGTTACTTCGGCTAGTTAGTCCTGCTATAACCTACCAGGATACGACTTGGAGAAAAGCAGTTTCAGCTGAAGAGAGACTCTCAATTACTCTTAGGTAAGATTTTAGGCCCCGGGCACGAAATCAGCGGGCAGGCAGCGGGGCTGGCTGGCATCGGCGCGGCCCAAGAATCTTCCCGTCTCCGTCCGTCGCGTCTCGTAGCGCGCGCGTCCGTCGCCCGCCGCGAAGCGCAGGCTGCTGCCCCGCTAACTTCATGCCCACCGCCACATATGTACCTACTTACTATTACAATATTTAATTCATGATCTCATACTTTTTGTCCTCTTAATTTCTAGAGTACGAGCCATATAACTTGGCGCGTGTCAATACTGTCATTATCTGGAACTAAAATTATGACATGGGAAATTCCAACCGGCCACGACGATCAGTGCCCTCTGGGTTACCTAATGAAACGCATAACATTTTTCGCCATAAACATGAAACGCATCGTGTTGAAAGGCATAATCATCGAAAGGCATAATTTCAATAAGCGTAATCATCAAAAGGCATAACTTTTAAATGTCATACTACTTAAAAGGCATAATATTCAAAATGCATAAATTTAACGGGGTATTATCTTGTATTTATTTATTTTGAAGCTAGGTCTGTGAAAATAAAAAAGTCTTTTCTGGCGCTTCGCCGGCCGCTACCGCGGCACGCTCGCTTCGCTCGCTCGGCTCGCGCGGCGTTTTGGTCACTGTTCTAACCTAACCTAACCTAAAACGACGGTTAGGATTTCTTTGGTGGCGGGGGGCTTCGCCCCCCGAACCCCCTTGGTGGGAGGCTATGCCCCCCCGTCCCCCTGCTCCTCTGTTTTCTTCAATTTGAACTAAATTCAAAACTTATAGATAAAAAAAAATTTTTTTTGAGCCAACAGATGTCAAAAAAACGAAACCCCTTGTCCGGTCCTTGCGTCTGTTACGACCATTTGACAGAGAGAGTAGAATAGGAATGATAGGCAAGTCGTCAAATTAACCCGGCATCGTCGTCGGTAGCGGCGGCGGCGGCGTGGCGGCGCCGGCGCGGCGTTTTGGTGGCGATGGCGGCGGCGGCGGGGCCGCAGGAAAATAGTTGAAGATGTATAATTTAGTAAAGCACTATTTTATTACTACCACCTAATTATATTGTTGTGTTTCAATACGTTTTAATATGTAAAAATCACATTAATATTTAAACTTAGTAGTATATAAAATATATTTTAAAACTAGCTTTTGTTTGAATTCGAAATAACGGAGTGCTCTATATAAACTTTTTTATTTACAAAACATTCTTTACTGAAAGTGTTTTATTTTAATATTCTATACTAATTCTCCATACAAAAGTTAAACCTTATTTAATCCCATTAGATAAGAGGGTGAATTTTGGCGAATCCTTTCTTAGTGGATGACTAAGTATAATAACTTTCAGCCAAATTTCAGCTCAATCCATTCAGTGATTTGAACTTTGTGCTGATAGATCAGTCAGTCATGGTTACCTATTATTTTAAAGATTTAATTAAGTCAATACGAACAACGTTTACTATGGGAGCAGCCACGAAGAATCAGCTGTTCCATAGAAAAGTACAACATCGACTCGACTAAATTGTATGAAATTGTTGATTTTTCTTCGCGATTTCGTGGCTGGCCCTACAAGAAAAAACGTTTGTATTGATAGATACTTTCATCCCCTAAAATCTTTGTAAGTACTAGTTAAAATTAAGTTGTGTTTAAAGTAGGGATTAAAAAAACACGTATAATTATACATTGGTAATACCCTAAACCATATATTTTTTCAGTCTAGCTGATAATAGCCGGTTTACACGAAGCCAGTAGCACTAAGTACTTAATGGATTAAGTAGTCAGTTGTTTTACTCCATACCAGGGCTGACGCCAGCACTGAATCGGCATCTATGTCGGTGCCAGTCACTGGATCCAGTAAATCAGCCGTAAGATTCAAGGTTTGACAATTGAGAGATTTTTAATTAAGCCATAAAAGTGTAGGAAAAGAGATGCCGAGACCTGTATAATTATGTTATTGAAGTTATCTTATTCACTTCTCATGCTCGTAAAGTTCGTGTTTATGTTGGGTATAGGCTGCATAAAATCGCTTTTTATGCTCTAGTGCATAAAGTAAAATCTTCGTCTAAGTCTCAAACTCTAAGACAAAGGTCGTCAGGTAAATAGTCACGCAAGTAATTAAACTTCGTTAAATGAACTTGTTGTTTCATTTTGTTTCTTAAATTTTGTACATAATACAGGTTAAATTACTAAAATAATAAAAGTAGGCAAAATTAATGAGTTTTCTAAGAAATAAGTATTTCAAGAGCATTATGGACTACGATCTATGCTGAAGTCACTGTGCTGCCACTGCCTCATATAAAAACTTATCTTCCCGCCAATATGGCGAAGTATTTATTTTTTCTTTATTGCAATATTGTTATTTATTTTCCTCACACTCGAAGTGAAAAGCAGAGTGTATAACTCGTACATAAAACCCATTTTACCCTCGAATTGACTATCAACACTCGTTTACGGCTCGGGTGGATATTTACGTCTAGGGTAAAATGGTACGTTTTATGCACTTGTTTTACAATCTTCTATTATTTATAAATAAATAATAATAATAATAATAAATAAATAACTTCTGACATTCACACCAATTATCTAAGCCCATTTTAATTTCATTAAGAAACTGTATCATGGAAAACTTGATAACGGATAAATATATACTTAAATACTTTTTTTTTGTAAATACATACTTAATATACATAGTAAACACCCAGACCAAGACAAATAGACATGTTCATGCACACAAAAATTTGTCTTGTTCGGGAATCGAACCCGAGACCACTGGCGCAGAAGGTGGGTAGCCTACCCCTGCGCCAAATCGGTCGTCAAAGTATGTTATGTATGAAGTTTAAACATAAAAATTATACATACTTAAAAATAATGAAAATACTTCTGTATTTTCAGTAGGTAGCGATATTTGAAAAAGGGGCGCGCCTCCCGCAGGGTTAGGACGCGCGATTATTTTACAGCAAACAGCGATTTTTTATTCGCGCGATTTTTAAATCGCGATTGCGTGTACCTACATACAATTCCATGTGTTACAAAATCGCGATTTTTAATCGCGCGAATTTTAATCGCTGTGCGGGCTTAGCCTAAGCCCTACTTTATAAATTACAAGATTCTTACACTTCCATGTTTGTACATTCTTGAATGCGCTATTTTTGTCAAACATAACATAGAATTGTTTAAATTTCTTTCATCTGCACGACATAACGATAAACTTTGCAATGTTCCTTGTAAAACCGCGCTTATGAGTAAGAGTGTTTTTTGTAATGCACCTTGTATCTATAATAAGATACCTTCATCAATAAGACACACTGATAATAACTTTTCGTTTAAGCAGAAATTAAAGACGTTGTTGTTGGAAAAATGCTACTACACACTCAATGAATTTTTGACAGATAAAGATTTGTAATTATATTTTGACTGTACTATTTAATTTTTTATTTTTTTATTTATTTTTACATTTGATTTAAAAAAATAAATTTTCAAAATAATTTTAATTTATTATCTTATCATGCATGATCAATTTGTACCTACTATCATTACTTTTTCCATTGTAGTAAGTATAGTTAATTCAAACCTTCATTGTATGCTATCATGGCAGGGCATAGCTGATCAATTATATTGTATTATGACATCTGTATGTACCTATGTTTCACAATAAATGATTATGATTATGATTATTATGATTAGGGATTATTTCTTACTTTAGTGATGTGATTTTTTTGAAGGCGGTTCTTTGTAAAAAAAAAATCCGGACGAGTTAATATGTTATGATAGATTTAAACACTAATTTATGTATATTTCGGTAACTTTAGAAAATTGGTTCTGGTAGCGTTTCAAATGGAATGACCCATATGTAACATAGTCTACTAGTAAGTAGACTGTGGTATTACACTGAAATTTGTTGATGCAGTATCCAAATGTTTTACTGCAAGTACTGCAACGGGTCGTGTCGTGTGACACGATGAGAATGCGAAAAATGGTCCCGATTTTGATCGTTCCTGTTAATCTGTAACGTTAATTTTGCTTCTATTACGACAACCTTTATTTATTTTGTAGCTTATTAGATGTTTTATCCTCCGATCTACAAGGTCTGTTTCCAACTTATACCGTTTATGGAATATAACTTGTATGGAATATATCTTGTAACTTAGGCAAAAAGCTCAGTTCGTATGAGGACAGGTTTATTTATTTATTTATTTATTTATTTATTTTATAGTAAAGCATTAAATCATTTTAACATGTTTACATTAGAAATCCGCAGAAAAGTGATGGCTCTTATATTTTTAAAGAGGATTGTGTCTGGCTCCATCGACTGCCCTGATCTTTTGTCTAAAATGGACTTTTATTTACCGCGGCATGTACCACGTCCTGGTAACAATAAGCTTTTCCATATACCTAGAAGTCGCACTAATCTAAAATTACATAGCTTCCTATCGCGGGCCATGTCATTCTATAGAGAATATCAAAGCAAAGTTGATCTCAGTCATGATACCATACGTAGCATTAGGAGAGTTATATTAAGTAAGATTTAAGTTAAAAAAGTATAGAAGTCTTTTTTATTTACTGTAAATTAACCAATTTGTTTATATTTTATATCTATTTTAGTTTTTACATAGAGCATGCGGTGCCCTCCTATAAGTAATGGGACACTTAGTGAACCATCTGTTTATTATATGTTATTAGTAATAGTGTACTCATTGTTGTGAGAGCCTTATTAAATAAATAAAATAAAAATAAAATAACTGTGTGACCATCGAATTTTAGCTTCGATGAGAATTACCAATTGCGGCTTTATCTTATAATCTTATCTAATTTTTTACGAATCATAAAGATAAAGCATATCAGTCACAACACAACGCAAATGATTCATTCATACTTTAGGTACATAGGTACGAACAAACTGCGAACTGCCGGAGTGACGGACACAAGTCCCTGTGAGCAGCAGTCCTGCAGGGTACTCTATGCAGTCGTGTTTGCACCGAGCACACAACGGGACGTGAACGGGACGCGGCCGCGACGACGACGACGCGTCTTTAAAACAAAGGTGAGATTTCTTTATCTTCAAGGGAAAGTCAGTTGAAAAGTACCTTTGCATATAGATACAAACTTATTAGGTACCTAAAGCCGGGTCTCCAGCGCGTGTTTTGCCCTACACAATCAACAAAAACATCTCAACATTCAACAAAACTGTCTACACAAAACATCGTTTCACTACACATTTTTGTTTGCATCAACAATGTTTTTGCTTTCCATGCCCGGTGGAAAACACGTACACAAAACTCCCTTATTCCTCGTACATTACCAAGTTTGATAACTGGCTTTCTACAAGGAAAAATAATTCTTCCTAGCTTACCCGGTTTTCAAATGGGAATTATTTTTCCTTGTAGAAAACCGTAATTTTATTTAGTTTTCTACGAAGAATTTATTTTTCTTCTTAGCTTACCCAGTTATCAGAGAAGAATTTTTTTTTCCTCGTAGAAAGCTGTGAATTCAATCACAGCTTTGTACGTGTTGTGCGTTCTACGAAGAAGAATTTTCCCGTCGTAGCCATTAGATCAGAGTATCAGAAAGACCGAATAATTATTCATTTTTATTATTTACTTAGATTAATTTTAATTTTAGAGGGAACAACAGTTTTATTTTATTTTATTACTAGCGGCCGCCCGCGGTTTCACCCATGTGGTTCTCGTTTCCCTAGGAACATCGGGATAAAAAGTTATTCATTATTACATCAGCTACCTGCCAGTGAAAGTCCCGTCAAAATCGGTCCAGCCGTTTCAGAGATTAGCCGGAACAAACAGACAGACAGGCAAAAATTGTAAAAAATGATATTTTGGTATATGTACCGTATATAACAATATACTTAATCATATGCATGTAAGTAGTAAAAAGCAGTTATTTTAATATTACAAACAGACACTCCAATTTTATTTATTTGTATAGATATAGATTTAATAGTAAAGAGGTTATTTAAATTTTTACTTTTTTTGCATTCACAATGCAATTTTTATCATTGAAGAATTGAAAATGAAATACATATTTTAGAAAACATCGACCCGTCTCACAACCAGCTCCGATGGAACGGTTGGTTGGATGGTCTAATTATTAAAGTAAAACTTAATCTAAGTAATTATTCGGTCTATCTGATCTAATGGCTAAGTAGGAAAAATTCTTATTCTTAGAACAACACGTACAAAGCTGTAATTGAATTCACATCTTTCTACGAGGAAAAAAAAAATCTCCTTTGATAACTGGGTAAGCTAAGAAGAAAAAAAAATTATTCGTAGAAAACTTAATAAAATTACGGTTTTCTACCAGGAAAAAAAAAATCCCATTTGAAAACCGGGTAAGCTAGGAAGAATTATTTTTCCTTGTAGAAAGCCAGTTATCAAACTTGGTAATGTACGAGGAATAAGGGACAAAACTTCCCCCGCGCGGGTCGAGGGGCAGGGTACTGTACATAATCTATCATTTCGACAACTTTTAACTTTTTTAATTTTGATAAATCGCTAGACAATGGCCGAATTTCTGTGTAAAATGGAAAGAGCCATCACAAAAAAAAGTTTTGGTTTTCGCGCCAAGTTTGATTCTACGGTGGTTTAGAGCAATGCAAGTAAAGATGAATTGGAATAAAGATACGATCTGAAACTACGTCTTCTTCGTCCGAACTCATTTTGTTTGCTAGTGAAACTATTGTTTTGTGTACACAAGCCAAGAGAGGTAGGTATAGACGGCGCATGTCAAGAAACATTTATCAGAAACAAAGTTTTGTGTATGTGTTTTTGTTGAATGTTTTCAAAAACTTTCGCTGGCGACCCGGCTTAAGAATAAAATGTTTTCAAAACATGTTAAAGGCTTATTACACTTGGCTAAATTCAGCATCTAATTAAGCATAGGTACATTGCTTTATTTGAGCTCATTTGTAGCAAGTGATGCAATCAAAACAAGCAATGTATGCTTAATTAGATGCTGAATTTAGCCAAGTGTAATAAGCCCTATACCCTTAGCACTATTATTTATTCTGTGCCTATACTGAGAAAAGGGCTATGGCGCCTGCCATGGCGACAAACACTCGCTTATATCATCTCTCCCCACCCTACCATACGGAATAATCTGACTTTGACATAACTAAGCTAGTCAATACAACAACTAGTCAATTCAACAACTATTTACAGTTCCTTTACAAAATAAGCAAATTAACACATCAGTGATATCATTTAATAACTTATCTCAAATAATATCTAACAAAAGGTTAAAAGAGGTAAAAGCGATTTCTCTAATTGTCGTCATCGTTTTATGCACTATATTTTCAACAAGTATGTTATTAAAAATCTAAGCAAAATCACTGTTTTTTTGTTAGCGGTCAATTCTATTATCCTAATCCTACTATATAATATTATAAGTGTGAAAAAGAAAAAATTTAAATAACTTAAGTACTTAAATAAAGTGTTTATTTAGCACCACATAAAATGCACTCGACCTCACGACCACGACGACACCTTGTTATTCCGCTTCACATCAATCTCAAAATACCTACTTGCCGATGACACGAAAATAATGCACCGGTAATTATCTGCCAAGTGATCATGTGGGTGGGGGGCAGTTGCCCCCCCACATGAACCCATTTTTTATGGATGGTAGAATCCTTCACTGCGCTCTGGATTCAAAATAGCGCCCTCGCCGTAAATATGTTAATTTGCTCCCTTGTAATACAATCTACTATTCTTCATACCTTTATCTAAAATCGTATAACTAGTTTCAGAAACACGATTTTATGATTTTGGCTCGACACTTTTTCTTTTCGAAAGTACCTTTAAAAATACGAAATATCAAGATTATTCTTAAATGGGGCAACATATACATACATACATGGGACAACATATATATATACTATTGCAAAATGGTTTAATTAGTGGACACCAATAATATTTAGGATCGTATAGAAGCATTTTTTGAAAATCGCTAAGTATAGTTTTTTAATACGAAGTGATTTTGTGTTTTTTTTGCGTAATCGGCAAAATCGGTCTCGCTCCCGCGCGCGTAGTTTTCTCATTGCTATCTCGCTTTAGCATAATTTTTCCGAGTATCGCCTTAAGTATCTCCCAGACAGAGGGCCTACTCTGAAACGCACATCCGAAACTTCGGTTAGCCCCGTCCCTTTCACACGATTCTGTCATGACGCGAACGTGCGAGGGACGGGTATAACGAAGTTTCGGGTTTTGCGTTTCAGAGTAGGCCCTCAGGCGCGTTATTATCGGTCGTTATTACGGGATCCGTTATTGCGGTAATGCGTCCCCCGATTCCTTGCACACAACGGGCGTTTGTGCACTACACTGAATTTTACCGATCCGGAAAAAAACGGATGCTTGTATTTTTAACCGACTTCAAAAAAAGGAGGAGGTTATCAAGTCGACTGTATATTTTTTTTTTATTTTTTATGTGTGTTACCTCAGAACTTTTTAGTTAATGAACCGATTTGGATAATTCTTTTTTTATTTAAAAGGTGACGCTTCTCGTGTGGTCCTATTCAAATTTTATCAAGAACTGACAAGAAGTTCAGGAGTTATGAATAATGTGTATTCAGACTTTATTTGGGTATATGGATGATTTCATAGTTTCATCAAATTGGGGATCAATTTCAAAATTTTTTTTTTTCGAAAGTTGGTACTTCTGACCTGGTCTTACTTTCACCAAGTCAGGACCAGGGGATCAAATCCCAGGAAAATTGAGAGAAATTCTCAAATATAGGCAAGCCTTATGCGTTCCATTTATTTTTGAAGTTAGTCAAGTATTTGCATCTGGTAGTCATTGATCTCATAGTGATGAGCTGGTGATGGAAGCTACAACTCCTTAACGGTTAGGAGCTGGAGAATATTTATTTAAGTATTAATCGTACGTATGGGCCAATAGTTATATTCTTTCAGGTTATTAGGGTGAGCTACTGATGAGAGGTGAAACTCCTCAACAGTTAGGAGTTATATTATGATGTTTTATAAATACCTTATGCACGAATGGACCTTCAATTGTATTCCTTCAAGTTATCTAAGTAGCTAAAGATGGAAAGCTGAATTCCGTAACGGATAGGATATTTACAACAATTTATCATAATCACCATGTAGTTTCGCTATGATTAGGTATTTACAGTAAAAAACGAAAAATAAAACGTTTTTGAAAAAAAATGTAACCGCCTTCAAAACGGATCTTCAAACAAAAAATAACAAACACTAAAAAACGAAAAAAATAATAAGATTTTTTAATTCAAAGGACGATGATACGTGACTTTTTCTAATTTATCTTGGTACTTACTGAACTGTTTGAAGTCGGTGCCAAGCCAAAAAGAATAAGAACGAAATATATTGAGTGAAATAACTAACATATAAAAAAAAAACCCGGTCCCAAGCGTGAGGTGTAGGACCAATACGTAAAAGACGGCACCTTATGTCTCCTTATGTCGTAAGATTTTTTTTCAATAAATTCCATTTTCTGTTTGAAAAAATGTTTTGGATGAAATCCTACTAATATTATAAATGTGAAAGTTTAGATGTTTGGATGTTTAGATGTTTGGATGTTTGTTACTCAATCACGCCAAAACTGCTGAACGGATTTGGCTGAAATTTGGGAAACTGATACTTTGTAGCCTGGAGAGGAACATAGGCTACTTTTTATCCCGAAAAAAATTCACATTCCCGCTGGATAACGTCGTGTATTCCACGCGGGCGAAGCCGCGGGCGGAAAGCTAGTACTTTATAAACTTTTGTTTTTTACAATTAAATTGTTGTTCTGCAATTGACTGGTTTCTAGCGCATTAGAATATATTGATTTTACCTGGGTTTGGTTTTGATTTTTCGCAATACTTACAAAAGTTTAACTATCAGTAAGTGGCCAAAACCGGTACATTTGGCACCTCTCACACATTGTGTGTAATATAAAAAAAAACTATTTTAATTTTATAAATTTGAAAAAATGTACCTTTAAAGGTAGATAAATTATCTATTATTTAAGATATAATTTGTGTCTTAAATACCTAAGACCATTTAGTACTTAGTGCTTATAAGTCAAAAAATCCTTAAAGTGGCCACAAAGGGTACCTCTGCCCTACCTGACAGTGACAGTTGCAATCGCGAAAATTAACAATTACAGTGCCACAAACTTTGCTGTTCCGGTGGCCAAAATGTGAAACTAGCGTGTTTTTTAAATGTAATTCTGCTGTCAAGTTGATGTCCAACCCATAAAGTTAATATACCTATCGGAATAGAGAAACAAAGGGCTGAGCGAGCGGGATGTCACTAGCAACAACACTGTGAGATAAAAGGAGATGCGTGATGCAATGTAACAGAACCGTTTTTGGCTACTGTTCGACAGTTCGTCAGCACTTATCAGCACGCTGAGAATTTAGGTCTTTTATTTTTTTCGGATTTTACGTGCAATCTTAGATATTTTTAGCCAATATTGATATGGAGACATGGTGACTTGCTCAGTTATTGATTGTTGTACAACACAATGAAATAATCCCGCAAAATGTTCAGTTCACAGGTAAATTATTCCAAACCGACACCTCCCTTCCTAAGGTTTATTTTTGCCAATGCGCTTCGAATTTAAAGCAAGAAGTGTGATAATGCTCTTCAACAAACATTTATTTATGTAACAAGCAAATATTGATTACACATAATGCAGTATTTACGAATATTTTGTGTAAATAAATAATTTTCGTTTTACACTAGGGCTGCATCAAGTTATCGATATTTCGTGTCCACTGTCTATCACGCGGTAAAAAATGAATATGTATTAGGTACTGTAATTAAAGTACCTGTAAGACATTTAGATATGAATTACCTGGGAATGTAATTCCATTTAAGATACTTAACTGATCCATAGGTATCAGTTTTTGACTGTTAGAATAGGTACCTACATATACTATCATTAGTAATATAATTATCTTTCAGATTACGTACTAACTTGGATACCAGAAACTAACTGGACTAAATTGATTATTATGCAGTAAGCATTTTGATGAAAAATATTTCCAAACGTGGAAGTGTGGAAGCACCAACAAATTGTTCAAAGGATTGTGCGACGCATGGCCGGGTCGCTAGTGTATAATAAATGATTTAAAATCTCTGGGAGTTTTTCTTACATATTCATACTTCAACGCAGAATCGAAGTTTTAGCCATGCAAAATCCCTTCCCAAGATGGGAATTTTAGTTATATTAATAATATTACTATATGTTCAGTACACCCCTGCCTATACCGCGGAGTCAGCTAGCGCAGTGGAAGCTGGTATTACTAATATAGACTCCGGACAAAAACTTGGTTTCAGCCGGGATGTAACTGAACAATTGGACTGCGATACATAGTGGAGAGAATGTTAAGTAAGGTGATTTCACATACGGTTCTGTGGTGTCGAAAATCTCCTCGGCTGCGGAGAGACGGGGCGCGCGCCCCAGGTACCTTCTTCTTCTGCAGACCTTACCAATTAGTGACCTCACTCACAACACAAATAACAGCGTTCACAAGACACTGGGCGTTTCAACAATAGATACACAAAGACACACACGTGGGAGCTTTTTTTATTACGATATAGTCCCGACAACAAGCGCGTGTGGTAGAAAAGGTTATCTTTCAAAGCATCCGCGACCGGCCACTCCAGAGATGGCATCAAAACCTTGGTCGTACAAAACGGGATCACATAGATAATTTAAGATGTATTCAAACTCGATATGCCAGGCACATTCAACGCGAGCGATTTTTAACAAATTCAGCAAAATTAATCCGACATTTGCTACCAGAATTTCAATCAAGTGTCACTGTCAACTTCAAGTGACAGCTAATGTCAATTTGACGTGACATTAGAGTTGCGTTCAGAAACGTCGATCTTTTCCGAACATCCCCCCGCCCCGGACCGTTAAGAACGGTACGTCAATCTACGGGTAATCGGGAGAGCCCACTAACTGCTCTCTTCAAAACCGAATCTCGAACCAAAACCTCAGCAAAACGAGGAACTCCGTCAGTTCCGGGGTAGAGTTTAACAATGCGCCCCCTTCGCCAACATAGGGGCGGCAGGTTAGCATCCTTAATCAACACGAGGTCGCCAGTCTGGGGTGGGGTGGTTTTATCTGTCCACTTCACGCGCTGTTGTAGGATATGCAAATACTCCATCGACCAACGTGCCCAGAAGTTTTGGGACATCTGTTTCAAAAGTTGGTATCGCGACAAACGATGGGATCCTACATCCTGAATCGGATATTCAGGCAAAGCCAAAAGGGGCTGTCCGATCAAGAAATGACCTGGGGTCAACGTTTCCAGGTCATTCGGGTCCGAAGACAACGGGCACAAGGGTCGCGAGTTGAGGACGGCCTCAATTTTACAAAATACCGTATCAAGTTCCTCAAACGTGAGAATAGTTTCTCCAATCACGCGACGCAAGTGTGTCTTGGCAGCCTTTACACAAGCTTCAAAAATTCCTCCCCAGGTCGGACAAGCTGGTGGGCTAAACTTCCAGATTATCCCACGCCGGGAGAGGGTGGTTCCAATGTCTATTTTATTATCAACAAAAAACTTAACTACTTCCTTAAGATAATTACACGTTCCCTTATAATTAGTACCACAATCGGAACGTATCAATGTCGGCAGTCCTCTACGGGAAACAAATCTGCTCAAGGCGGCGACAAAGGCTTCGGTAGACAATTCCGAGACAATTTCCAAATGGACAGCCTTGGTGGACAAACACACAAACACGCACAAGTACGCCTTATAGGTTTTAGCATTACGCAGTCTCGAAGCCTTTACAGTAAAGGGACCGGCGAAGTCGGTGGCGACTCCGGCAAAAGCTCTACATTCCGTGACGCGATCAGCAGGCAAATCACCCATCTGGGGCTGCATGGTCGCGGCCTTCAATCGATAACAAGGCAGGCAACGGAAAACCACAGTGCGAATGGCTCGACGAGCAGACAAAATCCAAAATTCACGCTGCAAAATGGCCAACAAAGCATTACAGCCAGCATGTTGTGCATTCACATGGCGATCTGTTATTATCAGTTGAGTCAAATGTCCGGCTTTAGGTAACAAAAGGGGGTGACGAGCTCCATACGGCAGGTTCGCATTTCGAAGTCTTCCGCCGACTCGCAAAAGCCCACTCTCGTCCAGAAAGGGATTCAATCGCGATACCGCGCCCTTCAACTTGCGACGGCCTAAACGCAAAATTTCAATCTCGGACTCAAAACTATCAGCTTGTACTCTCCGGACCCAAAACAAGAGCGCGTCCCTACGCTCGTCCGGAGTGAGAACCGACGAATCACGCCTCGCGCGTGGGTTTCTGCAATTGTACACAAAACGTCTGATCCAAGCGGTAACACCAAGCAGCTTCTGTAAGGAGCTGTACCGATCCAACAACAAATCCTTTTCCCCGGCGGGGTTAGTCTCCAGGACGCATGCCCGCATATCAGGAACGGCTACGTTCGACAACGCTGGAGAAGGCGGCCACTCCGACTCAGGCCGCATCAACCACTGTGGGCCCCACCAGAGGGGGTGGTTAATTAGGGTTGGGGCTACACAACCCCGAGACGCACAATCCGCGGGATTCATGGTTCCCGGCACGTGTCTCCAAATCAACTCGATGTCGGAATTACAAATCTGCGACACTCGATTGGCCACAAACACGTCCAAGGTGTGCGCCGGAGCCTTCAACCAACAAAGGACGACCTGACTGTCCGTCCAAGCATAAACCTCTTGTATCTTAATAGATCGACCTAATGTGAGCCATACGTGGTTCAACAAACGCATTAGGAGGGCAGCTCCACACAATTCCAACCTCGGGATCGTATGACGAGTCCGAAGGGGAGCGACTTTGCTTTTCGCTATCACCAGATGCACAGCAACAACTCCGTCAACAGTAACGGTGCGGAGGTACACGGCCGCAGCAAATCCACGTTCGGAGGCATCGGAAAAGCCGTGAAGAGTAACTTTACAATTTTCAGAAGGGAGGAATAGCCTCGGCAAATGCACTTCATTAATCTCGGGGAGGGATGAAACGAAGCTCGACCAATCTCGGAGTAACTCGTCCGAGAGGGGTTCATCCCACGACACACCCGAAGCCCATAACCGTTGCAAGAAACACTTGGCCATAAACAGCACGGGGCAAATCCACCCATTGGGGTCAAAGGTACGTGCGACAGTAGACAATACTAAACGCTTGGTCCAGACTTTCGGTGGTCGTAAATCCACACAATAAGTGAACGTGTCAGAGACCGGTTTGTACTGTACGCCAAGGACGGTCACCACATGGGGATTATCAACATTTTCGAATAGGTGGGGGTCCTGCTGGTGCTCTTCGGGCAAACCTACCAGTACATCAGGCGAGTTGGATATCCATTTCCTCAACTCGTAACCTCCCGACTTCAAAAGGGCGGTGAGTTCGTCTCTCAGGACAATCGCCTCTGAGACAGATGAGGCGCCCGTGCAAATGTCATCCACATAGACGTCACTGGCCAAAATGGCGGAGGCGCGAGGGTATCTCAAGCGCTCCTTCTCGGCCAACTCCAACAAAGAACGAATCGCAACAAACGGGCTCGAAGCCAAACCGTACGTATTCGTATTCAATTCATAAGTCAACAAGGGGTCCCTAGGACTCTCTCTCCACAAAATCAATTGGTACCTCCTATCCTCTGGATGGATGACCGTTTGTCTGAACATCATCCGGATGTCAGTCATAAATACAATTTGGTGCCGCCGGAAGTTGGTCAAAATGTCTGAGATCTCCGTGTGCAGCTTGGGACCTACATGCAGACACTGGTTCAAGGACGCTCCAGTAGAGGTGGGAGCCGAACCGTCAAAGACCACCCGAATCTTTCCGGATTTCAAAACGGCGTGGTGCGGCAAAAAGAAGTGCTCAACGGAGCGCCAATCCAAATCGCTCACGGACATGTGCCCTAACTCCTCATACTCCCGCATGAATTCAACATACTTCTGGCGGAAGACCGGATCCTTGCTCATGCGACGCTCCATCGCCACTAGCCTACGTTCCGCTAGCGGTCGGGATTCGCCCAGAGGAGGTCGGCCGGCACGAAAGGGGAGACGGGTGATCAAACGACCAGAGCGGAGGCGACCAGTGTTATTCTGGTAATACAACTCGCATTCATCCGCTACTGGGTCAACCCGCGGGGCTGGTGGAGGTTCCTCAACCTCCCAAAACTTCTGCACCACTTCGGAGAGAGACACATTAAAAACAAGACCGCGCTCCTCATCAAGGGAATCCAAAACGCGGCGAGCAGGGCCCATCACAACTGTACCGAGTGTCGTCTGCAGAGCTACCAAGCCATCTGGCTGCAAAACTCGCTTTCCCGTCAACAAAACTCGCCCCAGGACATCGGCTCCAAGGAGAGCATCAATCGGGCCTGGGCGGAAGAAATTTGGATCGGCGAGTGGGGAATCAGACACCAAAGACAACATACTCGGTCCCAAGTCAACTGAAGGTTGACGGCCAACAACTGTGTCCAACACAATCGCCGAGGTCTTAATGCCTGGCGTGGACTTATTACGTGATGTAAATGTGAAGTCAACATGCCCTAACAACCCGGGGACTTTCACATCGCCAACACCTCTCACGCCTTCCGTGTGGGGGTGCACCTTGAGGCCCAACCGCCTAACTAACCAAGATGACACAACACACCCCTGAGCACCGGAATCCAACAAGGCGCGAACTTCCACAAGGTCGCCATTCAATCCCCTGACAAGCACAGAGGCCGTGGGCAACAAAACGGTCTCTGGAGGGGTGGCTACAATCGACCGTAAACACGTTGATTGCTAGTATGTGGGGTCCCCAGACGTCCCCCCATGGTAAGGGGGTCGCTCATAGCGATCCAGTGGGTCCCAGTCTCCCACATACTGCCTACGTCCAATTCGCCCGGTATCAGGCGGGTTATATCTCCCGGCCCCTTGAAGACGGGGCGGGCGCCGCTCCAAACGCGGGTATTCGGCGAGCGGCGGCGACAATCGGTGCCTATCATCCACCGTGTACGTCGCCCCATAGTCGCGGGGGCACGGTGACCGATTTTCAGAAGGGGGGTCCCGGGGACCCCCGCCCGTGCGAGGCTCAAAACGTCGCGGGGGGCTTCTACGACCTCCCGCATTGCTCGCAAAATCGAACCCCCTAGTTGGGGACCGATTTCCCATGGGGGGGTCCGTGGGACCCCCGCCCGTGCGAGGCTCAAAACGTCGCGGGGGGCCTCTACGACCTCCGGCAACGCCCGCATAATTCATCCCCATCCTTGGGGATCGGTTTCCCATTGGGGGGTCCGTGGGACCCCCGCCCGTGCGAGGCTCAAAACGTCGCGGGGGGCCTCTACGACCTCCGGCAACGCTCGCGTAACTCATCCCCATCCTTGGGGATCGGTTTCCCATGGGGGGGTCCCTGGGATCCCCGCCCGTTTGAGGGTCCAAACGTGGCGGAGAGCGTCTGGGGCCACTCTGGTGGCCACTAGAACTGCTGCGGGATGCAAACACCGCGGGGGGTCCGAGCCCCCCACCCATACGAGGTGATCCTGCAGCGACGCGCTGCGGCGCTCCGCCGCCCTCTGGGCTGTTCATGCAGAGGAGGGGATGGTGGTTGCCCTTACAAAAGCGGCATGGGTGCGCTTGGGTACATTCGCGCTGCATGTGCAGGCCCAAGCACGAGTAGCACCATGTCCGTTGTCGCGCGATCGCTCGACGGCCTTGGACGCGCTGGTCGAGGAACTTATCACAACGGGTCGTGCTGTGACCCGGTTCCCGACAGTACAAGCAGCGGGCGGTCTCCTGGACGGCGGCATAGCGGCCGGGCGCGCGAGGGGCCATACGCCCCCTACGGGGGGGTCCGGTGGGGGATCCACTCTGTGGCACAGGTCGTTCGGGTCCCATAGGACCGGCCAGAGAGGAATTATCTGCCAGTCTACTTTCTCCTTCCAGGAACGTCAAGAGGTCCGAGAAGGGTGGCAGATAAGTCGCACTATCCCCACCATACTGCTGCTCAAAACGGACCTTAACAGAGTCCGGCAACTTTCCCAGGACAATGTGCAGTAACAAAAACGACCACTGCTCCACTGGGAGCTTTAAGTTTTTTAATGCGTTGTATGCCACCAACAGCGGATTCAACAAAGCCACTCTCAAGTGCATCACGCTGGCAACGCGGGGTAAATTCAAAATGGCGGCAACATGGTTGTCCGCCAGACGTCGTACGTTCTGGTACCGACGGGCAATCAAATCCCTAGCAATAGGGTAGTTTTCATCCGAGGGGGCCAAATGTTGAACCGATTCAAGGGCCTCCCCTTCCAACACGGATAATAAATAAGCTAACTTCTGGCCCTGGGTCAAATCATCCCGGGCATGTACCAGACTATCAAAAATATTAATAAAGCCCTCCCAGTCCTCTAGACGACCAGCAAAACGCCTTAAGTCTAAGGGGGCCAATCTAGCAAAGAGAGGGGGCATACTTTTAGATGTGACCGGGGACGGGCTCGGTTCATTCTCTCTTGCCACTTGCAAAGGTCGAGCCACCTGGGTAATTCTGTCCGCAAAATCATAACACTGGTCCACATCCAAATCGACTTCTTGTCGCATTTCCACCTCGGCCTCAACAGTCCTTTCCAAAAATAAGGCATACTGTTCATCAACAACAGCCAAACGTACGGGCAGATCTACGTATCTGTTCAACAAGGCCTCCGTCCTATCAGGTCGATCCAACAATGCGACTGCAGACGCTAACCACCGTAACTCAGAACGTATTTTGGCTTTAGCAGAGGAGGCCGTCATTGTAACGTCACAAATTTATCAACAAAAACAACAAATTCAAAATATTCACTATAACACAAAATCTCCAATATTTTGAGGTTATTACTAACCACAAAATTCCAATATTACAACAACAAAGTATTTATAATGACACAAACTCTTAAATATCTGGAGGTTATCAGAAAACAACAAAACTCACTGACTATTGAAATTCACTCAAAATCACTGACTATTGAAATTCACTTGGATATCAACACAACATACTGTTACACAACAACAAGTTAATTTTAATTATTTCAAGCACAAGTTTCAATGAGTTTCAATGTGTAAACAATGTCCCAAATCATTTAAGTTTCACTAAGTATTGAGTGCAAACTTATTAGCTAACCTTTTATTAGCTATTATTTTAGCAACAAACTTGTCAATATTCACAACTCAAATTTGCTGACAAAACTAAATAATAATTATTATGAACAAAGAAAGGTATCTGTTTACATTTTGGAACTTCAATACATGACAATTAATTACAAGACATGGAACCAATAACAGAAGGAATGCCCTTTACTTTTCAAATGCAAGTTAATTACCATTTACAAGTACAAATTAATCTAGTCCGGACCAGACTGGGTCATCAACACGGCACTGATTAATACAAAGTTTTGGCGTGGGCCTCTCAGGCCTTCAAGCTACGCTCTTGGCTACCAAGAAATGTTCAGTACACCCCTGCCTATACCGCGGAGTCAGCTAGCGCAGTGGAAGCTGGTATTACTAATATAGACTCCGGACAAAAACTTGGTTTCAGCCGGGATGTAACTGAACAATTGGACTGCGATACACAGTGGAGAGAATGTTAAGTAAGGTGATTTCACATACGGTTCTGTGGTGTCGAAAATCTCCTCGGCTGCGGAGAGACGGGGCGCGCGCCCCAGGTACCTTCTTCTTCTGCAGACCTTACCAATTAGTGACCTCACTCACAACACAAATAACAGCGTTCACAAGACACTGGGCGTTTCAACAATAGATACACAAAGACACACACGTGGGAGCTTTTTTTATTACGATATAGTCCCGACAACAAGCGCGTGTGGTAGAAAAGGTTATCTTTCAAAGCATCCGCGACCGGCCACTCCAGAGATGGCATCAAAACCTTGGTCGTACAAAACGGGATCACATAGATAATTTAAGATGTATTCAAACTCGATATGCCAGGCACATTCAACGCGAGCGATTTTTAACAAATTCAGCAAAATTAATCCGACATTTTCTACCAGAATTTCAATCAAGTGTCACTGTCAACTTCAAGTGACAGCTAATGTCAATTTGACGTGACATTAGAGTTGCGTTCAGAAACGTCGATCTTTTCCGAACACTATATATTAATATATTATTAATATATAGTGTTCGGCCATTATGTTACCGAGGACCTTGATGACCAATTAGATATTGACAGGGAGCGCAGGGCGCTGGCGGTCCGCTCCAATATGCTTGCTCGCAGGTTTGCTCGTTGTAGTAATCAAGTTAAAATCACATTGTTTAAAGCTTACTGCCAAGCCTTCTACACGAGCAGCCTGTGGTTTTCCTGTACAAAAAGATCGCTTAATGCGTTGCGCGTGCAGTATAATAATGGGTTTAGGATACTGTTGGGATTGCCCCGCTTCTGTAGTGCCCCAACGATGTTCATGGAGGCGAGGGTTGATGGCTTTCATGCGATAATACGGAAGCGGGTGGCATCATTACTCAATAGAATTCGTAATAGCACCAACAGTATACTAAACGTCATAGCCGAGAAGTATAACTCTAATGTTATGAGGGCTTTCATTCGTGTCTTGATTGAATAGTGTCGCAAGACACGTCCAGTCCAAGGCACGGGTATACTCGGCTTTAATAATTTTATTTTATTGTGAATTATGAATGAACTAGCTTTCCGCCCGCGGCTTCGCCCGCGTGGACGACACGACGTTATCCCGCGGGAATGTGACGTTTTTTCGGGATAAAAAGTAGCCTATGTTCTTCTCCAGGCTACAAAGTATCTGTATCCAAAATTTCAGCCAAATCCGTTCAGCCGTTTTGGCGTGATTGAGTAACAAACATCCAAACATCTAAACATCCAAACATCCAAACATCTAAACTTTCACATTTATAATATTAGTAGGATTGACCACTGGAAATTTTATTCTTATATTTTTACTAACATAGGAGTTAAGCTAATTGTTACTAACAAAAAATGGATGTAATATCTGACAATTAAATAAATATTATTATTATATTATTATTATTAGACGACCTCCGTGGCCGAGTGGTGTACGCACCGGTTTCAAGGTGTCGCTATCTCTAGAGGTCCCGGGTTCGATCCCTGGGGGGTACTGCGTAACTTTATGGATATGAACTTCATACGTTTTTTGAAATTTTAAGTCAATTGTATAAAGAAAATAGCTACTATCAGTTCCTTGTTTTGTGACGTCGGTCGCTCGGGTATAACGATAGCTAGCTAGCAACGTTCAACAGAACAAAGCCGCAAAAATCTATCAAAATAAGAAATTCAAATGACAGTTGAAACCCATGTCCATATCCATATTTTTTAGCCGGTAGCCCCCCAGGGGGGCTACCGCATAACTTTATGGATATGAACTTCATACGTTGAACTTTAAGTCAATTTTATAAAAAAAAATAGCTACTATAAGTTATTTGTTTTGTGACTTCGGGTATAATGATAGCTAGCTAGCAACGTTCAACAGAACAAAGTAGCAAAATCTATCAAAATAAGGAATTCAAGTGACAGTTGAAGCCGATACCCAACCCATACCCATGTTTTTTAGCCGGTAGCCCCCCAGGTCGGGTAAATGTTGAAAACTATTTTTTCTATATTTCCTCGGGTCGGTGTATGTGGTAATTACCCGTCGTTGTTTCTAATTTTCATAATAATAGTGCTTAAGCTGCTATATTTTGGTTTTGGAACAATGAGTGTGATCGTGTCCAATATATATTTATTTATTACTGTAATTATTTAATATTATCGATATCGATATTAATCTGAAAAGCGACATGACGCACATCACTGACACGCATACATAAACAATTTTACACACACAAATGCGATCTAATTTCGGTTTCGTTTGACAGCTCGTGGTTGTTCCTCTATTCCGATAGGTATATTAACTTTATGGTCCAACCATAGCGCTGCTGGCGGCTGAAGTTCTTAGAAGTCAGGGCTGGTTAAAGTGTTACAAAAAAAATAAAAACGTACGTAGCGCCGCTGTCACCGGAACAGAAAAGGTTGTGGCACTGTAATGCTCCCAAAACACATATTCATATTACGGAACGTAGATCGCTACGATTAGCGCCACAAGCGAGCGATTTGGAAACTAAAATTGCATGAAAGGTAGCAACTACATAGTAGCAGTCGCGTTGCAATTGTACAAAATTAGCAATTGGGAGCTTGTTTTGGTAATAAGCCTGCGGTATTATCGACGATAATAACGCGCTTGTGTGGGAGAGCCTTTACTTTACTTACTTCCTTAAAGTAAATAAATACATAAAGTACTCTACTAAAGTAGGTCAGGAGCCCCGGTTTTGGCCATTATACCGGTTTTGGTCACTTTTCACCTTAAAAGTTATTTATATAAGAATTAAACAACCATTTGCTCATTATTATCAATATATAATAATAATAAATTAAATAATATTATTAATATTTATCAATGGCAAATAAAAGCCCTTATTCCTCGTACATTACCAAGTTTGATAACTGGCTTTCTACAAGGAAAAATAATTCTTCCTAGCTTACCCGGTTTTCAAATGGGAATTATTTTTCCTGGTAGAAAACCGTAATTTTATTTAGTTTTCTACGAAGAATTTTTTTTTCATCTTAGCTTACCCAGTTATCAGAGGAGAATTTTTTTTCCTCGTAGAAAGCTGTGAATTCAATCACAGCTTTGTACGTGTTGTGCGTTCTACGAAGAAGAATTTTCCCTTCGTAGCCATTAGATCAGAATATCAGAAAGACCGAATAATTATTCATTTTTATTATTTACTTAGATTAATTTTAATTTTAGAGGGAACAACAGATTTATTTTATTTAATTACTAGCGGCCGCCCACGGTTTCACCCACGTGGTTCTCGTTTCCCTAGGAATATCGGGATAAAAAGTAGCCTAAGTTATTCATTATTACATCAGCTACCTGCCAGTGAAAGTCCCGTCAAAATCGGTCCAGGCGTTTCAGAGATTAGCCGGAACAAACAGACAGACAGACAGGCAAAAATTGTAAAAAAATATATTTTGGTATATGTACTGTATATAACAATATACTTAATCATATGCATGTAAGTAGTAAAAAGCAGTTACTTTAATATTAGAAACAGACACTCCAATTTTATTAATTTGTATAGATATAGATTTAATAGTAAAGAGGTTATTTAAATTTTTACTTTTTTGCATTCACAATGCAATTTTTATCATTGAAGAATTTAAAATGAAATACATATTTTAGAAAAACATCGACCCGTCTCACAACCAGCTCCGATGGCACGGTGGGTTGGATGGTCTAATTATTAAAGTAAAACTTAATCTAAGTAATTATTCGGTCTAATGGCTAAGTAGGAAAAATTCTTATTCTTAGAACAACACATACAAAGCTGTAATTGAATTCACAGCTTTCTACGAGGAAAAAAAAATTCTCCTTTGATAACAGGGTAAGCTAAGAAGAAAAAAAAATTCTTCGTAGAAAACTTAATAAAATTACGGTTTTCTACCAGGAAAAAATAATTCCCATTTGAAAACCGGGTAAGCTAGGAAGAATTATTTTTCCTTGTAGAAAGCCAGTTATCAAACTTGGTAATGTACGAGGAATAAGGGAATAAAAGATTGGACTTTTATGTAATAATTACAGCCTTAACTTTTTTATGTAATACGATATTTTAGAAATAAACACCATGTTATGTCTCAAAGTTAACATTAGTTAAATTCTTAAGAAAAATGTTAAGGATGATTTTGAAATAAAAAAATGTTTTTCTACAATAAAATAATTTTATTGTTATTTTTTTATTTTATATCACATTAGAATACCATGTTTCTTCTGGATGAATTATGTGTTTTTTTTTGTGAAGTTGCAGAGTTGGCCTCATAGTAAAAGTTGTTCATATTCACGAGTACAATCACCACCTAAGAGGTATTGCACTTATAGAAAAAAACCCTGTATAAGCTTGGTATGGTAGCCTGTAGAAACACAGCACTAACCACATATTTCGCCTACGTAGAATCCGTTTTGAGATACGGGCTACTCATTTGGGGTAACGGAACGGAAATCAACAAGGCGTTTAAAGCGCAAAAAAATTAAACCGCCTTCAAAAAAACCACATCAAAAAAGTAAGAAATAATTCCTCGCCAAATAAATAACGTAAGTACTTTGAAGTCGGGCGGGTTTTAACAAAAACAACAAAAAAATGTACTTACATGTTTCACGCCCGACTTCAAAGTACTTACGTTATTTATTTGGTGAAGAATTATTTCTTACTTTTTTGATGTGGTTTTTTGAAGGCGGTTTAATTTTTTTATAAAAATAATTTTTACCCTTTGTTTAAATCAATTTAATACGCATTTAGAGCCCTATAACTTTTTTCACACAGCGATTTGAGACTTGCCGACATAGTAACAATTAATCTACTTATAAAGAGCTTTCAAATGACGTATAAGTCATTGCTATTGGTCGTTGGGCCAAGTCCCATACATTTTTGCCCATCCTCCTTTACACGAATAATATGTAGTACACGAGTATGTCATGCTCACTAAAACATTTCTACGGTGGTGGCGTGTGAGGCGGGTCGTTACGTTCCCTAAAATATGGTTGAGCGAAGCGATGGCTGGTTCATGCGTCATGCTCGTGAACGGGTGCTGCCAGTGGGAATGGGTCTGCTCTTATCTGCTTGCCTTAAAATGTGTTTTCTTTTGTTTTTATTCATTTTATTAAGAATTACATTTGAAACATGTATGGCGCAACTTGCAGTATATAGTAGAATTGTCTTTTGTTTTAAACTAATATTAAAGCTTTAAGTAGAGTTCCTAAGTAACTGAAAATTGTTCACCGCTATGATCATTAGTTCGCCTATACTTAACTGTATTTATCATAACCTGTACGGTACAGATAACCGCACAGAATATTCGTCATCAATCAGATTTATTCAAATCAGCATATTTACGCCAGTGCGCCGAATCTGGGGCACAGCGCGTCAGTCGTAGTACATCATCCAACCGCGATTCACACTTCATCTATTAATAACCAATAATAATAAGTAATTTTGTATCAATAAAAGTATATCAGTGTTAAGTCATAAAATATCTTTCTTTGGTGTTCACACAAACCCCAACATCAAATGGTCCTTCGAGCTGACGAAGGCGGGACAATTTTCGCGTGATACCTACGTGCGTGTTGGTAGACTCGTGCCCTACAATATAGAGCGCCACGTGAGCTACGTGAAGTTGAGTAAGTCCAGCAGTTCCAGTCTTCGGTGAGTTATCTTTGCTTTTAACAACGTCAATCAACATGGAAGATCTTCTGAAAAACCAGAGCCTCATCATAGATGCGATTGACAAGCTTTTCACTAACTTCAAAAAAGACGGGTCCGATCGCAAAACTTCGTGCTATGTAAAAAAGCGACTAAGCACGTTGGAAGGTTACTGGCAGGAATTTCAAAGCAATCACATTAAGTTATGCGAGTATGATGACAACTCTCATGATTATTTTTCGAGCAATACTTATAAGCGCACATCAGAATTTTACATTGATATAAGAGCACACATACAAAATTACTTGCCCTCTGATACATCGTCGGAGGAGAAACAACTTTTGCGTCCGGCAACTCCCTTAACACATGGGGGGCGACCTGCTACATTTCGCATCGAGTCACCAGCCGTTTCGCAGCAGAAGGGTCCAACGGACTCAAACTCTTCGCACAGCAGTGCAATCCAGGGGATGAGCAACAAGCTTGAAGAAATGCTTCGGAAGCAGAAGAGCAACTTCAAAGCATTCTCTAGGACGGTTAGTAACATAAACCTTGATAATATATCTGACAGGTGGGAGTTCGAGGATATCTTGAAGACGGTGCAAACCAGATGGTCCGCTATTGATTCCCTACACTGGGAAATAGACAGCGAGCTCTATGAAAACACTGAATACGAGCAATCCTTTGGTAAGTACGAGCAGCAATTCAATGATATAAAAAAGAACATCAACAGCAAAATGTGGGGCCAGAGTCATCGGGAAAAATCTACTCCACAGATGGACATACCTTCCTTCGTGGGGAATTATCATCAGTGGGTATCCTTTAAGGATTTGTTCATAGAAGCAATACACAACAACCGCTCCTTATCAAACGCGCAGAAACTCCAGTTCCTAAAAAGTAAACTTCGTGGGGAAGCAGAAAAATTGGTACAACATTTACCAATCACCTCCGAAAACTATGAAGTGAGCTGGGATATCCTAAATCGCAGGTACAATAATGTGAAATTAATATTCAACAGTCACGTGAATATATTATTTAATTTGCCGTCTTAACAGCAACAATCGGCGACGGCAATAAAAAAGATATTTGACACCACAAACGAGTGTCTTAACGCAATAAAAGCGCTCGGGGTAGATATCACTACATGGGATCCATTAATCGTTTATATCCTGTCTAACAAATTAGACGCTGATACACACAAAGATTATATAGAGTCCTTAAAAAATCCAAGGATTTTACCATCATTAGATGATTTACTACAGTTTCTAGAAAACAAATTTACATCCCTAGAGGCATCTCGACGCAAACCAGAATCGTCCAAACCTCAAGGTCAGCAAGATTTCGGGAACAATTTCAAGAAACCTCAGTATTTTAAGTCGCTAATGAGTCATCAAAAGCATCATCAAAATCAGGTGAGTCAGAATAGTGCCAGCAGACTGACCCAGAAAGCAAAATGTGCTATTTGCAATAAAGATCGAGATCACGCTATTTACAATTGTGAAGCATTTTTAAATATGCTTCCGCATATGCGACAAAGCATTGTCACGAAGTTGTCACTATGCATTAATTGCTTGCACTTTCATCGGAACGGAAAATGCTTTTCCAACAAAAAATGCCGCGAGTGCGAGGGAGACCACAATACATTACTGCACGGCTGCTACAATAAAGTCGTAAGTAAATCACGTCTGTCCGAACAGCAAGATGACGCACACATAAAAGCGGGTCAATCAAACAGCAATGTTTTGCGAGAACAAGATTGCGAAATATTACTGGCAACGGCACTGGTAAAGGTAACAAAGGCGGATGGATCTGTCCTTACCATGCGAGCATTAGTTGATCAGGGTTCGCAAGTATCCTTGATTACCGAGTCAGCCGCGCAACGTTTAGGGATTAAACGTAAGGGATGCAAAGCAGTCGTCAGCGGGGTTGGTTCCAAGGAAAATAAATGCAATGGCATGATTTCTATGGTGATGTCGTCACTACACTATGATTACACGCTAGACGTCAATGTTTTCGTCACAAAGAAGTTAGTAAATAATTTGCCTAATAAGTCATTTTTAAAACCAACTTGGTCGCATATAGAGAGCATTCAGTTAGCCGATCCATATTTTTTCAAGAGCAGCTCTATAGACATATTACTAGGAGCCGACGTTTATTCCGCGATCATATTAAGCGGTATAATAAAATATAATGACACAATGCCTATAGCTCAGCAGACTCGCTTAGGCTGGATTTTATGTGGTAGCGCGAGTGTTACAAAATCATATCATTGTAATGTAACATTGATCGATGATGACCTGCACCAGTTTTGGCAAATCGAAGATGTTAATGACAACCATGAAATGTCATCCGAAGACTTGCATTGTGTGCAGTTATATCAGTCGACTACCGAACGAAACTCTAGTGGTAGATACATTGTGCGCCTCCCATTACATACTAATATTGATGAAAAACTAGGTCAGTCCAAACTAAAGGCCTTGGCACAATTTTATCAATTAGAACGAAAGTTCAAACGACAACAACAATTAGCAGCTGATTATAAATTATTCATTCAAGAATATCGTTCATTAGGTCATATGCAATTAGACACCTCAGCGATCGCCGCCGGTAACAAGAAACCGATAGGCTATTACATGCCGCATCATAGTGTACAGCGATCGGAATCAACTACTACAAAGTTGAGAGTTGTTTTCAATGCATCGGAAAGGACAACAACCGGACATAGTTTGAATGACCTTATGTTTCGAGGACCTAATTTGCAACACGATTTATTGGTACTTATCCTCAGATTTAGACAATACCCGTTCGCATTTACAGCTGACTGCGAAAAAATGTACCGTCAAATTTTAGTTCATTATGAGGATCAAAAATACCAAAAAATTGTATGGAGGGACTTACCTGATAAACCAGTTCGAGATTACCAACTTTCGACTATAACATATGGTATGAAAGCCGCACCTTTTCTTGCTATTATGACATTGCGGAAGTTAGCACAGGACGAACGTCACACTTATCCAGCAGCTGCGAAGGTCCTAGAAGAGCAAATATACATGGACGACATCCTGACAGGACAATTTTCCGTCGAGTCAGCAAAACGGTTGAAAGTAGAGCTCATTGAACTACTTGGCTCAGCAGGATTCAACCTCAGAAAATGGGCTTCGAATGAACTGTCATTACTGGATAAAGATATATCACCTGAGTCAGAGTCTCCAACCTTTAACTTCCGTCATCAAGAGTCCACTAAGACGTTAGGGCTAGCCTGGAATTCAAAAGAAGATCACTTCACATTCCAGTGTAAAATGGCTCCGAAGTCAACACAAAAACCCACTAAAAGGTCATTGTTGTCGGAAATATCCAAGATCTTCGACCCCCTAGGATGGTTATCTCCAGTTGTCGTCCAGCTGAAATTACTATTTCAAAGTATATGGTCTTTAGATCTTCAGTGGGATGAAGAGATACCAGACGAGCAATTCAGGAGGTGGGTCCAACTGAGAGAAGATATTGAATACATCAATAAGATAACAGTACCTAGATGGATACAGAGCGGAGAGAGTGACGTATTACAGCTCCACGGGTTTTGCGACGCGTCCACAAAAGCGTATGCAAGTGTTGTGTATGTCAGAGTACAGAAGCAAAATGGAACTACAGTGACACTTCTGGCCTCCAAAACAAAGGTAGTACCTCTAAATAAAACAACATCGCTGCCAAGGTTAGAGTTGTGTGGCGCCCTCTTACTGGCAAAACTAATGACAAAGATAGTCGAGAGTTTAAAAGATCACAAGGTTGAAATATACGGCTGGTGTGATTCGACAGCAGTGCTTGGTTGGTTACAGGGTGATCCGGGCAGATGGAAACCTTTCGTTGCCAACAGGGTCATAAAGACAACAGAAGTCATCCCTTCAAACAGTTGGCGTTACGTAAAGTCGGAAGAGAACCCAGCTGATTGTGCAAGCCGCGGTCTATTTGTCCAACAACTTAAGGATCACCATCTATGGTGGAATGGACCACAGTGGCTGCCAGCCCTCAACCCGCAAATCCAAAACAATAGGTTCGAGACTAACTTAGAAACAAACTTACAAACTAACACAATACAAATAAACAATACAGAAATAGATATAATTGCACAACTTTTTAGCAAACACAGCAGTATTACGCGAACAGCGCGCGTCCTTGCGTGGGTAATGCGAGCGATAAATCGAAAAAATCGCAGTCAGTCATATTTAACAGCTGATGAGGTCATTACCGCGAAATTAAAAATTATTAAATATGTACAAATAAATGAGTTTTCCGTTGACATATTAAACATACAAAAAGATGGAAAAGTCAAGCAAAACAGCAAAATCAGCAATCTTAATCCATATTTAGATAAAAGTGGAGCATTAAGAGTCGGAGGCAGGTTAGAGAACGCCAACATTAGCGAGGACATGAAACACCCGCTAATATTACCACATTCGAGCCATCTCACAGATCTTTTGATAGACAATGCGCACAAATTATGCTTTCATGGGGGTGCCCGTTTGACGTTATCATATCTACGAAGGGAATATTGGATATTGGGAGGCAACCGAGCCGTCAAAAAACGATTACATCAATGCGTTGTTTGCAAAAGGCATGCTCCTAATAAACAATACCAAATAATGGGCGACTTACCTGAAGCTAGAACCAACCCTTCCAGACCCTTTTATCATACGGGGGTTGATTATACTGGGTTCGTCGACGTCAAGGCGAGCAAGGGTCGAGGCATTAAAACAACGAAAGGATACGTGGCAGTTTTCGTGTGCATGGCGACAAAAGCCGTGCACCTCGAACTTGTTTCTGATTTGACATCATCAGCGTTTTTAGCGGCTCTCCGACGCCTCGCAGCACGAAGAGGCACCCCTCGCTATTTATACAGTGACAACGGGACTAATTTTGTCGGAGCAAATAAAGTGCTAAAAAATGAATTTTCGACCTTAAAATCAATCTTATCTGATGAGTTTCTTGCAGAAATTAGTGAAATGAAAATAGACTGGCGCTTCAACGCCCCATCTTGGCCCAACGCTGGCGGAATTTGGGAGAGCTGTGTCAAGAGCTTGAAGATGCACTTACGCAGAGTAGTAGGCGAGCAAAAGTTAACCTTCGAAGAGTATACAACTTTACTAGCTCAGCTCGAAGCGTGCCTTAACTCTCGCCCACTCTGCGCGATCAGCGAAGATCCAAATGATATAAATTATTTAACCCCATCCCATTTTTTGGCAAGTGGCCCGATACTCACGATCTATGAAACTGAACAGGACGAGAGAACTCGCTGGAAATTAACACAAAAGATTTTCGACGACATATGGGCAAGATGGCGAGTTGAGTACTTAACACAACTGACGGTACGATCTAAATGGCAACAAAGACAAAATAACATCAAGCTAAATGACGTGGTGATCATTCATGACGCCAATTTACCACCCGGAAAATGGGCACTCGGCCGAGTAATCGACGTACATCCAGGGAAAGACGGGCACGTACGAGTCATAAGTATCAAGACAAAAAAAGGTGTCCTGAAAAGACCAGTAGTTAAGGTGTCACTACTCCCCGTAAATAGCAGCGATAAAAATCAATTTGTAGCACAGCAAACAAATGCTATTCAGCAAAAACCATCGCCGTCACCGTCCAAGCCAACAAAGAAAATTAATTTCGTGGCCTCATGTATCAACTTTGTCATGACATTGTTTATGCTATTCGCATTATGCGGAGAAACAAGTGCACAAAGCAATTATGATATTAAGACTTTGCATAGTAACAACAGCATATATTTTGATAAACTATCGGACCTGCGCATTATACAGGACAAATGGAAACTGATAGTTTATTATAACATGGATCCTTACTGGAGTGGAGCAAGATTGTTACAACGATATTATAATAACTTAAATTCACTCTGTGACAAATTCGAAAGGAAATCCCACTGTGAAACAATAACACTACAACTACGTCATAGCTTCGCGGAACTCGAATACTATAATATGATGTTGCAAAATCAGCGTTTTGAAAGGCCGACGCGCATGCGACGCGGGTTAATAAACGGAATTGGTAATATTGGTTATGGCCTCTTTGGATTATTAGACGACAACTTTGCAAAACAATATGAAAAAGATATCACAACAATTAGAAACAATCAGAAACATTTAGTAAATCTTTGGAAAAACCAGACATCGGTTATAGAAGCAGAAAATAATATTTTGAAACGCATTGGGGAAACTATGGAAAACCAACATGAAGTATTTCAGAATCATTTAAATACTTTAGAGAAAGCAACCAACACTTTAAAAGGCGAGATAGAGAAAATTAACATTTCGGAAGAATTCATTTTGGCAAGTATTATTGCAAATAACATCGCGAACAATTTGAAAAGCATTCAAGATACGCTTTTGGATACGATGATTAATACTCACCACTTTAACTTTCACATTTTATCTCCCGAACAGCTGCGCAGTGAGCTAAATATTATATCAGGACAACTGACAAAAGAGGCAGCATTACCCATTGACAACATTCAAACCGACTTACCAAAGGTGTACGAAATTCTCAAGGTCAGCGCTCGTATGACCAAACAATATTTTATTTTTGAGATTAAGATTCCGTTAGTCAACAGAGATACGTATGAGTTATACAAGACCTACTCCGTACCACAGCAACATATTAACTCTACCATATTTATTTCCCCGATAGCGGACTACGTAGCTATCAATTTACAAAAAGATACCTACTTACCAATATCGGAAACGGAACTAATGAAATGTATCCAGTTGGACAAAACATCTACATTGTGCGAGTTACAGAAACCGGTATTTCATAGAGATTCGGATGAAGATTTATGTATCAAAGATCAACAAAACAGGGCATGTATAACATCTATAAGTATGTGTAGGGACACCTGGACAGAGCTTATCAATGTAAACAAATTCTTAGTCACCTGTTGCGACAAATGCAACTTGAGATTTATATGTGGGCGTCAAGTTACAACTCAACAATTAAAAGGCGCTAACATTATTGCGCTCGGAAGTGATTGCATAATCAAAAGTGATTCATTCAGTATAATGGCTCATAAACAAAACATGAATGAAATTAATTTGGAGCCTGGAATAATTTTGGCTGAAATCGCGACCGTTAACCAAATTATAAACTTGACCATACCCGTCACAGCTATGAACCACACCGATATGACGAAATCAGCTGTTGAATCAGTCGATAAGAAGATATCGGAGTTGAAATCAGAGGAAGGCAGACTAGATCTAGAGTCAGAGCTATCATCACATGACGTCCACCAGTACGCTGCGATCTATACAGTAGCGATTATAGTCGTTGCGTGTGCAGCATTCGTATGGTGGCGATTGCGCAGCACGGCAATCCCGGTGACAGGTGAGCAGCCCCTTGAGCGAGCAACCGCTGTGCCCTCACTGCCGGTGCCAGCGCACGCGCCCGGCCCAGCAGCAGCAGCAGTGAGCATTCAGCTCACCCCGCCGGCACCGCCCGCCCCCGCGCGCCCTCCCCTGGCTGCGCGCCGAGAAGTGAGGGCGCCCTCCGAGGTCAGTGAGTGTGAACAGTGTGAAGTGAGAGTGAGTGAATATGATGGTTACAGTGTCCCAAATGTGAGTGCAAAATATAGTGGACATACTCGTAACACTAAACGGAACACTAAGGTGACCGTACCTGAATTTAGCAAAATAAGTTTCGTTACAGATTGAATGTCGGTTTCAGTATGTATTATCATTACTAACGTAAACAATGCAATCACCTTGTTCTCACACCATTACTAAGACACCATTGCACACTCATCTTTTCGCGCCCCCCAACATGTACGGTACAGATAACCGCACAGAATATTCGTCATCAATCAGATTTATTCAAATCAGCATATTTACGCCAGTGCGCCGAATCTGGGGCACAGCGCGTCAGTCGTAGTACATCATCCAACCGCGATTCACACTTCATCTATTAATAACCAATAATAATAAGTAATTTTGTATCAATAAAAGTATATCAGTGTTAAGTCATAAAATATCTTTCTTTGGTGTTCACACAAACCCCAACATAACCCATTGTGTAATTGTGATGGAAACTGACCTTAGTCATACCATGTTAAGGTCATTTTTCAATTTGACGACTCTGTATGAAATAAGACAGGGAGAAAAAAAACAACCCTTGGAGTTTCTTGCCGGTTCTTCTCCAAGGCCTCCCGCTGTAGGGTTTGCGAACCGATGGCGTAGCTTCTATGACGTTCACAAGTATTGTAAATAACAATCTAAATTGAATAAACAGATTTGAATCTTGAATCTTGAATCTTGAATATCGTAAGAGACACTACTGGGGGCCAAGCCTGCTAACGTTAAGTCACCATCGTGTCTCAATCGTGTTTCAATTGTAGTTCAGTTGTAGTGCTTTTTTTAACACTAGTTACAAGAATTATGACAGTATGATGTGATGTAAATGTAGTGTGTGGTGTGATGTGACCATCAATAGTATTGTGAATTATTTTTATAAAAAAATAAAACCGCCTTCAAAAAAACAACATCAAAAAAGTAAGAAATAATTCCTCACCAAATAAATAACGTAAGTACTTTGAAGTCGGGCGTGAAACATGTACAATTTTTTGTTGTTTTTGTTAAAACCCGCCCGACTTCAAAGTACTTACGTTATTTATTTGGTGAGGAATTATTTCTTACTTTTTTGATGTTGTTTTTTTGAAGGCGGTTTTATTTTTTTATAAAAATAATTTTTATTTCACTCTTTTTAGTGCATCGTGCAGGCCATTTACGTGTTTTCTGGTAAATAGGTATGTGATCAAACTGAAAACCTCCTTTTTCGAAGTCGGTTAAAATACCTTGAGGTATCCCCTTTTTAACAGAACAAGAATCATCTAAATCGGTTTATAAACAAAGGAGTTATGCCTAAAGATACGTATTAAATTCACATAAAGTGGTAACGAAAACGACAGTATTTTCAAGATTTCCTGAAAACTACTAAACCGATTTCAAAATTTCAAAAAATGGGACCAACTTGGAAACCAACCTGATGTAATAACGTTTGAATCATTTCAATCGGTTCAGCTGTCTTCGAGTAATCGGTGGACATACACAAAAAAAAAAAAAAAACATACATACAGACGAATAGAGAACCTCCTCCTTTTTGATTTAGAAGTCGGTTAAAAAGATGTGTGCGCGCAATATTACACGTAGCGCCAGATGAACCTTGCCGTCCCTATTTCAGACTCTTAAAAATACTTCCATTACCGTGCATCTATATTTTAGAAGTAAGTGTTTTTACACACCAGCATTTAAATAATTTTAAGAAGTCCAAGGATATAACGAGTCGAAGTAATAGAGATCCTAACAGGCTAGTAATAGAAATAGGTGACAACAGTACTCCATGCACGGACAAATCTGCGCTTTGTATAACAAAAGCAGTTGGTCCGGCGTGAAGTACCACTTAGCCCTAGAGAGGACACCCAGTTTCTTAGCAGCACAGTTTGCAATGGAATCGATGTGCTCTCCAAAATTCAGGTTGGATGATAAGTTCAGGCCAAGAAGTTGCAGATTTTCGGTTATCGGCAAGGATACACCCTGGAAAGTCGGAGTCAGTTGGAAAGGACTCCGTTTTGCGGTGAATAAACAAGCCTGCGTTTTAGTGGCATTGAAACTGACAAGATTGGCCTCGCAGATTGAAGTGCTTGTAGTGCCAGATTCATTTGCTCAACAAGGGACTCTCGACAAGACTGGATTTCAACATTGGTAGCCTTTGCAGTTGGGACATATCTGCTAGTTATGGTAGTGTCATCTGCATACCCGATAGCATTGTTCATCAGCAGGTCATTAATATGCAGAAGAAACAGTGTTGCAGACAAGACAGATCCTTGTGGAACACCTGCATTAATGTCTTTTAGGTCGGATGATTGATAATTTTACTATATTGTAGCCCTTGTCGATACACGTCTTTTAAGATCTCACACATTCATCTAGCCCTAAAACTCGCGACACCAAGGCGATGTCGCACTCTGAGCGAAAATGGGGGCTATACTGAACCGATCGAAAAAACATTTTCAATGTTAAAATATGACTAAATTTGCTTTATCAAACAGAAACGCTCTTATCACGTTAGAAGTTAAATTGCTTGTTTCAAATTTTTACCTCTCCTGTAAAAAATTGCTCATCGGATAAGTCCGCATTCGTTCGCCAGCTCCTCGTTATAAGTTTGCTGTCGACTCAATAAAAAAAAATCAACGGGTTGCACTCCGGGAGTGCGCAGAATTGAAAAAATGTCACCAAAAAGTAAGAAATAATCCGTCTTTTATACTTACTGTATTCACACCAAATAACGTAAGTACTTTGAAGTCGGGCGGGTGTTAACAAAAACAACAAAAATTTAACATGTTTCACGCATGGTTCATCCTATCCACCAATTTACAAAAAATAAAAAGTAGTGTCATACCCTATTTTAGATTCAACTATCATGTTTAGGTAGGTACTTTAAAAATTTTTGATAAGTAGTACAATAAATTTATTTACAACTAGCTGTTGCCCGCGACTTCGTACGCGCGGTGTAGTGACTTTTGTGTTAGTTTAGTTTATGTGTGTTTCTTGCCTAGATTTCATAAAGCTCTTCTTGAAGTCTTATTCTCTACTAAAAGGGTCTAAAGAATATCGAATATGCAGGCTAGGGTATGAACATGGTATGTTGTTATCATATGCTGCATGAACATAGTTGAGCCCTCATTCATAGATCTGTCCGTCTGTCAAGAAACTTTTTCTCAAGTATGCGTGGGAGGTATCAAGCTAAAATTTATGTCAAATTAAATAATTAAGTCTGCAATCCCTTAGAGGCGAGAAAAAAACAAACTTCTCTTCTCTTCTTCATAACTCAAAAGGGCCACTTGGATCTCGATTTTATTTTAAATCCCATTTAGCTACGTCTTGTTGTTACCGATCTCGATTTAAATTTAAACCGCTATCTAGGTCGGTTTAGGCTATCAAATCTCGATTTACAGTAAGTTATGATAACTTATTTATATTTTCATATTGTTTTTATACACAAAAATGCTTGTATCACACATAACAGTGTATAATGATAATGATTATTTTGAACAGCCGTTCTTCGTTCTTTGACGTTGCTTGCTAGCGGGCAATAAAATTCAAAAAATTCAAAATTCAATATCGTTTATTCAATTTAGGTTTGTTTAACAACACTTATGAACGTCAATGAAGCTACGCCATCGGTTCGCAAATCCCGGCAGGAGACCTTGTAGCGAGAAGAACCGGCAAGAAACTCGCCAAGGGCTATTTTTTTCTCTGTTTTAACTTATACAGAGTCGTCAAATTTGAAAAATGACCTTCACATAATAGTAAGGTATAGAATAGGATACTTTCCATCACAATACAGAATACCGCTTAAATTAAGTACAATTTTGCTTATTACCTAAAACAGTAAACAATTTTCAACTAAACAAGGAATCAAATAAGTAGTTTAATGGACACACTAATCTTAATCTTATTCACATTATATTATAGGATTAATAAAAAGGAAACTGCAAGCTGCGCCGTATATTCAAATCTATAAGTATTAACAAATAAAAGGAATTTTTGAATTAATAATACAATTATTAGAAAAATTGTTGTTACTGTAAACTGTAAGACACGGGTACCAAAATTACCATGAGACACACCAGCTCGCTCATAAAACTATATGATACTATTATAAACCATATCCCGAACACCTTTAACACAAGTAGACATGAGCAGACCCACCCCACTGGCAGCACCCGTTCACGAGCATGACGCATGAGCCAGCCATTGCTTCGCTCAACCATATTTTAGGGAACGTAACGACCCGACTCACACGACACCACCGCAGGAATGTTTAACAAGAGCATAACATGACAATAGATCTATTCTACGCGAGGTTCATAAGACTGCACCACACCAAACGATCCATCTTGGATTGGCCAACCACGATCTAAGATTGGGGATCATGGATCGTGAATCTAATTTGTTCTCTTGGTGCTCTTGGATCGCACGAGGCACGTCCACCCGACCACTACTATGGAGATCCAGTGGAGCGCACTCTTGCCGCGCGCGATTAGAGCGCGTGTTATCGTTTTGCGCATATGCGCTCTTTCATGATTCAAACAGAAGTTCTTACGTAGTAATGCATAATATCAGGCCAATCATATTTTTACTATAAAATGAAAAAGAGATTGTGTGTATCCATACTAATATTATAAATGTGAAAGTGGGTTTGTTTGTTTGTCCGTCTTTCACGTCAAAATTGGTGCAACTTTTTTAAACAAAAATAACAAGATTACAGCAGGAAACACATGTACTCGACATAAAATTTCTCATTCTATTTTTTTGACCCCAGTTACTGAAAATGACATAAATAAGATAATTATAACTTTGAACAACACTCCATCGGAGGGTTATGATTATATTAGCACCAAAATAATAAAATCATGCAAATCAGAGTTAATTCCAATACTGACTTACCTAGTAAATCTATCAATGGAAACAGGATCCTTTCCAGAAAAACTAAAAATATCTATTGTAAGACCTTTGTACAAGAAAGGTGACACTTTTGAAATTGATAATTATAGACCAGTTACGTTAAACTCTGTTTTCTCAAAAATCTTTGAAAGGGTTATGTATGACCAACTTTCATCATTTTTCAATAAATTTAATATTCTCAGTGAACGACAGTATGGCTTTCAAAAAAAAAAGTCTACTACACAAGCAGTTTATAACTTAATTAATGAAATTCTACAAAACCTTAATGACAAGAACTTTACTTCAGTAGTTTTTATCGACATGTCCAAAGCATTTGATCGCGTATCTCACAAGAAACTACTTGACAAATTAGAATCTAACGGAATAAGAGGGCCTGCGCAAAATTGGTTAAGATCTTACTTAGAAAATAGAGTTCAATTTGTTGAAATAGATCAAATAGATGCTAAACATAATAAACAGACATATAGATCTAACACTGAACATAACGAAACTGGAGTTCCGCAAGGAAGCATTATCGGACCGTTGTTATTTCTCCTTTACATAAATGACATAATGGATGATTCAAACAATCGGTTCACCTTATTTGCTGACGATATTTCAGTACTAGTCTCTACTAGTAAGGATAGCACTATAGAATAACATAAAGATGACATTATAAATACTCTGACATATATAATAAATTGGCTTAATAATAACAATTTTATAATTAATGTAAATAAAACAAATGTAAAAAAATTTAATAATTTCAAAAATAATATATTGACTAATATTGACATAATGGGAGAGCAGATAAAATGGAATACAGAAACCAAGTTTTTGGGCCTAAATATAGACACTAAACTAACCTGGAAAGGTCAAATAGAGAAAGTAGCCGGAAAAATTAATAGATTTGTATATGCTTTATATAACCTTAGAAATATATCAAATAAAAAGACGGCAATATTAGCCTACTTTGCATATATAGAATCAACACTTAGGTATGGGCTGATAATCTGGGGAAATAGCACAGATATACAGAAAGCATTCGTCGCTCAAAAGAGATGCATTCGAGCCCTTTGCAACATTGCACCAGATGTTTCTTGTAGGCCTTTTTTCAAGACGCTAAATATATTACCACTGCCTTGTTTATATATTTTAGAAATGGGAAAATTTGTAAAACAAAATGCTCACATCTATCAGCAAACAAAAGACAAAACCAATAAAAATTTAAGAAACGTAAACAAACTTATTTTAAATACTGTTCCCAAGACATCCCGCTTCCTTAACAATGGTTATGCGATGGCAATTAAAATATATAACAAAATACCTAATGATATTAAGCAATTGCCATATAATAAGTTTATAATAGTATTAAGAAAATGGCTAGTTGACCAGAGTTTTTATTCTATGAAAGATTTCTTTGATTATAAAACATAAATGTCAATGTACTACTTAGTTGGATTATATATTAAATTTTGCATGCTATGTAAAATTGTAGCTAAATAGGTATAACCACTCAATGGTTCCTTGCCTCCCAGAGGCAAGTATTTTTACCCGCCCCAATGGTTCCTTGCCTCCTGGAGGCAAGCTGACAGCTAATTAAAATACTTTAATTAATTATGTCAAATCACTCTCTGTTCCTATCCAACTTATACCAATCTTAATCTAGACACCTTATTTTAATCGTAGAACAAGAAATTAGTCCAATTTAATAAAAATTTGGCGGATTATATTCGATTGAAGTTCGCCGACTTGCTTGCCTCCAGGAGGCAAGGAACCATTGCGTGATTTAGGCAATGTTAGCTAAGTATGGAAAAATAAAATATAAAAATATAATTAAATATATTGTACTAAATATGTTGTAATACATTAATATATACTTCTTATGCCCTCAATACCCATAAAAAGTATATATTTAAAATTTATCTACTTACAAAAAAGAAGTCGATACAAAATCGATCCATACTTTTGTAGCCCGTAAGGGTGATTCTTTACTTACATTTTTATATCTTTAATTAAACAATATTTTTCTAAAAGAGAGTTATCTTTTTTTTACTTTTATCTAATAACAACATTGTAAACTATTATTTAAACACAAATTGGACTGTAATAATTGTTTATTTATTAGTATTTATTGCATGTTTTAAAAAGAAATCGGTAAAACATTTCCTTTTCTGCAACTTCAACTCGCTGTTTCTAATTAAATCGTAATAAAAATCCATCTACAAATCATACAATCTTATTGCAAAATTAACTAGCATTATAAATCAATAATTAGTTTTTATTAAATCCTTCTAGTTTTTGAGTAAAACTTAATTTAAAGCCGAGCGAGCGAAGCGGAGCGGAGCGGAGCTGTGCTGAGAAACCATTGCCCCGTAAGCATATTTAAGCGTGCGTAACCATTGAGTGGATAAGAACTTAAATTAAAATAACACCCACATTACTGTGATATGTAACCCTATTTAATGCAAATAAATGATTTGATTTGATTTGAACGGATCTACGTGACTTTTGGAATGGTAATAGTTTGGCAGCTGAAAAGTGACATACTTAGGCAGCCATTAGACAGTAAATCTGGATCGCGATCCGCGATCAAAATCAATGATCGCGATCCAGATTGACTGTGTACGAAGGTGATTGACGGCTCGCGATCTTGATGGCAAGATATCTACATAGTAAATCTCGATCGCGACCAAGATCACGATCAGTGATCGCAATCTGGATGGACTGTGTAATGGCTGCCTTAGGCTACTTTTTATCCCTGAAAAATATCACATTCCCGCGGGATAACGTCGTCGTTTAGTCCGAGCGGGCGCAGTCGCGGGCGGAAGGCTAGTATTTTGATATGGAGACATTTCCTATTTGTGAGAGCTTGTAATTAACTTTCCTTAAGTAACAGGTATAAAATGTAATGATATACCATTTAATTATTTAATTTGAATCAAACATCATTTATGTAAGCTTTCCTAGTAAATAAATGAATAAATAAGTTAGAATGAAAACTATTTTTAATATTCCTTTATTTTATTGGAAGGTACCTACGGCTGAAGGCCTAAGTAGCCAGAGCCAGTTAAATGACATAAAAAATGGTAGGTAGGTGTAGGTATCTACGTACTGGCCACTTAGCGTTTATGAGCAAATTTTTCAAAATGACATTGGTGACATTTTGTCTACATTGCGACAAACGTATTTCACACAGTGGTTTTTTTTGGTACTAAATATACTGTTGACTGCCGGCAGTCTATTTTGACAGTTAATTTTGTATTGCTAGTGGCTCCTCCACGACCACTGTCACCAGGTCAGATATATTTGTGGCCCTATACTTCCTCGAGTGGAAATGCGAAATAGAAATATTACATCAATAGGGTGAAAACTTCAGTTTTGGCCACTGCCCCGAGTGCTTACTTAGCTTAAAACATTTCGTTAATAACTTTTGCTTGATAATATACTTTTTATCTATGACTTTTTTTAAGTCATAATAACAATAGTAATAATTATTTATGACATAGGAATATTATTCAATAAACGCTTTTCAGTTTACAGCGAATTAGATGTTTCTTTTATTTTATCTAAGTTAGTTAGTATTGATTTCTCGATGTATCTTTTAAAATTTGATTAACAAAAAACACATCAATCGGCACCCTTCGCACATTTTAAGTTTGAAAAATAGGTTTTTAATTGACTAAAATAAAACTAAATTTCGTAAGTATATGAATACTTAGTTATATGTTTTTTTGATATATGTTTGTCCTCGAATTTCTCGAAATCTAAAGGCATATCGAGATGATTTTATTTGATTTAAATTAGGTGTATTCTAACTTTGGGTACAGTCTAAGATTCATCAAAATCGGTTTAGTAGTTTTCGTGGGTATGTTATTGTACAATATACACTAAAACTTAAGAAATAAAAAGTAATAAAAAAAAATAATATGACTGGCACCGACCTCAAAAAGGTACCATAATTATAGATATTATTTTTTCCTTTTCAGTTGACAAATACTTTTTGGAGTCGGTTACATTTTTTTAAGTAGTTTTTTTGTATTGTAAGAATTTAAAAATTTAAAGAAAAGTATAATATACATTCTTGACAATTTTAAATATAAATTTTGTATTTTATAGATACCTACTTAAGACCATAGGCGAAAGAAGTGAAAAACATCTTAAATCATCTCATCAGTCAGCGCCGGCGCTTCGTTGCGGCCGGACATGCGCGTGTGAACCGAGTCACCGGTGTTTGCTAAAATGTCGTCCAATGTTATAAAATGTAGTAACTGCAATATAGTGATTAACGAGGTGTTATCATTCATCCAAAATAAACTGGATGTTATGGATGAGGTGTCGTTAGTTCGCATTTGTGAAACAGCTTTCTCCGAGATTGAAATCGAAAGTGCAAAACAACTACTTTTTGATTCAATTAGTGGTAATACACGAAAGAAGATACGAAAAGGCGATGGAAAAACTCAGCGCAACCTATATGATGTGATTGCCTTGTTTAAGGTCAAGGATACTGAGGAAACACCAGTGTTTGTAGCTAAACAATTGCAAAAACTACCGCCAATAACATTTGATCACGTAGATGTAACGCGGCTTTTGAAAGACTTGCTTATTTTGCAAAATGAAGTTAAGACCATAAAGGAAACATTCGCGTCAATTGAACAATTAAAAGCAGTGGAATATGATTTGCAAAACCTCAAACAAGCGTCAGTGATCAACAATTTTGGTAAAACTAATGCAAATGTAAACACTAGAAGAGGAGGTTATTTGTTAGATGGTTATAACTGTGATAGTGGTCCAATTGGTCTACAATGTTTGTCTGACAATGACTTGACACGCAGTAGTGAATCGCAATCAAATTCACCTTCTAAAAACAATCCTCAGTGCGAACCGAGGTCGGTGCCCAATGACTCAACGAGCGGAAAACACGCTTCGCGGGTAGATGAGGATTGTAATCTGCAACGGCCGGTTATCGATATGCAGCTGAATAAGATACAGCAGGCCAGTACTGGAACCGAAGAATTCGTTACTCCAAGCAACGAATGCGCCGACGTTGTTGGGCGTGATAGTAATTTTCTCAATACCGGTATTGTCACCCATCCACAAGTAGTAAAAAAATCGATGGCTCAAGTTGCGTCAGAAGGAAAATGGAAAGATGAAAAACAGGATGACGATTGGAAACTAGTGCAGAGAAAACGTCTGAAAAATAAGTTTATAGGAAATAAGGGGCAAGCCTGTGTAGAACCAAACGGGAAATTCAGGGCGGTTGACCCCAAAATTCCACTCTTTATTAATAAGGTTGACAAAAATACAACGTCAGAAGACATTGCTGAGTACATTTTGCAAAAAACTGATGAGTCTGTTGTCCCTCAAAAAATTATCATGAAAATACCTAGAGAGTATGATGCATATAAGATATTAGTGCCGCGTAGTAAGTTTTCCGTCTTTATGGATGCGAGCCTATGGCCTGATGGAATTTCGTTTCGGCGTTTTGTTAACTTTGCAAAGAATAGTAAAAACTTTGTAAGTGCAGATGATGAAAATACTAAATTATTATAAATTTAATGAATAATTCGAACAAAAGAAAAGTAATTTTATCTACGTTCAACTGTAAGGCCATAATTAGATCTACGGAATGTGTGCGGAAATTATTAAGAACAGCTGACGTCGTGGCCTTACAGGAGACCTGGCTCTGGCCCCATGATTTGTCTTATCTTGGGAGTCTGGATGATAACTTTGAGTACACTGGCAAGTCAGCCATTGACACGGCTGTCGGACTTATAAAAGGAAGACCTTACGGTGGTGTGGCCTTGCTGTGGAGGAAAGGAGTTTTCCAGTCGGTATCTGTGGTGCCGTGCGACAGTGATCGTCTAGCTGCTATCAAAATTGTGCATGATAGTCGTACTTTGCTATTGTTTTCCGTGTACATGCCGTATGACAATAATAAAAGTGACAACTTAATAGAGTTTAGCCATTGTTTGAGTGAAATTAGTGCAATTATAGATAGTGCGTGTGTTGAGTCGGTCGTTGTGATGGGCGACTACAACGCACACCCAGAAGAACGATTTTCAAGGGAGCTACTGAATACGTGCGCCGAGCAGTCTTGGTATTGTATTGACACTGAACTTTTACCTAATGATACGTACACTTTCGTTTGTCAGGCTACCGGGTCGCGGCGGTGGCTAGACCACTGTATAGTTACTAGTGCGGCGAGAAATTTGTTTTTAAATGCGTCAGTTTTGTATGATGTTTATGCATCTGATCATCTGCCTGTTATTTTTGAATGTGACATTACTGTTATCAAACCTAAACTAGTGATATCCAATAATTCGTGTGATGGAGTAAGATGGGGTGATCGAGACATCATGCAAACTAATAAATATTTAGACTTTTGCCATTCTAAATTGAAGCTAATTGATTTTCCCACTGAATGCACAGAATGTTCGTTTAAAATGTGTAATAATCACAGCCACTGTTTATTATTGGATAATATGTATAATAATATAATATGTATCCTTAAGGAGGGTGCTCAATCTACGTCTGTGGGATGTCTTAAAGTGCGGCGACATAAACGTGTGCCGGGTTGGAATAAACATGTACAGGCAGCTCACAGGGAGGCTCGACTATGGTATCAAGAATGGCTTTCGTATGGTAAACCTACATACGGTGACGTTTACAATAAAATGTGTAGTACCAGAAAAACATTTAAAGCAAAATTAAAGTATTGTATTACCAATGAACAGCAAATAAAAATGGATATGCTAGCACAAAGTCACTCAGAAAAGCAGTTTGGTAAATTCTGGAAACTAACAAATAAAATTAATGCTAAGTCGAGCCTGCCTGTGAGCGTGGGTGGTTCTAGTGAGCCTAAGGTGATTGCCGAAATATTTCAGCGGCATTTTAAGGTTGAATCGCCCTTGCTGAGCGTGCAGCAGGTGCTTGGTGCTGGGTCCGGTGCAGGGGAGATTTCCACTATATTCACAGCCGCAGAAGTAGCTTCCGTCATTAAAGGCATGGTGAGAGGTAAGTCTCCGGGGCACGACGGCCTCAGTATCGAGCACCTTAAGCATGCAGGACCGCATTTGTCACGGGTACTCGCTTTATTTTTTAACCTATGTCTTGGTCATGGTTATTTACCACAAAGTTTAATGCAAACTGTTGTCGTACCTATTATGAAAAATAAGACCGGGGATGCCTCTGACACGTCCAATTACAGACCCATATCTTTGGCCACGGTAGTGGCTAAAGTGCTGGACGGTCTGCTTGATAAACAGCTGGCTAAACACCTCGAACTTTATGACGCACAGTTCGGCTTTAGGCCCGGGTTGTCAACGGAGAGTGCCATACTGTGTCTCAAGCAGACTGTGCAGTATTATACTACACGAAATACACCGGTCTTTGCATGTTTTTTGGACCTGTCAAAGGCATTCGACCTCGTATCATACGATGTTCTTTGGCAAAAGCTTTGTGAAGACACAACGTTACCTCCTGAGATTATATCAATGTTCAGGTATTGGTATTGTAATCAAAGCAACAGCGTGAGGTGGGCGGGAGCACACTCGGGCATGTATCGGTTGGAGTGCGGGGTGAGACAGGGGGGGATAACCTCGCCCCGGCTCTTCAATCTGTACATGAACCGACTGATTGGTGAGCTCAGTAGCACCAGTATTGGATGTCATGTTGATGGTGTCCCTATAAACAATATCAGCTATGCCGACGATATGGTGTTGCTGAGCCCATCGATTAGTGCTCTTAAAAAGCTCTTGGCAGTGTGTGAATCGTATGCGGTGACCCATGGGCTCAAATACAATAACACAAAAAGTGAGCTCATGATTTTTAAATCCGGTACTAAAAGTTACAGTGATATACCGGAAGTTTTACTATGTGGCACACCTCTGCGCAGGGTTACCAAATTTAAATACTTAGGCCACTGGGTCACCGATGATTTAAAAGATAACTGTGACATCGAGAGGGAACGCAGATCGCTGGCTGTCCGCTGCAACATGTTGGCTCGAAGGTTTGCAAGGTGTACACAATCAGTCAAAATTACGCTTTTCAAAGCATACTGCCAGTCGTTTTACACCTGCAGCCTTTGGGCTAACTACACGCGTCGGACATACAGCGATTTGCGAGTTCAATACAACAACGCATTCAGGGTCCTGTTGGGGTTGCCGTGGCGTAGCAGTGCTTCTGGGATGTTTGCGGAGGCGCACACAGATGGCTTCCATGCTATCATGAGAAAAAGAAGCGCCTCCATGTTAACCCGCCTTCGCGGCGCCTCCAACAGAATCCTGAATGTGTTTGCAGACCGGTGGGACTCCCCATTATTATGCCACTGGGTGCAGCTACACACCCGGCTGTAAATTTAATTTTAATGATTTTATTTTATTTTTATGTGTAAACACTAACACTAGATTTTAAGATTAAAATTGTTACTAACACTTTATGGACCAAAAGTCTGAAATAAAAGTTTATTTAATTTAATTTAATTTAATTAAAGTGGCAACAGGGGGCTTTCACCCTACTTAATATAATCATTCGAATGTACTTTTTACCCGTCTGCGGCGAAGCCAAAAAAGGGTTATGTATTTGACCTGTATGTATGTGTGTCCGTTTCTATGTTCCCTCGTAACTTCTAAACGGATGAACCGATTTTAATAAATGATACGTCGTCAGATTTGTCTTAACCGGCCGAGTGACAATGGGACATCAAAATTAACAAAAAAACAAAATGGCAGCTTTTAGGCGATATATTCTGTGCATTGTAAAAAAATATATTTTTTAATCCCATCGAGTGGGGTATCAAAATGAGGAGGTTACAAAGACGATGACGAAAATATAAATAAGTGATATGTTTTGAACTAATTTCGACTAATAAGTGCTAATTGTTTGTATAGGAAAAATAAAAAGTGTTGTTTTACTATTTTTCACGCAGTTTCTTCATAAAAACCTTTCCGCGTGCTTTATAGAACATATGAAAAAAAAAATTAGCCGAATTTGCCTAACCGTTCTCGAGTTTTGCGCATAACAACATTCATTTTTGAATTTTATATAGATATTGTTTTCTTTGGTCACAGCTAGATGGCGCTGATAGTCGATTAGAACGCGCTAACGTTTGGCAAACATAAAATACTGTTAACCTCGGGAGGACCTGGGTTTTTTTATATGGCCCATTTTTTTATGTAAACAAAGCACTTAAGAGCGCGCTATCGCACTCCCGAACATCTGGTTATACTTACGAGGTCTTTGGTTACATTTATGAGTAGCTGATTAGCAAAAGCAATAAAGTTAAGCTAATGGACAGTTTTACGACATGTTTTGTTTTTATAATCGTCGTTCAAACTCTACCTTTGTGTAAACAAATGACAATAGTGCGGTACATTCGAAATCAATTTTTTTCACATAGTTATCGATGAAATAACATATAAAAAGTATATATATTTAGAATCTACATAAAAAAACCTATCGAATAAAAGTATAATAAAAGGATAAACAATGTTTTTGGTTTTTTTCGAAATTTTCAAAAATTTAATTACTTCCGTTTTGAAAAAAACTCAAAATTCAAAATTTTTTATTTATTTATTTTTTTCCGGATCACATATTATAGTTTATTTTTACAGTACGACGAGTTTATCTCTCTTTTGAACATCGAAAACTGCATTCAAAAAATCAAAAAACTGCAATAGTTAGAAAAAAAAGAGTCCCCTACTCTTTTTTTTCTTCAGATCCGCGGCATAAGCCGCCATAGGTCCGCAAGAGGTGTGAGTGTATTTATATAAATAAAACTTTAAATTAAATAAATTAAAATAACTTGAATTGTTGTGATACAATAATGATAGATATACGAATTGCGATGTTAAAATAAAATATCTGTTTTTTAGGTATATGACGTGATAATTAATTTAAAAAAAATTGTTCGTCGAATTTTAACGAAATCGTTTTCATTGATAGTTAAGTTAGTCAAGAAGTTTTATTTTCTTTCTTTGGTTTATTATAATATTATAATAGGATAGGAGTTGTTTAGAAATTAGAATTTTGGTTTATTTATTAGAAGTTTTATTTTCTTTGGTTTATATATTAGGAGGCGATAATAATAGGATAGGAGATGTTTCGTGAAGTTAACGACCAAAACTCCCTTCCCTACAAGAATTGACACGTCTGCGAGGTCTTGCTCATGTACTATGCGATTATTATAAGAATAGGACTGTCAAACGGCATTTTTGATCTTTGTTCCTTTTCTTGCACATCCTACACCCTGAAGTGGAAGCGAAACGCAAACAAATATGGCCGTTTTGACAGTCCTATTCTTATAATAATCGCATAGTACATAGAACATTTAACTAAAAAGCTTAAAATAAAAAAACGAATTTAAAAAACTAAAAAAAAACCCGTCTGCGGTGCAAAAAACTAAAAAGAAAAAAACAAGCAAAAAAGATCGATTGTGGATTGAATATGTTCTTAGTTCTTACTAGTAAATTGTATGCAGCGTTATATATATTAGGTACTTAAGTAATACAAATTTTAAGTAAGAGAATTCTTGGAAGCAGGCGGGATCCATGATATTTTTATAGATTTTATACGCAAATGGATCCCGCTTGCTTCCGAGAATTCTCTTACTTAAAATTTGTATTAAGTACTAATATATATATATATCGTAATCTTACTGACTTCCTGCGCCATCTATTGCTTAGTAGTTATGATGCGAAAGAAGTGAAAAACATCTTAAAGTGGCAACAGAGGGGGCTTTCACCCTAATTAATATAATCATTCGAATGTACTTTTGTGAGAGGTATATCGTAATCTTAAACAGATAGAACCTGGGTCAACATATAGGGTACCTTTTACTGCGGGAAAATTTCTTTATATTTAATAAAACGTTGACAAACTTATATTTGCGGGCGTCTGTTTGTATGTTTGCTTTTCACGCAAAAACTACTGGACGGATTTTTACCAAATTTTGTGTAGTAACAACTTATAACCTGGGTCAATATATAGGGTACCTTTTATGCGGAAAGATTTCTTGATATCTTATAAAACGTAGAGAAACTTATATTTGAAGACCTATGTACACATTTTGTATGAAATTAACTACAAACATAAGTTGGAATTCGTTTTTTTAGTGATTAAACTATAAATTATCATCATTTTTTTAACCTTTATTTTTACTGTAAGATCTGCAGTGTTGCCAAATCTTATGATTCTAGGTCAAAAGTTTGTAAAAGTTTTTTTCTGTCATATTACTTAGACATTTATCCAATTTCAGGATATTTTCTATTATTTGTTTAATTCAATAATGTACCTAATACCATGTTTAAGACAAATAATGAATTAATCTTAATGATGATTTTTTTCTTAGTATATTTTATACCGGTGGCATTACCGGTACCGGCCCCACGAATGCCAACGAATGACATCAGGCATTGCTCGCTTCACGTTTCTGGCCTTCGAAGATCAATCTAAAGCTAGGTAAAGGATCACTGGGAGCGATTCCAGTTCACATTCGGAGTTTCTGATCATCTGATTGAGAGGGGAAAACAAAACCCCTTGGATGGCGTTCCTTGGCCTTCGTTGGTCCGGTGCGTACGCAGCATTAGGCAAGCGCGATTCATCGTAGATGGCATCAACGCTTAGGGGCGTGATAGCGGACAAGCGCTTGCCTGTCAATCAATAAAAAATAAAATACTTTAAGTACAGTTTGTATTCACTACAAAGCCACTAACATGATGGCTTCTTTACGTGCTTTTCTGTTCCGGTGATAATCTTTGGAACAAAAACAGTTTTCTTACGACAGTCCATTTTGACAGCTAATTTCGAATTGCAAGTGGCTCCTCTCTCTGCCACGGCTGTCACAGGAACAGACAGAACTGTGGGACTTATTATATTATTATATTGCTTAATATTGACGGCTGACACCCTGAGAAAACTCAGTTATTGTGATTTTAATGAATTAAAAATACGATAAATAAAATATACTTGAACTAGATTTCGATTTATTGATTTGTAGTTCAATTTGAATTGTTGGAAAACGGACATTGATTATTGTGATTTGATTACGATTAAGTACTGTTATTTGAAATGCCTAGAAAAAAAACAATAATTTATCGCAAGGCTCTAGGTCAGCTAAGAGGATGAGGTTACTTCGTGCTCTTAAAACCGATGAGGACCGTGAAGCTCGGTTAACAAGCAAAAGCGAGCGCAAAACTGAATTCCGCGCTTCCGAGACCTACACCTATACACACACATATACTTTGCGTTTACTGGAAGGATGTGTAGACTACACATAAAATAAAAATACAAAAGTCACTCTACTGTGCGTACGAAGTCGCGGGCAACAGCTAGTTCACAATAAAATCCCTTTTAAAGTATGTATTTTTTATTTCCTCGCACATCATCATCATCATTTCAGCCGTACGACGCCCACTGCTGGGCATAGGCCTCCCCCAAGGATCTCCACAACGATCGGTCCTGCGCTGCCCGCATCCAGCGGCTTCCCGCGACCTTGACCAGATCGTCGGTCCACCTTGTAGGGGGTCTGCACACGGAACGTCGTCCGGTTCGCGGTCGCCATTCGAGAACCTTTCCGCCCCAACGGCCATCGGTTCTCCGCGCTATGTGTCCCGCCCACTGCCACTTCAACTGAGCAATCCTTCGAGCGATGTCAGTCGTTTTAATTCTTCTGCGGATCTCATGATTTCTGATTCGATCGAGCAGAGAAATACCAAGCATCGCTCTCTCCATTGCTCGCTGGGTGACCTTGAGCCTTCTTATGAGACCCATAGTAAAAGACCACGTCTTGCTTCCATAAGTCATAACTAGCAACACACACTGGTCAAAGACCTTAGTCTTGAGACATTGAGGAATTTTGGACGCAAATATATGCCGGAGCTTCCCAAACGCTGCCCATCCGAGCTGGATTCGACGAGAGATCTCTTTCTCAAAGTTGGACTTACCTAATTGGATTGTCTGTCCTAGGTAGACATAGTGGTCAACAACTTCGAGTGTAATGTTCCCAACTTTAACTGGAGCGGATGCAACATGGACATTGGACATGATTTTCGTCTTATCCATGTTCATCTTCAGACCCACTCTTTGGGAAGCATTGCCGAGATCTTCGAGCATTGTGTTCAGGTCTTCCAAGGTCTCAGCCATGAGAACTACGTCATCGGCAAACCGCAGGTGTGTTAGGTACTCGCCATTGATGTTAATGCCGAATCCTTTCCAGTCCAGTAGCTTAAAAATATCCTCCAACGCAGCTGTGAACAGTTTCGGAGAAAAGACGTCTCCCTGTCTCACACCTCGCTGTAGTTGGATAGGATTAGAGCTCTGGTTCGGTAATCGGACCGACATGGTTGTAACATATAATTTTTTAATATGTTACATTCACAATAAACTTTGATAGTACCAACCTTCATTTCTGCTTTTTATCCTATATTTTTGTACCAATGCACAACACAGTTTTTATACATCCCTTATTGCAAAGTACATACATTCTCATTAACTCAATTCCAAACAATAATTGCAAATTTTTACATCTTAGGTACACTTAAATTTGTCAACACACAACAATCCCGTCTGACGTTTGACATTTTAATTTTATCAGACTAAACATCATAATTTTTGAACCATTGGCTCAATCTTGTGAGGAATAGCAGAACTATTTCCACGAGCAATTATCCAAAGATATACGTCTTCTCATTCTTGCATGGATGTCCAGCTATTTCCATCTTTTTTTTTTATAAAGACACCTTGCGTTGAGATTCCACACTTCATCAAACTTTAGCGCCATCTGGTGTCAAATAGTGGCAAAGTATGTTGCACATATATTGCCATCTCTCTCACACCTAAATGCATAACTATCCTGTCATCTCGTTCATGCAACAGCACCAGAACTGACATCTGGCGTAGAGTAGAGTGAGTGTCAGATAACTCTGCGCGCGACTGGGGCGTTTTTGGCGCTAGTGGCAGTACATTTTTTTGTTCTAAGCATATGGAAAAGATTAGTATTCGATTTTGACCGCGTGCAGACTTATCTGGCGCGCACTCTAGCTTTCGTGTTTTCATAATTGAACTTCTAGATATTGAGCCTAGATTATCTATGGTACCTAAAAACTTTTATCAATAATTTTATGAATATCTAATCTATGGTGGGAGTAATTGGTTATTTAAAATCTACAAATCTTCCTTTATTTGATTTTATATAATTCTTCATTTATCTTTAACTAATTTCTTAACCATAGACTATATTCGGATCATTCTAGAAAGGTACAAGTGAGCATTGTCTATGTTACTGAATTTGGAAAATTCGAGATTTATGGTGGAGCAAAATGAGTTAAAAACAACATTCTAGAAAAATCGTGGCAGAACTTATAAAGTGTGTTACGTTCTGGCCCGGCCACGGCGTCAAATAAGGCTGTGGTTGTGTCAGTAAACGGTACGGATAAGTACCTCGTAGTACTTCGTTGGAAAAAAAGAGTACCACAGTATTTCATCAGTTATAGCACATTTTAGGTGGCCGGGCTGCAACGCATACGACCCAGCCCGGCCACGCTTCTATCGAAATAAATAGGTAACTTTACGATACAATTTTGGTACGAGGTGATGGTACGTATTCTGTACCAACGAGAATGTGTCCGTTTTCCCTTTAAAATAGTAATTAAAAATATTTATTTTTGCATCGAAATTTCTGAAATAAAACGCCTGACATTATTGTTTGAGCAAATAAACGTAATTTGACGTCTTAAGAGATTATCACTCAGGGCTGCCTCCATACAAAAAATTGTTTGTAAATATGAGTTTTACGAATTTTTAAGTAATAGAAATAAAACATTTTTAAAAAAAGGGAACCGCCTTTAAAAAGAATCTTCAAATAAAATTAACAAACACTAAAAAACGAAAAAAGTAATTAGAATTTTTAATTCAAAGGACGAAAATGCGTGACTTTTTCTAACTTATCTTGGTACCTACTTACTGAACTGTTTGAAGTCGGTGCCAAGTCTAATAGGTATTTGAGGTAAATACGTCCTACACCTCACGCTTGGGACCGGGTTTTTTTAATTTTTGTTATTTCACTCAGTATAATTCGTTCCTATTCTTTTTGGCTTGGCTTGGCACCGACTTTTTTTGTTAATTTTGTTTGAAGATTCTCTTTGGAGGCGGTTACATTTTTTTAACGTTTTATTTTTCGCTTTTTAGTGTAAATAATCGTAGCGAAACTACATGGTGATTATGATAAATTGTTGTAATATCCTGACCGTTACGGAGTTCAGCTATCCATCTTTAGCTACTTAGATAACTTGAAGGTATACAACTGAAGGTTCATTCGTGCATAATATATGGTATTTATAAAACATCCTATAACTATGTTGAGGAGTTTCAACTTTCATCATCAATCAGCTCACCCTAATAACCTGAAAGAATATAGGTAACTATTAGTCCATACGTACGATTAATACTTAAGGAATTATTCTCCAGCTTTGTAGCTTCCATCACCAGCTCATCACTATGAGATGATCATACTACCAGATGCAAATACTTGACTAACATCAAAAATAAATGTAACGATATTGCCTATATTAGAGAATTTCTCTCAATTTTCCTGGGATTTCATCTCCTGATCTTAACTTGGTGAAAATAAGATCACGTCAGGAGTAGCTATAAACTTTCGACAAAAAAAAAATGAAAAAGATCCTTACTTTGATGAAAATAAAGAAGTCGTCAATACGCATTATTCACGATAATTCCAGAACTTCTCGTCAGTTCTTGATGAAATTTGAATGAGACCACACGTGAAGCGTCACCTTTCAAATAAAAAAAGAATTATCCAAATCCGTTCATTAACGAAAAAGTTCTGAGGTAACACCCATAAAAAAAAATATACAGTCGAATTGATAACCTTCTTCTTTTTTGAGTTGGTTAAAAAACGTTATATACTATGTATGAAATGGATATTAAAGAAATAAAAAGTACTAATTTTTTTTTCAAAATCAATGTTTATTTTGTTGTACTTAATATATTAGTAGATACAATCAGGCTTTAAACTTCGATAACGAAAACAACAGCCACAACAGGGAACTAAGTACATAAAAAAACCGGTCAAGAGCGAATCGGATTCGTGCACCGAGGGTTCCGTACCATCATTAATATAAATAAATAAAACGTGAAAATGTTTTCATCGGCGAGGCTATAGTCGTCAGAGTTTGCGGTGTAGAATAATGCAGTTTTAGGTCAGTGCTATCTCTTGACCGATAGTGGAACTAATGTAAATAATAATTGGTTGATGATTTCTGAAAAAGTTTACTATTAAGAGACATCGTTTTATTTTTCCTGTAATCTTTACATGAACTTCTATTACATATAAGAATTTCAGATTTTCTCTTTGCAAACTTCGGTGATAAGAGGGAACGGTATTTTTTTTACATTTTTCATCATAAGTCAAAAACTATGCAGCCTAAAACAAAAACAAAACAGATGTTTGAGAATTTGCAAGCAGCGCTCTTTCATATGATACTTCATATGCCCTAGTAGCCCCACTTCGAATTTTTAAGATCCCCTTTCAGACCCTGTTCCAAAAAAAATATTAATAGTTTTATTTCTCTCTTATTTGCAAAATAGTTGGGCAAACGTCATCTAAGTTCAAGTTGATAGCATATGTGGTTCTCGAGTAAACCAGTTTGTTTGGACAGACAGAGTCGCACCATACACAAGGATTCCTTTTTACCATTTTGCTACGGAACCCTAAAAACAATAAGTCAAACTTTACCCCCATATAACGTTATAATGAAGCGATGAGTTCCATTTATTCTTTTTATTTTTCGCATTTATGACAGTTTGAAGATTACGTACCTATCGACGTATAAGAAGTATTAGTTAGAGGAATTCGATGCGTCTTTTTACGACTCCGTAGCACAGTAGTCAGAGCATTTGCTCGGACGACAGTGAAATGTCGTGGGTTTGAGTCCTACTGTGGCAAATTGCGAAACGAGATTCTCTTCGATCTTTTCTAATACCTATGGTATAGTTATGTCGCACGGTTCAGTTTCAAAAACTTTATTTATTATTTTAATATGCCCATAAAAAGGGACCACCATACTATAAATGTTTCAAATCTATATCACCCTTCCGAAATGTATAGGAAAATATATTTACTCTTCTTTACGAAAACCTTTTTGTATTGAGGCAGCCCTAACTGCTAAGCTTTTAAAATATTTTGGGGTCTTAGAAACTATTTACACTAAACAAAATGTAAGTGGAAAAAGACCAATGGGAAAAGATAGATGTATAATTATAAATTTTTATCAAATTTTAACTAAGCCTAGTTTAAATCATATGAGCGATTGCGCCTACAAAAAAAAATATACAGGAGACGTCGAGTTACGTATATTGCTCAATCAACAATATCAGGCGTTTTATTTCAGAAATTTCAATGCCAAAATATATTGTTTTAATTACCATTTTAAAGGGGAAACGGACACATTCTCGTTGGTACAGAATACGTACCATTACCCCGTACCAAAATTGCATCGTAAAGTTATCTATTTATTTCGATAGAAGCGTGGCCGGGCTGGGTCGTATGCGTTGCAGCCCGGCCACCAAAAATGTGTTATAACTGATAAAATACTGTGGTACTCTTTTTTTCCATCAAAGTACTACGAGGTACTTATCCGTACCGTATACTGACACAACCACAGCCTTAGTTGACACCGTGGCCGGGCCAGAACGTATCACACACTTATAAATAGGGCCCAACTCGCCCCAGTGTTTTTTTTCTTCTCTCTGAGCCTCTACTCAACTGACTGTGAAAAAAAACAATCCATATCTAGTCTGACATATTGTAAACCTAATTTAAGGATAGCGATAGTCTAAGACTTCTATTCATTTAAATTTCTCTTGCAACTTTACTTGTTTAGCTTTAATTTCATTACTTGTCTATGTAATCTAAGGATGACATACTTCGCGTTATGCCAATCAATCATCACTTACTGCATTACTGCATGGGGAGGTTCTTCAAAAACGAACATGTTGCAAATAGAAAGGGCCCAAAGGGCAGTGTTAAAGGTAAGTACATTCAAACCTTTCACGTTCCCCACCTACGAACTTTACACGTCCTGGAAAGTCCTAACTGTCCGGCAGTTATTTATAATGCATACTCTTCTTTATATACATGCTCGCACACCTTACATCGTCACCAATATGAGAAGGAGACATCGCGTTTGTTCCGTTCCGAAACCTAATTTCACTTTTACAAAAAGATCTATATAATAAAATCAATAAAATTATCAACCATTACCAATATCCATATCAATTATGTAAAAAAAAATTATAGTCGAATGGCTCATTTATAAGACATACGACGAAACCGAATGTCTTTTAGAAGTAATACCATAATTTCTTAACAACTATAAAAAAAAAACATAAATCAACAATCTCATCCCCTCACACACACTCACACACACACACACACACACACACACACGCACGCACGCACACACTCACGCATATTCATTATCTTGCACGCCTTAGTTATAGTTTATTGTCTTAGACTGAGTTGCACTGGTCAACTTTATCCGAATTATGGCAAACAAAAAACTGTAAAAATTTTCAAATCTTTCATATAATTTTTAAAGCCATCGTTAAGGTCGAAGTTGAATAGTGCAATTCACCCTCATTATCCTTAGAATAATATATCATGAATCATGATTCATGATACCTAATGACTTACCTTTGTAGTAGCCAACAAACAATAACCCATGTAGACTGCCCGTTGTAACGTGATTCAAGTGCACCGGTATACCTTGGGGCTTGGGGCCGAATCCCTAATCGCAGGTTATTTCAAATAACCTATTAGGGTCAGCTTCGAACAATATAGTTATCTTTGTCCACAAAAACTGTTAGTCATACCTACTCCTTAACCTAAATAAGACCTACTACTTTTAAGATCTGTGTAGAATTAGAAACTTTGTAATTATCTAGCATGAAACTGAAATAAATTTTATTATTATTATTAATCTTCAACTCAGTGAGAATACTGTAATTTAAGTCCCTCTGACAGTGCAACAAGTGAGCTGCAAAGTAAATTGTTATCCCCACGTTCTGTATTTCTTATAAAGAACCTGATTTTTTATGTAATATAAATAAAACTCCATATTTCATTATATTTTAATTTCTTTTATTTCATTTCTAAACCTACAGCTAAAAATAATAGTTACATGGTGGCGTTTTGGTATAAGTATCTCATCACCTCGATGTACTTGTAGTCTATTTGGCACCTCTGGAGAGACTGCAGCACTGCCCAGGTCTCGATCGAATCAAAGGCTTTCTCATAGTCCACGAACGCCAAGCATAGTGGCAAGTTATACTCTTCGGTCTTCTGTATAACTTGCCGCAGCGTATGAATGTGGTCTATAGTACTATAACCTTTTCGGAACCCGGCTTGTTCGGGGGGATGGAAGTCGTCAAACCTGCGAGCGAGACGATTCGTAATGACTCTCGAAAACAACTTGTAGATATGGCTCAGAAGCGAGATGGGTCGGTAGTTCTTCAAGAGAGTCTTATCACCCTTCTTGAAGAACAGCATCACATCGCTTCTGCCCCATGCCTTTGGCGTTTTGCCCTCGAGGATGAAAGAGTTGAAGAGCTTCTGGAGGACCTTAAGATTCAAGATTCAAGATTCAAATTTGTTTATTCAATTTAGATTGTTATTTACAATACTTGTGAACGTCATAGAAGCTACGCCATCGGTTCGCAAACCCTACAGCGGGAGGCCTTGGAGAAGAACCGGCAAGAAACTCCAAGGGTTGTTTTTTTCTCCCTGTCTTATTTCATACAGAGTCGTCAAATTGAAAAATGACCTTAACATGGTATGACTAAGGTCAGTTTCCATCACAATTACACAATGGGTTATGATAAATACAGTTAAGTATAGGCGAACTAATGATCATAGCGGTGAACAATTTTCAGTTACTTAGGAACTCTACTTAAAGCTTTAATATTAGTTTAAAACAAAAGACAATTCTACTATATACTGCAAGTTGCGCCATACATGTTTCAAATGTAATTCTTAATAAAATGAATAAAAACAAAAGAAAACAAATTTTAAGGCAAGCAGATAAGAGCAGACCCATTCCCACTGGCAGCACCCGTTCACGAGCATGACGCATGAACCAGCCATCGCTTCGCTCAACCATATTTTAGGGAACGTAACGACCCGCCTCACACGCCACCACCGTAGAAATGTTTTAGTGAGCATGACATACTCAAACTGCCTACCTTAAATGACCGAATTAAAAGCTTAACTAATATAAACGGTAATAATATAAAATATAGGACACGACTCACAATATCATACTAGGAACATTTGTTACGAGTGTTACGACCAAGGTGTTTTGTCGTTCAAATAATCATTTACAGTGTAATAGCCTTTTTTGAGGAGGCCACTCTTTATATGATTCTTAAACTCTAGATATGGTAAATCCAAGATATCACTTGGGATTTTGTTATATATGTGTATACCTTGACCAACGAAAGATCCGTGCACCTTTTCTAAACGGTACCGAGGCATTACGAGCTTGTTTCTATTTCTAGTATTACGATTGTGTAAATCACCATGTTTGGTATACAAGTTAATATTGCGACGTACAAAAAGAATGCAATTTAATATAAATTGAGATGCAGCTGTCAGTATACCTATTTCCTTGAACTTGTCTCTAAGCGAAGTTTTGGAGCCTAGTTTATAGATGGCTCTGATTGCTCGTTTTTGCAAGATGAATATAGCATTAATGCCAGCCGCTAATCCCCACAAAAGAATGCCATATGACATGATGCTATGGAAATAACTAAAGTATACAGTTCTAGCAGTATCAACATCTGTTAGCTGTCGTACTTTTCTAATAGCGTAGGAAGCAGAACTAAGCTTACCAGCTAATGTTGCGATATGCGCATGCCATTGAAGTTTCGAGTCTAAAGTTACACCCAGAAAGATCGTTGATTGTACTAAATCCAGTTTTTCGTTGTTGATTACAATTTCTACAGGTACCGTCTGTACATTTGGCAGAGAAAAAAGTACGCACTTTGTTTTCTTTGCATTAAGCTGCAAATTGTTAGAATTAAACCAACCGAGTACTTGTGACAGTGCTTTGTTTACATCGTCAAAATTGGTTTTGTTTCTGTCTATGTTAAATATTAAAGAAGTATCATCTGCAAACAACACAATATCACAGAAGTTTTTGGCAAAGAAAGGCAAATCATTAATATAAACCAAAAATAGAAAAGGGCCTAAAATAGAGCCTTGAGGTACGCCTAGTTTAATCTGAGAGCCGTTTGATTTCACTCCATTAATGTCAACTGTCTGAGTTCTGGAACTGAGATACGACAGTATTAGTTTCTGGGCATTATTTTTTACACCGTAATGATTTAGCTTCAACAGCAGCGTCCGGTGATCAACACAATCAAAAGCCTTGGATAAGTCGCAAAATATTCCAAGAGTATTTTGCGACTTTTCCCAGGCATCAAACACATGCTTTAAAAGTGCAACCCCAGCATCCGTGGTTGACTGACCCTTCATAAATCCGAATTGTTTGCTATGCATGAGATTGTTTAATGAGAAATGAGACAATAATTGCTCTAGTATTATTTTTTCAAATATTTTGCTTAAGGCGGGTAATATTGATATTGGTCTATAATTGCTTGGGTCTTCTTTGTTTCCTGATTTAAATAAAGGTATCACTTTGCTAAATTTCATTAAATCAGGAAAAATTCCTTGAGCGATACACTGATTAAATATAATAGCAAGATAAGGGGCAATAGCATGAATAATGTTTTTAAGTACAGTAACAGATATGCCCCATAAATCAGTGGTAGTTTTCATTTCAGTATCGGCTTACCGCCCGCTCTCAGAAGTTCTGTTGTGATTCCGTCACCACCCGCCGCCTTGTTGTTTTTGAGCTGTTTGAGAGCCATTCTAATCTCGTACAGGCTGACGTCCGGGATATCTTCGGTATAGTGTCGGGTAAGCTTGGCTCTAAGTTCTGTAGCCTTACTTTCAACAGGTGTTTGCGTGGAGTGCAACTGTCCATAGAAACTCTCAATCTCCCTCAGGATTTCAGGTGTTGATGAAATGATACTACCGTCCTCAGCTTGCAGCCTCGTCAGTTGACTTTGCCCTATAGCCAGATCTCTAGCGAACACTTTGGAGCCTTTGTTCCGCTCAATGGCCTCTTTAATACGCTCGGTATTAAATTGGCGAAGGCCGCTTGTCAAGGACTTGGAGATCTGCCTATTTAGCTGTCGATAACGAAGGGCATCCGCTGAGTTCTGTAGTTTCATTTCGTTTCTCTGATCCATGAGTCGGATAGTGTGGCTGGAGAGTTTCTTTAATTTAGGACGGTGGGTTTTGTAGTGCTTGGACCCTACCGTGCGGACAGTATCCACCACCATGTTGTATAGATCGTCCACATCGATGCTGTTCTCAAGGGCTTCGAAGCGGTTTTGGAGTTCGAGCTAAAAGCATTCGGGGTTCTGAATTTGAGCCGGTATTGGTCGGAGCAAAGATTTTATTAGTCGAGATCTTTCCAGCTTGACGTTGATATTCAATGTGCCTCTAAGCATGCGGTGATCGCTTCCCGTCTTTACGGCGTTGATCATAATGACATCATTGAATATTTGCTTCCTCGTTGACATAATAAAATCTATCTCGTTTTTGACCTTACCGTCCGGACTAATCCAGGTCCATTTGCGGCTTACGGGCTTCTCAAAGAAGGAGTTCATCATGTAGAGGTTCTCCCTCTCCATGAAGTCTGCCAGCATCTGGCCCCTTTCGTTCCGTTGCCCAAATCCAAATTGCCCCACTCTCAACTCATCACCGCAACGTTGCCCCAACTTAGCATTAAAATCCCCCATCACAACCGTGTAGTGAGTTTTATAGCTATGCATGGCTTTAGAGATCTCCTCATACATAGCCTCCTCTTCGACATCGTCGTGTTTCGAGGTTGGAGCGTAGTAGTAGTAGCTTCCTCGCACAATGCATAGTAAAACATTGTGTGATACACATGCGTAAATATGATTTCAGACTCGTGTCGATAAATAAACTCGCTCACTTCGCTCGCTCGTGAATAAAAATAACACTCGTCGGAAATCACCTACTTTCCGCACTTGTATCATAAATAGCTATTCTTATATTATTTAAGGGTTACGTCTGTTATTTTGCTTTTCAAAAGGGTTCTGTCGGTCGAATGGAAAGTTTCAGAACCGCTGATCTAACTAAACAATGGACATTCAGCCAGTCAGATGGTTGTTTTGTTTCAGTCTCACGAACACATTGCCTACCATAAGTCTGCTATAGCCGTTAAGTGGGCATTGTGGGGTAAATTCTAAATAACTATAATTATTATTTTCAGGTCACACCGCTTTGGAATGTCTGTGAAAGCAAGACTAAACGAGTGTCTGAACCAACTGAAGCGCGCGGACTACAGTTCCGACGAATCAGCTCGGAGAAGCGACGCGGCGGTGAGCTGTCTGCTGGCGCTCGTGTGGGAGGGAGCTCTGACGCGCGTCACCTTCTCCTCCTCGGAGCTAGACCTACTCCGCTCACAGCTGGCGGCGGCGGCGGGGCCCCTCCGCGCGCGCTGCGAGCGCCTGGCTGTCACCTTCCGCACGCGCCTCGAAGACTCCGTTCTTCGGGAGCGGTCTTCCCTTCAATTCCTTCTGGACGGCTTCGCGGGTAGCGACGCAGCCGCCCAACTCCGCCAGGCCGGACTCGACGAAAGCGCGGACCTCCTTGACACCGTCATCGAGCGCTGGCGTGACGTCAGCAGCGACTCAGACGACGACAAGCCGCACGCCACTCAGCCGCACCGAGGTGTTCCTGCCTCTCACTCCTGGTGGTCGCGCTAAGATAATAAACTACTTCTCAAAAGATGGGGCTTGAAGATATTATTAACGGAGTACCCTTGCTTGGACATTTCAAAGCATTTGTGCATTTTCTTATTGGAGATTTAGATGCAGCTGGCAAGGCTTTTCAGGCAGCGACCAGAACCACAGCCGTTATGGTAGGAGGTGCGGCCGGTGCGCTGGTCGGTGGCCCCCTGGGGATGTTCGGTGTTGCGATGGCTGCTGGCGCAGTCTGCGACGCTGTTACTTCTGTTGTCAGCGGAAAGGCTGAGGGCGTCATCGATGGGCTCAACGATGTTTGTAAAGATATTGGAAATGGAAAACTTCCCGTAAAATCACTTATAAAAACCGGTTTATACGTCGTTGCTGACGCTATCAGCGGTGTCACTGGGGGCAGTATTGCCGGTAACCTTCCAAAAGCGATTGGTGAATCATTTATTAAAGAAGCCTCTATAGCTGTCGCAAAAAGCACAATCGAAACTATGATAATCACTGCAACTGCGGGTAATGCATCTCGCGAAGTTGCCAAAGCAATCACATCCGAACAAAAGTCCAGTTCATCATATCCTGGTAGGTCTTCAGGAGGAGGAGGAGAAAAATCTAGCAGCAGCAATCAGGCTGCAGGCAGTGGTTCACCTGGAGGTGGGCAACCTCCACAAAACAATAAAAATAATTCCACGACGGAGCACCAAGTCGATCAAACTCAATTGAGCAATATTGATTTATTATGTGCGTTATTTGGCGTATCGACTTTAAGTCAAATAGTTATTGCAGGAGTTAATATATTCGAAGAAATCACAAGGGGTAACCCCACTGACAAAGGCAGAAAAAACAGTTTGAAGAAGCTCATCCAGAATTTGAGAGTTAATGGTATTTTAGAAAGAGTAATGGAAACTGTCAAAAACATCATGAATCAGTTTGATCGATCTGAGGTGACCTTCCGGAACTTTTTGAATGTGACTGAGATGGTTGCGTCACACGTGACTGATCGCCTGGCGCGCCGCCTCGAGATGCAAGTCAGCCGCGGGCCGCGCCCGCGCATCTCGTTCCATCAGCGTCGCGCAGAGAACCTGCGAACTGTTCTCGCGGAAATCATGGATCCAGCCAACGCGAATAACATTCTCAACATCTTCAGAGCTCTTCGCGCTTGCATATCAGATCTTTGGACTAGCATAAGTCCTACATTCGCGAATATTATCACAGCTATCACCCATTATTTCAAGCACAAATTCGTGCCGGCAAGTTTTCGCACACTTTCGCCTTCAGAATACTTTGCGCTGGTTCAAAGAATGCTATCATATGTGCTCAGCTCCAATCAGTATGCTCAACTACGGTATGGCTTCGGGCGCCGTCTGGTGTACGACAGATATTTTGTCGAGTTTGGAAGGCGAGTCAGAATTGTGATTCAAGTCCAGAATGGAGTTTTTGTGGTATCATCATGTCACATTTTGGATATCATTGTAATATCAAACGATCAAGAGGGGAATGAAGAATTTGATGCTATGTATATAATAGACCGTGACGGTTTTATGTGGTGCGAGAAGTAAAACTGGCGCCCCTCTATATATATAAAAAAATCGAGAGTAGTACCTACTCGCGCACGAAGGGTTTCGTACCATAAAAAAAAATTGTTTCAAAATTCTACCGCTTCTAGTTTTTAATAAATTATCATTTTTCATCAAAATTATCCGTTTCATTTGTCTCACTTAAATTCTCCTCATTCCTAATTAACACTTTTTTCTCGTTCCTTACAATCTTATTATCTAAACAACAATTTTTATTATTATTCATTGATTCATAATCAGTATCCAAGTCATATTCTATCTTCTCATTATATTTTCCTCCTTCAATCAACATTTTCCCATTTCTTAATATTACCTCACCGTTTCCTTTTTTCACAAAATAGGACCTAAGATTACATCCTTTTTCTTTAACACTATTCCACTTTGATGTGGTTTCCTATTATATTCATCCTGTATCTTAACTACTTGCCCTTCATTCAAATCTGATAATTTTCTTGTACCTTTATTGTAATATTTTTCCTGATCTTTTTGTCTTCTAATTAACATTTCTCTAAATCTATATTTTTCATTATCATTTTACATTTTATTTTTATTTATGTTTGGTAGTACATGCTTAGTGTTTTTATTGAATAACATTTCTGCTGGTGATTTATTACTTTGACTTTCTATGGGTGTATTTCTATAAATAAGCAATCCTAAATATATATCTCTATTATCATAAATTAACTTTTTTAACATCTTTTTTACTGTTTGTATGTATCTTTCTGCTAAACCATTTGCTTGGTGATGTTTAGGACTGACTATCTTACTTTCATAACTCCATGTTTTAGTAAACTTTTGAATTCTACACTTGTGAACTGAGAACCTGAATCTGTATAAACTATACCTATTTGGTACACCATTTCTAGAGAAAATTTCCTTCATACTATCTATAACTGTTTTATACAAATTTTTTAACTCTAATAATTCTACAAATTTACTGTATTACTACTAACAAGATATATGGTTTTGTATACAAAAAAATATGTCAGCTGATACGATTTCCCATGGGTTTTTTGCAATATCCTTATTAATTATTAGAATAGAATAGAATTTAATAAATTTATTTCTTTATAAAACTTAGTCTAAGACTAAGATACTACTAATAACGAATAAATGAGCTAACGGTACGTCATCTTCACTGTCATCTGATGCAGTAGCGTCGCCAGGGGTGGCAGGAAGGGGCAGCTGCCCAACGAGACTCACAAATAATAATAAATATACCTTATGCCTAAAATTCATTTTTTTCGTTTCCCAGAGTATCAGTTTGCCCCTAAGGCCCCCCTCTCCTGGGCCATTGGCTGGCGATGCCCTTGATCCGAAATATCATTCGTGACCTCAGCTGGGGCTCAAAATTGTGAACCAGTTAAATCCTGAAGTAAAACTTCATTTTCGACGCCAGAAATGTTCATCTGTTACAATATCGTTGAAATTAATAGGCGGAAATATCTTGATAATGCTTAGAACCAGTTCCCCTTCTTCCCTTCCAGCTCTTGCGGAGTTTTATAAGCCTGCAACTTGCTAAACTTTGACCCAAAAATTATATGGTACATAACCTATAGTCAGTTCATTGTGTAGTATATTTTACTACTGGCGTTTATAAACAACACCTACATAATTTATAAGTAATGGTCTGTCACTGAATTGTAATATAATGTTAATATTTTATTATAAAATGAATAAATATAGAACTAAAAACTGAATTTTAGTCAAATATAACCGTAATTACATATCGAAATACATAGCTCACTCACCTTTGAACACTCACATTTTAATTTTATGAGTATATATTTTTTGTTTTTTATTTTTTACTCAGCTAACTACGCGAAACACCACTCAAAAAGAACTTTATCTAAAGTCCGAATTAAGTAAACTTACCGAAGACATAAGTTGCTTTTTTAAAAACTACTCCCAATTTCCACAATATTTTTTTATCCGCGCGCGGTTTTGTCTGTTTGTACTGGACGCGTTGTTTTCTTGTATCCAGCGCTTCGATGAATTGAAGTACTCGTGCGGTTGTGCGGATAAGTCGTTGCCATGACGAAAAGCGTGTTATGTCGGGTAACGCTTTCGCGACGTCCGACAGTGACATTTTTGTGACACAAGTGATATTTTTCAGGAATAAAAAGTAGCCTATGTCCTTTCTCAGGCTCTAGACTATCTCTGTACCAAAATTCATTAAAATCGGTTCAGTAGTTTAGGCGTGATTGTGTAACACACAGACAGACAGAGACGCATTTATAATATAAAAGTAAGGAAGTAAGGATTAGTGAATGATTCACCATCGAGTGTGAATTGCTGAGGGTAGACGGACATACCTCTCTTGGATCTGATATAATAGGTCTTTACCTATGAAATTGCCGTTTTCTATGGGGAAATTGTAGGAAGTTGGAATCGGCATACAAAGATTTGGGGGTTTCTTGGACATGTGAACTCCGAATTCAACGAAACTATCGAGATATGATCAGACAAAATTATTCTAACTAGTTATTGCCTATAATCACTTTGGACTGTCCTAGAATAATAAAAAAAAACTGTTCAAAGCTGTCAAATTGACGACAACCAAAGAGCGGTACTTTGAAGCAGTTATAAAAAATTTGGACGCGTGTTTAATTATTCTTTTCTTAGATGTTTAACATGACGACATACTCTATTTTCGAAACTGACTATTAATTTTGATAAATTGATATTAATTAAAAAATTAAAGACCAATAAACATGTGAGAAAAAGACGGCAATTTCATATGTAAAGACCTATTATTTCCATGATAATTTGTTTCTTATTTAAGGGTTCCGTCAGTTATTTTGCTTTTCAAAAGAGTTCTGTCGGTCGGATGGAAAGTTTGAGAACCGCTGATCTAACTAACCAATGGACATTCAGCCAGGCAGATGGTTGTTTGTTTCAGTCTCACAAACACATTACCTACCATAAGTCTGTTATAGCCGTTAAGTGAGCATTGTGGGGTTAATTCTAAATAACTATAATTATTATTTTCAGGTCACACCGCTTTGGAATGTCTGTGAAAACAAGACTGAACGAGTGCCTGAACGAACTGAAGCACGCAGACTACAGCTCTGACGTGTCAGCTCGGAGAAGCGATGCAGCGGTGAGCCGTCTGCTGGCGCTCGTGTGGGAGGGTGCTCTGACGCGCGTTACCTTCTCCTCCTCGGAGCAAGACCTACTCCACTCACAGCTGGCGGCGGCGGCGGGGCCCCTCCGCGCGCGCCTCAACGACTCCGTTCTTCGGGAGCGGTCTTCCCTTCAATTCGTTCTGGACGGCTTCGCGGTTAGCGACGCAGCCGCCAAACTCCGCCAGGCCGGACTCGAAGAAAGCGCAGCGCTCCTTGACACCGTCATCGCCCGCTGGCGTGGCGTCAGCAGCGACTCCGACGACGACGAGCCGCACGCCACTCAGCCACACCGAGGTGTTCCTGCCTCTCACTCCTGGTGGTCGCGCTAATACAAAAAAATACCTCTCTAAAGATGGGGCTTGAAGATTTTATTAACGGAGTACCCGTAATTGGACATTGCAAAGCAGGTGTGCATTTTCTTAATGGGAATAAACATTCAGCTCGCAAGGCTTTTAAGGCAGCGAACAGAACCACAGCCGTTATGGCTGGAGGTGCGGCAGGTGCGCTGGTCGGTGGCCCCCTGGGGATGGTCGGTGGTGCGATGACTGTTGGCGCAGCCTGCGACGCTGTTTATACGGTTGCCAGCGGAGAGGCCGAGGGCGTCTTCGATGGGCTCAAAGATGTAGCTAAAGATATTGGAAACGGAGATGTTCCCGTAAAATCACTATTAAAAACTGGATTTTACGTCGGTAGTGACATTATGATTGGTGCCAGTGGGAGCAGTATTGCCAGTAGCTTTTCGAAAGGGGTTGGTAAATCGGTTATTAAAGACATCACTATAGCTGTCGCAACAAGCACAACCAAAACTATGATAATCACTGCAAATAGGGGTAATGCAACTCGCAAAGTTGCCAAAGCAATCACACGCGAACAAACATCCAGATCTTCATATTCAGGTAGTTCTTCAAGAAGAGGAGGAGGAAAGTCTGGCAGCAGTTATCAGGCCGGAGGCAGTAGTTCATCTGGAGGTGGGCGACCTCCACGAAACAATCAAAACAATTTCACGAAGGAACACCAAGTCGATCAAACTAAATCCAGCATTATTTTAAGATTCTGTACGTTATGTTTTGAAGTATCAACTTTAAGTCAAATAGTTATTGCAGGGGTTAACATATTCGAAGAAATCACAAGGGGTCACCCCAGTGACAGAGGCAGACGAAAAAGTTTAAGGAACCTCATAAAGGCTTTAGAAGAACATAATATTACTTATCGAGTAATGCAAACTGTCCAAAACATCATGACACATTTGGATCGATCTGAGGTGACTTTCCAGAATTTTTTGAATGTGTCTGAGATGGTTGCGACACACGTGACTGATCGCCTGGCGCGCCGCTTAGAGATGCAGGACAACCGCGGGCCGCGGCGGCTCAAAGAGTTTCATCTGCAGCGCGCAGAGAACCTGAGAGCTGTTCTCGAGGAAGTCATGGGTTGTCGTTGTCTGCACAGTGAGTATAACATTCTCAACATCTTCACAGCTCTTCGCGATCGCATATCAAGGGTTTGGACTAGCATAAGTCCTACATTCGCGAATATTACCACAGCTGTCACCCATTATTACAAGCACAAATTCGTGCCGGATGATAATTGGACACTCCGCCCTTCACATTACTTTAATCTGACAAACATAATGCTATCACATGTGCTCGGATCATATCAGTATGCTGATCTACTTAATGGCAACCGGCGCAAAGTGACGTACGACAGATATTTTGCCAAGTATGGAAGGAGAGTCAGAATTGTGCTCACACGCCAAAATGAAGTGATTGTGATATCAACATGTTTCATTTTGGATATCATTGTAAAATTTGACGATAAAGAGGGCAATGAAGAATTTGATCCTACTTATTAAAAATATGTAGTTTAAAAAACTATAAAAACACACTTTTATAGGAACAGACTAAAAGTACAAAATAACCGTCTATTCAGTAACTGAAATTAAAAAGCGTGGTGCGCGTTGTCAATATGAGGTAGGTACTTGAATGCATGCTTTGCAAAGGGCGCACCACGCTTTTTAATTTCAGTTACTGAATAGACGGTTATTTTGTACTTTTAGTCTGTTCCTATAAAAGTGTGTTTTTATAGTTTTTTAAACTACATATTTATTTTCACTTTTTAGTTTAACAAAAGGCAAGCTATGGATGGGGATGGTAATCGATTTCACAGTCCATTCATGTGTCTGCCCACCCCGTAAACATTATAACTCAAAGGCGTGATTGTATGTATTTAGTTTTACAAACTCAAGTGGAGTCTATTAGTTACCAGATGCGCGAGCCGAACCCTTACTTCCTCCCTGCTCCATCATCAGACCCTCACCACCAAGTGTAGCGAATAGGTCTCATCAGAACAAAACAAATGAGCCCAAACTCGAGGGGTTTCCTAGTGGTAATTAAGGAGTGCCACTGGCTTCCTCCCTGCTCCATCATCCGACCCTCACCACCAAGTGTAGCGAATAGGTCTCATCAGAACGAAACAAATGAGCCCATCTCGAGGGGTTTCCTAGTGGTCATTAAGGAGTGCCACTGACCTCCTCCTTGCTCCATCATCAGACCCACACCACCAAGTGTTGCGAATAGGTCTCATCTGATCGAAACAAATGAGCCCAAACTCGACGGGTTTCCTAGTAGTCATTAAGGAACGCCACTGACTTCTTCCCTGCTCCATCATCAGACCCTCACCACCAAGTGTAGCGAATAGGTCTCATCAGAACGAAACAAATGAGCCCAAACTCGAGGGGTTTCCTAGTGGTCATTAAGGAGTGCCACTGACTTCCTCCCTGCTCCATCGTCAGACCCTCACCACCAAAGGTAACGAATAGGTCTTATCAAAACAAAACAAATGAGCCCAAACTCGAGGGGTTTCCTATTGGTCATTAAGGAGTGTCACTGGCTTCCTTCCTGCTCCATCATCAGACCCTCGCCACCAAGTGTAGCGGTAAGGTCTCATCAGAACGAAACAAATGAGCCAGAACTCGAGGTGTTTCCTATTGGTCATTATTAAGGAGTGCCACTGGCTTCCTCCCTGCTCCATCATCAGACCCTCACCACCAAGTGCGACTCATAATTCTTATCAGAACGAAACAATGGAGGCCAAACTCGAGGGGTTTCCTTGTGGTCATTAAGAAGTGCCACTGGCTTCCTCCCTGCTCCATCATCAGACCCTCACCATCAAGTGTAGCGAATAGGTCTCATCAGAAAAAAAGAAATGAGCCTAAACTCGAGGGGTTTCCTAGCAGCCATTGAAGAGTTCTATTGCCCACCTCTTGACTCCATCATCAGATCAGCTCGATGGTAGCAAATTATTGTATTGTCATCGGATTTATATAGACTTCTAAAGTTTCAAATCAATACGACACTTAGAAGTATGTTAAAATTGAATTCCAAGATTTTCTTACATTGTGACTTAGTTACATGTGAAGCTAATAAAAGTGTGGTAATAATACCCAAACTGGTTAAAATGGAAGTTCCTAACTTAATTAGCATTTTATTTCTAGACTATAGTATTCTTTATTTTTTTATATTAATTCAACAGCCACTTGACTAACACGAAACGGCTCGCGTATGCTCGCGATTCGGGCGCGCGTTTCTTTGCTCCCGCTCCGCTCGGGAGTCCTTAAGGATGTTCTTTCATGAGTTTCATATGTTGCACTGTCTCGTAGCGCATTCTTGATATCAATGTGAATTGTTGCCAGAGGAGTCTGGAGCATAGAGTAACTTGTATATATGTCTGGAGCCTGCGCGAAGATTTTTCCGTTCCGTCTGAACTGAACCACTCATGCGATGTTTTGAATAGGGTGGTAATGTCCTTTTCTTGTCTATCGGATTGCCGCTCGTGTGGGGAAATTGAGTCTGGGTACTGAGTCGTGTCGTGGCGTGGCCAAATATAACGGCGGCATTTTTGAACAATCTTAAGGCTAGGATTCCCTAAAATAGGGTATTTTACATTATGGATTACTCGCAAATCACAAGTACTTGGAAAAAATATATGTGATTTTGCTAAGTATACCGATGTAGGTATGATATTCTTCAATTGATTCTGCGGTCGGGAATCCTCGCCTAAAGCAGATAACATCCAATATTACTAGGAAAAAACTCTATGATAATTTGGTAATTTATGGAAATTGTCTAAAATCAGAAAAACTTTCTACTGGAACTACTGATATGACAAATATTATGCTAGATGTAAAAGATATAATACATACCATAAAAATCCGATTAAACCGTCTTGTATCAGCAAGTATCAATAACGTTTGGTCAAAAGTACCTGACAAAGTTTGTTTGACATGACAGTTCCAAAATGTTGCCACATGAAGAATTTGTAGAAATGCCTTGTATGACAAAAACGCGCCAAAAACGCCGCAGTCTCGCGCAGAGTTATCTGACATGGACTCCTATGTAAGTTTATCTATACTTAATATTATAAAGAGGAAAGATTTGTATTTTTGTATGTAAGGAATAAACTCAAAAAAACGAATTTCAATAAAAACAATTAGAATTTAAAAAACTAAAAAAACCCGTCTGCGGTGCAATAAACTAAAAAGAAAAAAACAAGCAAAAAAAGATCGATTGTGGATTGAATATGTTCTTAGTTCTTACTAGTAAATTGTATGCAGCGTTATATATTAGGTACTTAATACAAATTTTAAGTAAGAGAATTCTTGGAAGCAGGCGGGATCCATTTGCGTATAAAATCTATAAAAATATCATGGATCCCGCCTGCTTCCAAGAATTCTCTTACTTAAAATTTGTATTAAGTACCTAATATATAACGCTGCATACAATTTACTAGTAAGAACTAAGAAGATATTCAATCCACAATCGATCTTTTTTTGCTTGTTTTTTTCTTTTTAGTTTATTGCACCGCAGACGGGTTTTTTTAGTTTTTTAAATTCTAATTGTTTTTAAGGGGAAATAAAAAGTGTTGTTTTACTATTTTTCACGCAGTTTCTTCATAGAAACCTTCCCGCGTGCTTTATAGAACATATGAAAAAAAATTAGCCGAATTGGCCAAACCGTTCTCGAGTTTTGCGCTTATCAACATTCATTTTTGAATTTTATATAGATATTGTTTTCTTTGGTCACGGCTAGATGGCGCTGATAGTCGATTAAGACGCGCTAACGTTTGGCAAAAATAAAATACTGAAAGTTAGATACATTTCCCATTGTCTAATAAATATACAGATTTTTTTTACCCGTCGATTGGCGTCGATTGACCTCTGGCACAAAATAAAGAGTTTACTGAAGGACCGCTCCCACCATTTTTGAAAATCTATATACCTATCCTTGTCTGACTCACTAGGGTTGCTTCTGTATTGGTTCTGAATTTAAAAAGGAGTAGGTAGAATAAATTAACAATCATACATAAATAAATTCGTTTATACATACATCTTAAACATGTTTACATGCCTTAGATGCTGCTTAGATAGTAAACAGAGCATCTAATATCCATTTAAAGTCCCGACGCCACACACGACGAAGACAAGATCCTATTGTACCTATACCGTACCTATTATGCTACAACATGTAATGTATTCCTTTCCTATATGTACTCTATGAACAAGATATAAATATGGTGTGATAGTTATCCCACTAAAAACATAAACGTGAAAAAGGCACTAAGTAAGTTCGACGAAAACATAAAGGTAAAAAAGGTGCCAAGTTCAGCGAAAAATAGTTGAAATCTAAATGGGTTACAAGTTCCATAAATTTTTTCGTTCAAGAACTTCAAATAATTAATATTTTCTTAAATGTTGAATTTATAACTTGTCATCTTCAAAAATTGAAAAACCTTTATAACGCAAGAACTGTATCAAGCAATAGTGGTAACTATTTTGAAAACAAGAAAGTGTATTTAAATACCTATGTTGTGTTTTATCGTGTATAGGTAAACATGATATTTTTATAGATTTTATACGCAAATGGATCCCGCCTGCTTCCAAGAATTCTCTTACTTAAAATTTGTATTAAGTACCTAATATATAACGCTGCATACAATTTACTAGTAAGAACTAAGAACATATTCAATCCACAATCGATCTTTTTTTGCTTGTTTTTTTCTTTTTAGTTTATTGCACCGCAGACGGGTTTTTTTAGTTTTTTAAATTAGTTTTTTTTATTTTAAGCTTTTTAGTTAAATGTTCTATGTACATGAGCAAGACCTCGCAGACGTGTCAATTCTTGTAGGGAGTTTTGGTCGTTAACTTCACGAAAAACCAAAATTCTAAACAACTCCTATTATTATCGCCTCCTAACAAATAAACCAAAGAAAATAAAACTTCTAAACCAAAAATCTAACTAAACAACTCAATCAATCAATCAATCAATCAATCAAAATCATTTATTTGCAAAATATGGGTACAATCATTAGATCTTACAAGGTATTAGAACGCCACATTTAACCTTCGACGGTGTGCAAATGTATTGTTTAATTAAAGACAAACATTATATTCAAATCAGTTAAAACAATCAGCAAAAATATATATAAAATAAAAATAATAAATAATGTCCAAAACATATCTAAATAAAAATTACAACAATTATTAAACATTAATGAAAAAAATAAAAAATAAAAAAAAAAATTACATTACATTAAATTTACATTATAAAAATTCAAATATTAGAAATATGTCACAATGAAATGCTGTCACTATCGGTCAATATGTTTATCATTTAATAATTCATTGATTGTATAATAGGACTTTTCAGTCAAAAAATTTTTTAGTCTTTTTTTAAATGACATAAATGATTCGGCTTCTTTTACATTTTTCGGAAGATTGTTGTAAATGATAACCTGCATAACAAACACACTTTTGCCCAATAAATTTGTTCTACATTGTTGCGCTCTTATTCTTTTATTAAGTCTGTTACTTTTCAATGTTTGGAAGTTTTTTATATTTTTTCTTACATTTAGAGATGCTTCAAATATATATAGAGAAGGAAGTGTCAATAATTTTAATTTCTGAAAATGAGGTTTACAGGTATCTGTCGGTTTTAAATTACACATAGCCCTAATGCATCTCTTCTGCGCTTTGAACGCTCTTTCCTTATCAGTGGCGTTTCCCCAAAATAAAACGCCATACTTAAGCAGAGAACCCGCATAAGCATGATAGGCAGTTAAAAGCGCCTCTATGTTAACAACTTTTCGCAGCATATAGAGGGCATAGGAACATTGACTTAGTTTCTTACAAATATGGTCAATATGTTGTTTCCATGATAACTTGGAGTCAATGAATAATCCCAAAAGTTTTGTTGATGATATTTCCTCTAGTTTTTTGCCTGAATAGTTTATATTTAAATTATTAAATGTCATATTATTAGATCTAAAATTTATTACATTTGTTTTGTCAAGATTAATTCTAAGATTATTATTATTAAGCCAATTAACAATAGAAATTAAAGATTCATTTATGTCATTTTCATGTGAGTCTGATTTATCGTCAATAAATAAAACGGTACTATCATCTGCAAATAAGATCATAGGATGGTTAATTACTTTAGGAAAATCATTTATATAAATGAGGAAGAGCAAAGGCCCCAAAATGCTGCCCTGCGGTACGCCATACGTTACATTTCTCCAGTCCGATAAATATTTACTTTTAATTTTAGTCTTTGGATTTATTCTGGTAATTTCAGTAACTTGCTTCCTGTTACTAAGATAAGACCGTACCAAGCTCAAAGGGATGCCTCTTATCCCATATGATTCTAGTGTAGATAGCAAAATATCGTGATGGACATGATCAAATGCTTTGGTCATGTCCATGAAGAGAGCTGTTACTCTTTTCTTGCTATCCAAAGCTTTAAGGACCTTTTCTAGAAAGTCTAGTACGGCCATGTTTATGGATTTATCTTTACGAAATCCCGCTTGTTCTTTTGCAAACATATTATGTTTTTCAAAATAACCATTAATATTATTATAAATGACTTTCTCAAAAATCTTAGAGAACACAGGAACAAGAGAAATAGGTCTATAAAACTTCATGTCTTCTTTATCTTGTTTTTTGAACAAAGGTATCAACTACAGAAGTTTTTAATGCATCGGGGTAAATTCCATTTTCAATACACTTATTAATGATATTGCTAAGAATAGGTGCTATTGTGTCTGCTAAACGCTTAACTATCTTTGTGCTAATCTCATCAGAACCTGTGCTTTTAGTATTATTCAGTTCTTTAATTATTTTTATTATTTCTAAACTATTTGTCGGTGCAATAAAACATGAATTCATTTGGTTATTAATCAAAGGTTTTTGGTAGTTCGCATTATTTCTTATGTCTTTGATTTCATCGATGAAGTAATCATTGAATTTCTGTGCAATTGCCTTAGGATCACGTATTATTCTATTATTAATATTAAGCTGCATTATTTCCTCTTTAACATTATTTTTATTTCTATTAATTATGTCCCAAATTGCTTTGGATTTATTTGACGCATTTTGTATTCGGTAGTTATTTTGAGCTTTCTGTGTCAATTTCATAACAGCTTTTAACCTTTTCGAGTACTGCTTAAAAGTATTCTTATTGGAGGTATTGGGGGCAAATCTATACTTCCAAAGAAGATTACGTTTTCGTTTTGTGCAAAGTTTTATACCTTTGCTTAACCATTGTGGTCTTTTCCTCACAGTTATTTTCACCTTATTTACGGGAAAGCAAAGATCGTAAAATAATTTAAAAAGATCAATAAAATTGTCGTATGCCTTATTGGGATCCTCAGTGTCGTAAACTTCACTAAATGACAAGCTATTAATACTTTGCATGAATTTATTTATATTCTCTTCGCAATAATCTCTTTTATATATGAAGAAATGCTGCATGGAAAAACTTTTTTTAACGGGACATTTCAAAATTTGGGCGGTATGATCCGATAAAGCAAGTTCTGTTACTGTTACTTTGCTTTTCTCAACATTGTGTGCAAAATTGTCTAGGCAAGTTTTACTGCTCATCCTAGTAGGCTGATTGATTGCTAAGTTCAGATTGTATCCTGCCAGTACATGCTCAAATTGTATTGAAATGTTGTTTCTTTTAAGCCTATCTATGTTAAAATCACCACAGATAATAACTTTTTTATTTTTTAGACATGTTTTATTTAAAGTTAATTCGAGTTTAGTGAAAAAAATGTGTGCGTTACCGCCGCAAAAACTTGTGCTTTAGAGAGATGAGACCTTATCAGATAATTAGTGTGTCGTGAGGAGAAATTTGTTTACTAATAGCAAAATTTGTGTGAATTGTAGTTTTTGAGATATTTGACAAAAACAGTTTTTGCCAGGGTCACGTTTTAAACGTTACCCTGGCAAAAAAAGTTGTTTTAGTTTGGAACTAAATACATGAATAGATAGCTTTTGTTGCGTTGTAAATGTTAGCAAACAGCAAAAATTGTGTGTGTTATGGTTCTTGAGTTATTTGAGTTTTTGCTGGGGTAACGTTTTGAGATTTCCCATATCTCAGAAACGGTTCAACGCAGAAGTTTGAAAAAAATACCAGTAAGAGACCTGAATTTGTTTAAATTTGTTTAAACATTAGTTTTTGATTTGGTTGTCGTAAACCAACGTAATTAAATGTTTTCGAAAATCAGAAAAAAACTGATTTGTAAGTAAACTATTACATTTACAATCAAACAAACAGCTGCAAAAAATACCCGTGGTAGACACTTATTATGTCTAGAATTTTAGATCTTGTAACTTTACACGATTTAAAGATAAAGATAAATTTGATTAATTTTAGACTGGTCGTACTTTAGAGATCGAATACACAGTTTCCATAACATTAAGGCACATGGCATACATTAAACAAATTTAAGTAATTCATGAACATTCGTTCCTGTTAATTTTAGCTTTCAATTACAGCTATCATGAAAGATATATCAAAAACAAGAACATGACAACAATTCTCTAGTAACCCGCCCAAATTGTAGAGGTCACGTAAAAGCGACGCCGCCATACATAAGCGTAACCATCTTAAATGAACGGGATGTTATGGATATTTTGTTAGTACTGTTGCGTACAAAAGTTCGCTGGTCAGATTATCTTTAAATATAAAATGTACGTTAGTCTCGCAAAAACTAAAGAATGGCTGGGCCGATTTTAGTTTTAAAATGTCTGTCGTATTCCAGGGGGAAGTTTAATTTAACGGTAAGAAATATATATGGAAAAATTGCGTGGAAAATTGTTAAAAAACATTTTCCCGTAAAAACGGTTCCTAGAGTGCTCGTCAGATAAGTGGAATGGACAGTAGGTGACAGTTTTAGAGTGCGGCTGCGCGCGGTCGAAATCGAATACTAATCATTTACCATAACCTTAGAACGAAGAAAATGTACTGTAACTAGCGCCAAAAACGCACCAGTTGCGCGAAAATTGCGCACAGACGGACTCTATGTAGGTACAGTTGGACGTAAATCACCCGCAGGCGTGCGTTCCGTCGCTTCGATCGAGTGCACTCGAGCGCACTCCGGGGCGCGCTCTAGCCGTTCCGTGGCTCGGTGAAGGTTTACTCTGACAGCTGTCAGAGTGTAGTTTCACTATGGTTTCACCCGTTCTGTGGCTCAGAGTGCAGCAACCAAACAACCGGTTGTTTTTCACCCAAAACAACGGAACGCAGTCCAGCAGCCGCAATCGGAGATGTCACTGCGACATGACGTCATCGCAATAGCGCGCAAGGAAAGCAAATTTACAAAAGCTGGTGAAACTTCACAACGCTGTAACTTTGGAAATCCTGGACAGATTTCGATGAAACCAAAACTGTTATTACTTGCTCGTGCAAGTACGTACGCGCATTAAACGCAGTAATTTTTATAGTCATATTTTGATGTGTTGGTATGACTCATTGTTTACGACACAGACTAATTCGTTGGCTGGGTCGGAAGAGCGAGCGTTCCCATCTCGTCTCGCGTCAAGACAATATTACGCACGGCTGCGTTGACATTTCAGAGAGCGAGTTTACTTCGGAAGTCCTGTAGAACACGTGATAGGTTACAAATTGGTGACTAGTCTATATAATTTGTGATTCGGTGCCACTTCCACGACAAGGTTGGTTTAGCAATAGTCACCTTCCAGTCCACGTGTCAAAATATGACTATGGCTTGGCTTGACATGTTGTGTAAAGTTAGCACGGCATTGTGGCTCTTGCTACAAAATGCAGATATAAAATAAAATAATAAAATAAAACACTCAAGTTGGGTACCAAAGTCAATCTTAATGAAAATTTGTATATACTACTTCCTACTAATATTATAAATGTGAAAGTTTAGATGTTTAGATGTTTGTATGTTTGTTACTGAATCACGCAAAAACGGCTCAATGGATTTGGCTGAAATTTGGGACACAGATACGTTGTGGCCTGGAGAGAAACTAAGGCTACTTTTTATCCCGGTAAAATATCACATTCCCGCGGGATAACGTCGGGTATACCACGCGGGCGACGCCGCGGGCGGAAAGCTAGTTTTTATATAAAAGGAAGTTAAATAAGTGATTTACAAATAATAATAATAATAATCATTTTTATATGATTATTATGATTACTCATCATCGCCTGAATTGTCACAAGTCACAACCGTCGTTACCACCTGTATTTATAATAAACAGATTATTTAGAAAATATAATTTAATAAATGCCGAATCCCAAAATTCAATTGCGGGTGTACGCCGCACGCGGCTTCTTTTGTTTATGCGGCGGCAACCTTTGACAAAAAGCGGCACGTGCCAATGCGGTGCGATAAAAGGGCGACATTATCTAAGCGAATGGGCGTTTTCACATTGGACGATAACGACACCGACACGATACTACACCGATATCGGCACGACAGACAATATCGTTGACGGTAACGAACGACACAGTGTGAAAGCATTTAGTGATTGTATCAAACTGCCAGTCCGACGATATCGTGCCGATATCGTTTCGTTACCGTTATCGTCCAATCCAATGTGAAAACGCTCAATGGACTTTAAAACGGTAAATATTTGCGATAGGTGAACGAGGCGAGAACCGACTTGCATCGCGAAAGTAAAAAGTTTAGCGTGGCGTTTTCGTTGCGTTGTGGTATAAAAATAAAACAATTGGTTTGACTAAAGAGAAACAACAAATTACTATAAATGTATTTATTGGTACATGATTGGTACTGACAAATAAATCACACTATAAATTGCTTACTGAGATTATTACCTACTTAGGTAGATATAGATTACTACTGACCAACCTTTATTTATTTGCCTTTAAACTAATAACTATCGTAAATCATTAAATTATTTAAAACTACTATTAATAAACATGATTTTTACTTATAAAATAGAAAACTAGTAGAATCAATACTTTACCAATAACGTTTTTCTGCGTAACTGTACAAAACATCGGATACTAAGCTGCTAATTTACGAAGATAGCCCGTACGTATGGTGCGGTCGCTTATAAGTGACCTTTACAATTTGGTCGGCTTATTAAAGAATTGCTGTCTCAATCTTGTTTTTGATATATCTTTCATGATAGCTGTAATTGAAAGCTAAAATTAACAGGAACGAATGTTCATGAATTACTTAAATTTGTTTAATGTATGCCATGTGCCTTAATGTTATGGAAACTGTGTATTCGATCTCTAAAGTACGACCAGTCTAAAATTAATCAAATTTATCTTTATCTTTAAATCGTGTAAAGTTACAAGATCTAAAATTCTAGACATAATAAGTGTTTACCACGGGTATTTTTTGCAGCTGTTTGTTTGGTTGTAAATGTAATAGTTTACTTACAAATCAGTTTTTTCTGATTTTCGAAAACATTTAATTACGTTGGTTTACGACAACCAAATCAAAAACTAATGTTTAAACAAATTTAAACAAATTCAGGTCTCTTACTGGTATTTTTTTCAAACTTCTGCGTTGAACCGTTTCTGAAATATGGGAAATCTCAAAACGTTAACCCAGCAAAAACTCAAATAACTCAAGAACCATAACACACACAATTTTTGCTGCTTGCTAACATTTACAACGCAACAAAAGCTATCTATTCATCTATTTAGTTCCGAGCTAAAACAACTTTTTTTGCCAGGGTAACGTTTAAAACGTGACCCTGGCAAAAACAGTTTTTGTCAAATATCTCAAAAACTACAATTCACACAAATTTTGCCATTAGTAAACAAATTTCTCCTCACGACACACTAATTATCTGATAAGGTTTCATCTCTCTAAAGCACAAGTTTTTGCGGCGGTAACGCACACGAAAAAAATGTCCAGGTCACGTTTTTTTACTTTAGGTGGACGATATATGCAAACTATAACCATATTGTGTTCTATTAGTTCAACCCCACAAACTTCTATCATATTGCTTATACAAAGCGAGTTGAGATTTTCGATTTCTTTAAATTTGTGTTGTTTATGGATTTAAATACACGAACCACCATTCCTATTAGACCTACAAAAATCAGCCGCAAGGGTGTATTTCGGTATATTAAGAAAAACTTTGTCATCTTCAATCATGTTGTGTTCGGTCAGACAAACAACATCAACAAAAGTATTATTATCCTGCAATTCATCAATATTTACTGTTAATTCATCTGATTTTGTGATTAAACCATTGATATTCTGGTGCATAATATTTATATAGTTATACACGAAAAAAATTACTATCATTATTCGTCATTTCATTAGGATTGTCACTAGATTGTTGAAAATTATTCGCATTATATATATTCATGTCATAACTATTATACATCATTATTTCATTAATATAGTATTTTAAGCAGTTAAAAATGTTACGAAGTCCTTCATTATTTAATCTACCAGCATAAGCCGAAAAATGGCGTTTATCATAATAAAGATCTGAATTTGTGTCCAAAAGGTAGCCATATTTATGCGTACTTATGTCTAAATACAAGAGCTTATTAAAGCTTTCCACTCTACAGTTAAACATAGTGGAAAAGTTGTTAAACTTGAATGTTGGAAGACAAATTATTATATTTGTATGATTTATGGGCTCAATTATTTTTCTTATATGCATGACTAGGTCTATATGGTTGTCAGTCTTCTTGAAGTCTTCTTCTCCTATGAAGATAACGCACATGTCCTGAAGTGTAAAATTCTTCAATTTTAAGTCAATATCTTCTAAGAGTTTTCTTATACCTACGTGAGGTGTCATATATTGGCAGACTTGGAAGTCCGTAAAAGTATTTTGAGCTACATGGAGAACTTTATTATTCTTGTTGCTACTCAAGAAACATATCTGTTTTCTTCCTTTGTTAACACTTTTGGTTTGTTTTTTTGGTAATTGATTATCCTTTGGTGTCTGTGTCTGCGTAAATAGAGGGCTGGTAGATTTATTTTCCATTGTGTCTTGTTCCTGTATTTGTTTACTTCTTCTTCTTGGGGTACTTAATTTAGATTTCCGTTGTGGGGTGCAATTATTACTACCCAAATCGCTTGTTACTTTTTTAAGTATATCATATCGGCTATTTATTTCTTTCACCGACTTTTTTAGTTGCGTGTTTTCTATTGATAAATTAACAATTTCATCGTGAGCTGCAACTAGTTCTAAATTCAATTTTTCTATTTGTTTTCGAAGTTCTTCCACTTGTTCATCGTTCTCAGTTGCAGATACATTCGGCAGGCTACTTGTGCTGACATCTAGCGGGGAATCGGTCGACTTATCATTAACTGTTGTGTTAAGGGATTGTGTCCTCGGTCTTCTAAAGGTGATATTTTCTAAGAAATTCATATTATATTATTACGTCCGTATGGATTGAGGAGCCACGTCAGATTTTTAAGGATAGCTATCACCCTTATTTAGTAGCCATGCAGATAATTTTGTAGGTCAAATTCTGAAATTTGTAGTAAAATACATCAAAAGTTATATCACTGCAAAGGTGGCTCCTCAATCCTGATGTTTAGATTGAGGAGCCACCTAGAACTCGTAATGTATTGAATGTAGGTTGCTGAAACTTATGTATCAATTTGTAGCCATCACGTAGGATATCTACTAGAATTTTGAGCACTTTAGTTCTAAAATTCAAGAAACTACAACACTTTTGTTGTGGCTCCTCAATCCATACACAATAGAGTAAATTTCTATGAATATTTGCAGTCAATTCAGATATTCGACATAATGATAATTTAGAAGGAGGTAAATTCTATTGCCTACAATATGAATGAAATACTAAAACATAGTGATTTCCGTAAACAAACGTATATTATTTGGCTCCTCAATCCTGACGTTTATTTACCTGAGATCACAACGAAATCAAAAGCCAGAGACTCTAACGTTTAGTAGGCGTGCATACTAAACGGCTACATACAATTCATTGCTGTATTCGTTTTAATTGCTGACAAATAAAGCTTTTTGGTATTGCTCAAGGATCCGTTTTGAGAGGTGACCATAATTATGTGAATGAAACTAGGATAAGTAATTTTTATCAACATTTAATAATTTGTTTTTACAAAATTTTAATCATTTCATTTGCCATAATGATCCTTGGTCATAATATTTGTTAACACTATTCTTATTTGTACTTAGGTACTAATAAAGCATGATATAATTATTTAGTAGCAATAACTCTCATTTGCCATAAAATGAGATGCCTTAATAACAAATACTATAATTATAAGTAATTGTAAATATCATTTGAAATAATTTATATTTGACATAATAATACATGTCTCATAAATAATAATTTAATAATAAAATTTGTTTATTTGCTTAAAATACGGTATATACAAGTTGGTACAATAAATTGAACCAGGCGGACTAAGAACAAGTCCTACCACCTTTCTACCACCAACCAAACCGAATACAATATATTCCCCTACTGGGAATCGAACCCGGGACCTCTTGGTCTGAAATCGGTGGTGTGATGTAAACCACTAGCCACTAAACCACAGAGGCGGTCTTGTCAAATGCCATACATAATTCATCAAAATTTCATAAGTACATTATTTATTAGCTACTTTATTTCTATATTAATTTGATCACAAAATATGACAGACCTGGAATTATAACAAGAAAAGGTAAAATAAAAGGTAAAGAAAAGTAAAATTACCTAATTTTACTTAGTGGTTGGGTATCAATATACTCGCAAGAATATTTGCAAAAACAATACATCGTATTGGAAGGGTTGGTATTAGTATCCAACCGCAGGCTTTTTGTAGATTATTTGTATGAAAAATGTAGATTTTGATCTCCCCTTTCCAATGACACCACTTTCAGAGCGCGGAGATTACTAGTTTGTGAGAAATGAGATTGCAAAATATCGTATTTTAGGTTATTTATTTAGTACTAGCCTTCCGCCTGCGGCTTCGCCCGCGTGTACTACACGACGTTATCCCGCGGGAAGGTGATATTTTTCAGAAATAAAAAGTAGCCTATGTCCTTTCTCAGGCTCTAGACTTGACCAAAATTCATTCAAATCGGTTTAGTAGTTTAGGTGTGATTGTGTAACACACAGACAGACAAAGACGCATTTATAATATAAGTAAGGATAAGCGAATTTGCCTCAGAAGTCCTGTAGAACACATGTAGGTTAGAAAAAAGCCTTAATTTTCGTGGTTACTTTTTTGTGAAAAAAAAAACTGATGGATTGTTTCACAAAAAAAAATAATTGAAATATCCCCAACGGATTCGCTGTCACACCGTTTTGTCACACTGGTGTGACTACGAAACATTTTTTTCTTCGTAGTCACACTGTTTGGTGTGAATATTAGAAAGCTACCAAAACATGAGACTTGTTGTCACACTACTAGTGCGGGGAAATTAAATACCCTGTATGTGCATATTTTATAACATGGATTGCAAACTGACTTATTCGTCAACTCGCGAGTGTGAAACTCGTGAAGCATAGTTTACATTGGTCGAGTAGGCGGCCGAGTCGAGTAGCGATGAACAAAAAGCAGGCTAACTCGACCAATGTAAACGATAGGGCGAGTAAACTGGGCCGAGTACTGAGCGAGTCGAGTGGTCTCGCGCGGAGCATAGTTGCTTGGCCGAGTTGTTTCCTGGGCCAGGGTTGCCAGGTGCGAAAAATCGAGAATCGTACATTAAACATAAAAAAATATGTTTAAGTATTTAATATATATGTATAATAATCGTACTTAATACAAAATCCAAAATTTTCTGAAAATTTGGGATCGAACAATGTTGTAAATAATCGTACAAATACGATTTAAATGTACATCTGGCAACCCTGCTGGGCCCAATTACTTGACCAATGTAAACGGTGGAAGCCGAGTCGAGTAGTACCTCAGTTACTCGGCCCAGTGAACTGGGCCGAGCTGCTCGACTAATGGAAACTATGCTTGAGCGCTCTTTAGATTTTCTATTAAAAACTTTGTGCTTATTAAAATAAAAACAGGTCAAGAGCGAGTCGGACTCGCGCACCGAGGGTTCCGTACCATCACAAATATAAATATTTGAATATGTTACTTTACGTAAATAAAACGTTTAAAATTTTTTCATCAGCGAGGCTATATTTGTATAATATTATTATAATTAATAATAATAAATAATTAATATTATTATATATATATTTTGTCATAGTCGTGATATTATAATTCCACTAGTTAAATTATGAATAGACAGTATTTTTGTATCAATAAAAAAAAACAACCACGAAATTTAAGGCAATCGCTTCGCTGCGCTTCGCGATCGCCTTAAATTTCTAACCTATCACGTGTTCTACAGGACTTTCGAGTCTCGCAGCCGTGTGCATACTGTCTCGTACTGTCTATTCATAATATCACGTGGAATTATAATATCACGACTTTGACAAAATCCCTGCGACATATATATTGCCACTCTATTTTCACTCGGGCCATTAAGACGAATCTGACGACGTATCATTTATCAAAATCGGTTTATCCGTTTAGCAGTTACGAGGGAACTTAGGAACAGACATACATACATTCAGGTCAAATACATAAACCTTTTTTGGCTTCGCCGCAGACGGATAATTTTTGGCTTCGCTGCAGACGGACAATATTTGGCTTCGCCTCAGACGGGTAAAAAAGTAAAACGATAAAAAAATTGCCCATTTGTGAAGTGTTATATACAGGGCGTCCCAAAACTAAGTCACATGGAGGGAAAGTACCTTAAATACTGAAGATATAAAATTGTATAAAAAGACTTTATTTTTATTTTAAAAAGAAAACGAATTGCATTCAAAGTATTTTAAATAACCACCTGTCTGAACTGGGAATCGAACCCGCTGAATGTAAAAAAATATTTCTCTAAATTTATTTTACTGATCGAAAGGCTCGATTATACCTAAGCATTTCTTTTGAATAACATGGCATCCTAAATAAAAGGAAGACTACGAAATTTAACATTTAATGTTGAATAACAAGTTTGTGCAGCGTTATAGATAGCCTTTTCTGTGAATGTCGTGCTCAAAACAACTGACTTTAACATTTCAATATATTACATACTAATGAGTGAAGATTGGAGCAATTATACCTAATTTCCTTATCATAAGTGTTTCATAAACTCATAATGTGATAAGTTACACCACCTCGATAGGTTTAAAAAAGTTTGGATAATTTGCTGCGGGTTCGATTTTCGGTTCGGGCATGCATCATTATTTAAAAATCTTTGAATGCAGTTCGTATAATTGCAAATAAAAATAAAGTCCTATTTTAATAAAATGTTCTATCTACAGTATTTGGTGCGGTCTATGCCACCATGTGACATAGTCATTGGACGCCCTGAGAGCGCCTTGAGGGCGTCCCACGACTATACCACATGGAAAAGACTCTACCAAATTATATTCAAACATTTTTAAAACCAACCGAGGTGATATTACTTAGCACATTATAACTTTATCAAACACTTATGATAGGGAAATTAGGTATAATTGCTCCAATCTTCACTCGTTAGTAATAATATTGAAATGTTAAAGTCAGTTGTTTTGAGCACGCACGACATTCACAGAAAAGGCTATAACGCTACAAAAACTTGTTATTCAACATTAAATGTAAAATTTCATAGTCTTCCTTTAATTTAAGATGCTATGTTACTTAGAAGAAATGCTTAGGTATAATTGAGCCTTTCGATCGGTACAATAAAATTAAAGAATTTTTTTTTACATTCAGCAGGTTCGATTCCCAGTTCAGACAGGCGATTATTTAAAATTCCTTGAATGCAGTTCGTTTTCTTTTTTAAATAAAAATGAAGTCTCCTTTCAGTAAAATTTGATATCTTCAGTATTTAAGGTACTTTCTCTCTATGTGGCATAGTTTTGAGACGCCCTGTATATTCTGTGACAATACATCGTGTTGGAAGGGTTGGTATTAGTATCCAGCCGCAGGCTTTTTGTAGAGTCTTTGTACAGATAATGTAGATTTTTATCTCCCCTTTCCAATGACACCACTCTCAGAGCGCGGAGATAACTAGTTTGTGAGATATGAGATTGCAAAATGTGTATTTTAGGCTATTTTGAGGTGACAAGTATGAGCAAGTTTGCCTCTGAAGTCCTGTAGAACACATGATAGGTTAGAAAAAGGCCTTACGTGGTTATTTTATTTGTGAAAAAAAAATGATGGATTGTGTCACAAAAAAAAAACTCTGAAATATCAACGCAGCCGTGTGTTTACTGTCGCGAGACTAATATGTTTTCTGTATTTGGCATCAACGGTGAAAGAAGATGCTATTTGTATTGCAGAAGATAAAAACGCATGTAAGACTTGCAACAACCAAACAACAGTAACAGTCTGTTAATAAACACTTTCAAATACGGTTTCGTTCGATTTGAATGATTGCAAAAAAAATTGTTTGAAGGAGATACCAGAATCTATAATAGTTCTAGGCAGCTCATACACATTAATGGGCGCTATAGAATTCTTTCCCAGAGTTAGTATCACTGGCATGGGTCACTACAAATGTCATATTCTAGCAAAGGATGAGGTGTTGTGTTACGATGACTATGAATCCAGAATTCGTAAGAGCACACAAGACCCAATAGGTACTCATCCATTCGCTAACCTATATTTTGTAAAAACAAATTATTAAATTTTGATAAAAATTACTTATCCTAGTTTCATTCACATAATTATGGTCACCCCTCAAAACGGATCCTTGAGCAATACCAAAAAGCTTTATTTGTCAGCAATTAAAACGATACAGCAATGAATTGTATGTAGCCGTTTAGTATGCACGCCTACTAAACGTTAGAGTCTCTGGCTTTTGATTTCGTTGTGATCTCAGGTAAATAAACGTCAGGATTGAGGAGCCAAATAATATACGTTTGTTTACGGAAATCACTATGTTTTAGTATTTCATTCATATTGTAGGCAATAGAATTTACCTCCTTCTAAATTATCATTATGTCGAATATCTGAATTGACTGCAAATATTCATAGAAATTTACTCTATTGTGTATGGATTGAGGAGCCACAACAAAAGTGTTGTAGTTTCTTGAATTTTAGAACTAAAGTGCTCAAAATTCTAGTAGATATCCTACGTGATGGCTACAAATTGATACATAAGTTTCAGCAACCTACATTCAATACATTACGAGTTCTAGGTGGCTCCTCAATCTAAACATCAGGATTGAGGAGCCACCTTTGCAGTGATATAACTTTTGATGTATTTTACTACAAATTTCAGAATTTGACCTACAAAATTATCTGCATGGCTACTAAATAAGGGTGATAGCTATCCTTAAAAATCTGACGTGGCTCCTCAATCCATACGGACGTATATTATTAGATATAAAATATTAGATATAAAAGTTACTCCTATCCTATTATAATAATATTACTATTACTATTATCCTTATCCTTACTTATATTATAAATGCGAAAATGTCTGTCTGTGTGTTACACAATCACGCCTAAACTACTGAACCGATTTAAATGAATTTTGGTACAGAGATAGTCTAGAGCCTGAGAAAGGACATAGGCTACTTTTTATTCCTGAAAAATATCACCTTCCCGCGGGATAACGTCGTGTAGTACACGCGGGCGAAGCCGCGGGCGGAAGGCTAGTATTATAATAAACCAAAGAAAGAAAATAAAACTTCTTGACTAACTTAACTATCAAATCAATGAAAGAAAACGATTTCGTTAAAATTCGACGAACAATTTTTTTAAAATTATTGAAAAATAAAAATCACGTCATATTATTCTACCTAAAACAGATATTTTATTTTAACATCGCAATTCGCTATCATTATATTCATTACTGTACCTCAACAATTCAAGTTATTTCATTTTATTTAAAGTTTTAAATACACTCACTTTTAAAAATGGGACTACAGTCCCAAGGATCACTTTGAAACCAACATTTTTGGGTACTGTACTGTAGTACCCAGAGGTCAATCGACGGGTAAAAAAAATCTGTATATTTATTAGACAATGGGAAATGTATCTAATAGCCGCTACACACGCTCCTATCCGACCGCCGATTTGGTGCGGGCGAACTTCACTGCAGATCTAATCCGCGCCTACACACGTTCAAACCAAATCTGCCAGACTAAATCGGTCGGCGCTACACACGTTCCGATTTGGTCTGGCCGACCTCTAGCCGTTGTTGCAGTGTTGCCAGCCACTGCTAATCTCCCAATATTATTATTATTTATAAATACTGAAAACATCAATTTGCTTGCAATAAATAAGTTAAAAAGAAAAATATTTTCGGTTTTTAATGTTTTATTACTATAAAAAAACAATTTCATTATTTTTTAATTTTCTGTTATTTTCATTAAAATACTAAAACATGCTAAATATTTACTAAAAGCAGCACTTATTAATGAGGTGTTATGCCCTTTTTATATATATTTAGTTTTACGACAAATTGCTAGTTTTTAAACAAAATATTCTAAAAAAAAAACAAATAGACAAATATAATCTTTTCATAAATGGCCATATTTAAACCTATCGTTCGTTCAGTCCTACGTAAAACTCATGAACGAACATTAAATTGAATCCTCTGAAAATCCCTTAAACGTAATTTACCTGCTTTAAATATTTCCGCTTTTACATATTTTCTCCCTAAATCTAGGGGAAAACCTCCAAAATTGTCAACACTGCCAAGTTGGTCCGGTCGGAAGCCTACACACGTTCCGATTTGGTAGGAAGTGAAGTTCGTGTGAACCAAATCCGGCCGACCGCGTCAAACACGAATAATAATAGCCGCTACACACGCTCCTATCCGACCGCCGATTTGGTGCGGGCGAACTTCACTGCAGATCTGATCCGCGCCTACACACGTTCAAACCAAATCTGCCAGACCAAATCGGTCGGCGCTACACACGTTCCGATTTGGTCTGGCCGACCTCTAGCCGTTGTTGCAGTGTTGCCAGCCACTGCTAATCTCCCAATATTATTATTATTTATAAATACTGAAAACATCAAGTTGCTTGCAATAAATAAATTAAAAAGAAAAATATTTTCGGTTTTTAATGTTTAATTACTATAAAAAAACAATTTCATTATTTTTAAATTTTCTGTTATTTTCAAAAAAATACTAAAACATGCTAAATATTTACTAAAAGCAGCACTTATTGATGAGGTGTTATGCCCTTTTTATATATATTTAGTTTTACGACAAATTGCTAGTTTTTAAAAAAAAATATTCTAAAAAAACAAATAGATAAATAGAATCTTTTCATAAATGGCCATATTTAAACCTTTCGTTCGTTCAGTCCTACGTAAAACTCATGAACGAGCATTAAATTGAATCCTCTGAAAATCCCTTAAAGTAATTCTATCTGCTTTAAATATTTCCGCTTTTACATATTTTCTCCCTAAATGTAGGGGAAAACCTCCAAAATTGTCAACACTGCCAAGTTGGTCCGGTCGGAAGCCTACACACGTTCCGCTTTGGTAGGAAGTGAAGTTCGTGCGAACCAAATCCGGCCGACCGCGTCAAACACGAATATGGTCGGACGACTACGCTACACACGTCCAGATTTGGTCTGGAGCAGACCAAATCGGCGGTTGGATCGGAACGTGTGTAGCGGCTATAATAATTATGGTCGGACGACTACGCTACACACGTCCAGATTTGGTCTGGAGCAGACCAAATCGGCGGTCGGATCGGAACGTGTGTAGCGGATATAACTTTCAGTATTTTATTTTTGCCAAACGTTAGCGCGTCTTAATCGACTATCAGCGCCATCTAGCCGTGACCAAAGAAAACAATATCTATATAAAATTCAAAAATGAATGTTGATAAGCGCAAAACTCGAGAACGGTTTGGCCAATTCGGCTAATTTTTTTTCATATGTTCTATAAAGCACGCGGGAAGGTTTCTATGAAGAAACTGCGTGAAAAATAGTAAAACAACACTTTTTATTTTCCCATAAAAACAATTAGCACTTATTAGTCGAAATTAGTTCAAAACATATCACTTATTTATATTTTCGTCATCGTCTTTGTAACCTCCTCATTTTGATACCCCACTCGATGGGATTAAAAAATATTTTTTTTTACAATGCACAGAATATATCGCCTAAAAGCCGCCATTTTGTTTTTTTGTTAATTTTGATGTCCCATTGTCACTCGGCCCGTTAAGACGAATCTGACGACGTATCATTTATTAAAATCGGTTCATCCGTTTAGAAGTTACGAGGGAACATAGAAACGGACACACATACATACAGGTCAAATACATAACCCTTTTTTGGCTTCGCCGCAGACGGGTAAAAAGTACTGGACCGATTTAAAAAATTCTTTCACCGTTAGAAAGCTACAGTCATCCCGAGTGACATAGGCTATATTTTATCTCGTTATTCCCACGGGAACGGGTACCACGCGGGTGAAATGTTATATATTTTTACGAAAAAATCTTCATATGTCATCATTTGGTGTTGTCATTTTGTATATTTCCCGTGGTACTACTGGACCGCTTGGTAGTACGTCGGATTTTTTTTTACCCGTGTTACTACTGGTAGTAATACTGGTAGTACCACGGGCAATAAACGTTGTGAACACTAGCTTTCCGCCCGCGGCTACGCCCGCGTGTACTACACGGCGTTAACCCGCGGGAATGTGATATTTTTCCAAAAAATTGCCTATGTTCTTCTCCAGGCTACAAAGTATGTGTCCCAAATTTCAGTCAAATTCGTCCAGCCGTTTTGGCGTGATTGAGTAACAAACATCTAAACATCCAAATATACAAACATCTAAACTTTCACATTTATAATATTATAAGTAGGATAGTCGCATAAATATGAATAAAGCTTTTATTTCAAAGAAAGTCTCTTTTTATTTCTTCTTACAACAGGTTGGTCCAAAATGTATGGACTAATAACCCAGAGTCTATCATGGAATGCACAATACAGAGAGATTCATCGGGATGCGTCAGTAGGGGAAAGTTTGAAACTATAAGACTTCGATCATATAAATAAAGAGAAAGAAATATTTGTTCTAAGGAACCATGTCGTGATTGAGTTAAGGCGCTACTCGGAAAAAGTATGGACTTTTTGATATAAAACTATAGGATGGTTAGAGTTGTTACAAATCTGGTAATAAGATATGTATTTCTTTATACCTTTATCTAGAATCGTAAAGTTTCAAAAACACAATTTTATGATTTTGGCTCGACACTTTTTATTTTCGAAAAGACCTCTAAAAAATACGAAAAATCAAGATTATTCTTAAATGGGGTTACATATACTATTGGAAATTGGACTAATTAGTGGACACCAATAATATTTAGGATCGTATAGAAGCATTTTTTTAAAATCGCTATAGTTTTTTAATACGAAGTGATTTTGTGTTTTTTTTTGCCTAATCTACAAAATCGGTCTCGCTCCCGCGCGCGTCGTTTTCTCATTGCTATCTCGCTTCAGCATAATTTTTCCGAGTATCGTCTTAAGAATAACTGCATTCAGAACGTCCACTGAGGTATCTAGAGCGGTAGACCTTCTCAGAGCGGTACAGTCAAATCCGTAAAAGGACAATTTTGATAATAAGTCATGATTGATCATTGATGGTATCAAGTGCACAGGAAAAATCGAGAAGAGCCAAAATAGATCCGTGGCCGGTATCCTCTCAACTAAGAAGAAATTAAACCAAAATTATTTAATTATACAAATATATTATATTATTACTTGATCTATGTTAGACAAATTCGGTAATTTAAAGCTTGGTTTATTTCTGAAGTATTTACGCTTGATTCCCGTTAGGCTGAAACAAAGAATTTTTTTATTGAACTCGATGAAATTATAGCTCGCAAGGTACAGTCACGTTGTCAAGATACCTATGTAAAGTTCTATGTTGTTTACATATTATTGCTCTTGTCTGTAACGTCACAGATTACTAAATAGTTACTAGGTATGTAACAGATAGTTCACTCTGCTAAGTCATTTAAATAAATAGCAACTCTAACAACGCAATAAACTAGAATTCAGCTTGTACGGCGCAGGCAAATAACGAACGGCCACTCGTTGTCGTTGCATCTCTTTCTGTCGCATATATTCTAGCTCTTTTGCGGACCTAATTTCTATGCCATACGCCTGCCCGGCAGGCGCGCCGCCCGAACGTACCTAAACTGCGGAGTGACATTGACATCCCCCTATTATGTATAGGTAGGAAGCATAAGCTAACCTGACCGTATTAACCCTAATAATACGGTTAGGTATTATTAGGGTTAAACCACGAGAAAAGTCTACAAACTAGTAGGTCCATGAGGAAACAGACCAAGAATCTTCGGATGCGTGTCAAGTATTTGACAGCCATTCCTACCTTTATTTTTATTACCGAGATACCTCGTTTTTCGCAACAGAAATAAAGTGGTGCTGTAAAAGGACATCAGGCACATATTGCCAAAAGCTGTATAAGCTTCGTTATATTTTATTTAGGCACTATGCGCCACTGTGAACTTACTACGTGTACCAAAATAATTTTAAAGCCTTTCATTGTTTAATAATTAATTTGTGTAAAAACACAAAAATGACTATGAATTTATCAATAACGAACATCTCTAGCCATTAAAAAAAACAATAAATGTCAACCGCGTGTCAACCTCTTTATAAAATTAAAAAAAAACCTTTGTTTACATGTCAAAGTTGACAACAGTTGATAAAGACGTTCCGACGCACGCACGCTCGTATTTTATTTTTTTAGTAGATCATGTGAATCATGTCACAAAAACTGATGTAAGTAATTAAAATAATAGTATATAAAAGAAGAATTTAAAAAGGATTAAATGAGTTAATACATAAATCAAGTCAAATTGCTCCAATTTCAATATTATGGAAACACAATATTCTCTAGGTCAAAATAACGCAAGTAACGGAACGTTTTGTTCGTGTTGCTGTTTCAGTATCAGTGTTACCAAAAACAAAATATTTTAAACCTAAATAACTCGAACAAAAAAATACATAATAAAATTATAGGTATTTTTTGTGTTTGTTTGTGATAAACTTTAGTCATTCACTTCATTATAATAGCTATACATTTTTAGGTTTTTTGTAAAGGGAATGTGCCTGATGTCATTTAAGCGGATTTTTACCAGTTTGCCCAATTATGTAGCTTACCTACTGAACATGCATGAGGTCGTGAGTTCGAGCCCTAAACTTATTCTGTATCTTTATTTAAAACTAGCTATCCGCCCGCGGCTTCGCCCGCGTGAACTACACGACGTTATCCCGCGGGAGTGTGATATTTTTCCGGGATAAAAAGTAGCCTATGTTCCTCTCCAGGCTTCAAAGTATCTGTGTCCCAAATTTCAGCCAAATCCGTTCAGCCGTTTTAGCGTGATTGAGTAACAAACATCCAAACATCCAAACATCCAAACATCCAAACATCTAAACTTTCACATTTATAATATTAGTAGGATATGATCATGAATAAAAGAGGTTTCAAGAAGCACGTAAAACATCTTGTGCTGAATTAAGAGTGAATCAAAATCAAGCATTTCATGAAAACTCGATGAAATCCATAATAAAATTGTACACACAGGCTGTGATCGCCAAGAGTTGATGCAAACTGAATCTATAGCCGTAAACGAAACCGATTAGAATGCTTTACTACCTACATCACTACATAGTATAAAACAAAGTCGCTTTCTCTGTCCCTATGTCCCTTTGTATGCTTAAATCTTTGAAACTACGCAACGGATTTTGATGCTGATTTTTTTTAATAGATAGAGTGATTCAAGAGGAAGGTTTATATGTACTTTTTATCCCGATATTCCCACGGGAACGGGAACCACGCGGGTGAAACCGCGGGCGGCCGCTAGTTATATATATACAGGGTGTTAGTTTAAACAAGGGACATACTCCAGGGGGTAAAAGTACCCATCAAAACAAACAACTTTTACTACGGGACAAAGTGCGATATCGCAGAAAAAATCTGCTGTTCCATACATTTTGGCCCATTCGGTATTGCACTTTTGTATGAAACAGCGGATTTTTTTTTGCGATATCGCACTTGGTCCCATAGTAAAAGTTGTCTGTATTGATGGTTGTTTCACCCCCTGAAGTATGTCCCTTGTTTAAACTAACACCCTGTATATATCTTGATTTTTATGAGTAACTTTCCTCAGTATTTGGCAATGTAAACAAAAATTTAATAAATGAAGAAAATAATAAATTGTTTTACAAAAACCTCAAAGAAATATTATTGAATAAATGTTACTATACTATAGAAGAGTACTTAAATGATAAAATAAAAACCTAATTTATTTAAAAATTACATACCTACATACATCCACTCCACTGATCCACTTATACACTCAAACATTATACAATATCCAATTCAATTATTTACAAATATTATATAATTATTATGCTCTGATCCTAAACTATTCTTAACTTAAAAGCAGACTTTATATTATTTTTTAAGTAAATAGGACGTCCTCTCCTCATTCACTTGCTATACCCTGCTGGGTCCATAAATGTTCTTTTATAAAATAACACCTTATGTAATCACTTTATGGTATGCAAATAAATTTGAATTGAATTGAATTGAATTGAAAGCAACATTGTATTTTCGCGTCATTTTCAGTAAAAATATTTTTGACGTGATAACGTTTATATAAATTGATGAAAGTCGGCTGCCCGCTGCACCCACAAGATTGGTAATCAGCCTGCGGTACTATAGGTACGTGCACAAACAGTTTGATAACGATCGTCTTTCGATTCCGACTACTAAACTATCGGTCGACTAAAAAGTTACAGTTATTTAGTTATACATATTTTTCAAATAGTTCTATGACACGAAGAAAATGAGACCTCTTTTATCGCTAACCATAATAATATGTCATGAAAGATTTTGGGAAAAGATATGATTCCAATTTTGTTCTATGGCGGTAGACCCGGACATAGACCCGGATAAGAGCTAGTATGCAATTCTATGGAAGGATAAGAGAAAAAGATGTGTTGTTTCATGTCATGTAAATATTAATGTTTTTAAATGTGAGCTTAATAACTTTTTAGTAAATAAAGCCTACTAATAGTCTAGAATTTAGATGAATATTTTAGTGATAAGCTCTAAATTGTTAATTGTAATTCTGCTGTGTTCTGAGGGGTATCACCTGATCCTACACTTTATGTAACATCTTACTGTGACTAGCAATGAACAAATGAATATGATTAGGAATATGAACATGTTCCATAGAACAAATGGGGACTACCGCTCCCCCTTGCTACTAAACTACTAATAGCGTACATGTGTACCTATTCTGTAAATAATGAATCGGTGGAATAATTACCTGTTTCATATAGAATTTTGGCTTCATCAGAAGTGGCGGTGGTATTGAAAACACTGCCCCGCTCCACTTCTATTTCTGCTGAATACAAAAGAGGTAAGTACGCTGAGACAAAATCAATCAATGCTGTTGACATCAAACTCCAAAATAATAACTACCTAAACTTTTGTTAGGGAATCGATTCTAATATTACAAAGCACCAAGGCACGCTTGACCGAGAATTTAGAATTCTTTATATGAAATCCTATGAAAACTCGCACATCTGCCGGGGCGTCGAATCGTCCAAATCGCTTAAAAGGATTTCTAAAAGTCGTTTCATTTGGCGCGTTCGCCTCGGAGAAGTGTGCGTTTACCTTTAATGCGATAGTAACTCTGCCTGTTATCTTTTCGCGTCTTAATATCGGAACCGATTTTGATAAAATTTGGCATAAAGCTATAGATTAGATCGTGCACAATGCTACTTTTATTCCGAGCAGTGATCGCTATGGAGCACGAAATAGCCGGAAGCGGGAATCTAGTCGATAATATGATTTACCGGTTTTGGATAAATGACTTCAATGATAGGCCCTTTGTAGGTGCACGGCAGGCAGTGGGTAGAGGAAGGGCAGCGGCGCCGGCGCGGGCAGCCAACCACCTCCACCGCCCAGACAAACAGCATCTCGAGAAGAATAAGGTATAGTCCTCCCAGCATCGTTGGAGTTTCATAAAGGAATGTTTCACTGAAAGAAAAATATCACTGGTACAAATATAGCACATTATTTTGACTCCGCTTTTTTATTTATTATTGGTAAAATTGGTAGTACGATTACCTGTGCATGATGGAATTCTGGCATCATCAGAGTTCACTAGCAGCGTTTTGACGACGAAATCATATTAAGCGGCAAACTTCATTTCTTCTGCCAACACAAGAAAGAGTTTTTTATAAAATTTTGTCTTGGTACCACCAACGTTACACATTTCGTTGTGCAAGAGTTGAAAGTGTTGTGCCCATGAAGTTAATTATATGTTTCGGGTAAATGACTTTCACTGAAAGAAATAATTCTATTGCAGACAATTTGAGTCAATGAGACAACTCAGAGACAACCTTTTTAGTAGCTAAAAATAAAGTAAGGAATAGAGTAAAAGAGATTGATTGGCTTCAGACTGAATGACTGATTGATTTCTGAATTAATTTTGACTTACCTATTTATATCAGTACTTTGGTTTCAGTCGCGTTCAAAGGACAAAAGAACACCAACCAAATAACTTCTATTTTTTCTGTAAGAAAACAGGAGCAATTTGTCAAGAACCGCACATTTAAGATACCAGCGACATTCATAGTGCAAATTTTGGTTAGTCGAAGGACATGTTAATAGTCCGCCTGGCTAGCTACCACCGTCTTATCTAAGTCTTGACGGCATAACAATAATATTTTCAGCATTTTTTCAACATCAGGTGTGATGAAGGCAAAAGCTTTGATTTCCTAGGATAGTGGTGCCGTCATATAGCAGCTGTAATATAACGGACGCAAAAAGACGGCCGTCTTTACGGTGACGACATGTGGAAAGTTGCACGGCCGTATTAACACGCCGTCTTTTTAAACAAACGTGAAACGAAACGTATCCAGCAAAGAAACATCATGGTTACGTACGAAATCTATTAAAATTTCGTCGTCCTCGCTGCTCCAGTTGGAGATGGAACTCATTTTGTTCGTTGTCCGGTCAAAACAATACAAAATTTTATAAAAAAAACGGCTTCACCGCTATCGAGAAAAACGTTCACGAACCATCCGAGACGCGCCGTCAAGACGGCCGTCATGCAAATGGCGGCACCGCTTTTTGACGTTACGGTGTCAAATAGCGCTCTCTAGGAAACCGCGCCATTTTGTTTACATAGACAACGTTCTAGTGACGTCATTCACCGCTGTATGACGGCCGCTATATTACGGCACCGCTATCCTAGGAAACCAAAGCTTAAGTGCTACACTGTTGAGGATAAAAAAATAAAAAAGTGAATGAAGTAACCTGTATCGGGTAAATGACTTCAATGATCGGCCCCCTGTAGGTGCAGGGCAGGCAGTAGGCGGGCTCGCGGCGGCGCCGGCACCCTGCCGCCCCCACCAGCCACGCGCACAGCAGCTCCAGTGCGATGAGGAATAGCCTTCCCAGCATCATGCCAGTATCGCATGAATGTAATTCACTGAAAGAGGCCTTTGCGTCTATTGTAAACAATTTAATCAGTGTCTCGGAGACAACCTTTTTAGTAGCTAAGAAAGAAAGTAAGAAATAGAGTAAAAGAGATTGATTGACTTCAGAAGTTCAGACTGAATGGGGTCTTAATAAATTTTGACTCACCTATATTTATATCAGGATTGAGGTTTCACTCGCGTTCAAAGGCGTCGTGATTTTGACGACAGAACCACACCAACCAAAAATCTTCTATTTTTTCTGTTAAAAAGAAAAAAGAGTAATATGTCAAGAAAGGGTTCGTGGGTTACGCCCCCGGTGTGTGACGCCCCCGTGGTGGAAGCCTCCGATTTCATTTTAGTGCTATAGATAGGTACCACCTTCGATATTCGTTGTGCAAGAGTTAAAGTTGATGTGCATGAATGAAGTAACCTGTTTCGGGTAAATGACTTCAATGATCGGCCCCCTGTAGGTGCAGGGCAGGCAGTAGGCGGGCTCGCGGCGGCGCCGGCACCCTGCCGCCCCCACCAGCCACGCGCACAGCAGCTCCAGTGCGATGAAGAATAGTCTCCTCAGCATCATGCCAATATCGCATGAATGTAATTCACTGAAAGAAATCATCATTAAGGTCTTTTTGCGACTATAGTAAGCAATGGGGAGGAAAACTAACTTTTTAGGTAATTATCACGACAGAAGGCGTAGGTGATATTGGGGGAGGGGTTTTGTTGATTGGTTGTTATTGTGAAATAACGTCACAATAACAACCAATCACAACAGCTGTCAAAATCAATGAACGAATGAGTACATTATTATCCCACAGATTAGGTAGAAAGTGGACCCAAAATCACAAAAACGCCATCTACAAAAAGATTTGCCTGTTTCTCTCCATTGAATCAGTGTCTCGGAGGCAGCTTTTTTAGTAGCTAAGAAAGAAAGTAAGAAATAGAGTAAAAGAGATTGGTTGGCTTCAGATTGAATGATTTCTGAATTTATTTTGACTCACCTATATTTCTATCAGGATTTTGGATTCACTCGCGTTCAAAGGCGTCGTTTTGACGACAGAACCACAACAACCAAAAACCTTAAATTTTTTCTGTAAGAAAAAAAGAGCAATTCGTCAAAAAACGGACATTTAAGATACCTTCAGCGACATTCATAGTGTAAATGTGCATGAAGTAACCTGTTTCGGGTAAATGACTTCAATGATATAATAATAGAAAAAAGCTACACACGCAATGCACTTTCGCATTCGGCGTCTGACGCTTGAGTGACTGGAGGGAGAAGTCGTCGCTCGCATACAGCGCGCGAGTCGGCCGGCACCCCTCGCCAATTGCTCGACTGAGTGAGACCGCGAACAATAGGCTAATATAAAAGTTTAAGCGCGGAGTGAGACCCCTCTGATAAAACTAAGAATTGAGTTTGGCTGATTGAGTGATGGTCCTAGTGACGTAACAATACTGGAACATTACAGCAGTTACGGTGCGCTTCCAACGGAGCTGTGCCGAGCTGAGTCAACACAGAGTGTTGTGTCAAATCAAATGTGAAAACACAACTCAGCTCTGCGCAGTCCCGCTTCTGTGGAGATCCACATTATGTGACACTTATTGCTGTAAGAATGTGATATAAAAGAATAAGAAATAAATCATAATGATTACCTGTTTTTGATCGAATTTTAGGATCGAAGTTTAAGGATGACGCCGTATTGACGATGTAAACTTCTGTTTCTTCTGTTAAAAGAGAGTTTCTATAATTTCGATTTGTTTTTTAACCGACTTCTAAATCAAAAAGGAGTAGGTTCTCTATTCGTCTGTATGTCTGTTTTTTTTTTTGTGTATGTCCACCGATTACTCGAAGACGGCTGAACCGATTGAAATGGTTCAAACGTTATTACATCAGGTTGGTTTCCAAGTTGGTCCCATTTTTTGAAATTTTGAAATCGGTTCAGTAGTTTTCAGGAAATCTTGAAAATACTGTCGTTTTCGTTACCACTTTATGTGAATTTAATACGTATCTTTAGGCAAAACTTCTTCGTTTATAAACCGATTTAGATGATTCTTGTTTTGTTAAAAAGGGGATACCTCAAGGTATTTTAACCGACTCGAACAAGGACGTTTTCAGTTTGATCACATACCTATTTACCAGAAAACACGTAAATTGCCTGCACGATGCACTAAAAAGAGTGAAATAAAAAATATTTTTATAAAAAAATAAAACCGCCTTCAAAAAAACCACATCAAAAAAGTAAGAAATAATTCCTCACCAAATAAATAACGTAAGTACTTTGAAGTCGGGCGGGTTTTAACAAAAACAACAAAAAAATGTACATGTTTCACGCCCGACTTCAAAGTACTTACGTTATTTATTTGGTGAGGAATTATTTCTTACTTTTTTGATGTGGTTTTTTTGAAGGCGGTTTTATTTTTTTATAAAAATAATTTTACATATAAATCATTATCGTAATGGCAGTTTTACATTGACCTGTTAACTGGCGCCAGTGCTGGCTTCGTGCTAAAGCTAATGTTTTTTTCGTGCCAGGAGTGAAACGGCTGCCTATTTACCGGCGACGTTTTTAGGCGCCTAAAATTGGCGGCATCCACGGCGGTTTCTCAACTCATTAAGTAGGTACTTTTTGCGGCCCGGTAATTACTTATAAGGTGAAAATGACAAAATGGCCGCCGCTGCGTCCGCTCACCTGTGCGGGCCGCGCTTGACAACAACTGCGTGACTCTTACCACGAAACACGGCGAAAGCGAGATATAAGCGACGGCCGCCATACAGTTTGCGATAATTAAGCGACGTAACGCTGTCCTTAGAAGTATTATCATCATCATCATGCAAAGTGCACCAGTATACCTTGGGGTTTGGGGCCGAATCCCTAATCGCAGGTTATTTCAAATAACCTATTAGGGTCAGCTTCGAACAATATAGTTATCTTTGTCCACAAAAACTGTTAGTCATACCTACTCCTTAACCTAAATAAGACCTACTACTTTTAAGATCTGTATAGAATTAGAAACTTTGTAATTATCTAGCATGAAACTGAAATAAATTTTTTTATTTTATTTATTTTTATCATCATCAGCCATTTAATGTCCCCACTGCTGGGGCACTGGCCTTCCTTATGGATGAATAAGGAGAATGAGCCATGACACACCACGCGGGCTCAGTGAGGATTGGTGGGTATTAACGACTGCAAGGACCAACGGCTTAACGTGCCTTCCGAAGCACGGAGGAGCTCGAGATGAAAAGTTTTTGGTCACCCATCCCGTGACCGACCATTGCGAACGTTGCTTAACCTCAACGATCGCAGGCCAAGCGCGCTATCCACTGCGCTACGGGCTCCTCTTATACAAGTATTATAATATTTATTAACTCTTGGTGAACGGAGTTTAGATCAATGTAAATCTGTCATCATTCGTTGAGCAAGTTTTTAAATTTTAATATCAATATCAATTTCTGTTCATGAAAATGTTATTACTCACCGGTTTCGGGTAAATAACTTCAATGGTCGGCCCTTGGTATTGGCAAGGAAAGCAATTAATGTCGGTGTGCCGACGTCGGCAACCTAAAACCGTCACCATGCATACACATAGCATTTCCAGTAGGACAAGGAGTAATCTTCCCAGTGTCATGATAATATCGCATGGAAGTCATTCACTGAAAATAAAATATGATCGGATTAATAGTGAGCATCAGGTTGGCGGGTGTACTTCTCAGATTAGCTTAAATTTATTGCAGATATTTGGTACCTGCTGTGTACCTTTACGTACCTCTTTTAAAAATCTGTGTACCTCTGTATTTACTAAGATATTCAAATCGCTAGGTACACCCGCGGACCTGACGTCAGGTCCGCGGGTGTACTTGAAACCAATGAGTGTATGGTAATGAGTTTGTGTACAGATTTGGTACCTTCTGTGTACCTGCAGAAACATGTATTAGACTTCCATAATTCGATAAGGTATCGAAGATATTCAATACAATAGGTACACCCGCCAACCCGAGGTTATGATTTTTCTGAAACCAATGAGTGTATCGTAATGATTTCGAGTACATATTTGGTACCTTCTGTGTACCTGCAGAAACATGTATTAGACTTCCACAATTCGATAAGGTATCAAAAATATTCAATGCGATAGTTTGACCGTTTCCCATCCTGGGCCCTGTTTAACAAACGTTACAATCCTACTATGAGTAAGTTTAATTATATTGATATTATTATGTTTCACTATAAAGAATTTAAACTATAGATCAAGACTAAAAATATCAGAAAAATATTAAAATCGATAAACGGCCGAGTTTTAGATTATTTAAAAATAAATATTTTTACGTGGAACGTCTGCAAGCTCCGACTCCCTTTAACGAGCTGAATGCGCGGCCCGTCTCGGATTTCAAAAACGGAGGAGAGCAGGGTTTTTTATCGCCCACGCCCCTCCGCGGGTGCATGACGCAACGTTTACAAAAACACTCTTTACGTTCTATTGAAGTACTTCTACGAAAAACGGAAAACTGTTTTAGATAGCTGAATAACTGTAGCAACATTTTAAAATTTATTTGCGATGGTAAGAAAGTTTTTGTAAAACGTCACGATCCCTTATTAAAAATCGTCGCACCTTAAATCACCTATTTTTCAGATTTTGATCAGTCTCGTGATCTCGTTTTTTGTGCTTATTTACGTATGTACTTTCATTTAATTTATTTTAATTTGTAGTTCTTATATAGTTCTTTCAACTCATTATAGTGTCAACCCACACGTACTACAACCACAACACGTGGGCAGGGCGCATTTTGTATTCGAAATGTACATTTTGCCGTCATTATCGACCGCTTGAGTGCCAATCACAAAGCAACCACCAGCGACGACACTGCAAACTAGCGGCCGGCCACATTGCATACGACGTAACCACATCACAACTACTAGTAAAAACGGACTAACATCAACATTTTTTCGCACAACGACAACGCAACTGCAAAAAGCTGCATCGACACTATTCACACGTATACCATATTTTGTCGCCGTGATGTAGGGGTCGACACATAGTGTAGAAGAAGGCATTGTTTTGTTTCTTGTCAAAAATAAAAGAATGTTTCCTTTCAGAGATATTTGTAGAGTACTTTCTCTTCATGTCATGCCCCGTAACTCTGGGACACCCATTATATTGTTAGAATCTTTAAATTTTAAATGTCCATAGCCACTGCTATTATTCGGTTTTTTAACTTTGTAAGATTTTGATCAACTCATCGGTAGCTGCGGACTTTGGATAAATATTATTACTCATAGGATAAAACAGTTCTAAGGTTGATACTATTTTATTTTACAAGTTTTAGAAAACTTTCAACTTCTTAATGTAACACGGTAATCATCGGAATATTCACTGAGGGCAAATAAAATAAAATTACAGATAGATCACTAGTTGAATTTAGTTAGGTACTTTAAAGAGTTTTCAAAGACAAGGCAGTTCTAAGGTTTATGATACTATTTTATTTTACAAGTTTAAGAAAAACTTCTAACTTTATAATGTAGGTAACACGTAACTAATCATCGGAATATTCACTGAAGGCAAATCCTACTAATATTATAAATGTGAAAGTTTAGATGTTTGGATGTTTGTTACTCAATCACGCCAAAACGGCTGAACGGGTTTGGCTGAAATTTGGGATACAGATACTTTGTAGCCTGGAAAGGAACATAGGCTACTTTTTATCCCGAAAAAACGTCACATTCCCGCGGGATAACGTCGTGTAGCCCACACGGGCGAAGCCGCGGGCGGAAAGCTAGTAAAAAATATTTATTAAAAATTTATTTCATTTACAGTTTTTTACAGAAGAAACTTGGTTGATAAAGTAAAGTACAGTCAAGTACAGTCAAGTATAGTCAAGTACAGTCAACTACAGTCAACTACAGTCAAGTACAGTCAAGTACAGTCAAGTGCAGTCAAGTGCAGTCAAGTACAGTCAAGTAAAGACAAGTACAGTCAAGTACAGTCAAGTACAGTCAAGTACAGTCAAGTACAGTCAAGTACAGTCAAGTACAGTCAAGTAAAGTTAAGTACAGTCAAGTACAGTCAATTACAGTCAAGTACAGTCAAGTACAGTCTAGTACAAACAAGTACAGTCAAGTACAGTCAAGTACAGTCAAGTTCAGTCAAGTTCAGTCAAGTTCAGTCAAGTCCAGTCAAGTACAGTCAAGTACAGTCAAGTACAGTCAAGTACAGCCAAGTACAGTCAAGTACAGTCAAGTACAGTCAAGTACAGTCAAGTACAGTCAAGTACAGTCAAGTACAGTCAAGTACAGTCAAGTACAGTCAAGTACAGTCAAGTACAGTCAAGTACAGTCAAGTACAGTCAAGTACAGTCAAGTACAGTCAAGTACAGTCAAGTACAGTCAAGTACAGTCAAGTACAGTCAATTATGGCCTACAGCGTAACAAGTGATAGCAAAATTCGACGAGTCGTGTAAGCCTTTCGGTAGCTTAGTTGGTCAGAGCATCGGGCCGGATTCCCGGAGGCGCGGGTTCGAATCCAGCCTGAAAGCTACTTATGGGGCTCGTGGTTTTTTACTATCACATTTTTCCTATAAGTACAGCCAAGTACAGCCAAGTATAGTTAAGTACAGTTAAAAACAGTTACAGTACAGTAGAGTATCATTAATTATGTTTTATGCATTAACAATGGGAAGTTAGAAGAGATTTCTTCAATCTTGCTTGATGATGAGAAAAAAATGAAAGATACTTTAATTTTTAGTTTTTTTACATTCACAATGCAATTTTTATTACTGAAAAATGGAAAATGAAGTATTTAGAAAAAATGAAAGAATCGTGTTGCAGTTTGTAACTACAACACTAAATCCTACTTCCTGTTAAATACCACGTTCTGGCAAATAAATTTTCTTTCTTTCTTTCTTTCTTTCTTTCTTTCTTTCTTTCTTTCTTTCTTTCTTTCTTTCCTTCTTTCTATCCTATCCTACTTAATATAAATGTGAAAGTTTGGATGTTTGTATGTTTGTTTCTCAATCATGCCAAAACGGCTGAATGGATTTGGCTGAAATTTAGGAGACAGATACTTTGTAGCCTGGAGAGGAACATAGGCTACTTTTTATCACGAAAAAATATCATATTCCCGCGGAATAACGTCATGTAGTCCACGCGGGCGAAGCCGCGGGCGGAAAGCTAGTTTATAATAAAACAGAAATAAAAATAAAACAGAAATACATGGTTTAGGTATTTTATATGTTTTCATTTATATGATTTTCTACTGTACTTTACAAGTTGTTATATCACTGCAAGAATTAGTGTCATGGTAAACAGTGTTTATTAAAAACTGTACTACCATTTCATTCAAATAATTAAAATTTCGGTCACTCTCAAAGTCTACACATTGTGTTCTCTAATCTCGAGGATAAAGCATAAAGTATAATCGATGATTATACGATATTACCTTAGTGACGTTCTATCACAATTATACGAAGGCTTCATCCGAAGAGACTAGAACCCACCCTCCCATACCATACCCATTAATACGTCAAAATATAAATTATTTGAATGCCGTTTAAATTGTCTACCCTGTGTAAGGAGTTTCCCACACTGCACTGCACACCGCTCCGGTTTGTGGTAGTGCGCTTCTTATCTATGTCTGTAGAATCTTGATGTGCATATAAAACCCGCAGTGACAAATGACAAATCACGCCGCATCTTCGTCCGGTAGTGGGGAAACCGGAGGCAGTGTGATGGAAGCCTTAGACAATAAGTTTTCACAACTAATACTCTTTCTCTTTCAACTATTAAGGCATTATTTGTCGTATTCTCAATTGTGCAGAAAATATAATATATTATCCTTAGAGAACCGACGCAAGTATCTAGAAGTTAGTGTATTGTATGGTATTGTTAATTACAAATTTGATTGTATTGGCCTAACCGATGGGATACATTACGCTGTTCCTCGATCTGTCAACCAACGTAAGGTTCGTGGTGAAACTTTATTTGTCATTAGGGCTTGTCGCACTAATACTGGGTTGCGTTGTCCTTTGCGTAGACTGACTGAGTCCTATAATATCACTTTTATAACTGTTGATATTTTTTATACTTCAAATTTCCATTACACCATTCCATTACACTTAAGATTTTGTTTGCAAAAGCTGAAGATAAAGAAGTAAATAAAATAAAATAAAAATAACTCGTTGTTGGTCATAACACATTGCGAGAAACAAGGCAAAACTTTAAATTTAAATCTAATTTTTTATTTTCTTATTTTACTATCTAGGTACTCGACTTTTAATTATAATTATTTGTTTTTTTTATGGCTGTGAATTGTTGTAAATTATATACGATGTCATATGTGGCACAAGATTCACAGGTGCACACTTTTTTAGTGTTAATATGTGGAAAATGTCGTGGGTTACAATATTGTCCATGTTGATGTGGTATGTAATACCAGATTTGTAAAACTTTAAGCTTAGATTGTATATATTGTAACTGTTTGTTGTCCCGAACTAAATAAAATAAAATAAAAAGAGAAAACAAAAATAAAAACTAAATGAGGCCTTTGAAAGGGTGTAACGACAAGATGGCGGTTTTCGGGGATACCAGATCTTTTACCTTATAAATTTCAAAATTCTTTGTTTTTGGTTTTTTAAATATCTTTTAACTCTATTGTGTGACTAGCGAGTCGTTACGGGGAACTACATGTGTACTCTAATCTCTTCGGATGAAGCCTTCGTATAATGAGAGTTTCTTTTGACGTTTCATCGTTAGTTCAGAAAATTGTACTAGATGGCGCTACCCAACCATAGCGACCTAACTTTTTCAGATTAGTTCAGAATATACAATCTAGGTGCAACAATTCGCACCAAAAATGTCATTAAGGGTTTGATAAAAGATCTGAAGAAGTAAACGAACTAGAACGTAGTAGAAAATCGCAAAGAAAATAGTCTGACATCACCATACGAATATCGTTTCCGAATATCAACAAAAAGTTGAACACAAATTGAAACAAAGTAACATCAAAACTGTACCACCCTATTTTTTGGCAAATAAAGAATTTGTATTTGTAAAAAAAAAAGTTGCAAGGAGCCTCTGAACCGGAGGTGAGGTGGGAGGTGTTTTTAGGCTAAATGAACGAATCCTTTGCCATAATATGCTGAAAAAAGGTGGTTGTGTTACAGTTACATAGAAAAATTACAGTAGGAAACTCTCCCATTGTGATAGAACGTCACTAAGGTAAGTTCGTTTAATCATCAATTAGACTTTACAAATATGTAAGATTATTAGTTGTAAAATTCTTACATATTATTTGTAAGTTTAGTTAAACAGCACGTCTTGTATTACAAGTCTACAAATTAGTCCCTTTTTACATAATTGTAGACTTGTAAGTTTCGTTTAACAGGGCCCTGGTGACAGGATGGCGCACACTGGTTCCATATTGTAAAAATAGGGACTATGGTGCAATTTTGACACATAGATTGTACTTTATTTTCAAGAAATAAGGCTTAGATACAATTCAAATTTAAACGCGATAGTAACGTTTGCATTGGTAAACTTACACTCTGGGTATAGATTTGGTACGGTTTGTGTACCTGCAGACCAATGTTCAAGTGTAAAGGTTTCCAAGAGACGACAAAATGTATAATTGCGCAATCACTTTTATTATATTTGTAATCAAATAATGATGTACAAATCGAACTCAAGAGTCGGGACATCCAGAGATAGCGGAACCCTAAAAACCGGTGCGTACATCAATTAGCCACGGAGATCGTCGTGTTACATATTTACAAGTTGTTGGGTGGATTTTCAAAGGGTGATTTTTAGACTTCACAGCCTCTTAAAACAAAACTAATGATCAAGATGCTTTAAATGTATTTTTGTTGAAAAATTGAAAATGAAGAAAAAATCGACCCCTCTCACAACACACTCAATTTTTCTAAATACTTCATTTTCAATTTTTCAATAATAAAAATTGCATTGAAAATGCAAAAAAGTAACAATTTAAAATAACTATAAAATGAATTTTTGTATCATTAATTGACAAATAAAAGGTACAGAAAATGAACTAAAAATATTTTTCTTACGTGTTACGCGGAAAAAATAAATGAGTTACGAAAATACCCTTAACTATGACGTGTCACACTCGTAAATACGCGCAATCAAATGCGTATAATAAACTAAAACTATTTTTCTTACGGGCTAAGAGGAAAAAAAGGAGTTACGAAAAATACCCTTAACTATGACGTCTCACACTCGTAAATGCGCACAATTAAATGCGTATAACAAGTTCTCCTTAAAACCATCATTATGAACTAAGATTATGCGAAACTTATGTTACATATTTACAACTTGTTGGGTGAATTTTCAAAGGGTGATTTTTAGACGTCACACACACAGCCTCTTAAAACAAAACTAATGATCAAAATGGGTAAAATGTATTTTTAAATCATTAATTGACGAATAAAAGGTACATAAAATGAACTAAAACTATTTAATTTGTTACGTGTTACAAGGATAAAAAAAGAACTTACATACGAAAAATATTCTTAACTATGGTGGTATCATAGATTAATAATTCTTCGCTTCGCGGGTGGTATAACGTGCCGCACTTGTGAATACGCGCAATCAAATGCGTATAAAAAGTTTTCCTTAAAACCAATCATTATGAAATTTTAGGTTATGCGAAACTTACTCGTATGATACATATTTACAACTTGTTAGGTGAATTTTCAAAAGGTGATTTTTAGACGTCACACACAGCCTCTTAAAACAAAACTAATGATCAAAATGGGTAAAATGTATTTTTGTATCATTAAATTGACCAGTAAAAGGTATAGAGAATAAAAAACGATAATTGTTGCGTATAAAAAGCTTTCCTTAAAACCAACCATTTTAAAACTTGCGGAATACTTAGAAACAAGGTAGGTATAGTTATTTAAAAAAAACAGCAATTTAGTAAATAGTTTTTAAAGATGTAGATATGTAGATATAGTGTCATTGGATTTTAATCATACAGCCAAAGGCACCGACTAATTAAGTCGCGAAGACTTCAGAATTATCTGGAAGATTAATTTAGTAAAATCTATGGCGTGCGTAAGACAAAATTGCTTCCAATAGACTATTTATGTTGTTACGTTGATCACGCACAATTGTGATGACCATCTACTGTGTTCCACAGTTTATTGAAACGAAGGTTTCTCATGCAAAATTAAGTAAATTAAGCTAGTCCTACCTTACTAGCAGATACTGTCCGTAATCCAGGGGGGCTGATGGCTGTCTCGCCGGCGCGCGCGCCTGTCTAAGATCTTCAGTCAACCCCGATGGGATACTCTTACAGCTAACACTCTTATACTACACAATGCCCTAATAGGCAGCTAAAACTTTCCCGGCGCTTTTCAAAGCGAACACACACGGGTCACAAGTCCGTACCCGGACCGGGCGCTCCTAGGTGCAAAACGCTCGAGATCTCGGTCACGATACGGGTAGGTAACTGGCGCGGCACGTCGCTACAGAAACACACGAACTTGCCTCACGGCTGCTTACGGCCAACTGGTCGCGATGTCGCGCGGACGGCGGTTGGCGCCGACCCCACGAATGAACGTGAATGAATGAATCACGCGCGGCGTGAACATCCCCCCGTCCCGGACAGTAGCAAACTGTCCGCCAACTCAATCTAAGGGCAGGCGAGAGAGGGTAGCGATCGCTCGCTTCAAAACAGAGTCCCCCACCAGGACCTCGGCAAACCTGGGCACACCATCCGACCCCGGATGAAGCTGAACAATGCGTCCTAAACGCCAGCGGAGGGGCGGCAGGTTTGGATCCTTTACCAACACGAGGTCTCCAGTCTTGGGTGGGGGTCGTCCTATCCGACCACTTAACGCGTTGCTGCAAAATGTGCAAATACTCCAGATGCCAACGGCGCCAAAAACTCTGCGTAAGCTGCTGGAGCAATTCAAATCGCGAGAGCCGTCCGGAGGGCACTTCGGAATAAGGACATTCCGGCAAGGCGTTAAGCGGTCTGCCAATCAAAAAATGGCCCGGCGTAAGGGCCTCTAAATCATTCGCGTCCGAAGACAACGGACACAACGGACGCGAGTTGAGGACCGCCTCAACCTTACAAAATACGGTCGCGAGTTCCTCAAACGTGAGGACCGTCTCCCCAATAACGCGACGAAGGTGAGTTTTAGCGGCCTTTACAGTTGCTTCAAAAATCCCTCCCCAGTGGGGGCAGGATGGCGGGGAGTACTGCCATCGTACCCCTCTGCGAGAGAGTGTGGATCCGATCTCAAAATTATTCCTATCCAAAAATTCACAAACTTCCTTTAAATACCTATCGGTGCCCTTGAAATTGGTTCCACAATCGGACCTTATTAACGACGGCATTCCGCGGCGAGACACAAAACGATTCAACGTGGCTACAAAGGCTTCTGTGGTGAGGGCACTAACCACCTCCAGGTGGACCGCTTTAGTGGCCAAACAAACAAATACACACAAGTAAGCCTTTTCCGTTCTAGCATTCCGAAGCCGCGATGTCTTAACGGTAAATGGCCCCGCAAAATCCGTTCCAACTCCTGAGAAGGGCATCGATTCGTTCACTCGATCGGCAGGCAAATCACCCATCTGGGGCTGCATCGTATCGGCGCGCAAACGATAACACGGGAGACAACGAAAAATAACGGATCGGATTATTCTCCGCGCTGACAAAATCCAGAACTCTCGTTGGAGGAGCGCGGTCAAAGCATTACAACCGGCATGAGCATTCTTTACATGTCGGTCTGTAATCAACAGTCTAACTAACGGTCCATCCTTGGGGAGCAACAAAGGGTGGCGTGATCCGTACGGCAGGTTGGCATGTCTGAGCCTACCTCCGACACGCAGCAATCCGGTACTGTCCAAGAAGGGATTCAACCGCACCAAGGGTCCCTTCAACTTGGGCTTACTTGAGCGCAGGGCTTTCAGCTCCGGTTCAAACTCTCGCTGTTGCGTCACTCGCAACCAATGCAACAGAGCGTCTTGCCGCTCTTGTGGGGCGAGGACCGGAGACAACGATTTCTCCTGAGGCTGGCGACAATTTCGCACAAAGCGCCTCATCCAAGCAGTCACGCCGAGCAACTTATCAAGAGAACTGTAGCGGTCTAACAAAAACTCCATCTGCGGAGCCGCCACCGTCTCCACGGCGTGAACACGCATGCCTAGGTCTGGGACTCTGGCCACAGCCGGGGTGGCAGGCCATGAGCGCTCAGGCCGTAACAACCATGATGGACTCCACCATAGGTGGTGGTCCACTAACTCAGGCGCCTCGCAGCCGCGGGAGGCACAATCTGCGGGGTTCAGTTCGCCCGGTACGTGGCGCCAAATCAACGGGGCCTTTGAAGTCTGAATTTGTGAGACCCGGTTGGCCACAAAAACCTCAAGGGTGTGGACTGAACTCTTCAGCCAACAAAGGACGACCTGGCTGTCAGACCACGCAAATATCGACCCCAAGTCGACACCGTTTCCCAAGGTGTCGGCAACATGATTGAGTAGCCGTACTAAGAGAGTGGCGCTGGACAACTCCAACTTCGGAATGGTTAGCCTAGTCCGAAGGGGGGCGACCTTACTCTTGGCCGTAACTAAGTGTACGGCGACAACGCCTGCTGCATCCACCGTTCGGATGTAAACGGCTGCCGCGTATCCGCTTTCGGACGCGTCACAAAAGCCGTGCAGGGAGGCTTTAAACTTTCCCGAAGGCAGCATTTGCCTCGGTATACAAACCCGATTGACGTCGGGTAGGGATGACACGAACCTCACCCACTCTCGTAGGAGGCTACCAGAGAGGGGCTCATCCCATGACAATTCCGCAGCCCAGAGCTCCTGTAGGAAGCACTTCATCGAAAACACTACAGGGCTGAGCCAACCGTTCGGATCAAAGGTACGGGCTACAGTGGACAGCACCGTGCGTTTAGTCCAGACCTTTGGGTCTGGCAGTTCCAATCTATATGTGAACAAATCCGGGACTGGTCGATACTGGACTCCCAAAACAGACAGCATGTCTGGAGTCTCCGGATTTTCAAAGAGGAGCGGCTCTTGCTGGTGGTCCTTAGGCAAATCTGCCAATAGGTCCGGTGAGTTAGACAGCCACTTCCGCAACTCATAGCCACCAGCCCTCAAGAGCGCAATCAGCTCATCACGTAAGACGAGAGCCTCATCTAAGCTCGAGGCCCCCGTGCAGATATCGTCGACAAATAAGGCCCCCCCCTCAATAAGAGCAGATGCCCGGGGATAGCGTAGCCGTTCGCGCTCTGCGAGCTCCAAAAGCGAACGGATCGCCACAAAGGGGCTCGACCGCAAACCATAAGTGTTGGTGTTCAGCTCGTAAGCCAACATCGGATCCTGGGGATCCTCACGCCAAAGGATGAGCTGGTATCGTCTATCCTCCGGGTGAATCACGGTCTGTCTGAACATCATGCGGATATCGGCCACAAAGACGACAGCGTGCCGGCGGAAGTTGGTCAAAACATCACAGACATCGTGATGCAACTTCGGCCCCGCATGCAGACACTGATTCAACGACACTCCGGTTGACGTGGGCGCTGAACCATCAAAGACCACGCGGATCTTCCCATTGGAAGTCTTCAAAACAGCGTGGTGTGGCAGGAAGTAATGTTCCACATTACGCCAGTCCAACTGCGAGATGGACATGTGTCCAAGGTCCAAATACTCCCGCATGAAGTCTATATACTTCTCCTTGAATGCGGGATCCCTGGCCATCCTACGCTCCATGGACAACAATCTCTTCTCGGCCATCGGCCGGGAGCTCCCTAAAGGAGGGCGAACCGCCAAGAAGGGCAAGCGGGTAATCAAGCGACCCGAGAGGAGGCGCCCAGTGTTGTTCTGGTAGAACAATTCGCACTCCTCCGCTAACGGATCCAACCGCTTGGCAGTGGGAGGTTCCTCCACCTCCCAAAACTTTTGGAGAACGTCGGACAAAGTAGAACCGACAATGGTCTGGCGGTCTACCGACGGGGTCTCTGGTGTCTGTGGTACCTTTCCCATCACCACATGACCCAGCGACGAGGACAAGGCGACAAGATCGGCTGTCTGCAAAACTCGCTTGCTTCCACACAGTACACGACCGAGGACATCCGCACCAATCAACAAGTGTATTGGGCCCGGTCGGTGGAAGGAAGGATCAGCCAAAGCCAGTCCAGACGTCAGCTCAATCGTGGATGGCGGCACTCGCACTTGCGGGAGTGGTCCAACCACCTTATCAAAAACTATCGCCGAAGCACCGATCTTCGGCCTTGGCGTGAAGTGGGGGGAGAAGGAGAACTCAACTCGACCAATCGGATCAGGGATCCGCGAGTCTCCCACCCCCCGTACCGCTTCGTGATGCGGCACAAGCAAAAGACCCAGCTGTCGGACAAGCCACCTGGACATTATGCACCCCTGGGCACCTGAGTCCAAAAGGGCACGCACCGTTACAACATTGCCCTTAGGTCCCCAAACATTCACGGAGGCTGTTGGCAACAGCACAAGCTCCGGAGGGGTGGTTGGGTCCGACAGGGGCGCCATTAAAAATTTTGGGGGGGTATTTGTCCCCCTCGCGCCTGAGTCGGCGCGCCAAATGTGGGACGCTCGTACCGGGCGAGCGGGTCCCAATCGGGTACATACTGGCCCCGACCAACAGCACTCCTAGGTGCAGGGTAATACCCGTGTGGGGCGTGCCTCGGTACATAGTACCCCAATCGAGGCCTCTCCATTAGGGGGGGGGAGTAGCAAATAGGGCCCGTGCCCATCGCCACCGTGGCGTACTCTTGTGGTACCCCCCTACCCCCGCCCGTGGCGGGGGCGTCTCTCCTATAGTTCCCCCTCTCCGGGGGGGACTGAACGGGGGGGCTAAGCCCCGCCGAATCTCTAGGGGACCGGTTCCGGGCTGCCGGGCCCCCGCCCGTGCGCGAGGAATTCGAACCCCGGTCGCTCCCGGCGTCCTTGCGGTCCAAACAAAGGAGGGGGTGATGCCTCCCTCCGCAAAGACGACAATCCTCTGTCTGGGGACACGCCGACTGCATGTGTCCCCCCAAACACCTATAGCACCATTGGCGCTGTCTAGCAACGGCCCTCCGTCCCTCTGGGCGGAGGCCTCTAAATTTGGCACATTCGTGCACCATGTGCCTATCTCCCCTGCAATACCTGCACCGCTCACTCGGTGCGGGGGGAGGGGACTGCTGGAAGGCAGCATATCGATTGGTCGGGCGACGGGGCTGTTCCCTCGCCGCCACCATACGACCAACACCTGGAACCGGGGCGGGCTCCAGGTGGTCCGTCACCCTACATTCGTCCTCCAAAAAACGAAGGAGGTCCGCGAAGGGCGGGAGATACGAGGCGCTATCGCCTCCGTACCTCTGCTCGAAACGCCCCTTCATTTCAGCGGGCAATTTGGCGAGGACTATGTGCAGCAGTACAAAGGACCACTGATCCACCGGCAGGTCCAATCGCCTTAGGGAGTTGACCGCTGACAGTAGCGGGTTCAGCAACTCCCTCCGTAACAGGTGTACCCGCGTGATTCGCGGGAGGGCCAAAATCGTGGCCACGTGGGTGTCCGCCAGTAACCGGACATTCTGGTACCTGCTAACCAGAAGCTGGCGAGCCACCTGGTAGTTGTCGTCGCTGATGAGCAGGTGCTGGATTACCGAGCTGGCCTCTCCTCGCAGGGAGGAGCGCAAATAGGCCAACTTCTCACTAGGGGATAAGTCCCGTCGTGAATCCACCAAACTGTCAAACAAATTAATGAAGCCCATCCAGGCTGACAGATCCCCATTAAAAGTGGGAATCTCCAAGGTAGGCAATCGGCCTAGCAACGCCGTCGGGGTAGGTTTGACCTCCCCGCTCAAAACCGGCTCCCCCTTCCGAACAGCCAGGGCCCTCTCAGCCGCCTCCGTGAACTGGTCAGCCAGCTCATAGGCCTGGGCTACATCCTGCTCCAGCTGTTCCGACACGGCATCATCAGCTGGGGGGTTCTCTAAATAATACGCGCGACACTCCATGGCGTGGCGCTCCAGGTCTTGCAGCCGAGCTGCCAGCCCGCCATACCGAGCTAGCAACGCGTCTACCCGGTCGGCTCGGTCTATTAATGTGACCGCACAAGCAAGCCAACGCAAAGCTCCTTGGATGCCAGCCCTGGATACGGCGGTCGGATTCGTAGGAGCCATTTATAATCCGTTTAATAAACAAAGCAAACAAAGAAATATAAAAGTGGTAAACATCAACAAAAAAAGCAATAAAAATAGGTCGCGTCACGATAATATAAAACACAATTAAAATTCGGACGACATACACGGACCCTACTATTTTCATAAATTATTAACAACTTACCAATTTCAAGGGCTAACAATATAACGGTATAAACAAAACGTATAGGATTAACGGTATGGCATACACGGCACGGCCAAGTCAACCTCGCAAATCAACTACTAAACCGTTATCAACAAACGAAAACAAAACTATTTTTAATAATAATACTCGTAATTTAATACTACTAATAATTAAAACTAGTTCCACTTTTTTAACTAGGCAAGCGGACTCGGAACAAACACTAGTATGTGGTACTAATAAACAACACTTTCGAACGAAACTATTCGTCAAATAAATCCGGACACACAAAAAAAAATATACACATCTAGGCGAGTAAACTCGTATCAAATCACTAGTATGTGGTACTAATAAACACACTTTCGAACGAACTATTCGTCAAATAAATCCGGACACACAAAAAAAAATATACACATCTAGGCGAGTAAACTCGTATCAAAACACTAGTATGTGACAACAATTATATAAGTGTCTATCTATTATCGGATCCACCAAGTGAGAAACATTCGCTTCGAGAATTTACTAGAACAATTTCTTAGTACTTCAATCGTCTCGGAATACCCTCGAGATTTCAACAAAAAAAAAAATTTTTAGGTACGCTTTTTAGGTACGCTTTTTATTTTTACTATGAAATTTTATGTAGTTAATTTTAATATGAAAATTAATTATATCAACTACGCTCTGCTACCAAAACTATGATCACGCACAATTGTGATGACCATCTACTGTGTTCCACAGTTTATTGAAACGAAGGTTTCTCATGCAAAATTAAGTAAATTAAGCTAGTCCTACCTTACTAGCAGATACTGTCCGTAATCCAGGGGGGCTGATGGCTGTCTCGCCGGCGCGCGCGCCTGGCTAAGATCTTCAGTCAACCCCGATGGGATACTCTTACAGCTAACACTCTTATACTACACAATGCCCTAATAGGCAGCTAAAACTTTCCCGGCGCTTTTCAAAGCGAACACACACGGGTCACAAGTCCGTACCCGGACCGGGCGCTCCTAGGTGCAAAACGCTCGAGATCTCGGTCACGATACGGGTAGGTAACTGGCGCGGCACGTCGCTACAGAAACACACGAACTTGCCTCACGGCTGCTTACGGCCAACTGGTCGCGATGTCGCGCGGACGGCGGTTGGCGCCGACCCCACGAATGAACGTGAATGAATGAATCACGCGCGGCGTGAACATACGTTAAGAAATGCAATATAAATATGCATGAAACTACGATCAAAGTATTCCAAGGCTGCCACGGAACGCGCGGCTGTTTATAGTTGTTACTTCGGAACGGCGCGAACAAACAGACAGCTGAGTGGCATCTGACATTGACAGCTCCTATCACATCAATACAATAGAACTGAATAGATCATATTTGTTTATAATTGTAATGATTTTTTCATAATATTAATAGTTTGTGTGATTATTATGGATAAAACAATTAAAGAAAGTAAGTAAAAATGGCAGGCGTTACAACTTATTGAATACAATTGTCACATCAAAATCATAATTTTCACAACCTGTATTTAGACGCTTCTAGCTCATTGTCTGGTCAGTGGATCGCCATATAACTACTCTTGCTTGGATTGAAGATGTCACAGTCACAGCCACTTTGTTCCAAGACTTTTAAGACTACACACTTGAAACGTGGTAGGTAGATGTATTCTGTAAACCGCTTTACAATTTAATACGAGAATAAAAAAAATAAAAAATTAAGGGGATACATGAATGGAACTGAAACAATTGTTTTCTTCATCAAACCTATTCTTGTGGGGTGTCTATAGATAAGTCTTTAAAAATGATAGGTATTACTTTTGAAACATAGACGAATATTTAATAAATTTATTTTTAATGTCGACGTTATGACTGTTGTGTTGTGCATAGGCCTTCCAAGGATCTCCGTAACGATTGCCCGCTGGGTGATCTTGAGCCTTCCTATAAGATTCATAGTGAACGGACGGTTTGTATGCGAATATATGCCGTAGCTTGCCGAAGCTGGGTTCGTTGAGAGATCTCTTTCTCGAAGTTGGACTCCCTTATTCGTCATACATTACCAAGTTTGATAACTGGCTTTCTACAAGTAAAAATAATTCTTCCTAGCTTACCCGGTTTTCAAATAGGATTTTTTTTTCCTAGTAGAAAACCGTAATTTCATTTAGTTTTCTACGAAGTTTTTTTTTTCTTCTTAGCTTACCCAGTTATCAGAGAAGAATTTTTTTGTCCTCGTAGAAAGCTGTGAATTAAATCACAGCTTTGTACGTGATACGTGTATGTGTTGTTCTCAGAAAAAGATTTTTTCCTACTTAGCCAATAGATCTGATAGACCAAATAATTACTTAGATTAAGTTTTACTTAAATAATTAGACCATCCAACCAACCGTCGAAACTTCGAAAGGTCGTGGGTTCGAACCCCATCAGAGCTGGTTGTGAGACGGGTCGATTTTTTCTAAATACTTCATTTTCCATTTTTCAATAATAAAAATGAATAATTATTAGGTCTATCTGATCTAATGGCTACAAAGGGAAAACACGTGCAAAGCTGTAATTGAACTCACAGCTTTCTACGAGGACAAAAAAAAAATCTCCTCTGATAACTGGGTAAGCTAAGTAGAAAAAAAATCTTCGTAGAAAACTAAATAAAATTACGGTTTTCTACTAGGAAAGACAAAAATTCCCATTTGAAAACCGGGTAAGTTAGGAAGAATTATTTTTACTTGTAGAAAGCCGATTATCAAACTTGGTAATAGACGAGGAACTTAACTGACCCAGGTAAACATAGAGATCAATAACTTATCTGCGGTTTGCCGATGGTGTAGATACTCCACACATATATTTAATTTCCTTGGATATCAAATTGTGGTTGCTAAAAAAACGTGCAACCTAAGTCCCTAATTTTACAATATGGAACCAGTGTGCATGCACCATACTGACATCAGGATGGCGGGTAAACTATTGTTTTGAATATTTTCTATACCTTATCGAATTGTGGACGTCTAATACATGTTTCTGCAGGTACACAGAAGATACCAAATCTATACTCAAAACCATTACGATACACTCATCGGTTTCAAAAAAATCCTAACGTCAGGTTGGCGGGTGTACGTCACGTGTACCTATTGTATTGAATATCTTCGATACCTTATTGAATTATGGAAGTCTAATACATGTTTCTGCAGGTACACAGAAGGTACCAAATCTATACACAAATTCACTACGATACACTCATCATGTCAGCCGAACGACGCCCACTGCTGGGCATAGGCCTCACTACGATACACTCATTGGTTTAAAATACACCCGCGGACCTGACGTCAGGTCCGCGGGTGTACCTAGCGATTTGAATATCTTAGTAAATACGGAGGTACACAGATTTTTAAAAGAGGTACGTAAAGGTACACAGAAGGTACCAAATATCTGCAATAAATTTAAGCTAATCTGAGAAGTACACCCGCCATCCTGATGCTCACGGATTAATAAAGCCCTTTATTTTCTAATCGAACTGATAGTCGAACTGTTTAAGAATAAAGAAATAAAGCACGATTGTTTTGAGTTGATTGTCATAATAACAGTGAGGATTCTAGCATAGTTCTTGGGCCGTTTGTCCACGAGACGTCCGTCTCGCCGGATCCGTCTCTAGACGGACCGAAGATGCGGTTCATATATTTGTATTGACCGTCTGTCCACTCGAGTCCCGGCGTCGAGAGTTCCGTCATCCGGTTTTTTGACGGAGTCCGGAAATATGGCTAGATCGGATGAACCGCTACATGGGAGCCCGGATCCGAACTCTATCCAAAGTGTGAGCGTAGATTCCATATACAGGGGTTTTTTCTATAAGTGCAATACCTCTTAGGTTGTGATTGTACTCATGAATATGAACAACTTTTACTATGGGGCCAACTCTGCAACTTCACAAAAAAAATCAGCTGTTCCATACATTCTGGTCAGGTAGGTATTAACAAATTGTATGAAACAGCTGTTTTTTTTTTGTTGAGTTGCAGACTTGGCCCCATAGTAAAAGTTGTTCATATTTATGAGCACAATCACCACCTAAGAGGTATTGCACATAACCACTCAATGGTTCCTTGCCTCCCAGAGGCAAGTATTTTTACCCGCCCCAATGGTTCCTTGCCTCCTGGAGGCAAGCTGACAGCTAATTAAAATACTTTAATTAATTATGTCAAATCACTCTCTGTTCCTATCCAACTTATACCAATCTTAATCTAGACACCTTATTTTAATCGTAGAACAAGAAATTAGTCCAATTTAATAAAAATTTGGCGGATTATATTCGATTGAAGTTCGCCGACTTGCTTGCCTCCAGGAGGCAAGGAACCATTGCGTGATTTAGGCAATGTTAGCTAAGTATGGAAAAATAAAATATAAAAATATAATTAAATATATTGTACTAAATATGTTGTAATACATTAATATATACTTGTTATGCCCTCAATACCCATAACAAGTATAAATTTAAAATTTATCTACTTACAAAAAAAAAGTCGATACGAAATCGATCCATACTTTTGTAGCCCGTAAGGGTGATTCTTTACTTACATTTTTATATCTTTAATTAAACATTATTTTTCTAAAAGAAAGTTATATTTTTTTTACTTTTATCTAATAACAACATTGTAAACTATTATTTAAACACAAAATGGTCTGTAATAATTGTTTATTTATTAGTATTTATTGCATGTTTTAAAAAGAAATCGGTAAAACATTTCCTTTTCTGCAACTTCAACTCGCTGTTTCTAATTAAATCGTAATAAAAATCCATCTACAAATCATACAATCTTATTGCAAATTTAACTAGCATTATAAATCAATAATTAGTTTTTATTAAATCCTTCTAGTTTTTGAGTAAAACTTAATTTAAAGCCGAGCGAGCGAAGCGGAGCGGAGCGGAGCTGTGCTGAGGAACCATTGCCCCGTAAGCATATTTAAGCGTGCGTAACCATTGAGTGGTTATAGAAAAACACCCTGTATCTGTTTCACTCACACGCACAACCTCTCAGTACGAAGTGGCTCGTCCGGGTTCGGACGCAGTGGACAAGCGTATTCCGGTTCCCATCCGTCTAAGTCTAAACACCAGCTTCCGTCATCCAAAACAAAATCATACCGGAACGTCCGTGGACAAACGGCCTTATTGGAATGTTATCAGTAGCAAGGTGTGCAAACGAAATATGCAGAAGGTAAGCCAGGGGGTCTTTTACCACATATGATCTGCATTGTGGATCGATGGGGTGGGGGATTTTAAGTATATTTAAAAGGGGAAGTGGGAATCGGCATGTAGGCATGGACCCTTCGTCACTGGAGTATATTAGCTGGAGTTATCGATTATGCCGTGCCCAACGTTTACAGTTGCCACCTGCACAGGTAGCCTGATGAACTCGAGAAAGGTTTTGTCTATATCGAAACGTCAAAAATGACATTTTCATCGTAGACAAACCTATTGTTCAGCTGTCAATTATAGACTTTCGAGGTAGACAAAACTCTTCTCGGGTTTGTCATGCTACGCGTCCGGTAGGGCTAACATGACGGCAACTAGATAGCACGAGATAGTTTGTCGCGCGCCTTCCAACCAATCAGCAGTCACGCGCGCTATCTACGAGCGATCTGATTGGTCGAAACTAATGCGACAAACAATCTCGTGCTATCTCGTTGCTGTCATGTTAGCCCTACAGGAATGCTTCACCTAAGCTACTGCCATTAATTTTGATGTGACCCAGTTTTGCATTGCTAGCGAAAGGAAAAGAAGAAGATCAACCTTTAGGTAGTGTGGTCGCGACGTGGACTGTCTCTGTTGTGGAATCTGGAACGTAAAGTCAAATTCTTGAGGCATGTGACGATGCTAATTAAATCAACCTTGGAGTGCTTGGTATTGCGGTGTCTAATGGTGCATCCCCATAGCCATTCGGCACTGCCGGCGGCTTAACTATAAGCTTAGCTGCAAGAGAAGAGAGAGAGAAGCCGCCGGCTGCAAACAAAGCCGACGGCTAGGCCGGTGGGCGGTACGGACGCCGGCATATGCCGCCGGGATGTGAGGATGCCCCATAACAACTTATTAGTATTCTTCATGATGTCATAATCATAGCGAGGTCTTGCAATTTTCGCGGAAATAAGCTAAGTGTCTTTGTTTTCATAGTCTTCTGAATTTATGAATATAATATCTAAGGGCTTTATTTCATTAGGACGCCGAAGGAATGTGTCAAATTGTATTAAAGTTTAGCTAAGTACCCTACCAAACATCGCGTTTGGGTTGGTTGTGACGTCAAGCCACTTATGTTCATACATTTGAAACCGGGCGTCCTAATGAAATATGGCCCAAAAAGTATTTGATGATGGTCACCAACCTTGGAGCGGTACGGTCTGGAAGTAGAATTGCCTTTGCTGCAGGTGGGCTGGCCGCAGGGCCTGCAGGGTCTCTTGGAGCAGCCCTGCGTCAAGTCGACCACGGACACGACAATGTGCAGAAGCAGCATCACGAACACATTGACCATCTCCATAGCTGAAATACATACAATTGGACATTTCAAGAAAATTCTAGATTTTAGCAAGCATCCAGGCCAGCTGCCACTCAGATCACAGTGACACGACATGGTGACTTTTATCTATATATCTTGTTCGTTAGTCTCGCTAAAACTTAGAAACGCCTTCTTTATTTGTCTTGTTCGCTATACTTCAGGGGCGGTCGATATAAAATATTTCTAGAAAGATTCTTCCCACTTTTCTGCTACTTGCTGCTTTCATGCTCAAATTGCCCATTGAATGGGGCGAAGTTAAGGTGCTCTTTTGTATATTTGTTGAAACAAGGGAGACAAAAACAAGAAAATACTAAGGCTCAGCGTAGACAGAACGGAAAAATCCGCGCGGAAATTTTTGAGGTCATTGAAAAATGAACCATGTCACCATAGCCTAAAATACAAAATTGTATGAATACCAACAAAGAAGTAATGCGCGCGAGCGACTGTTGATATTTATACAATTTTGGATTTTAAGCTAGGCGACATGGTTCATTTTTCAATGACCTCAAAAATTCCGCGAGGATTTCTCCGTTCTGTCTGCGCCGACCCTAAGAACGATGCATGTATTGAAGAAAATATGGCATACCTTAAAGTTTTAGTTCGTGTTTCTCAAAAACCAAATGCTTCAACATCACCCTTCTTCTCGTTTACTTCTGGCACTTGGGTTTGTTCGGGTCGCAGGTCACATACTCGTGGCGCGTGCAGCCGAAGCAGGTCTCGAGGTACGACAGCAGCAGCGTCACCACCAGAACCACCACCTCTTGCAAGAGCTCTGTGTCCATTGCCTGTGGGAACTGCAACAAATGAAGTTTTAAAGGTCGCTGTCCAAAAGCATTGTCTTCTTCCATTAAGACAGTCATCATCATCATCATAATCATCAGCCATTTAATTTCCCTACTACTTGGGCACTGGCCTTCCTTATGGATCTTCGGTCATATTATCGAAGTTATGGATGGATAAGGAGAATGGGCTATGACTAGCCATGCGGGACCATTGTGGGTTGGTGGATATTAACGACTGCAGAATATGCAGTTGGCTCTTTGTCCACTTATCTCTACCGTTGTCTCCACAAGTATAGACATGTCCAGTTTTTACTCCTCTTGTCTGGGCGGTCGGTTGCGACAAGTAGGTATACTTCAGAAAAATATTGATTTGTAAATCCACTTGTCTTCACCGGTCGGTTGCGACAAATACTTACCTACCTACACTTTAGTTTTAGGGTAAAGGCGATCTATAAGGTTTCATCATCAATAACCAAATTTAAGCTGATGTCGCCAGCGGTGGATGGTCATGATAAAATGTTTACCCGAACCCAGCGCTCGATTGCTAGCGCCTACGCAATTTACTGGTTCAATGTAAATGTGCAATTATCAGATAGGTACATCCTTTTGCGGTAACTGTGTATCCCACTAGTTTAAGTTTTAAACTTAATAGATCACAGTTACGCCTTATCTGCAGAATTATCAGCGTTGCAGGTGATGTTCATGCTGCAACTTGTGCTGAGTAGTATCCTATTTAGTTTCACCTAGTTTTCTTTTAATTTACTTAATAATATTGTAATATTTTTGATTTTGTGGAACTAAATAAAAAAATTTGAAGTTTGAAGTTTGAAGTTTGAAGTTTATGACAGGTGCTATAACAGGACATGGTAATTTTAGCAAACACCTTTCCAACTTAGGTATCACTGACAGTCCCCTGTGCAGAGGTTGCGTAGGGGCTGAAGAGACAGCTGCTCATGTCCTGGTTGAATATGACGGAGTGGCCCCCTACCGGGCGAGGTACCTCGGCTCACCGGGAAGCCTCCACGAAGCGGTCTCCAACGTGAAGGCGCTGGGTGCTTTCCTGGCAGAGCTGGGTTGGCTGGAGTAATCCAGCTGCATACCCTCCTCACGAAAAAAAGGCGCAATAAGACGTCGAGTTGCGGAAAACGCCCGTACCGAATGAAGAAGAAGAGTAGATCCATGTTGTGTCCATCCACTAGTTCCATGAAAACAAAATGAGTGGAACGTGCTTTTTACCGAATTATATACCATTATTTCCATGACGACAATAATAATCGTTATTGGTTGATAACGTACTGGCAGCTGCCTAAAATGAAAAGTTAGTTTTGTTTATCCACATGAGACCCTCAAGTAATATGCAATGCCTCTATGCGTCTTCTTCTTGTCTCTATATTTTAATTGTAACACTTCAGATATTTACAAACGTCGCAAATAAAATTTTATCAGTGTCACTATATATAAAGATGCTTGAAAGCTATTTTATCTATTTTTAAAACATGGCCTGTATGCAGTTCCTGTATTGAGTAGTTCGCAACGGATATGGTGGGACAATCAATCCCAGATTATATCAATGTATATGCCCAATGGTAAAAGTGGGATACACTCTGCGGTAAGCCCTTCCTGTTTGGACATTTAAGTTCTTATCCATCACTCTTCTTATTAAGAGTAAGAAGTTCATAGGATGGATTTATTCATTGATGGAAATTAATCTTTTGTTTATTGATACCACAGAGGGCCAATAAGCCAAAACAGAAGTGCAAAACTATACGAACATTTTTCAACGAACTTTTATTTCCTGCAGGGAGGGTTTTTGGCGTCACAAGTGAGTTTCTTGGAGTAAGAAGCTCATAGGATGCATTTATTCATTGATGGAAATTAATCTTTTGTTTATTGATACCACAGAGGGCAAAAAGCCAAAACAGAAGTGCAAAAGTATACGAATATTTCTCAACGAACTTTTATTTCCTACAAGGAGGGTTTTTGGCGTCACAAGTGAGTTTTCACGCGGCCACCTTTCTGGACATTTAAGTTATTATCCATCACTCTTCTTATTAAGTGTAAGAAGTTCATAGGATGGATTTATTCATTAATGGAAATTAATCTTTTGTTTATTGATACCACAGAGGGCCAATAAGCCAAAAGCAGAAGTGCAAAACAATACGAATATTTTTGAACGAACTTTTATTTCCTGCAGGGAGGGTTTTTGGCGTCACAAGTGAGTTTCTTGGGCCCACACCCGGCCACCAGCTGCAGAAGCCAGACCGCCACCAAACACAGCAGCAGACACGTCCGCTTCAGTCCAAACATTGTCTGGAACAAAGTTGAATGTCATCCCTGAGATTTGACACTTTGGGTTTGCTGGGCTGTTTAGAATGTAGAATAATTTTATCGCTTATAATACTTTAGAATTTTGCCTTGCATTCTTGTGTAGTGGCAAAATATAGGTGCGATAGTGAAACGTATTAGCTCTCTCTGGGCCCAAGATTTAAATTATCGCAGCAAAATCTTTTAAAAATGATCTAAATCTCATATCTCAGAACTTTGCAAACAGCTAATAAGGTATTCAACTTTGTTTCAGACCAATGTAATTGTATGGTTTGGTATTACTTTTTAACCGAATTAAAAAAAGGAGGAGGTTATAGACGTCGTTGACTGATATGATAGTACATAAAGTTTGATAAAACAATTGCTTAATTTATTGGATTAATTTGTCCTGTTAGTCCCAATGTTGAAATCCTTTGCTGTGGACAAAATGCATTACCAAGAGTCTCACGAGGTAAGCTGTCTATATAAACTCCATCCTATCAATTTAATACTTAGGACTATCCTCAAGGTGTATAGTCTACTGTACAGGGGTAGAGTAAACGGTAGAGTACAGTGGTAGAGTATTGTATTAACTATCCTACTAACTATACTAATGTAGACATCATTGGTAGAGTAGAGTAGTTACTGAAATTTGGTAGAGTAGAGTAGCTAGCACCGCGGGCAAGCTACTCTACCGTTCTACTCTACTGTTTACTTTACCCGTGTACAGCATGAACAGCATTCTTTAAAGACTAAATGAAGTCAACGAATACTCACAGAGTTCTTAGTTCGCTGCACCGACCTCAACTTTCAAATATTTCCTTCCCATCCTTCTCCCATATATGTATTTCCTGCGAAAAGAAAAATAGCATTTTGAGTCATTCCACCATGCATTTAAATCTTAGATTAAGTTCTAAATCTACAACTAGTGAAAAGTCTAGAAAGGTGGAAACTGACCCAAAACGATACCTTTCTATCGCAGGAAAGACAAATCAAATAAAAGGTTTTAAATGTAATTAAAAGGTTTTAATACGTTGTAACTATGTATGGGATTATGATGGCTAGTTTCATTTTGAATAAGGCGGTGCGGAGTTTGTCTTTGTTCATTTTGTAGCTGTAAACTAAGTGCCTTGGTATCAGTTTTAGTGCCTGTAAGGGCCTCTTCTGCAGGGCGCACGACCGGTGCAAGGAATCTTCTTTTTACAACCAGACACACCAGCAATCAGCATGAGAAAGAAAAGAAACAGTATAGGATATAGTCGGCGATATTGAAGTTTGTCCATTTGTAAATCTGAAACAATCGATAGGAAACTTTGACAGGGTATAAAGGGTGAAAGCAAATAACTATAAATAGCTCTATGAAATGAAGACACTAATTATGGGCGCACAGCACACTAGGTCAATATGAAAAGCAAAGCTTGAATCAATACAATAGGTACATATTTTGTTTTTCGAGAGTGTATGTTCTTGACAAATTATAGCCCAAGTATATCCCTTTATATTTAGATCTAGGAATACACACAATTTTAATCTATTGCGTTGTTTTAAGTGCAGAACCCGCAATCCCGCTGCTGTAGGTCTTTTCGGAATTTGAGAAGTAAGTTTTGGCAAGTCAGGAATTGCTCAATTTAAAAATATCACTTAAAATTTTTTTTAATCCTTCAACGCCCCAGAAATGAGACAATAGACTTTCCGTTGTTCTCCGGCCCTATTCGGCCGGTCAGGCGTCAATGGGCTAATAAACAAAGTCATTAGGCTTTATATTATTGATATTATGTAGGTACTTAGATATTTGATTAGCCAAGCCTCATTAGGCCTATTTAAACAAGTTGAATATTTAATAGCCAGTTCTTATTTAGTTACTGCTACTACTACTAACCACTACTTTTCGTGACGAGACTTTTTGAAGTATGATATCATCATCAGCCAACCACTGGGGCACAGGAACAGGCCTTCCTTGTGGATGGATAAGGAGAATGGGACACGTATCCTGGCCATTTGGCGATTATGGAATTGTCACTATAGCGCCAATAATAGTGTCTACACACGTTCCGATCCGACAGCCGATTTGGTCTACTCCCAGACCAAATCTGCGCTACAGACGTTCCGATTTGGTCTAGGAGCAGACCAAATCCGTGGTCGGATAGGAACGTGTGTAGACACTATAAAAGATAACTAGAACCAACCGTCTTTACTTGCTGCAAGGTGCCGGCTCCCGACAAGCAATGTACACTTTCCTATTGCATCCAGTGACGTATCCAATCAACAGTAGTGCAGTAAAAATCAACCAGATGGCGCTATGCAGCGAGTCCATCGTACTAAACTCTCACCATGGCGGTAAATCTGGAAAAAGCTCCTACCTAACCAAGTCGTTCCAAATTCTGCAAGGAGATAGCGCTACTGGCAGGTTTATTTTAACAATAAAAAGTATATCTTTGTCAAAATATGAGAAAATAGTTCTTATAGTAGAGATATCCAGTGGCAAATAGTTTGGAGGTAAAATTCTAGACGTGGAAAAGTTTAGTTATTTATATAGGTACCTATCCAATGACAAGATCATTCACCTTAACATACGGCAAATTTTATGCTTTAAATGGTACCTATAAATAATAATGTAACCGATGACTAAACGGAAAGCTAGATCATAGGTATCGAAAGCTGCAGATAGCATTTGGGTCAAATTCCACTATCTTACTATTGTATCTTATAACTTTCTACTTAACTACTCATAAATAACATGTGTTAATTTCTTACCCGTAATGTTCTTGGTAGTTCCAATAATATTTTTTATTATTTTACTAGAAATTTTGGTTTGTATGAAATGTTGGTTGGATGACACAAAATCTTTTTTGATGGATTGCCAAATGGAATTATTTGAAATTCTTGACAAGAAAGTTCAAATGTCTAGAATTTTTGAAAGAAGGTTGTCTCAGAATGAAAGGAACTCTTCTTGCACTTCTTGCAGAATCTATGGCCTAGAATAGGCAAACGACAGAGGTAAACCCTCGATATAAATCTATTTAAAAATAAAAATGAATCCCTATTTCCCTTGGTCACGACATCACGCGTGAACGGCTGGACCGATTTGGCTAATTTTGGTCTTGAAATGTTCGTGGAAGTCCAAGGAAGGATCTAGGCGTAGGGTAGGGTAGGGTAGGGTAGGGGTAGGGGTAGGGTAGGAGTAGGGTAGGGTAGGGGTAGGGTAGGGTAGGGGTAGGGGTAGGGTAGGGGTAGGGTAGGAGTAGAGTAGGGGTAGGGTAGGGTAGGGGTAGGGTAGGGTAGGGGTAGGGTAGGGTTGGGTAGGGGTAGAGTAGGGGTAGGGTAGGGGTAGGGTAGGGGTAGGCTAGGGGTAGGGTAGGGGTAGAGTACGGGTAGGGTAGGGTGGAGTAGGGGGTAGGGCCACGGGAACGAAGTCGCGCTGGGTCAGCTAGTTAAATTATAAAATAATAATATGTTAACACATGAACTTCCGATCAAAAAATCTATAGGTAAATAAGTTAAAATGAATCGCTGAATGTGTTGCTAAGCACAAAACTCGAAAATGACAAAGCGGATTTCAGATTTCGGTAAATCTTTACGTGATTGAGCCTGACTCAGAATAGGTTTTAGGATGCATTTTGTTCTGATATTCCTACAGGAACAGAAAGCATGCGGGTAAAACCGCGTATGGTCACTATATAAATAATAAAAACCGAATTTTCTTCTTTCTCTTTCTATCTTTATTTTTTTTCTTTCATGCATCGAAAGTTAATCAATTGGGTATTTGACTGAAATTTTTTTATTGATTTAAAATGTTTATTGAACTAGTAGCAACACAACATAGGTATTTATTTTCAAATATCTTGCATATTTTCAGCGATATAGAGCATCAAACTTTCTAATCAGACAAGGAGAGCGCTATAGAAATGTGACGTTACATTTCTATAGTGCCATACTCTCGCCATAGAAAATTTCGTTTTAGAAAGAGATAGCTAGTCACAATTAAGTAGCTCATAATTCGCTTGTTATAATACAGATTGAATTTCTTTTTAAACATTTGTTATTCAATAATGTTATATTTCTGAATGTCATAATTAAATATCTACATTTACACAACAGTCAAATACCCAATTCGCTAGTAGATATCTGTTTATTTAAAACCACCTTATTTTTAAATCAGGTTTATTTTTAGCCTTGCTTTCTATCAGCCGAACTAAACGCATCACAAACATTTAGTGATCGTGACATACCAGCAGCATATATCATTATCATCACCGTGATCTGCCCCCCTGATTCACAAATCGTCGGAAACGCTCTCGAAAGCGAAATGTATGCATTGTCTCTATCACTCACTATAGAATAGACAAAGACAAAGCAAAGAATTTGAATCCGATTCCGTTTCCGATGGTTCGTGAATCAGTGGAAAGGTCATCATGTCATGCGTTAAGAATGTTTAGGTATGTAGGTACTTAGAATTTAAATGATTCATCAGTTTTCAAGTTTGAATTTCTAGACTATTCCTAAGGTATTAGTCACAGAACACGAAAAAAAATATTCTCTGTTTTGTGGTAAGTATTAGTATTTTTGAGATAAAAATTTTGTTAGTTAGATCGTTCATATATTATCCTACTACCCTTCCGCCTGCGGCTTCGCCCGCATGAACCACACGACGTTATCTCTGGGGAATGTGATATTTTTCCGGGTTGACTAGCCAATGTCACTCTCCAGCTCCTTAACTATAAATAATAATAATAATAAATAAATAAATAAATAACTTCTTACATTCACACCAATTATCTAAGCCCATGTTAATTTCATTAAGAAACTGTATCATGGAAAACTTGATAACTGATACTTAAACTTTTTGTTTGTAAATACATACTTAATATACATAATTAACACCCAGACCAAGACAAATAGACATGTTCATGCACACAAATATTTATCTTGTTCGGGAATCGAACCCGAGACCACTGGCGCAGAAGGTGGGTAGCCTACCCCTGCGCCAAATCGGTCGTCAACTATATCTCTATCCATACCAAAAATCAATGACGCAATACTAAAAGTAATCGAAAAATCACGTCGGTCGATCCGTTGCTCCGTTTTGACGTAAAAGACAAACAAAAAAACATACACACTTTCACATTTATAATATTAGTATGTATAACCACTGTGTAGTTAAAAATAATGCAAATTCTTGTCTTCCCATGCTCTAAAGCAATGCCTTAAGAAAACAGAATTGATAAAATCTTCTGATGCAGCCTCCATCATGGAGAAATGTGACGTTATCAGCCCATACAGCGCTAACAGCTATGCTATAACTACAACCGTCGTCAAAAGTGTCTCGCCACTTCAGGACTTTTCCACACCAACCACGAATCTAATACATGTTGTAATAGAACTGTGTGGACGCAAGCATTGGTGCGACATGGGTTTATTGTGTTGAGCAACTTGTGGAGTCGTACGAGGGTTCCGCAATGGTTCACGATGTCATGTTCTGACGTTATCTCTACGAAACTGTGTAGAGCGGGAGGTGGCTTGAAAACAGTTTGAAAGTTCAATTATTCTAAACCGAGTTTGAAAGTTCAATTTATGTTTTAACTTTGAGAAAAATAAACATAAAAATTATTTTTATAAAAAAATAAAACCGCCTTCTAAAAAACCACATTAAAAAAGTAAGAAATAATTCCTTACCAAATAAATAACGTAAGTACTTTGAAGTCGGGCGTGAAACATGTACAATTTTTTGTTGTTTTTGTTAAAACCCGCCCGCCTTCAAAGTACTTACGTTATTTATTTGGTAAGGAATTATTTCTTACTTTTTTGATGTGGTTTTTTAGAAGGCGGTTTTATTTTTTTATAAAAATAATTTTTATTTCACTCTTTTTAGTGCATCGTGCAGGCAATTTACGTGTTTTCTGGTAAATAGGTATGTGATCAAACTCAAAACCTCCTTTTTCGAAGTCGGTTAACATACCTTGAGGTATCCCCTTTTTAACAAAACAAGAATCATCTAAATCGGTTTATAAACAAAGGAGTTATGCCTAAAGATACGTATTAAATTCACATAAAGTGGTAACGAAAACGACAGTATTTTCAAGATTTCCTGAAAACTACTGAACCGATTTAAAAATTTCAAAAAATGGGACCAACTTGGAAACCAACCTGATGTAATAACGTTTGAACCATTTCAATCGGTTGAGCCGTCTTCGAGTAATCGGTGGACATACACAAAAAAAAAAAAAAACATACATACAGACGAATAGAGAACCTCCTCCTTTTCGATTTAGAAGTCGGTTAAAAATTGGCATAATTTTATAGAAACGCGGGGCGAATGTATGTTTCCGATAAAATCGTTTCAAATACACATATTTTAATTGAACTTATCAAGTAATAGGTACTGGTACCTACTTCTCGGTTACCAACGACCTACGACCAGGTATTCGATTATTTCAAAATCTTTTTGCCTAAAAACAGTAAGTACCTCAAGTATATTTAGTGCCTTTTTCACAATGTCCGATTAGGAGATACTTTCTAGTAAACTTGACAGATTTGTATGGCCTATCTGTCAAGTAACAGCTAATCAGAACTTACGTAGTCATTGTGAAACAGGCCCTTAGTGTATAAATCTCAATTAATAATTATTGGCCTAATCGTTTCTGGTATTAGTGTCAACCTACACGGACCACAATCACACCACAACCACCCTTCCGGCCGCGTGGTTCGATCGCGTTGTTCGATTGATCGAACCAACCTTACAACCACACCACATCGCAGTGACATAATGTGTTCACGTGTGAATAGTGTCGATGCAGCTTTTTGTAGTTGCGTTGTTGTGGTTGTGCGACAAAATGTTGATGTGGTTGCGTTGTCGCTACTAGGTGACATGGTTACGTCGTATGCTGTGGACGACCACAGCATACGACGTAACCATGTCGCATACGAATGCGATGTGGCCGGTCACTAGTTCGCAGCGTCGTCGCCGCTGGTGGTTGCGTTGTGGTTGGTATCACTCACTCGGTAATGACAGCAAATAAATAATAAATAACTTCTTACATTCACACCAATTATCTAAGCCCATTTTAATTCCATTAAGAAACTGTATCATGGAAAACTTGATAACGGAAAAATATATACTTAAATACTTTTTGTTTGTAAATACATACTTAACATACATAGTAAACACCCAGACCAAGACAAATAGACATGTTCATGCACACAAATATTTATCTTGTTCGGGAATCGAACCCGAGACCACTGGCGTGGCGCAGAAGTAGGGTAGGCTACCCCTGCGCCAAATTTGTCGTCAATATTAAATTATTATATTAAATTAGCAAAATGTGCTACGTGTAAATTATACTATTAATTTCCATTACAAAATGCCCACTCATTGTGGTTTTAGTGTGGTTGTTGTTGTGGTTATGGTACGTGTGGATAGACCCTTATAGTTAGTTCATACTGTTCATTCAAACAATTTTTAACGACCAAAAGCTTTATTTCAAAAACTAAATGCTTTTCTAGAGCATTTTTTGTAATAAAATAGCATAGATTTATCGATTTATATTTCGTCTAATTTCATTTCGCTCTTTTCCCTGGCATTAGTATTAAAATCAATGTTTGAAGACTACCTCCCGTGCTATACCTCCCGTGCTATCACGTCATCGCCCCGTGCCGTCATGTTGAATAAATAATACACGAGTTGTGTACCGAGCTACCGACTTCGCGGGAAGTACACTTACCAACACATCAACTTACCAGTCTCAGTACAAACAGCGCTACACGCTAATATTAAAAATGCAAAAGTAGCTCTATCTCTCTCTAAACATTTTATGCCTGCTGAGTGCAGACACATGCGGCTGTGGGCTGAGGGTATGAGTGAGGAGTAGTGAGGATAAATGAGGACTTACATGTGATGAGGTGCCGGCGACTTCTTGTGGTTGATGGGCTTGCGGGTTGCGGGTGAATGCTGAACGGTGATTTGGTGATGATGGTGATGAATTCACTGACACTGATCACTGATTCGGCTGGGGACTGTTCATGAGCTGATGAAAGTTTATGATGGGCGACGCAACAAGATGGCGTCTTGGATCGCGTGGTTTGGTTTCGCGCACTCCGGTGCGGTGCTTCACACGTATCGCGTTCGCAACGTCTAAACAGGAAGTCTCAGTACGGCAGCGCGCGCGCGGCGAAAGTGCTTCGAGTGAGTGAGTTGAATCAATGAGCGAATGAGTCAGTCCGTCGCGTCATGATTGTGGCGCGTACACATTTTATAACCGACAAAAAGCAATATTTCTTTGAATACATTACAAACACAATGATCATTTAGTTATATGCAATTTAATTTTGATTAATTTTGGCAGAGATATTAGATAAAATATTATTATATGAGTGTATTCCTTTCCTTAGAGAAAGATGAACATACAGGCTACTTTGAACTGCTACTGAAAATGTATTTGCAACTTTACATTGTAATAAGGCGCGGTTGTCACACACTTAACCTTGCGTTTGTGTTCGCGTTGCCGCAAATATTTACCTAAATACTTTCCCTCTCACTTACTCGCGCTAATATCATGGCGACGGCATCGGTAGTCTCACTCGAGCTCGAGCCATGTGAATGTCGCGGCCACACGACGCGACACGCTCGACGCGACAAGACGCGACGTCCCTTGCCACTTCGACACTTTCTTTCGTTGCGATTCGAGTGTGTGGCCGCGCCATTACGAACGCGATATGTAGGCACGAATCCTACTTCCTACTGTTATTATAAATGTGAAAGTTTAGATGATTGGATGTATGGATGTTTGGATGTTTGTTGCTCAATCACACTAAAACGGCTGAACGGATTTGGCTGAAATTGGGACACAGATACTTTGTAGCCTGGAGAGGAACATAGGCTACTTTTCATCCCGGAAAAATAACACATTCCCGCGGGATAACGTCGTGTAGCCCACGCGGGCGAAGTCACGGGCAGAAAGCTATTACCTAGGGCCTTAGCCAAAGTAACAATTCAAAAACGATAACGAAGTTCGAAAGAAATTCAAGGTATAGGATTGGCGGATAGGTATAAGCTGCGCTAAATCACGTGGTCTTGCCGCAAGTTGATTGGAGCATAAAGACGATAACGAATATATTTGTCGTTTCGCCACATAACGATGTTACTTTGGCTACAGGCCCTAATCAATAAATAGGTACTAAAGATTAAACTAACTAATATAATAATCAAAGATAAGTGCGTAAAATCAACGTGTCAAATTTGTTGTACTGTAAACTGTACACGGAGCAGGCAGTGGAATGGGAAGGTAGACGCATACCTTGAAACTTGCCGATGAAACCTTTTTCAACTTACTTTTTGTAATTGAAATAAAGCTACAACGCGATTCATTTGTTTTTATTATTGTTCAATAAAACAAGCTAATTTGGTAACTTAATAAACTTTCATTCTATTTTAATTCAGTTGGGTTTTTGTTTCGTCGACGTTTCGGCCTACAGAAATTTGAATTTTGTAATAACACACAAATTTAGATCAGTACCTAAGGCACTGTGCAAACGTATACACTTTTGTGTCATCTGTGCGATCCCAGCCACCAGTGACATAAGAATCAGATCTCCCTGCGCAGAAGTATGGTGTGTCCAGTAATTTTTTTTTTTTTGCAATCACAATGCAATTTTTAATACTTATTGAAAAATTTAAAATGAAGTATTTTGAAAAAATCGACCCGTCTCACAACCAATTTCAAAATACTTACTTTAAATTTTTCAATAATAAAAATTGCATTGTGAATGCAAAAAGGTAAAAATTTAAATAACTTGCAATAGCAATAATTTAATCTTTAGCGATTGTTAAATATCTGGAAAGGTATTTATTTTGTGTGTGTGGGTAGTAATATCTTCACAGCTATACAGCGCGTAAGTAGTATTTGATAAATTCGACGCTTCTCGTAACGACTCCGTAGCTCAGTGGTTACAGCAGTCGCATGGATAGCAAAAGGTCGTGGGTTCGAGTCTCATCGGAGCTGGTTGTGAGACGGGTCGATTTTTTCTATATTTATTTCATTTTTACTCTCTTGTTTGTAGAGCGTGTTTTAAGTTATAAATAAAATACATATTCACTTAGACATAAAAATATATTTATTCACTTACTGCCGCACTCAGAGACGCCAATAAACTTTAATTGATCATTAAATCTCTATATGTCTCTTTTTTATTTTTATTCAATTTTCAATTTCAGCATTGAATAGAGTAGGAATTATAATTTAATGCCAATTAAATTTAATTGAAGTCTCTGAATGCGGCAGTTAGACATAATAAATATGTAAGAATTTGATTGAATCAGGCGTCACTTGGAGGAAGTCCCTAACCATTGTGAAAAACGAAATATATGTAGCTTACTTCCGCAAAAAACACAATATGCAAGATGCACCTCCCGCACGCCCGCATAAAATTGCACATGCACACCACGAAAACACCAGTGCACAATACCTGCATCTAGCAAGACAGCAACACACCTTGCACCGTCACCGATTAGACTACTCTACACGTGTTTCGCCCCAACCCGGGGCATCCTCAGGAGATAGTTTGTGCTAGTTCGTGCGAAAAACCAACACCAAAATGATATTTGGTGTTGGTTTTTCGCAATGAATGAATGAATGAATGAATGAAAAATTTATTTGCAAAAGACATGGTTTTACATGTTGATAGATTAAAATTAGGTTGCTTAACATATCTTGCTTTACAGCATGCAAAAAGTCACATAATGTATATAAATATGTACTTATGAATCGTCAACATTTTCCTACCCCCCATTCAAGACTTTTTTAACTCTACTCTACTAATGTGTGGGAGCCCTGTCCTCCTGGCTATCTGTAGCCTACCACTATCTAAGTCTGACTACATAACAACGATGTTTTCGGCATTGTTGTATTTCGGCAGTTAGATTGATAAGATAGCCAAGTTCCTCAGTGATTGAGAATTCCGGAAGTAGCCTTTATACACCTGCCTGCGAATAGCATGACCATCATTATATCACGCGATATAATATAGCACATCATGCTGTTTTGCTTAAACCTTAGTGGGGTAAGCAAGACATCATATCGCGTGATAAAAGCCGCTCATGCTAGGCCGGCTGATGACAGTTAATAACTGTCATCAGGTTGTATAAAGGCTAAATTAGTATTTTTTTGTCCTCTTTGGCTAAATGCAACCCCGTTGTGGATAAAAATAAAAACGGGATCTACTAATAAATGTTAATATCCAAAAGCCATCATTATTATCTGTGAAATAAGTTAATTTCAACTCAACGGTAACTTCAATTGTCCTTAATATATTTAATTAGCACAATTTACTATAGTTTTAATAACGTTTGTGTAACATTTTCACAGCTTTGACCTACAAAAACTTGTACAAAAGTGTGTAAAGAAAGGACTATTACAAGCGACTACGAATTACAATCCCTTGGGTCTCGTAGCCGCTACGACGCTACGCCGTAGTGCCTCCGTAGCAGGTTACGTTTCGTAATGTCTTGGTATAATTATGTTGTCAGGTGGTTTGAATATTTTAGTTTTTATGCTGTTTTTTGTTTGATAATCATATTCTTCTGGGGTTTATTATAAAATAAGAGAGGTTATTGAAATGTGAGTTGAGTATATGACGAGTATTATATTTATAGATTGGGGTTTTTTAGTTCATTTGTCATATATTTTCTTTTAAATTTACTAGATTCGTATTGAATTTTATAAAAAATACATTTAGGTATTTAAAATAGGGTTCAAAAGGTGCGCTTTAGTCTATGGGGGGGGGGGGGGGGGAAGAGTTAAGCGAATGCGGTACGAAAATAAAAACTAATTGAAATAAACAAATAATTTTATAAGAACAGAAATAGAATTATTATGTTCCGGCAGTTAGAGAAAAGATAGCCAGTTCCTCAGTGATTGAGGATTCCGGAAGTAGTGCGCTGCCACCCTCAGCCTTATCACTACTTAACATCAGCATGACGGCAACGACAAAGTTTGTCGCGCTCTTTCGAACCAATCAACGCGTCGCTTAAGTCAAGAGCGCTATCTACGAGCGATCTGATTGGTCGACAGTATCGCGACAAACTATGTCGTTGCCGTCATGCTAGCCCTGCAGGTGTGATGAAGGCTAAGAGCTACCCCGTTGTGATGAAAAGTGACTAAATACTTTTTGGGTAGCTTTATCCAAAGCTTTTTCATACTGATAAATATATTTATTTATCTTATTTTATTTTATTGCTTTATTGTACAGAATACAAAGTAAGGTACAAAAGGTGGGCTTAACGCTAAACGCATTCTCTACCAGCCAACCTTCGGGAAAACAGAAAAGCGGTACAAATAAAAATAATGTATACATACATAGAACATACCAAAACATAGACATAAATATATAATATACCTACATACATATATACATATAATAATATAGTAACATAAACAGTGAAGATGATCAAAACTACATTCCACATCATAACTGAGATCCTACAAGAAGGAACGCATGAACATTCCTTTTAAATGCGAGCTTGGATCGAGATCGTCTTATGGAATCTGGGAGACTGTTCCAGAGACGGGTAGCATGCAGTGTGAAAGAGTCGGCCATATAGCCAGAATGGAAGAGGGGAGTAGAGAGTGCTAAAGAATCGGAAGAGCGAAGGTGACGATCGTTAGACTCACAGAGATATTTAAACTTGCATTTTAAGTATTCATTTGAGAGGGGATTATTTAGAAGAGTGTAAAGAGTACTCAGCAGCCTCAACTGGCTACGCTGACGAATGGGCCAACAAAATATACTAACAGCTTTATCCAAAGCTCTTCTTGTGCGGTGAATACACCTGCCATTACAAAATGCACCGAACCGAATGCATCACCATCGTCTAATAATAACGTTTAAACGCTCCAAACGGGTTGCCATTTCCAAAATTATTCAGCGTGGCCTAATTTAGGTCAATCCAAAGCCGTGAAGTGAGTCACTATGCGCCACGCATCGCAGCAAGCTTCGCGTCAGATGCGCGCGCCTTACGTTTTTCCTAACGCCCATTTAGAACCAGTCAGCACCCATACGCCGCTGAAAATCAACAAGAAATTCCAATTGAGATAACAGAAAAAAATAAAAGGCGTATTAGAACGCGAATTTCGAATGTAAAGAAAAAAATAACAGAAATGGTGCGTGTTAAAAAAGAGGTTTCCTGAAAAGTGAATGTGCACAATATGCTTCTGTGCTTCGAAGGAACTTAGAGAGATAGAGGTGTAAGGTTCGGTGTTATATTCTTAATGGTGTGAGTGTAGATAATTGATTTTATCCAACGTTACTACAGAAGACCCTATGTAAGTATAATGCAAGCCTTATTATATTATCGCGATCTTTGTATTGTGAAGGGAGGCATTGAAACCTTTTTTGACGTAGGTACTAAGTGATTTCGTGGTTGTGCTTTTTGTGTCGTCGTCATCTCAAAGGTGTAAGATTCAGTCCCCGGATAGGTATAAGGTGTAAGTGATTAAATTATTATATTAGGCGTTTGTAGAACCTTTGTTGTTAAATGCTAATCGCTGCTTTGGTGTTGAAATAAGTTTTGTGCCTTTATCTCAATTAATTTAACGTGGCGATGTCCACTCGTAGCAATCACTAACGTTTTCACGCCTTAACCAATTTAGATGAAATTTGGCAGAGATTTATTAAGGACTTAGGTTACTTTTTATTGCAGTGTTCTTATGGCAAAAGGGAGCCACGCAGGCAAAACCGCGCAGGGCAGATAGTAAAATAATTTGTAACTTAAAACAAATGAAGTATTAGAACAAATCGACCCGTCTCACAATTAGCTCCGATGGGACTCGAACCCACGACTGTTCACTGTCCGGGCGAATGGAAATGAATGGACTTTCTCGACATTTACACCACCGAGAATCGAACTAGAGAACGCAGAGATATATAGCGGCACCTTGAAATCCGGTGCATACACAACTCAACCAAGGATCAAAATGTTTATCCATACCAATATTATAAATGTGAAAGTGTGTTTGTTTGTGTCTCCCCCCCCCCCACCCCTCCTTCATGTCAAAACGGAGCAGCCTGCAACTAATCGACGTAGTTTTTGGTAAAGGTATAGTTCGGGGGCTGGAGAGGGACATAGGCTACTTTTTATCCCGGAAGTCCACGCGGGCGAGGCCGCCGGCGGAAAGCTAGTTAAAAATATTGCTAACATTTTGCGCAGCAGCGCCAAATGCAACTTGCAACTTGATTGAAATACTTTCTCTTAATGTTTCTTTTTGACAAACTTAAGTTTAACGATAACGAAAATCAACAACAAAAGTCGAATATTTTATATTGAAAGAATAAAATAAGTATTTTAAGCATTAAGATTTTTATTTATGTAGGGTTGTTCAATTGAGGATTTGTAAAGCTTTTAGGCTTATGGATTTACTGTCACTGGCTTTACAAGTTCTCATTTACAAGGAATTCGTCATTGAAGATTCTTCAAAAATTTCTTCATATTGCATAAGGAATCGAGATTTTTCACTATTCGTCAAAATATTCTAATTGATGTTCACATTCGTTTCGTGATTAAAAGTCGTAGCAAGCAAGGGCGCAATAACAACGATGTTTTCAGTATTGTTGTGTTCCGGCAGTTAGAGATAAGATAGCCAGTTCCTCAGTGTTGAGGATTTCGGGAGTAGAGCGTTCCATTTTCAGCCTTATCTACATTTAACATCAGGTGAGATGAAGGCGAGATCTGGTGGCGGTCGCGGTGCGCCGCTGGATGCGGGCAGCGCAGGACCGATCGTTGTGGAGATCCTTGGGGGAGGTCTATGCCCAGCAGTGGGCGTCGTTCGGCTGACATGATGATGATGATGATGATGAGATGAAGGCTAAGTGCTACCCCGTTTGTCGATAAAACAACGGGTTGCACTGGGAGTGCCGGTAGAAGTGAAAAGGGCTATCAGACTTTTTTACAAAAAACAAAGGAATTTGACAAAAAAAAAGAAAAAATTCGGACTGGATTTGAACCGAGGTTGTCTGGCTTCAATGCCGCCCGTTTTCTAACTGAGCTATTACTACGTTGGAAATGGGTGGCGAAATTTACCTTCGTATTCTAATGACATTGTTACAGTTTTTCGATCACGTTTCCGTGTTACGAATTTTTGATCTGACGGTCACGTGTCAAACATTTTTTACCCATCACAAAAAGTGCCCAGCGCCGCTATAGAAGTTTTCTCTTAAAAAAAAATTATTTGGAGAAGGCTGTAACCTTTTCTCCGTAGTAGTTAAATGAAAACTACACTCAAGTATTACAAAGTAAAACAAAACTAGTGTTGGATGTCAGCAGTCACCCCGTTAGTACAAAAAGTGCAATAAACGCGGCCCATCTACCGGCAACCAGGTCAGGGGGACACACGGGGTGGAATAACGGACGTGTGCCAGGCTGTCCTTTTGTAGAAGTTACAACTGACACGACTCGCAGATTTAAAATTACTTACACAATTCTAATTTATAATTTTTTTTAGCCTTCCGCCCGCGGCTATAACTAACTATTTTAATCCCTAAAAGTCCCTTCTTTTTTTCGGCATCCTACTTAATATTATAAATATGAAAGTTTAGACGTTTGGATGTTTGGATGTTTGGATGTTTGTTACTCAATCACGCCAAAACGGCTGAACGGATTTGGCTGAAATTTGGGACACAAATACTTTGTACCCTGGAGAGGAACATAGGCTACTTTTATTCCCGAAAAACATGACATTCCCGCGGGATAATGTCGTGTAGTCCACGCGGGCGAAGCCACGGGCGAAAAACTAGTATATTTATAAAAATAATTAAGTTAGACAAAGCCACAACCGGGGGCAATGGCCAAAACCGGGAATTATTCGCGTAAGAGCGATCGTGTTGTATGTACCAGCGAAATAATGAGGCTTAAAAATATAGTTCAGCCTCCTGATTCACAAACAGTCGGAAACGGAATCTGATTCGAATTCTATGCTTTGTCTTTGTCTATTCTACAGTGAGTGACAGAGACAGTGCATACATTCCGCTGTCGGGAGCGTTTCCGACGGTTCGTGAATTAGGGGGCAGGTAACGCAACAATGGTCCTAATGAGTAAACACCGTCAAATTATAAGGCTAAAACTATTTTGATTCAAGATTCAAGATTCAAATTTGTTTATTCAATTTAGATTGTTATTTACAATACTTGTGAACGTCATAGAAGCTACGCCATCGGTTCGCAAACCCTACAGCGGGAGACCTTGGAGAAGAACCGGCAAGAAACTCCAAGGGTTGTTTTTTTCTCCCTGTTCGACATACAGAGTCGTCAAATTGAAAAATAACCTTAACATGGTATAACTAAGGTCAGTTTCCATCACAATTACACAATGGGTTGTGATAAATACAGTTAAGTATAGGCGAACTAATGATCATAGCGGTGAACAATTTTCAATTACTTGGGAACTCTACTTAAAGCTTTAATATTAGTTAAAAACAAAAGACAATTCTACTATATACTGCAAGTTGCGCCATACATGTTTCATATGTAATTCTTAATAAAATGAATAAAAACAAAAGAAAACACATTTTAAGGCAAGCAGATAAAAGCAGACCCATTCCCACTGGCAGCACCCGTTCACGAGCATGACGCATGAACCAGCCATGCATCGCTTCGCTCAACCATATTTTAGGGAACGTAACGACCCGCCCTCACACGCCACCACCGTACAAATGTTTTAGTGAGCATGACATACTCAACGATTAAATTTGAGATGGATTAAATAATAACTGAATTCGCTTAACTATAAAGTCGCTGGTGGCCACTAGTATTTTGTAATTGTTTTATTGATTTTAAACAGTAGGTAAAAAATATATACATATCTTTTATAACAAGTCATATTTTTCAAGCGTTCGAATATTATTAAAAGTTTTACTTTTTTGCATTCACAATGCAATTTTTATTATTGAAAAATGGAAAATGAAGTATTTTAGAAGAAATCAGAGGTATAGCCGTATACCGGATAGCGAAAGGTCGCTGGTTCGAGACTTCGAGTCCCATCGCATCGGAGCTAGTTGTGAGACGGGTCGATTTTTTCTAAAACACTTCGTTCGAATATTGTTTGTTCATCCGTATGTTTACAAATCACATCCGTGTTCAACGATGCGATGCGGTACACAGATATAATCAGACACATACCGGCAGGGCGGGCGCCGCGCCGTCAGATCAAAGCATCTTCTCTCTGTCTGTCTCTGTCTTGTAGTCCACATTCGAGTGCCCCCTACTCTTGAACGTAACCGCCTCTGTGGTTTAGTGGTACACACCAACGGTATCGGTTTTTTGCTGACTGTACTTTAATATTGTATTGTCATCTGAACCAAACCTGTATACAAAATTTCAGCTCCATCGGACACTGGGAAGTGGGTCAAATTAAGCTTGCAAGATTTGTCCCCCACTAACTAACTAACATACTAACTAACTAACATGGCAAGTTAATTATAAGCTTGTAAAAAAATCTCCATCACACCTGGGGCATAAGTGTATATATTCTTTGCCTGGGGGCCAAGTCTGCTAACGTTAAGTCATAATCGTGCCTCAATCGTGTTTCAATTGTAGTTCAATGGTAGTGCTGTTTAACCGCCTTCTAAATCATAAAGGAGGAGGTTCTCTATTCGTCTGTATGTATGTTTTTTTTTTTGTGTATGTCCACCGATTACTCGAAGACGGATGGACCGATTGAAATGATTGAAACGTTATTACATCAGGTTGGTCCCATTTTTTGAAATTTTGAAATCGGTTCAGTAGTTTTCAGGAAATCTTGAAAATACTGTCGTTTTCGTTACTACTTTAAGTGAATTTAATACGTATCTTTAGGCATAACTCCTTTGTTTATAAACCGATTTAGATGATTCTTGTTTTGTTAAAAAGGGGATACCTCAAGGTATTTAAACCGACTTCAAAAAAAGGAGGTTTTCAGTTTGATCCTACCTATTTACCAGAATACAAGTCGGGCGGGTTTTAACAAAAACAACAAAAAATCGTACATGTTTCACGCCCGACTTCAAAGTACTTACGTTATTTATTTGGTGAGGAATTATTTCTTACTTTTTTGATGTGATTTTTTTGAAGGCGGTTTTATTTTTTACACACTAGTTACAAGAATTATGACAGTATAATGTGATGTGAATGTAGTATGTGGTCTGACCATCAGTAGTATTGTGAAAAAAGTACACATTTCTTGTAATTAGTGTGTAAAAAAGCTCTACCATTGAACTACAATTGAAACACGATTGAGACACGATTACGACTTAACGTTAGCAGACTTGGCCCCCTGATGTTAAGGCGATACTCGGAAAAAATGTGCTGAAGCGAGAGATAGCAATGAGAAAACGACGCGCGCGGGAGCGAGACCGATTTTGCAGATTAGGCAAAAAAAAACTACAGCGATTTAAAAAAAAATGCTTCTATACGGTCCTCAATATTATTGGTGTCCACTAATTAAACCAATTTTCAATAGTGTAAGTAACCCCATTTAAGAATAATCTTCACTTTTCGTATTTTTAGAGGTCTTTTCGAAAAGAAAAAGTGTTGAGGCAAAATCATAAAATCGTGTTTTTGAAACTATACGATTCTAGATAAAAGTATGAAGAAATATATATCTTATTACCAGATTTGTAACAACTGTAACCGTCCTATAGTTTTAAATCAAAAAGCCCATATTCTTCCGAGTAGCGCCTTAAAGATAAGACTGAAGGTGGAAGCGAACTACTCCCGGAATCCTCAGTAACTGAGGAACTGGCTATCATATCTCTAATTACTAGAACACAACAATGCTGGAAACTTCGTTGTTAGGGCGACAGACTTGGACAATATGGTGGTAGCTAGTCAGGCGGACTGAGAACAAGTCCTACCACCATGAAGCTCGACTTAATACTGAGGAAACTGGAGAGTGCAGTACGGACAATTTTTTGTCACCACAAATTACACCGTGGCTGTCTTCCGTCTCACCTACACTTTAAAAAAATACGTATGGTCATATGAGACAACTGACAGCCACTACATACATAAATGTCAAATTTGCTAGGTACACTTTTTTATTCAGGGTGAGAACTCCAGTTACCTCAGTATTAAGTCGAGCTTCATGCCTACCACCAACCGAAAGGATCACTACCTAAAGACAATGACCATTTTTGTATGGCAGCTGGCGTTTTTTTTTCTTGCGGCCATCAACCAAACATTGAAATATAATTTGTTGGCAGCACTACAGACATTATTTGCAAAGGAAGGTCTGAGTTTACCTGTAAACTCAGACCGAACCGAGTGAGACTAGCTAGAACTATTTAACTTTGTTTTTCATAGTGTTTGTATGAATGACATTTGTGGTTTTTGTAAAAATGTTCTAAATACGGACGGATGGTTCTAATTTGGTTCTGCCCGAGTTAACAGTTATATTGTCTTGGCAAATATTGTTTGTTATACTATCAATAATTGATATTCAAACATTTTGTTGATGGCCGCGAGACAAAAAAAAGCGCATTTTTAGGCAATGTCTTCTGGAGTAGGGCAGTGAACATTGCGTGTCAGTTGAATATTTCATACATTAAAGCTTCAATTAAGTCCACTAGAGTGAAAGTTGTCATTAATTATTTATAGAAGGGTGTTTTATTCATGGAAAGGTCGAGGGGCTCACTTTTTTAGCTTGTTTCTGTATTAATAACCTATTTTTATGATCGTAAGCTTTCAAAATGTTGTTTTTAGCAAGCCATCATAATTTTCAGTTTTCGACTTCGGACTTTTCGTTTTGTATGGTCACATACAAACTGAATACTCCGCCTTGATTGAACACTAAAATTACAATTACCTACAAACAGTCTACGAATATTTTTAATACGTTTTTAAAATTCACGAGAAACACTTTTATTAAGTTTAAGATTCGCCGCAAATCGTCAAGTCATTTCAGAGTTTAGCACCTTCAAAAGTTCAAGGTCACTCGTCAGTTTTATTAAATTAGTCTATCAATTTAACACCTCCAAACTTTGTCCTAATTCAGCTTATGCATGAAAGGCTGGTATGCCTTAACAGTAGGTACAGTTATATAAAATAGCTAAAGTTAATGACAATGATGAAATAAAGGTGTAACGTTTCGTTCCAGTCTCATGGAAGGTTAGAACCTCCATGAAGGCTGGTAACTCCTTATTTTTACTTACTGGCCATCAATAGGTTATCCTGTACCAGTTCTTTCGAAATTTAAATTCAAATTATTCGTTCCACGTGCCCTAATGTTCCGCCTTCAGGGGCCCGATTCTCAGGCATTCGAACTTTTTCAGTGTGGTAATTCGTATGTCGAACATTTTGTTTGTGGTTTCTATTGAAAAGTTAGAACGTTTCAAACAAACTAAACTGTCCCACATGTCAACAAATTCATTTTCATCCCATCGATTCGAAAAGCGATGATTGTTTATCTAATAACAGGGTCCAAAACGATTCTTTGTTTACCTGTTATGACAAGAGGGTATAAATGAGATTTGAATTTTGAACATAACTAAAGAAGCATTGGTTGGAGTGTAGCAAAGGGTGTGCAGTACTTAAAAAAAAATCAACTGATTTTGTATGGGGCCGGGACTTTTTTCGGGACCGAGAAATTTTCAAAAACGGAATTTAATAAAATTGAGAATATCTCGTAAACGGTGAGTCGTAGCTAAAATCTAACAAAATTTTCAACCCCCCTAAGGCATCCCCGGAGATACTTATAAGGAATCTGATGGACATATATTTTTTTTTATTTAATTTTTTTTTTATTTCGAAACTCAAATTTTTTTTCTTGCCCGACTAGCGCTATGATGTATCCGAACGACAAAGAAAGGTAGGTAGTTTGAGTTGTCTTCACTGCTTTTCTTATAGAGGAGGATGAAAAGCAGAGTGTATTACTCGGCAGCAAAATTATTTTCACCTCGAGCGGCGTATATTGAATCCCTCGCTGCGTTAAGGATTCTACTCTAGAATCCTTCACTGCGCTCTGGATTCAAAATAGCGCCCTCGCCGTAAATATATTATTTTGCTCCCTTGTAATACAATCTACTATTTGACAGCTAAGTTCGTATACGAACATCGATTGGTCCGTACCACTCGTTGCGTTCTACAGGGGGCCGATTCTCAGGCAATCGAGAAAAGTTCACTTTTATAAGCTCGAAATACAAATATAACACAGTTTGTGTATTGTCAGAATTTCACAATCGAAAAAGTTCGATCGAAAAGCAGTCGAACGCTACGAGTGGTACAGACCAATCGATGTTCGTATACGAACTTAGCTGTCAAAATGAATTTGTTGACATGTGGGACAGTTTAGTCTGTTTGAAACGTTCTAACATTTCAATAGAAACTACAAACAAAATGTTCGACATACGAATTACCACACTGAAAAAGTTCGAATGCCTGAGAATCGGGTTTTCGATCGAACTTTTTCGATTGTGAAATTGTGACACAAACTGTTATATTTGAGTTTAGAGCTTATAAATGTGAACTTTTCTCGATTGCGTGAGAATCGGCCCCCTGCATTTTGATTCAGTTCTACCATGGCCCGCTATTATTTTTCGGCTGCTTGCGCCCCCCCGCAACGACTAAGATAGAAGATGACTTTGGTCCTACCCAAAACATTGTGCTGTATAGAGCTTGCGTGCGAATTATCAGTTATAAGTTAGAAATTAATTGTTGGCTGACGACGGGTTCCCTTCGCAAAGGGATTTATAAAAAAACACCAAAATCCAAACGAGTTCTCCAGCAAAGAGCAACAAACCATGAACACGAAATGAAATCCCAAAAGTTTCCGCACAAAAACAAACATGCGAAACCTCAAATTCGTGGAATTGCAAAAGTTGGTAACGTTTAAAAACTGTGAAAAAAGGTTCAGCTTCAGTTCTGTAACGTCACGGAGTGAGTTTGGCGGCAGCCGTGGCAGGCTTTATTTCGCCTGAAAAACTGCCTAGCTAACTCAAAAAGTTAGTTACTAGACAGACAAAAAACTTAATGATCGGTTTACATGAAGCCAGTAAATCCAGCAATACAAGGAGCTAAAACTTGATATAAGCGCGTCTACTAAGAGCCAGCGCACACTTGTGATTTTTAATCGGGCGATAGTTTGATCCATGAAGTTTGACTTAATACTCTGAGGTAACTGGAGCTCTCACCCTGAATAAAAAAGTGTCGCCAGCAAATTTGACATTTATGTATGTAGTGGCTGTCAGCTGTCTCATATGACCATACGTATTTTTTTAAAGTGTAGGTGAGACGGAAGACAGCCACTGTGTTATTTGTGGTATTCAAAAAATGGTTCGTACTGCACTCTCCAGTTACCTCAGTATTAAGTCGAGCTTCATGGTTTGATCGTTCTCGGATTCAGCGGGCCTACTCTGAAACGCAAAACCCGAAACTTCGGTATACCCGCCCTCTCACTCTATAGTCGGAACAGGGACCGTACTCTGAAACGCTAATCCGAAACTTCGGTTAGCCCCGTCCCTTTCACTCGATTCTGTCATGACTCGAGCGTGCGAGGGACGGGTAAAACGAAGTTTTTGCGCTTCAGAGTAGGCCCTCAGAATCGAGTGAAAGGGGCGGGGCTAACCGAAGTTTCGGATTAGCGTTTCAGAGTACGGTCCCAGTATAGAGTTATATGGCAGTGCGCGTATTGCCGATTAAACTACCTATCGACCGATACCGAACTTTTGAAAATCCGGTCGGTAATGTGCATGAAGGACTATGTGAGCGCGCGCACTGCATTAAGTATCACCCAACTAATCAGTCGACTAAAAATCACAAGTGCGCAGCCTGCGCGCACTTGTGATTTTTAGTCGACTAAGTCTAAGACAATAAATATTATATAATAAATAAATATTAGACACCATCTCATACATTGTTCCAATACCAAAGTATAGTAGCTTAAAAAAGCACTAGTATTATTTAAATGGAAAACTAGAAAATTGGAAACAACGACGGGTACACTCAGACCCGAGGAAATATTGAAAGTTCATTTTCAATATTTACCCGACCGGGGATCGAACCCGGGACCTCTAGAGATAGCGGCACCTTGAAAACCGGTGCGTACACCACTTGGCCACGCAGGTCGTCAAATATTACTATCTGGCTTGAGGCAAAGAATATTATACACTAACGCGAATTGAGGGCAATCCAATGCATGTCTGTTTACACAATGTCAATATTGGACTGACTTTGTGGATTGGCTTAGCTATTGGCTCCGTGTAAATGCTTCTGGATCCTTAGAGGCGTCTAGATTCAAATCCAGAAAGTAGTCAGTTGTTTTACTAAGATTTTAAATTATTTTTATGCATTCACAATGCAATTCTGTAAGTATAGGAAAAATGTGATAGTAAAAAACCACGAGCCCTTTATGTAGCTTTCAGGCGGGATTCGAACCCGCGCCTCCGGGTATCCGGCCCGATGCTCTGACCAACTAAGCTACCGAAAGGCTTACACGACTCGTCGAATTTTGCTATCACTTGTAACGCTGTAGGCCAGCGTTGCTTCATCAATGCGAAGAAACCCTCGCCGCCTGAAAGCTACTTATAGGGCTCGTTGTTTTTTACTATCACATTTTTCCTATACAGTTGGTTTACTTCAAAATCAGAACTGACGACAGCGCTGGCTTGGCTTGGCACAACGTTTACACGAAGCCAGCACCGAACAACATATACAGGGTGTTAGTTTGTCAGTTTCAAGCCCGAAACCACAGCTTGTACTCATAAAGTTTAACAACTTTCCCCAAGAAACATGAGTCGAAATCTGAAAAAAATATTTTAGTCCCTTCATACAAAATCGATCAGCTGACTGTGCACTACTGTGCAGTATGTATGGGAGACCAAATTTTTTTTTCACATTTCGATTCTTGGGGAAAGTGTTCAATATTACGAGTACAAGTTATGGTTTTGGGCTTGCAACTGACCAAACTAACGCCCTGTATATAATATACTAGCCTTCCGCCCGCGGCTTCGCCCGCGTGTACTACACGACGTTATCCCGCGGGAAGGTGATATTTTTCAGGAATAAAAAGTAGCCTATGTCCTTTCTCAGGCTCTAGACTATCTCTGTACCAAAATTCATTCAAATCGGTTCAGTAGTTTAGGTGTAATTGCGTAACACACAGACAGACAGAGACACATTTATAATATAAAAAAGTAAGGATTGTGACCGAACTGTCATCGATTTAGTAAAAACTGCATAACAGTTAAACGTTGAAGATTGGTGCTTGTCAGTGTTCTAATTTAGATATGGGCTACAGTTTTAAACGTTGCACATTGTGCGACGCTTGCTCATTAGATTTCTTAGACTAAAAATGGAAAAATAAACAAATTTTTATAAAAAAATTAAACCGACTTCAAACAAAAACTGCCGACAAAAACTCACTTCCCAAAAAAACGTAAAATAAAAATAAATTGAATCATTCCATTCAAAGGACGAAAGGGCGGGACTTTATCTAATTAATCTTGGAACTTACTGATCTGATTGAAGTCGGTGTCAAGCCGAAAGTAACAGAAGTAAGAGAACCTCCTCCTTTTTTTGAAGTCGGTTAAAAAATCATTATCATGACAAGCCATTTTTGCTGACTGTACTTAAATATTGTATTGTCATCTAAACCAAACCTGTATACTTACAAAATTTCAGCTCTATCGGACTCTGGGAAGTGGGTCAAATTAAGCTTGCAAGATTTGTCCCTCACTAACTAACATGGCAAGTTAATAAAAAGCTTGTAAAAAGTGGCTAGCCTGCAAATGAAACATATACAGGGCGTCCCAAAACTATGTCACATGGAGGGAAAGTACCTTAAATACTGAAGATATAAAATTTTACTGAAAGGAATCTTCATTTTTATTTTAAAAAGAAAACGAACTGCATTCAAAGAATTTTGAATATTCACCTGTCTGAACTGGGAATCGAACCTGCTAAATGTAAAAAAAATATTTCATTAATTTTATTGTACCGATCGAAAGGCTGGATTATACCTTAGCATTTCTTTTAAGTAACATAGTATCTTAAATAAAACGAAGACTACGAAATGTAACATTTAATGTTGAACAAAGGCAATCCATAACGTTCGTTGCTCAAACTTGTTATTCAACATTAAATGTTAAATTTCGTAGTCTTCCTTTTATTTAAGGCGATACTCGGAAAAATTATACTAAAGCGAGATAGCAATGAGAAAACGACGCGCGCGGGAGCGAGACCAATTTTGGCCAAAAAAACACAAAATCACTTCCTATTCAAAAACTATAGCGATTTTAAAAAAATGCTTCTATACGACCCTTAATATTATTGGTGTCCACTAATTAAACTAAGTTTCAATAATATATGTATCCCCATTTAAGAATAATCTTCATATTTCTTATTTTTTAGAGGTATTTTCGAAAATTAAAAGTGTCGAGCCAAAATCATAAAATCGTGTTTCTGAAACTATACGATTCTAGATAAAGGTATGAAGAAATATATATCTTACTAGCTTTCCGCCCGCGGCTTCGCCCGCGTGTACTACACGACATTATCCTCAGGGAATGTGATATTTTCTCCGGGATAAACTACGTCACTTTCCAGCTCCCAATCTACCCCCATACCAAAAATCACATTGATCCGTTGCTCCGTCTTGACGTGAAAGACGGACAAACAAATAACTACCTACCTACCTACAAAAATACCTACCTACTGGTTTTCCCGTGGGAAACTACTTTCCTGTGGTAAAAAGTAAAAGTAGCCTATTATAATCCTTCCCAGGGTATTAAATTATTTACTTAAATAGGTACCAATTTCAAGCCGCAAATTAGCCCGCGCTTAAAATGATTTTCGTATGGGAATGAGATATTTCCCGCGGTAAAAAGTGTTAAATGTCTTTTCCAGGGCCTTAAACTGTCTCTATTCTAAATATAATCCTTTCCATTAACTTAAACCATCACTTTTAATACTAATTCCATTCCACAACTATGCTCGTGCTAAAACTTATTTTACCATGGGAATGATCCTTATTCCCGCGGTAAAAAGTCCTTCCTGAGGTCACAAAATATCTCCATTCCAAATTTCATCTGAATCGGTTCAGCAGTTTTGACGTTAAAACAGAACATACAGACAGACAGACAAACAAACATAAATTTTCGCATTTATAATAATATTAGGGATAGTAGAAATATGAATATGCGATTGGCCGGCCGCGACTACGTCCGTCCGTGAGTAATTAAAATTGGGTACATCGCAAAATTTCATGCCAAAAAGTAGGTAGATAGGCGTTCTCTAAGGTCTCGTCAGCACCGTCATCAATCCATTTTAATGTCCCCGCTGCTGGGGTACAGGCCTTCATATTGATGGATAAGGAGAATGGACCATGACCTTCCACACGGGCCCATTGCACTTACGGGGTATTAACCAATCCAAATGCAGCCAGAACCATCGGCTTATCGTGTCTTCTGAAGCACCATATATTTTTGAACAGCCATCCCGTGAAAGACCACTGCGAAAGTCACATAACCTCAGCAATCGCAGCCCGAGCACGCTACCTATACTTTATACCAAACATGAAAGTTCAAAAATTCGGACATTCTCCTACTCTTGAACTACCTACCAAAATGCAAAAAATCAAGTCAATACTTTGCTAAGGTACTTTTTAATGTGGCATGGGTTCTATGACAGCTCTCGTGCAAAGCGAAGCTTTTTTTCTATAGTGGCAATACGCTAGTTGATACATAACTACTCTTTGGTGGCAATGAGGTATAAGTGCAGCAAGCTTTTCTGTTCCGGTGATTATCTTTGGAACTAAAACAGTTTTCATACGACAGTCCATTTTGACAGCTAATTTGGTATTCCAAGTGGCTCCTTTGTCACGGCTGTCACCGGAACAGGAAAGCTTGTGGTACTGTACGTCGCACTGTATTAGAAACGGATTGAATTTTCAAACATGTGTCAAAACAAAATGAAATTAAAAATCAAAAGCACTAAGGAGTATTGATATCAACTTCGATGCAAATGACCCCCAAAATAATTTTCTATCCCTTTTTAACCCTGTTAGGCGATGAGTTTCAATGAAATATGAAACACATCTTCGATTAATTCTGTTAAAGAATGTTTATGCAAAATTTGAAGAAGATTGGACAAAGGAATCACGTTGTCCCATACAAACTTTACCCCCGTTTTTCACCCCCTTAGGGGTAGAATTTCGAAAAATCCTTTCTTATCGGATGTCTACATCATACAAGGAACACACCCTCCAAGTTGCAGGTCTCTACGATCAGCGGCTTAGGCTGTGCGTTTATCCGTCAGTGATTCAGGACAAAGGATTTTATATATATAGATTACCAGATTTATAACAACTCTAACCGTCCTATAGTTTTATATCAAAGAGTCCATACTTTTTCTGAATAGCGCCTTAAGATACTATGTTACTAAGAAGAAATGCTAAGGTATAATTGAGCCTTTCGATCGGTACAATAAAATTAATGATTTTTTTTTTACATTCAGCATGTTCGATTCCCAGTTCAGACAGGTGATTATTCAAAATACGTTGAATGCAGTTCGTTTTCTTTTTAAAATAAAAATGAAGTCTCCTTTAAGTAAAAATTTATATCTTCAGTATTTAAGGTACTTTCCCTCAATGTGGCATAGTTTTGGGACGCTCTGTATATTTTTTAATAACTACAGAATTAAGGAAGTAACTAGAATGTCATAATAAAATAATTAAAGGGTCATTCGTTCCCTAAGTTGCGTGACTTGTGTTAAGTAGGTCGTGTATGTCATTTAATTGTTACTATTGTTACTAATTAAAGCGTGAAACGCATTAAAAGCCTTTGTTTCGGTACATGTGTTATGGACTTCGATCTAAAATACCACTGACTAATCGGTTGAAGTGTCAAAATGGCCGAGCAAGTAATAACGCACGTCAAAAGTGCGCTTTTATTTCATATCAATTCCTGTAATTTTTGACGTATGATCATAACATTCGTAAACTTGATCATAACATTCGTAACTTCGATGGGACTCGAACCCACCATCAACGAACCATCGGAGCTAGTTGTGAGACGGGTCGATTTTTTCTAAATACTTTATTTTCCATTTTTCTATTATAAAAATTGCATTGTGAATGCAAAAAACTAAAAATTAAAATAACTTGCAATAGTAATTTCATCTTTAGCGATTGCCAAATACCTGGAAAGGTATTTCTTTCGCGTGTGAGGGTAGTAATATCTCCACATTGATGAAATTAACGCTGACTATACAGCGAGTAAGAAGTATTGGATAAATTCGACGCTTCTCGTAACGACTCCGTAGCTCAGTGGTTAGAGCAGTCGCCCGGAAAGCGAAAGGTCGTGGGTTCGAGTCCCATCGGAGCTAGTTGTGAGACGGGTCGATTTTTTCTAAATACTTCATTTTCCATTTTTCTATTCGTAAACTTTTTCTCTCTGTGTCTCTTAAAACTACTTAAGCGACTGAATGATATCTGAAAGAAGCTCGAGTAATTACTCGATCTTCTTTCAGACATCATTCAGTGGCGTAATTGCTGATACATGAGTCTAGTAAAAGTTGCCGATATCGATGACAGTTCGGTCACAGTATATTATATACAAGGTGTAAAGCTGGAAACAAATTATCGGACGCGGCTTAATGAAAATACACTGAGGTGTGCAAACTATCGGATGTCAGTCGCGGACGCAACCATAGACTTATATGACGTCATCGGACGTCCGATAGCAATCTGGTGCGCTGGATGTCTTGTCAGCCGAAGCAACGTCCCAAAAGAGTGCACACTTATCAGTCGCGACTGTCAGCCGCGTCCATCAGCCGCGTCCGAAAATTTGTTTTCGCTTTTAGTTCGGTCAGTTGCAAGCCCAAAACCATAGCTTGTACTCATAATATTGAACAACTTTCCCCGCTTTCTCGACAATTTTTATCACATTTCGACACATTTCGATTCTTGGGGAAAGTTGTTCAAAATAATCACCTGTCTGAACTGGAAATCGAACATGTTGAATGTAAAAAAAATATTTCATTAATTTTATTGTACCGATCGAAAGGCTCAATTATACCTTAGCATTTCTTCTTAGTAACATAGTATCTTAAGGCGCTATTCGGAAAAGTATGGACTCTTTGATATAAAACTATAGGACGGTTAGAGTTGTTATAAATCTGGTAATAAGATATATATTTCTGCATACCTTTATCTAGAATCGTATAGTTTCAGAAACACGATTTTATGATTTTGGCTAGACACTTTTAATTTTCGAAAATACCTCTAAAAAATAAGAAATATGAAGATTATTCTTAAATGGGGATACATATATTATTGAAAATTAGTTTAATAGTGGACACCAATAATATTTAGGATCGTATAGAAGCATTTTTTTAAAATCGCTATAGTTTTTGATTACGAAGTGATTTTGTGTTTTTTTGGCGTAATCGGCAAAATTGGTCTCGCTCCCGCGCGCGTCGTTTTCTCATTGCTATCTCGCTTTAGCATAATTTTTCCGAGTATCGCCTTAAATAAAAGGAAGACTACGAAATTTAACAATTAATGTTGAATAACAAGTTTGAGCAACGAACGTTATGGATGTTTTTGTCAGCCGAAGCAACGTCCCAAAAGAGTGCACACTAATCAGTCGCGACTGTCAGCCGCGTCCATCAGCCGCGTCCGAAAATTTGTTTTCGGCTTTAGTTTGGTCAGTTGCAAGCCCAAAACCATAGCTTGTACTCATAATATTGAACAACTTTCCCCAAGAATCGAAATGTGTCGAAATGTGATAAAAATTGGGGAGAAAGCGGGGAAAGTTGTTCAATATTATGAGTACAAGCTATGGTTTTGGGCTTGCAACTGAACAAACTAACATCCTGTATATAATATACTGTGACCGAACCTGTCATCGATATTCTAGAATAGAAAACGCTAGGGCAAGGAATTTATAATACAACAGGAAGGTGCACTGCTGCTAAAAAACGGTCCTAATGAGATAGCAAGAACGAGGTCAGTTTATCTCACTCCATTCCATTACGGCGGCCACGAACATGCGCGACGGGCGGCGGGCGACAACGAGCGAGTTGCGAACTTGACACAACGAAGACGGGTAACGTCATTCGGCTTGCACTGTTGCCACTTTAACATTCTGAAATCTATCATTCAAATTCTATTCTAGGATAAATAACTTATAACCATAAAAAACTTATACGACTTATTACATTTTTTTGCTTAATACGGTAATACCTAAATTAATATGCGATGTTTTCTATTGACTAAAAGTAATACGAAGCGGAAATTTTACGAAATTTAATTTTTATAACGAAAGTTGTGAACCATAAATCTGTGATAAATCTACTAACCCTGTTATTTAAGAGTGCTGGCAATTTCAGAGAAAGGGACACCCTCACCTCGTTCTTGCGGTCTCAGCTGGACCGTTGACATTTTGTATTGAAATATAAACCTTATCTCTTAAAATTACAGTGTATTTTTAAATACACAAAAATACGGAGTGCACCTTCCTGTTGTACGTAGTACTTATAAATTCCTTGCGCTAGGGGTATTGTGACAAACTGTAATATGATGCAAACTCTTTATTTTGTTTTGATTATATTTTTAAACAATTTGAATAAGGAATGCATCACGCCGTCACCACAGCACGCAGTAGGTGTATAGAAGTTTGATTGATTATATTGTATAGCTTTGAGGATATGAGGATCGCCACATGTGGTTGTAGTAGTAAAATCTATAATCTGAAGAAATCTATCTAGTCTCCAATTATTATATTATTATAGTAGTTTGTTACACAAGGGACGTAAGCGAGCTATTACAGAACATGCCCTCTGTTGTTTGAAAGCTGATATATTTAAGATGGTTCTTAGCAACAATTTGTGCAAATCATTTAAAAATTACACTACCAATAACAAAGTAGGTAAAGCGTGAAAATATCCGTGGAAAAGTTGTTTTATTTAAATGATTATTCCTTACACTGATGATGATTATATACCTACACATTTCTTGTAGAAAAGTACTATTAAACGTTATCGCTGTACAGTTTCGTTGTCTCCCTTAAGTCGGTTAACAAAGTCATTTCCATACAAAGTGGAAGACTTAATGACAATGACATCAGCGCCGGAATACACTTCCAAGTAATCTTTGATCAACAGCGTGCTAATGGAAAATTATATACAGGGTAAAATGCCTACTTTTTAACCGACTTCAAAGGAGGAGGTTATCTATTTGTCGCGTATATTTTTTTTATTATTTATATACACAGATTACTCGAAGACGGCTGAACCGATTGAAATGATTCAAACATGAAATGTTATAACATCAGGTTCGTTCCCAAGTTGGTCCCATTTTTTGAAATTTTGAAATCGGTTCAGTAGTTTTACTATACTTTTAAATACTGTCGTTTTCGTTACCACTTTATGTGAATTCATAACGTATCTTTAGGCATAACTCCTTTGTTTATAAACCGATTTAGATGATTCTTGTTTTGTTGAAAATGGGATACCTTAAAAAGAGTAAAATAAAAATTATTTTTATAAAAAAATAAAACCGCCTTCAAAAAAATGACATCAAAAAGTAAGATATAATCCCTCACCAAATAACGTAAGTACTTTGAAGTCGGGCGGGTTTTAACAAAAACAACGAAAAATTGTAGGTACATGTTTCACGCCCGACTTCAAAGTACTTACGTTATTTGGTGAGGGATTATTTTCCTAGAAAATTTTAGTCTTATAGCGGAAATACACGGTTCACTTTTGCCTTTCAATTTGGATGAAGCAACCAAATTGAACAATGTAAACGTAAAAGTGAATCATTAAATGTCAATGTGCGCCTGTATTCCTGCGCCTTTCAACCAAAGTGAATCAATTTGGTTGAACCGTGTAATATTAGCATTATGGGTTGGAACCGCCTCTGTGGTCTAGTGGCACCTCACGGGCATCAGACCCAGAGGTCCCGGGTTCGATTTCCAGTGGGTACTAGTGGTATGATGCGTTCATGTGAGTGAACTCCTCGGTAGTATCTATGATATTATATTTCTTAAACTGTATTTAAGAACGCATCAAACCGCGCAAAACAGTAACTGTGTAGCTTTTACCTTAGTAAACTCGATATTCTGATAAAACATCTATTATTTGCCTCCACCCTTTAAATAGTTAGGCTCCCTATTACCTATTTTATTTGGTTTGGTTGGTGGTAGGAATTGTTGGTGGAAATTCTCGTATTTTAAATATATCATGTGTTTGAATTTCTTGCAGCAATACAAACTTAGGTATACTTGTCACTACTATCTTTACATACACACTCATTTTTAAGGTTCCGTAGTAAACAAGGAACCCTTATAAGTAGTTTCGCCATGCCCGTCTGTCCGTCTGTCCCCAGCCTAGCTCATAGACCCTTAGTACTACAAAGCTGTAACTTGGCATGAATATACATATTAATCACGCCGACAAAGGGGTGAAGTAAAATTTTGAAAAAATATTTTTTTAGGTTACCTCTCCTACATCTGAAGTGGGGGTGTAATTTTTTTCTTGTCTACCCCAATAGTGTGGGATGTCATGTGAAAACAGTTTTTTGATTGAGGCATTCGTTTGGGAATAATATGTTAAAACAGTTTTTGATTGAGGCATTCGTTTAGGAAAAATTACGCTTTAAAATGCAAAATTTTGTTAGAGTCATGTGTCTCCATCCCCTGCCAGCCAAATGGTTGTTTTTGGATACCTGAAAAAATTCAAGATAGTTGTACCTATGTATGACGAAGTTGAAAGGAAAACTATCGCAGCTAAGTAGGGTTTACAAGTTTTTGAGATATAATATAACACATTTTCAAAAACCGAAAATATATCTTTGTAATTCATACGAACACTATGAAAAAAGTTCACCGGAATGTGAAAACCGTAAATTTATAAATTTCCTAAAAAATAACCAAGAAAATTATTTTGCGGTTCTTGTTATTTTCCGGTGACATATATAAGACGTGTTTGTTTACTCTACTATTGTACATACTACTACGTATACGATGTAGTTATTTTATTAGCTTATTAAAGTTTAAGTAAAGTACTTACCTACTTCTATAAAAACTTTTGGCTCACTTTAATTTGGGTCATAAAACGTAGTGGACTTCGGGGTAAGTGCGCCATTTTATGGCTCTCCATAAGTTTGCTAACCTGTGACGTCACAGGAAAAGTCAACAAATTACACCACGATGAAGTCAACTTTTCAGTTGTTTTCAGTTTTTAATAACATTTAATTAATTAAGAATTTACATTTAATATTAAAAAAAACAATAAAATTCAAAAGTTAAATTACTAATAAGTAATGGACATAAGACATTCAAAAACCTGCTGTAGGTCTGCCGTGCTATAGCTAAAATGCCATTAACCCACACACCTGGTCGATTTTAAGTTTTCGATCTTATATAAATAAGGGATAAAATCCTATCAATCTGTATATGTATTAGTAATTAACCGCATTTTAGTTATGACACGGCAGAGGTGTGGTATCGATACATTTAATCACAAATGTTAGGATCTTATAAGAAAAATTGTGATAGAACCAATCACCAGCTTTGTAAGCCTTACCGCAGACGGGCCACCGACCACAACCACAAAACACCGTCGCATACTTTTTTTTTTTTTAGAATGGGGAGGTATGCATTTACGCATACCCCGTCCGCGTGCGGTGTGCGGACGGTGGTTATGTGGGACTCACCAGGCCACTTCCTGATCCTCCATCCAGTGTCAGATACTCGATGGGGGATCAGGGAGGGGGAAAACCCACTAAACCCCTCACTTCTTGCTCTCTCCGCCGTCAACTACGTCATAATGTGGAGGGCCCGTGGTGGCAAGCTCCTCCTACGACCTGACGGTTGGCTCGGTCTATCGGGCCCCTACGCGGCGGGAGGTGGCTGAGCAAGCGTGGCCATCTCCCCAGGCCGATGGGCGGGGACAGTGCGATGCGGGCAACAGCTTACAGGCCGTTGCGTTGCCCGCACCACACGGCCCCGCTAAGGGGGAATGAGGCGCTCAAAGCGCCGCATTCTTGGTCCCACCCACCTTCGTCGGAGCCGGTCTGCATGAGCATCCCGTTCGAGGATCCGCTCCGACGCCTCCTTCTGCGATATGACGTCCTCGCAGAGAAACCTACTCGCATACCTAAGTATTTCCTTTAGTTTTCATATATTTTATATGAACTCGCCGCACACGGTTGACGCGTTGACGCTGCTGGTGGTCGCCAAATGCTACAAATCGTCGCCACTCGCTTCTTGTTTTCGCCGGGTGGCGGCCCACCGGCCACTTACGCTGACACAAAATACTGCAAGCAATGGGTTAAGGCGATACTCTGAAAAAATGTGCTGAAGCGAGATAGCAATGAGAAAAAACCGTGCGCGGGAGCGTGACCGATTTTGCAGATTAGGCAAAAAAAACACAAAATCACTTCGTATTAAAAAACTACACCGATTTAAAAAAATGCTTCTATACGATCCTCAATATTATTGGTGTCCACTAATTAAACCAATTTCTAATAGTGTAAGTAACCCCATTTAAGAATAATCATCACTTTTCGTATTTTTTAGAGGTTTCGAAAAGAAAAAGTGTCGAGGCAAAATCATAAAATCGTGTTTTTGAAACTATACGATTCTAGATAAAGGTATGAAGAAATATATATCTTATTACCAGATTTGTAACAACTGTAACCGTCCTATAGTTTTAAATCAAAAAGTCCATATTTTTCCGAGTAGCGCCTTAATAGTAGATTGTATTACAAGGGAGCAAAATAATATATTTACGGCGAGGGCGCTATTTTGAATCCAGAGCGCAGTGAAGGATTCTAGAGTAGAATCTCGAGCGCAGCGAGGGATTCTAAAGTAGAATCCTGAACGCAGCGAGGGATTCAATATACGCCGAACGAGGTGAAAATAATTTTGCGGCCGAGTAATACACTCTGCTTTTCATCCCCCTCTATAAGAAAAGCAGTAAAGACAACTCAAACTACCTACCTTTCTTTGTCGTTCGGACACATCATAGCGCTAGTCGGGCAAGAAAAAAAAAATTAGTAAGTATTGAAATAAAAAAAAATATATATATGTCCATCAGATTTCTTATAAGTATCTCCGGGGATGCCGTAGGGGGTTGAAAATTATGTTAGATTTTAGCTACGACTCACAGTTTACGATATATTCTCAATTGTATAAAAGTCCGTTTTTGAAAATTTCTCGGTCCCGAAAAAAGTCCCGGCCCCATTTGCTACTCCTTTGCTACCCCTTTGCTACTCTCCAACCAATGCTTCTTTAATTATGTTCTAAATTCAAATCTCATCGTTTTGAACCCTGTTATGAAGCTGTTCAAAATTCAAATCTCATTTATACCCTCTTGTCATAACAGGTAAAAAATGAATCGTTTTGGACCCTGTTATTAGATAAACAATCTACCTTTCTTTGTCGTTCGGACACATCATAGCGCTAGTCGGGCAAGAAAAAAAAAATGAGTAAGTATTGAAATTAAAAAAAAATATATATATGTCCATCAGATTTCTTATAAGTATCTCCGGGGATGCCGTAGGGGGTTGAAAATTTTGTTAGATTTTAGCTACGACTCACCGTTTACGATATATTCTCAATTTTATAAAAGTCCGTTTTTGAAAATTTCTCGGTCCCGAAAAAAGTCCCGGCCCCATACAAAATCAGTTGAATTTTTTTTTAAGTGCTGCACACCCTTTGCTACTCTCCAACCAATGCTTCTTTAATTATGTTCTAAATTCAAATCTCATCGTTTTGGACCCTGTTATGAAGCTGTTCAAAATTCAAATCTCATTTATACCCTCTTGCCATAACAGGTAAAAAATGAATCGTTTTGGACCCTGTTATTAGATAAACAATCATCGCTTTTCGAATCGATCGGAAGAAAAAAAAATTAGCGACCACCCACCGCAAGTGTCGACTACCGACTACCGACCACGAGTGTCTGTCGCGCGGTTCAGTTCAGCTATCTTTGTAGCCGCTTCTAGCTTCAAGTGGCGGCGTTTGTGGCTGTCGCGTAAGGTTCGTGTGTGGCCAAGCTAGTGGCTCATTTTCATTGGTCGATGGGGCCCCTATGCTTGGTGCGGGAGGTTTCTGAAAAGTAGGCCGTAGGGGCCCGCATGCGGGGAACCATTTTCATTATCAAAATCAAAATCAAAATCAAAGAGGCATAAGACGTGAGTAGCTTTCAGGCGAGATGGTGAGTGTTGTTTTCTATCACTATTTTTTCCTATAATTTTTCTGAATGGCATAGTGAATGCATGAAAATATTGAGATTTTAAATTATTTTTATGCATTCACAATGCAATTTTGTAAGTATAGGAAATAAATGTGATAAGTAGTAAAAACCCGATTGATGCGAGTTCGAATACCGCCTGAAAACTAGTTATAGGGCTCGTGGTTTTTGACTTTCACATTTTTCCTATACATAAAAATAATTTAAAATCTTAATTGTTTTAGTATGTTAGGAATGGTTAGGTGAATTAAGTGCTTCACAGTTTTGTTTAGAAACTTTACCTAACATTACCTAACATGAAATCGTTTCGTAACATTGTGATGAAATGTTTGATAATGTTAGTAATTATTTTCTAACAGAACAAAGAGGCATGACATCGCATAGTACCAACTAATTATAATTCTTCCGTCGCACAGTTGTTAATTAAAGGCACCCGCTGAGATAATTGTCCAATCCATAACGAGCTGTTGACAAATTGTCCTTTAAGGAAACGTCGGGAGAAATAATTTCCTTTTTTCTTCTTTTTATAAATAACAAGAATAACTTATAAGTACGAAGAATCTTAGATTTTAAGCCGTAACTATTGATAAATAGTCCTATTATATTATTTAGCGGTAGTAAATAAAACTTACCTAATAACTAAACAAAACTTTAGTCCATAAATTGCTGATTACAATACTCCCTAAAAAAATATGTTAGTACCTAATAGACATCTTTATATTTAATAAATTGCTCAAATTAAATGCTGATTTAGTTTTTTTATGCACTACGGGGTATCACTTAGCCATCATCACACCTGAATCACTTGATGTTAGTTAAGTAAAGTTAAGGCTGCAATGACTTAGATAAGATTATGGTAGCTAGCCAGGCGGAGTTAGAATAAGAATGAATAAATAATAAATGAAGAAGCGAAGCTTTTATCTAAGCACGGAATGCACTATCTTTATATATTTTTTTTACCTATGCAATATCCTTAATCACGTGATGGGTTTAGCAACTTTTTAGACCCCTCCCCCACGCCCCCCTGTCCTTACATTTTGAGGCTTTGTACTATGTGATTGTGATACTTGGTGTTTTTTTTTCCGGACCCCACTCCCTCTTTTGGCCTCACGTGATATGGAAATTGGACAGCACATAAGTTATGTGAACTTTTTTAATCTACCAATGCAATACGGCCGTGGCCATGAGTCAGATTCAGTCCAATCACCTTACCTTTATTCGATTATAATAGTTTTATTCTTGACGAGGGTTGCGAGCCCAATAATTAGGTAGGAATAAGGAACTCTCTATCAGAAAGGTGAAAGTCCTTTTTTCACCCTAATCTTCAATTCACTGACCCGAATAATGGATAATAGGAATCCATGTTTTTATTTGCTTATTCCATACTATTCTTCTTTCGCTTTAACTTCCATCGACATTGCAATAAAATCCAAAGGTTGCCTTCAAATTAAAGCTCCATAACATTTTTATAAGCAGACAGAAAGCATTCCCTTTTGCCAATCAATTTTTAACCTTTTAACTATTGTAATACGGTGTCTATAGAATTTAATGTCCATATCTACTCTACTTTTGTAACTTACAGTATTTTCAGCTATATTCGTAGTGGTTTAAGGTTTTTAATTCCTTGGCAGTGGCTTTCGATACTTAAAAGAAAACCTGCTTTTGTCTTTCAGCATATTCTAAAGTAGTCACTCTTTTGATGTGATATTTCATTCTGGCAGATTCTAATAATATCAGGTTTTTGAACTTTCTAATAGTTCTGAAATATAAATTGCTTGTGGAATTTTGCGTACGATCTTTTAATCACTATCAACATTAGATAGACATTAGTTAGAGATAAAATAGCCAGTTTCTCAGTGATCGAGGATTCCGCGAGCTTCCAGCTTCAACCTTATCACCACTTAACATCAGCCGGCCTAGCATGAGCGGCTTTTATCGCGCGATATGATATGGTACGGCATGTTGTCTTGCTTACCCCACTAAGGTGGGTAAATTGTTCTTACCGCACTAAGGTGGGTAATTGGAAAATGTTTCGTCGATATTTTTTCCGAACGGTTGTGAATCAGGCAGGGGACTGATCCGAGCTAAATACTTATATTATAAATGTGAAAGTGCGTTTGTTAGTTTGTTTGTCCATCTTTCACGTCAAAACGGAGCAACAGATCGTCATGATTTTTGGTATGGAGATAGTTTGGGAGCTGGAGAGCGACATAGGCTACTTTTCATCCCGAAAAATTATTAGCTTCCCAGGATAACGTCGTGCAGCCGCGGGCGGAAAGGTAGTAAAATGTATATTTTATCAATATCCCAAATTTATTTAGGGTAAGGCAGTACTTACGTCTTTTTAACCGACTTCAAAAAAAGGAGGAGGTTATCAATTCGACTGTATATATTTTTTTTTAATTTTTTTTAATTTTTTATGTGTGTTACCTCAGAACTTTTTAGTTAATGAACCGATTTGGATAATTCTTTTTTTATTTAAAAGGTGACGCTTCTCGTGTGGTCCCATTCAAATTTTATCAAGAACTGGCAAGAAGTTCAGGAGTTATCCTGAAAAATGTGTATTCAGACTTTATTTGGGTATATGGACGATTTCATAGTTTCATCAAATTGGGGATCATTTTCAAAATATTTTTTTTCGAAAGTTGGTACTTCTGACCTGATCTTACTTTCACCAAGTCAGGACCAGGGGATCAAAGACTTCAAACAGTTCAGTAAGTACCAAGATAAATTAGAAAAAGTCACGTATCATCGTCCTTTGAATTAAAAAATCTTATTATTTTTTTCGTTTTTTAGTGTTTGTTAATATTTGTTTGAAGATCCGTTTTGAAGGCGGTTACATTTTTTTTTCAAAAACGTTTTATTTTTTCGCCACTACACTCTACCTCCTGTCGTCTTGTCCCTCCCAATCATTTCTATACTTTTGGTAAAATTATAGTCTTCGTCTTCCTCTCCACTCTTATCCATATTCTATATTTAGGTATATACTCGTATTTTATATGGAATATTAATTATATTTTCAACGTCTTGCTTACACTTATAACGATGTGATTGCGTCGCTACAGATCCATTAAGTTTGAAACTCATGACATAAGATAGAAAACTATAATACTTAAGTACTTAAAAATAGCTATTTTATCAAGACCAAGTTAATGGCAAAGTAAACATACTGAGATTAGCAAGTGGGCCAAATCCGGAAGAATGGGGATTATCGAAGATCTTGAATGATTTGTTACGTGGTGGATGGACTATGTATATGTCGCAGGGATATGAGGAAATCAGAGATTTCACGAAATCCCTAGTGATGCCACGAAATCACGGAAGATGTGGAATATTCTTTGTACGTCTTCTTCCTAAACAAGTTCAGTGATATGTCATTTCACTAAACTAAATCTAGTGAAATGAAGAATGACTGAAGTAAAACAGTAAGCTCACGGCTGCAGGTGACAGGTATGAGCGAGTTTGTATCGGAAGTCTTGTAGAACACGTGATAGTGTCCAACATTAGTTTTTCCATCCAAACATTAGTTTATATGGCTTGACGGATTGATATTTTCTAATATCTGGGGGCACGGCGGCAGTGCCCCCGCCCGAAGCAAACACTGCCGTACCACCGTTTACTGGAACCATTTCATTTCATTTACAAACATGAAAATTGCATTAAGATTTTCCTATTAACTATTATGAAAAACGGGATATAGTTTCATAGTTATAGTGTATTAGATCTTCTTTACCATGAAAGTTTAAAATCTTATAAGATTTTCCTAGTTTTAAATTTAGCATAACATCAACATCAAAATAAGCGCAATTGGGGCAATGGACCTTGATATTTACACTTTTGATAGGTTGAGTCTTAATCAACAAATTATAGAGTTTTAGTAATTTATGTGATAGAATCAGGCGGAAATTAATATCTAGAGTACTTACCTGGTGCCCACGACTTCGGTCGCGTGATACAGTTTGATCGTCGGCTATATCTACTCCTTTTTAAGGCGTTTAAAACAAAGCAAGAACAAGAATTCTAAGTCTTTTCCTGACTTCTCTGAGTGTGTAGAATTGAATCGGTAAGAAGAATAAATAAAAGATTATAGAAGTTAACAGTCTGCCTCGTCAACAATGCGCTCTGACCCTAAATGCAACTCAGATGCAGTTGCAAGCAACCGCTAGTGCATTGTAACATTTGATCATTTAGTTATTGTCGATCGCGCTCGATGTGCGGCTGCCTATTTTTAACTGCATTTAGGTTAGATGCACCGACTGCGCTGTGGGGACAGCTCTGTTGCCAACTAACAATTTATAACCGATTGTGATTGTTGAAGATGCAAGTGTTTCTATTCTATTATTGCCAGCCGGCCTAGCATGAGCGGCTTTTATCACGCGATATGATATGGTACGGCATGCCGTCTTGCTTACAGCCTAATTACGTTAGTAATATTATGATATTTTTTGCCTTAGGTGAGGTTGCTCGAGGCTTGGTTACGTTAACTTTAGTGTTAAATAATGGTTAAAGTAAAATTAACCGGCGGGCAAATTTAAAAAGCGTTGTTGAAGCAGCGGTTACTTTAACGAGCAGTCTAATTACAGATTTAACGGCGGTCAAAATAACCGACGGGGTGGGGGTGGTTTAAATTTTGACATTAGTAATTAAGGGAAGGTTAATGAAATAGTACAGACAACACTTTTAACCCTAAGATAACCAACGTATTTTCTTTTACCGATGTCAAAATTGACAACAGTTATTAACTTTAACTTTACTGTAATGTACGAGCAACCGGACCTTAGTGGGGTAAGCAAGACAACTTGCCGTACCATATCATATCGCGCGATAAAAGCCGCTCATGCTAGGCCGGCAGGTCGTAAATCGTAATAGGGCGTTTGTGCGTTGAATTTTACCGATCCGGAAAAAAACGGATGCTTGTATTTTAATAATTAATTATTATAAATAATAGAATTTATTTATTTCGTGTAGTTTAGGGTTCGAAACATTGAAACTACACGAAATAAATAAATTCTTATAATTATAAATGATTAAATTATTAAAATACAAGCATCCGTTTATTTCCGGATAAAATTCAGTGTAGTGCACAAACGCCCATACTTTTCATCTCGAGCTCCTCCGTGCTTCGGAAGGCACGTTTAGCCGTTGGTCCCGACTGCATTTGCAAACGTTAATACCCACCACATAAAAAAATCAAATTAAAGATAAAAAAAACATGCTCATATAAGTAAAAATGAATCCTGCCACATTCCTGCCATGCTTGATTATGAAACACTAGTATTCATGGAATTGGCATCCTATTGTACTCGTAGTAAGTAATAATTGTTCTGAAGCCTCATGTCATGATGGAACTGAGTCATGGGGTGAACAGCCCGCACTGACATTTGGAATTTATTAATACTCTTCAATAGGTAAGCGAAGATAATGTGGGTGGTGTATTTTTAACGATTATTATTTATTTAGAAAATTTTCAAATAAAGACGTCTACACATTAGCGACAGTAACCATAGCACATTACGTTACAAAAAAGGTATGGCCGTTAACAAAACACAACACGCTTATCGCTTTTGCGGCGGTCTTGGAGTCAACTATCAGGTCTTAGTACGTACAGAAAGATTGGAAAAACGAGGCTCTTTTGTTCTGACCGGCCGAAATTACTTCGCGTCTTTCGATGGATCATCGGCTCGTAACACGTTACTTAGATGCGTGAAAGTACACAAAACAGCGTCCACACTGCACCTGGTTAATAGATCGTAACTCCGTACATTGTCCTGCCGTTTATCTGTGTCCAGCAGTTTCTTTCAGTGTTCGGAATAGATTTTAGCTGGATTGAAGCTTGTAACAATTGTTCGCGTAACAAAAGACGGTAAAATGTCACAAGTCTGGACGCAACTTAAAATTCAGCCGCGCAACTTCGTTCGCGTATTTTCGGCTAAGTGTGTTTCGACAATATTTCTGTCGTTTCTTTTAGAACTAGAGGATCCTCGCGGTTTCACCCGCGTGGTACCCGTTTCCGTGGGAATATCGGGATAAAATATAGCCTATGTCACTCGGAAAGGATTGTAGGATTTCTAATGGTGAAAGAATTTTTTAAATCGGTCCAGTAGTTCGGAGCCTATTCGATGCGTTTGCATCACACGTTTGCAAACAAACAAACAATCGAATCTTTCCTCTTTATAATATTTGTATAGATTTCGTATGCATTATCATAATATTATTAAAATTCTGTATTTATTTTGTTACAGGGGACCAAAGCTCATCCGCAAAAGACATCGGCGACTCATACAACACTAACATCCATACCATACTATGATGAAATAGTCCTCCAATAAATTTAAAAATTAGTAAAATAACCTAGATAGTTTCTTCCAATTTAAATCTCCCTTTGTAAATAAGTGTTTCCCATAAATTAAAGTGTACCTAGTGAAGTGAAGAGACATGGTGTCAAGTGACTGACAAGTGGAGTGGTTGTGATAAGCGCATGGAATATTCGAGAAAGATCCTGTCGGTTCGATCGCTGATTGAGGAAATCAACAGGTGGGTTGTATTTTTTTTATTATCTGAAGTTTCCCTGCGATTTTATTTGCGTAAATTCGGTATTAGCTCCCGCGAAGTTCTATCGCTTTTTTCATGGGTCTTGGGTTTTATTTAAAAACAAATAAACTTCTATTAAAAATGCAAAGAAATAACTTTTTATTATTTTTTTATTAATATAGTAAATCAAATCAAATCAAATCAAAATATTTATTTATTCACATAGACATAATAAGCATGTACCTATGAATCGTCAATATTTTCCTACCACCCATTCAAGACTTTTTTAACTGACAAGAAGAATGGGCTCAAGAAACTTGCCAGCGCGTATCTCAGGTAACGACATTTACAAAAATACATATCGTTACTTATTACAATATTTGACCAAGCATAGAGCACATATTATACAATATTATTATAACATTTAAAAGGTAGTAGGTGCAAATACAGTCTTTACGTATACCAAGCGGCATTTTGGACTCAGTCAGACACAGGGCCTGTCCCTCGCCGCGCCCATCCCTCCCGCCAAGCCTAATAGTCTTGTTTTTAGGTAAATTTTTCGAGACAACTTTTGGGGTGACGAACTGGTATAAATACCAGATTTTTCCTAAGTGAAATCCCATTCGCCACCCCGGGGAGACGAGTGGGAACTTTTAAGAAAAAGTCCCATTCGTCACCGGGGCGGGGACAAACTTGGGGGTGACGAACAGGAATTACCGCTATAAATCCGCCGGCAGGTCGCCTGCAGTCCTCGATAGACAGGCCGCCGGAAATTTAGTTTTTAACCGACTTCTAAATCAAAAAGGAGGAGGTTCTCTATTCGTCTGTATGTATGTTTTTTTTTTTTTTTGTATGTCCACCGATTACTCGAAGACGGCTGAACCGATTGAAATGGTTCAAACGTTATTACATCAGGTTGGTTTCCAAGTTGGTCCCATTTTTTCAAATTTTGAAATCGGTTCAGTAGTTTTCAGGAAATCTTGAAAATACTGTCGTTTTCGTTACCACTTTATGTGAATTTAATACGTATCTTTAGGCATAACTCCTTTGTTTATAAACCGATTTAGATGATTCTTGTTTTGTTAAAAGGGGGATACCTCAAGGTATTTTAACCGACTTCGAAAAAGGAGGTTTTGAGTTTGATCACATACCTATTTACCAGAAAACACGTAAATTGCCTGCACGATGCACTAAAAAGAGTGAAATAAAAATTATTTTTATAAAAAAATAAAACCGCCTTCTAAAAAACCACATCAAAAAAGTAAGAAATAATCCCTCACCAAATAAATAACGTAAAACTTTGAAGTCGGGCGGGTTTTAACAAAAACAACCAAAAAATTTTACATTTTTCACGCCCGACTTCAAAGTACTTACGTTATTTATTTGGTGAGGGATTATTTCTTACTTTTTTGATGTGGTTTTTTAGAAGGCGGTTTTATTTTTTTATAAAATTTTTTTATTGTATGTAAAACTGTGTTTGCAGCGAACTGACAGGCCGTTGTCTGCAGGTTGACTGATGGCACAAAGTAAGTAGGCGGCGGCGGTCTCTTTATTTTGTGCTGATAGTCTGTGGGGCTCTTATCGCCAAAATACTCGTTTTACATACCGTTACTCAACTTTAGGAGCGTCTTAAAAACATCATGCTGCCTTTTTTTATACCTTTGACATTTACTGCGACTGGATAGTATTTCAGACGCTCGTAAAGGATCACCCTAATTTCAGTGGGGAAAGTGTCGTGTGTGTGTGTGTGTGTGTGTCGTGGTACGTTTGATTTATTTTGATGGGTAGGTGGGGTGAGGACGATAATTTGTGTGGTCTTTAATACACCTCTAAATTTTAATTAGTACAAAGATTTTCATCGGATGGCCGTTGGGGCGGAAAGGTTCTCGAATGGCGACCGCGAACCGGACGACGTTCCGTGGGCAGGCCCCCTACAAGGTGGACCGACGATCTGGTCAAGGTCGCGGGAAGCCGCTGGATGCGGGTAGCGCAGGACCGATCGTTGTGGAGATCCTTGGGGGAGGCCTATGCCCAGCTGTGGGCGTCGTACGGTTGAAATGATGATGATGATGATTGCAAAGATTTTAGGGTATAATAGTGTCCATCAAAACGAAAAAATTTTACTATGGGGCCATCGACCGAATCGCGAAAAATATCAGCTTTTCCATACATTTTAGCTGAGTTGAGAGTTGAGAAAAAAATAGCCCTTGGCGAGTTTCTTGTCGGTTCTTCTCGTTACAAGGCCTCCCGCCGTAGGATTTGCGAACCGATAGCGTAGCTTCATTGACGTTCACAAGTGCTGTATCAGCCTAAAATGAATAAATGATTTTGAATTTTGAATTTTGAATTTTGAGTCGTTAAGTTGTAGGTAATTTTGTAATGAACAGCTGATTTTTTTTCGCAAGTCCGTGGTTGGCTTCATAGTAAAAATTGATCGTATTGATGGACACTATTATACCCTAAAATCTTTAAATAAAAAAAAAAATAAAATAAAAAAAATGTTTATTCAGTTACTTAGGATAAATACAATCAATCAGTGGCAGGGGTCTCCTTGTAAGTTAAACCCGTGTTAGGAGGCCCCGCTCCTTCTTAAGATTACAACTCGTAACATTTATTATTCATCCAAGTAGGTAACAACAAAACTTACTAAGAGAAAAACAAAAAAAGAAAAACAGATTAAGTACATTAAAATATTGGTATCTTATATCTATTTTCTTTTATGAAAAAAGATTAAGCTTTTATTATATTAATATTACATTTTATGAGTGCGTATTATGTATAGGTAGATTTGTGTGTGTGTATATGGTGTTTGCATTTTTGTTTGAATCATGTGGTTGTGTTGTGTGCCCTAAATAGTTTTGTATGTAGCTAAGCATTTTATATGTAATTGTACTGCAAGTAAACAGTAAGTGTAAATTAAGTATTAACTATAAATATTTTCAACATTCATGTAGCCCTTAGAAAAACATTTGTAAATACAATTTATTTTAGGATGGGAGACATCGAAATATATAGTAAGTACTAAACAAGATGAGATACTATGCATCTTAATACAATCGTCCGCAAACCATGTCTTCTATGTCCGTATAGTTTTTAGTCTTTAACCAATTTAAAATGGTGCTCCTGCAAATATGCAAAGTCTGTGCGTGAAAATTAAGAATTTTATTAATTTTGTTTTAAATATGTGCTGATTGTGAGATGTACTGCCTATTCGCGTAACCAGACTTAGCATAAGGAACAGGAGCTACACTCAAAATTCTTCTTTTATTTTGTTTTCTTGAGTTAAATGGTAGGTTTTTATGTAGTTTTAAGATCACGTGTAAAATATAAAGTTTCCTTACTGATAGGAGATCACAATGAGAGTATAGGCTATCGGTTGGGAATCTATAAGGCTTAAAATAAGTTACTTTAAGCAAAGACCTTTGCGCTCGCTCCAATTGACAACATTTCATAAAAAAAAAACTAACTAACATTAAAATAACTAACATTTCATAAAATTTATCATGTGTTTTATTTGCTATTTATAAATAACATTTAAAAAGAGGAGACTCGTATGTTTTCCTTTTCCAAAATTTTTATTTTTAGTCAACGTAAAATTAATTTGAAAACTTACTCATTCAAAAAGAGCCTAAGTCCAGGAAGAAGGCAGGTTGGCGGACATACCTTTGCAAATTATTTAAAAAAATACATTCTGACGACGTCAAGTCAACGTGACACTAATGACGTTTGTTTACGGTTTCTCGTTTGGTTTAAGTTGTTTTATTTGATGTTATTTCTCTTCATAACTCGTAAATTTAAATCAAAATGGAAAAAACTGTTCGTGAATTAGATCCCTTTATTTTATATGTAGTTCCTGGCTGCAAAAATACAGGTCTGAAATGCCCAAAAAAACATTTTTTTACGTGCCTATGTCCACACATTCACAGTAGTGTGCTGCTTTATATAAAAATAAAGTACCATGTGGTAGTGTGTACTAAATTACAGAGATTGGATGGAGAATAAAGTCACAAGACCTCGACTAAAACCCCAAGTACCAAGAAGGCTTCAAAATGTTAATAAAGATCCAACATTTCTTTCAACATCAGGACATTTAAATCCCTTCCCAAATACACAAGAAAAAGAAGTTGTAATAGGAAAAAATTGCATTGTAAATGCATAAAAATAATATAAAATCTCAAGGTGTTGTGTTTTTTTTGCATTGGTTATGTCCCAGTTGTCTCTAATCCAATTGTTTTTTTCTGGGATATATTCAATGTACAGAAATTTTTCTAGTTTTTAGTAGTTTAGAAAGGTAGATTCCTAGATCAGGAAGTAGATAAAGATTGAAATAAACGCATATCAAAATGAAATTGTATTTATTAAACAGACAAAACACGACTACTTTTTAAATATTATCAAACACACTTCTATTTAAAATAACAAAAATAAGTAGGTACTTAAACACTAAACTATAGCCTGACTTGATATTTCACACCACACATGTAATGGCGGGCAGAGTAACTATGAACGAAACAACAACACTGGAGAATTTCTCAAACATGCTATTTATTTGGCTATGTGGTTCATAAAGCATACTTGTGTATGTGTGTATACTAAAGTGTCTTTACTCTCATCAATAACTGCTTCAACTATACACATTTTTGATCAAACTTTGTGTTCAGGAATTACTCTGCCCTTGATGGTACACATGGCTTGCTCTCGTTTTACTTCCACATAGCCTACAGAAGTTTGGAGTTTCTACGTAGGCATCTCTTGATGAAAATAAAACTTCAGTTCCCCTTATTTCCGCAACGTTAAATGAGTGGTGTTCACGCATATTCCAATAACATCATAATGTCAACTTTGGGAAGGTTGCGAATGTCTGCCATATATTAATCCTTCAGCCACCTTCATAATTTTCAATTGTTAGTTTAGTAAAGTTATGATAAGTTAGCTTTATTATGTTAATCTTTCTTCTGTAGGAGTAGGAGGCACAATATTATTTTTACTGATATCGCAAGTCCATAGTTCTATCCAAAGAGCATGTAATCACTACGTTTAGTTCTATCTATGTCAAAATATGTCATTAAACAAAACAGGTTAGGTTTATCTAAGAGTATCACTACAACTAACTTGACATCTGCAGTTTATACCCATCTCTGTCACTCTCCGGGCATGACAGAATTGAGTGAAAGAGGCGGGTATAATTTTTGTACTCATTACTCATCTTGGCAGCGACAGTTTTTTTTTAATGAGAGGCGTTTTTTTATGATATGCAAAGGAATGTCATCATAATGTTCCTTCATCAAGATAAAAGGGGCTTTTTTCCGAATATTTCAATAAATAAGTGATTTAAAAATCCGAAAAAATATGTACAGTGTTAGAAATTGAAAAATCTCGAAATGGTTTTCGATTTAAGGTACCTTGTTAAAAATGAAAACATGTCAATTCCAAAAATTTTTCTTTTGTGGCTCCGCCCCAGATTGGGATGCAGTAGCAGAGGACCGATTGAGCCAAAGAAGTGTAAACTTGTTTTAATAAATCTATATCAGCTACGTGTCTTAAAGTTTTGAAGACCCATGAGAGTTTTCGAATTCGGCCTATTAATAAGTCAATATGTGCATGCCAAGTAAGCCGTTGGTCAACCATTACACCAATATACTTAATTTTAGCTATTTTATCTATCATGTCACATTGGCAGTTTTTGTTAGTAAAGTTGTTACAAGAGTGGATGAAGCAAATATATTTGGTTTTAGATGCATTTAAAGTTAGTAGATTACGATCAAGCCATTCTGCTATTTGGGCAAGACCCTTTTGAGCAATGGTATGTACATCATCCCACGTTGAGCCTATGAAAACTACAGCAGTATCATCTGCATAAGAAAAGATTTTGGCACTAGGTATGTGTAAATTACATAGGTTATTGATGTAAATTAAGAAGAGTGTAGGTCCTAGCACGCTTCCCTGAGGGACTCCATATGTGATGTCTACAGGCTTGCTAATGTGGTCACCGATTTTAACACATTGCTTGCGATCATGCAAGTAATCACAAAGCAACGGCAGAGGAGTACCCCTAATACCTAACGATTCTAATTTATTTATGAGTATGGGGATGGAGACAGTATCGAATGCCTTTTGCAGGTCCAGAAAGGCCGTAATGCACTTTTTATTTTTATCAACGTTTTCAGAAATGTGTGAAGTTAAGGCAATTATAGCATCTTCCGTAGATACTCCTCTTCTAAAGCCGTATTGAGAGTCGGAGATGAGTTGATATATTTTGTTCAAGAAATTAATTAGTCTAATGTTAATAATTTTTTCCAATATTTTTGAGACGGCTGTTAGAACTGAGATGGGTCTATAGTTGCTTACATCATCTTTGTCTCCACCCTTATGTATAGGAGTGACTATTGCCTTTTTAAGCGCATACGGAAAGACACCCTGTGCTATACAAAATCTAATCTTTGTAGGTACTTACTAATTAAAATTTAGAGGTGTATACCGTTCGAGTGGTATCTCCTTGCTCAATAGTTTAAGTGGTAGTCGTGAAAAAGTTAGGAACAAATAGAATAAAGAGTTTACTTTCTCATGGAGTTTGTATTTTTTTTTCTTATCCACAACTGGTTAGCACTTAGCCTTCATCACACCTGATGTTAAGTGGTGATAAGGCTGGAGGTGGAAGCGCACTACTCCCGGAATCCTCAATCACTGAAGAACTGGCTAAGTATCTTATCTCTAACTGCCGGAACACAATAATGCTGAAAACATCATTGTTATGGCGTCAGACTTAGATAGATGGTGGTAGCTAGGCAGGCGGACTAAGAACAAGTCCTACCACCAACCAAACCGAATACAATATGTACCCCCACTGGGAATAGAACCCGGGACGTCTTTGTCTGAGATCGGTGGTGTGAACCACTAGACCACAGAGGCGGTTAAAAGAGAGTGTATGGAGTATGTTTAAACACTCAACTCTACCAAAAATATTATTTTGATTTACCTCCGACTAAAAAGGGGTAAGCATTCGGTGTGTGTTAAAAAAATATTCAGCAAAGCTTGTCATATTTGCTCCAAAGTATGTTTTCCAAGCGTAACGTATTTTATTTTATCCCTTTGAAGATTTGAAGGCAAATAAAACGTTCGTTTCTTACCAGGTCGAATTATAATATAAACTTATATAACTGTAATTCCACATTTCCGGTAGGTACACGCAGTCATAATATTTACATAAAATGGCGCACTTTCAGGGATGGCTCCATAATAGTACCTACCTTACCAGATGCAAATACTTGACTAACTTCAAAAATAAATGGAACGCATAAGGCTTGCCTATACTAGAGAATTTCTCTTAATTTTCCTGGGATTTCATCTCCTGATCCTGACTTGGTGAAAATGAGATCACGTCAGAAGTATAAGATTTCGAAAAAAAATTATTGAAAATGATCCCCACTTTGATGAAAATAAGAAGTCGTCTAAATAACCAAACTAAAGTCTAAATACGCATTATTCAGGATATCTCCAGAACTTCTCGTCAGATCAGAAATTTGATTGGGACCACACGAGAAGCATCACCTTTCAAATAAAAAAAGAACTATCAAAATCGGTGCATTAACTAAAAAGTTCTGAGGTAACACACATAAAAAAAATATATATATAGGGTAAGTCACGGATTGATGCCGCACTTTTTGCAATTGCCGCACTACTTACCTAGCATGTGCAAAATCAACAAACTACTTATGAATACATAAACTACAATCTGTCATCTATAAAATCGTTTAACAGATATTGGATTATTGTAGTTAGAGTATGAGCTACACTGATTTTTGCAGACCTCTAATTTTTGGAGGATACTTGCCGCACTACGGATTGTCGCCTCACCAGTCAAATAGGGCGGACGGATAGTTGCCCCTGTGAGAAATATATTTGAATTTGAGAATATTAATTAAAAAACATAATTTAGAAAGGAAATAAAATATATTGAAAAACATTATTTCATTCTAAATGAGTCATTGACCTACATTCTGCGTTACAGGATAGATGCCACGGTACAAAAAGCTACGTATTTACTGTTATTCGTGTCATTTTATAACAAAATCTATCGTTTTTAAACTTGCTTAAACTTTATGGTATGCTGTGCCAAAGAAATCATAACGATAATCAAAACACTCCATTATAAAAGAAATCCTCCAATGGCGCCTATCCTCCCAAATTTTGTTGTACAAACGAAATAAAGGAATATCTTCAGGATAGATGCCATTTTAAATTATTTCGTTCCAAATCTAATAACGCCGCATCTAAGTAATTTTTTTGATAAATTAATATTACGTGGTTGGACCCGGACCATCTTTTATATTTTCGGAGCATTTTGGTACTGAAATGAAAGAAAAATAATCATATTAGTTAGTAAGGAATAAGTGGCTTGGTTTAGGGACAGACGCCTTTAAGGGCATCTATCCCGATCAAAAACGAGGCAAGTATCCGTATCGTAGAGGATAGATGATATATATATTATATATATATATACTAGCGGCCGCCCGCGGTTTCACCCGCGTGGTTCCCGTTCCCGTGGGAATATCGGGATAAAAAGTACATATAAACCTTCCTCTTGAATCACTCTATCTATTAAAAAAAACGCATCAAAATCCGTTGCGTAGTTTCAAAGATTTAAGCATACAAAGGGACATAGGGACAGAGAAAGCGACTTTGTTTTATACTATGTAGTGATAGTGATATTAGATGATATTTATATAAGAAGGTTATATAAATATGAAACATAATGAAATAAACAAATAAAAACATGTTTGAGTATTTATTTAAATACCTTACATTACGATCAATACGTCACAAAGACAATCCATTCTTCATAAAAAAAGAGTAGAGCCTCCAAAAGGGCAATGAAATAATTTTGGTCCTTTTTTTCGATCGTCAAAATTTTTGATTGCCGACTGTGACGCACACACTTGCTTTACAGCGCCTCTCACGGCCGACTGGCGAAGTATACGGGGTGAGCTATCTAGTATACGGCAAATCGAACTTGAGGTCATTACCCTCATAGGAGTTTTTAAAATCGCGGCATGTATCCCACCGCGGCATCTATCCGTGACTTACCCTACAGTCGAATTGATAACCTCCTCCTTTTTTTGAAGTCGGTTAAAAACATTTTATCCATTCTAATTTTATAAATGTGAAATTGTGTTTGTTTGTTTGTCCATCTTTCACGTCAAAACGGAGCAACTGATCGACATGATTATTGGTATGGGGATAGTTTGGAAGCTGGAGAGTAACATAGGTAGGCTACTTTTTATTCCGGAAAATTATAAAATAAAAATGGTGATTATGTATGGAAAATAGTTTTGACTGTCGTACGATACGATACCTATAAAACGACCGATTTGGCGCAGGGGTAGGCTACCCACCTTCTGCGCCAGTGGTCTCGGGTTCGATTCTCGAACATGACAAATATTTGTGTGCATGAACATGTCTATTTGTCTTGGTCTGGGTGTTTACTATGTATATTAAGTATGTATTTACAAACAAAAAGTATTTAAGTAAGTATATATATATCCGTTATCAAGTTTTCCATGATACAGTTTCTTAATGAAATTAAAATGGGCTTAGCTAATTGGTGTGAATGTAAGAAGTTATTTATTTATTTATAAAACTGTCATTTCTTCCATGGCCGCTTCCGCGTCTACGAGCGGGCAAAATCGAATTCTAATCTTTTTCATAAGATTAGAACAAAAAAAATGTACCTACTTACTGTAACTGTAACTAGAATGTTTTCTGAACGATGGCAGCCCTGAATCTTCAAGACTATGCAAATAAACACATGGTTCGATGAATGTTTATGATTTAAATCAATTTACATCTGTTGTAGGTAGGTACTGCCCAAGTACAACAAGCCGAACATTTTAACTACGAAAATAGCACTTATAACATACTCGGTAAAGGCGCTATTAATGTCGATATGTATTTTCTTCCTTGATATTATTTGTTATTTCAGGAGCCACTGTTTTAAATTAATTCGTCAACGGTTTTTTTTATAAATTCATGTTTTTGTAAACGTTCGAAAACTAAACAGTTTAATAATATCCTAATCGTATAATATTGGTGTTTGGAGCAGAAGGTAGGTGGTGCAAGAAATTGTTATGCCAGGTGTACACGGGACGGGTAGAGTAAACAGTTTATTAGCACGGTAGAGAGCGCTTTTTTTTTTTATTTTTTTTTTTTATCCACAACGGGGTAGCACTTAGCCTTCATCACACCTGATGTTAAGTGGTGATAAGGCTGAAGATGGAAGCGCACTACTCCCGGAATCCTCAACCACTGAGGAACTGGCTATCTTATCTCTAACTGCCGGAATACAATAATGCTGAAAACATCATTGTTATGGCGTCTGACTTAGATAAGATGGTGGTAGCTAGCCAGGCGGACTAAGAACAAGTCCTACCACCAACCTAATCTATGGCAGTGGAGCGGTTAGGAAAGATTTGGGGAGACAGTAGATAACCAAGAACACAAAGGTCCGCCTCATGAAGAGCCTCGTTTTTCTAATTATGTCTGTACGAAGCTGAAACCAGGTCGCTAAGACTTCAAGACCGTCGCGAAAATCGATGCACTGGAGATGTTGGAGACGACTGCTAAAAATACCCTGAACTGCGATCTTCATCAACTTAGGTCTTATCCATCCTCAAAGAACTTCACATACGAGATAAGTTATCGTCGATTGTGTGCAGTTGCGAATACTGAAGTTCTTTGGGCATATCTCCAGAAACAAAGAATCGTTGGAGAGGCTCCTAGAAAAACCACAGAGAGGGGGAGAGACCAAGAGGCTGCTCTCCGACTCGATTGACCTCTGGGGTCTGGGGGGTGGGGATTGATCGATTCGTTGCTAATGGCACGACAGGCGTGTCATATATTTTTTTAACTTGTGGCTTATGACACTAGTAGCGCGTTTTTATCGATTATAACTCCCTCAAATTATTTTTAGATGGGTCTGCCTAGAACAAAACTAATATGTGTTTTATACACATGGCTGATGGCACAATAGGCGTGCCATCAACTTCTATGGCGCTTGATACGCCAGTCGCGTCATAGAAAATTTGTTCACAGCCATGGCGAAAAGTTTTTGAAAATGGGCGCCGCAACCAATCGGTAAGAAAACTACGCAGTCGATCGCAGTAGGTACAGTGTTTTCGCAACGCTGAAAGTCGACCAAAATGGGGAGACATAGCGCGGCGTGCGGTCACCCTGGGACACAGATCACCTGTAGTATATAGCAAGTGCCATGGGAGCTAGTGGCGACGACGACGGCGAGCCGCAACCCTGTCCGTCAACAGCCACGACCTCTCTGACAAGAGTGGCCGACTAAGAAGAAGTGAAGAAGAGTAGAGTGCTACAAATTTATCTGACCCGGTGTCAACGGTGGTGGAGACGCCACTTGAAATACAATAGTATATTTCATTACAAGTGCGGAAAGCCTGTCATTGCAAAGAGTTCCGACAAATGTCTACCCGAGCCGAGGCGCAGCCGTAGGTGAGGGTTGACAGTCGGAACAAGTTGCAATGACGGTTCCGCACGTGTACTGAACAACTATTTTTATACAGTTGCGAAAAAATGAAGCAATTTAATAAAATAATAATAACAAGTTTTTTTTTGGAAAATGGCGCCATCCGTAAAAGAATTTAAGCAGAGATTTTTTATGTTTTCTTCACCCACTCTGGGTAAGCAAAGGGAACTATGCCCATACAGCCAAGTCTTCAGTAGAATTTTTTTATTGATATGAAATGAAAATGAGATGAAATGAAATGAAACCTAACCTAACAAAAGCAATCCGAATCCTACAGAAGCGCCTTTCCTTATTTATCATTCTTAGAACATCGTTTTCCATTAAAGGCACATTATTGCACTAATTCAACCATACTAAGTACCACAATAAAAACCAGGAAAAACTTATTTAGAAAATTAAGATGATTTTCTTTTCACTCCTATAAGCAAAGACTATGGCAGTGCACGTCATACAGACAAGTTTTTTATATTTATAAATTTAATTTGGCCGATACTAATATTAATTTAATGTTTAAATTTTAATTAAAATTACTTTTAAATCTAATCTTAGCTTCTTTTTAGAAATATTTGCATGAATCATAAAAACTTCTTTACTCGTATGTCCCAAAGCCTTATAAGGCTTTTTTTTAACAGGCCGCATCTGTCAAAAGCCTTATAAGGCTTCGGGGCGATGGAACATTTTGGTACCTACGTTTGTACTCTACTCTGCTACTCCTATCTGTGTTTTACTTGTTTATTGTCTGTTATTATCTGTGGGATTTGACACTGAAGCAAGGAATTTATAATACAACAGGAAGGTGCACTGCTGCTAAAAAACGGTCCTAATGAGATAGTAAGAACGAGGTCAGTTTATCTCACTCCATCCCATTACGGCGGCCACGAACATGCGCGACGGGCGGCGGGCGGCGACGAGCGAATTGCGAACTTGACACAAGGAAGACGGAAAACGTCAGAAAACGTCATTCGGCTTGTAATGTTGCTACTTTAACATTCTGAAATCTATCATTCAAATTCTTTTCTAGGATAAGCCATAAAAAACTTAAACAACCTGATACATTTTTATGCTTAATACGGTAATACCTAAATTAATATGCGATGTTTTCTATTGACTAAAAGTAATACGAAGCGGAAATTTTACGAAATTTAATTTTTATAACGAAAGTTGTGAACCATAAATCTACTAAACCTGTTATTTAAGAGTGCTGGCAATTTCAGAGAAAGGGACACCCTCACCTTGTTCTTGCGGTCTCAGCTGGACCGTTGACATTTTGTATTGAAATATAAACCTTATCTCTTAATATTAAAGTGTATTTTTAAATACACAAAAATACGGAGTGCACCTTCCTGTTGTACGTAGTACTTATAAATTCCTTGCACTGAAGCGATAAAACATCACAGTTTTAACCAATCACCATTCTTTGGGGCTTTTTTATTTGTCTCAAGCTGACCTTATGTCACCCCGCGCCATTCCCGTGACAGATACCCGCCGATTTGAGAAAATGGCCGGACATATCAGGGGTTTTTTTTTTGTAAAAACTTCTTGGTTTGTTTTTCTTTTTACATCATACTGCTCGGTAACTAGGATTTACTAATATGGTAAGAGGCTGTGTAAGTTGGCATGTGCAACACAGTGTATTGTTTAGATAGAACGTTCCATTTTCAAATTACTTTGCAATTCAAGCAGGTGAATGCTTTAATTGTAAAGTAACTTTTTAATACAGTTGCTCAAAAAGTGGCGTATTGCAGGGACGTATAGCGTTCGGGATGTGGGCTATTACACACTCGAACTTTTTCTTTACCTTTCCCGAACTCGTGCGTTTTCTTTCCCAACTGTCAAAATATTGTCTATTAAAAAGAAAAAACCAACCACGAAGTTTTTACAAAAAAAAATCATAGAAGTTTTTATGATTCATGCAAATATTTCTAAAAAGAAGCTACTAATTTGTTTCAATATCAGATTTAAAAGTAATTTTAATTATACATTAAATTAATATTAGTATCGGCCAAATTAAATTTATGAATATAAAAAACACATAAAATTGGCTGTATGACCACAGATTACTAAATATGGTATGACGTGCACTATTTACCATAGTATCTGCTTATAGGAGTTTGCGCAAGTAAGTGAAAAGAAAATGAGGGACCTTATTTCTTAATTTTCTAAATTGGTTTTTTCTGGTTTTTATTGTGGTAGGTACTTAGTATGGTGGAATTAGTGCCTTAATGGAAAACGATGTGGTAAAAGAGAGAAATAAGGAAAGGCGCTCCTGTAGGATTCGGATTGCTTTTGTTAGGTTTCATTTCATTTCATCTCATTTAATTTAATTTTCATTTCATATCAATAAAAAAATTCTACTGAAGCCTTGGCTGTATGATCATAGTTTCCTTTGCCAACCCAGAATGGGTGAAGAAAACAAAAAAAAAGTCTCTGCTTAAATTCTTTTACGATTAGTTAGTTGAGTTTATTGTGTTTTATTATTTTATTAAATTGCTTAATTTTTTCGCAACTGTATTAAAAATAGTTGTTCAGTACACGTGCGGAACCGTCATTGCAACTTGTTCCGACTGTCAACCCTCACCTTCGGCTGCGCCTCGGCTCGGGTAGACATTTGTCGGAACTCTTTGCAATGACAGGCTTTCCGCACTTGTAATGAAATCTACTATTACCATTCAAGCTATGCAAAACTCCTTGGTCAAACAATATTTTTTTCATAAAATGATAAGAAAACTATTTACTGTAGAAAATGGCGGCATTTCATCGAATTATATGTTTGTTCACTTGCGACGACTGTATTAAAATTTAAAATAAGTACATTTACAAGTTTTTGGAAATAAATATGAATAAATATTTTCTCTCTTATAAAATAATCATTTTGTCATACCAATATAAATGTTTTATTTACCTCGCATGAATGATGTAAAGTAGAATGCTTACCTCGGTTGTAAGTAGCTATCACACCCTCGAACTATATTCGCCCTCGCTCGCTATGCTCGCTCGGGCGTCTAAAAATCTCGGGTACACTCGATCCATTAGCTCCCTTTGCGAGCTGCGCTCGCACGGTCGCCAAATTGGATCTTGTTCTGTAATAGCTCGCTTACGTTCCTTGTGTAACAAACTACTATTAATAGACTTTATTTTGACAGTTGGGAAAGAAAACGCACGAGTTCGGGAAAGGTAAAGAAAAAGCTCGAGTGTGTAATAGCCCACATCCCGAACGCTATACGTCCCTGCAATACGCCACTTTTTGAGCAACTGAATGAAAAAAATAGTTGTTTGTGCAAAATGGACGGCTGTCTGTGTGTTGTTTTTTCAAGTTCAAAAATGATTACTGGTTCAGATACGTTTGTAGCCACGTTTGTTGTCCCTTTCGTGCTAATATACCGTCAACTCTACCCGAGTACCGCAGGCTTTAGTATCGTAGCGAGTGTAAAGAAATGATCTCTTTTATCCATCCATAAGGAAGGCTAGTAAAGTACTCCAGCAGTGGGGACATTAAAGTGGGTGATGATGATTACTCGCGAAAATCTCCATTCAGTCAAAAATTATTAATTGGTATATTAAATGAGGTTGAGAAACGATTAGGTATATCCCAGATTAGGTATATCAATAACATACACCTACCTATAAGAGGTCGCATTGTTACCATCAATTTATTAAATCGGTAAAAACACCGTCTAAGAACTTGGATGAACTAAGAAAAAACAAACAGCTATAAAACCGTACGAACGAAGAACGTGATTGGCAGCTATTGCTAACAAATTCGAACTACATCAAAGAATGGGTCTATATCGACGCGTCTCAAAGGAATTCTTTCAACATCGTATCGACTAGTAGAGAATTTAAAGTGTTCCAAATACGGTACGATCGATCGTTACGATCCGACGGTTCAGATTGATCGAAATGACGGATCAGGGGGGCAATTGCGTAAGGTAATCGTATTGATTTGACAGTTCATATCGTATTCAAACGGCTGCAATTTGTATGGAATGATATTTAATATGATACGATATGAACTGTCAAATGAATACGATTGACTTTACGCAATTCCATAGCTGGATCAGCCCCCTGGTTCATTACCGTTCGGAAAAACTATCGGATTATAAATCAGTGTTTTGTCTTTGTGTGACAATGCGTAAACTCGACTAAGAAATTGCATTATTACCTTTAGTTTTAAAATACTTTGTATGCTTTAGATCGATAAGGTTAATGTCATTTTTTTTAGGATAAGGATTTTCTTTGATCAGTTAATGTCTTTTTCACATAGTGCATGACGTTATTGAAATGTCATTCAGATACCTACTTATAAGCTTTGGCGCAATTTTAAATGCATGGGAATTGTCAACGAAACTAAAGCGCTTTCGGTCAACTTTACATTCCGCTGCCGGGAACGTTTCCGAGGGTTTGTGAATAAAGAGGCTGGAAAATTACTCTCGGAACCAATCTCGATCAATTGTCAATTTTTTTGTCAAATTTTCATTGAACAACAGGACATGAGAGCAAAGATATATATGGTTTCGAGAGTACTGACGTTTATGTTAAGATCGTTAAAGATTCACTTGATAGCAAAGATACCGGAGTTCGTAATAAACACTGGCAATAAACAAGTGAATAACCGATCGAATCGTCACCGCCAATCTATTCGTGTGTGAGCGACAAAGTTGGTGGGAGCAAACGAATGACAGATCATTCCGTTTAGTATGAATATTATGGCGGGTGAAATTATTTCTTAGCAAGATTGAGGGAAAGTACTCGTGATCATGGAGATATCACTCAAAGGAAACATTAGTTTAAGTATTTATGAAAACAGAATTTTCTGGAAAAAATCGACCCGTCTCGCAACATTTTTTGACATGATGATAACATCTTAAAAATCGATGAACGCCGCCGGCTGCACGCACGAAGCGTTCAGCTTGTTACGCGAAGAGAGACAGCGGCATTTTGTTATCACGTAAAATTATCGTCCGTAAACCTTACCTTACAGACAACCAATTTTTTTTCAGTAAGTACTAAAAATATGTTTGTGAATTCAAAAAAAATTTAAAAATAATAAGAACTTTTTTCTATAGTCTCTATAGTAACTGGAGTTTTCACCCTGAATAAAAAAGTGTACCCAGCAAATTTGACATTTAGTATGTAGTGGCTGTCAGTTGTCTCATATGACCATACGTATTTTTTCAAAGTGTAGGTGAGACGGAAGACAGCCACAGTAAAATTTGTGGTCACAAAAAAGTGTTAGTACTGCACTCTCCAGTTACCTCAGTATTAAGTCTAGCTTCATGGGTTTACAGATTTAACGTTTGACAGTCCATTTCGTTCCAGAGTAATCATCTCGATGCGATCCGTTCGTTGCGATCTCCGATCGTCTGTAACGTCGGATCGAAACGCACAATCGTACCGTGTTTGGAACATTTTATAGTTTGGGATGAAGTTAACCCTCCGTGACTTAATCCTTAATTATAGTTGGGCAACTTGTCTAAACTTGGGATCTGTTGCTACCCTTAGGGTCACGGAGAAGATTTAACTTAGTTAAGCTGCAGAGAGGAAGACTACTGTTTTATATGCGACTCGCTGTTGCCCGCGACTTCGTACGCACGGTAGAGTGACTTTTGTATTTGTTTATTTTATGTGTAATCTACACATCCTTCCAGTGACCGCAAAGTATATGTGTTTGTAAAGGTGTAGGTCGCAATACTAGGAAACGGATAAACATACTTATGTACTTTTTGTGAATAAATACACAAAATACAATACTTATAGAAAACTTCAAGACCAAGAATGTTCATGCATACAAATTTTTGTCTTTTCTGGGAATCGAACCCGCGACCTCTGCGCGCAAGTCAGGTATTCGTACACTTGCGATACCTATACAGGTCGTTTATAATAGTAGGATATAGATATTCTAGTAGGTATGTAAAAATGTAGTAAATTCGCTATACAGAACAACGATGTTTTCATCATTGTTATAGATACCACAGAACAGAATAGATACTTACTTATAAGATAGACAGCTCCTCAGTCGTTGAAGATTCATACCTTTATCTAGATTCGTATAGTTTCAAAAACACGATTTTATGATTTTGCCTCGACACTTTTTCTTTTCGAAAACACCTCTAAAAATACGAAATTCAAGATTATTCTTAAATGGCGTTATTTACACTATTGGAAATTGGTTTAATTAGTTGACACCAATAATATTTAGGATCGTATAGAAGCATTTTTTTTAAATCGCTGTAGTTTTTTAATACGAAGTGATTTTGTGTTGTTTTTGCCTAATCTGCAAAATCGGTCTCGCTCCCCCGCGCGTCGTTTTCTCAATGCTATCTCGTTTTAGCATAATTTTTCCGAGTATCGCTTTAACATCTGCCCCCTGATTCACGAACCTTCGGAAACGCTCCCGACAGCGGAATGTATGCATGCACTGTCTCTGTCACTCACTATAGAATAGACAAAGACAAAGCACAGAATTTGAAATCGATTCCGTTTCCGACGGTTCGTGAATCAGGAGGCAGGTTTGGTAATTGCACAGAATATAATAATATAATAGTACTAATATAACGTGAAGGCTAGGTGCTACCCCCGTAAAAAAATATCAAACATCAAAAAATTAAAGTACCTATACCTACATTGTTCTCTATTGCTTGTTATAAACACCGACCGAATTCCGTCGGAACAAAATATATATTTTGCATCCAGATAATGGAAGCTTTTAGCGGAAAGTATCTGCCGATTGTAGTACGACATAATACGTTGATGAATGGCGTAACGTGGTCGGTTCGCCGGGCGATACTTAATTTATTATGCTCCGACCAAACCTACGCACTACGCGTCAGCGAAGCTTACTTTCCGCTATTCAGAGGGCCTACTCTGAAACGCAAAACCCGAAACTTCTGTATACCCGTCCCTCTCACTCACTAGTTGGGACAGAATCGAGTGAAAGGGGCGGGGCTAACCGAAGTTTCGGATTACCTTTTCAGAGTACGGTCCTAGACGCGGACTATCCGCATCGTGGTAGCATATTAGGTTGTACTTCTGATATAATAATAAGTTTTTTGTAAAAAAAATATTTTCATGATAAGCTTTTTTGCTGACTGTACTTAAATATTGTATTGTCATCTAAGCCAAACCTGTATACAAAATTTCTGCTCCATAGGACACTGGGAAGTCAGTCAAATTAAGCTTACAAGATTTGTCCCCCACTAACTAACTAACTAACATGGTAAGTTAAATAAGTTTTAGTAAAAGATTCATTTTTATGAAAAGCTTTTTGTTGACTGTACTTTAATATTGTATTGTCATCTGAACCAAACCAGTATACAAAATTTCAGCTCCATCGGACACTGGGAAGTGGGTCAAATTAAGCTCGCAAGATTAGTCCCCCACTAACTAACTAACTAACTAACATGGCAAATTAATAAAAAGCTTATAATAAAGCTTGTAAAATGAAATTATTTTTTTTTCCTTTCAAGAAGGTAAGTCAAAGTCAAATTAAGTCAAAAACTCTTTATTCATAATTATAGATTAACTAAAGTTAATTCTTATGAATCGTCCTCTTTTAACTGACTAGAAAAAAGGGCGAAAAATCTCGTCAGCTCATCAGCTTTTTATCAGGAGCAACGCATTTAGAAAATAATTACTAGACAAAATGGTACAATTATTAAAAATATAGAAAAAGCAAATACTGAAGGAAAATTGTATGGTCTTATAAACAGTTTGCCTATCCCCATCAGCTAACAAATGAAGCATACCAAATTATTATTTTTATTCTTAACACATTTCAATGAATTATTTAGTACTTTATGCAATTTTTATTTATGAATTAGTAATATCTTCACAATGATGAAATTAACGCCTAAATTAAATAAATAAATTCGACGCTTCTCGCAACGACTCCGTAGCTCAGAGGTTAGAGCTGTCGCCCGAATAGCGTGAGGTCGTGGGTTCGAGTCCCATTGGAGATGGTTGTGAGATGGATCGTTTTTTTCTAAAAATACTTCATTTTAAATTTTTGGATTATTTATTTTCACCGCGTGCAGTTCCAGTTCCCGCATCCCGCGTGCAGTTCCCGCATCGCGTCGCTCCCGTTTCGCAAACGCTTGCTCGCGTCTATCTGACCGGAGCTTAAAGGTTTTATGGATTATGGATATAGGGCAGTTCCCGCTGTTGTTCATTACGTCGTGACTGGCAGGACGCGAGGTGAATAACCAGGGCTTTGTTCACTTTAGATACAGGCTGTTACGGTTATCTTCTGAAGGTGCTGATTCATGGGGTTTTGAAGGCACCAAAAGATCGTATAGTTTATCATATATCTGTGAAGGTGACTATAAAGCTTTAGAGGGTTGATGATTCCTTGTTGTGTACATAGGCAAAGCGATGGTTAAAGGGTTGACTTGGGGGGCTTCCATTTATTACGTGAGGCATTTAGGGGGGGAGGGGGTCGAGCCAAATCTCATCTAATCTCACGAGGGGTCTTGGCAAATGTTGCGTAATTTAGGTATTTTGCAAGTAACAATGAAAATTTGAGTGAAAAAGAGGTTGCAATTTGCAAGTTTATCGGTTTCATTTCGGCGAGTGTGCAGTGGAATTTCACATCAGTCATTCATCAGTTCATCAGTCTTACATTAATAAAGCATTTTTTTTTTTATTACTTTTTAATGGGTTTGCTCTTGATCCCAATCAAGCCCATGGGCTAGAACAGGATCTACGATGGAGCGAGCTCACCTAGAGGGTGCCTATTCACTCTTGCTTTGAATGTGGTCGGGTTATAAGTACTCGGGAATACAAACGCAGGGAGGGAGTTCCATTCCTTTGCTGTGCGCAATATAAAAGATGCTGAGTAGCGCTTGGTGCGACATTTGGGAATATCAACCAAGAAAGGGTGGTAGCCCGCTGTGCGTCTGGATGTCTGATGGAAGAAGGGGGATGGCGGTATAAGCTCATGCAGCTCCTGAGCACACTCTCCGAAGTATAATCTGTAAAAGACTGACAGACAAGCGACTTTGCGGCGGTGAGCTAGGGTGTGAAACTTGCTCTTCACCAGTTTTGGGTCGCCAATTACCCTCTCAGCTCTGCGTTGGATCGCGTCCAGTGCAGCTAGTTGGTACTTAGCTGAGCCGTCCCAAAGCTGACTGCAATATTCCATGCAAGACCGGATTTGAGCTTTATAAAGAGTTGAAAGCATATCTTAAAAATATTTTCACTAATGATACGAATTTTGAAAAATCTCACGTAGATTAAAGGGCGAGGGATGGAGGCAAGCCTTATCTCACGAAATCTCACCAAGGGGGGAGTGCTAAATAATGGATGCCCCCTTGGTATATCTCAACTTTATCACAATCCTGTTTGAACCGCCTTTGTGGTCTAGTGGTACTCATCATGGGTATCAGACCCAGGGGTCCCGGGTTCGATTCCCAGTGGGGGTACTAGGTAATATGTAGGTACCAAACCAAGTACAATATTATTAGTAGGTATTCGGTTTGGTTGGTGGTATTTCACTATTATTACCAACATTATCACCTGTTACCTGAAAGCACATAAATTTGTGTCGTGTCAGATAACTCTGCGCGTGACTGGGGCGTTTTTGGCGCTAGTTTCAGTACATTTTTAATGTTTAAAGGTTATGGAAAAGATTAGTATTCGATTTTGACCGTGCAGACTTATGTGGCGTACACACTAGCTTCAAACGGCCTTGGCATTCGTATCAGGTGCTAAAATTTCTCCATTACGACCCAACATGCTATAACCCATACAATTTCCCGCCATTTCACACGAATAACAATCAAATGGCGCCAACCGCTTTACAGCAGATTTACACGAATTTATTGAGACCCACACACGGCCAATTAACACTTAAACGAATTACTTACACTTATAAATCAGCGAGCACTGAAACGGCGTAACTATTAAATGTGACGTTTACGACAAAATGGCCGTGTTTCCCGCCAAAAGTGACGTTCCCGCGATTTATCAACGCGTTTTGCCGCGTTCGCACCTGAGCCACATCTTGGCTTTTATTAATGCAGCTGTATGCTGTATGCTTGAATTAAAATGTTGGATAATAGTAGGATTATCCAAAATACTGTAAATTTTTGGACGTTACTCAGTCCCGCGGTCCCGCCAGAACCATAATAATAGGGTATTTTACTGTTGTTGAAATGTAGATATTTAATGGTGACGTTAAAAAATATTGCAATTACGAATACCAAATGTGAAAAAATAATTTGAATCTGTTTTATAATAAAAGAATTACGAAATCTTCTATGGCGTGACTATGACGCTACTAACCCACTGACGTCACTAAGATAGCGTCCTGTCCTTGTCTAATTATAAAGTTTGAAGTCCTATATCTTTGAAAATATTCAAGATAATTCAAAATGAAAACTTGTTTTGTGTAGCTAATATTTCGAAAAACATTTTAAAGAAATAAAAAAAAATCAGTAAAATACCGTATTATGGTTATGTGTCTGAGGACGGATCCGATTTTTCATCACAAAGACAGATTAAAGTCTGGAATTGGGTGTTTGACTGTTGTTGAAATGTAGATATTTAATTATGACATACAGAAATATAACATTATTGAATAACAAATATGAGAAAAGAAATTCAATATGTATTATAACAAGCGAATTATGAGCAACTTAATTGTGACTCTAGCTATCTCTTTCTAAAACGAAATTTTCTATGGCGAGAGTATGGCGCTATAGAAATGTGACGTCACGTTTCCATAGCGCTCTCCTTGTTTAATTAGAAAGTTTGATGCTCTATATCGCTGAAAATATGCAAGATATTTGAAAATAAATACCTATGTTGTGTTGCTACTAATTAAATATTTTAAGTAAATAAAAAAAATTCAGTCAAATACCCAATTGTGTAAAGAAAAATTCCATACTTTAATCCTTTCCTTTGGGAAAGAAAGCACATTTTGATACATCCCGATAATTCTATACCGCCTGTTTGTTAATTTGTGTCTTATTTTAAAGAAAGAAGTTTTAACTCGAAATTATTTTTGTAAGTGATTTACCAGTCCTGGTTTCTAGGTGTATGACCTATAATACCTATAAGCTATTAGTTCGGAGACACAAAAAAATATTTACAACCATTATAATGTATAGGAAAAATGTAAAAGTAAAAAACCACGAGCCCTTTGTAGCTTTCAGGCGGGATTCGAACCCGCGCCTTCGGGAATTCGGCCCGGAGGTGCGGGTTCGAATTCCGCCTGAAAGCTACTTATAGGGCTTGTGGTTTTTTACTATCACATTTTTCCTATACTTACTAACAAAATTGCATTGTGAATGCATAAAAATAATATAAAAACCATTATATGGCTCTATTTGTAGGTATTTGATCAAATACGTTTGGAATTTTAATTGTTCTCTCATGTCATCACGTCAAATTCTATTATACCTGTCAGGATACGTTATTGAATAAAAAAACTTTGAATCATACTTTCACACATGAAAAATTCCACCCAAAATAAGAACCATTGAAAAACATCCGCATTTCAAAGCGAACAGTGTCATCACAACAACGCGCAACGTGTTTAAACATTCACGCAACGCAAATTAAATTTGCTCGAATCTTCATTGAAAACCGAGATGAAATAATTCAGTTCCGAATAGCATCCTGTCGGATTCCCGGAATGCATTAAACGGTAATGAGTCAGTAACACAATGAGTCATTTGGATGGCGATCCGGGACAGGGAATTAAACTGCCACGTCGTATGATCATTTAAATACTGGCTGGATTTGTAACGGCTATTTTTGGTTTTAAATTGATTGCGATTTAAAGAAACGCGTGATTCACGTACTTTCTTTGCATTTAGTAAGTACCTAAAACTTTACACTTACACTGTACCAGTAGCTGATCCGGCGAACTTCGTATCAGTACCGCCTTATCTACAGCACGCGACCTACCGAGTCCCATTCTCGAATCCACTTGAATACACACAATAAATCTCATTAAAATCGGTCCAGCCGGTTAGGAGGGGTTTAGTTACATACACACAAACAGAATATATAATATGTAAGTATATAAAGATTTTATGAAATCAGACGAAATCATGCACATCTATTGATAGCGAGATTCGTATCATGGTTACCCTAATATCTCAGATATTAGAATCAGAATGGAGTTACATATTCTAACGAATTATTTTTATTTATAATCGTTCCTTCTGGTGTGACAAGTCATGTACGTAACTTTAGATAGGTACCTATGGGTACTTAAGTGAATGTTTTTCTCAATTTAATCTTTTTTTTATTAACAACGGGGTAGTACTTAGCCTTCATCACACCTGATGTTAAGTGGTACGAAGGTGCGCATTACTCCCGGAATCCTCAATCACTGAGGAACTGGCTGTCTTATCTCTACCTGCCGGAACATAATAATGCTAAAAAAATAATTGTTATAGCGTCAGACTTAGCTATGATGGTAGGAGCTAGCTAGGTTGACACCGGTGGTGTGAACCACTCGACCACAGAGGCGGTCATTGCCTATTATTAGATTGTTTAGCAAGGGATGTATGGCACCCATAACAGTCGAGTGTCGAGCCGATAGTTCGAGACTGTTATGTCCATACACCCGAAGTAAACACTCTACTTTTCATTTTGAATATGAGGAAAGTAAAAATAAACAGAAATAAACTAAAAATTATTTTTCCTATGGCCGCGGGATTTTCGAAAGACTTTACCTAACTTTTTTGTTCATTTTCTCTATTTTAGGGAAGGCAAGGGAAACTATGTCCATACAGCCTTATTTGGTGTTTGACCCGTACTCTATGCAATTCCATGAAATTAATAGCCTGATTTTTATGTTTCTAATAACTTATTATTTTGGTTTAATCTGTTTCTAAAAACGCATTCTTTAAAAACATTGTTTTATATATTAAATTAATAATTCTACGATATTAATTATTTTTCATGTCTCATGCATACCTTTGGTAAGTAAATGTCCAAATAGATACGTACAGATTTTGACTAGGAGGGGTCTCCTATTCCTTTTTTAAATTTCATTACGGCCTAGGGCCGTAACATACCACTTTCAACCCGCATTTTAGGCAAGTTTTGAGTTAATTTCAGAATATAAGACATGAAAAAATATTGAAAGAAACAAACAATGGACTTAAACCAACGTGTTCGTATCCCAATTTTCTTATGTTTTACGTTGTTAAACGGATTCAAAGAGATTCGTGTTTGTACTCATCAAAAGGATAATTAAAGAGGTCAAAGGGAAGGAAAGTCGGTGTGCAGGACGATTTTACGGTTCAAGGAATTCGCATTATCAAAGGAACGGAATTGGGTGCACCCGGATATGACTTTACTCGGCTAAAAATAAACTGGTTAGTTAATAAAAATATTGAAGAAAAATGTAATGGATAATAGTAATGAAATGAGTTCGTTTGATAAATAAGTTAAGTAAGGTGTGCCAATTATGTAGCTCAAAGTAAGTTTTTAAACTTTAACTAACATAGTTTATAAGTAGGTACATTTGTTACTAACAAAAATTCTCTAAACGACCATTTCGCGAAATGACCAATTTTCATAAGGGAATTGGACATTTCGAGAATTGGTCAATTTGCGACTATGTAGTCATTTCGCATTATGCGAGTAAACGCGTCAAAAGTGCTATATCGTCGAATTTCTATAACTATTGACTTATAGTTCCTTAAACGGCCGAAACCAGCGATGCTCTGCTTTTCATGCAAAATTATATGATCGCGTTAACGATTACGATAACGATAGTTTAGCGTGCTAATGGTACAGGAATTTCCACTCGCATATTTATAGTATCCATCATCTGACATCACCGTAGATAGTTCCGAGAGCGAATCGCTCGCACGTATCTAATGCTAATATTACACGGTTCAACCAAATTTATTCACGTTGGTTGAAAGGCGCAGAGATACAGGCGCACATTGACATTGAATGATTCACTTTTCCGTTTACATTGTTCAAAGGCAAAAGTGAACCATGTATTTCCGGCAATCGCGTACGATACGGTCGACCGAGACGGCTCCCTGGCTTCCGAAGCGTTCCAAATATTTTAAACATGAAACGCGCAGCTTCAAACGCTTCAGAATGAATCAATGTACGCTCGACAGCAGCATTCGACGCAGTCACGTGACAAACTGTACCATTTTGTCTAGCAACGACATAATTATTTTGTAAATGCGTTGCTTCTGTTAAAGCTGATAAGCTTTTTTCGCCCGTTTTTAGGGTTCCGAACCAAACTGGTAAAAAGGAACCCTTATGGTGCGACTAAGTCTGTCTGTCTGTCACAGCTGGATATCTCGAGAGCTAACTAACTAGAGAATAGCATTAGGCTATCAACTTGAAATTTGGAATAGTTTTAGACAACGTTTGCACTACTATTTTAGTATCGGAATACTTGGCGTTGACATCACGAGCGAAGTCCAATTTCGGGGTCATTTGGAAAACAAAGCAAAGTTGGCTTCGAAAAAGCTAGGAGTGCTCAATAGGGCGAAGAAATTCTTTACTCCACGTCACCTGCTTTTATTATATAAAGCTCAGGTTCGACCCCACCTTGAGTACTGCTCGCACTTATGGGCGGGAGCTCCTGAATACCAGCTCCTTCCACTTGACTCCATTCAGCGCCGTGCGGTTCGTATTGTCGACGATCCGAGACTCACGGACGGTTTAGAACCACTAAGTCACCGCAGAGATATAAGCTCTCTGTGTGTGTTCTACCGTCTATACAATGGGGAATGTTCTGAGGAGCTTTTTGAACTGGTGCCACCGTCACACTTCCGCCACCGCACCGCACGCCAAGTGAGTAGAACTCATCCTAAACACCCCCACATTCTTGACACCTGGAAATCAACAACTGTTCGGGCATCACGTTCGTTCCTACCTCGAACTTGTAAGATGTGGAATGAGCTTCCTCCAGAGGTGTTCCCTTTGTGCTATGACATGGAGTTCTTCAAAAAGCGTGTAAATAGGACCCTTAAACACAAAGACTGGCAACGCATATGCAACCCTTCTGGTGTTGTAGATGTCCATGGGCGACGATGACTACTTCCCATCACGTGGCTCGTCTGCTCGTTTGCCCCTTTTTAATATAAAAAAAAAAACTCACAGGTTGCTTTGGGTGAAGCACAGTTGTAGTTTTTTCTATTTATAAATGATGGTACGGAACCCTCGGTGCGCGAGTCCGACTTGCTCTTAAGAGGTTTTTTCTAAACAGTTAAAAGATGTCCTGTTGGATGATTCATAAGTTGCCAGTGGGAATGGGTCTGCTCTTATCTGCTTGCTTTAAAATGTGTTTTCTTTTGTTTTTATTCATTTTATTAAGAACTAGCTGACCCAGCGCGACTTCGTTCCCGTGGCCCTACCCCCTACTCCACCCTACCCAACCCGTACTCTACCCCTACTCTACCCCTACGCTACCCCTACCCCTACCCTACCCTACCCCTACTCTACCCCTACCCAACCCTACCCTACCCCTACCCTACCCCTACCCTACCCTACCCTACCCTACCCCTACCCCTACCCCTACCCCTACCCCTACCCTACCTCTACCCTACTCCTACCCCCCTATATCCTTCCTTGGACTTCCACGAACATTTCAAGACCAAAATTAGCCAAATCGGTCCAGCCGTTCACGCGTGATGTCGTGACCAAGGGAAATAGGGATTCATTTTTATATATATAGACTAGCTGACCCAGCGCGACTTCGTTCCCGTGACCCTACCCCCTACTCCACACTACCCTACCCGTATTCTACCCCTACCCCTACTCTACCCCTACCCCTACCCTACCCTACCCCTACCCCTACCCTACCCCCTACTCCACCCTACCCTACCCCTACCCTACCCCTACCCTACCCCTACCCTACCCCTACCCTACCCCTACCCTACCCCTACCTTACCCCTACCCTACCCCTACCCTACCCCTACCCTACCCTACCCCTACCCTACCCCTACCCTACCCCTACCTTACCCCTACCCTACCCCTACCCTACCCCTACCCTACCCTACCCCTACCCTACCCCTACCCCTACCCCTACCCTACCCCTACCCTACCCTACCCTACCCCTACCCTACCCCTACCCTACCCCTACCCTACCCCTACCCCTACCCTACCCTTACCCTACCCTACCCCTATATCCTTCCTTGAACTTCCACGAACATTTCAAGACCAAAATTAGCCAAATCGGTCCAGCCGTTCACGCGTGATGTCGTGACCAAGGGAAATAAGGATTCATTTTTATATTATAGATTACATTTGAAACATGTATGGCGCAACTTGCAGTATATAGTAGAATTGTCTTTTGTTTTTAACTAATATTAAAGCTTTAAGTAGAGTTCCTAAGTACTTAATTGAAAATTGTTCACCGCTATGATCATTAGTTCGCCTATACTTAACTGTATTTATCATAACCCATTGTGTAATTGTGATGGAAACTGACCTTAGTCATACCATGTTAAGGTCATTTTTCAATTTGACGACTCTGTATGAAATAAAACAGGGAGAAAAAAACAACCCTTGGAGTTTCTTGCCGGTTCTTCTCCAAGGCCTCCCGCTGTAGGGTTTGCGAACCGATGGCGTAGCTTCTATGACGTTCACAAGTATTGTAAATAACAATCTAAATTGAATAAACAAATTTGAATCTTTGAATCTTGAATCTTTGAATAAGGATTAATTTTGAAAAATGGAAAATGAAGTATTTAGAAGAAATCGACCCGTCTCACAACCAGCTCCGATGGGACTCGAACCCACGACCTTTCGCTATCCGGGCGACTGCTCTAACCACTGAGCTACGGAGTCGTTTGTTGTGAGACGGGTTGATTTTTTCTAAATACTTCATTTTCCATTTTTCAACCAATAGGAACAATACAAACAATGATAATTATATTATAATATAAAAGAAGACTGTGGCGGGCTGATACCTGAACTGGGAAGATTCCTGTATATCAGGTTATCAACCCTCCACCCCAAGGAATTACACCTATAAAAAATACAAATAGTGCCAAACATGGTTCACAAAATACAAAAGAGTAACATTAGTAACACAAAAAAAAAAAAAGAAAACAATCGATTTAAGGAAAAGCAAAAAAATTATGAATAAAAAAAAAATGAATTTTTCAGTTCGACCGGGATAGACCATTCATTTTTAACCGAATAGAAAAAAGGAGGTTATCAGTTTGGCCTGATTGACTATGGACATGTTATAAGAAGGGATGATAGGCATGTGACTAGAAAGTTGATGGACATGAATATGGATGGATGGTAAAGCTTCTGATAAAGCTGATATCTAAGTTTTTTTCGCCCGTTTTTCCTGTCAGTCAATAGATGTCCATAACGTAAAAAAGTTAAAGGTAGGTACAAAGTTGGACGATTCATAAGCATTAATTCTAGTTAATCTATATGAATAAAAAAAAAAATATTTTGACTTTGATGGAGTGGATAGGGTGAGGAAGGCCGTGCGTAATGATATGAATGAGAAAGATGGAAATGAAGAGATGACAGGTTACAGAGTGGAGTGAAGTTACAACCTTGGTATCTTCAAGGCCAGAGTGAACAGGCATCTCCTGGACCATCATGCAACATCTTAGACCATATCCTGTTAACAAACAAGATGGTGGTCAAATGCCTGCCCAGTCTTATAAAAAAAAAGAAGAAGTAGAAGGACTCATTGCCCTGACCCCGACCGAGATGATGATAGTGATGATCAGTTTGGCCTCTATGTATATGGTATACTTGCAATTGGATAATATTTGACTAAAGCGGTATATTATGGCTTCCAAGGCTTCCAAGCACGTTTGCCACCCAAAAGCATGCATGAGGAAAAAGGCACTGACCTCAAAAGGTACTGGAACTAAATAAAAATAATTGTTGTCCTTTTTTTCAGTAGACAGGTGATTTCTGAAGTCAGTTTTTTTTATTACTTTTTTATTAATACAAATATTTCAGGGTATGACAGTGTCCATTAATACGAACAACTTTTATTATGGGGCCAGCCACGAAATCGTGAACACCAATGTTATTCATTGATAAACATAATTTATCTAAACTATACCTAAAATCACAACTTCCTCTACGGAAATAAGCGTCAAATCAAAGCGTAGATAGACATGTGTTTATGCCCGAAATAGATTTTGGCATAACATTCTATAATGAGATTAAAAACTGTATGGGTTCTGTTAATGTAAGGTGCTATATATATTCACAAGTAGTACCTATAGGTACCTACCTACTGTTATCACATCATACTAACCTAACCAAACAACCCTTGTAGCTTAGGTAAAGTTACTTACAGACGACAGTATAATGTCAAGCAAGATGTTTATTATTAGCTCAATAACACATAAAAGACCCTCCAAGATACCACATCATCATCATCATCTGCCATTATAAGTCCACACCCACTGCTGGGGCACAGGCCAGGGAATGGGCCATGACATGACATGCATGACCCACCACGCGGTCCCAGTGCGGATTGGTGGGTACGGCCCAGCCGGGACCAACGGCTGAACGTACCTCCCGAAGCACGGAGGAGCTCGAGTTAATAAATTTTTGGTCACCCATCCCGTGACCGACCATTGCGAAAGTTGCTTAACTTCAACGATCGAATGCCGAGCGCGCTTATCACTGCGCCTCGGGCTCAATATGGTACCACATGCAGGAGCTATAATGTATCATTTCCATCTCCGCACGTACCGTACGTGTACTGTACGAAATAGACATTTTTACATCCCATTAAATCACATCACATTAAAGCTTTATATCCCGGCATGTAATTTACATTAATTTATAATACCTACTAGCGGCCGCCCGCGGTTTCACCCGCGTGGTACCCGTTCCCGTGGGAATATCGGGATAAAATATAGCCTATGTCACTCGGGAAGACTTTAGCTTTCTAACGGTGAAAGAATTTTCTAAATCGGTCTAGTACTTTTTGAGTTTAGTCGTTACATACAAAAATACAAATCTTACCTCTTTATAATATAGATAGCTGCTGTCTGGAAGTAACTTGCTCACCAAACTAACTCTAATTTCTTTAGCTATCTCTACCTTATAATCTCCATTCAGTAAAGAAAAAGACTTTTAGTAAACAATCTTGATATAGGTACCTACATAATATGTCTCTTTAACTAAATGCATTTAATTAGTTTCTCTAAACAGCCACTGGTGGCATTATAGCTAGCAGTTAAGCTAAAATAGCAAATTCCTCAGCAGTTAAGCTTCCCAGAGGAAGCGCGATTCTACCATCAGCCTACTCATCACCTAAGATCAGTTATGATAAATCATTTTCCTGAAGTATTCAAAAACATAATATTAGTATGTTCTTTGGTGTATTTACCATAATCCGTTTCATAACAACGGCTGGTTCATATTCATATCTGTTATGATATTATGAATATCAATAAAAATGAATACACGATCAAATGAAAATATCCAGACCGGCCTTCTCGTTTATATTAATCTTGACCTTGGAATGGTACTTACTCTGTTTGATACTACGATATATTATTTATTACAGTTGTCGTACTTCTATGTTGTACATACTTCTATGTCTATAGCCAAACATAATAATAATAAGTTTTGGTAAAAAAATCATTTTTATGACAAACTTTTTTACTGACTGTACTTTAATATTGTATTGTCATCTAAACCAAACCTGTATCCTCGTATATACAAATTTTTAGCTTCATCGGATACTGGGAAGTGGGTCCAATTAAGCTTGCAAGATTTGTCCCCCACTAACTAACTAACTAACATGGCAAGTTAATAAAAACTAAAAAGCTTGTAAAATAGTGATGCAGCAAAATCTGTAAAATAAAATATAAATGATTCAAAACACACTTTTGGCTGTATAGTACAGATACCTACAATTTGCTGCCTGATTTTTATTTTTTTGAAAAAAAAAACGACTCGTCTGTGTTGTTGTTGATCGAAGCTCGTCTCACAACTAGCTCCGAGATGGGTCGTAGTTGTGAGACGGGTCGATTTTATCCAATAAGTACTTAATTTCGACCGAGAACCGATGGCCGTTGGGGCGGAAAGGTTCTCGAATGGCGACCGCGAACCGGACGACGTTCCGTGGGCAGACCCTCTACAAGGTGGACCGACGATCTGGTGCGCGGTCGCGGTGCGCCGCTGGATGCGGGCAGCGCAGGACCAAACGTTGTGGAGATCCTTGGGGGAGGCCTATGCCCAGCAGTGGGCGTCGTACGGCTGAAATGATGATGATGATGATGATGACTTCATTTCAATATTTTTAATATTAAAAATTGCATTGTGAATGCAAAAAGTAGAAATATTTATATATTTTTTTCTGCGAGCGAAAATTACCATACGAATTTTAAGTTTTAGCACTTAAAACTAAACCACCCGGACCAGGGAGTAGGCTACTTCTTTGTCGAAAAATTTCTTATTCCCATGGGAAAATGCATAAATGTCAATGCTTACCTACTACAAACCAGAGGCGTATTTACCTAAGGGCCAAGGGGGCCATGGCCCAGGGCGGCAGGCTGCTAGGGGCGGCGTAAGCCGCCCCGCTCAGCTTGGCGGCGCCCGCTTCTCATCGGAAGTCGAAAGAAAATCAAAAACTTACTAATATTTTAATTGACCACAACATCTAAAACTCATAATCATCATCATCATGTCAGCCGAACGACGTCCACTGCTGGGCATAGGCCTCCCCTCCCCTATCACTCATAAATCTAGTAATAAATAATCATTGACTGGTTATATCAAACGAAAGGGCGATCGATCGCTTCGTAGGACGAGGCAGGACGGCTCAGGCCGCCCCACTTAGCTCTGCACGGCCACCTGTTTTGATTTGACCCTTACTTAAATGATTTTCTCTGATGAAATTCGACAGTTTACTAGGGCGGCTCATGCCGGCCGCCCCGCTCTACTTTTGGTGCCGATTGTTATGATTTTTACCTATATTTTATTTCTTATTTGTCTGATGAAATTCAAAAAGTTTACCAGGGTGGCTCGTGCGGGGGCGGCCTGAGCCGCCCTCTTTTGGTCAGCTCAGCTTTTGGTGCCGCCCGGTTATGATCTTTACCTATATTTTATTTATCATTTGTCTGATGAAAATCAAAAAGTTTACCAGGGTGGCTCGGGCTGCCCGCCCCGCTCAGCCTTTGGTACTGGCCTGTTATGATCTTTACCTAAATTTTATTTCTCATTTGTTTGACGAAATTCAAAAAGTTTACCAGGGCGGTTGGGTGCGCACCTGTTATGATCTTTACTTATAATTTATTTCTCATTTGTCTAATGAAATACAAATAGTTTAGTATGGTGGCTCGGGCCGCCGCGCTTAGCTTTGCGTGCCCACCTGTTATAATCTTTACTTAAATTTTGTTACTTATTTGTATGATGAAATTCAAAAAGTTTACTACGGTGGCTCGGGCTGCCCGCCCCGCTCAGCGTTTGGTGCCCGCCTGTTATGATCTTTACCTATATTTATTTCTGGTTCGTCTGATTTAATTCAAAACGTTAACCAGGGTGGCTCGGGCCGCCCCGCTCAGCTTTGGGTGCCCGCTTGTTATGATCTGTAAGTACCTTAATTTTATTTCTCATTGGTTTGAAGAAATTCAAAAAGTTAACCTACCTAATTTTTTGTAAAAATTTCATTTTTGTGACAAGCTTTTTGCTGACTGTACTTTAATATTGTATTGTCATCTAAACCAAACCTGTATACAAAATTTCAGCTCCATCGGACACTGGGAAGTGGGTCAAATTAAGCTTGCAAGATTTGTCCCCCACTAACTACCTAACATGGCAAGTTCATAAAAAGCTTGTAATAAGGTTTTAGTAAAAATTTCATTTTAATGACAAGCTTTTTTTGCTGACTGTACTTAAATATTGTATTGTCATCTAAACCAAACCTGTATACAAAATTTCAGCTCCATCGGATACTGGGAAGTGGGTCAAATTAAGCTTGCAAGATTTGTCCCCTACTAACTAACATAATAAAAAGCTTGTAAAAATCGAATGGAATGATAGTTTGGTTAATTTTTTTATTTTTTTGTTTCATCTTAGAGCGCGTGCGATGTGTATTCTTTTGAAGTTTTTTGCAACTTATAAAGATTTTTTTTTTCTTGAACGTTTGGGGCGGCCCACGTAACTAGCCCAGGGCGCCAAATGTCAAAATACGCCCCTGCTACAAACTCAAAGTCACGCTTTTCATTACCAGCTTACGACCCTTGTAATCTTGTGTCCATTATATGTATGAGCACAAACCAACACAGGGAACAAACAATTATCATAAATTTAGCAGAAGAACGAATGTGTTTCATTAAACATTCTGACAACGAAGATACGCTCCGCTCTATCTAAATTAATTATTTACTTAGTGTGTTACAAGAACCTAGTGAATGGCATTAAGGGCGTGGTATCGCCAACGACCTTGGGCATAGAAAAGTGGCCTAATTTTCCCGCCCGCTACCCGCACCAAAACAGCTTAAACACACGTTTCGTCAAAACTATGTATTATTTTAAAACGATAAATTGAAAGAAACGTGAAAATATCACTTGTAGTTTAGAAGCAGTAGCGTATTTCAAGTTGAAAGAGCTTCATTTCAATGTTTTTTTTTAAATAGTATATTAAAGACTATGTTGTTTTTAAATGCTCGCTCAGATTGAAGTTTCAAAGATTCAAAGATTCATGATCGTTTCACGACTACATGCACCTTAAAGCTATACACGCCATTGATTGGTCAAAGGCTCAAAGCCCTTCTGTGGGAGACCGTAAAAACTTGGTGAAGTGAATACCCAGCCTTAGCTTAAGAATTCGCGACCGGAAGCTAGTAAAAATATATGTATTATAGCGCAGCACCATAAAGCGGAACAAATTATTCAAAAGCTCCGATTTTATTTACTGCTGTAAAATTATGTTTCCGTGCAATAGAAAACAAACGCATTCTTGTCTCAACCAAAAAGTATGTAGGTACTTACCTAGTTACTAGTGTGATGGATTGATTTTCATGTTTCTACCCACTCGCTCGTTCCGCGAACATTGTAGTTATAAATCATGATGTAAATTATCTAGTGCCAGGTATTTCAAAATATTAATGTTGAAGAGTTTCTTTGAAGGCGCTGACATAATGTTGAGGTTGGATTTTAACAATTCTCTTTTTGCATGATTGATAGTCCAATTCTTGAAGAAAATCACGTCACGTTAATATACAGGGTGTTAGGGCACCGTTCCAAAAACTTTAACCATGGCTTCAGACCATCATGCTGAACAACGTACAGCAAGAATTTTTTGTCGGAAATGAAAATAAAAAATCGACTTTTCATACAAATTTAGCAACTAGGTAATCGGGACATTTTGTATGGAGAGTCGAAATATTTTCTTAATTTCCGACAAAAAATTCTTGCTGTGCGTTGTGCGGTGCAGCATGATGGCATGAAGCCATGGTTAAAGTTTTTGCAACGGTGCCCCTAACATCCTGTATATACGAATTTGTACTGAAGCACGGCGAAACGGTAAACGGATCTGATTGAATGCACATTGCACAAATATAGTAGGGGAGTCCGTGGCGCAGTGGTAAGCGCGCTCGCCCTGCAATCGTTGAGTTCCGCAATGGTCGGTGAGCGAGCTTACCCAGAAGATGCCTTTTTTTTTTTGGCCTGGGGGAAACGCCTTCGTGTACCCCCCCGCCCGGGGAGCCGAGGAGGTTATGTGAGACTTGAACCGACTAAAACCCCCAGGGTGCTCCCTCTGTGGTATTCCCCCTCCCTGATCCCCCATCGAGTATCTGAGACTGGATGGAGGATCAGGAAGTGGCATGGTGAGTCCCACATAACCACCGTCCGCATGCACACCGCACGCGGACGGGGTATGCGTAAATGCATTCCCCTCACTATAAAAAAAAAAAAAAAAAAAAAAAAAAAAAAAAAGGGTGCTCCCTCTGCACTTGGACGGAGATTACGCGGCATGTTTGGTAGTCAGCGTGTCTCCGCCCTGTGCCTGCGTCCCTTCGACGCTCTGTCCACGCCTTACTCCGGTGTGGCGCGCCGGGGGCACCGGGCGCGCCTTTCCACCACGGGGTTCTGAATGGACGATGAAATTCCTCATTCCACCGCCTGCCCCCCTACCTTATTTTGCCACCTCCTGGCAACGCCTCTCCTTGGAGAGGCGCGTGGAGCAGCAAACCCTCGGAGGGGTATGCCAGAGCTAGTCCGACATCCCCTCCGCGTTGGGCGCCGTCGCACCTTGTGCAACCTGTGCCACCGCTTTTCTAGGGGCTAACCCACCTTCTACCTACTTGCTTGCCCCTCGTGACGGGGGGGACCCAGAAGATGCCTGTGCACTCTATTCTTGAAAACATTCTGGTTATATGTTTTGGGAAACACAGACGAAGGGAGGGCGTTCCACTCTTTTGCGGTCCGCATGATAAACGAAGTTGAGAAGCGTTTCTGGACAGTAGAGAAGTTCTGGCTTTCCTCTTAAATTCCTTAAAGAATTTGGCCCCCATTAAAAATTTTGGCCCACGACTGATCTTTAGCAATTGCTTTAAAATTCTAATTTATTCAGTCTAGGCTGCTACAAGCACTTGTCTTGTGAATTTCGGAGTTGTGCTCTGAAGTTTGTCGTCGGTTTTAAATGCCAAGCTGGAGATTTCAAGACGAGACGACGAGCGAGAGAGAGCTTGGGGATAGTTTGGGAGCTGGAGAGTGACATAGGACTCACATTCCCGCGAGATAACGTTCGTGTAGATGGTCAAAGCTAGTTTTCTAACACTTATTGCATTTTCAATATAATTGGGTATTTGACTGAATTTTTTTTATTGACTTAAAATGTTCATTTATTTAGTAGCAACACAACATAGGTATTTATTTTCAAATATCTTGCATATTTTCAGCGATATAGAGCATCAAACTTTCTAATTAGACAAGGAGAGCGATATAGAAACGTGACGTCACATTTCTATAGCGCCATACTCTCGCCATAGAAAATATCGTTTTAGAAAGAGATAGCTAGAGTCACAATTAAGTAGCTCATAATTCGCTTATTATAATACAGATTGAATTTCTTTTTTCACATTTGTTATTCAATAATGTTATATTTCTGAATGTCATAATTAAATATCTACATTTCTACAACAGTCAAATACCCAATTGTGGAATAAGTGGTGCGGTATCCTGCGGGAATGTAATATATTTTCGGGATAAAAAGTAGTCTATGTCACTTCACTTGTCAGCTCCCAAACTATCCCCATACCAAAAATCACGAGACCCGTTGCTCCGTTTTGGCGTGAAAGACGGACAAGCAAAACAAACAAACATACTATCACATTTTTAATATTAGTACCTACTTATGGATATTAGTGTAGATTAGTTTCACAACTAAACGTCTTTTTATATTTCAGCGGAAGATGAGTGCTGTGGAAGCGAGCGCTGATCCTGAGCCTGCGCCGGCGGCCAGTCCCCCCGAGGAGACCCCGACGGGGGCCCCGCCGGACGGCGCGGGGCCCCTCATCCCAGTGCCCGCGGCCCCCCGCAAGCCCCCTCGCCGGGGCCCCAAAGTCCTACAGGAAAGACCGAAGAGAGCACTCTTCTGTCTCACTCTAAAGAACCCGTTGAGGAAAATATGCATTGATATTGTGGAGTGGAAGTATCCTTTACAATTTGAATTAAGAATTACCTAATTACCTACAAAAAGTTTGTTGCACTAGTTACGCTAAGTACTACCAGTACTACTAAGTACCTAGGTACTTAGTACTTAGTACCAAATTTCTGCCAAAGAAAAATAGCAAAGATACTTTATTAATTAAAAACATATTATTATGATTTGTTGAAAGACATACGTAGGTTAGGTACTCTACACAGTTGAGGATGCTGTAGAAATATTTAATGTGATAGTCAAAGCAGAAATGCCGATATTTTCCACTGAAAAAATATTCATACTGTGCTTGATTTTGATCTAATCTATACCTACTAATAAGCTACTAATATTATACATTTGAGAGTGTGTTTGTTTGTCTGTCCGTCTTACACGTCAAAACCATCAAAACAGAGCAACGGATCAACGTGATTTTTGGTACGGGGATAGTTTGGGAGCTGGAGAATGACATAGGCTACTTTTTATGGGTTTTTCACCAACTCGACACAAGAGACTGGTCACACCCCAGTCTCTTGTGTCGAGTTGTTTTTTTTTTATAGTGAGGGGAATGCTTTTACGCATACCCCATCCACGTGCGGTTTGTGGACGGTGGTTATGTGGGACTCGCCTAAGGCCGCCTCCCGATCCCCCATCAAGCTACTAGTACTCAATGGGGGATCAGGAGGGGGGAATACCCACTAAACCCCTCACTATTTGCTCTCTCGCCGCCGATCGGTCATGGGGGATTGGGGTGGCAGTCTCCCCTAAGACCCGACGGCCCGGCTATCTAAGCCACCTCGCTACTGGGAAATGGCCGAGCAAATGTGGCCACCTCCCCAGACGGTGCAAACCGTGCAATGCCGGCAGTGGAACGGTCCGCTACCAGCTGGTCTCACTAAGGGGGAATAAGGCGATCGAACTGTCGCCTCCTTCTCCCCAGCCGTCTGAGGCGGATGAGAGCCGCGTGCGCATCCGCTTCCCGAGCTCTCTCCGCTATTTCCTTTTGGAGGATCACGTCCTCACAAAAGGAGACCGCCGCTTGCCAGCATCTCTCACTGTCCAGACTGGGCACACCTGGAAAAACATCACTTTCCCGCGGGATAACGTCGTGTAGTCTACGCAGGTGAAGCCGCGGGCAGAAGGCTAGTTTACCTAAGTATATTTTAACGAGCATAATAAATAAATTGGCATGGAGATCGTAAATCCGTTCCCCCAGATTTAGACACTCATTTTACAAACTTTTTATTAACTTGCCATGTTAGTTAGTTTGTCAGTTTGTTCAGTACACCCCTGCTAAATCCGCGGAATCGGCTTAGCGCAGTGGAAGCTGGTATTACTAATATAGACTCCGGACAAAAAACTAGGTTTCAGCCGGGATGTAACTGAACAATTGGACTGCGATACACAGCGGAGAGAATGTGAAGTAAGGTGAATTTTACATACTGTCTGTGGTCCTGGGCAGTGGAGACAGAGGGCGCGCCCCCTGGTAAATCTTCTTCTTCTGCAGACCTTACCAATTAGTCACCTTACTCACAAAACCAACACAACTCAACGGTCCCAAGACACTGGGCGCTTCAGCACTACACGATGACACACGCGGGGCTTGCTTATCAAGATATATTGTCCCAACAACAACGCGTGTGGTAGAAAAGGTTATCTTTCACTCAAAACTCCGCGACCAGCCCGATGGATGGCGTCAAAACCTTGGTCGTACAAAACGGGATCACATAGATAATTTAAGATTTTATTCAAACTCGATATGCCAGGCACATTCAACGCGAGCGATTTTTAACAAATTCAGCAAAATTAATCCGACATTTTTGTTCCAAGAATTTCAATCAAGTGTCACTGTCAACTTCAAGTGACAGCCAAATGTCAATTTGACGTGACATTAAAGATGCGTTCAGAAACGTCGATCTTTTCCGAACATCCCCCCGCCCCGGACCGTTAAGAACGGTACGTCAATCTACGGGTAATCGGGAGAGCCCACTAACGGCTCTCTTCAAAACCGAATCTCGAACCAAAACCTCAGCAAAACGAGGAACTCCGTCAGTTCCGGGGTAGAGTTTAACAATGCGCCCCCTTCGCCAACATAGGGGCGGCAGGTTAGCATCCTTAATCAACACGAGGTTGCCAGTCTGGGGTGGGGTGGTTTTATCTGTCCACTTCACGCGCTGTTGTAGGATATGCAAATACTCCATCGACCAACGTGCCCAGAAGTTTTGGGACATCTGTTTCAAAAGTTGGTATCGCGACAAACGATGGGATCCTACATCCTGAATCGGATATTCAGGCAACGCCAAAAGGGGCTGTCCGATCAAGAAATGACCTGGGGTCAACGCTTCCAGGTCATTCGGGTCCGAAGACAACGGGCACAAGGGTCGCGAGTTGAGGACGGCCTCAATTTTACAAAATACCGTATCAAGTTCCTCAAACGTGAGAATAGTTTCTCCAATCACGCGACGCAAGTGTGTCTTGGCAGCCTTTACACAAGCTTCAAAAATTCCTCCCCAGGTCGGACAAGCTGGTGGGCTAAACTTCCAGATTATCCCACGCCGGGAGAGGGTGGTTCCAATGTCTATTTTATTATCAACAAAAAACTTAACTACTTCCTTAAGATAATTACACGTTCCCTTATAATTAGTACCACAATCGGAACGTATCAATGTCGGCAGTCCTCTACGGGAAACAAATCTGCTCAAGACGGCGACAAAGGCTTCGGTAGACAATTCCGAGACCATTTCCAAATGGACAGCCTTGGTGGACAAACACACAAACACGCACAAGTACGCCTTATAGGTTTTAGCATTACGCAGTCTCGAAGCCTTTACAGTAAAGGGACCGGCGAAGTCGGTGGCGACTCCGGCAAACGCTCTACATTCCGTGACGCGATCAGCAGGCAAATCACCCATCTGGGGCTGCATGGTCGCGGCCTTCAATCGATAACAAGGCAGGCAACGGAAAACCACAGTGCGAATGGCTCGACGAGCAGACAAAATCCAAAATTCACGCTGCAAAATGGCCAACAAAGCATTACAGCCAGCATGTTGTGCATTCACATGGCGATCTGTTATTATCAGTTGAGTCAAATGTCCGGCTTTAGGTAACAAAAGGGGGTGACGAGCTCCATACGGCAGGTTCGCATTTCGAAGTCTTCCGCCGACTCGCAAAAGCCCACTCTCGTCCAGGAAGGGATTTAATCGCGATACCGCGCCCTTCAACTTGCGACGGCCTAGACGCAAAATTTCAATCTCGGACTCAAAACTATCAGCTTGTACTCTCCGGACCCAAAACAAGAGCGCGTCCCTACGCTCGTCCGGAGTGAGAACCGACGAATCACGCCTCGCGCGTGGGTTTCTGCAATTGTACACAAAACGTCTGATCCAAGCGGTAACACCAAGCAGCTTCTGTAAGGAGCTGTACCGATCCAACAACAAATCCTTTTCCCCGGCGGGGTTAGTCTCCAGGACGCATGCCCGCATATCAGGAACGGCTACGTTCGACAACGCTGGAGAGGGCGGCCACTCCGACTCAGGCCGCATCAACCACTGTGGGCCCCACCAGAGGGGGTGGTTAATTAGGGTTGGGGCTACACAACCCCGAGACGCACAATCCGCGGGATTCATGGTTCCCGGCACGTGTCTCCAAATCAACTCGATGTCGGAATTACAAATCTGCGACACTCGATTGGCCACAAACACGTCCAAGGTGTGCGCCGGAGCCTTCAACCAACAAAGGACGACCTGACTGTCCGTCCAAGCATAAACCTCTTGTATCGCAATAGATCGACCTAATGTGAGCCATACGTGGTTCAACAAACGCATTAGGAGGGCAGCTCCACACAATTCCAACCTCGGGATCGTATGACGAGTCCGAAGGGGAGCGACTTTGCTTTTCGCTATCACCAGATGCACAGCAACAACTCCGTCAACAGTAACGGTGCGGAGGTACACGGCCGCAGCAAATCCACGTTCGGAGGCATCGGAAAAGCCGTGAAGAGTAACTTTACAATTTTCAGAAGGGAGGAATAGCCTCGGCAAATGCACTTCATTAATCTCGGGGAGGGATGAAACGAAGCTCGACCAATCTCGGAGTAACTCGTCCGAGAGGGGTTCATCCCACGACACACCCGAAGCCCATAACCGTTGCAAGAAACACTTGGCCATGAACAGCACGGGGCAAATCCACCCATTGGGGTCAAAGGTACGTGCGACAGTAGACAATACTAAACGCTTGGTCCAGACTTTCGGTGGTCGTAAATCCACACAATAAGTGAACGTGTCAGAGACCGGTTTGTACTGTACGCCAAGGACGGTCACCACATGGGGATTATCAACATTTTCGAATAGGTGGGGGTCCTGCTGGTGCTCTTCGGGCAAACCTACCAGTACATCAGGCGAGTTGGATATCCATTTCCTCAACTCGTAACCTCCCGACTTCAAAAGGGCGGTGAGTTCGTCTCTCAGGACAATCGCCTCTGAGACAGATGAGGCGCCCGTGCAAATGTCATCCACATAGACGTCACTGGCCAAAATGGCGGAGGCGCGAGGGTATCTCAAGCGCTCCTTCTCGGCCAACTCCAACAAAGAACGAATCGCAACAAACGGGCTCGAAGCCAAACCGTACGTATTCGTATTCAATTCATAAATCAACAAGGGGTCCCTAGGACTCTCTCTCCACAAAATCAATTGGTACCTCCTATCCTCTGGATGGATGACCGTTTGTCTGAACATCATCCGGATGTCAGTCATAAATACAATTTGGTGCCGCCGGAAGTTGGTCAAAATGTCTGAGATCTCCGTGTGCAGCTTGGGACCTACATGCAGACACTGGTTCAAGGACGCTCCAGTAGAGGTGGGAGCCGAACCGTCAAAGACCACCCGAATCTTTCCGGATTTCAAAACGGCGTGGTGCGGCAAAAAGAAGTGCTCAACGGAGCGCCAATCCAACTCGCTCACGGACATGTGCCCTAACTCCTCATACTCCCGCATGAATTCAACATACTTCTGGCGGAAGACCGGATCCTTGCTCATGCGACGCTCCATCGCCACTAGCCTACGTTCCGCTAGCGGTCGGGATTCGCCCAGAGGAGGTCGGCCGGCACGAAAGGGGAGACGGGTGATCAAACGACCAGAGCGGAGGCGACCAGTGTTATTCTGGTAATACAACTCGCATTCATCCGCTACTGGGTCTACCCGCGGGGCTGGTGGAGGTTCCTCAACCTCCCAAAACTTCTGCACCACTTCGGAGAGAGACACATTAAAAACAAGACCGCGATCCTCATCAAGGGAATCCAAAACGCGGCGAGCAGGGCCCATCACAACTGTACCGAGTGTCGTCTGCAGAGCTACCAAGCCATCTGGCTGCAAAACTCGCTTCCCCGTCAACAAAACTCGCCCCAGGACATCGGCTCCAAGGAGAGCATCAATCGGGCCTGGGCGGAAGAAATTTGGATCGGCGAGTGGGGAATCAGACACCAAAGACAACATACTCGGTCCCAAGTCAACTGAAGGTTGACGGCCAACAACTGTGTCCAACACAATCTCCGAGGTCTTAATGCCTGGCGTGGACTTATTACGTGATGTAAATGTGAAGTCAACATGCCCTAACAACCCGGGGACTTTCACATCGCCAACACCTCTCACGCCTTCCGTGTGGGGGTGCACCTTGAGGCCCAACCGCCTAACTAACCAAGATGACACAACACACCCCTGAGCACCGGAATCCAACAAGGCGCGAACATCCACAAGGTCGCCATTCAATCCCCTGACAAGTACAGAGGCCGTGGGCAACAAAACGGTCTCTGGAGGGGTGGCTACAATCGACCGTAAAGACGTTGATTGCTAGTATGTGGGGTCCCCAGACGTCCCCCCATGGTAAGGGGGTCGCTCATAGCGATCCAGTGGGTCCCAGTCTCCCACATACTGCCTACGTCCAAATCGCCCGGTATCAGGCGGGTTATATCTCCCGGCCCCTTGAAGACGGGGCGGGCGCCGCTCCAAACGCGGGTATTCGGCGAGCGGCGGCGAGAATCGGTGCCTATCATCCACCGTGTACGTCGCCCCATAGTCGCGGGGGCACGGTGACCGATTTTCAGAAGGCGGGTCCCGGGGACCCCCGGCTGTGCGAGGCTCAACACGTTGCGGGGGGCTTCTACGACCTCCCGCATCGCTCGCAAAATCGAACCCCCTAGTTGGGGACCGATTTCCCATGGGGGGGTCCGTGGGACCCCCGCCCGTGCGAGGCTCAAAACGTCGCGGGGGGCCTCTACGACCTCCGGCAACGCCCGCATAACTCATCCCCATCCTTGGGGATCGGTTTCCCATGGGGGGGTCCCTGGGACCCCCGCCCGTTTGAGGGTCCAAACGTGGCGGAGAGCGTCTGGGGCCACTCTGGTGGCCACTAGAACTGCTGCGGGATGCAAACACCGCGGGGGGTCCGAGACCCCCACCCATACGCGGTGATCCTGCAGCGACGCGCTGCGGCGCTCCGCCGCCCTCTGGGCTGTTCATGCAGAGGAGGGGATGGTGGTTGCCCTTACAAAAGCGGCATGGGTGCGCTTGGGTACATTCGCGCTGCATGTGCAGGCCCAAGCACGAGTAGCACCATGTCCGTTGTCGCGCGATCGCTCGACGGCCTTGGACGCGCTGGTCGAGGATCTTATCACAACGGGTCGTGCTGTGACCCGGTTCCCGACAGTACAAGCAGCGGGCGGTCTCCTGGACGGCGGCATAGCGGCCGGGCGCGCGAGGGGCCATACGCCCCCTACGGGGGGGTCCGGTGGGGGATCTACTCTGTGGCACAGGTCGTTCGGGTCCCATAGGACCGGCCAGAGAGGAATTATCTGCCAGTCTACTTTCTCCTTCCAGGAACGTCAAGAGGTCCGAGAAGGGTGGCAGATAAGTCGCACTATCCCCACCATACTGCTGCTCAAAACGGACCTTAACCGAGTCCGGCAACTTTCCCAGGACAATGTGCAGTAACAAAAACGACCACTGCTCCACTGGGAGTTTTAAGTTTTTTAATGCGTTGTAGGCAACCAACAGCGGATTCAACAAAGCCACTCTCAAGTGCATCACGCTGGCAACGCGGGGTAAATTCAAAATGGCGGCAACATGGTTGTCCGCCAGACGTCGGACGTTCTGGTACCGACGGGCAATCAAATCCCTAGCAATAGGGTAGTTTTCATCCGAGGGGGCAAAATGTTGAACCGATTCAAGGGCCTCCCCTTCCAACACGGATAATAAATAAGCCAACTTTTGGCCCTGGGTCAAATCATCCCGGGCATGTACGAGACTATCAAAAATATTTATAAAGCCCTCCCAGTCCTCTAGACGACCAGCAAAACGCCTTAAGTCTAAGGGGGCCAATCTAGCAAATAGAGGGGGCATACTCTTAGATGTGACCGGGGACGGGCTCGGTTCATTCTCTCTTGCCACTTGCAAAGGTCGAGCCACCTGGGTAATTCTGTCCGCAAAATCATAACACTGGTCCACATCCAAATCGACTTCTTGTCGCATTTCCACATCGGCCTCAACAGTCCTTTCCAAAAATAAGGCATACTGTTCATCAACAACAGCCAAACGTACGGGCAGATCTACGTATCTGTTCAACAAGGCCTCCGTTCTATCCGGTCGATCCAACAACGCAACCGCCGAAGCTAACCACCGTAACTCAGAACGTATTTTGGCTTTAGCAGAGGAGGCCGTCATTGTAACGTCACAAATTTATCAACAAAAACAACAAATTCAAAATATTCACTATAACACAAAATCTCCAATATTTGGAGGTTACTAATAACCACAAAATTCCAATATTACAACAACAAAGTATTTATAATGACACAAACTCTTAAATATCTGGAGGTTATCAGAAAACAACAAAACTCACTGACTATTGAAATTCACTCAAAATCACTGACTATTGAAATTCACTTGGATATCAACACAACATACTGTTACACAACAACAAGTTAATTTTAATTATTTCAAAGCACAAGTTTCAATGAGTTTCAATGTGTAAACAATGTCCCAAATCATTTAAGTTTCACTAAGTATTGAGTGCAAACTTATTAGCTAACCTTTTATTAGCTATTATTTTAGCAACAAACTTGTCAATATTCACAACTCAAATTTGCTAACAAAACTGAATAATAATTATTATGAGCAAAGAAAGGCATCTGTTTACATTTTTGGAACTTCAATACATGACAATTAATTACAAGACATGGAACCAATAACAAAGGAATGCCCTTTACTTTTCAAATGCAAGTTAATTACCATTTACAAGTACAAATTAATCTAGTCCGGACCAGACTGGGTCATCAAAACGGCACTGATTAATACAAAGTTTTGGCGTGGGCCTCTCAGGCCTTCAAACTACGCTCTTGGCTACCAAGAAATGTTCAGTACACCCCTGCTAAATCCGCGGAATCGGCTTAGCGCAGTGGAAGCTGGTATTACTAATATAGACTCCGGACAAAAAACTAGGTTTCAGCCGGGATGTAACTGAACAATTGGACTGCGATACACAGCGGAGAGAATGTGAAGTAAGGTGAATTTTACATACTGTCTGTGGTCCTGGGCAGTGGAGACAGAGGGCGCGCCCCCTGGTAAATCTTCTTCTTCTGCAGACCTTACCAATTAGTCACCTTACTCACAAAACCAACACAACTCAACGGTCCCAAGACACTGGGCGCTTCAGCACTACACGATGACACACGCGGGGCTTGCTTATCAAGATATATTGTCCCAACAACAACGCGTGTGGTAGAAAAGGTTATCTTTCACTCAAAACTCCGCGACCAGCCCGATGGATGGCGTCAAAACCTTGGTCGTACAAAACGGGATCACATAGATAATTTAAGATTTTATTCAAACTCGATATGCCAGGCACATTCAACGCGAGCGATTTTTAACAAATTCAGCAAAATTAATCCGACATTTTTGTTCCAAGAATTTCAATCAAGTGTCACTGTCAACTTCAAGTGACAGCCAAATGTCAATTTGACGTGACATTAAAGATGCGTTCAGAAACGTCGATCTTTTCCGAACACAGTTAGTTAGTGAGGGACAAATCTTGCAAGCCTAATTTGACCCACTTCCCAGTGCCCGATGGGGCTGAAATTTTGTATACAGGTTTAGTTATAAATATGACAATACAATATAAAAGTACAGCCAACAAAAAAGCTTGTCATGAAAATGAAATTTTTATTAAAAACTTATTTTATTATTAAGGATATAGCATAGGTAAAAAAAATATCGTCGATGGCCGTTGCTTACACAAGCGAGGGGGTGCTGGGATCGGTAAAACTCCGGCCGCGGCACTCTCGTAGACTGAGAAATACGTGTAGACGCGGCATGCAGCGCGCATTCTATTTACATCTAAAATATCACCTATGTGCGCTTTTACTAAGGAAATTATATTATGTAGAATATAAGAAGAATTATTATGAATATTTATTGTTTGTAGGAAGAGTAGATCTTAGATATTATTCGTATGTATTAAAAAAAGCTTTTTTTAACAAAGATAGTCACTTCAAACGATTCTTCAAAATGCAGAATACAGCAGCAGCTATTTATATTTATTTTCTATCTCTAGATCATTTCGATAATCTATCCATTATCGAAATGATCTTCGCAGGCAAAACTACAACATTTGCTACAAATTACACTGAAAAAAATAAATAATGTATACTGCTCTAACCAGTAGGTACATTTTCAGATTTATTTCAATCAAATTAATAAAACTTATAATTTAATATGAAAAAATATAAATAACTCATACTAGCCCATCATCTAATACTTTTTTACAAAATAGATCTACTTAGTTAAGGCGATACTCGGAAAAATTATGCTAAAGCGAGATAGCAATGAGAAAACGACGCGCGCGGGAGCGAGACCGATTTTGCCGATTACGCAAAAAAAAACACAAAATCACTTCGTATTCAAAAACTATAGCGAGTATAAAAAATGCTTCTCGATCCTAAATATTATTGGTGTCCACTAATTAAACCAATTTTCAATAGTATACGTATCCCCATTTAAGAATAATCTTGATATTTCTTATTTTTTAGAGGTATTTTCGAAAATAAAAAGTGTCGAGCCAAAATCATAAAATCGTGTTTCTGAAACTATACGATTCTAGATAAAGGTATGAAGAAATATATATCTTATTACCAGATTTGTAACAACTGTAACCGTCCTATATTTTTAAATCAAAAAGTCCATACTTCTTCCGAGTAGCACCTTAATCAATATTTAAATAAGTATACCGTTTATATAAAATCTATAATATAAATCAATATATAAAAAAACAATTAAATAAAAATATTGTTTAAGTAAGTACAAAAAAATAAAATAAAATACATTTATTCCAATACCAAAAATGATATTATCAAATAATACAATAACTTGTGTCATTGAAAATTGGAAGCAACGATCACATACACCCAGATACAAGAAAATATCTAAAAGTTAGTTTTCGACATTTACCCGTCCGAGAATCGAACCTGGGACCTCTGAGATAGTGGCACCTAGAAAACCGGTGCGTACACCAATCGGCCACGGAGATCGTCGAATTTGTTCAAACAAAATGTAGCGCAACTGAAATAATTGATACTTTGTTTACTAATGTAAACTTGCCACGTAATGTTATAAATCAGCCACTTTAAAAAAACCTTTTTTCATTACTCATTTTAAAATATCTTTATTTTTCACTGTCACTATTTTTCGCCATGTACGCATCATATCCCTTGTGCTCTAAAAATGGGTAAAAAACGTAAAAACTTGCCTAATGTCAGGTTCTTTTTTCTGTTTAAATATTATGCGATATGCTGAAATATTTGTACTAATTAAAAATTAATACCGAAGCGACAGCAACACAACTATATGTTAAAATTTTGTCATATTCATTAACATGAATCTCAAGACAATTTTGTGGTATGCGTGACTTGACAACCAAAGGCGACAGCAAAAGAGACAATAATGGGTGCATCCATTGCATTGTAAAGTGATTGACTGATATTCGGAAAATTCTAAACAGGTTAACAATGTTTATTAAATTAGTCGCGTGAATTGAGTGAACTCACAAAGGTAGTTTTATAATGTGGTTATAAATTATAATTTTGATGAGGGAACCATTTCTCAACGAAGTTAAGGACTATTTGGGGGTTCCATATAGTATTATATTTAGGTATACTAGGCCTACTTTTAAACACACCTTGAATGGGTTGATGAACACATACCTACTATCTTTGATCCATGATCCAAAACTTCCGTCATCATTCAACAGCGGTCGCTGGAAAAGGGGTTAAAACCCTGATCTAATCTTTGCCAGTGATCACATAGTTCACCAGTGCGTGAAGACAGTAAGTGGTGCAATACGGAGGACCCAATTATGTGCCAGGCCTTACGACCTGAAGGATAAAATAATAAAATGAAATAAAAAATATCTTTATTCAACTTGACTTAATAAATAAGCTTTTATGAATCGTCAATATTTTCGTACCACCCGTTCAAGACTTTTTTAACTGATAAGAAGAACAGGCGCAATAAACTTATCAGCTTTAATAATTGGAGTAACGATATTTCCAAAGATTTATATCGTTAACTTTTACAACTTTTTCATTATAATATTACATTAGTTCAGCTAAGGTTATGTGTTACATCAAATCCATGCATTAAGGTCTTTCAAATAGTCGTCTACTTTATAATATCCTTTGCCCATGAGCGATTTTTTGCCATGACTTTTGAATTTGTGCAAAGGCAGCTCTACTAAATTCTGTGGAACTTTATTAAAACTAGCTACGCTTTTCCCCAAAAACGAACTTCTTGTTTTTTCAAATCGAATCCTTGGAACGGCAATCTTATTTTTATTTCTTGATGTATATTGCTACGTTTTACAAATGTATTGAGATACTTCTTCACATATACCATATTCTCATATATGTATTGTCCTGCAACAGTTAATATGTTGATTTCTTTTAAAGAATCTCTTGGCCAAAGTTTGTATATGGCGCGAATAGCTCTTTTCTGAAGCACAAAAATACTTTCGATGTTAGCTGCTGAAACCCAAAGTAATAGGCCGTAGGACAATACACTCTGAAAATAGCTAAAATAGATTAACCTTGCCGTTTCAATATCGGTTAAGAGCCTTAATTCTTTAACAGCAAATGCCGCAGAACTGAGTCTACCGGCCAATATGAGGGTCCAATTGAAGTCGATAATCTAATGTTATATCTCAAAATTTAGTACTGTTTAATTAATTCTACTACATTGTCATCCAATTTTATGTGAATATCAACCTGTCTTACATTTGGCAGTGAATTTTTTTTCACATTTTGTTTTTTTCGAGTGTAATGAATAATGATAGATTAATTGATAGTACCACGGCAAAAAGAAATTGCCACAGTACCATCAATGGTACTGTCTAATGGTACCACGGTAAAGGAATGGATTATTGCTATGAAACCAATGCGCAACTTTCGATAAAGTACTATTTACTTCGTCAGAACAATGATTACCTCTGTCAACTTTAAAGACTAGAGGAAGTGTCATCAGCAAATAGCACTGTCTCGCATAAATTCTTTGCTTAAAAAGGAAGGTCATTTATATAAATTAAAAACAGCAAAAGGGACCAGTATTGACCCCTGGGCAAGCCGCTGGCTTTGACAACATCAGGGTCGAGCAGCTGAAACGGTTTGGTTTCGTACTACTTATACAAAACTGTCATTTCTTCCATGGCCGCTTCCAAAGGGTATGTAATCTAATCACTGACGTTTTAGCCACCTACTTTTAATAAATGACATTTGTGGCAGAGAGTGTATATAAAACTTCTTCGAGATTATTTATTTTTATGAGTTTATTATCTTTGATATAATATGTTAGTCAGTTTAAAGTTAGCCCGCCATTTGTTTATACTTTGTGCAATGAAATTTAAATAATGAAATAAATATTCCTCCTTCGGAAGTACTTGTACCTATGCAATATTTCATTAGAGTATCAAAAATTTTACTCCGACTACAGAACTCCGCAAACTTATCTGACGCGGTGGTTAAATTTGAGAGTTTAAACTGTCAATACAGCTGACAGACCTTTCATTCTTTTTCATTGCTACTGGCGCCTCAACCATCGGTTTTAGATATTGTTGTGGGGATTTCGAATTTCGAATTTCAAAACCGCGAGAGCATTTCTTGCAAGAAATTGTATGCATGCTCTATTTTGTACTAATAATGGATAAGAGAATTAGTAATAAAAATGTTTTGATCCTGAAATTTACACAAAATGGTGCGGTTTATGTTCCTCACTCAAAGGAAAGAAGCTGGACTTCTCACAGTCTCATAAAATTGGTGTAATGATGATAGATATAAGATCAACTAGGTAAGTATATAAAATTCTTACGTCGGTTTTATTTCAAGAATTGCTTTTACATTCATCATTTCAACCGTAAGACGCCCACTGCTGGGCATAGGAGCAATATGTGTTTTTTACATTATGTCTTTGTAAAAAAACTTTTTCAACAAGCGAATTTCTTTTTTCTTGATGCAATTTTTTACACCTACCTATCTTAAGTTTCTCACATTTTCAATTTTGAGGAACCTAAAACGAACATAAATTTAATATACAGTAGTAGAAGTTAGAAACTTAGAATAATTATGTACCTACAACACAACAAAATATTGGTACTCAAATAGGTACAACTTTTATGGGCTCTTAAGTATCTTAGGCAATATTATCCGTCACTTTTATTTCAAACTATTGATGTTTGCTTTAGGTAATGAGTAAAATAACTTGTCCTAGGTTACATAGGTCTATGGTTATGCAATAAATGGCAAAGCACTCATCTATACCCAATCCTGAAGCGCTAGTTCAATATTTCCTAGCGAAATAAGCATCATTGAAAAAAATTTGGATCCTAGTGTGAGTTTTTTTTTTCAATTTTGGCGCAATCGGAGCGATACAGTCTCCACGTCCAAACGCCGCCAATCCCAGGCGGAGACTGAAGAATTAGCTGAGAACCGGTGCACGATGCATTTTGGGATACTAGTTATTGAATATAAATATAACAAAAAAAATTTTTAGTAACTTCCCTAGATATGACTAAGAACTACTTACACAAAAAAAATTAGCTTGATTACTCAAATAGTTATTGAGATAATTGAGTTTAAGACGGAAAAAAGGGGTCTTGAAAATAATTTTTTTAGTACATTGTATTTATTTGATTAAAATAAAATTTAGTAACTTCCCTTCATAAAGAAAAGATCTATCACATATATTATTTTGGAAGACCTAGCAATGATACTTTGTCAGGAAATTTAATTTAAAAAAATTGAAAATTCTGAGTTTGATCGCCGATATGCCCTTAACTTGCCATGTTAGTTAGATAGTAAGTGGGGGACAAATCTTGCAAGCTTAATTTGACCCACTTCCCATCCCAGTGTCCGATGTCCGATGGAGCTAAAATTTTTTGATGGCAATTCAATATTAAAGTACAGTCAGCAAAAAAGCTGGTCATAAAAATATTTTTTTTACTAAAAACTTATTTTCACCAGCTCAATACAAGCAAAAACAATGCATCTCACAATTATTTTTTCACTTCTCATGCTCGTAAAGTTCGTCTTTATGTTGGGTATATACGTCTCAGGTAAAATGGTACGTTTTATGCACTTGTTGTACAATCTACTATTTCTCGATTTAAACAATAGTGTCTAATTTTGTATAGATTAAGGCTATTGCGGCGATCAAACTCAAAATTTTCAATGTTTTTAAATTAAATTTCCTCACAAAGTATCATTGCTAGGCCTTCCAAAATATTATATGTGATAAATCTTTTCTTTATGAAGGGAAGTTACTAAAATTTATTTGAATCAAATAAATACAATGTACTAAAAAAAAATATTTTCAAGACCCCTTTTTTCCATCTTAAACTCAATTATCTCAATAACTAGTTGAGTAATCAAGCTAATTTTTTTTGTGTAAGTAGTTCTTAGTCATATCTAGGGAAGTTACTAAAATTTTTTTTTGTTATATTTATAGTCAATAACTAGTATCCCAAAATGCATCGTGCGCCGTTTCGCAGCATAATTATTCAGTCTCCGCCTGGCATTGGCGGCGTTTGGACGTGGAGACTGTATCGCTCCGATTGCGCCAAACTTGAAAAAAAAAAACTCACACTAGGATCCTAATTTTTTTCAATGATGCTTATTTTGCTAGGAAATATTGAAATAGCGCTTCAGGATTGGGTATAGATGAGTGCTTTGCCATTTATTGCATAACCATAGACCTATGTAACCTAGGACAAGTTATTTTACTCATTACCTAAAGCAAACATCAATAGTTTGAAATAAAAGTGACGGATAATATTGCCTAAGATACTTAAATAAAAGTTGTACCTATTTAAGTACCAATATTTTGTTGTATTGTAGGTACACTCGAGGACAAATTCGGTGAACCACCTCTTACTTCTTTTCACGTGGCTGGTGCCTCGCCATTCACGCGCAGACCCTTTTACTATTTTTTTATGTATTAAACTAGGGTAGTACAATGCATAAGCAATTACGGATAGGGACTGCAACTGAACGGTGAGACGCCAGCCACACGAAAAGAAGTAAGATGTGGTTCACCGAATTTGTCCCCGACTATACATAATTAGTCTAAGTTTCTAACTTCTACTACTGTATATTAAATTTATGTTCGTTTTAGGTTCCTCAAAATTGAAAATGTGAGAAAGTTAAGATAGGTAGGTGTAAAAAATTGCATCAAGAAATAAGAAATTCGCTTGTTGAAAAAGTTTTTTACAGAGACATAATGTAAAAGCAATTCTTGAAATAAAGCCGACGTAAGAATTTTATATACCTAGTTGATCTAATATCACCATTACACCAATTTTATGAGACTGTGAGAAGTCCAGCTTCTTTCCTTTTGAGTGAGGAACATAAACCGCACCATTTTGTGTAAATTTCAGGTTCAAAACATTTTTATTACTGATTCTCTTATCCATTATTAGTACAAAATAGAGCATGCATACATTTTCATGCAAGAAATGCTCTCGCGGTTTTGAAATTCGAAATTCGAAATCCCCACAACAATATCTAAAACCGATGGTTGAGGCGCCAGTAGCAATAAAAAAAGAATGAAAAGTCTGTCAGCTGTATTGACAGTTTTAACTCTCAAATTTAACCACCGCGTCAGATAAGTTTGCGGAGTTCTGTAGTCGGAGTAAAATTTTTGATACTCTAATGAAATATTGCATAGGTACAAGTACTTCCGAAGGAGGAATATTTATTTCATTATTTAAATTTCATTGCACAAAGTATAAACAAATGGCGGGCTAACTTTAAACTGACTAACATATTATATCAAAGATAATAAACTCATAAAAATAAATTATCTCGAAGAAGTTTTATATACACTCTCTGCCACAAATGTCATTTATTAAAAGTAGGTGGCTAAAACGTCAGTTATTAGATTACATACATACCCTTTGGAAGCGGCCATGGAAGAAATGACAGTTTTGTATAAGTAGTACGAAACCAAACCGTTTCAGCTGCTCGACCCTGATGTTGTCAAAGCCAGCGACTTTACCTTCTTTGAGCTTATCAAGGGCAAACTTGAGCTCTGTTTCTGTAAAAGCCTCGTCCAAGTGGTTAACCTCTTTACCAGGGTCTCGTGTAAATTTCTTATGGAGACTTTTCGTGGAAGCTTTCCCATTTTGGAGTAAGTTTTGAGCGATCTGGTTTGTGGTCACATTGGAATGACGATCAGCGATTTTAGGATCATTATTTAGTTTCCTTATGCCACCATGCCTTCTTGTTTTTATGCGTCATATCTACGCTTTCGATTAGCTTGTTCCACTTTTCTCTCGTTGTTTCGGATATGGCTTCTAGCAATTCATTTCCAAAATCTATGGTGTCCTGTGAGATGGGATCTAATTCATACTGGTCTTGGTATGTCATCCTATCATATTATATTTAAAAACATATATTTGATGCTTGGGAGAGCAAGCGAGATGTAGTTGGTATTTATTGTGACCTCTCCAAAGCTTTCGATTGTGTTAATCACCAAACGCTTTTAAGGCAATTAAAACATTATGGTGTCTATGATAAATCGATTAGCCTTATGCAATCATATCTATGTGAAAGAACACAGAAAGTAGTTATCAAAAAAACTGAGTCTACTGGAGCCCCTATCAACATGGGCGTACCCCAGGGGTGAATACTGGTCCCTTTTGCTGTTTTTAATTTATATAAATGACCTTCCTTTTTAAGCAAAGAATTTATGCGAGACAGTGCTATTTGCTGATGACACTTCCTCTAGTCTTTAAAGTTGACAGAGATAATAATTGTTCTGACGAAGTAAATAGTACTTTATCGAAAGTTGCGCATTGGTTTCATAGCAATAATCCATTCCTTTACCATGGTACCATTACACAGTACCATTGATGGTACTGTGGCAATTTCTTTTTGCCGTGGTACCATCAATTAATCTATCATTAAACTCGAAAAAAAACAAAATGTGAAAAAATAATCCCTGCCAAATGTAATACAGGTTGATATTCACATAAAATTGGATGACAATATAGTAGAATTAATTAACAGTACTAAATTTTTAGATATAACATTAGATTATCGACTTCAATGGGACACTCATATTGAAGCCTTGGCCGGTAGACTCAGTTCTGCGGCATTTGCTGTTAAAGAAAGGCTTAACCGATATTGAAACGGCAAGGTTAATCTATTTTAGCTATTTTCAGAGTGTATTGTCCTACGGCCTATTACTTTGGGGTTCAGCAGCTAATCGAAAGTATTTTTGTGCTTCAGAAAAGAGCTATTCGCGCCATATACAAACTTCGGCCAAGAGATTCTTTAAAAGAAATCAACATATTAACTGTTGCAGGACAATACATATATGAGAATATGGTATATGTGAAGAGGAATCTCAATAAATTTGTAAAACGTAGCAATATACATCAATTCAAAACAAGAAATAAAAATAAGATTGCCGTTCCAAGGATTCGACTTGAAAAAAACAAGAAGTTCGTTTTTGGGGATGGCAAAAAATGCTCATGGGCAAAGGATATTATAAAGTAGACGACTATTTGAAAGACCGTAATGCATGGATTTGATGTAACACATAACCTTAGCTGAACTAATGTAATATTATAATGAAAAGTTGTAAAAGTTAACGATATAAATCTTTGGAAATATCGTTACTCCAATTATTAAAGCTGATAAGTTTATTGCGCCTATTCTTTTTATCAGTTAAAAAAGTCTTGAACGAAAATATTGACGATCCAAAAGAGCTTATTTCTTAAGTCAAGTTGAATAAAGATTTTTTTTATTTTATTTTATTATTTTATCTTTCAGGTCGTAAGGCCTGGCACATAATTAGGTCCTCCGTATTGCACCACTTACTGTCTTCACGCACTCGTGATCTATGTGATCACTGGAAAAGATTAGTTCAGGGTTTAAACCCCTTTTCCAGCGACCGCTGTTGAATAATGATGGAAATTTTGGATCATGGATCAAAGATAGTAGGTATGTGTCCATCAACCCATTCTTCAACCTTCACTCCGTTGTCATCACTGGTTCTGTATCCCCAGTTCTCGCTATGGCTATTAAAATTACCAAGGACGAATCTAACCGGATGGGCGTTAAAGTTCGGAAGACAGCTGAATAATACGGTGCATTGGGTGGTTTGTAGACTGAAGTGACCGTACAGTTACTAAGTTCGGTAGTAAGGATCTCTATGTTACTGGTGTTAGTCTGTTACACAGTGCGTACCTCTTTATCTGGCCTGGCGAATAAGCACTCCCATACTGTCGATGGGGGACTTCAGCTATGAGTTTCATCCCCTGAGTCACTTGTCAGATATGCTTTAACGAGTGTGCATCTGAGTTGCATAACCTCATTCCGCCCTCTCCTTTAAACTCACGCTCAGAGAATTAAGTACTCCTTCATCATGCCTGGAATACCCTGCCGGCTTCTGTTTGCCCGAGTACCTACAACCCAAACCTCTTAAAGTCGCAAATGAATAATAGGCATCTTCTGGGTGAATCTATTTACACAAAATTTTATTCAAGTACTATAACCAACCACATTATAAAAAAACCGCCTTCTAAAAAACCACATCAAAAAAGTAAGAAATAATTCCTCACCAAATAAATAACGTAAGTACTTTGAAGTCGGGCGTGAAACATGTACAATTTTTTGTTGTTTTTGTTAAAATCGTGCATCGTGCAGGCAATTTGCGTGTTTTCTGGTAATTAGGTATGTGATCAAACTCAAAACCTCCTTTTTCGAAATCGGTTAAAATACCTTGAGGTATCCCCTTTTTAACAAAACAAGAATCATCTAAATCGGTTTATAAACAAAGGAGTTATGCCTAAAGATAAGTATTAAATTCACATAAAGTGGTAACAAAAACGACAGTCTTTTCAAGATTTCCTGAAAACTACTGAACCGATTTCAAAATTTCAAAAAATGGGACCAACTTGGAAACCAACCTGATGTAATAACGTTTGAACCATTTCAATCGGTTCAGCCGTCTTCGAGTAATCGGTGGACATACACAAAAAAAAAAAAAAAAAAAAAAACTTACATACAGACGAATAGAGAACCTCCTCCTTTTTGATTTAGAAGTCGGTTAAAAAAACTACCTTTGTGAGTTCACTCAATTCACGCGACTAATTTAATAAACACTGTTTAACTGTTTACAATTTTCCGAATATCAGTCAATCACTTTACAATGCAATGGATGCACCCATTATTGTCTTTTTTGTTGTCGCCTTTGGTTGTCATGTCACACATACCACAAAATGGTCTTGAGATTCATGAAATTGAATATGAAAAAAATTTCACATATAGTTGTGTTGCTGTCGCTTCGGTTTAAATTTTTAATTAGTACAAATATTTCAGCATATCGCATAATATTTAAACAGAAAAAAGAACCTGACGTTAGGCAAGTTTTTACGTTTTTTTACCCATTTTTAGAACACAAGGGATATGATGCGTACATGGTGAAAAATAGTGACAGTGAAAAATAAAGATATTTTAAAATGAGTAAGTAATGAAAAAAGGTTTTTTTAAAGTGGCTGATTTATAACCTTACGTGGCAAGTTTACATTAGTAAACAAAGTATCAATTATTTCAGTTGCGCTACATTTAGTTTAAACAAATTCGACGATCTCCGTGGCCGATTGGTGTACGCACCGGTTTTCTAGGTGCCACTATCTCTGAGGTCCCGGGTTCGATTCTCGGACGGGTAAATGTCGAAAACTAACTTTTAGATATTTTCTTGTATCTGGGTGTATGTGATCGTTGCTTCCAATTTTCAATGACACAAGTTATTGTATTATTTGATATTATCATTTTTGGTATTGGAATAATATGTATTTTATTTTATTTTTTTTGTACTTAAACAATATTTTTATTTATAAGTGTTTTTTTATATATTGATTTTATAGTAAAAATTGATAGCGTGATTTTATATAAACGGTATACTTATTTAAATATTGACTAACTAAGTAGATTTATTTTGTAAAAAAGTATTAGATGATGGGCTAGTATGAGTTATTTATATTTTTTCATATTAAAGTATAAGTTTTATTAATTTGATTGGAATAAATCTGAAAATGTACCTACTGGTTAGAGCAGTATACATTATTTACTTTTGTCAGTGTAATTTGTAGCAAATGTTGTAGTTTTGCCTGCGAAGATCATTTCGATAATGGATATATTATCGAAATGATCTAGAGATAGAAAATAAATATAAATAGCTGCTGCTGTGTTCTGCATTTTGAAGAATCGTTTGAAGTGACTATCTTTGTAAAAAAAGGCTTTTTTTACTACATACGAATAATATCTAAGATCTACTCTTCCTACAAACCGACGTTTACAATAAATATTCATAATAATTCTTCTTGTATTCTACATAATATAATTTCCTTAGTAAAAGCGCACATAGGTGATATTTTAGATGTAAATAAAATGCGCGCTGCATGCCGCGTCTACACGTATTTCTCAGTCTACGAGAGTGCCGCGACCGGAGTCTTACCGCTCCCAGCACCCCCTCGCTTGTGTAAGCAACGGCCATCGACGATATTTTTTTTACCTATGCTATATCCTTAATATTGTTATAAATAGTGTCTAATGTTGTATAGATAATGGTACGGAACCCTTCGTGCTCGAGTCCGACTCGCACTTGGCCGGGTTTTTTTTTCAGATGACTTTGAACTCGCGTTTGAGATGCAGATATTCGTCAGAATTCCAAGTAATATTGTTGTATAGCAACAGCGGTTTATTTACAATGGCCTGCTCAGCTGGCCTGGCGCTCTGCCAAACCAGCTTCCGGCTTTACGGGATGTTTTAATTGACCAAGTTCCGAATACATTGTATTTAGCGGAATGTGAAAAGCCGCATATTATTTTTTTTTTTTATCCACAACGTTTTTCGGTTTTGGTAATGTTGATTAAAAATTGTTGGTTTGTAAAGTGCTCTGAGCCCTTTCTTCTATCATAGAAAGGCGTTTACTCACATAACACAAGAAAAGGATAAATGGAGCATAATACTTAAAGAAGCGTGGTGTCAAAAACAGCCGTGAGAATATGGAGAAATTTAAAAACTTTCAAAGGTAAAGAGTTTTCGAAACGTTTGGGTGCTTGTTTTATGCTTATTTCACCACGTGTTCTGTCAGACAGCCAAGAGTCAATAGAGGTGAGGTGAGGTGAGGAGTGAACCTTGTAGGGGCTTAGTAGATTTTTTACACTTCTTTTTCCGCATCAACAACAAAATAACAAATTAATCAAATTCTTTCTCCCATTAGAACGCTCTCTATTGCGTTACGCTGGGTTTACGCTATCAGGGTGGTATTTCACTTATCAAATATTGGATCAAAGAAATTGGACGAGGACGAATTCATGAATGGTTTTATTGATAATTTCTTTGGTGAAATGCATGTTTGGACAAAGATCTTTGATAAGTGGAATACCACCTCAGGAACTGACCAAATTAAAATTCTTTCTGGCCTAAATCACTCTCATTCTCGTATCTAAGTTGAGATACTTCTACCGAGACAAAGATAGATTGAAAAAAATGGAAAATGAAGTATTAAAAAAAATCGACCCGTCTCACAACTAGCTCCGATGGGACACGAACCCACGACCTTTCGCTTTCCGGGCGACTGCTCTAACCACTGAGCTACGGAGTCGTTACGAGAAGCGTCGAATTCTAGTTGTGAGACGGGTCGATTTTTTCTAAATACTTCATTTTCCATTTTTCTATTATAAAAATTGCATTGTGAATGCAAAAAACTAAAAATTAAAATAACAAACATAGATTAACAAATTAACAACACAGTACCAACTGGTTTGAAAAACTTTAGTTTGTAGCGTTTTCAGAACCAGATTTATAAAGCGTGCGATCACACTGATGAAAATAAACGCAATTAATTTGTTACACCACTCGCAAATCTTTACACCGCACTCATAAAATTTTATTAGGTTCTTATGAAAATATATTGATCGCAACTTTTAAACCTCTCGCATTTAACATTTCAACCTTAGCAATAACTACTTATCATTGAGAATTTATCACACTAGTAAAACATATAAAGTAAACTCTGTATAAAACATGAACACTGCAGCTATACTTATCATGCAGGAGCATAGTGTTATCAAAATAAATGAAAAATGGAAAATGAAGTATTTAGAAAAAAGTCGACCCGTCTTACAATTAGCTCCGATGGGATGGGATAGTTGTGAGACGGGTCGATTTTTTCTAAATACTTCATTTTCCATTTTTCAATAATGAAAATTGCAAAGCCTTGCAATGCAAAAAAATTAAAATAAAATTAATGAAGTTTTCAATAGATCCACTTGAAAGAAAGTATGTCACTACCCCTAGTACAAATTTGTCAATGTGCAAACGTTACTTATTATCGCATTTTGCATTAAAAATTCTATTCTAAAACTTAGACATTCACGCAAATAGCGGTACCATACTTTTGTTATAACACTCTACCTTATATTTTTTGGTATCCACGTACCTACCTACTTTTCTCCTCTAAAAACTTTTATACAACTATAGATAATTAAGTTGTGTAAATACATAGTAAAGTCTAGACATATATTAAGACCAGACTCATAGCAATCCAGACGATTTTATTGCTCCAAGCTTTCCATCTAAACCGCGACTCTGAAGAGCGCATTCCATTTGATTTTAGAACTATAATTTCTTCAACGCTTTTTATACCTACATGATTATCGTTTTATTTTCACAAAAGTTTTCATCATCATTCATTTTCTGACACTAGAAGCAAAGAATACTATAATATTCTAGAAACGTTAGTTACCCAAAGGATTTCTCGAAAGAACACACGAACAGCAAACGCAGAGCAAAGTCAGACTAAATTTTATATGTATGAGTAAGCTGAAGCTGAATCGTGCAGATCCAGAATTTGCAATTTTAAAATAATGTTCGAATTAGTCAACGAGCGTACGAGTCATAATAACGACTACCTACAAAAGATAGCTTTTGCATTATAATGTGATGAATAAGACACAGTCATGATAATGAAATTCCAAAATTGTAATGTTTTAAAATTTTCGAGTATGTTGTGGTAATACCATGGTTGTTTCAAATCTCCATAACCCAGATGCTTACTTAGTTTGGGATTGTAGAAATAAATGTGATGGTGTCCAATATTTAGTTACTGTCGCAACAATTAGTCAACAGCTAGAATTTCCCTCAATATTTCCAAGATCCTGGTAACCGATGAGTATTCCCTCTGATATACGCAATGTCCGGTAATAAAACATCTCATCGGAATCCCGTATAGCAAGCGAAGCCAAAAATCTTGGCTTTCTGCCAACATTGTAGCAACAACTCCGACATCGATAAAAACACCATGAACCATTGTGATGAAGCCTTTACTGAAAACATAAATAAATAAGGGGCACTCCTTGAGGAACATGATGTTGATATTTGAAGACTTTCAGCAACTTTTAAAGAAGCCATTTTTGGATAAGGTTTCGTTTAGATATGAAATACTGTTGTAAGTCCGTATGAGCTATGTGTTTACTAACAAAAAATGTTCAAATAAACATCCCACCCAATTTAAAAGAAAACCGCTTTCGCTGCTACTCAGAAACTGCAACACATAACACAACCTGCACTTTAACCACTCACTCATTGCTCACAGACCTCACAGTGCAACATTTTCACTCATCATACACGTCATCGCTCTACACATGTTTCACCTTCAGAGTTATTCGATACTGCTATAAAATTTTAGGACAATAGGCAATCCTTGACTCTCCCAGACCGTTCGAGTGGATGATCCTGACCACCATCTTCGCCAACTGCATAGCCCTGGCGGTGTACACGCCATACCCTGCCAGTGACTCCAACTACACCAACTCTGTTTTGGTAAGTGCAACTCCCTATCCTTATCATAATTGAGTTAATACTAGCTTTTGCCCGTGGCTTCGCTCGTGTTTAATTCGAGAAACTTCTTTAGAATCACTTTTCTTACTTATCCATCAAAGTCTATGGGCGAAATGATCACTTTCGTTATCAACGAGTTTTGGTACAATCAGTTCGCTGAAAACGATTTCTGAACCAACTTTTAAGGCTTAGACATTTTAACATAGGCTGATGGGAAAGAATCGCTCTTATACAAGAAGAGTGGTTAAGTTGAGACAAAGCTTTGGAGATGTTTTGTTTTGGTAAATTAGGTAGCGGGTCATTAATTAATGGTGTAGTTTTACATAAGGCTTAACGTTTGCTTTAAAATTCATCTTCGGTCGTTGCCAGCTGGCACCTGGGTGCTTACCATCAACTCTTATTGCGGTTTTGTTTAGGACCTAAACTGATCTGCTTCGCTTATTCGTACCACGACAGCTTAATATCAATGACAGCGATTCAGTGATCGATCAATGACATTTCATAGCCGCTAAGCTGTCAGGAACTCTTATTTGACTTATAACCCGGTCGAATTAACATGACTACTGCAGGTTATACCCGTCCCTATCACTCTCCGGGCATGACAGAATCGAGTGAAAGAGACGGGTAAAAGAAAAAGGACACAAATCGTTCGGTCATTAACATTTAGCAATTCATTTGCGATCAAGTTTTTATAAGGTCGTAGTACGAAAGAAACCTATTCTGCATCGCGCTATTTTTGAATCGCTGTCTTAAAGTTGATAGTAGGCACCCAGGCCTCCTTAATGTACTGAAGAAAATGATTAAAAAAAAATGCGAACTAAAAGTATATAGGTACCTAATACTGCATGAATATTTAATTTTTTATCTCCAAAGATTCTAATTTAATAAACTCTTTTTTTGCAGGAGAAAATAGAGTATGTGTTCCTTGTGATCTTTACGGGAGAGTGCGTGATGAAGATCATCGCGTACGGCTTCATCATGCACACGGGCTCCTACCTGCGGAACGGCTGGAATCTGCTCGACTTCACTATAGTCGTCATTGGGTACGTAACTACATAGTAACCAAGTCCCGTGATTCACAAACCGTCGGAAACGCCCCCGACAGCGGAATGGATGCACTGGTTGTCTCTGCCACTCACTATATAATAGACAAAGACAAAACACAGAATTCGAATCCAATTTCGTTCCCAACGTTTGTGAATCAGGGGGCAGATATCAAGCTCCATCTTGAAAGGTATGAAGAAATTGTAGCTATAGGTACTTTCAGCTTTACAGTTAAAACTGTTACAACGTTCGAAATAAACAAAAGTAGGAGTGTTCACAAAGAATTTAAGAATGATACGTTTAAAAAGTATATCGTAGAAAACAAACTGTCCTCCTTCTCTCCTCCCTCCAACCTCCCCTCCGGGCCTTTGGCCCCAGATTTTGGTATTATTGTTGATCTTTACGGGAGAGTGCTTGGTGAAGATCATCGCGTACGGCTTCATCATGCACACGGGCTCCTACCTGCGGAACGGCTGGAATCTGCTCGACTTCACTATAGTTGTCATTGGGTACGTAACTAGTTACCAAGTCCCGTGATTCACAAACCGTCGGAAACGCCCCCGACAGCGGAATGGATGCACTGGTTGTCTCTGCCACTCACTATATAATAGACAAAGACAAAACACAGAATTCGAATCCAATTTCGTTCCCAACGTTTGTGAATCAGGGGGCAGATATCAAGCTCCATCTTGAAAGGTATGAAGAAATTGTAGCTATAGGTACTTTCAGCTTTACAGTTAAAACTGCTACAACGTTCGAAATAAACAAAAGTAGGAGTGTTCACAAAGAATTTAAGAATGATACGTTTAAAAAGTATATCGTAGAAAACAAACTGTCCTCCTTCTCTCCTCCCTCCAACCTCCCCTCCGGGCCTTTGGCCCCAGATTTTGGTATTATTGTTGATCTTTACGGGAGAGTGCTTGGTGAAGATCATCGCGTACGGCTTCATCATGCACACGGGCTCCTACCTGCGGAACGGCTGGAATCTGCTCGACTTCACTATAGTCGTCATTGGGTACGTAACTAGTTACCAAGTCCCGTGATTCACAAACCGTCGGAAACGCCCCCGACAGCGGAATGGATGCACTGGTTGTCTCTGCCACTCACTATATAATAGACAAAGACAAAACACAGAATTCGAATCCAATTTCGTTCCCAACGTTTGTGAATCAGGGGGCAGATATCAAGCTCCATCTTGAAAGGTATGAAGAAATTGTAGCTATAGGTACTTTCAGCTTTACAGTTAAAACTGTTACAACGTTCGAAATAAACAAAAGTAGGAGTGTTCATAAAGAATTTAAGAATGATACGTTTAAAAAGTATATCGTAGAAAACAAACTGTCCTCCTTCTCTCCTCCCTCCAACCTCCCCTCCGGGCCTTTGGCCCCAGATTTTGGTATTATTGTTGATCTTTACGGGAGAGTGCTTGGTGAAGATCATCGCGTACGGCTTCATCATGCACACGGGCTCCTACCTGCGGAACGGCTGGAATCTGCTCGACTTCACTATAGTCGTCATTGGGTACGTAACTAGTTACCAAGTCCCGTGATTCACAAACCGTCAGAAACGCCCCCGACAGCGGAATGGATGCACTGGTTGTCTCTGCCACTCACTATATAATAGACAAAGACAAAACACAGAATTCGAATCCGATTCCGTTTCCGACGGTTTGTGAATCAGAGGGCAGATAACAAGCTCAATCTTGAAAGGTATGAATAAGTTGTAGCAATAGGTACTTTCAGCTTTACAGTTAAAACTGTTACAACGTTCGAAATAAACAAAAGTAGGAGTGTTCACAAAGAATTTAAGAATGATACGTACAAACTGTCCTCTTTCTCTCCTCCCTCAGACCTCCCCTCCGGGCCTTTGGCCCCAGATTTTGGTATTATTGTTGATCTTTACGAGAGAGTGCTTGATGAAGATCATTGCGTACGGCTTCATCATGCACACGGGCTCCTACCTGCGGAACGGCTGGAATCTGCTCGACTTCACTATAGTCGTCATTGGGTTCGTAACTACATAGTAACCAAGTCTCGTGATTCACAAACCGTCGTAAACGCCCCCGAAAGCGGAATGGATGCACTGGTTGTCTCTGCCACTCACTATATAATAGACAAAGACAAAACACAGAATTCGAATCCGATTCCGTTCCCGACGTTTGTGAATCAGGGGGCAGATATCAAGCTAAATCTTGCATAAGCATATGCATGAAGAAATTTTAGCTATACCTTCAACTTTACAATTAAAACCTGTTACAATATACCTATACAATAGTACAAAATAAACAAAAGTAGGAGTGTTCAAGAAGAAATTTAAGAATACGTCCCCTCCCTCCCTCCTCCCCCCTCAACGTCCTCTCCGGCTCTCTGACTCTAGATTCTGGTATTATTGATGGTTAGGGTCTGGAGTGCTCATATTACAGGCCGTTCGGATTGATGTGTCCAATTTCAGCAGTGCACAGTCGCATTTAGCCCCTATTACCGATACCAACCCGAACAAATGGGGGGAACAAACGTCATTTCATCTTGCTTTCCATGAAACTGATTATGTATTCCTATTTCTCCAGGATGGTGAGCACGGTGCTATCAAGTATATTCAAGGACGCGTTCGACGTAAAGGCTTTGAGAGCGTTCAGGGTGCTTCGACCGCTCCGTCTCGTCTCCGGAGTGCCTAGTAAGTAACCCTGTAAGAATATTTAACATAAGCCATATTTAATTTCCAATGGGAGAGTTTCCTACAGTAATTTTCGATGGACTAGATTGCGCTGTAACCGTAACACAACCTGCTTTTTTTTCAGCATATTATGGCAAAGGATTCGTTCATACTGCCTAAAACACCTCCCACCTCACCTCCTGTTCAGAGGATACGCTCTGTGCAACTTTTTGTATAACTTCATATTCGGAAACGATATTCGTATAGTGATGTCGGACTATTTTCTTTGCTATTTTCTACTAGATACTTGTTCGTTTACTTCTTCAGATCTTTTATCATACCACTAATGGCATTTTTGGTGCGAATTGTTGCGCCTAGCTAGAGTATACATCATCATCATCATCATTTCAGCCGTACGACGCCCACTGCTGGGCATAAGCCTCCCCCAATACATACATACATATACATACTCTGAACTAATCTGAAAAACCAAGGGCGCTAGTTGGGTAGCGCCACCTAATACATTTTTTTTTAACTAACAATGAAACGTCAAAAGAAACTCTCTCATTCCAACACCTAGCCATGCCCAATGCCACAGCCTTCTTTATTGTCTTCCAATGCCGATTGGTATGTGTTAAACAGGACCGACGGCTTACAGTGCCTTCCGGAAGTCCTGAAGCTTCGCGTGTACGTAAATACTTCAGATAAGAATGTTTGTTTAAAGTTGTTTTACCTCTGTGCGTGCGTTGCGTGACATTCCGGAATTTCTTCGGCTCATGTAGGACAACTTATCAAAATTATTAAGCCTTCCTTATCATTTAATAACATGTTGAAACTTAAGTTAACTGAAGTTTTAATTTCAACTCTACAACTAGGTAACTTACAAAATCTTGGTCCAATTTGATAACCAAACAAAATGAAATAATTTATTTTCTTAGATACAGACCAAGTACACTCCAGAAACATTTTACTTTAAGAAAAGTACTGCTCGTAATTCTCGTTTCCATTTCCAGGTCTACAGATAGTGTTGAACTCGATCCTGAAGGCGATGATACCCTTGCTGCACATCGCGCTGCTGGTCATCTTCGTCATCATCATCTATGCCATCATCGGCCTCGAGCTGTTCTCCGGGAAGATGCATAAGAGCTGCTACAATAAGTATACTGGTATGAAAGTGTTCTTTAATAAAGTTCTGAGCAGATTCAAAGGGCTAACTAAGAGCCAACGCGCACTTGTGATTTTTAATCGGGCGATAGTTTAGTCGGAATCGTAAGACGATCGTGATCAAACTGTCGGCCGATAGTTTGGTTTTGAGAGCCTGCGCGCACTTGCTGCACTCACTAAAACATTTCTACGGTGGTGGCGTGTGAGGCGGGTGGTTACGTTCCCTAAAATATCGTTGAGCGAAGCGATGGCTGGTTCATGCGTCATGCTCGTGAACGGGTGCTGCCAGTGGGATTGGGTCTGCTCTTATCTGCTTGCCTGAAAATGTGTTTTCTTTTGTTTTTATTCATTTTATTAAGAATTACATTTGAAACATGTATGGCGCAACTTGCAGTATATAGTAGAATTGTCTTTTGTTTTAAACTAATATTAAAGCTTTAAGTAGAGTTCCTAAGTAACTGAAAATTGTTCACCGCTATGATCATTAGTTCGCCTATACTTATCTGTATTTATCATAACCCATTGTGTAATTGTGATGGAAACTGACCTTAGTCATACCATGTTAAGGTCATTTTTCAATTTGACGACTCTGTATGAAATAAAACAGGGAGAAAAAAACAACCCTTGGAGTTTCTTGCCGGTTCTTCTCCAAGGTCTCCCGCTGTAGGGTTTGCGAACCGATGGCGTAGCTTCTATGACGTTCACAAGTATTGTAAATAACAATCTAAATTGAATAAACAAATTTGAATCTTGAATCTTGAATCTTGTGATTTTTAGTCGACCGATAGTTGGTTGACAGTTTAGTTAAATCCGTGCGCGCGCTCACATAGTCCTTCATGCACATTACCGCCCGGCCGATAGTTGTGCGATAGTTTGATCGTACAACTATATCGGCCAGTTATTTTAGATAGTTTGATCGCCATATAACTCTATTGGTACTGAATCCGAGAATGATCAAACTATCGCCCGATTAAAAATCACAAGTGCGCGTTCGCTCTAAGTCACTCAACATCTATCATAACCGATTGTTTAACTCTCCAGATGAGATCATGGATACCCCTCATCCGTGCGACGTGGACAATGGTTTCAACTGCTCCACAATCGGCGAGGATATGGAGTGCCGCGACGGCTGGATCGGCCCTAACTTTGGCATCACGAACTTTGACAACTTCGGCCTCTCTATGCTCACTGTCTTCCAGTGCATCACGCTCGAAGGGTGGACGGATGTTATGTACCACGTGAGTTTTAGTTTTAATTAACCCTCCGCTGGGGTTGAAAATCCAAGACTCAAAAACTCATATTACTCATGATGGACACCATCACATACATTTTTCCAATACTAAGGTATTGTAGCTTAAGCACTAGTATTATGGAAATTGGAAACAACGACTGGTATTACCACATACACCAAGATCCGAGGAAATATTGAAAAGTTCGTTTTTCAACATTTACTCGACCGGGGATCGAACCCGGGACCTCTAGAGATAGCGGCACCTTGAAACCGGTACGTACACCACTCTGCCACAGAGGTCGTCCTGATAGTATCACTGATATTTACTGATCTTCATAAATCGTATCTTTAATATTTTCTTATTTTTATGCTGTGGTCTCTTAAATTGCAGGACCAATCTGGGGTCTTCAAAGATGTGTTTTAATTGAAACAGATTTCATTGTTTATATTCAATACATAACTAATATCGATAGCCTATTATTTTTATATGTTGTTTTACTATTTCAGATACAAGACGCGATGGGGAACAGCTGGGAGTGGATATACTTCGTGTCGATGGTTATTCTTGGAGCTTTCTTCGTTATGAACCTAATTCTCGGTGTGTTGTCTGGGTAAGTGCTTACTTTCTCAGTTACTCTACGCAATCCGTTCTTCAGTGTTCTTTCTTTTGAATAATAGGTTTGGGACAATAATGTTCATCAATGAAACACGTAATCTATCCCTCGTAACATATTACGTAATAATTCAACTCAGAAAGTTAAAGTTAAACCAATTGTATCATGAACCATTTTGATAAAATTTGCTTGAAAACGTCAAAACTATAAAGGTCAATGCCAATGTCAACAAGTTAGAATTTCTACCCTATTGATTATTAATTTCTGGTAAAAAATTAATGCACTTTCTCTCTTTTACTTTCATTAACGTTCTGTGCATTTTTATTGAAAAAAGCTAGGTACTTTCATATTTTAGTTTCATAGTTAGTAATTCGGTGTACTGTGTGAGGTGTCCATTATGTATTATATATTCTATTAAAATACACAGTCACTTCTATTTCTCTCATCCAGAGAGTTCTCCAAAGAGAGAGAGAAGGCGAAGAACCGCGGCGACTTCCAGAAGCTGCGGGAGAAGCAGCAGCTGGAAGAAGACTTGAAGGGCTACTTGGACTGGATCACGCAGGCAGAGTACCTGGAGCCGCTCGCGGACCAGCGCGACACCGTCGACCAGAGGGACTATGGTATCATCGGTATGTACCACAGTACCCCAAGCTCGAACAACTCCCGTTCTGAAAAATGGAAAATGAAGTATTTAGAAAAAATCGACCCGTCTCACTTACTTCATTTTCCATTTTTCAGTAATAAAAATTGCATTGTGAATGCAAAAAACTAAAAATTAAAATAACTCCCGTTCTAGTTATCATAATACGGCTAGAATTAATAACCTATCCACAGATAGGGATAGGCATGATCCAGATTAGTAGCTATGCAACGTTTGATAATAACATAGAATTAACGACAGTTGCCTGGGTGTTGCTAGGTGTTGCCTAGCAACTAATCTGGATCATGTCTATCCCTATCTGTAGATAGATTATTAATTCTGGCTAATAGTTAAGTATAATAACTATCCATCAAAATATTGCCAAAGAGATATCAGTTTCCATACTTTTACTGAGAACGAAAGTTGTTCATGTTTGAGCCACTGGACACTAGACAGATATTAAAAGAAGTAAAGAAGTTTTAACCGCCTCTGTGCTCTAGTGGTACACGTCACCGGTATTAGACCCGACCCAGAGGTCCAGGGTTCGATTCCCGGTGGGGCTACATATTGTATTCAGTTTGGTTGGTGGTAGGACTTGTTCTTAGTCCGTCTGGCTAGCTACCACCGTATTATCAAGTCTGACGCCATAACAATAATGTTTTCAGCATTATTGTGTTCCGGCAGTTAGAGATAAGATAGCCAATTCCTCAGCGATTGAGGATTCCGGGAGGAGTGTGCTTCCACCTTCAGCCTTATCACCGCTTATCAGGTGTGGTGTGATGAAGCCTAAGTGCTACCCCGTTGTAGATACAATAAAAAAAAACAGTATCCCAAGCTCGAACAAAATACTGCCTAAGTTAAAGTATAGAAACTGACAGCTTTTCGGCAGCATTTTGACGGATGGTTAAGTATAGTGAATGGGCAAATTACGACTCGCGGGCCATCTCCGGTCCGCGGGAGCATTTAATCCTCCTTAAAATTAATAGTACCTATGTGGCCATAATTATTTCGACGGTTCATAAGTATAAAGTAGAATAGTTGATGCCTAGGTAAAGAAGCCACCTTGATAAACCGAGTAGTTAATAATTATGTTCATTTTGTGTTGCATTTTGAACCGATCCACTCCACCCCACCCCACCGATCCACTATGCAGAATATGCAGATCATTCATTATTGCCACCAATTTTTGGACCGGATCACCTTCACAATATTTCAACCCCTTAATTTCTACTGGAAGTTAAAGAATAATGTGTTTGGGATATTTAATAAGTACAAGGTAAAATGAAAAATAATGAAAGAGATGAAGGTGAGAAAGATAGGGCAGATAAACAAAAGACTGAGCGTGATATGTCAGAAGAAAAGCTATAATTATTATTTCTTGATTTCAGGACCAACGCCAAACGAACACGACTCGACGGACCATTTGGGCATTGAAACCAACGAACAACAAAAAGTAGCCATCACGAAATTATGGAAAAAAGATTTTGAAAAGGTGAGTTTTTTCTAAAAGACCGCAGAATAGTGAAGACGCTTTATATATTTGTAGGAACGGCCGCCCCTTACTTTACCTTTTCCTGAGCATTTCGCAGTACTAAAGCAGCTCTCTATACAAGTAACTTTACAAAAGTACTTTCTAAATGCTCGCCAGCCACCTATAATAAGATCTCTCAAAGTTTTGCTTTATAGTGAAATTTCTGTCATCTTTCTCCATATTCAAAGATGATAGCCTTTAATCATCTTCTGTCATCTACATAAAGTTTGCCATTTGATTGATGGCTTTTTTAAAACATCCTCTCATGCTCTCATGGGATTAAAATAATCAGCATCAAAAATGATATTAAAATTTTCTTACGTTTCTATTTTAACTTCGATTCTATGGCCGTTCTAGAGGACCCTAAGAAATTTTTCTTTCATGCCGTAGCTCCCATTTTTCCTAAGAGATGTAAAAAAGATAAATTTTCCAGGTGAACCGTCGCATGAAGCGCGCATGCCGGCGCGCCGTGAAGTCACAGACCTTCTATTGGCTCATCATCGTGCTCGTGTTCCTTAACACCGTCGTGCTAGCCAGCGAGCATTACAAGTATGATAAACACCACTAAATTTTAATTACCTAGTACCTACAAAGATTTAAGTGTATGATACCATCAATACGATCAATTTTTACTATGGGCCAATCATGGAATCGCGAAAATAAAACAACGGGTTGCACTCCGGAAGTGCCAGCAGAAGTGAAAAAGGAAAAAAAATGGAATTTGACAAAAAAAAAGAAAAATATACGGACTAGATTTGACCGAGGTCTTCTGGCTTCAATGCCGCTCGTTTTCTAACCTGAGCTATCACAACTTTGGAAACGGTAGCGAAATTTGCCTTCGTATTCTAATGGCATTGTAACAGTTTTTCGATCAGGGGGCCGATTCTGCTAACGTTAAGTCATAATCGTGTTTCAATTGTAGTTCAATTGTAGCGGTTTTTTACACACTAGTTACAAGAATTATGACAGTATGATGTGATGTGATGGTAGTGTGTGGTGTGACTATCAGTAGTATTGTGAAAAAAGTACACTTTTCTCGTAATCGTAACTAGTGTGTAAAATAGCACTACAACTGAACTGCAATTGAAACACGGTTGAGACACGATTATGACTTAACGTTAGCAGAATCAGCCCCCAGGGGGCCAAGCCTGCTAACGTTAAGTCACAATCGTGTCTCAATCGTGTTTCAATTGTAGTTCAGTTGTAGTGTTTTTTTAACACACTGCAACTAACACTAGTTACAAGAAATATGTACTTTTTTCACAATACTATTGATGGTTACACCACACACTACATTCACATCACATCATACTGTCATAATTCTTGTAACTAGTGTTTAAAAAAGCACTACAACTCGCGTCAGGATCACGTGACCGTCAGATCGAAAATTCTTAAGAAGGACACGTTCAGTAACTGAACTACGATTGAGACACGATTGTGACTTAACGTTAGCAGGCTTGGCCCCCTGGTCACGTGTCCTTCTTACGAATTTTCGATCTGACGGTCACGTGATCCTGACGCGAGTTTAACATTTTTCACCCATCACAAAAAGTGCACAACGCCGATAAAGAAGCTTGCACTTCAAAAATTAGCTGTTCCATACATTTCAGTCGAGTCGATGATGTACTTTTGTATGGAACAGCAGATTTTTTTTCGCGATTCTGTGGTTGGCCCCATAGTACTAATTGTTCGTATTGATGGAGACTATCATCTCCTAAAATCTTTATACTAATTAAAATTTTGTGATGTATTCTTCATCATCATCAGCTATTTTAATGTCCCCACTGCTGAGGCTCCACCTTCCTTTCGGTTGGTTACGAAGAATGGGCCATGACCTACGCAGGCTCAATGTGGATTGGTGCGTATTAACAACTGCAAATGCTTACCGTGCCTTCCGAAGCACGGAGGAGTTCAAGATTTAAGATTTTGGTCACCCATCCCGCGACAAACCATTGAGGAAGTTGCTTGACTTCGACGATAACAGGTAATCACGCTGACCACTGAACCACGGGCTCCTCATGATTTATTCTTATCAAGATGATCACCTGAAAATCAGCGTCACACTATTTGCTGTGGCATAAGCTGAGGTTGGGTCCATTTCGGCTAAAATGTTTGTTTTTGTTTATGTAAACAACCTTGTTTGTATGTTTTAGTCGAATAAACTATATTTCTTTCTTTCTTTCTTTCTTCTATCTAGATAAGAATATTAAGGCTAAATAGGTTTTTAATAAAAATTTCATTTTTATAACAAGCTTTTTTGCTGACTGTACTTTAATATTGTATTTTCATCTGAACTAAACCTGTAGGTACCTATACAAAATTTCAGCTCCATCGGACACTGGGAAGTTGCAAGATTTGTCCCCTAATAACTAACTAACTAACATGGCAAGTTAATAAAAAGCTTGTAATAATAAGAAGGTACCTTGTGCAACGTTTGTTTCAATGAGTTTCAGTTTTCTTGTCAAGTTCTTAACAGAACTTATCAGAAGAATCAAACTTGTTCTTTTCCAAGTTATCATTAAATCTAAGTTGACCTAGCGTCAGTCAACGCTTATCTTGAAGCGTATGACCAAAATCTTTTTACTCTACATTTTTTAAGAACATTAAAGCTTAGTTCCAAGGCAACGCAACAGCCCTTTTTTACCAAACTCTAGTCAGTCTTAATTTATTGTTATCAATTTTCTTTGCAGACAACCAGAGTGGCTGGATCTCTTCCAGGAGTATGGCAACGCATTCTTCGTAGCGCTATTTACTATAGAAATGTTAGTGAAAATGTACAGCTTAGGATTGCAAGTAAGTTTTTATACCTTTATTAATTTTATCCATGTTTATTGATATCCATGATTTCGTTCAGGTTTTAGTAATGACGTACACCTACACCACCAAGTCAGGCTTGACTTTGCTGTTCTTTTTCGCTTGACACTTGTTCGTTATGAATTTGATATTTCGTATGCGAGAGTTGTAGTTAGTTTTGTACAGAGAAGTGAAAAGCAAGAGAAAAATACATCGATTTCATAATATGCGAATTAGTTATATAATTTTAGAGAATCTATATCTACATAAACATCATCATAAATACAAAATTTGAAGTAGAATGGAAAATACAAACATAAATTTAGAGAACTCCACCTCTAACTCCAAGGTTACTTCGTATCGCTATTCAACCGTTTCGACTGCTTCGTAGTGATCGGGTCCATCTCGCATTTGAAGATGAATCTTTATAAATGTCAAATTCATAACAGAGAAGTGAAAAGCAAGAGAAAATACATCGATTTCACATGCGAATAAATTAGTGATCGAATCTTAGAGAATCTATATCTACTTATAAACATCATCATAAATACAAAATTTGAAGTAGAATGGAAAATATAAACTTAAATTTAGAAAACTCCACTTCTACCTCCAGTGTTACTCGTCGACATCTACTTTATCATTATCATTAATACAAAATGTATAGTAGGTAGAATGGACAAACTTGATAGATAGATAGACTTGAATTTAGCAAATTCCTCCTCTAACTCCAGGGGTACTTCGTGTCGCTGTTCAACCGTTTCGACTGCTTCGTGGTGATCGGGTCCATCAGCGAGATGGTGCTGACGCAGACGGAGGTGATGCCGCCGCTCGGCATCTCCGTGCTGCGCTGCGTGCGACTGCTGCGAGTCTTCAAGGTCACCAGGTAGTTATTTAAATTCACAATGCAATTTTTATTATTGAAAAATTTAAAATGAAGTATTTAGAAAAAAATCGACTCGTCTCACAATGGAGCTGGTTGTGAGACGAGTAAATTTTTTCTAAATACTTAAGTACTTAAGTACTTCATTTTAAATTTTTTGTCACCAGGTAGGTTCAACGCAATTTTTCTGTGGCAATCGCACGTTAAGACCACTGCATTGGTTCTTTTATTGAGTGCTCTCCTACCTATAGTTGGTTAATAATGAATAATGTTTCAGAATTAATTGTTATCAATTTTAAATAACCACCACATAACTGGCGTTCACTATCGAACCTTAAAGCCCCCAGTACAGGTTGGCCGACCATGGCCGGCGACCATGATCAATACATCGTACATTGACACTTTTGAAAGAACCTTTATAAACTTGTTCGTTCAAAAGTGTCAATGTACGATGTATTGGTCATGGTCGCCGACCATGGTCGGCCAACCTGTACTGGGGGCTGTAGCATTACTTCTGAACTGAATTCAGTCAATTGCATCGTAGCTGTTAGGTACTTCTGTTCAGGCCATTTAGGGACGTTGAGGAAAAAATTACAGACTAATTTTATTTTCCCAGATACTGGCGATCGCTGTCGAACCTAGTAGCTTCACTCCTGAACTCGATCCAGTCGATCGCATCGCTGCTTCTGCTGCTGTTCCTGTTCATCATGATCTTCGCGCTGCTCGGCATGCAGGTGTTCGGGGGCAAGTTCAACTACGACCCCGTCGAAGAGAAGGACAGGCATAACTTCGACTGCTTCTGGCAAGCGCTGCTTACTGTCTTCCAGGTAATAACCAGGGGGCTAATTGTCTAACTCAACATCAATCGATATTGCTTTCAGTTTCACATCCATCACTTGTTGTTGAAGAAAGTTGTCAAAATATTAGTATTACTGGACCAATGGTCGTACAACATCTTTCAAACTGAAAGCGGTCGCGATTGATGTTGAGTTACACAATTACCCCCCTGATATAATACTTTATGAGGCAGTGGCAATCATAATGCCACCACAAAAATCCTCTTTGTTCAGTTACCGATACGATTTTATGAAATAACCAAATAAGTCGTATAATATGGCGACTTTTTTCAAATAATCCAATCGTACATGGTTTTTGATAGAGGGTCAAATGGGTACTAACTACTTAGTAGGTGAGGGTGAATTTTGGAGGTCCAATGGGTCCGAGATCAAAAAAGGAACAAAAATATTTTTCATCTCTCAGATTCGGAAAGTGATGTATATTTAAACTGAGCAGCGGGTCCAAAACTATCCGTTTCACCCTAGGGTGGAAATGAATTTTAAGAATAGAACTGAATTTGGTTATATTCAACCATAGAGTTACCTCGTCGGCAATGAAAAAGTTTTCAACAAATTTTGTATGGGGACGGGACTTACAAAATTAAAAAAAAAGAATTTTATAAAAACAAGAATATCTCAAAAACGGTGCGTCTTGTACGCTACAAGCTACAAGCTAGCTAAAATTTTCAACCCCCTATGGTACTCCGGAGATAGTTAGGAGGCATCCGATAGACAAATAAAAAAAATTTTTTTGTTCAAAAAAATTTTTTTTGTTTAAAATTTTTTTTTGTTATTTCAAAGCTTATTTTTTTTTATATATATCTATTATAGAAAAAACAGAGAAAGCGAAGCCCCCCGCCACCTTTCTTTTATTTTTAGTTTTAGTTGTCTTTATTTTTTTTGTTATAGAGGGGGATGAAAAGCAGAGTGTATTTACTGTCCTTATATTCGAAATAAAAAGTAGAGTGTATTACTCGGCCGCAAAATAATTTTCATCTCGGGCGACGTATATTGAATCCCTCGCTGCGTTCAGGATTCTACTTTAGAATCCTTCACTGCGCTCTGGATTCAAAATAGCGCCCTCGCCGTTAATATGTTATTTTGCTCCCTTGTAATACAATCTACTATTATTAAGAAATTTACAAAAGTTTTTTATGAAATAAATATTTTATCTACAATACCTACTCGCCCTAGTTTTCTCGTTGATTCATGGATCTTGTACAGTTATAGAATTAAATCCGTGAAGATTATTTGGTTCTTAACGCATGTTAATCTTTTAATCTACCAGAAGGAATCGATCAAATTTTGATCTAAAGAAATATTGGATTTGATAGCGGCGTTGTGCACTTTTTGTGATGGGTAAAAAATGTTAAACTCGCGTCAGGACACGTGACCGTCAGATCGAAAATTCGTAAGATGGACACGTGACGATCGAAAAACTGTTACAATATCATTAGAATACGAAGGCAAATCTCGCCACCATTTCCAAAGGTGTAATAGCTCAGGTTAGAAAACGGCGGCATTGAAGCCAGAAGACCTCGGTTTAAATCCAGTCCGTATTTTTTCCTTTTATTTTTGTAAAATTTCTTATTTTTGTGAAAAAGTCTAGGGAGCCCTTTTCAATTCTGCCGGCACTCCCGGAGTGCAACTCGCTGTTTTTTTTAGATATTGACGGGTGAGGACTGGAACGCGGTGATGTACGAGGGGATCAAGGCGTACGGCGGCGTCGGCTCCTTCGGCATCCTCGCCTGCATCTACTTCATCATCCTCTTCATCTGCGGCAACTGTATCCTTTACAAGAAAAGGTTCGACGCCTTTCCGGTATTCAAGAGGCAGAATAGAAGTTTCAAAATCTTCCATTATTGATTCTTACGGAATGAAAAATGATTTTTTTTTTCTAACCACAACGGGATAACGCTTAGCTATCTTAACCACTTTGTCAGGCCTGTCTCACTTCCATACAAGCGGCGCAAAATCCCCGAGATATTTACCTACTATTCTGGAAAACAACCTAATTTCAACCTTTTGCATCGTTCATAGTACAATAACAGTCTGCCGTCTCGCTTCAATCTGCTAGGGCTGTCAGGAGTACTACTTTATTTGCGAAAGTAATACACGCGAAGCGAGACAGATGGCGGTACATACGGATGCGTGCGCTGCGTGTGCGACAAGTCGAGCGAGTGCCAGCCTATTGAGACTAGTCCGGTGACCGGACGCTTGCGTTTATCATACCTAAACTCGGGAGTGAAATTTCTGTACCGTAAGGTACTAATATATATTCTGTGACTTTGTGACGGATTTATCTCTAACTGCCGGGACACAACAATGCTGTAAGTTGACGGTGATGGTATGGTGGCGGTAGTAAGCCAGGCGGACTTAGGACAAGTCGTACCACTAACCAAACCGAATAAAATATTTACGCCCACTGGGAGTAGAGCCCGGGACGGATCTGGGGGGCTACCGCGTAACTTTATGGATATGAACTTCATACGTTTTTGGGAACTTTAAGTCAATTTTATAAAGAAAATAGCCGCTATCAGTTCCTTGTTTTGTGACGTCGGGTATAACGATAACTAGCTAGCAACGTTCAACAGAACAAAGCAGCAAAAATCTATCAGAATAAGGAATTCAAATAACAGTTGAAGCCCATACCCATATCCAGATTTCTTAGCCGGTAGCCCCCCTGGATCTGATATCAATGGTGTGTATGTACAACTAGACCACAGAGGTGGCTTACAACTGTAGTTCAATGAATCAGTAACTCGTAAGGTTTCTAAGAAGTTTTTTAAGTGATCTAACCACCAGATCAAACGCTTGCTTGTGCTAAAGATGCAGATTTTGACTGATTTAAAAATTATTGCAGTAAATCAAATAAGTTAACATTGACGGTCGACATATTAAATCCTTTAAGATCTAAAACGTAATTAATTTAATTACTTTTGACGTAAGGCATACTAGAGCATAAGAAAATATTTGACTTAACTCACAATTGTGCAGATATTCTATTAAACGTGTTCTTGGCTATCGCTGTGGACAACTTGGCAGACGCAGAATCTTTAACCAACATCGAAAAGGAAGAAGGGGTAAAGTAGTAACAATAACTAATGTCGAAAACTTTAGTATAGGATGTATGAAGTAAATTGTCTTTGTCTTAATTGATTTAAGTTTTATCTTCTGATGATATTTTTTTTCTATTTAGGCTGTTGAGGAAAAAGAAGGTGGTAGCGTTGTAGCTACTGAGGGTGGGCATGCAGATACCGACGATGAGTATATCCACGATGATGATGTGTATACATCTGACAAGTAAGAATCAATAATCTTAAATTAACTTTTATTTGTCGATACCGTAGAACCAAAGAAAGACGTTAGAATTAGTAAGTGAGTGAATCGCGCAAGAAATTCGTTGCTCTAAGCACCACAGCCTCCATACATTTAAACAACAAATTTATGATAAGTCTTCGCTTTCGCCGAAAGCGACGACTAATCATACAATAAATCTATGATTTAAACTTCAACATGGCAACTATCTACCTAGCTTTCGATTTCACGCTTCATTCCATGAAGTTCGACTTAACCTCAGAGTATTAAGTCAAACTTCATGCTTCATTCGAATGCGAGACATATTCCTTATAATCTCTTTGCTGTGTATTTACATGTCTATTTACTTATTTAGTTTATTTCGTAAATTTTGGTTGCATTGTTAATTGAAAAAAAAAATATTATTATACCATATTGAACATTTTTAGCTCCGAAAGAGAATACGAAGAAACTGGTTCAGAGGGAGAGCAACAGGAAGACATGGAAGGAGATGCCGAAGCTGACATTGGTGAAGAGGAACACGTTCCGGAAAGGATTGAAGAGGAGCAGGAGAGAGGAGAAGACGAGGAAATGATGAGCCATCAAAGGAATCATATAGGTATACTTGCTACTTACATTCTTTCCGAGCAATTTAGAGTTACGAAAATACTAGGTCCTTATACTTGGCATTTAGAATCTACCACAGATAAATTGACAATTGTGGATAACCAACTTATATCACGATTTTGGAAAAATAATTTGAATTGAATCACAATTTCAGCAAACTGTACTTTGAATGAGTGTTTTATCTTTTTTGTTCTTTTAAATGCAAATGTATACATTGACCAATGTATACTGGACTAACCCGAGTGTATAATGATAGAGACCAATGTAGCTAACTCAATGACCGTAGTGAACACAGACATGGATGAAGAGTCGCGTCTGAAACGAAAGCCCACGACGTCGTCGGCGCGCCCCCGCCGGCTGTCGGAGGTCGATATTCACGACACTAAGAAACCCATCCCCGATGCTTCGTCCTTCTTCATTTTTTCCAAAACGAACAGGTTAGGGAACGATCGACGGCAAAGTTTGAGCTTTCTAATTTTTGACTAGATGTAATTTTTCGTATTATTATTAATTTAGATCGTCCTCGATTGTCTCCTGCTATGGGGTTCGATCGAAGACACTTATCTATTTTACGCCTCTCGTCTTTCTCGAACTTAATATTTTCTTTTGGTAATTAATATTATTTATTATTCTCCCACTTTTATACGCTAATCACACTTTATTTATGTTTGCCATTTTCTTCTTTCCGATCTGCAGGTTTCTCTGAAATATAGCTTAGGTAACGACACGGACTTAGGCTGGAGAGTGGGCATGGATGCAGTAGTTAATTTAACCTAGTGTAGTTTTTAACTGACTTAGAATTATAAAACTTTCGTGGTATGTTTCTATCTCACAAAGATGGTGGTCAGTCGGAAGAAGTGGACACGCTTGTGACGGCCCGGCCGCGGCGCGTGTCCGAACTGAATATGCCAAATCAGACGCCGCCAATACCGAACGCTAGTAGTTTCTTCGTATTCTCACCAACGAACAGGTGATTGGTGGTCTCCGAACGGTACCCGTGTCTCATTGTACGAACCATTGGCACTATCAACGTATCAACGTGCGAGATGCCTGTCTCACTCATTGGCTGACCCGTCGACAGCATTGAACATTTGACGTCGTCTAAATTCTGCACGAGTGTCGTAATATGTAACCAGAAACGTAATTTCTGTCAATGAGAAGACTGGGTACCCCTTTACCCCAAAATTATCCGTCAGGCCTGTTTGCTGATTAGATGATTCTTGATAACTTAGAGTCTGGAATCCCATAAGCATGGTCTTGGAACCAATAGCGATCTCATTGTTAGTTTAGCTCCCCTTACTGACTCTTTAGGCGAATCAAGCATGTATGCATGAAATCTAGTTTGTATTTAAATTATTAGGGGCTTTATATTATGCATGTGCTTTGATATTGTACTTCTATATTCTTTTGTAGTTACTTTGCTAACACGTGTGAAACACTTGACCAATACCTATGTCAATAGATTTGTAAATATCACGTTTAGTTTAAGCTTTTGTGATTTATTTTATAAATATAAATAATTTTAATCTATGAAATGATCGTAAATAGGTACTTTAGGAAGAAGCATGTAAGTGTATTTTTATGGTAAGGAAGTTACTTAAATCAATTGATTTATTAATGATTGTTTTCATAATTATCTCGGTGTTGTAAATCAGTTAACTTTGTCAATATTGATTGTTATAAGTGTGTCTACATCACTCGCTGTTTCAACGACAGGTTCAGGGTGTTCTGCTACAAAATGTCTGCATCCTCGACCTTCGGAAACATTATCCTGGTCTGCATCATGTTCTCGTCAGCCATGTTGGCTGCTGAGGATCCTCTCGATGCGGCACAAAAGGGGTTCCGGAATTGGGTAATTATATTTCTTGTTTATAATAGAAAAAACCACTCACAAAGAGATTTTCGGACGAGACTTGAACCTTGGATATCCGGTTCAATGATCTCCTAATTTAAGCCACCGAGAGACTTAGGCCGTTTGTCCACGACGTCCGTCTCGTCCGATCCGTCTAGAAGAAGCAATTCATACATTTGTATCGACCGTCTGTCCACTCGAGCCCCGGCGTATGGTATGAGTCCCGTCATACGTTTTTTTGACGGGCTCCCGGAATTTAGCTAGATCGGATGTACCGCTAAATCGGATCCAGATCCGAACTTTGTCCAAAGTGTGAGCGTAGATTCCATATTAACTGTTTCACTTACACGCACAACCCCTCAATATGAAGTGGCTTGTCCGGATTCGGACGCAGTGGACAAACGTATTTCCGTGTCCATCCGTCTAAGTCAAAACACCAGCTTCCGTCGTTCGAGAAAAAGTCGGACCGGATCGTTCGTGGACAAACGGCCTTACGAGTCCCGTCTTTTTTTATTACTTGTTACTTTTTACGATTTAGGCCAGTGTAGTTTTATCAATGAGAGGAATAACCCAGCATTCGAATGAAACATTTTCACAAATTTTATCCTCGTCTGCAGTTGCTGAGTCAATTCGACGTGTTCTTCACGGGCATCTTCACGCTGGAGCTGTTCTTGAAGCTGGTGACGTACGGGCTGGTCCTGCATCAGGGCGCCTTCCTGCGGTCCGCCTTCAACGTGCTCGATATGCTCGTCGTCTGTGTGTCACTCATCTCCATGAGTTTTAAGTACGGACTACTTTTCTTTTTTACAAGCTTATTCTAGTTGCTGTGTTAGTGTGGGTGGGTCAAATTTTGCCGGCTAAATTTGACCTAGTATTTGATTGCATCAGGCATCACTAATTGGCGGAAGGAAGTCCCTATTTATTGTGAAAAAAGAGTTGTATGTAGCTTACTACCGCAATCAAAATTTTTGTTGTTGCGAAAGTAAACAAATTTTTTTTGACTAGCTCTTTTTTCAAGCTGGTACACTGATATTGCCTTCGAAGCTTTGGAGACTTCGGGCCTGCGATCGTTGAAGTAAAGCAACTTTCGCAATGGCTGGTCACGGGATGGCTGACGGTCATGGCCCATTCTCCTTATCCATCTATCAGGAAGGCCAGTGCCACAGCAGTGACATTACATGGCTGATGATGATGATGATAATAAAATTGAATTCGAATACGAAATCAGTGTTAAACGTTAAAGTGGAGATGTGGGCACTAAGAAGCGATTTCGATTTGGTTACAGGTCTGGTAGTATATCGGTGGTGAAAATATTGCGAGTATTCAGGGTGCTGAGGCCTCTTAGGGCCATCAACAGGGCCAAAGGCCTTAAGGTTAGTATCTTTATTTAAATCTTTTTCCTTCATTACCTATCTGATTCTTTATACCTACCTATATTTTAAGTTTCCAATTTAAATTATGTAGGTACTTAAATCGAAACCAGATTTCTATTGGTTTGTATGCTATAAAAAATATGAAAATGATCTCTCTGTAAATTGGCTCTAGCTACTTATTAGTACTGTAATAAGAAACGCAATAAATAAATTATATATCGATAAAACAAAAAGAAGCTATATCAGTATGACAAAAGATGTATTTGACAATTTTTTTCATGATTATAGCACGTTGTTCAGTGTGTGATCGTTGCAATCAAAACGATCGGCAACATTTTGTTGGTTACTTCATTACTACAATTCATGTTCGCCGTCATGGGAGTGCAAATGTTCAAGGTAGGGGGCTTCTTCTAGCAACTTTGACTTCACTTCACCAGAATCTTCACAAATAACTTCCCCTCGTTACTCTTCCAAAACATCACGGGTGATACCACAGTGTGGAGTGAAAACACATGTAAAAAGTACATCTCATCCTCTTTTTACATCATGAACTTTTGATTACACCTTTGGGTATCAACTTTTCTGTCTCCCTATTGCAAACTGATTTTTTATCCTTCAACTTGCTCATTTCTCATGATTTTAATTTTATTTCGAACCTCTTATGGTGTCTTCGCAATCTTTCAAAGGCTTCGGATAAATGTCGTGATTCGCTGTAATAATTTAGGTGCCCAGAATTGTATCATCGTTCCAGCTTATACACAATAGGGTATTTCACTGTTGTTGAAATTAAAAAATATAACAGTTAAGAATACCAAATGCGAAAACATAATTTGAATCTGTTTTATAAGAAGCTAAATAAAAGCTGTTTAATTTTGACTATAGCTGTCTCTTTCTAAAACGAAATCTTCTATGGCGAGACTATGAGTCTACTGACTGGTGACGTCACAAAGATGACGTTCTCTCCTTGTCTAATAAAAAAGTTCGATGTCCTATCTTTGAAAATATTTAAGATAATTCAAAATAAACAATTGTTTTGTGTACCTAGCTCATAATTTCGAAAAAGAAAGAAAGAAGGAAAGAAAGAAGAAATTCAGTAAAATACCCTATTAAGTGTCGTAAAATGTTAATATATGTGGTTCATAAAACGTTGTAGAGACTAAAGTAGTGATGTCCCAAATAATTTCCTAATATTAGGGGGGTGCAGCATGTCATACAAAAGTTTTTGTTAGTGAACCTTTATGTTAGACCCTTTAGCCGTAACGTGGATCAGAATTTTGTTTATGTAATTCGATTAGCATGTGAGATAACGTCGACCCAAAGGTGTAGCCTTAATATTAAACCATAGCATTGTTGGAAACATAACCATCCCCCTACCTTGGCATTTAAATTCCATAGTAGGAGATATAACAGGTTACTTTGCCCCAATATGTGACTAATATAGAGAGAGTCCCTTAAAATCCTATGTAAAAAAGTCCCATGTAATTATAATAATTTGCTTGTCCCCTATGTCCGGCCGCTGCGTGATCCCGGACTAAAACGGATTGTCCTTACACCCTGGTAACGTATGCCCCGCCCACTAACCTCCGTACTGTTATAACTGTAGTATGTGGTGAAATGTGTGATAGTAGCGATTAAGACAATAGGAAATATAATGCTAGTTACGTATTTATTACAATTTATGTTCGCGGTTGTCGGTGTACAGTTGTTTAAGGTAAGTTTTGGATCTCGCATTTGATTGTGTGTGATTAGTGGAGCCTTCCCTATCCAACTCTTATAATTTTCTATCAATTTTGTTAAATATTTCCAAAAACTGTCACTATGCATGAAAATGTTATCTTGTTGGTCTGCAATACTTTTTACACGGCTTCAAATGGAGCATGTAAAATTTAATTACCTATTCTTAATTATTTTAAGTACAAGTAAAAATATCGCTACGTCTGTATTATAATTGGCTTTAAACTATATAGTAACGAATTTATTAAGTCATGAGAAATGAGTTAACTTATAACAAGTGATCACTACGTTCGTTTTCAGAATTGTAAATGTATGACATGATTACTTAATATTATTGTTAATATTCGATGCTATAACGTCAAAGATTTGTTCCAGGGTAAATTTTTTAGATGTAATGATATTTCTAAAATGACAGAAGAAGAATGCCAGTAAGTACAGTTTTATTTAACATTGTCTTTAAGCTGGAACTAAGCAACGGGTTTTATCAAATTCCAATATTTTTCTAGGGGGACATATTTGGTGTTTGAGAATCGCAATTACGTTGTTAGAGATAGAGAATGGAAAAGAAATGACTTCCATTTTGATAATGTTATGAAAGGCATGCTTACTCTTTTCACGGTTTCTACGTTTGAGGGATGGCCAGGGTACGTTTAACTCGATGATGTTATTTTTTTCTCCAAAGTATTTATTGGGCATATTATTTAAATTAATATTTTAATTTCAGATTATTGTATGTGTCAATTGACTCGAATGCCGAAGATCGTGGTCCCATTACTAACTTCCGTCCAATTGTTGCAGCCTACTATATTATTTACATTATTATAATTGCCTTCTTTATGGTATGAATTAAATAATAATAATTGTCAATGGAGATAGAATTTATTTCGATGTAGTTTTTTTTTAACTACATCGAAATAAATTGAAAAATAAATTATAATTTTAGGTTAATATATTCGTCGGTTTCGTCATAGTGACATTCCAAAACGAGGGTGAACAAGAATATAAAAATTGTGAATTAGATAAGAATCAAAGAAACTGTATAGAATTTGCGTTAAAAGCGAAACCAATCAGGAGGTACATATCGGTATCCGAAATATTTTACTTACCTAGCTTTAAATTTCAATGTTAACTCGTTATAAAACTTTTTCAGGTATATCCCCAAACACCGAATTCAATACAAAGTTTGGTGGTTCGTGACCTCACAACCTTTTGAGTATGCGATCTTCGTGCTCATCATGATCAACACAATCACTCTCGCGATGAAGTACCACAACCAACCGCCAGAGTACAGCAAAGCCCTTGATATGCTCAATATGATATTCACAGCTGTGTTTGCCTTGGAATTTATATTCAAACTAGCTGCCTTTAGATTTAAGGTATGCCTTTCGAAGAAACAAATCAAAAAACCATTTAGTTCTTATACAGGCTTATTTTGAAACCACTGGCCAAATTTTTAAGTTATACTCAGAATCGGTAAGCGAACACCTTTCTCCTACAAACATGGGACGAAATATGTCAAGTTTTTTTTTTTACTTTTCTTACAAATCATACTGATCACTTGATTGATTTAGTAAGGGAAGTTCAAAATTTTTTGACGTATTTAGACCCATGTTTCTAGGAGAAAGTTGTTCACTTACCGATTCTGATTCTGAACTTAAAAATTTGGCCAGTTGTTTCAAAATAACCCTGTATATGAAGAATAGTTAAAGCTTTAAGTGAATTGTATAACACTATCAATAAACTACTTTTTTACAGAATTATTTCGGTGACGCATGGAATACTTTCGACTTCATCATCGTATTAGGTAGCATCATAGATATCGTCGTATCCCAAGTAAATGAACTGAAAAACCAGGTAAAAATATGTAATACACCTATAGTTAAATCACTTGAAATTAGATTATCACCTACACCTGTATAGAATGTTATATTTGAAATAGCCATTCATTAACATTAAAAATATATTTAAATTTTTACTTTTTTGCATTCACAATGCAATTTTTATTATAAAAAAAATTGAAAATAAAGTATTTAAAAAAAATCGACCCCGTGCTCTAATAGGACTCGAACCCACGACCTTTCGCTATCCGGGCGACTGCTCTAACCACTGAGCTACGGAGTCGTTTCGAGAAGCGTCGAATTTCATAAATTTGAAGATAATACTACCCTCACACACGAAAGATCTAGATCTAGATATTTGACAAATTGGTAATGAGACGGGTCGATTTTTTCTAAATGCTTCATTTTCAAAAAATATTTACAAATTTGATATTTATGATGGTTATCTCAAAATAAATACCAGTTTAGTTACTGTCCCGAGCATGGACAAAATTGATGTTGTTATAACAGTACTAGCTAATGCATTCTCACAAATGTCAGAAGATGATTAAGAATCGATTGAAGAAGACTGTTGATTTCAGGGAAGTGGGATGTCAAGATCACACGTAGTGAAGGTAAGCTACCACGCTTTCACGCCATACGAAACTACACCTACTGTCACAAATTTTAGAAAGTTTTAGTAAATGAAGTTAAAATCTCATGTTGGAATATCAGTCATCTGTTGTTCATAGGGAACAATATAACGCTTTAGATGTTGTTTATGCGAAGAAAAGATTAAATGTAGCTTTAGATGTTAAATTACAAAGTGGGACAGTAACGTACACAAATGTACATAGATATCACACAAAAGAATCGGTACACTCGTAAGAAGCACTGTGCGACATTATTCACTACAAATCACGTCTTGATTCAGTAAAAACATTACATACATTTAGCTTAGTACTTAAAGGTAAGTATTTTCGATCCGCAAAAAATGTGTAAAATAATGTATAAATGTATAAAAGTGTTGACTGATTACAGGAAATCCATTCAGTGAGGTTTAAATGAAATATAACCACAATTTAACGCTGACTCTGTACTGACCTTTGAAATGCAATATTTCTAGGAAAGTTCGATTCCCTCAATCAATTTCTTCCGACTGTTCCGTGTGATGAGGCTGGTAAAGCTGCTGTCCCGGGGCGAGGGCATCCGGACACTCCTCTGGACGTTCATTAAGTCCTTCCAGGCGCTACCTTACGTCGCACTCCTCATTCTTATGCTGTTCTTCATTTACGCTGTTGTGGGGATGCAGGTTTGTAAAGGAAGTTCAGTACATTTTTAGACATACAATTGACAATGGTATAAAAGCGCACGTACACGGCCAATTTTTTGTCAGTAATTGTATGGCATTTGAAATGGTTCAATCTGGAGCGATATTGTGGCTCCATATTTCGTGGTATTGTTTGGCCATATCTTAGCATTTTGACATTTTCCCATCGCCATTAATTGTTTGAGGTGGTCGTGACGTCATGTTTGGCGGAGATTGACAGGAATTGCGCAATTTTAGTTGCTCGTGTAAGCGTGCCATTAGCCTGTTTGGGGTACCTACTATGTAAGGCTAAAGTAAAATATGAAAATTAATTAATAAAATATTTGCGAAACTACTTTATGTGGGTGATATTGCTGAGAAAAGTGTTCCGAAAATCAGTAGTCAGTACCCATAGTGTAAGTTTGTCCAACTCATAAACGCGATGGTAACGTTGGAGTTAAATTTTGATAGAAGGATCGTAACGATAAAGAAATAAAGGTTCTTAACACAACCGTGGTGGTAACGTTTGCATATTGATAGACTACTAGGGGTACAGATCACATACGAATAAACAATCAAAATTCTGATATTTTGATTGTATCCTAGTTTACGATTCCAGTCAGCACCCATAAAGAGAAAAAAAAACACCACGGGCCTAATGTCCAGAACGCTCTTCTCAGGAATCAGGATTTTTTGCTGAACTGTTACTATTTCTTACACTCATTACCTAAATAATTCATTTTTCTATTTGTAAGTGTTATCTTTTCAGGTTTTCGGTAAAATAGCGATAGATGACGAAACGCCAATAACAAGAAACAATCACTTCCAAACATTTCCTCAAGCTATCTTGGTGTTATTTAGATCTGCCACAGGTAACTCTAAAAATTTTTTATCAATGTTGTATTAATTTTTATAAAACAAAAGAAAAAGTTTATAACGTTGCTACCTATTACTTAAGTATTTGATTGAATCAGGCGTAACTTGGAGGAAGTCCCTAACCATTGAGGAAAAAAATATTATTTATTATGTAGCTTACTTCCGCAAAACACACAACATGCAAGATGCACCGCCAGCTCGCAAAACATTACACATGCACACCACGAAAATACCAGTGCTCATTCGGTATTGGTTTTCGCACGAACTATCTCCTGAGAATATAGTTCGTGCGAATCCGGGTTGGGGCGAAACACGTGTAGGGTAGTCTAATCGGTGAAGGTGCAAGGTGTATTGCTGTCTTGCTAAATGCAGGTATTGTGCACTGGTATTTTTTTGGTATACATGTGCAATTTTTCGGGTGCGGGCGGTTTAACATGCATGTTGTGATTTTTGCGAAAGTAAGCTAGGTAGGTACATATATTTCTTTTTTCACACTACATTTTATTAACTTTTTCTTACAGGTGAAGCTTGGCAAGACATTATGATGGGCGTTTCCCCGGAACCAGAGGTCAAGTGCGATAAGAACTACGACGAGGAAGGCGAAGAAGGCGGAGGGACCTGCGGGAGCGTCCTCGCATTTCCATACTTTATATCCTTTTACGTTCTCTGTTCATTTTTGGTACGACAAACCCTTAATTAGCAATTTTATATGTCTCCCGGTTGATCACTCTTTGGCAATATTTGCTTGTATTTGTATACGATCGACGCACACTCTATTAGCTGGGCGTACATGCACGTACCTGCCTTCCAGATCTGCCTCACATGCTTAGCTATGCACAAGCATTTATATCCGCCAGGCATAACTGTCATAATCTGTCGTGCAGATCCATGCGTGTATGCTTAAAGCGGTCGACTTGGTAGTTCCGGAATTGTAATATTAGCCACTTACTTAAGTACCTACTACTTTTGTTTCAGATTATTAATTTATTCGTTGCTGTAATTATGGATAATTTTGACTATCTTACCCGAGACTGGTCAATATTGGGACCACATCACTTAGATGAATTTATAAGGTAGGTGAAAGATTTATAAATTTCCAGTCATTGAATACATCGTTTGTGTGCTATTTTTTATGAACAATAACGTTAAAATAATAAATTCATTGCAGGTTATGGAGTGAATACGATCCAGACGCGAAGGGTAGAATAAAGCATTTAGATGTAGTTACTTTATTAAGAAAAATTAGTCCGCCTCTTGGTAAGTAAGCTAGGTATAAATACATCGTCAAAATACATGAAAACAAGTTTCCGTCTTTGTTATCAAGTATCGGTTTAAAATTCAATGAGAACTTTCATGTGTACAATTTTTAGCTCAATGTACATACATTGATGTTAAAAACAAGCTCTGAATTCATGAAAATATCGTATATCAAATTTTTTCAGGTTTTGGCAAGCTATGTCCACATCGAGTAGCATGTAAAAGATTGGTATCTATGAATATGCCTTTAAATTCCGATGGAACAGTTTTATTCAATGCAACATTATTTGCTGTAGTTAGAACTTCGTTGAAAATAAAAACAGAAGGTAAACTGAAAGATCTAATATTTTGTAATTTGCGAAATTTTATTAGGATTTCTTATGATTGACTCGTAATAATTTTATTCTAAAGGAAACATTGATGACTGCAATACCGAACTTCGTGCTGTTATCAAGAAAATCTGGAAACGGACATCGCCAAAACTTTTAGATCAAGTAGTGCCACCTCCAGGTGATCCCAACGAGATCACAGTTGGTAAATTTTATGCCACTTTCCTTATACAGGACTATTTTAGAAGGTTTGTTGTACTTCTTTTTTACTTACAGCACTCAGTTTAACTGTCGCGAAATTTATAAAACGACATTTTATTAAAACATTTTTGTACATTTCAATCAACTTTGTAATAGTTTTATCAACATTTGTTGCCTGACTGCACTTAGGTATTATTTGGGGCACTTCAAATTTTTTCTTTTAAAAACTACTTTGTTGTCATTCTTTGAAAACTCTTTCGGTTGACACTGATATAGATATTTTTGTTTCATAGGAATCACGCGTAAGTAACGCAACGATACGTATGTTTTATAGGAAAGCGAGAATGTACCCTTTTATAAATCATACAATGCTGCGATGAACCTTTGCGAGTTAGTTTAAACGTCCATAGCAAGTTTACCGTTAACCATCTAATATGTCAACTATTTATGAATTCTCATCAATATTCCATGCATGGTCTCCTCTTTGAGAAACGTAAAAATATATTTGCCGTTGCTATAGTTTTGAGAAAATCCGTTTTACCCTCTATTTCTGAAGTTGCTTACAGTAAGCATGCCTACGGTTAAATATTTAAAATAAACCCGATAAATAAAGATTGTAACTTTTAAACCCTTTGTGATTCATTACATGTTGTTGTGGTTTTGTGATATTTTTATTCCCAAAATAATTTAGATTTAGACACTAAAGTGAAATCAATAAAAATGTTAATTTAAATTTAGATGTGGTAATCAAATAATGTTTTGATGGGTTACTTGGTCTAGAGTTTGTTTTTTAAATACTTATCTATAGACGTCAATTTCTATTGTTTAGATAGCTGCTTTGAAAATTAGACGAATTTTTAATTCACTTCATTTTATAGAAATAGATTCTATAGATGCACAAGATAATGTAAATTCGGTATGAAGTGATGATGAATCACAAAAGGATTTTGATTAACATCTGATAATGGGAAACCAGGTTTAAGAAGAGGAAGGAGCAGGAGATGAGACAGAACGATGAACAGACGCACCAGATGACGCTGCAAGCGGGACTTCGAACACTGCACGAAGCAGGTCCTGAACTAAAAAGAGCCATATCTGGAAACTTAGATGAAATCATTACTGAGAGTGACATACCTATGCATAGGGTAAGTACCTTACGTAGTAGTAACTAGGTACCTTAGTAATTTAATTCTCAACACAAGCACATGAAAAAAAGAGCTTTCTTTTCTTGCTGAATTTAGATAAGTGCAATAAACTCTTAAGAGTGACGCAGACAGCTAACAAGCCGCAACGTTATTATAAGGTAGTAAAGATCATATTACAGACTTGATTGGTGAAAAGTCAAAAAATAAAGGTTTTTTTTTATCCTCAACGGGGTAACACTTAGCCCTCATCACACCTGATGTTATGTGGTGATAAGATTGAAGGTGGAAGTGCAATCTACTTCCGAAATTCTCAAACAGTGAGGAACTGGCTATCTTATATCTAACTGCCGGAATACAACAATGCTGAAAACGTTAAGATGGTGGTAGCTAGCCAGACGGACTAAGAACAAGCCCAATCACCAACCAAACCGAATACAATATATACCCCCACTGGGAATCGAACCCGGGTCTGAATCGGCGGTGTGAACCACTTGACCACAGAAGCGGCTAATTAATCTTTTTTCTATCCCTTTCGTTATTTATGTTATTTTTAATTAAATTCATTACCTCAGAGTCCAAGTTGATGATAAATTAACTTCCAGAGAAACCATTCACTGTTCGGAGGAGTCTGGTCGAGTATACGTAGGCATGGGCCCAACCGAAACTTCCATAGGCATCGTAAGCACGGCGATCCTCCTGCAGGTAGTCTTGACAAATATTTCATCTAACCAAACTAAGACTATGACTTCGGAAAATACATACCTATTACTGATATTACTTATGAGATTCTTTTCAGACGGTGTTGGGAATCACTTGAGCTCAATGATGCAACGAGAATACGGAGTGGCATCTTTACCTCTTGCGCCTAATCTGTAAGTTGCTGATCAAATTCGCTCATAAAGTTGCAAAGTTACCTACAAGAAATCTAATGATTGTGTTTCCTTACTAACAGCGCCAACGGACAACCCAAGGAACAAATACCGCTTAGGCCATTAATTTTCAATGGCGAATCTGAAAAAATATACCAGGTGCTAGAGTAAGTATTGTCGTATATGATGACTTACATTTCCTTATTAATGCGTAACAGTAAACCAGTAAACGTCTAGATGTAATAACAGTATAACGATGTCTAAAACGATTAATGCTTGTATTGCAGAAGAACCACATACGATCTAAAGAACGCTAGTTACGCAGGTAGTTAAAAGTGTGGTTTTTGCAGAGCTAGATTTCTATTTTTGGACTGCCTGTACCCTTAACAGATTTTTTTAACCTTTTCGAGTCTACCTCGAAGTCAAAATTTATAGGTTCAAATGGGTCTCTTATGTAATTTGATTCGGCATCGAGGTAGATTCGAATGAGAGTGCACCCGATCACATCATACACCGATACTCCGAACTAACAACTAACCGCACCCTCGCACAGCAACCAAAAGTCAAACTACCCCGAGATGCTCGGGCAGATCGGACTCGCGTTCGGCTGCGTGAACTACCTTTCGTCCGGCGGCGGTTCCCGGCAGCGGGTGCATCCCGAAGAGGCGACTTCTTCCCGCGAACGGTTGTCCGTTCCGAAGGCCTCACCCGAGGACCGGACGCCGTCGCCGGGCGAAGCGGGCGCTCCAGCCATCCAGCCGAAGATCTCGCCGCTGATCGCGAGCGACTTCACGCCGACGACGGAGGCGCGAACGATGACGCTGTACGGGTACAACGCGGCGGCGCGGCTGCCGTTCGCGTTCTCGCACACGGCGCGGGGCGCGGGCGGCGGGGAGCGGCGCAGCCTGCGCGCGGCGCGGCCGGCGGCGGCGGCAGGTCGGATGGTGCGGAGCGCGTCGTCGGGCGCGGCGGGCACGCATGCGCCACACGCCCGCACTCTAGCGCACCACGCACACTCAGGTCCGCACGCCACACCGCGGGCTTCCTTCTCTGGTCCCCGAAACTTTCTCAGCCCACGATGGCGACGATCTTCTTTGTTTAAATTGTTTGCTTACGCCCATGCTGGTGGAATATCAATTAAACATAATCTCCCTTATTCCAAAACGTGGACTAAAATAGTCCTGCCCCCTAATTCACGAACCGTCGGAAACGGAATCTGATTCGAATTCTGTGCTTTGTCTTTGTCTATTCTATAGTGAGTGACAGAGACAGGACATACATTCCGCTGTCGAGAGCGTTTCCGACGGTTCGTTAATCAGGGGGCTGGTTTAAAACTCGTACTAAACTGGTGCTGCCACTTTCATTTACCAAATGAAAGACAGAATTAGTATCATTTTTAAACCAGGTCTAACTTTAGTCCACGTTTTGGAATAAGGGGAAATAACTTCACTTCAGTTAAAAACTTCTTCATAACTTTAAAAAGACTCTTTGCGAGATACGGTATTATATATTTTTTGTTTAAAATAACTGTCTTAAAACATTAGTAATTTAGTAAGTTACCCATTTAGTCACACTTAAGCAATAATTTTTTATATCTTCTAAAGTTGACTTTCTGTCAACACTTTCTACCAGAAGAATGCTCTCGACTAATTTATTACTCGTAGTATAAAGATGAAGGAAGCCCAATTCATGTAATTGCTTAAATCACTAATAAAATCAAAGGTTTTCAGATTTATTGATCCTGATAATCGAAGTAAATGTAAGGTATACTTGGTACGCGAAATCACTCATGTAACTTTTGCTTTGCTAGTTTCGAATGATCTTGCAGAACATTTTCAACAATATTTCACTTGATCCGACACATGGATTTGAATAACACAATCACGAATTTGCACTAAAATTGATATAAGTATACTTAATACATACCTTATAGTGAATTGTTTTGTTAAACTGCAGCTAGTGACTGACTTTCAAAAATATCTAAAGAATCACAATTTGTTTTTTTTTAAACAAAAGCATGCCAGTTAACACGCCTTTAAAGAACTAATAGATTTGCATCAGTTAGTTGAGGTTCTAGAAGCTTTTAGTAAAAATATATTTAAATACCATTTCGACAGCATATTCTACAACTTTTGCACGTAAAATCTTTGAATCATAAAGTTTTCACGAGAGCAAATTAATTTAGAAGCGTTGTAAACATTTAATTCATTGCTTGAAAATCCATAGCTCAGGCTGGCTAAAGCTTTAAGAAATGCTTTAGAAAAATATAGAAAATAGAATAGATTTTCATATTATTATTAAATAATGAAGGTACTTCAATGGCAATGAGATATATAAATTACGTGATTCCATAAAAAATATTTAGTTCTTCAATTTCATAAGTTCAGACAAAGCTTTAATAGCAAAATCTTATTTGTCAAATCACCGCGTCAATTAATAACTATGTCATCCATGTAGACCACCATTTTGACAAAGTTTCACGTTTCAGGCGGGGATAACTCGGCTAGGGGCGTTGTATCATTACCGGGCAGCCCCCGCGGAATCAACTCATCCGTTCCCGTTGTTGGATCTGCCGAAAGCTTAGTAACTCGGGTAATAACTTATTTTATGTTAATTTGCCAAAACCCATCACTTACACCAAAGACAACTAAAATACATCAGCAATGAAAAAATGTTCGTCGTTAACTTTTTTTATATAATAGGTATTTGTTTTAGGTGTTAGCTGAGCAGGGTTTAGGGGCATATTGTGACGCAGACTTTGTAAGGAATACGTCTAGGGAGATGCAAGAGGCATTGGAAATGACACAAGAACAAATGGATAGGTAAGAAAATAATTATGCTGTTGATTTGAGAGGGTTTTTGATAAAAACATTATTTGACTCATTTTAATTCTATTATTGTATTCGCTTTAACAGAGCTGCTCATCAACTCATGGTGCAGGAGAAAAATTTAAAACTTCAAAATTCACAACCTCAAGTTGTAAGTATTAACAGAAGTTCGTAAAGCTTCACTATACACGATTTCTTTATTAATAAATATGCAGCGCGTCCCAAAACTATGCCACTTCGACCAGGGACAGGGAGTCCCAAATCTTTCTTTCAGTAAAATTTTATATCTTCAGTATTTAATATACTTTCCCTCCATGTGGCATAGGTACTACGCGTTCACTTCATCATTACCGCTACCGCCCGTGCACGGGCGACGCAGGGGGTGGGGTATGACGAAGCGGGCCGCGAGGTAGCGGCAATGATGAAGTGAACGTAGTAGTAGTTTGGGACGCCCTCTATAATGAAATCGGTATAGTGAAGCAACTCCTGTCATTTCTTCATGAAACATTAATGGTATAAATTAATGTATAGGGTGATATTTGGGCTGTTACAGGGCGACATCTTAACTCACAGATACCACCCTTTCCACCAACCAGCGACGATGCCGCCGCCACCATACAAGCGGTTATAGCACCAGCCCCCCACGCGGACGCGCCACGTGACACACAAAATGGCGGCAAAGAGCGAACACAAAATGGCGCGCCAAAATCAAATAAACGCCATTCCCATCACAGGCGAAAAAGAAAAAGAAAACCGGTCCTGGTTTAGAAAATATGTAATAAAATTAAGCAAATACATTACTTCTATATTCTGAGACTTGATCGTTGATGCTCAAAATTTCTCATTTATTTTAAATTAATTAATCCTACTCGACCAGGTGGATCAAAGTAGATACTTAATTCAATAAGTTTAAAAGGAAATTTCTAGAAACTATGAGTAAGTAACGGTAAAAGTGAGATTTGTAGTTCACTAGGGTATTGGTAAAATTGGTCTTTGCCAAGGAGAAAAAATAGGGCCAGGCTAAAATAGAAGGGAAAGACAAACCTTGGCCGATTTAGATAATTTAAAATAATTATAGGAAGTATTAAATTTTTTGCAAATTGTGAGAGAGAAACAGTTATCTCGTAAAACAATAATAGATAGAGATAATTTTTACGTACTTAGCTAAGTATTTTATTATGTTGACATGGTTTCAAGTTGATCTTAGTAAGTAAATAATTTGAAATGATAGAAAAAATAAAGTGTTGCATAGTCAACAGCTAACGGTTAATGTATAATTATTGTTGATTCTTACTATTTAATTATTCTCCCGATTTTCTATTTAATGTTAGTGCATTCTGAAAGCCAATATTTGATAGGTACTTCATTATTTAAATTGTTACCTACACTTAAAAAACTTTATTTGTATGCCTGTTAACGTTTTGAAACTATTTTTATGACTTTGTTTTTTATTGTTTGAATCCCAAAGACAATATTTATTAGAAATACTCCAAAGAACTGATTGTGAAGCTCTAGATTCGAGGATATCCAATTTTCTGTAGTTCATGTGAGGGTGGCATTTATAGAATCCAACGAAAATAGAAATTTAAACGTAGCTACGTTGTGTTGTATAAATGAAATCTCCCCACATTAGCATCGACCACTAAGTTTAGGAAATATAAACACATTTAGCAGGTGCCAAAGCTTAGGTGTAGAGGCACCGTTTTTAGAACTTTTTCGTCTTTTCTGCTTTTTTAAGTGATTTAGAGCCATCTGTTTATAAATCTATACCTACTTGAAGCTGTAGGTATTCCTACCTAATATAGGTATAAGTATAATATAACATTCATGTTTTTATACCTTATCCGATTGATGTTTAAGCGGTCAGAAATCGAGACCACCCATACTCCACCAAAAGTACCTAGATGCGATATGGTTGCCGAGCCTGGTTTGGTTTCTGAGACTTTTAAAACTATACTGAGCTTCTATAGATCCCTCTTCCTTCTCCTTGCACAAGGGAAGATCTCTTTGGTGGAATCTGGCACGTGAACCGATTTTTTATGGAAAACCGTCCGTTTTCTTTACCTTTTTGTTTTGCTCTATCCATCATCATTTAAACAGAGATCTGGAACTTTTAGAGTGCTTATTTGTTAATTCTACAAATAGGTATTCCTAATATAAAGTTATTACCAATTTATTATAATGATACCATGATATTTTTCATGCGAACTTTGGAGTGTTGTATAGATTTAAAGAATTTACAAAACTTTGCATTTCAATGTGCGATAATATATACGAGTCCTACCTTTACCTGCCTGCCTGACGCCCAAACTTTAAGGAAACTTAATTCCTTACCGAAGTAAAACCTTTTATACCTTGTAGAAATAAGCCTAAGGTGATTGGTCTTTTGAAAAACCTAATGAGAAATATTTAAAAGAAAACTACTTATTATAAATTCACTTTTAAACGTGTTTTTAACAAATTTCGTTTTTTTTTTAATAAAACTACCTAGCTACTTTTCCAATCGTAGCGTAAATAGGGATTATAACACGAAACACTGCAATTTTTTGTTAGCGGTAGACCATTTGCAACATTTTTAAAAGAAAAGGAAAAACTTTGTCCTGACACAAGTGTTATTATAACTAAGCGACAGTGAGTTCACTCTTTATGGTCCTGCGAACCGGATCTTTTTTAATTTTATTATCATCATAATCATCAGCCTAAAAACATTCTGTAAGTACCTTCCTACCAAGATTGATAAGAAACCGCGGTTAGGCTGCCTGTCCATTGACGCGGAGCGAGCTAGCGGAGTGGAGAAACGGAGAAATGTTAACCAATAGGATTGCATGAAATCTCCAGTGGACAGGGATTTGCGAGCTAGTTTTAAAATTCATACATTTTCGGAAGCAGCGCGTGGTAGCAGTGCAGGCGGCGCGGGCGGAGCGAGGCGGCGGCAGAGCGGCAGCGGAGATATAAATATAAAATGTGTTTTCTTTTGTTTTTATTCATTTTATTAAGAATTACATTTGAAACATGTATGGCGCAGCTTGCAGTATATAGTAGAATTGTCTTTTGTTTTTAACTAATATTAAAGCTTTAAGTAGAATTCCTAAGTAACTGAAAATTGTTCACCGCTATGATCATTAGTTCGCCTATACTTAACTGTATTTATCATAACCCATTGTGTAATTGTGATGGAAACTGACCTTAGTCATACCATGTTAAGGTCATTTTTCAATTTGACGACTCTGTATGAAATAAGACAGGGAGAAAAAAACAACCCTTGGAGTTTCTTGCCGGTTCTTCTCCAAGGCCTCCCGCTGTAGGGTTTGCGAACCGATGGCGTAGCTTCTATGACGTTCACAAGTATTGTAAATAACAATCTAAATTGAATAAACAAATTTGAATCTTGAATCTTGAATCTTCAATGGACAGACGCAGTCCGTAACTCCTCTCCGCAACACTCGCTCGCTCCGCGTCAATGGACAGGCAGCCTTAAAAGATGCACACGAGAAATACCGTTTCGTTGAAAACGTTTTAGAAAAGTAGACTATTTCAGCCTGTCTGCTATAAATTTTCAAGTAATGATTGAACGATTTTTGGACATTGCAACATAACCCGTAACCCTACGCCCTTCTATCAAGTTAAACTTTATGAATTTTAAAACTTTTGAAAATGTTGCAAGTTACTCTTCATCAGGTAGTTGTAAGAAGAGTTAAGAAGACCCTAGAAAGTGCCCTTGTTCACGCGACGTAGGCTAGAATCGACCTACGTTCTCCTAAGTCACATTCCTCTAGAAATAAGACAATTTTAACCCTGTTCTAAACTTTTTCACGGTATCTTTTATGACCGTACTTGATTGTATGTATGTTTGCTTCCCCTTCATTATACATTTATGTACTAAAGTATATTTTAAAGTGCCAATAAGAATGTAAGGAGTATTGTGGCATTTGTATATTAAAATTTTCAAAAACTTTTCTCAATCACAAATATTATCTTTTTCTTCCTTTCATTATCTTTTACAAAAAACAATAATGATAACAATTGATATGCCTATGCCTTTCATCAAAGATCCATTTTCTAGTATTACTTACTTGCATCAATTCACAATATTGTTCCAATAATCAGTTTTAATGGAAGCCAAAACAGATTGATGTTATTTGTGAATTTGTAGTTAAAAAGAAATTAATTAATTTGTAATAACCAATCAGGTTTGTGTAAATAATGTAAAAATAATGAAATACATATTCCAAAGCCATCTTTATGTAGGTATTTTTTTATATACTAGCAAGGTGGCTAGGCACAACATAATTGTACATAATTGTGTAAATATTGAAACAATTACAAGTGAAAGATATTATATTTATTCCGTCAATCATTATAAATTGAAACATTATTAATTAACTATTTATTGTTTAAAAGAAAAATTGTATAATTGTTTTCATATAATTAAAAAAGTGAGAAACATACATTGTGATTTATTTCAAAAACCAACTAAAATAAAATTAAAAACTTAACTTAGGCATAACATCTTTTATTAATTAATTCATTTAATCTTAAAGACACAAATCAATTAAGATATATTATTATATTTTTTTTTATCCACAACGGGGTAGTTGCCTTCAATTTACAAATGATTTCTTCTTTCTTCTTTTTATGCAGCAGCGGTTCCCTTTTGGATTTCCCGAATGTCCAGTTTTTTGTTCCTGCAGACTCTGCTTCTTCGAGGTGTCTCGTAAGAATACAATGCGGGTTTGTAGAGGTGGTAAATTGTAGAATTTGTTAAGTCCCAACACTTGTCCACACTAAATGATTCACAAAATAATACAAAATTTATTTATCAATCAAGGTACCTCTAGGCCTCTTTTCAAGAGTCTGTGCTGGTGTTTCAGCTTGCCGTTTATTCATGCCTTTGCGCTCTAACTGTTTCTCGATAATCCGAGCATTATTCGCATAACTGTCAGCAACTTCTCTCGCCTCTATTTCATCTTCCTCCTCATCAATAGTAGAAACGGTCACAGAACTGAACTTGCCCATATTCTTTGTATGTTTTGTAACCATAATCTTCTTCGGCTGGGCTAAAGCCACCTGCTTGTATATATCTGTCACACCACCTTCGCCAGCAGACTGTACTAATGCCCCTCGCATAATAAAAACAACATTACTATCATGTTCATGTTTGTAGTATAAAGGTACTGCACATTTCTTACACTTTAATCTGTACTGCCGCTCAATACCCTTCTCTCTCTTCAAGAATATTGTTTCGTCAGGGTCTGAAGTTATTTTGTGAGCGTGTTTCGACCCATCTATGACTCTTGCTCCGTCAGTGGGTCGCAGAGGAAGCCGGTCTAACGTACAATCCAATATCAGCGTCATTTGGCCACATATACAGTAGTAAATATGTAAAGGCTTCGTTTCATTGTATTCCTCCTGATCTTTCGTATCTGAACAGACAATGCTTCTTGATACTACTTTAGGCATTGTGAGCAAATAGTTTGAACTTGCGTAGTAGTAATTAATTAAGTAGTAAAATATTTAACAAGAAATAAATGTTTTTTCTTCAGTTTTCACAAATTTTTGTTTCACTGATTTTTTTGTCAACATGTACAATTTTGTTTGAGTTGACATTAATGCACCATTAATGACATTTGACATTCTTGACTGACATTTACTTTTTTAAATTTCGTTCAAAAACCAACTTAAACTTCACTGGATATTTTATGGTACGGTACGGCAAAGAGTACTATGTACACAGTTACACACTATGTCTATGTATATGTCGCAGCCAACTGGTTGAATCCGTAAGCTATTTTTAGGGATGCACCGACTAGTCGCCGACTAGTCCGAAAAGCCGACTATCCGGCCATATTTGTAGTCGGCGCCTAGTCGGCGATTAGTCGGCAAAAAGTGCCGACAAATCGGCCTAATATTTAATTTGTATTTCTATGCTAAAACATGAAAAATAAAAAAGCAATTAGTCAATCATCTTTTATTAATTTTTCTACAATAAGAACTATTAGCATTTAGCACAATAAATCATAAATCAATCATCATTCATCATAATAAAAGAACCACCGTTAGGTACAGTTTGCAATTTAATCGAGAAATTCTTTGAAAAATATTGGAATTATTTGGAATTAAAATTCATAAACGTTACTTAAGGACACGATCTTCCAAATGATCAAAAACAACCAATTTTTGATTCAAAAGTAAACAATCAAATATTCTTTATTTTGACCCGATAAAAATATATTATGATGAACTTTCATAAACGATCTTGATTATTTTGTGGCTAGAAAAACGATATTCGTATCTTTTCTCGACTTTAAAACAATTTAAAAACAAAGAAAATTTTCATTACCTATTTTTAAATTTTTTTGGTTTTATACTTAGATTATTAATCTTTAATTCACGAATAATATATAGAAAAATAGGTAATGACATATAGTAGATTATTTCTCAGGCTACTTTTTCAAAAAGCGAATTTATGTTCAAAATAACAACAAAAACATTGAAAAAATGAAAAAGTGAGGTTATTTTCATTACTCTTCACACATAAAGAAAAAGACAAAGACAGAGTTTTTGGAAGATTCTGCCCTTAAAGTTAAGCATAGTTTAAAAGTCATGCTGACACTTTTCTATCAATAATGGCAGATAGAGACAGCATGACTTTTAAACATTACTTAACTTTAACTAACGTTTATGTATAAGGGGGTAAGTATTATTTTTTTGTACAATAAATTTCCAACGTATGTTTAAAACTTTAAAATTACAAAATCCAAAAAAAAAAACCCACTCTGAAGTTAGGTATTTAATCCTAAATATACAAATCTATTTATATTGAACCGAGTAATTTCTCAGTCCAAATTTATTTTACTAAATGAGTTATTTATACCAGTATATGAAACTTGATAAAAATCCAAAACATGATTACGCTTGGCAAAATGGTATAATTTCGTAAGAAAGTTCGACAGAGACATTTTTCGGTTTAAGTCACACCAATTATTTTATTAAAATTTGGTGTTTCTGCTGGGATATTTTTTTGGATATTTTATATTGTTTTTATACGTTACATGAATATGCCCGGTAAGGAAAGTTTAGACAGAGCATTTTTCCTAAAAAGATATCAATGAAATAAGACTTTCATTAAAAAATTCCTAACCTTTAATCTAATGATACTTTTTCATGCTGTAAAGTTTTTCTGACTGAGGAATTACTGTGGGGGTCCACTAGCTTCCTTGCCTACACTACGAATGCTACCGACTACAATGATCAGCGTGGCCGACTAGTCGGCCATTTTATAGCCGACTGATCGGCCAGTCGGCTAGTCGGCCAACGTCGTAGTCGGCCCATCTCTAGCTATTTTATCTTCCCATAAGTTGACGGAGTTACAAAAAAAAATTACCACGAAAAAGACGATAGCTTCGCTGGGCTTTGCGATCGCCTTAAACTAACCTATCACGTGTTCTACAGGACTTCCGAGGGGTACATTCTGCCATACTTAACCATCCGGCGGATTCAGCCATCCACCTGCGACATATTATACTCGTTAGTATACGGACACCACGGACACATTGCTTATTTCAGAGCATGCTTTACAGAGACAGATCTACTAATATGTAGCAAACATGCTTTAAAACGTGCTTATTACCTATGCTGCGTACACACTGGCTCAACGAATGCCAACGAATGAGTTGCGCTGGCCTTGGTAGGTCCTGTCTGGACGATTTGACGAACGTCAACGATCGTTCGTTGGCGTGTGCCGGAGATCCGGAGCGTGTCGGTAACATCAAAGAAATGGGGAGAACACCTACAATAACAATAACACCTACGCCCTGTGTCATGATAAAAAGTTAGTTTTCCTCCATATTGAGCCATTAGATCGAACTCAGTGTGGACAGTGGCCGAAGGCCAACGAACGACCACTCAGTTGAAGCGAGAGAGCGTAGCATGCAGAGGTATTACGAATGCTTGCCGGTTGGCCAAGTGCCAACGATCGTTTGTTCAACATATTTTGTTGTGGTAACTTCGAAAGCCATCGAGCGTGCAGTAGCCAACGCCGAATATCCTTCGTCGCCGGTGTTTACAACGCATAAGGCGCCTATTATATTATCCCGACGACGCTGGTGTACGTGTCCCGCTTGCATTACTCCACAAAATCTGAAGACATTGTGGAGTACATGAGAGTGAAGACCAAGTTCAATCTGAGGGTCGAGCGGTTGGAGTCCCGCCATAATGTGAACTTCAACTCATTTGTGGTGAGGGTGCCGACCGATCATCTGTCGACCTTTATGAAAGAAGACTTTTGGCCGAAGGGTGTCCTGTTCCGCCGGTTTCGGGGTCGGCTACCGGACACTGCATTGCGCAACACGTCGCCGCCGATTATACGTGTAAATAAATAATAATTATGTATAATATAAATATAATATGTATGTTAGTCTGTAAGGTATCTATTCTATGGGCCTGATTTTGTAAAATTTCATTGTGTTGCCTGAAATAAATGGTTTATTATTATTATTATTTCCTTTATTACATCCTACTTCCTACTAATATTATAAATGTGAAAGTTTAGATGTTTGGATGTTTGGATGTTTGGATGTTTGGATGTTTGTTACTCAATCACGCGAAAACGGCTGAACGGATTTGGCTGAAATTTGGAACATAGATACTTTGTAGCCTGGAGAGGAACATAGGCTACTTTTTATCCAGGAAAATATAACATTCCCGCGGGATAACGTCGTGTAGTCCACGCGGGCGAAGCCGCGGGCGGAAAGCTAGTATATTATAAATGCGAAAGTTTGGATGTTTGGATGTTTGTTACTCAATCACGCCATAACGGCTGAACGGATTTGGCTGAAATTTGGGACATAGATACTTTGTAGCCTGGAGAGGAACATAGGCTACTTTTTATCCCGGAAAAACTCACATTCCCGCGGGATAACGTCATGTAGTTCACGCGGGCGAAGCCGCAGGCGGAAAGCTAGTTTTAAATACTTACAAAATTATATTTCTAAACATTAAATTTTTACAATGTATAACACTAAAAAATATAACATTTAAAAATACAAAAATGCAGTTCCCCAACGGTAGCAAGATCAAGGTCCCGGCTACCGATGGTTAAGGATCCAGAGACAGGAACCTTCTCACTATACGGGCCGTGTCCAGAAGTACTGCCTTCTGCATCTGACTCCCGATCCATCCACCTAACGCAAGCCTCTTAAGGTGTTTATCGAGGCTCTTGGCTATCAGACCATGGGCAGATATGACTATCGGAACAACAATTGCTGAATCAATGTCCCACATGTCAACAATCTCGTGAGCTAAATCAAGATATTTGTTTTCTTTATCTTTTTCAGCTTTCACAAGGTTGTCGTCATGGGGAACAGTGACATCAACAATTATCGCGCGGCGTTCGTGTCGATCTATCAATACAATATCAGGCTTATTAGCTACAATAGTCCTGTCTGTAATGATAGATCGATCCCAATACAATGTGGCATGGCTATTTTCAAGGACCTGTTCTGGTGCATACCTGTAGTACGGCACCTCGGATGCCACAAGACTATGTTTCAGAGCAAGTTGTTGGTGTATTATCCTGGCCACTTGGTTATGTCTATGCAAATACTCGCCGTTTGCGAGACGAGAACAACCGGAGATTATATGCCTAAGGGATTCACCCGGACGATGACACGCTCGGCAAATATCCACTGTGCCATCCCTTAGGATATACTTTCGGTAGTTATTCGTCATCACAACCTCATCCATTTATTATTATTATTATTAGACGGTCATGCAACCATCAGTCAATTCCATCACTCATGCATGACTATCTATCTTTGGGCAGCATTATGAATGGTTCATTTTGATTAGCTAAAATAAACTTGACTGATAACAAACTGATAGCAAAACCTATCGTCTACTGAGCGATTTTCTGAGAGGCCATTTAAAAAAAAAGCTTCCAATTGCTTCACTAGATGGCGTTGAATAAGTATGTACATGTCTAAAGCCCCCAGTACAGGTTGGCCGACCATGGTCGGCGACCATGACCAATACATCGTACATTGACACTTTTGAAAGAACCTTTTTAAACTTGTTCGGCCATCGTGTACTGGGGGCTTATGGTATATTTTGGTATGAAACATATTTAAATGAATTACTTTTTAAAAACCCAAAGGACACTGATAATATATTAAATAAGTACTACTGTAAAGAACAGAAACGAAATAGGTAAATTTAAAGATTTAGGTAAATAAATAACATCTGTCTGACGTTCCGTTTTACGTAAAAAAGTCGCGTCAAAGTAAAATTTATAACGTTCCGTTCCTTCTAACTGCATAGGTGGGACAGCGCCATCTTGTGACTGAGCTTTCAGAAAATCGCCCATTGCTCGCTTAAGCACCCCACAGATGGTCAGTTTGCTTGTTGGCAACGGCCTGTCAGTACCACCTACAGTGCGACAACGTTTGCTGGGGGGCTACCGGCTAAGAAATATGGGTGGAAATATGGAAATATGGGTATGGGCTTCAACTGTCATTTGAATTCCTTATCTTGATAGATTTTTGCTGCTTTGTTCTGTTGAACGTTGCTAGCTAGTTATCGTTATACCCGACGTCACAAAACAAGGAACTGATAGCGGCTATTTTCTTTATAAAATTGACTTAAAATTCCCAAAAACGTATGAAGTTCATACCCATAAAGTTACGCTAAGTAAGGCTAAGAAATCTGGATATGGGTATGGGCTTCAACTGTCATTTGAATTTCTTACCCATATCCAGATTTCTTAGCCGGTAGCCCCCCTGGTCTAGGCAGACAGGTGACCTGACCGTTTGTGGGCTCCTTAACGAGCATGCTCTCAGCGGAGCTACCGGATATAAAGCTGGAATACACATGCTACTAAAAGAGCATGCTCTTTCAACACTGATCTCTTTCAATCACAAAACGCCATCTACAAAAAGCTTTGTCAATTTCTTCCCCATTCCTTTGATGATTCGCCACGCTCCGGATCTCCGGCACACGCCAACGAACGATTTATCAATGCTCTCCGAGTGTTTAACGAGCACGCTTTTTAACCGTTAAATAAAAATAACGTTATGTGTCTATGTTACTAAATATTATGTGATGGCAGCACTAGCTGTCAACTTCACACTGCTGCGATTGTCTTTTATTCCACAGATTTGTTGCACATGTTCATCGATTTCTGTGGAATTTAGGGAAAGTATAACGAATTACTCGTTAGAATGGGAGCTATAGCCAGCAGATACCGTGTATCAAACTCAGGACTCACTAGCACCGATTTAAAAAACATAGAAAATGAAAATAAACGTGATAACCCCGGGACATTGGACGAATTACACAAAAAGACCAAAGGTGAGCTTTTTAATCGAATTTTACCACATTTTTGAGGACCTAATTAGTTTGAACGCTTTGGTGAAGCATTTAAACGGATTCTTATTTCACATTCAGTCAGAAAACGTCCGTAAACAAACATATCCTAATCTCAAAAAGTTTGGTTATCTTGTGATGTAATCCAATACATTTTTCATTGAAATACAAGTTAATAGTTTGTAAAAACATTGTCATTAATTTAACCAGAAATTTCCTGAAATGTTTTGTAGGAATTCTTTTCAAGATAACTGAAACTTAGTTTCACACATGCGGAACATGACTGTTTACTCAAAAGATAAGATTAAGCATTTCCTAATTTCATGCTTACAGTGCCTCTTTAAAAAGTAGGCCTACTTTTTCTTTTTTTATCGTATACCGCTTCTTTTTTTTGTTGACTTTATTTGAAATTTGTGCAAGGTTACAATTTGATCTGATCAGAAAGATTTGTTGTACCTACTCATTTTCCACAACTTTATTCCAGCTAAAATATCCTCCTGATCCAATGAATATTTTGGTTGATCAAAATTTACGTTTAATATAATTCTTTATGTGAAAACTCTAATTTATCCATCACCAATATTCATGAGGTTGACAGATGCATATCCAAATAACAGATAAATATCCAAAGTTGCCTCTTTTTCATTTTCTTATCCTGTTTTATGACTAAAATTTGCCTTCCAGATGTCATGCCAGTCAATTTCGAAGGAGGGAAACTTATGGTCAACAAGGGTATATCAAATCATTTCCAGGTAAAGTAATTTGAAAACAAGTATTTTACTTTGCTAGAGCTTTGCATTAAAAACACAATTTTACTAAAAAAATAACTTGTACTAATTAAGTCATAGAAAAGGTTTTCTCTGTATATTGATAATATATTTTTAAGAGCTATGCAAAATATTTAATAAAGATTCTTCTTAGACATATTAAAATAGTTTTTTAGCTATTATTATACAAAGTGCTACATAATATTTGCATGCTTAAATTTAAGTAAATTTTGACAAATTTTCTTCATAACGGACAGCATTTCTTGTACTCAAAATTATTGCAAATAAATATATCATTCATTCAGCATTATTAAGTAATAAGAGTAATTTTAAAATGAAAGCAACTAACTTGCAAGTGTAAACACGTGTTTACACTTGCAAGTTGCTATCGGACAAGACTGGCGGACATTTATCACAGAAGACTTACTTGCAGGTGGAAATGAGGCCTTACGTTTAACTCTTGTTATTTCAGATGTCGCACACGTTAACAATGAGTTCACAACAGAATGGTTACAAATTAGGAGCAACATACATTGGCACTAAACAGATATCCCCAACGGAAGCGTTCCCAGTTGTTTTGGGGGATGTGGATCCTTCTGGAAATGTCAACTTCAATCTAATACACCAACTTACCCCGGAAATTAGAGTTAAAGGTGCTGCACAGGTAAAGTCTACTTAAAAAAATTCATACACTAATCATCATCATAAGCCGTACGACATCCACTGCTGGGCATAGGTCTCCTCCAAGATATTGGGTGGTTCGCCATAATAACTAGTTACGTAGCATTGGTTTTGTAGGCGTATGTAACCAATTTTGTAGAAAGAAAAAGTCTTCTTCTTACGAAACTAGTATCATAGTAAGAAGAATTATTCTTCGTACGATACTAGTTATGTAGCACCGGTTTCGTAGGTGGCCAAAGGGTAATCGCCACGCTTGGCAGGCGGGTTGTCTAAAATTCATACGCTAATATTTTTAACTTTGCTGCTCACAAGATTGTCAGTTGTTGTTCTTTGGTTTTGACATAATTTTCGTATAATTATGTACTACATACAAAAATATATTTGTATCAATACTGTAGTTATAATTGTTGTCTGAAATTGTAGTTTGCTTGCTCTATCTATGGAGTGATTGAATTATTATTAGCAAAAGCACCGGAAACACCTAAACTTGTGCCAATGTAAAATTAGGCACTGCACAAACAGACAGTTTTGTGTCTTGCGTGGGATATAAGCTACCAGTGAATATAAAATCAGTGGAAGTAACCTGACACAAAAAATGACAGCCTTCCCAAGTCGTCTTCGCGTGGAGGGCTGATATCATGGCTGGCTGATCAATCATTCAAGGCTGTCAGTGTGAGTGCGAGTGAACCAGTGTGAGTTAAAATCTGATGATGAAAAAAAAATTGAGTTGCGAATTTTTTTTTACTTTAACTTGAAGTCTATTGACTTAAAACTATTTCTTTAATTAAATAATTCCGTGTTTTTGGCATGAAAGCCTAATTTTTTTATTTCTTTAGTCTAGATACGATCCTACTAATATTATAAATGCGAAAGTTTGTGAGAATCATGGATGTAATTTGTTACTCTTTCACGCAAAAACTATTGAATGGATCCTGGAATAACACATAGGATACTTTTTGTTAGCTAGTATTTTATAAAAGTACCGACGCGACGTTATGTATTCTTGTTTGTTATAGGTGCAAGAATGCAAGTTGACAGCCACCCAAGGCACATTAGAGTACAAAGGCTCAGACTACACGCTGGCCATGGCTGTCGGCAAGCCTGACTTCAGCGAAAAGTCTGCGGTCTTCGTTGGTCACTACCTGCAGGTGATTATGATATGTGTGAAGAAAGCGCAGACTCCAGATAAAACTCATATAATTCTTGGTTACTACATTGATTCAGATACAACAACCGATACAGTCGTGTTCGAGATCTTATCTTATCGACGCCAGGTTGCATTGCAGACTGAGCTCCCTTTGCTCGTCAGTCGGACTCAAGTCTGGCTATCCCCACCGATTTTACCACACAGATTAGCCTATTAAACTCGACAAAATGGCGTCAAGAGACGGCGATTACCAGTGTTGCCATTAAAAATTATGAAAAACCTTCTAGAATCATGACATATGATTAATTCTTTTACTTATTTATAAGTATACAATGTGTTAAAGAATATGCGCAAAACCTCTTAGTAAAAGGTGTTTATATTCATGAGCCCAATCACTACCTAATAGGTTTTGCGCTTATTCATTAACACTCTGTATATGTATATTTTTTACAATCGAATATAGATTAATTGGGTGAGATTTTAAACAAGGAATTTATGTTTAACTTTTTAAGATCATGCTTATCAATGCAATATTCTTTATTAAAGCACTAGCGGCCGCCCGCGGTTTCACCCGCGTGGTTCCCGTTCCCGTGGGAATATCGGGATAAAAAGTACATATAAACCTTCCTCTTGAATCACTCTATCTATTAAAAAAAACGCATCAAAATCCGTTGTGTAGTTTCAAAGATTTAAGCATACAAAGGGACATAGGGACAGAGAAAGCGACTTTGTTTTATACTATGTAGTGATAGTGATGTAATGAATGGGCAAATATTAGAAACTCTAAATCGTGAATCGTCGTATGCAGCTGCTACAGTTCTAAAATTATCATTTCTCTCTTTAACTTTGGTCCTACCCAGCTGGATATAAACATTATATTCCTTCTCCAGTTGACGTAACAATTGTCATATTTCGACTCATGTTTCTAGAAGAGAGTTGTTCTCTTACAAATTCTGAGTTAAACTTAAAAAGGAGATGGCTAAAAATGTATGAAACAAAACCAACAATAGACAGGAATGAAATGTATGCCAATAAACTAACAATGATACATTTTATCGTTACCTGAAGGGCAACCCCGAAATCGGTATAGTAAAAAATCGGAAACTTCGTTATATTGTGACTTAATAATGATGTTGTATTGTTATAAGTTAAAAGTAACATGGGTTACTGATAAATTGTAGTATTGTTGGTTATTCTATAAATTAAAAATTAAAAAGTACATAAAGAAAAATACTAGGTAGTTGATATAATCATATTGTTCATGATGATAAACTTAGTCTCACATTGACAAAATATTGATATTGTTTACTTTTCACTACATAGTATAAAAAAAAAGTCGCTTTCTCTGTCCCTATGTCCCTTTGTATGCTTAAATCTTTGAAACTACGCAACGGATTTTGATGCGTTTTTTTTAATAGATGGAGTGATTCAAGAGGAAGGTTTATATGTACTTTTTATCCCGATATTCCCACGGGAACGGGAACCACGCGGGTGAAACCGCGGGCGGCCGCTAGTATTACTATAATAACAACATCCCTGCTAAATCACCCATACTTAAACCTCCGGTTTTTATGCAATTTTTGTTAGCTGATCTCTTATTTTAGACTGATTTTGGGTTTGCCCTTTTGGTGACGTCAACCATTAATTATAGTTAATCTATCGGCATACTTTTCGTTTCTGTCGACTCTGGGTCTTTTTTTGTCCATCTCCTTTGGATAGTGTTTAAAAATTTACCCTGTATAGCTAGAGTAGCTTGTTACATTAAAGAGTCGCTGATGAGCAAAAGATACTATAAAGTAGACGATTATTTGAATGACCGCAATGCATGGTCATGATGTAACACATAACATAATCACTGTTTAATATGATGTATTTTTATACTAAGCAATTGTTGTATTAGTAACGATATGTTTTTTTTTGTAAATGTCGTTACCTAACTAAGAAACGCTGGCAAGTTTCTTGCGCCCATTCTTCTTGTCAGTTAAAAAAAGTCTTGAATGGGTGGTAGGAAAATATTGACGATTCATAAGTACATATTTATTATGTCTAAGTGAATAAAGAATATTTTTATCTTATCTTATCTTATCTAGAGCTAATACTACATCTCTTCCACTACCAAGGAGCAACCCTTCGAGCCGTATACTTACATTATGTTTCCTTTCCAGTCGGTGACGAAGCGGCTCGCATTGGGCGCGGAGCTCGTCTACCAGTCGGGCACGCGCGTCATGGGAGGGGAAATCGCTATCGTATCGGGCGCGGCTAGGTATTCTATGGACGGTAAGTCACTTGTTTTAAAGCGGCTCGGTATACTATGGACGGTAAGTCACTTGTTTTAAAGCGGCTCGGTATACTATGGACGGTAAGTCACTTGTTTTTACACCATTTCAATTAATTTAAACTTTCCAGTCGGGCACGCGCGTCATGGGAGGGGAAATCGCTATCGTATCGGGCTCGGCTCGGTATTCTATGGACGGTAAGTCACTTGTTTTATACCATTTCAATAAATAAACTTTTCAGTCGGGCACGCGCGTCATGGGAGGGGAAATCGCTATCGTATCGAGCGCGGCTAGGTATACTATGGACGGTAAGTCACTTGTTTTAGTGACACGAAGCGGCTCGGTATACTATGGATGGTAAGTCACTTGTTTTTACACCATTTCAATGAATAAACTTTACAGTCGGGCACGCGAGTCATGGGAGGGGAAATAGCTATCACATTGGGCACGGCTAGGTATTCTATGGACGGTACGTCACTTGTTTTTACACCATTTCAATGAATAAACTGTCTTGAAGCATTTGTGTCGCATTACCACCTCCACAGCCCCTGAAAATATGTCAAAACAACTGGAAATCGAAAAAACTCAAACAACCCTTTGTAAATCACTACAAAAATTCCCTCAAAATCTTTGGTAAACATTAGCAAATTGATATAATACAGGATAATTGTTTTATCAGTGCACAAATTTTTAGGATTGACTCAGAATCGGTAAGTGAACAACTTTCTCCTAGAAACATGGGTCGAAATACGTCCAAAATGTTTAGACTTCCCATACTAAATAAATCACGTGATCAGACCGATTTGTATGAAGAGTCAAAAAATTTTTGTCACATTTCGACCTATGTTTCTAGGAGAAAGTGGTTCACAAATGGGGATGGTCAGACAGTCCAATCTGTGACTGCGGTGAGGAGGCTCAGACCATGGAGCACATCGTGCAGCGATGCCCTATCCGCGCCTATCCGGGACCAAGTAGCGATATGAATGAGCTACCAACTGACTTCATCAACTGGCTCCGAGACCTGGACATTAATTTATAATATAATCAGAACTTTTGACATGTAAAAATTTATAATATCTTATTTTGTATTTGTAATCTTATATCTTTTCCGCCTATTTTTTAACTATCATACAAATAAATAAAGGAGAAAGTTGTTCACTTACCGATTCTCAGTCGACTCTAAAAATTTGTGCACTACTGATAAAAAAATTACCTTGTATACACCTCTAAAGTTTAATTAATACAAATATTTTAGGGATTATAGTGTCCATCAATAAGATAAATTTTTACTATGGGGTGCCAACCATGGAATCGTGAAAAAAAAACAGCTGTTCCATACAAAACTACAACATCGACTCGACTGAAATGTATGGAAAAATCTAAAATCCTTACTTCCTTACTTTATTTATATTATAAATGCGTCTCTGTCTGTCTGTGTGTTACACAATCACACCTAAACTACTGAACCGATTTGAATGAATTTTGGTACAGTGATAGTCTAGAGCCTGAGAAAGGACATAGGCTACTTTTTATTCCTGAAAAATATCACCTTCCCGCGGGATAACGTCGTGTAGTACACGCGGGCGAAGCCGCGGGCGGAAGGCTAGTTTTTTATATTGGACACTATCATCCCCTAAAATCTTTGTACTTATTAAAATTTACACGCTTACTTATAAATGATATTCTATTCTATTGTACAAGCTTTTTATTAACTTGCCATGTTAGTTAGGTAGTTAGTTAGTGGGGGGCAATTCTTGCAAGCTTAATTTGCCCCACTTCCCAGTGTCCGATGGAGCTGAAATTTTGTATACAGGTTTGGTTCAGATGACAATACAATATTAAAGTACAGCCAGCAAAAAGCTTGCCATAAAAATGATATTTTTACTAAAAACTTGTTATTAACTAATTAAGCTTTTTATTAGCTTGCCATGTTAGTTAGTTAGTTAGTGGGGGACAAATCTTGCAAGCTTAATTTGACCCACTTCCCAGTGTCCGATGGAGCAGAAATCCTTACTTATATTATAAATGCGTCTCTGTCTGTCTGTGTGTTACACAATCACACCTAAACTACTGAACCGATTTGAATGAATTTTGGTACAGAGATGGTCTAGAGCCTGAGAAAGGACATAGGCTACTTTTTATCCCTGAAAAATATCACCTTCCCGCGGGATAACGTCGTGTAGTACACGCGGGCGAAGCCGCGGGCGGAAGGCTAGTTTTGTATAAGTACAGTTTTTGTTCAGATGACAATACAATATTAAAGTATAGTCAGCAAAAAGCTTTTCATAAAAATGAAATTTTTACTAAAAACTTATTATTCTATTCTTTGTTTTCAGATTCCGAAGTGTCGGCCACATTAGGCGCTGCCGGGTTCCATTTGTGTTACTTCAAACAAGCAAGTGAACAGCTACAGGTAAATTATCACATTCAACTTTATGAAATTGTTGCATAAGTTGGTAGAGACACCAAAGAGTAACCAAAGTGTACGCAGTGCGTTTAGCCATTATGCGACATGGATCATTTGACACTTGGATAACATTGACAAGAGCGCTTGTTGACTGTTTGAATATCTAGAGGAGAGTTAGTTCCCATTTCTACCGCGTGTCAAAAGATCCTTGTCGCACAGTAAAACTACGTTAGTATTATTATAGTATTCTTTGGTAAAACTACCTTCTAAACCATTGGAATGAAAATCAAATGCTACAAAAGGCAAAATAAATTGAAAATAATATTTAAAACCTATAGGACATTTTATTCTAATTTTTAGTTTTTTGCACACACAATGCAATTTTTATTACTGAAAAATGGAAAATGAGTCCCATCGGAGCTGATTGTGAGACGGGTCGATTTTTTCTAAATACTTACTTCATTTTCTATTTTTCACTAAAGGATGTTCCTTTTAAGGGCAGGATCTTCTAAAAACTCTGTATTTGTCTTTTTCTTTGTGTGAAGAGTAATGAAAATAACCTCACTTTTTTATTTTTTCAATGTTTTTGTTGTTATTTTGAGCATAAATTCACTTTTTGAAAAAGTAGCCTGAGAATAATCTACTATATGTCATCACTTATTTTTCTATATATTATTCGTGAATTAGAGATTCAAAATCTAAGTATAAAACCAAAAAAATAAAAAATTAATGAAAATTTTCTTTGTTTTTGAAATTTTTTAAAGTCTAGTTAAGATACGAATATCGTTTTTCTAGCCACAAAATAATCAAGATCGTTTATTAAGCTTCAACAAGTATTTTAATCTGCTCAAAATAAAGAATATTTGATTGTTTACTTTTGAATCAAAAATTGGTTGTTTTCGATAATTTGGAAGATCATGCCCTTAACCGAGTATCTTGTTTGCAGATCGTAGCTGAGATGGACACTTCGTTTAGAGGGATGGAGTCCGTCGGTACTATTGGCTATCAGGTCACCATTCCTAAAGCAGAACTAGTATTTAGAGGTAAGATCACATAGGTAACACTTATGATGTTTAATTTTTGTCTCTCTAAAATTTTGTTTACTTACATTTGAATTACTGTTGAAGTTTCTAGCGCCCATTTTTCGAAAAAATAACAGACGTTCGATCTTACAACACACAAAAAAAAAACGACCCGACTCCGTAGCTCAGTGGTTGGAGCATTCGCCCGAACAGTAAAAGGTCGTGGGTTCAAGTCCCATCGGAGCTAATTGTCACAGACTTTTTTTAATACATTTTCAATTATAAAAATTGCATTGTGAACTTCGATCAACAATAAATAACACCTAGTTTTAGATACATAGTTGGAGTGACAGACATGGCCGAGCCTTATACGCCCACTTGAGAGTATAAATTATAAGTAGATTATTTTGACAGTGTCAATAATACTAAGGTATTTCAAACTTGGAACGCTTCCTGTCATTTATAATGTAAGATCGTAACATTCGTAACCTTTTTTCACCGTTTATAAAAAAGTCAGTCTGTGCAATATAAATTTTCATTTAGTTCGTGAGCCTTCATCTAGTACTATTGTTGATCGAAGATTGTGAATGCAGAAGAGTAAAAATAGTTACCAAATGTGATCCCTCAAGGGTCGATCCTAGGCCTGTTACTTCACTAATTTTATAGCAACTCTTTCTTACCCAAAATTCCTTTTAGGTATGGTGGATTCAAACTGGAATATAGGAGCTGTACTCGAAAAGAAACTCCAACCCCTGCCCTTCACATTCGCCCTATCAGGTATGGCGAACCAAGCTAAACAGCAATTTAAATTCGGCTGCGGTCTCATCATCGGTTAAAATTTTTGGACATTTGTTAAATGGATCCAGTGGTTTTTAGATCAATTTGTGTACTGTTGTAGCTCAAATGGTCGCGACACGTAGCAATATTATAATTTGTATTATATCTACTTACATACATTAATTTACAAAATGTCACATATGTTCGGATAAAGTTACTTATTTGAATAATAATTTAAATATGACATGGTAAAAACTCTAAGTCGCTTCCCGCTGTCTGTCACGAGAAATAATATGTAAACAACATTTAAATATAATATGTAAAAATATATATTATAGTCGAGGACCTTCAGCAATACAATTTTATCCAATTTTTCTATAAAAAAAATATCCAAAGTTGTCTCTTTTTCATTTTCTTATCCTGTTTTAGGACTAAATATACTCGGCTTTAGTCACAAATGTCACAATATATTATGCTATGTCATATTTAATGACTTTTGTGGCACAGATAGTTTTATTTCGGAACGCTTTGATGTGTAAAAGTTGTATCAGGCGTCTGTCACTCGATGTACTTACGCGCTACTCTCGCCCGCGCGAAATCCATAGAAGTTAGATCCGCAAAAGAGCTAGGATATATGCGATAGAAAGAGATGCAACGTCTGGCCGTTCGTAATTAGCGCCGTACAAGCTGAATTCCACTTTATTGCGTTGTAGTTAGAGTTGCTATTTATTTAAATGGTTTAGCGCAGTGCAGCTTCTGTACTTGTACTATTGTTTATTCTGTCGTTCTATGTTGTTTTCATATTATTGCTCGTGTCTGTACGCTTAAACCTTTCAAACTACGCAACGGATTTTAATGCGGTTTTCATCAATATATTGAGTCATTCAAGAGGAATATATATTTTTGGACACCATCATTTGATGGAACTTTGTTCCAATATCTAACTGTCGTAGCTTGATCACTAGTATTATGGAAATTGGAAACAACGACGGGTATTACCACATACACCCAGATCCGAGGAAATATTGAAAATTTCGTTTTCAATATTTATCTGACCGGGAATTGAACCCGGGACCTCTAGAGATAGCGGCTCTTTGAAAACCGGTGCATACGCCACTCGCCTATGGAGGATGTCAAAATATGTATAATACATGCATATTATGTATCTACAATGCATGATTGCACCAATGCGGAGACGGGGTGGGGTGAGTTGCTAGTAATTTATAAATGTCAGTTTTCTTTACTTATTAGATACCGTTGTGTATGTCGAAAATTGATAAAATGGAATAAATATTACTTTTTATCGATTTTTCACTTATTTATTGTACCCGACGAATATCGAAACAGATAGTAATATTTATTTTATTGATTTTAACGTGATTCTCAATACCTATCACATTGATAAGTTTTACACCCCTGCATGCAAAATGATTGGTTTTGAGAACATCGTCTTTCGAAGTCGGTTAAAAATAGAAAGAAAACTGAACGCATGTGACATCGAATGCTAGAATTTAAATGTATCAAAACAGCTATTGACTAAAGATAAAAGAACAGCTGAAAATAAATAATGTTTACAAAAATCTTACAATTTTTACTAATAAAATAACATAATACGTCTTAGTTTGCTGCAAATGTGACCGTATTGCTTTCGAATAAAGTTGATAATTATTCAGCAATATATTTGTGTATGAAATTGAAAAAAGAGGGTAAATATTTTACCCTACCATTCGAATAAGATGTTAATTTTTCTTTTTATCACAAACACTTCAGTTTATTAACTTTTTGAGTTGTTTTTTATTTACATTATTATAGTTTTATGTTTTCCGTTCCTCACTATTTTGTCTGAAATAGCTAAAGTAGCTTTATATAATAATAAAATAAATAAAATTTAGTATCAAATTATATTGTTCAACAAGTGTTAAATATGCTGCAAAATATTTGGATTTAATGTATCATAAATAAAGTGAGTTTTGATTTGAATGTTAATACCACAGACCACAAGAAATAGGTTTAAAATACCATATTATCACATCTATCACGCTTTTGGTACTGATGAAGCGTGAAGCCATATTCCGGAATTCCGGAAATGGACACAGCCCGGAAAGAACCCTGCACGCGTATCATGACAAATACGAGAAGAGTTTTCTCTACCTCGAAAGTCTATAATTGACAGCCGAGCAATAGGTTTGTCTATGATGAATTGTCATTGTCAAAACCACTTATTCCGAAAAGGGCTTTAAGGGCTTATTTTTAGACATAAACTTATTTATACTAGGGGTAATAGACGGACAATGGTGCGAGAGAGAAACTAATCCCTAAGGCATAAGCTATGTGCAAGAAAGAGTTGGAAGAAAATGACAGCAGAACCCGATTTGATTCATTTAGCGTCTTTTATCATCTTGATGAAAAGCGTCCACTCGATTATTTTGTGATTTTTAACACGATCGCGTCGATTTGGCTCTTATAGCTATATAAATCAATAATGGTGTAGTGTTCTGTGTTGAATTGTAATGTTACTTACGACAATAAACCAAATAAACACTAATATCACAGGTAAATTGGATTGTACAATTACCATTTTCATAGTTCATATTTTAGTTGAATATATTCCCAAATACACTAAGTGACACATTAATACCATACTATTTACCGCCTATTTTCTAAATAAAGGCTGATTTTTAAACATTATGTGTTAGATAAAAAGATATTATATCCGTGAACTTGAGAAAATATGACGTAGAGATTGATCAAAAATTATCGATATAGATACTCATGTCGATGGTTTTCAATAAAACTTTGTTTGTCTTTGTGAACACGGATAGTTTTATTTAGAGCTGATTTTAACCGACACTGTCAGTACCAATTTAACAATATTTTCAGGTTTCCTGTGAATCTAGTGATTAAGTTAAACTGGATAAAATTTATAAATAGAATAGGCTGGGACCTTCGCCAAAACTCTGTGTGCAGCAAATATTTTAAGCAAAACTGCAAAGAAACCTTGAGAAATTATTTAAATAAAATTGTTCTCTTCAGAGGACAGTAAATTAATGGTACCTAAATGTTCAATGGGTTTGGGAAAGGTATTTTATTTATTATTTTTTAAATATATACATTTTAACTTAAAATATGTCATTATTTTTTTCCCGTAGCCCTTCAAAATACTTCACAATGAATTTTTAAAGATTCGTAAAAATGACCACCATGTTATATCAATTTTTAAATTTTTGTATGCACAATGCAGTTTTTATTATTGAAAAATTGAAAATGAAATATTTAGAAAAAATCGACCCGTCTCACAACCAGCTCCGATGGGACTCGAACCCACGACCTTTCGCTATCCGGACGACTGCTCTAACCACTGAGCTACGGAGTCGTTGATCTTGTATTCGTCGTCGTCGTCGTCGTCGTTAACGACTCCGTAGCTCAGTCGTTAGAGCAGCCGCCCGGATAGCGAAAGATCGTAGGTTCGAGTCCCATCGGAGCTGGTTGTGAGACGGGTCGATTTTTTCTAATTTTTCACGTGCTATTGTTTTCGTGACAGCCACAACGCGTGCTTGAATAATACAAAATTGTATAGTCTTATACAATATTGTATTATTCAAGAAAATTATCAACATGTCGTCACAAAGTACCTACGGTATTTAAATACTGTATTGTGCCTCTATGTAGGAATACTTCGATCAAAACGCAGAATAAAAATATTTATTCGTAAAAAATCGAAAAATTTGGTGCAATGCGATGAAAAGGGACTCCAAAAACTCCAGAACTAGTTTTATTAAAAAAACAAGATTTCAACCAGTGCAGCTGTGCGAGTAGGTGGCCGGTGCGGTATACGGGCGGTCGGGAGGAATGACGTCGAACGTGGTAAAAGCCGATTGCTAGCGAACAACCTAGGCAATAGTGTTTTAAGCCAATTAATTTTTATACTAACTTGTAAATACTTATCGTATTGAAGTGAAATGACCTTTATTATTGAAAAATGGAAAATGAAGTATTTAGAAAATATAATCCATTTTCCATTTTTAAATTATAAAAATTGCATTGTGAATGCAAAAAAAAGGAAAAATTTAAATAACATGAACTTTATTTTTATTTTCCCATGTCCATTGAAGAATATTATAGTATTCTTTGATTGAAGTTTACTTCATATCATATAAATTATTAAATCTTGTTTGTGTTTTATTTACATTATTGTTATCGACAACCTAAAATGGACTTGAGGGCAGCTCTAAAACTCACACACACGTTTACAAATTACACACACTAGCTCATGTCATTTTCGGTCTCGCAACCAAGCGAACTCTGTCCGTCTATTACTAGAGTATAATAAGTTTATGTTTTTAGAAGGATTCATTCCGGAAATGGCTAAAGTAAACGCTGACTACACTATTGATTTAGGAACTTTCCTGCAATAGATGTAATGTGTGTTAAATAAAATATATAAAGCTGGGAAACTAGTAAAATATTTAAAATCGCAATTATCACATAAAAGGGTCCTTTCCGGACTGTGTTTCCAATTCCGGAATGGGGCATTTCGTACTAAACGGATTGGGAAAAGACCTGTTCTTAGGACTCATTCCGGAAATAGATAAAAACTAGGAAACTAGGAAAAAATAATTTTAAGTCGTAGTCTTTATATAGAAGAGTAATTTCCGGACTGTGTTTTCTTTCCGGAAGGGGCATTTCGTACTAAACTTGTTGGTAAACTTTCTAGTTACTATGGCGACTTGAAGGAATTCAAAATAGTACAGTCAAACCAACCGAATCGTTCAAGTTCATTTTCTAACAGATATCTTATTCTAAATTCAAACTTGTTGACATTGACACTGATCTTTATAATTTTGACGCTTGCAAACAAATTATTAGGTTACGATTCAATTGGTTCGACTGTACATAGATAAAATATATGGAGGGTTTGCTAATGGCAATTTTTTATTTCTATCTAAAGTCTTTTTTGTGTTCTGTGGTTACCTTTAATGTGCGGTGTATGACATGTTGATTCTTAAGGTTAAAATGGGGATAAGGCACAGAGAAATGTATGTATGTGTTGTTTTACTTGTGTTCAAATTGAGTTGTATGGTGAAGTTGAAATGACCACGCAAATCCCACTATGGGCAGTGATCCTCCACCAACAGACTTCAAATGTAGCTCAGTTAATAAATGCGTCTTGCCACACTAATCACTTTTTGGTATGGCTCTCTGATGATACTCTTTGTTTTACACCCTATTATAATTAATACTTAATTTAGCATTTAATTTTAACAATACCAAATTGTACAAAATTAACTCCATACAAATTACCTGTTTTTTAATTCGATTTGTGTGAAATCCCCAGTGCTGCGGTAAATGTCGCCATACTAAAAAACCGTCAGCGTGCCAAGACGCATATTTTGAGAAACGTTTGATTTCTTTTGGTGGGCGGGGACACTAATTTGCGTGGCCCTTTAATTGATTCGAGTCCAAAATAAACGCTTTAGTTTAGTTTTATACACAATTTCCACAGAAAACATATTCAGGTTGTATCATTGATTTAATAGATAAATTGTTATTACTACACCCATTGCCATAAACGAATCTGAGACGGAGTACCTACACTGTTATTGAATTCAGTGTTGCCAAAACCAAAATTAAAAATTCTAGTTGGACAAAATTGTCATAATATGTCTATATAGACATTTATGAAAATACGAATAGCGCACTATTGGTCCGAGAGATGTTTGAAACGCGAAGAAAAATTTAAGAGATTATTAAAAGTTTTTTTTTAAGAATCTACTTTTTTGATAAAATATTAGGTAATCAGGAACAGATAAGTCTATGGCACTGAAACTAAACACATTGTAAAATTGTAATATGCTTAAAAAGTCATATATGAGAATGTTACTGACCATTTATATGTATTTGTTTTTATTATTGATATTGCTACGCACCAGATTAGCATTTATGTCAGTGTCACTCTTGGGTCTTACGAATCTAGACATATTTCATGTCCTCGGGACCTCTAAAGATACCGGCACCTTGAAAACCGGTGCGTACACCACTCGGCCGCTGAGCTTGTCAGATCGAAGCCGGTAGCCAGTTTTGTACGTATATACAAATTCAAGTTACATACATACCTACATAGGTAATAAAAACAATATATTTTATTATATACTCCACTAGCT